>JAWZYU010000001.1:102378252-103748252 GCA_038380435.1 Ryuthela nishihirai
CATCATTTGCCAAAAGGGCTAAATCATCAGCATAATCTAAATCAGAAATTTTCGTATCTCCAGTCCATTTAAGGCCAAAATCTTTCCCTTGAAGTGAATTTCGCATAACATAATCAATAACCAAGCTAAAGAGAAAAGGAGACAAAATGCACCCTTGTCGAACACCAGAAGTAATGCTAAACCAATTGCTACAAGCCTTACCAACTCTCACACACGACTCAGTGTTATTATAGAGAGCTTTCATAATGTTAACTAACTTGTCTGGTATACCATATGATCTCACAATCAACCACAAATTATGACGATCAACAGAGTCGAAAGCCTTTTTGAAATCAACAAAGCTAGCAACCAAAGGTTTCTGAAACTCTAAACATTTCTCAAGAATCTGCCTAAGTGAAAATATCTGATCTACACATCCCCTACCACTTCTGAATCCACATTGCTCATCACGCAATTGCCTGTCAACCAGATTCTTAATTCTATTAAGCACAATCATGGAAAGAACTTTACCTGGAACAGAGAGTAGGCTGATACCCCTATAGTTATCACAAGAACTGCGATCACCTTTTTTGAAAATAAGGATAACAATAGCTCTGGTAAAATCCTTAGGAACCATGCCTTTATCATAAAAGAGATTCAGAATTTCAGTCATCCAAGTGGTAACCGAAACATTCCCAGCTCTAAGCATTTCCGTAGTAATTTCATCTACCCCTGGGGATTTATGAAGTTTAAGTTTAGAAACAGCCAAACTAACTTCAGATTGTGTTATAGGGCCAACATTAAAGCCACCAATGCTTCTATCATCATTGCAAACAATGGGAGTAGAACTAACTACATTGTTTAGAACATCACTGAAATGCTCAGCCCACCTAGCCATGACAGAATCCTCCCCTTCTATAACCTTACCTTGTTTATCCTTCAATCCTTGTATGCCTGTCCGTTTTCTACCACACAAAACATTAACTATCTGGTACAGCTCTCTGCTGTTGTGCTGTCTAACTGCTTCCTCGGCTTTGTCAGCCAAACCATCAAGCCAAAAATTTTTATCAGCAGCTAACTGATCCTTTACAAGTTTATTAAGGTCTCTGTAATGCTTTCTATTAGGACTAGTAGGGTATTGATTAAGGGCATTCCTGCAGTTCTTTCTTTCCGAAATAAGCTCAAGTGCCTTATCACTCAGAAAATTTTGCCTCTTCTGCTCCTTTTTTCCTAAAAGAGTACTGTTAGTGTCCAAAAAAGCCTGTTTAAAATGATCCCATTCTTCCTCAACTTCAGTAGTAAGCAAACCATGACTGTCATAATGACTAAGTAACCTATCATGGTAAGCTTTGGCTATAACTGGATCTTTCAGAGCTTTAGTATTAAAAGTAAATTTTTTAACCCTAGCACAACACTTTTTAAGTTTAAGTTGCAACACACTTTTAACAAGGTAATGGTCAGATCCAATTTCAGCTCCCCTATATGCCCTGGTATTCCTAACAGAACTAGTCCATTTGCTGTTAATTAATATGTAATCAATCATATTCTTATGCAGCCCATCAGGTGAAACCCATGTGTACTTATGTATGTCGCGGTGTTTGCAATAAGTGTTAGTTATTCTGAATCCATTGAGTTTACTTACCTGTAGGAGACGTTGCCCATTGCTATTGCAGCTACCAATACCAAAAGGGCCTATTACTCCTCCCCAAAGGTCAGAGTCAGTACCAACTTTGGCATTGAAGTCACCAAGAACAAGGGTAATATCTCCTTTCTTGACAGAATTCAAAATATCCTGAAGTTGTTCATAAAACCTATCCTTCTCATCCTCATCGGCATCCTCAGTGGGGGCATAACAGCAGATAACATTCAAGTCTTTAACGCTTGTCTGAAATTTTGCTGTAAGAAACCTTCCATTAATGCACTCATATCCTAGAAGAGCATCACTAGCGTGTCTGCTGAGAAGCAGACCCACGCCTTGGTGATGCTTTTTGTCGTCCCTCCCTGAAAAGAGAAATTTAAGATTATTTTTAAGAATCTGACCTTTATCTGTCCATCTGGTCTCTTGCAAGCCGAGAATATCTAAATTATAACGGTGGAATTCTTGTGTGAGGACATCAAGAGAAAAAGCTCTGTGCAGAGTCCTCACATTCCAACTACCTATGGAGAGAAAATGGTTAGTGGGATGTTTAAAGAAACTATGTTTATTGAGAGAGGGAATGCCGACAATATCAAACAGCCCCCTAATCGCAGACATGGGGCAAAGACCCGTTCCCCCACTACTAAAGGCTGAAGCCATCTACACTGGAAGACTTCCTCCAATGTAGAATTTGACGATGCCAATAGAAGCAAAGAGTTCAGGTGCCTGCGATGACTTCTGCTCAGGATTATCCACCAGCTGATAAACATATCCTGTGGATCTATTCACTTGGGGCTGTCAACCCACAAACAAAAAGAAAACACAGCGGAAGATTTTCCCTCCACAGAAGCCCATCAGTGCAGCAAAATCAGATCCATAATCAAGCTCAGAGCCATATATCTGTCCAGTCCAGTAGGTTTATATGGTCAGCACCAGGACCCTGTGTGGTTGACCACTCCTCAGCAGGGTAGAAAAAAAAGAAAAGTAGCCATAGTTGTCCAGATCAGTAGGCCACACTAATCTGGCAGCCCTCCCCTTCCGTTCACTTCCACAAGAGAGTATCTCTTTTGAAAGTTACTAACGGTCCGCACCACGAGAAGGCGGGGTTGGACATTAGGTGCTAGGCCTGGCCGGTTCTATGCATCATCACAGGGGATTGGTGCATAGCTCTCCTTCCAGTGACTACCTAGCTACCATTTACAGATATATATATCTAGTTAAGTTATACATCTAGTTAAAATCCTTAGAAACAACACCTTTATCATAAATGCGAGTGGTAAAATTGTTGAATATTTTAATGATAAGGCTGGTGCCTTTATCATAAAAAAATTCAACAATATGGTGAGCCACGTGGCAACAGAATTATTACGAGCGCTCAGCACTTCAGTTGTATTTTCATCTATCCTGGTGACTTGTTTAGCTTTATTTTGAAAGAGGTGAAATAAATATAGACCATGGAATTGATCCAATATTAAAGTCAGTAATATATCTGCAGGGTGTCTCAAAAATATAGGTACAAACTTTTAGTGGAGGTAGATATCATCTAAAGGAATGAGAATTGCATAGGAAAACCGGAAACGTCACCGTAAGTCAATAGGCGGCACTGTTCATCAGTGCGCTAGAGGGGAAATTTCGGATTTCCTCATTCGAGCGATAGTCGGCTTACGAAGAGGATGCAAATGTATTCGAACTGGGAGCTGGCAAACTTACACTTAGTGTATGGAATAGATGAGGGCAACGGAAGAGCCGTTCAAAGAATGTATCAAGAACGCTTATCACACAGACATGTACCGGGCCACCGTTTTTTTGCGCGTGCGCATCAGAATTTGTGCGATTATGGGTCAAACTTCGAGCATCTGCTGTAACATTATGAAATGTATCATCTAGTACGTCATTTGTAATAATTATGTCCAATAAATGTTTTCCCATTAATCACTGTCTTGTGTCCTTTCAGATCTTGTACCTCTGCTACCACTTTCCCATGACGTTTCCGGTTATGGGTTCCTATGCAATTCTCATTCCTTTAGATGTTATCTACCTCCCCTAAAAGTTTGTACCTATATTTTTGAAACACCCTGTATATTTATAACAAGCAATGGGATTAGACCTAACTTTAATTCACATTTCGTAAACGATTAGCTCACGATCTCGTGACAGAGTCCTCCCATTCTATAATCTTGCCTTCTTTGTTCCTCAATCCCCGTATTACCATTTCCCTACACAAAACATATGACGGGTTGGTCGTTAGGTACCGTGTCATATCCTAATCTGCAGTTCCCAGATTCTAGTACAAAAAGTGACTGCGTTGAGATTCACTTCTGCTAACCTTCACATTGCCCTGTATAAGAACGAGAACACCAACTGGCTTAGAAAGGGTGCAGTTTACATTGATCTCCATTAAACCTGCCCCCGAGTTCAGGAGAACCATATCCAGTGCATATTGAAATGATCTCGCTGGATGACAGAGATGGAAAGCGTCCATCTAACAACTGTCCAGTGTCGTCCCCCTTCCTCTATCGAACTCTGAGCCTTTGGGGGTCTTTGTGACTTAGCGATTTGTTCCATTGTGGGAACAAAAGTGTCGTTCAGAGGTTCCGTTGGGGTCACGTAAGTGTCATTCAGAGGTAAATTAATTTTGACATCAGATAAAAAAAAAACCTTTGCCGCTTTCAAGTTATGCGGCCTCACGGTACATCACAGTCCATAGTTTTAACACAACTAGCAGAAGAAACTCGTCTGCATGTCTTGAGTCCTTCCTCACTGGAGGGAAGTCTCTTTGGACTCACTAGATAAGGAAACACTCTGCTGACTTCTACACCAGCATTCCACTGCTGTTCGCTAAGAGAGAATACAAAAATGCTCCCTTTTCAAGGGTTTCTTTGATTACACGTGTGATTAACTTTACTGGTTCTACAGAAATATTTTCCAATGATTCAACGTAACTTCGCTGGCTTCACTTATTTAATTAGATTTGCAACGGGACAATGAAGTGGGACGGAGCAGTAAATGCTCTTATCAAGTTTTAATAATTTCGGAAGGTAGACGATGCAGTTGTTGGTAAATTATTTTTTCATTCCCTTAACCTTTAAAAGTGTCAGGTTTTCCACAATATATGGAATCATGGCTTTAAACTTTTTCCAGCATTAAAACAACTACATCTTAAAACTTTAAATTCCAGTGACTAGCATATGTACATAGAACCAAATGAACGTACCAAATGAAGGAACGTCTCATTCTGAATAATAATAGAACAAAATTTCAATTTAGAATGAAGGCTATTTAAGCCTAATTAAAAAAAATAAACCTTCTGTCGACACTTTAAGGGTTAAATATTATGAGCCCACATTTAATACTTTTTATCTGACTTACTAACCATAAGAGGATGAAACCTTTTCTCTTTCCGATTCAGAAAATTCCAAAAGTCTGCGTTGGTAAATTCCTTCTACATGGCAAATGATCATCAGCCTATTCACCCATATACCATCAGCCAACCTTGAAAATCATAACTACGAATAAGTGGAGTCTCAAAGCTTAAAAATAAACGAATATTATCAGATTATGGATATCTCTAATATGATATTCTCGCTGAAAACATTCTCTTGTAGAACAAAAGACTGCCGCAAGAATATCTCTCTGTTTTCTGTTACGACACTTCCCTATTCCGTATTTTATGTATTACCAAACAGTATTATACGGTTTACAGATTTCAAAGAAAAGGAGAATGTTTTAAACTGAAAAGAAAAAAAACCTTTTTTTCACATTTTGAAAGATAATAATCTGAAATTTTGAATTATGTAAGCAAGCCCAATGCATTTAAGATTAAACTGTGAAAAGAACATCTATTAGTTCTACGAACCTGAAGGAACTCGAAGCTTAGCCTATTTTCATAGCAATAAAAGTGACACGCAATCACATTAGCACAACCTTCTGATTAGTTTCAATCTTCTCTAAACTTAAAAATCGTCATTACTTTTCTACTGATCATGGAGTTTTTGGAGGGATTAATAGATGTGTTAATAGATAAAGCGTATTTAGATGTGTTAATGAATAAAAAACTAAACTGTAAACTTAAAATTCGTGCTCCTCTCGCAATGATACCGTAGAGGCATGTAGAGTATTTAATATCATGTAGAAGCATTAGAGCATTTAATATTTATGTAGAGGCATTTGAGATTTATGTTAAAGATCATAGCAATTTTTTCTGCCCTCTCAGTTGTAAATTTTTAGTTTCCTTAGTAAAGCGTCTCTTTTTTTCCCTCTCCTATACCGCTAGTCAGCCATCCATTGAATTCGTTAAAGTATACAGAGCTCGCCGTCCCATGGCAGAATGGTTAGCACGCTTGGCTACTGATCTAAGGGACCTGGGTTCGAGCCCCTGGTAAGGCATGAGTGTGTGTTGGTGGTGGAATGTGAAGGTCACGAAGTGTACATTTCCAACACTGAGTTGACCCCTTAGACCCAGAGGGGGTGGAAAAACACATCTTTTTGTTTTAGCAGATAATTGTTGTTTTAGGAGATAAATGGAAAATTCTTTTTGGGTTAGACGGGAAATGATAAAATATTATGATTCACACTTTCGGAATCTTTCGAATACTATAATTGCGCCCATTAATGGTGAAAGAGATTGAAAATTCCAAAATTTCAAACGAATATTGTAACGATGTATTAATGATAGAAATATGAAATTTTGGTGGTGGAATATGAACGTCATGAAGTTTCCATTGAAAACAATGAAAATGATAATTAGAATACTCTGTTTTAATTTGATTGGTGCTAATGAAATAGTATAATTCGCATTTTTCAAATAGAGCTATGCGTCGCTTAAACTCCACGATACGTTCTGTGAAATAGGACGCTATATGTTTTGGACGTTGTGCGAACACCATACTATATACTTAGCAAAGTTATATGGTATACTGTAGTGTATTTGACTAAATAGCCAAGATACGGTAGACATATAGTACTGTATTTCAGCTAATGTACTGCATCTGGCAAGGTAATATTGTACAGTATATGGGTTAAGTAGAAAAATAATGTAAAATACTGTATACTCTATATAGGCTAATATGTCATCTGTACAGAGATAACACTATAACGTTTAAGAGACGCGCGATTCACGAGGTTTGATGCTGCTCCCTACGATTCGAAGCATACACTGTTATACGGCAAACTTTTCATTTGTAAGTAGGGAAGTTCACATTAAAATAACGATAATTACAGTATAGTAAATATATAGGTCAGAAACATAGGCGTTTATTATGACCATCAAGACATATGCACTGTATCATTATACGCCTGGCATCGCAATCGCTTTGTACTGTGTACAAGAGACATGAAATACACGTGTTACGTGCGAGAAGCTGTTACTTTCGCTACGCCCGGTTATGTCCCGTTCTGGACGGACATCTTCCCACCAAGTTGAAAATTCAAGAACCTATATAAAACTAAAGTTCTTTCTCATTCAGAAAACTAGTTATCACAAAGACAGCATTGTGATGTACATTATGACATGATATGGTAAGAGCGTCACGTTCTCCGATCGGGATTTCTGAACTCTATTATAACCTTATGGAACCACGGACGTATGCGGTCGGACGTTGTCCGAATGGACGTTATGCGGCGTTACCTGTACTTAGCAGTTTTAATATCTTTGCAGAAGTGTTATCGAGTTTTACACATATGTGGAGAATAGCAATTTGAAAAATTAGTGTTAGTTTTTAAAAGTTATTCCACTGACAGCAATAATCTACCTACTTTTCTGAGAGAGGATTGGGAAAAGCAACTTGTTAGATTTAAGAATTAAAAGACGAATACCTTTATGTTGTATAATTACTAATGAAATACTATTTGCATTTTCCCCATCATACGCTAGCTCAAATTAAAACTTTTAAGGAATGAAACAGTAAGTAAAGGAAAAAACTTCTTGCCCTTTAAAAATGAGATTCTCATATGCGCCACAGTCGATATGCGTCCTTCTACTTATACATACTTTCTAATTCTAACGAAGTTTTAACTATGTTTTTCATCCCTCCCATTTCCGAAATCTTGACGAATTGTGACTCCAACTGGCACTTACAGTTGTTTCAGGTGACTGGTTTTCTGTTCCTGTTGCAGCATTCGGGATAACTTCAGAACTTCTTCATTCAGAAATCTGTTGTGGTTCTGAAGGATGCGACATTTCTCTTGCAACTTCTGCGAGCCACTCGAACTGTTATTGCCTGCTCTCTGGTTGGAGGGCTTCCTGCAATACACGTGCAAAATCAACATAACGAGAAACAATTCAGTACAAGGGTTTAACATTAAAGATATCAAAAACATTTTAGAAATATCGACACTTGCGTCTTTTTTACGTATTATTACCAGTTTTAACTGAAAAAGGAATGATGGAGAATTGGATAAAAGAATCAAAATTCAGAATAATCGAAAATTGATTATCTGTAGCCATTGACACGATTACAGAAATGACGAAAGCCTAAATATATCGTAATTTCGTGGATTCTTCATTAAAATCACAATATATCAGTGACTTGTACCATACTATAAGAAGCATAAATTAGTAAGGTATTTTTCTTATAGTATTAACTCAGATTTATCTTCAGTTTTTTTTTTGAGGAAAAGAAGAAGAGAAGGATGTATTGGGGGGGGGGGGGGGGGTTAGATAAGTCAGCTTACTGAGAACAGCGCTATTCAAACGCTTTTATATTGCGAATCTTTTTCCGGTTAGCCAAAATTCAGACGATTCCCTATGAAATATCAAATGATCAGATGACCAACTAATTTCTCGAGAACAGAATGTTTCAATTTATAATCGTATATTTTAAATAACAGTTAGAATCAAAATGACTTACTTATGAAAAGCCAACCGAATTCTAACATGTTATATTCAGTGCAAGAAAAGTTTCACGGATCGAGTTTATTTTAATCAGGCATCATCCATTTTCAAACAACAGTTGAATGGTGGGAATTTCTTCGCCCACGGGGAGTTCTAGAGCAAAATTTGAAAAATTCTTTCGTAATTCTTTTCCTCCTGAGTAAACGAAGTTTTTCTTCCCTATTCCCGAGAAAAAATGTTTCATCAAAATATCCTTCGCTTCTCGAACGATTTTAAGTTTCGGAACTTTGTCATAACGTGGGACTCTTTCTATGATCCTAATGTAACTCTCACGCCAAATGACCAAATGGTTTATTCTTAAATATCGATCTGTACACGAAAGTTAGCAGAAAAATACTGACCAGAAATCATCGTTTGGGTCTTCAGCAGTTTTGAGTCTATCCTCGAGCTCCGAAACTATGGCAACTTTTTCCTCAATAACATTCTTATAAACAGATTCTCTGTTGAGAGCCTTGGCTAATTCACATTTTGTAGACCTATTGGGGAGAGAGCAGAATCAGTTATCTTCAACATTATTCGAAAGCCAACAAGCATAATGATAAATAGCATAAAATGCTTATCTCTGCATTATAAATATGATTTCACCTAACTAGAAATACTTCGGCAATATCTCTAACGATATAAACGATGGAGCCAACAGCTCCATCGTTTACATCAAAACACATTCCTTGTCGAAAAACTAAACTCTAAACGTTTTTCGTTATCATTTCACATAAGCTGGTATCTAAAAGTTAATCATAGTTCACAAACTGTTAAATTTCTCACCAAAGACTGATATTATTAACATTACATTTTGCGTGTCAATGAAATAAAATATATTCAAGGTCATACAGTACACCTGCCAAAAATCAGCTGGTAGTGTAAAATTTCCGTGTGTAACTGGAAAAGCAAATTGAGGGTGATATAAAAGCAGCCATTCATTTTCACTTGAGCAAGTGTTGTGTTCATGTTGATACAGTGTTTATTAACAACACTATGGCATAGAACATTATATGGATACTTTTGCATGTGATAAAACAATATGCATGTTAGAGTCCGGTCGATCCCAGACCGCTGTGGCTAAGACGGCAGCTGTCCCCAATCAAAGCATTCAAGACTTTGGAAACATTAGCTGCATATGAGTGCAATGTCGCCCAAGAGCGACAACAGCGCAGGAAGACAGCCATCTTGCATTAATAATTCGACGTCATAGGGTGATGTCAGAAAAGCAACACTCTCTGGAGTTTTTTTCACTATTGGCTGACAGTTTCGATGCAAACCTTTTACTGACGTCTTCACCAGAGAGAGCTCTATGAGGGACAAGTTGGTTTGCATTCACCTCAATCCCTTCGACTAACAAGGTGCAGATCACATCCCCAACCAATGGAATCATTATTAACGAATCGCGATTCAGCCTTCAGATTGTCGAAGAGTTTTCATCTCGATAGAGCAAATAACTCATTACCATCCCTCTAACATAAGAGATGGATACCACTAAGATGGTGGTAGTTTGATGGTCTGCGGCATAATTATGTGAAATGATTGCACACTGCTTCACGTCTTTGTCAGAGTCACTCTGATCGTAGGTATACGAACGATATCCTACACCCTACGTGCGGCTTTTCAGGGGTGCTGTTGGCTCGCACTTTATTTCGATGGGTGATAATATCCGTCCTCGTAGGGCTCATAAAACGTTGAATTTATCGAAAAGGGGTATATTCAGTGTGATCCCCAGGCTTGAATCCTATAGAACATGTGTGGGATGCGCCGAAGAGACGCAATGGAGATCGTCGACCGCTTCCAAGAACTCTCCACAAGCTCTGATCTGATCTTTGGGAAGCGGGGGATATACTGTCATCAGATCTCATGAAGAGCCATGTCGTGAGAAGTGGTAGAAGTCATTGGATGCTTGTAGCGATTCGTAGTTATTAAACTTCGTATTATCCTTTTAGTTATGCAGAAACAGGTCCCTTAATTACGGACACTCTTGAATTCATTTACATATTTTCATGGAAATCATATGATTGATTTGGGCTATGACACATTATTTATTGCATCATATAATAAATTTATTGTCAGTCCAAATCTCCTAACATTGACACGTTTTTGAGCTCTTCGATAATTTGTACAGCATGCTTAATTTTCGGGCACGAGTGATGCGGTATGATTCTAAGAAACTGTTTTCAATATCAGCAATCGAAAGGTTAAAAGCATTTAATATTATACCAAAAATATAGAATTAAACCAATGAAATTTTCATATAGTTATGAAATAAATTACAAATTGTGAAAGGAAGACTTTTGGACAATACGCAGTAAAGTCCCGATTATACGGAAAAGCAACCGGCAGTCTCATGCAACCCAAAATAAATTGAAAAAAAAAATCATAAAAGTATCAAAAATTAAATTTTGCGAAAAACAGAAGTATGAATTTGGCGGGAAATATTTCCGCTATTTCCTCCTACCCCCACTATATTCTTTCCTATACTTCTTCCCCTTTTCCCGTGAATGTTTTGGGTGAATTTTCCCGTGAAAATTGTTTGGTGTTTTCTGCTGTTAGAACGGCCATCATCATCTCACCGTCCGGCATGGCTAAAGAAAATGGTTTAGAATCCTGGCAGAGAGAAAGTTGCTGCTGAAAAGAGCGATGAAGAGATCGAGGTAATGAACAAAAGTCACACGAGGCAATGCTACTGTAGCATTTGAAACTGTAATTTCGGTTTCTCAACAGCAACCATTCGTCTCTGTTCAACAAGTCATGCGAGACTCAGTTTTCCATCACAGAAGATCCTGCAAACGGGCAGATCAATTTACATCATTCAAGAGCCACATTTACTCCTCCTGAACTTAGGCCTGTACCATCAGTCATTGCTCCTGAACCTAGGCCTGTACTATCAGTCATTGCTCCTGAACCTAGGCCTGTACCATCAGTCATTGCTCCTGAACTTAGGCCTGTACCATCAGTTATTGCTCCTGAATCTCTACCATCAACCTTAGCTGATTATCGTAAAAATTCTTCTTTATCTATTGTGGCCTTGATGAGACATGAGAGTCTCCAGAATCCACCCAATAATCCGTCCTGCTCAAATTATAATTTTAAGTAATATCTAGTTTTAAATGAAGTGTTTTAAGTTTCATTGTATTAGTGTAGTTTAATTTCAAGGAAAAGTAGCAGGAATGAAGCAACCCGGGCTCTGAAGATTTTTATATGAGGTAAGTAAGCTAAGGTTGATGGTAGAGATTCAGGTGCATATATTATTTTTTGCCTTATTTTTAATCCATATGTTTGCATATGTTCGCAATTCTATTGATTTTGTGTATTTCAGTTTCTTCACTGGCACGAAAAATGGTTAGTTCATAGGCTACAACAGTTACAATAACAATACTTATAGAGTATTTTTAAGGGTAAGTCTCAAGCAACCATAACAACATATATTATCCCCATAGGTGGCGAAGAAGGTTCCTTTGGAGTCGTGAAATGTGGAGTCGTGAAATATGGAGTCGTGAAATGTGGGGCCGTGAAATGTTTGCTTTAGCAAGGAAACGTCTGTACTAATTGAATTTCAATGATTAAGATACTCTGAGGCAAACAGTTCATTACAAGTAATTCCCATTCATTGAAAAAGCCTTTTAATCCAATTATTCTTTCTTTAACTATGTACGAAGGTCATTCGATAATTAATGGCAATACTACAAGCAAATGCGCTTGCTTCACATTCTGTGCTATACAGAACCTGTTCTGGAGGTAAGCCATTATTCGTGCGGTGCTACGACAGGAGAGTGGACAAAATGAAGTCATGGCAACAGGGCCGTCGCCAGATTAGATCGCGCCCTGAGGCAAACAATTAAATATTGCCCCTCAAAATTTCGTAGTTGCGCATGCGCAACTCCTACGCTCGGAACGAGGATTGCAATGTCCACAAAATGAAATAATAATTCCAAAACGATAAATATAACGTAAATTAAGCAAAACTGGTTAAGGAAAAGTAAAAGTGAATGGGTGGGCCATCACAGGTGCCGTGAGGCAGGCTGCATCTATGCTACACCCTGTCGACGGTACTGCATGGCAATATCAGACTCCTGCCAGAGTACGAAGCTGGAACAACGCAGTTGGATAAAATCTAGGTGGTACGTAGCCGGAATGAAAGAGACTGTTGGCGTGGACTGAGGGAAATGTATGGATATGCAGCACTACCTCATCACACAGTTGAGCGATGAGTGCAGTACTTTTGCCAAGGTTACGACAATGTTGATGACACTCCCCGTGCTGGTCATCCTGTAAATCCACAGGAGGACATTCAGCTCGTACAGTCATGCCGCATGTTGATAAACATTGAACAATGTGCCAATTGACAAGGAAGTTGAACTCAGTAATGCCACCATTCAACATATTTTGAAGGACATCGTGGGCATGTGAAACATCGCAGCACAATGGATCCCACGCCATCTCATGGACGTGCAAAAGTGTCACAGGTATGCCGCTGCAATCCTCCACGTAGAACGGTATCACAACGAAGCTGATGTAATTCTTCGCCATGTCACTGCCATCGACGAAACGTGGGCAGCGGGGTGCGAGTTGAAACTGAAATGCCAGTCCTCCACATGGTGCCATCCAGGGTCTAAATGCCCAAAAAATTGCAGCAAGATTACAGCAATACGAAAGTGCTGCTGATTGTCACTTACAGCGACGATGGTGTCCTTCTCCACCATTCAGTGCCTCAGGGCCAAAGAAGTGTTTGGCCCTGAGGACACCACTTTGGTGTCAAAGGGGATCCACCACTTCTCATTCCTGACAATTCCCTTTGTCACGTGGCCGACCAGTAGTGTAGCTTTTGGTACCGTGGCGATGGGAAACTTTGGAATGTCTGGGGAATATTTACCATACTCCCCAGACATCAGTCTTTATGATTTTGATTTGTTTCTTAAGGTGAAGGAACCACTCTGAGGTGTTTCGAGCCATAAGGCGGTCCATTGTAGCGATCAGCAGAAACATGTCTGCTGATGGCATTGGCAGGATCTCAGAGATTTGGAATAAAGTTCTTAACCTAGCCAGGGTATGAAATACTCATTTCAAGCGGAAATATAGTGTTCAGTAAGTACTACATATGTTGCCATTACTTTTCGAATCCATTATCATGTATTATAAACTAAATATAAATTTTAAAATTTGTTAAACCATATTATTTTACTGTTCGAAATTAAGCAGTAAAATAATATGGTTTAACATATATGTAATGTTTCAAAATGTATCCCAGTTTCTTGTAGGGTTCTTCAGATAAATTTAAAATGTTTATCAAGAGTTTTGAGATGTGCTGTTTGAATTATTTCCTATTTTTGGTTGGAATCAGTGGTTGCATGTATCGGATGATACTAAAAACGTGCAATGTCGTCTTCGTCAGTAGGATGCAGGGTCCCAAAGGGAGGATTGCGAGAGAGAAAAAGGAAACAAGAACAGAAATGAAGCTGAGCAACATTAATGGTAGCTTCCCATAGAACATTTATTCGAACAATTAATTGTATCTTTGTAGCTCAGGATAGATGGGCTAGGAAGATTAAATTACACAGTCTAGTTGAATTTCCATAGATTATGACCGCTTGTGGATTATGTACAGGGTTGTTATCATTAAAGTATCCTTATTCAGAGCTATCTGGAACTCCACTTAATTATCTCAATAGAGCAAAATTTGGTATACATAGAATCAGTAACATTCGCTAAAGAATGGCAGAGAGAGAATTTAGTTCATATATTCTGCCACCGAGTTTGCCCCTAGTTGAGTCCATTGGTTCATTTGAAATTCAATCTGTCGTCTGTTGACTGTCGGTGTTGTCATGTGGAACAATTATTTCTCTAAGCGTGACTATGTTTTCAACTGCAGAACGTAACGTATCGTATCGAAAGTGATTGCGAGCACATAACGTATGAATGCTGTCCTTTAGTTGTAAAAGGTTAGTAAAGTTCGACGATAGAAAGTGTTCTTCCAGTAACCCCTAACCAAAATTGACATGCGGTTAGGTCAGACGAACAATCGGGCTGACACAGTATCCGAAGGAACTGACTCTATCTTTCTGCTGGGATCGCGAGGTCTGTCACCATATCCTGCTACCACTCTGCACTCATGGTTTGGGTTGGTTGTTTGGTGTGTTATGGCGCGAGAGAGACAAAGGATATGTTGCACCAAACAAGGTGAAATAAAACCATAAAAGACATGGAACCCACAACCAAAGTTAAAATCAACACACAAAGAAGAGCAAAGGAATAAAATTATAAAGGGCATTACGAAAAGTAAAAGAGTATAACAACAGCAATCTGTAGAAAATCCATGGTCATAAAGAACCAACAAGGGTAAAGGACAAAAAGTAACAATGGGGGGCTATAGGACCTATTTAAAAATCAGAAACCAGGGTAAAATCCAAAATTAAAACAGAAATTGTATAAAAGATTAAAATGGCCAGTGAAGGTTAAAGAGTAAAATACAGAAGGTAAAAAAGAGTCATCAGCTAAAAGGTGTCCGAATGTATGGGGCTCAGATGTAAAATTGTGAAAGCTAAAACAAGAAAGACGTTCAAGGTTAAAAGCAATACGGTCAATTAAAATATGTTTGCTGGCTAAAATGGTGTCACAAAACTCGCACTTTGGTTCGTCGTCAGCACATAGAAGAAAAGAATATATGATAAACGAATCAGCAGAGCAGAGCAAGTACAGCTTCCTCCTTGCATTCTACGAAAACATGACTGCCACAGTTTGACAAAAGATTTGATCTCGAAAATTTAGTTACAGATCTGTTCACACCATGATATCTGCCACTGTGCCCAAAGCTCGATAGAGAAACTCTTCCGGAAGTCCAAATACGGAACTAGCAGTGGAGAGTTGGACAGGGTAGTGGTTGACTTGGCAGTGGCAATAGAAGATGGTGGTTGTGGCTGCCAGACGATAGATCTGCTGGTGGATCTTGGAAAGAAAAGGTTGAGAGAACCCTGCTGAGGAGTGGTCAACTTCACAGGATTCTGGTGCTGACCATTTATACCAACTTGACTGGGCTTGTTTATGGATTTGAGCTTGATTATTGATCCTGGACTAGCTGCACTAGTGAGCCCCTGTTCAGGGAGAATCTGCCGCTATGTTTGTCCAGTGAACAGATGCATGGGATACCTTATATCAGCTGGTGGATAATCCTGATCAGAGGCCATCGCAGGTACCTGAACCTTACTTAGCTAGTTGGGCATCGTCAATCCTAAACTGGAGTAATGTGTTTCAGGCAGGTCATATGGCTCTTGAAAAAGTCCACTTGAAAAGGTGGTGCCTGAAGTTCCTACCAGCATCGGTGACTTCAGACTTTAGCGGAGAAGGAACAGGTCTTTGGCCCATGTCTGCGATCAGCGAGCGGGCTGTTTAATCTTGTTGGCCCTACGTACCTATCTCAATAAACCTAGTTTCTTCAAAAATCCTACTAATCGTATTCTCTCTGCAGGAACGTGGAACGTGAGGACATTATATAAAGATTATTCTCTTGATGTCCTCACGCAGGAATTCCAGCGCTATAACCTAGATATTTTAGGCTTGCAAGAGATCAGATGGACAGGTAAAGGTGAGATACTTAAAAATAACTTTAAATTTCTCTTTTCAGGGAGGGAGGATGGAAATCATATCCAAGGTATAGGCTTGTTTCTCAGCAGACACGCCAGTGATGCTCTTCTAGGATATGACTGCATTAATAAGAGATTTCTTAGAGCAAAATTTAAAGCAAAAATTAAAGACTTGAATGTCATCCGTTGTTATGCCCCCACAGAGCACTCTCAAGAGAACGAGAAGGATACCTTTTACATCCAGGTTCAGGATATTTTGAATTCTGTGAAGAAAGGAGATATTTCTCTTGTACTAGGTGACTTCAATACCATTGAGGAGGAGTTTTAGGTCCCTTTGGCATTGGCAGTTCCAATCGCAATGGGGAACTTCTCCTATAGGTAAGTAAACTTAATGATTTACGAATACCTACACATACTACAAACATCGGGATATTTATAAATATACATGGGTTTCTCCTGATGGATTGCACAGGGATATAATAGATTATATTTTAATTAACTGCAAATGGGCTAATTCAGTTACGAAAACCAGATCATAAAGGGGAGCCGAAATTGGGTCTGACCATTAACTGGTCAAGAATGTCTTGCAGCTGAAACTTAAGAGATGTTGTGCTAAGATTGAGAAATTACCTACAACACTGAAAGTCTGAAAGATCCAGAAGTAGCCAAAGCATACCATGATAGGTTACTTAGTTATTATGACAATCGTAGTTTGCTTCTGCTGAAGTTGAGAAAGAAGGCAGCAGGCTTTTCTTGAAACCAACAGTACTCTTTTGGGTAAAAGGGATCAGAGGAAACAAAATTACTTGGGTGATAAGGGTATGGAACTTATTTCTGAAAGAAGGAAGTGCAGGATTAATATGAATTAACCCCCTACTAGTCGTAACAGAAGGCATTACAACGAGCTTAATAAACATGTAAAAGATTAGTTAACAGCTGATAAGAATCTTTGACTTGATAACTTGGCTGACAAAGCTGAGGAAGCAGTTAGACAGCACAACAGCAAGAAGTTGTACCAGATTGTTAATGTTTTATGTGGGAAGGGCAGGTACACAGAGATTCCAATAAATATAAACAGAGAGAAAACTAAAGTGATGAAAACTGGTCAGGCAGGCTGTGATTCATTTAATCTGAATGGTTGCAGTCTTGAGCAGGTGTCACAATTTAATTATCTTTGGAGTTATGTAATAGATGCTGGTGATGTGCGGCATGAGATTAACAGACGAATAGGGATTGTTGCCGGGACTTCTAATAATCTATGGAGAGTGTGGAGAAATGAGCGTATTATCCTAAAGACTAAAATTAGACTGTATAATAGTTTGGTTCTTTCTAGGATTAGTTATGGTATTGAAACTTGGACGCTGTGTAAACAAGATAAGAGGAAACTAGATGCTTTTGTTTCTAGATGCTTACGTAGTATCTTGGGTATTAGGTGGTTTAATTTTGTAACTAATGATGAGGTTAAGCAAAGGAGTCTGCAACCCCCTTTAAGCAGCATATTTTGCAGAGAGAGACTGCGTTGGTTTGGCCATGTTCCCAGAATGAAAGATGCAGAATAGCAAAGAGGATTATGAACAGTGTGCTTAAGGGTTTCAGAAAAAGGGGAAGATCTAGGAAGCGATAGGCAGACAATGTCAAACAGGACTTTGCTAGAATTGGTTTAGAGTGGCCAAATGCAGCAGCAGTAGCTCAGAATAGACATATCTGGAGAGGACAATTACACAGTTTGGTTGGACCTCCGCAGCCCATGGCTGCATGTGGATTTTATACGTATGGTATGTAGGTATTGGATTTGTTACAGTTGATCACTCTGATAGGAATCTGCTCTTTATCTACTTTGACTAAAGTCCTTGCAACCAGGATACCGGAGCCAAAGCTCCTTTATCAGAGGCATCAGTGACTGCCAATTGGAAGGCCCCAGAAGTCTCCGCCCGAAGTCTATGGACTATAATATCACTTTGTGCTGGAATCTCTGTGTCTTCCATCACTAATATTGGGGTCATGCTTGATAAAGAATCAGATATTCGGCTAAGCAGAGGGATCTCTTTTGTCTTATAGATGTATAAATAGGATCTCTTTTGTCTTATAGATGTATATATAGATTGTATGAATAGGCTGTCAATGGTTCTAATGCTGAATCCATGTTTCTTTAGGAAATCAAGGCCTAATATAAATTCATCGTAGATGTCAGCGATGTAAACAGGGTGGCTTACCAGATAGCTACTAACTCTGATGTTGAGTTCTATCTTTCCATGGACTTTAGCACGATTTCCAGTGGTTGTTTAAAAGGTTATATTAGACTGTGTAGCATTACAGTTTGGGTGGCGTATTATCATCTTTATTATGTCTGTTCTGAGTAAAGTTACATTTGCACCAGTGTCTACTATCATACGGCAAGGTACTCCATTTATGATTCCATCAGCTACCAATCCGTTATTCTCACCATGTAGTGTTGAAACGTGGGCCACTTCCTCTGGGTCAGCCAATCAACAGCCAGCCTTTGCCCCGCAAGACTGACTAATTTCTGTTTCCCTGATCCTGTTGTCTAGTAGATGGACTTGGACTTCTCATTCGTTTCTTATTTAATTATAATTAAATTATTATTAATAATTTATAATAATTATTATTAATTTATTATTAAATCATTAATTTATAATTAAATTTTCTACAGTCCTGGCACCAAATGTTGCAATTTAAAATGGATGAGCACTGAGCGTGAGTTCAAGTAAATATTGGTCAATGAAAATTACAATACAATGCAATTTATTACAAAAGTATGGATAAAATCATTTATAAACAAACTAATTCAACCGGCACGAAACTCTATAATAGTGCAAAGATAATCTTTCAGAAAAAATCTATTAAAATCCTAAATAACTAAATAACTATACACAAAACTGCGACTAAGTGTCCTGGTTTTTCAGAACTAATTCTTTTCATACGTTGATCACCATGCACAAGACGACAATATATTTTCCTTTTCATACACTAACTTATCAATATAATCCATACCAATAAAGTAGTCAACCTCCGGCGCACACACTATATAAAAACATTTATTCGTTAAACTATCGTGCACAGACTCTTAATTATGTCTCCTTTTGGATCTCACAATTTCAAAGGACACACTTTTATCTTTCTTGTATTTCAGATCGGTTCTATGTTCTAATTCTTTGGTTAATAAATTCTCACGCAAAAGCATATGCAAGCGTTCATGACACGCCCATCACAAACTCAATGCAGCACGTTCATCTGTCGTAACAATATATTAAAATTTAATTATCGGTTCGGTTCAGCGCTACGCCGGACAGTTAGTTTTATCTCTCAGCCAATGAAAATTCACTTCCTTCTGATCAGGGTGGGCGTGGCTTCTGTGATGAGCTGAGAAGTTCACTTGGGAATTTTTGAATGAATTTGGTTATAATAAATAACCGTTTTATTTTTCAAATTTCCCTTGTGCAGTGGCGGAATATAAAACTCAATATTTAGTATCCTTATTTTTAAAGCCATAGTATTTCGTGTCATTTAATTTACATTGTATGATAAATGGATACTTAACCTAAGCTGGTATGAATAACATTTTATACCATTTTTGCAATGTTGGCACTCGAGCTGAAAATGTTCTTTAATAACTTTTATTTTACCATGAGATCTAAGAAATATTATCTTATTTCTATAATAAGAGAATGTTCGAAAGTTTCGCCATCTCTGTCCTATACGAACAGACCGACACGCTTGTTGACCACTTTTGAGATAAATCCTACAAAGAGTTATGCTTATGACACCAGTGTAAGTGGTGCTATTCTTTGGCGATGAAAGAATAGCCTGAAGCATTACATTGGGTGTTATGTTGCTTATCGACAGACTTCCCTTAGATTACATATTACAGTTATTATAAAGATGAATGCCTGAAAGTCGACTTAATGATCTGCTCAATCACCGTTACTAGCAATTATTTTTTCAGTTTTGAAATCAGTTGATAATCACGAAATCAAGAAGCAACGAAACCAAAACAGACTCATTAAGAAACGAGTTTCATGTGCAGATATTACAGTGAACTTCTAGAATTGCTCAGAACAGGAAATATTTATCTAGAGTAGGGGTTCTCAACGTGGGGTACGCCATGAGAGCTCAAAAATCTCTAGATCTAGTAACAAAATAAAAATAACCATTGTTATACTATAACTATAGTTTTATCTATCTGTACAAGGGGTACGTCAGTTGCATACACATTTCCAGGGGGTACGTGAAGCATAAAAGGTTGAGAACCACTGATCTAGAGCATAAACCTGTCATTAACATGCATAAACTCTTTAACTGTTTTACACTTAAATAAAGACACATTTATCTCTGAGACAAGTCATGCTTTATGTACACTTACATTAGTTCTGATTCCAGATCCTGAAGACGGATGGAATGAGCACATTCGCTCGTGCCAACGGCTGAGTCGCTTGACACTGAAGTGCCCGACAAGGAGCTAAGAAGATAAGAGAACAGAGATTAAATCACGAAGTGCATTCCTCCGCCTAACTTCCAACATACTGTATATGTGCATGATTTTCTGCTTGAATTTACCGTAAAAGTGACTAGGCTTTGTCACACAATTCAAGAAAATTAGAAAGAGAAAGAGATGTTTACGATAACAGAATTACGTGAATTTTGAATAACTTAACATTATAATGCTATATCAAAATAGAATCTCGAATAACATACGTATGTATGTATGTATGCATGTATGTATTTTATGTTATTGTAACACTCTACGTACGTACGTACATATAGAATCATCAAGCAATCATACGTTACAGAGGTCCAACCATACTGTGCACTTTAGTTCTCCAAACATGTCTGTTCTGATCTATAGATGCCGCATTTGACTACAGTAAGCAAATTCTGACGAGGTCGTGCTTGTCTTTATCTGCCCATCGCCTCCTAGGACTCCTCACTTTTTATGAGGCCTTTAGGCACACTGATCATAACCGAATTCCCTAATTTGTAGTTATGCATATAGACAATGGCCAACCAAAGCAGTCTCTCTTTGCGCAATATTGTGTTTAAATGATGCTGTCGATTCCTTCTAACCTCATCATCACTCAGTAAAATGCCCAAAATACGGCGTAAAAATCTAGAATCAAAGAAGTCAATATTGCAATGATCCATGTTTCCCTACCGTAAGTAACTTTAGAAAGGACCAAATTCTTATATAGCTTAGTTCCGAGATAATTCCCGAGATATTTCTATTGCTTTCAGTCAGGCCTTCGACTCTGTCTGGATTAACGGACTTCTTTTTAAATTTATGGAGGCCGGTCTTAGTACACATTTTGTCTTATTCCTTAAAGAATTACTTTTAAATAGATCATTTCAAATCAAAATTGATATAATCTCTCCCAAACTTATTTGGACTTCCCGCAAAAATGACTACGAAATACAAACTAGACTCCAAAAACAACTCTCAAAATTGAATCAATTCTGCCTAAAATGGAACCTTGACAGTAATATTAATAAACCATTTAGTATCCCTTTTTTTAAGAAAAAATGCTATAAGCCCTTTTTAATTTGGAAATTAATAATTTGAAAATTCAACAACTCTCTTCCTGTAAAATTCTTGGAATTCATCTGGACTCCAAACTTAATTGGCATCACCATTTGGATAATCTCCATTCTACAGGACTCAAACTTATTAACTATTTGAAATTTTTTACTTCCAATATTAATGGAACTCATCAATATTATTTGATAATCCTGTATAAAAACTTAATAAGAGCCAAACTAGAGTATGGTTTGGAATTTGTTAATGGCCCCCTCAATCACAAATTTAAAAAATTAGGAACCATCCAAAATAAATGTTTAAAAATTGCACTTGGCCTCCACTCTTTTACTCCTACTCTTTCTTTAATCGCAGACACTGCAATCCCACCCCTACAACTAAGACAAAAAATTTTATTAATCAAATACTATTTTAAATTATTTTTCAATCTTCCAGATTATCCTTTTTTAATGAAATTTAAATCCCTACTTTAAACTTATTAAAAATGACCCTCATTTATTAAATCTTATATATCAATTCCCAAAAAATATTTTAAGAGGAGATATTCCTGAGCTTATTGTATATTGGAACTTTATTACATCCTCCTTAATTGATAATATTCCTAATCTTAACTCAAAATCTAATGTTTCACCAGAAAAAGGTTTAACTTTTTTCATTCTTAAAACTCGAAAAATACTCTTCTTTTCAAAAAATATTTACTGATGGTTCAGTATTTACTGAACCAGATTCAACCTCGGCTGCTTTTTATGTTCCTTCTCAAAAATTTCCTAAAACATTTAAATTATCACCCAAACTTCCCATTATCCAGGTGGAGTGATTTGCTTTTTAGAATCGATAAAATGGACATTTCACAATTATGCAAATCAACAAATTGCTGCTTTTGCGGACTCCAAAGGTGCAATCCAGGTTTTTGCTCAGGAGTTCCTCTATTCTGAGTATAATGCAATAATTTCACAAATCTTAAAATTAACTACAGAAAGCTTTTATCTTAAAAATAATTAAATTACTATCCAATGGATTCCGAGTCACGTCGGAATCCAATAAAATGAATATGTAGATTCACTTGCCAAAGAGGCTCACGTTGTTCAAAATATTGCTGATTCTTATTATTTTTTCAAAAACATCAAATCTGAAATTAAAAAACTAAAATTTATTCTTACTCAAAAATTTTTTCAAATTCATGCATCTACTCAAAATAATTTTAGATTTTATCTTTGTAATCAAATTACTTGAGATTTCAAATTTACCTTTTAATAGACATCAATTAAAAATACGTTATCGTCTTAGAACTAATACTATAATGAACAACCAAACAAAATTTAAAATTAAACTTTCAAATTCTCCCAACTGTCCACAATGTTATTCCATCGACTCTGTTCATCATCTTCTTCTAAATTGTATTAATTTTAAAACTCAAAGAGAAAAATTTTCCCAATCACTGGAAAACCTTGGTATTCAATGTTTTGAAACTAACACAATTTTAAATTGTACCCCAACAGATCTTCATTTTAAAACTCTTTCTTGTTTATTAGAATTTCTTCAATCAACTCCCATGTGGCATCACATATAAGATCAAAATAATTTTCAATAATTTAACATAAATATTGAGTGAGAAAGCCTGAAAAAGGACCTCTCAATTTTTGTAACGTAAATGAATGAATGAATGAATTTCCGATATAATCCCCATTTGCTCAAGGGTGCGACCATCCAAAGAACTGAAACAGATCCTGCCAAGCCAATTTTCATCAGTTTAGTTCCTCCGTGTTTATTGCAAAACTTACTCTATTCAGCTAGTTTTAAAGCAAAAATCAAAGATTTTCATAAACTTAAGCCTAGTAACGACAAAGCTTTGATGACCTCAATTAACAGCAAATGGGGATATTAAAAATTACGAATCAAATAGGATAAACCAAGCTCAGACTGATCATTTTAAAATCTGTAAAATTATAGTAACATTAGTTAGAAAAGCTAAAAACGAATACTACAAAGGATCATTTACAGGAAATGGAAATAGTTGGGTCGGATCTAACGGTTCCCTCTCCTTTCAGAATGCTAGTAAAGGTAATAGAGGGAAAAAAATTATTAAACTTTATTACATGCATTTTTCAAAAAAATTTAAATATAATATGTATATTAAAAAACTTAAAAAATACTTATCTTCCTATATAGGCCATAAAAAGTAAAAAATAAACCTAAAGCATAACGATGGCGCAATCAGTCACTGAGTTCGTATTTACTTCAAAGGAAGGATAGGGCGCCGGCAATCTTGTCGAGTAGGTAAATCCGTGCCCTATCTTCCTTCAAAGCGAATACGAACTCAGTGATGATTGCACCATCGCTATGCTTTAGTTTTTTTTTTACTTTTTAGAGCCCTATAGAGAGATAATAATAAGAGTAAAAAATAAATACCCCCTCTAGCAGCTGCTTGCCACAGAGGTCTGACAGGAGCCTGTCAATTTATATGCCATAGTAGAAGGTCTGTGAGGATGGCAGGACCTCAGCAGAAAAACAACACACACACATCCATGCCTTACCCTGTGCTCGAACCCATGGCCCTTAGATCACTAGCCAAGCGTGCTAACCACTCGGCCATGGGACGGCTGCTTCTTTCCTACGGTCGCACGAGGCGACTTAGTCAGAACATCACACCGCCCGAAGGCGGCTGGGCGTGTAGCAACGACGCGCCCATAGGTATATTTAAAATATTTTAATTTATATTTTTTTGTTGTCATTAAAAACACCAACCTTCAAAAACTTTGAAATATGAATATAAACATCGAGCTTATTTACACCCTTTTGGAATCATGTTTGAAGTAGCCCATGATATTACAGAGGTCACAAGCTTTAATTTGAGATATGACTCGTTATAAAGTCGAATCTCGCGAAAATCCACCCCTTTCCTTTTACCAGGGGAAATAATTCAAAATTGGAAAGCGTTTACGACCATCATTATACGAGTTTTCATTTGACACCTAACTCATAACTGTAGGCCCTCACGTTTGGAAGATATAGTAGAATGATTTTCACATCTACCGTTTTTTAGGGGGGGAAAAGATAGGAAGTCAATTTTTTCATAGCCTACGACATTTCGTGCATCATAAGCTTTCATTGGACACATAGCTGGTTACTTTCGGCACTCGCGTTCAGGAGATATAAGGTAACAATCACTTTCACATCTCCTCCCTTGTTTAGGGGAAGGAAAACAAGAGACGCCAATTTTTCGTTGCATACGATATTCCCCCGTCAGAAGCATTCATTTGTCTATCGCTTGTTACTTTCGGCAATCGCGTTCTGGAGATATAGCTTAAAAAATATTTTCACATTTCCCCTTTTTAAGGAGGGAAGAAAGCACGGGGGTTATTTTTTGATAGCTTATGACACTCTGCGTCACAAGCTTTTATTTGGGACATAAATCATTAAGTTTCTCCATCACGTTCGAAAGATATCGTGGAACAACATTTTGCAAAATCCACAACCGTCAAACTGACAAATAGAAATGTCAAAGACAAAAGCAATGGGAAGATAGGTAAAAATCCGTAAAACGGAGGGTGTATTGCTATACTGCGTTGGAAATCCAGTCTCTTGTCCAATTGTCTAAAATCCAGTCCTTTACATTTTTTAGGCTCGATTGTGCTTCTTGGACCGCCCTATTATCGATATTTTTCTTGATACTGGCCTGGGAAAAGTAATAAAGAGAACTGCCCATTAATAAATGAGGTGTGTTGTAAAGAATATGGAAAGTAAAAGGAATGGCCCAGTTTTTTCTCCTTTGCAATTGCTTTGTGGCCATCCCATCTCTATATCCCTGAACTTCAATTACTAAGTGAGTTCTACTGAATGCTACTTGGAGGCAAACTCTGGGCTGTATTGCTTGTTGTTGAAAGAAAACTTAAAGTATGCACGTGTTTTATGCAGAGGAAAATAAAAATAGGAAATAGGGACATATTAATAAGCAATTAATCTATGAGAAGTTTTATAAGCTGAAAACCGTGTTATGTCAAGCAGCTCAAATTTTACCGGCCCACAGGGATATGCCCAACGGTGTCCCGGCGGCACAATCCGCCCCTGGCTGTGATATTGAAGGAATTTAGGCTTGGCGTCATTAGCAAGCAAGGAAATGGCGTCTAAGAATCTCTTTTCAAACTGTAGGTGATATTTCAGGGAGCCATTGCTGACGAGTGGAACTTACCATTGCCGTACGACTCATTTGATTCCAAGGAACAACCTGGACCGAGTCATCTTTATTGGCTCGGAGGGGGGGGGGATTATTAGGAATGAACAGGTTCTAGAATATCATGCTGCTCTGTGGGTGGAAGTTCGTTAGTGCTAGTGGTAGACATTTATTGGTGACCCACCTAAGCTATTTTGCCACCCAGAGCGAACTTGAATCCTACAAATCTGCCATTAGCTCTGCCAGCTTTACAGCAGCTGTGGTTAGCTTATTGACAAATTTGTTGAAAGGTGCCGTAGCAGTGGTCCTGGACCTTCCAGTTGCAACATTTTATGGTATGACTCAGAAGTTTGTGCTAAAAGAACAGGTCAACCAAGCCTACGACAAGAAGAAAACATTCATTTACTCTTAAGAGTGTTTTTGGGATTGGAACTTCTGCAGATGTTAAAATTTCCTGATATAATTTTGGAGTTAAGCTAAATTTTTTTATTTGTTATATTTTATTTTATTGTTTGAGATGGTTTTCCGTAAATGGATACTTTGAAGGAAGGAGAAATCATGAACATTTTACTTGCCATTGATAGTTCATAGAATGAAGTCAACAAATTCAGATTATCTGAAGAATGGGACGAGGTTTCTATCGCAATCAACATAGAATAATCAGCTGCAATTAATAGCGAGCAAAGAAGGTTTTTACAACCCTAAAGAGTGATGATAGAGCACATGATTTTAGTGACATTTCATGGTCCGACCAAGTCACTAATAACCTTGATTGCTCATGAAAATAGAGATTGATCAGTTCCGAATCTTTCGGTAGATTCCGATCCCTTGGGAATTTTAAATTTACTGCTTGGGGACAATATGAGTGAATTGATTATGAATAATAGGAACCGATATGTTGACTATGTAAAGCAGGCCTAGTTCATCTGCAGCTTGTAAACCACACACATACACAAAAAAATACTGAATCTGGTACCAAACATCTTTAGGTGCATAACTAAATTATTTTATTAATTCTTGATACTAATTAAGAAGGTATATTGTTTCTAATCAAAATTTTTTCTTGATTCCTTCAAGTAGTTTTTTTTTCTAATTCCTTTGAAATATATATTTTCGTTTTCAAATGGTGAATTATTCCCTGTGCTCTTTCAGAGTGTAGTTTTTTTTTTTTGGTACCTCTTCAATAAGTTTGGATTGGACTGTCCTGATCTAAAGGAAAACAAAATAAATACGAATCAAAATTGGAACCCTATCGGTAATGTTAATGAATGTGACAATTTTTTAATTACGACAATTTCAAAATTCCCTCGTTTAAATGATAATTGTTCTGATAATCCCAATTTGATAAATCAAATGACCAAATGCATATGCCTCTTCTTCGTTTTTTGGTGATCCTGAGGTAATTTAACCTGTCTGATCGAAGTTTTGTGCACCCACGAGAGTATACATGAAGCATTCATTAGATTCGTAAATGTGAATCAAATTTTTCACCATTCTTCTTCAACCAGGGGGAGGCGATCGCCCCAATTTCCCCCCTGGATCTGCCACTGGTCTTCTGCATCTGTCACAAGATAGAATTTAGGCTTGAACTTTAGCAGCAACGGTCTCAGATCAACCTTAATAAGATAAATATTGATCAGAAAAATGTTGGGAAACACCTGGGCATCGAACAATAAATCGGCCGTTTTATTCGTCCATGGGGCATCTTTCAATATATAGAAAAAAAGTGGGATGCGACATATAGAAGGAATAGTTGTCCTCTAGAGGGGTTTATCAAAATAATGGAAACACCGATGGCTACTGGAGTACACGCAATTCACCATATGCATATCACGGGGACGCGTCACCCACGGTGTGAGGTATATAAAGGGGAGAAGTACGACGTCGGCAATAACGTAGCAGTGCCACAGGCGCAGGTGAAACAGCTGTTGTGATGTAATGGTCGACAATGTATGATCTCAGTGACCTCCAAAAAGGCATGATCATTAGTGAGCGTCTTACATGAGCTTCAGTAACCAGAACGGCGGAAATAGTAGGTGTAACACGAGGAACTACATCGAAGATTATGACTACTTATCAAAAAAGAGAAGGCGTTGCCTCGAAACGTGCAAATTGTGGACGTCATACGAAGTTGTCAAATAGGGAGTGGCCCATGTTGTCATGGATTGTACAACGGAAGCAGAAGATTACAGCACCGCATGTAGTAGCAGAGTTGAACACCAGTCGGAATGATCCCGTTTCCGTCATAACAATTTGTCGGGAACTTCATCATGCAGGTATTTATTGCCGTGCTGCAATCCACAAACCTCTGATTACAAACATCAAATGCAGCAAAACGTGTAAGGTGGTGCAAAACACATAAAAACTGCGATGCTAAAGACTACCAACGTGTCATCTGGTCTGATGAATCGTGCTACACATTGGTAGAATGTGGGTCTGACTAAAATCTGCAGAAGCGTACCATCCCGACTGTTTGGTTTCGACTGTGAAGCATGGATGTGGATGCCTGATGCTGTGGGGTGCCATATCATGGCATTCCTTAGGGCCATTAGTTATTCTGCAGGGTCGTGTGACATCCGCAATGTACGAATCCATTCTCGGGGACCACCTGCACCCAATGTTGCGGGCATTGTTCCCTAATGACTGTCCCTGGTTTCAAGCACATAATGCACCCATTCGTTGTGCGAAACGTGCCAAGTTGTGGTTTGCAGAGCGCGATGATATGTACAGTAGCTAACATGGCCATCTCAATCTCCAGACTTCAATATAATTTAAAATTTGTGGGAATATCTGGAGTGAAAGGTCAGATTACACTTTTCCCCTCCAGCATCACTGGCACAGTTGGGCCATATTTCACAGGAAGAACATTCCATTATTCCCACATTCCATTAGCTGTGTGCATGACTTGTATAAAGCTATTCCATGTCGAATTGCATCTGTTCTGAACGCCCAAGGTGAGCCTACATCTTAATAATAAAATGTTCACCACAAATAGTACGTGTTTCCATTACTTTGATAAACCCGTGTATCTCGAACATTGCAGAGTTAAACAAGTTGATAGAGTAATGTTGATATAGAGATTTATTAACTTCTCCAACACTCACACACAGAGTCTTGATATGATTCGATTTGGGAGATACCAGTCTTAGATACACTGCTAAAAGTGGAAATCACAGCAAGATGTATAAGATGTACTGAGAAGTGTGTGAGAATGCAGAGCGTGAGAACACAAGGTACATGCGTTTATTGCGGATTCATCAGTACATAGCAGGCCCACCTCGAACCGTACAAGCCTGTAGACATCTCGGCATTCCATCATTCAGATGGTTAATGGTGTCCTAAGGTATAGCATTCTAAAAAGCATCCAACTGGGCATGCAATTGTACCAGGTTCGCCGCCACAGGGATCTGGTGAAGGCGGCGAGAATTACGGTCCCACACATGCTCGATGGGTGACAAGCCACGGGAAAATGTCCACACCTTGGAGACTGTCCATCGTTGCATATGCAGTGTGTGATGTGGCGGTGTCCTGCTGGAGAATCAGTCGAGGAATGGTGATAAAGGAAGGGTTGTTCCACATGATTAATGATGTCATCGATGCAACGTCTCACCATTGGCGTGCCAGAAACATGGTGCAGAGATGTCTGACAGCCATATATGATGCCACCTCATACCATTGTACCAGTGGGGAGCCGCATGGTACCTAATGGAACCGACTTCCTCATGTCGTTGATGACGCCAACACCATGAGGACAAACCTTATCCTCCATTCTGTAGTCCATTGTTGCCTCACTCGACACCAGTGGAGATGGTGTAAACAGTGATGTTGCTGCAATGGCAGATGCCAGATTAACGTCTCTCCCTTATTCCTGCGTCATGCAAACATTGTCCAATGGTTTGTGTGGAGACCACGGTACCCATAGTGGTCCGCAAATCGCTCTGCAGCACAGTCGCTGCGGTGAAACGGTTGCAAACGGCCCTCCTACAGAGCATGCGATCTTAATATCCTGTAGTGTGGCATGCTGACCCTGTCCTTCATGTGTCACTGTCCACCTTCATGTCATTTGGTGCTTCGTGGTGTTGCATCAGATTCACCGTTGCAGTGTGATCACATTGCAGCTCATGCATGTAGTGATCACTAGCACTCGTACATCCTCAATCCCAGCACTCGTATATCGCCGATTCGCTCTCTCTTAGAAAGCGTCAATTGTGTGTAATTGTTTCCCTAGCATCTCCAAGGCATGTTGCAAATTTTCGCAGCATGCACTCCAACCTCACTGTCGGTCGCACAATGATATCAGCTTGTGGGCACACAGTATTTATGCATGGCTGGGCGGGGTGTCCATTCTCTGTGAAACTTTGATCATTTGCATATCTTTGATGGCCGAGTTCCTCCTGCTATTTACATATTTCTACTTCCATTCCTTCTTGGTGTTGCGATTTTCAACTTGGTGTTTTTTTTTTCTTCGAGCAGTGTATTTTTATATATGAGCAGTGTATTATAACCAAAAGATTGGCACGCCACTGTCTGTCTAACTCTGTGACAAGGCACTGTTCTGTGAAATTTTTATTGCATGGGTTTATGTAACCTATAGATAGACTTTTTCTCTAGACATGTCTGAACACGTTTGAAGGGTAGACCTGTACTCTGTGTGTAACTTTTGCCGCTGATATATCTATCCTCTTTAAAGGTCATGGTAATGGGCTCCCAATGTTTCGTTACCTCATGCACCCACCAATTATAAGGAATAAGATTTTACCGTTTCCTCAGGCAGATTAACACCTGCAATTGTGGAGGTGTCACCGATAAACTCACGGTTGACGTGTTAAATTACACTTGTAACTTACAACTTCTCCCTTATATTTTTCTCTTGTTGCAGTTGCTGTCTCGGAATTTGGGCAGAGCATCCAATACAATTTCCACTATCGTTAACACTGTTATGATCACACTTCCTATACTCACTAATACCGTTTTTCTCCTATATACGCTATGACTAAAACGAATCATAAAGAACACACATGCACATTATATAGTTTTCATTTCTTATTAAACTATTATACACATTCGATATTTTTGCATCATCGACCATAGCATGATATTTGTCAGTGCATACCAATTCAGAATCCACAACAGGCAACATTTCAACGTGGCCGGATCTGGATCTAGAGAAAAATCGAGGGTGGGTGGGCAGGAAACCCAATCGAGCCTAAAACATGTAAAAGATAGGGGGAGGGGGGAGACTGGATTTGCAATGCAATATAACATGGTCTCACCAAGTACAGTAATCTATCTATTCTAAGAGAGCCATGAATAAAATTATTACTGAAATGAGATCGTCACATGGACGAGAGACATGGCGAATATGAAGGAAACTGGGACAAAGGAGAATTAATTTGGACCAAACGCTCCATCAACTGAAGTTGCTTGAAGAATGTAAGGTGCATAATTTTATTCCTCCATCCCTTAGACTTCCAAATCATTTAGAAAGGACTATTAATAACGAAAAAAAAGGAATTGACTTAGAAATAAAAATCCTGAAATTGACAATAAATGAGAAGTACAAAAGGATAAGAAAAATTAACTTAGGAGAAAAAAACCATGCTTCAAAACGATTTGGCAATAATATCGGAAGATTAAAAAAAAAGTCATAAAAAATAGCGTTGAACAGAAAAATAAATACTATCATAGAAACCTAGGAAAGAAAAAGAAAAAAAAATCAAAATAACTAAAGAAAACAATGAAAAAAAATAGGACAGGACAGAGACGTAGAAAAAAAAACTAATTACAAAATGGACTGGAGCACAACAGCAATAATTCTAAAAGAAAAAAAAAATCATTCATAAGAAAAGCAGAAGAAGGATTATTAATACAGTCAACAGAGGGCGCCATGAGTACAATGAATTTTGTTTTTCCTGATCTGGCAAGCACTTCTACAAAAGAAAAAAAAAGTTCCAACAAAGCTGCAACCTCTTTGGATAACGACCCCAGTCAGGGGTCAAATTATTAGGATATTTATTCACAAGTGAGTGAATCTGTCTTAAGTTGCAACTATTCTAAGATAGCCATGAATACAATTTTCATTTCCCCTCCGTTTTACAGGTCTCCAAATTCATGAAAAATGCATGAAACATAAATAAATTTAATAATTTTTTTCCTATATTACCATTTTTAGCATTCTGAAATGGGGGAGGACATGGCCCACTTGCACCCCTATGTTCGGACCTGGTATCAACAAACACTTGTGTTAATGCATCAATGTCCAAGTCAAATGACCACCTAATGATGACTATTAATTTCTTTTTAGATTCAAGGACGTCTAATGGTATCAGACAGGTTAAATGTACACTAAGAGCTGATAGATATCGTCTGGCCGGTCGGGAGCGGGATCCAGCTGGAAAGACAAAGTTCATTCTGAATGGTCGGAAATGGCTGAGTGGAGGTGATGGGCTTTGAGGGTGCCACCAGACGTTGCGCAGCCATCACGTCATCTAGATGACTTGCAAACACAAGCCACTGAGATGCATAAGAGTTGCACTCGATTTCAACACATGAAATTGCATTGTCCTCATTGCAGCCGAATCCTTGATCAAGTCAACAGAACGATAGCCTGCTTCATTACATATATGTACACTCAAATATTGTGCACCACGTAGCACATCTCTTGATCAGGGGTGTTTTTTCAGGTGAATATTGATGAAGGGGCACAACTCTACAAAGGGCCTCCCATTCAGGTAGTGAGAGGACAACACCTATAGTACTTTTTGTAACGATGCATGTGCACCGAAACTTATTTTTTTGCACAAAGATACAATGCAAACTTCTTCGCCGATACGTTACACATCTGGATGGTTAGTCCGCATCATGGAAATGGTACTTTGATCAGGTGGGCATTAGTTAACATAGATGAGCGTGCATGTGCAGGGATACCGAGCTGGAGGCATTGTTGCATTTCAGGACGTGTTATGGTGACGCAGTCCTTTGGTGATTCACACTCTAAAAATGTCTGCCCATTGGCTGAAACCCATGGAACAGGGGCGAAAGTGCGTTTTCAGAGATTTTAAGTGAATTCTCCAAAATCAGTTGAAAAGGAACTCTGTAGTTGACCTGGCAACGTTAAACAATAGTTTAAAAGCTAAGAAAATATAACTAAAATATTACAAAAGAATGGACATACTACAGTGAGTCTATTTGCTGTGTTAAATATTCTGGTTGAAAAAAGCACTCTGGACCTAGAGGAATGGCGCCCACAGCGCCCTGGCGTGATAATTTGCAACCTGAGGAGAAGCTATCCGATGCCGCCCCAGAAATGGGAGGGGAATTTCATAAGACTCGGTTAACTTTTTTCTGTGAATCAAAACATTGTACATTATCATCTTTTTTTTTTACGACATGAATAATAATAATATAAGCATTTTGAAAAAAATGTGAAAATTTACATTTTTTTTCTTCTAAACTACTTTTTAAATTCTTAGCGAATAAAACATCACCCCAAAAGTGTAGAGTAATAAATTGTTCTGATTTAAATACAGTAGTTTTTCCATGGGCATTTTGATTATAATGGCGGGAATATAATATATAATGGCGGGAATTGAAAAAAAAACACCATTAACAACTGAAGCGTAATCTATGATATTTATTTAGTAGAAACAACTTGTTGAGAAAGGTTGTGATCATTGTGATCACACGTGTGAAGTGATTCAATGTTTATTTTACCTTTTAATGAGTATTACATTTTACAGAAGGCACATTTTAATAAGGTGTTGAACCTCCTCGAGCAGTACAAGTTTCCAATCTGTCGTACACGCTGGGAGATTCAATTCCATTCGCTTTCAACTTTGATGCATAATTTAGCAATGGTCGTTGCCTGCTGCTGTTCGCGGAAGAGTTTTTGTCTTATCCAGTCCCAGACATGCTCGATTGGAGACAAGTCCGGAGAGCGTGCTGGCCAGGGAGTTGCTGCACTGCCTGAAGAGCACGCTGAGTTGCCCGGGCGGAATGTGGGCGGACGTTATCCTGCTGGAATATCGCATTTGATATTACACTCAAATATGGCAGGACGACTGGCTGTACGATGTCGCTGACGTACGTATTGCTATTCAGTGTACCTGTACAAACACCAGACAGATAGGAGAGTGATAGCTAATCGCTCCCCGCACCATGATGCCTGGCGTGGGCGCTGCGTTTCTCTGGCCGATGCACGATGGAAGAAGCTACTCACTTTGTCAACTCCTAAGCAGAATCGGCTTTCATCACTGAAGATCATAGACTGCCATTCTTCCCTCCAATGAACTCGTTCCTGACACCACTGCAAACGTACACGACAGTGAGGTGACAGTGGTAACCATACCAGCGGCACACGTGCCCTTAGTCCTATTTCCAAAAGATGATTGGGAAAAGATGCCGACAAAGATTCTTATAGACACCCAGGTTTAACAGAGGATCGAATTTGTGACGCCATAGCCGTCTGCTCTGCCACTGCCACCCTCCTGATACGTCGATCCTTTCACGTGTCCATAACTCTGTGTTGCCTGGAACCATGTCTGCGAGTGTGCGAATGATCTTCTGACCATCGATGCCACCATCGTATTATTGCCGATACCTCTCGTCCAATGTGGTGTGCAATTTAACGAAAAAACCAACCTGCTCCCTGAAGACCTCAAACAACCTGCTCCCCTACGACTCGCTTAAACTCCGCTAACTGAACAAATTTTGCGCGCTTGCGTCGTCCAGGCATGGTAGCTTCTTCAAAGAGCACTGAACAACACGACACAAGACGAATAATTTCTTTCTTCACGACCTAGTCTTTAAATACGCGCTGCGTACATTTGCATACTGTTGTCCTCAGTGTCGTCATTATTTCACCCAATGACTTTCAGTCCTGGATCACGTTTTCTGCTGCCCTTAACTATTAACGTACCTAAAGGAATTCCTTCTGTGTGTTCTTCTTTCAATTTCCGTCATTGCATTTTTTTAAATATTAGAGCGCAAATTATCGATTTTATCCCTTAATTTCTCAAAAAGGAAACTCAAAGCATCAATTTTTTCAATGACTTCCATTCTTTCAGCTGAAAAAATTGGAATTAATTAATTCCATTGGTTCAGTTCCATCCAGGTAGAATGTCGTTTTAAAGTTGGTAAAATATACACTACTGGCCATTAAAAGTGCAACACCAGGAAAGACAAGAGATATCAAAGCCAATGTGAAAACATAGCTTATGCTACAAGGATCAAATGATTACAAATACAACTCGGTTAGACTTGTGGGATACAAAAAAATCAGTATCCTGTGTAGCCACCATTAGGGCAATAACCGTTGCTACACAGTCCGGCATTGAGAGGATGAGACTTCGGATGTGTGTTTGGGGAATGTCAGTTCTTGCAGTTAGTAAAATCCGTAGGAATCACACCATTATTAAGAAAAATATTCCAAATTGCAGTCAGCCATGTGAAAACAGAAATTTCTTCACCTCTACGCATTTCAGTAAGTATTTTATCAACACCTGATGATTTATGCAGTTTTATAAATATCCAAAATAACTTCCAATTTGGATATACGATAAACATTAATGCCAGTAATGCATTGATCCTCGTTACAGAAAATAGGAGCAGAACTAACCTCATTGTTTAGAACTGGGGTGAATAAACAATTTTGACGTCGGGCCTAATATAAAAATAATATTTCTCTGAGTCAATAATTGGAAGAGGGAAGAAAAAACGAAAAAAAAAAAGAACTTTGTTTCCTACATTTTGCTTGTCATATGTATAGGTACAAAATAATAAAAATAGCAAATATTAATATAAAGTATATTTTAATTTGAAAACGGAAGTTGGCTTGTCGAATCAGTATGTAAAAGATGGCACTGTATCTAGAGATGAGTTCAGGATCAAAATAGCACAGATGACTTCTTCAAGGTTTAATGGGCTAGGCCTCAGAATAATTTAAACGAAAATATTTCTTGGAATCAGGAAAGAAATAAGTAAAAATATAACAATTTTTTAGCATAACTTGAAATTTTTAATCAGTTTTCAGTAATTAAAAATAAGCACCATGCTGCTGTGGGTTTTCTTTTTTTTGCATATTTTCTATCTTTAATACACTGTTGGCCATTAAAAGTGCAACACCAGGAAAGACAAAAGATATCAAAGCCATATTTAGTGAATTGATCTCTATGTTGCGATCTTGTGCAACCACGGCAATTCCCGGTTCCGCCTGACAGCACTACCTGGTTTAAGAAAAGCCATGACTATCTAGAGCCGGGGGCAAGGAATACGCCCTATAGGCGCACCTCAACCCCGGCCTCATATGGCAGCAGTCCTATAGAAGGAAAGCTAACCACCGGAAGAAACCTAACTTTAATCTATTCCCCGGTTTGCAAATGTGCAAGGATATAAAGATCCAAGCTCGATCGGCACCCGGGGTGGAGACTCTTAGTAAGACCCAGACTTTTTGGACAGCTCGTGCCTACTAGGCAGGAGGAACCTTTCGACCGAGCCGTCGAACTGACCACCCAAGGTCCCTGAAAGGTGAGGTCTCCGACGCCGTCACCACCCGACCGGCAATCAAGCCGGCCAGCAGCGTCTTCAACCTCGGTTGGCCTTGGCCATGTCCAACCGGCGCCCAACCCGGTCGGCACAGCCTTCAGCCGGGTTGCTGGGCCCTAGGCCCCCCCACCACGACAAGGTGGTCCCCTATCGGGGGGGCATATTTAGTGAATACCTAGCTTATGTTACAAGAATCAAATGATTACAAATACAACTCGGTTAGACCTGTGGAATACAAAAAAATCAGTATCTTGTGTAGCCACGATGAGCGGAATAACTGCTGCTACATGGTCCGACATTGAGAGGATGAGACGTCGGATGTGTGTTTGGAGAATGTGAGTCCATGCAGTTTCGATACGTAGCCAAAGTTCATCTGTTGTAGCAGCTGCTGGTGTCTGGTGTGCTAGTCGTCGTGAGATCATGGACCTGACATGTTCAATTGGGGACAGATACGGTAAATGCGCAGGCCAAGGCAGAAATGTCACACGGTAAACCATGTACTCCATGGGTCGGATCTGTATGGCATTGCATCATGAATGTCTCACTGAGCCTGTCACTGAGGTACCACCAGATATGTATTCGTCCATCATGGTGCTGCATATTGAAGGGAGATTTGTCTGAAAAGACAATGAGATGCCATTCGCCCATCCATTCACGACGTTCTTGGTACCATTGCAGTCGCATACGCCTGTGTTGTAGAGTTCAAAGGTAGACGAAGCAATGGCCACCTAGCAAAGATGCCCGATGCTGCAGACGACGTCGAACAGTGCGTGCGGACACTAGGTGATGTGCAACACACCCTAACTTTTGAGCTAAGGTGTTTTATGTGGCTGTACAATCATTCAAAGCCATGCGCACGAGATGTGTGTCCTCTCGTTCGCTTATGTGACAGGACCGTTGAGATATCTCACGTCGGTGAGTTCGTTTCCTCCTCTACACACTAACGCCACATTGTCATCACAGTGGCTGTATTCCATCCAACATGAGCACCAATGTCTCGGTACGATAATCCGCCTTCCCGTAATCCCACAATTCTCCCTCAATCAAAGTGGGAAATCTCGTCATATGGATGCTGTGTTCTTCGACGGGGCATACTTGATCCTTTAGTGCACAAGAACTATGAGCAAACACAATTCCAGTGCTTTACACTGGAATTGTGTTTGCGTGGGAACTGTTGCGTTGTTTGCGTTGGAATTGTGTTTGCGTGGAACTGTTTGCACTGGAATTGTGTAATCCCACAATTCTCCCTCAATCAAAGTGGGAATCACTTTGCGTTGGAACTGTTTGCGTTGGAATTGTGTTTGCGTGGAACTGTTTGCACTGGAATTGTGTAATCCCACAATTCTCCCTCAATCAAAGTGGGAAATCTCGTCATATGGATGCTGTGTTCTTCGACGGGGCATACTTGATCCTTTAGTGCACAAGAACTATGAGCAAACACAATTCCAGTGCTTTACACTGGCTCTTTGTGTTCTCCTCTTATATGACTTCCTGGGGCGTTACTGTCACACATGATTTGCGCATGTGCTACGCTTTGAATCATTAACATGTTATCCCATGGGCTACCCATTGCATATTCCAGGATAATCTGAGGAGTTCTTCCTGGTGTTGCACTTTTAATGTCCAGCAGTGTATATTTATAAAAACAATTTTTCATGTGCGTCATTCGAGTTGTGCTTTCAATTGACACCTAACTCGTAACTGTAAACACTCGCATTCGGCAGATAGAGTAGAAGATTGACTTTCACATCTCCCCTTTCTTGGGGAAAACAAATCACGGGGGATATATTCTTATTGCCCACAACACTCCTTACGTCAGAAGCTTTCATTTGAGATATACTGTGATACGTTCGACCCTCGCGTTCCGAAGATATAGAGGAAAATCGTTTTCATATTTCCCTCTTTTATGAGAAAGCATGCGTGTTTGTGTGTGTGTGTGTGAGGGGTGATTTTTTATACCTTATGACACTCCTCTCGTCACAAGGTTTCATTCGAAGTATAATTTGTTACTTTCGGCATTTGCGTTTTGGAAATACAGGGGAGTAATATGTTTATTATGTCCATTTTATAGGTGGGGAGAAAGCATGATGGGTCATTTTTTATAGCCTATGACATTTCCCGCTTCAAAAATTTTCATTTGAAACATAAATTATGAAATTTGTTAGTCACGTTCGAAAGACATGGTGGGAATAACTATTTTGACAAATCCACAAACTAACAAATCTACAAACCGACAAAGGACTAGCAAAAGCAGCAGGAAGAGAGATAATAATAATAGGAGTATGAATATAAAGTAAGTCACATTCTGTTATATTTAAAAATCAATATACAGGGATAAAAGTTTTTGAAATCAGCAAGAGAAATGAGTAAGAATAACATATTTTCGTTCAGATACCAAATTATGTGATTGGTATTATGTGGGAGTGATTATAAACATAGACGTATTCAGCGGGGGGGGGGGGGCAGTCGATGACCGGGAAGTCCAGATCTTACCCCCCCTGCCCGAAAATCCGGTCGCATTGTATAAAATCTCAGAATTGACTTCTTGCTTTGAGATTCAAAACATTTGTCTTTGTATAATTTTATTTCAGCCCCATGTTTTATGTCCGACACTTAAAATGGATTAGAAAGAGAACTATAAAATCTTAATCCATACAGAATATCATTTCAACCTTTCCTCTTAGGTGGAATATTTTATTAATCGGGAAACCCTACGCAAGTCTTAATCTCATACGCTCCCCCCCCCCCACCGAAACTAAAACTAGATCCCCCACCCTGAAACTAATTCCTCGGTACGTCCCTGATTATAGATGATTTGAAATGGAAAGGTCACATGAAGATGATTGATTAAAATATTATTTTGTTTGACGAAATCAAATCATGTCAGTAAAGATTACTTATTGCCATGAACTCTGTATTATACTTAGATACAAACTTACGGTATGGGATAATAATTTGGGGGAGGGAAATCTATCATAATAGTTTATAAATAATGCTCAAAATACGAGGGGCGTTCAAAAAGTTCTTTACATTCATCTGCAGAACATAAACACACGTACCTCAACAAAACTTTTACTGTCCTTCAAAGTACGCTCCTCTATCATCTATGCACAATTGCAGACGCATACGCCATTTCTGGAGCACTTGGTGGTACACCTGTTGGGGAATATTCTGCAACTCTGAACGAACGCATTTTTGTCTTGCACCCTTAAAAACGTCTTCCAGGCAAGTTCCTTTTCATTTTTTTGGAAAGAACCAAGAATCGCATGGTGCAAGATTCAGGATGGGGCAGCTGTTTGATTTTTTTCATGCTCCAGATAGACTTCTTGGAAAGCTCCAGATAGATTTTTTGGATAATTCCAGATATCCAAAAATATCCAAAAATATCCTTCTTGGAAAGCTCCAGATAGATTTTTTTCATGCTCCAGATAGATTTTTTGGAAAGAACCAAGAATCGCATGGTGAATATGCAGGATGGGGCAGCTGTTTGATTTTTTTCATGCTCCAGATAGACTGTAACTTGCAGGGGTTTTGTGAGCACTGGCATTGTCATGAAGAAGAAACCTTGACACGCCTATTGTTGGAAGCTGCTCCTTCATCTCCTTAAAAATTTTCGGCCAAGCAATGGTGTACTATTGGCCATTTATAGTCATTTTAGGTAAGGTGACTACGACTATCACTCCTTGGGAATTGAAAAAAATTGTGAACATTTCCTTAAACGAAAGTCTTGTTGGAGGATTTTGGGACGTGGTTCATCATCCGCAACCCGAACATAGTCGTCGATTTTTCTGGGAGTGCATAGTAATAAAACTATGTCTCATCACCTGTAACAATGCTAGCATTTCTTTGCACGACTCGACTCTAGTCCTTTTTTGCTGTTCTGTCAGTTTATGAAGTACCAATTTGGCACAGATCTTTCGGAACTTTAAACTTTGATGAATAATTGTTTCCACAATGCTAATCGATACACTAACATCTCTACTTATTACCTGAATGGTGATGTGTGGATTTTTCTTTAATGAGTTCAAGAACAGAAGCGATGGTTTTCTCGTTCAAGGCTTCCTTTGGTCTTCCTGCACGAGGGAGGTCTTTGAAGCTTTGCCGTCCTTCTTTGAATTTGCGCATCCATCGCGTAACAGTGCCTTATGGACATGCATGATCCCAATATACTTGTGATAAATCGGCATGATTTTTTTCGCGTCGTCCCCAAGCTGCATCTTTGTGAAAATGCAGATTTCTTTACCGTCTGTAGTAGGCACCATAGCAATAACGCCCAGATTTTGCAGATCGACTTTACGTGCCACCAGCGAAGAGAGAAATGATGATACGCGTGATGAGAAGTTCAGACGAACTTAACACGTTAAGCATGGGTGTAGAGCAGATTTTTTTTTTCACTAAAGACGGGGAACTATTTTGGTAGTATTTCATTTTCAAAATATTTATAACAAATATTTTACACAGTTTCAAACATTTAAATACAGTTTCATAAATTTTTAATTACTCAAATTATGAGGCATCATGTTTTTACCTCACCGTCTTTAAACTAAATTTGGTTCAGTAAGACGGTGTGGTAACGTCGTGATTATTTCGAAGTTTTGTCACAAATTACCATAAAATATACTGTAATTAGCAAATATGTACAAATATTCATGACCAGGTAATATAAATAGTTCGTACAGACGGTGGATTTTGAATGGCTATCTATTTAACATTGTAGTGAGCCACATAATAAAGCCGCGCCGTCATAGAATTTTCGAGCTGAGGCATTCACACTGATGTCACGCCGGTCAAAGTAGAACAGCTAGTGAGACGTCAGTGCTATGCCACACCATGCTGAACGTGTTAAACTCTTAGCTCGTTGACTTCGGAGGAATGAGCGCTAAATCTACAGACACGTGTGAAGAACGTTTTGTACACACCCTCCGTACAAAGAGGACTAAAAAGGACTTTTTACAAGAGGACTTTTAGGGGGAACTCTAAAAGAAGTGGAAATATGAAAACGATTGTTCCGTTATATCTTCATTAAAGCGAGTGCCGAAAGTAACAAACTTTGTTTCAAATGAAAGCTTGTAACTAGGGAATATTGTGGGAAATAAAAATACATTCTCCTGATTTCTTTCTCATTAAAAAAGATGAAAAGCGAAAGTCGCCCTTCTATTAGATTTTCCAAATGGAAGGGCCTACAGTTACCAGTTAGGTGACAAATGAAAGCTCGTATGAGGACCGTCGTACACTACTTCGAATTATACCCACCTACCATTCACCACTCCCCAAAAAGAAGATTGAAATTTAGGAGGTGGGGGGAGTCGATCAAACGAATTATATATCGAATTAAAGCTTGTGACGTCTGAAATGTCATTGACTACATCAAACCCGACTCCATAAAAAGGCGGAAAAAGAGCGATGTTTATGAGTGATATATCAAATGAAAGTTTGTCTTTAATGACAAAGAATAAACATAAATAAGTTTTTGAAAAATCAAAAATGTCTATCTTTCCATATACGCCCTAAAATGCAAAAAATAAAGTTTAAATATTCCGAAGGTGCAGTCAGTCACTGAGTTCCTATTCATTTCAAAGGATATAACGCCGATTTACGTACTTAACAAGTTTGACGGTGTCCTATCTTCCTTTGAAGTGAATACGAAATTCGGTTACTGATTGCACCTTCGGAATTTTCAGGTATATTTTCTGCTTTTTAGGGAGCATATAGGAAGATAGGTATTTATAATTTTTTTCAATTTATTTATTATACCTTGGGTTTTAACCTGACGTACATTTTTGCCGCAAGCAGTTGCGGGAAATGGTAGTTAGTATAGATGATATCTAGTCCGGTTAGAAGAGGTTAGAAAATAGCTGTGGTTTTTAAGAAAGATCGCACAAAAAATTCGTAGCCTCGAGAAATATCGTAAGAAGTTGCCGTTTAAATTAAAAGAACTGATTTGTGTAGCATGTTCTCTAAAACTTGTCAAAATTGCACCATGTGTGAAACAAAATCAAGTAATGCACTTTACAATGAAAAGAGATATTCGAAGTAACAGAGTAATTGGGAAAAGCTAACAGAGTACATGAAGGGTTTATGAAAGCAGAAAACTGTTTGTGAATGCCCACAAAAGTATGTTAACTGCAGAAACAAATACAAGAAACGTGCTTGACACAATTTTTGAAAATGTTTTGGAAATCTATTATTATTTAGTTCTTCAAAGTTTTTAATATTTTTCACTTTAAATATCCTATTGACTCATGCCAACACATTCTTTAACTCTCAGTAGCATGGTAGCTCTCAGGGGGTGGAGGGCTCGTCTCTTTTATAGAAGTGGAATCTTTATTCATTATGATGGTGGAATAGTATCATATTGTTTTAGGTCTTCATTAATCAATTGTTCGGTAGAAATATTCTGGGGACGTTAATGCTCAATAACAGTAATGGATCCAGACTGAGGCTTCTGGTGAGGGAGTCCTGCATTCTGAATCTAAAAATTTATGGAACTGTTATTGAGTGTTGGTTTGCTATTTTTTGAGTGTACATTTGACTACTTATTTTAAATGTATATTTCGCTTAAAATTTCAGATAGAAAAAAGCAAAAAACATTTTTTTGCTCTTTTCTATTCTTTTTTTTGCTCCCAAACAATATGCCCGATTTTCTTATAATGTAAAGTTGGCAACACTAACATAGCACCTTAAAAGTTTTAATATTCTTCCGAAAGATGTAGGCGAAGAAAAAGTTTAAGTTAAAAAAAAAGAAATTAAGAGGTTTTACATTGGAGACGGGAAAAAATTACCAAAATCCGACATTTCATTTTTAATTTTGAATCTGTTTCTTTTGTTGCTGCCACACATTTAACACTTATAAAACATACAAAATTACAAGTTCTTATTTCGGAAATTGAAAACAAAACAAAACAAAGAAACTTAAGGATTTGCTCATATAACTTTTTGTTGTTGTGTTTGCACGAAGTTTTCCTCTTTTGCTACATTTGATACATATAAAGTAATTGACAATATATACATTTCATAAAATCCCAATTTTTCCCAATTTAATGAGAGTAATTGAAATCCTTTCAATTCCTGCAAACGATGCCTCTGATAGGAAAAAATATTCATTGGTATAAACAAAATCTTAGCTTTCTCCATCTGATATATTGGAAACATTTAAAACAAAAAAACGCTTACAAACCGATATAAAATCTCTAGTCACTTTTATCCAGACACCTGAATTTCTTCGTGACATCGTAAATTTACGAACGTGAAGAGTTGAAAGAAGCTGTTGCCTTACCTTGCTCTGTCTTTTAGAGGTGATAAATCTTCTGGCCTTATTCCATCGGAGTTCATCTTCTTCAGCAAGCGCACTCTGTCTCTCGTTCCTGCTGGAGGGCCTGGTGACCTTGACCTCCGCTCCACTTCGACTCCGTCATCTCTCTCGAAAGCATCGGAAGGATCCGATTCGTCGCAAGACTCGGTGTCTGACGAGTGGTCCGTTGACTCATTCTCGATTCTACACAGATCGCTTTGGGACTTGGGTGGAGTGCTGTGGTCGTGGTCGTTGTTGTTACTATCCGTGGTTATTGCCATAGCAGCCGAAGGGGAGACTGGAGTCGTTGTTCCTGGATCACTGCTTGTGCTAGTGGACGGAGAGCTAACTCCGCGACCAGAACTCAATGTCTCTGCTGTGTCCTGATTTTCATCTTCACTGTCGTCGTCTATGTCAATGCTCTGGACAACAGTGGACAACTGGGGCCTTAAAGGACGATCTGTGTAGGAAGGAAAAATGGTGGTTTTGATGGATAACATTGTAAAAACTTCAAGATAACACTCTAATTGAAAAAGATAAAAAACATTCAAATATTTTATATTTTACACCTATCAGCTCATTATACACGATTGAGTTGCAGCCGCGGGGCACTCGAATCTCGGCGTTCAGTTCAAACGCGAATGTGTGCGGGTGTGTGTGTGTGGGGGGGGGGACGAGGGGGTCATGCCACGTTTTCAAGCGCGAAAGATAAAATCTATTCATCCGTTACCTTTGTTCCTTAATAATAGTGTTGTAAGAACCTACAATCAAAGGCATCAAGTTTCCTGTTATCTGGCTTAAAAGAAATCAAATATAGTAAACTCTAAAAGAGTTAAATTCTAAGGTTTATATATATGCCGGGCCGGATCTAGAAGGGGGGAAGGGCAAGCTCCCCCTCCAAATCCGATATCTATAATAGCCAGGTTCATCATCATCATCCTCCAACAGCCACGGGCTATGGAGGTTCAATCAGACCGTGCAATTTAGTTCTCCAAGCATATCTGTCCTGAGCTATATCTGATGCATCTGGCCACTGCACACCAATTCTAACAAGGTCCTGTTTGACATTGTCTGCCTACCGCATCCTAGGTCTCCCCGTCTTTATGTGGCCTTTAGGCACACTGTTCATAACCGTATTCACCAATCTATAATTATCCATAAGAGCAACATGGCCAAACCAACGGAGTCTCTCTCTGCACAATATGCTGCTTAAAGGAGGTTGCAGACTCCTTTGCCTAACCACATCATTAATTGCAAAGTTAAACCACCTAATGCCCAAGATATTGCGTAAGCATCGGGAATCAAAAGCATCTAGTTTCCTCTTATCTTGTTTACATAGCGTCCAAGTTTCACTACCATAACTAACCCTAGAAAGAACCAAACTATTATACAGTCTAATTTTAGTCTTTAGGTGTATACGCCTATTTCTACATAATCACCATAGATTCTTAAATGTCCCGGCAGCAATCCCTATTCGTCTTAATAGACGAATAGGGGAATATCTGATAGACGAAATCTGCTCTCATGTCGCACGTCACCGGTATCTGTTACATAGCTCCCAAGGTAATTAAACTGTGACACCTGCTCAAGACTGCAACCATTCAGATTAACTGAATCACAACCTGCCTGATCAATTTTCATCACTTTAGTTTTCTCTCTGTTTATAACCAAACCTACTATACTACCAGTCTCATCAACAGCTCCAATGAAAGAGTTCATCTCATCAACATCATTTGCCAAAAGGGCTAAATCATCAGCATAATCTAAATCAGAAATTTTCGTATCTCCAGCCCATTTAAGGCCAAGATCTTTCCCTTGAAGTGAATTTCGCATAACATAATCAATAACCAAACTGAAGAGAAAAGGAGACAAAATGCACCCTTGTCGAACACCAGAAGTATTGCTAAACCAATTGCTACAAGCCTTACCAACTCTCAGACACGACTCAGTGTTATTATAGAGAGCTTTCATAATGTTAACTAACTTGTCTGGTATACCATATGATTTCACAATCAACCACAAATTATGACGATCAACAGAGTCAAAAACCTTTTTGAAATCAACAAAGCTAGCAACCAAAGGTTTCTGAAACTCTAAACATTTCTCAAGAATCTGGCTAAGTGAAAATATCTGATCCACACATCCCCTACCACTTCTGAATCTACATTGCTCATTACGCAATTGACTGTCAACCAGATTCTTAATTCTATTAAGCACAATCATGGAAAGAACTTTACCTGGAACAGAGCTGATACCCCTATAGTTATCACAAGAACTGCGATCACCTTTTTTGAAAATAGGGATAACAATAGCTTTGGTAAAATCCTTAGGAACCATGCCTTTATCATAAAAGACATTCAAAATTTCAGTCATCCAAGTGGTAACCGAAACATTCCCAGCTCTAAGCATTTCCGTAGTAATTTCATCTACCCCTGGGGATTTATGAAGTTTAAGTTTAGAAATAGCCAAAACAACTTCAGACTATGTTATAGGGCCAACATTACAGCCACCAATGCATCTATCATCATTGAAAACAATGGGAGTAGAACTAACTACATTGTTTAGAACATCACTGAAATGCTCAGCCCAACTAGTCATGACAGAATCCTCTTCTTCTTATAATCTTACCTTGTTTATCCTTGTACACCTGTCTGTTTTCTACCCCACAAAACATTAACTATCTGTTACAGCTCTCTGCTGTTGTGCTGTCTAACTGCTTCTTCGGCTTTGTCAGCTAAGCCATCAAGCCAAAGATTCTTATCAGCAGCTAACTGATCCTACCTAATTCCTTGATATTTACATTTCCGATCTTACATAAGTTCTCAGTTAGATTCTCACTTTTCGTTAACTGTCTAACTTCCCCTGATTTATCTTTATCTAATATTTGTACGCTATCTGTTACCTCCGAATTATATCTCTTACCTATTTGGTTCTTATCTGGCATTACTTGATTAATTTTTTTCGCCTTTTCAATGCAGATATTGATCTTTATTTTATCATTAGGTTCCTTGTCTGCCTGATAGCTATTTTCACATCACCTTCAGCCACTTTATCCAACTGAAATCTATTACTACTTTTAAAATTACATTTCTTTTCCATCGGAAGATCACACTCTATATCAGGATCGTTTATCCTAACTACTTGATAATGATTCTTTGCCACAGAATCGTTATCAAGTAGTTAGGATAAACGATCTTGATCGTTAACAAGATCGTTAACAAGGTCGTTAAAGGATCGTTAACAATTAAAAAATTGCATTATATCGTTAACTTCAGATTGATATGAAGTTTCTATCTGATAGTTATTGGAATCTCCGGATTTACTCAAATCTTCCGTTTTATAGTCACCCACAGTTGCAAAACTATTCTTATTCTTTACAAAAGTAGTCTCCTGAATTTTAGTTATCATTTTTGCTTTGCTATGATCATCACTTTCACAACAAATATAATCTTTGTCACATAGAGGGATTTACCAAAATATTGGAGTACACGCAATGCATATCACAGGGACGACGTCACCAGCGATATAAGGTATATAAAGGGGAGAAGTAGGATGTCGGCTGTCATGTAGCAGTCAGACGCAGGTGAAACAGCTGTTGTGGTGTAATGGTCGACAATGTCAGATCTCAGTGACTTCCAAAAACGCATGATCATTGGCTTCGTGTCTTGCAGGAGCTTCAGTAATCAGAACTGCGGAAATAGTAATATCATTAGTGACAAGACCCAGATGCTCCTCAAGAATGCACTACATCTATCGGGATAATGTCACGTTTTGCCACTATCTACCGCGGCTGAACACTAATATAGAAGTCCAACCTTTGGGAAAACCTAATGTAATCTTCGTCCTGGGTCCCCACAAACAAGGATATTGAGAATCCAAGTTGACTCGGTGCCGTGAAGTGGGCGGAAATAGTAGGTGTAACACGAGGAACTGTATCGGAGATTATGACTACCTATCAAAAAGGACAGGGTGTTGCCTCCAAACATGCAAATTCTGAACGCCGTACGAAGCTGTCAAATAAGGAGAGGCGAATGTTGTCATGGATTGTACAACAGAAGCACAAGGCCACGGCACCGCAAATAGCAGCAGAGTTAAACACTAGTCGGAATGATCCCGTTTGCATCATAACAGTTCGTCGGGAACTTCATCGTGTCGGTATTTATAGCCATGCTGCATGTGCAATCCACAAACCTCTGATTACCAACATCAATGCAACAAAACGTGTAAGATGGTGCAAAGCACATAAAAACTGGGATGCTAAAGACTGCCAACATGTCATCTGGTCTGATGATTCGTGCTATACATTGTTTCCCATCACTGGTAGAGTGCACGTCTGGAGAAAACCGGCAAAAGCGTACCATCCCGACTGTTTGGTTCCGACTGTGAAGCATGGAGGTGGAACCCAAATGATATGGGGTACCACATCACGGCATTGCTTAGGGCCATTAGTTATTCTGCAGGGTTGTATAACATCTGCAACGTACGAATCCATTCTCGGGATCACCTGCGCCCAATGTTGCGGGCATTGTTCCCTAATAACCGTCCCTGGTTCCAAGTGAATAATGCACCCTTGCTTTGTGCAAAATGTGTCAAGTTGTAGTTTGTAGAGAATAAGGATGAGGTATAGAAGCTACCATGACCACCTCAATCTCCAGACCTCAATATTATTTACATTTGTGGGAATATCTCAAGTGCAAGTTCCACCTCCAGCATCACTGGCACAGTTGGGTCATATTTTACAGGAAGAATGGTCCCACATTCCATTACCCTATGTGCATGACTTATATAAGTCTATTCCACGTCCGAATTGTGTCTGTTCTGAATGCCCGAGGTGAGCATACAGCTTAGTAATAAAATATTCTCCTCAAACAGTACGTGTTTCCATTATTTTGATAAACCCCTGTATGGCTCTGCTTGCAATACTACCTTAATGTACTCTCTTCACAATTCATTTTATCATAGTTGCTAATTACGGTAAAATAATCAACAACTCTACTACGTAACTCAGTATCTAAATCTATATTATCCTCATCCTTCTCACATTTAATTATTTCACTATCTACACCATTATCTACTTTGCTTTCATGCAAAATTGCTGTAGCTATTCCTCTTTCTCTAATATTGTTACATTGGCTACCATCTTTCTCCCTATCAGATACGTTACACAATATCTCACGCTTAACATCAAGAGAATTATTTTGTTCACTAAATCTAGCCACATTCTTGTCCACCTTAAATTTAATTGCATCTGCGCATCACTGCTGCATCTTTTCTTGTTATGTACCTGAAATCAAGCCTTATCCTTAACCCTATTACTGAACAACTGATTTGTATGTTTACATTATCCTCAACAACTCTGGTATCGAACGGGAGATTCCTTGACGGGAAATTACTCAAATATTTCCAGTTAGCTTTAGGTTTATTGAGTACTTTACCAGCCTCATTAGGCATAAACCCGATTACGCCAGAAACATCCTCACCTTCTGGCACCATTATTAAACTTAAAACTTTCGGGTACTTTCTGAACTTCGATATAACCTCGTCATTAACTCTTCTGCTATTTTGTACATTGCGATATTCATTACTCTCAAGTTACTGACACCATTTTTTTATAATATTTTATTAATATTTACAGTATTATCTAATACATTGCTCCTGGTACCTTTTGAGTTATCAAACCATCTGCCTTTCTCAAGTATATAATTACTTTCATTATGAAAAAATTTATCACTTTTACTGAAAGTAGGCTGATACCCCTTTAGTTATCAAAAGAACTGCGATCACATTTTTTGTAAAAATAGAGATATTAATAGCTCTGGTAAAATCCTTAGGAACCATGCCTTTATCAAAAAAGATATTCAAAATTTCATTCATCCAAGTGGTAACAGAAACATTCCCAGCTCTAAGCATTTCTCTAGTAATTTCATCTACCCTGGGGATTTATGTAGTTTAAGCTTATAAATTGGTCTGTAAATGGTAAATAGGTAGTCACTAGAAGGAGATCTATGAACGAATCTAATGTGATGATGCAAAGAACCGACCAGGCCTAGCACCTAATGTCCGACCCCGATTTCTCGTGGTGCACACCGTTAGTATCTTTCAAAAGAGATACTCTCTTGTAGAGTGAACGGAAGGGGATAGCTGCCAGATTAGTGTGGCCTACTGATCTGGACAACTATGGCTACTTTTCTTTTTTTCTACCCTGCTGAGGAGTGGTCAACCACACAGGGTCCTGGTGCTGACCATATAAACCTACTGGACTGGACAAATATATGGCTCTGAGCTTGATTATGGATCCTGAATTTGCTGCAATGGTTGGCTTCTGTGCAGGGAAAATCTTCCGCTGTGTTTTCTGTTTGTTTGTGGGTTGACAGCCCCAAGTGATTAGATTCACAGGATATGTTTATCAGCTGGTGGATAATCCTGAGCAGAGGTCATCGAAGGCATCTGAACTCTTTACTTCTACTGGTATCGTCAAATTCTACATTGGAGGAAGCCTTCCAGTGTAGATGGCTTCAACCTCTAGTGGTGGAGGAACGGGTCTTTGCCCTATGTCTGCGATTAAGGGGCTGTTTGATATTGTCGGCATTCCCTCTCTCAATAAACCTAGTTTCTTTAAACATCCCACTAACCATTTTCTCTCCATAGGTAGTTGGAATGTGAGGACTCTGCACAGAGCTTTTTCTCTAGATGTCCTCACACAAGAATTCCACCTTTATAATTTAGATATTCTCTACCTGCAAGAGACCAGATGGACAGAAAAAGGTCAGATTCTTAAAAAATAATCTTAAATTTCTCTTTTCAGGGAGGGACGATAATAAGCATCAACAAGGCGTGGGTCTGCTGCTCAGCAGACACGCTGGTGATGCTCTTCTTCTAGGATATGAGTGCATTAATGAAACATTTCTTACAGCAAAATTCCAGAGAAGCGTTAAAGACTTCAATGTTATTTGCTGTTATGCCCTCACTGAAGATGCCGATGAGGATGACAAGGATAGGTTTTACGGACAACTTCAGAATATTTTGATTTCTGTCAAGAAAGGAGATATTACCCTTGTTCTTGGCGACTTCAATGCCAAAGTTGGTACTGACTCTGACCTTTGGAGAGGAGTGATGGGCACTTTTGTTATTGGTAGCTGCAATGGCAATGGGCAACGTCTCCTACAGGTAAGTAAACTCAATGGATTCAGAATAACTAACACTTATTACAAACACCGCGACATACATAAGTACACATGGGTTTCACCTGATGGGCTGCATAAGAATATGATTGATTATATATTAATTAACAGCAAATGGGTTAGTTCTGTTAGGAACAAAATAAAAAAATAATAAATACCCCTCAAGCAGCTGCTTGCCACAGAGGTCTGACAGGAGACTGTCAGTTTATATGCCATAGTAGAAGGTCTGAGAGGATGGCAGGACCTCAGCAGAAAAACGACACAAACAGCCATGCTTTACCCGGGGCTCGAACCCAGGTCCCGTAGATCAGTAGCCAAGCCAATACCAGGTCGCTTGGCTACTGAACTACTCCCATTGTTTGCAATGATGATAGATGCATTGGTTACTTTAATGTTGGCCCTATAACACAATCTGAAGTTATTTTGGCTATTTATAAACTCCATCATCATCATCATCATCATTCTCAAGCAGCCATGGGCTACGGAGGTCCAACCAGACCGTACACGTTAATTCTCCAAGCATATCTCTCCTGAGCTACATCTACTGCATCTGGTCACTGCACACCAATTCTAACAAGGTCCTGTTTGACATTGTCTGCCCACCGCATCCTAGGTCTCCCCCTCCTTCTGAGGCCTCTAGGCATACTGTTCATAACCTTATTCGCCAATCTATAATTATTCATACGGGCAACATGGCCAAACCAGCCGAGTCTCTCTCTGCACAATATGCTGCTTAAAGGAGGTTGCAAACTCCTTTGCCTAACCTCATCATTAGTTACAAAGTTAAACCACCTAATGCCCAAGATACTGCGTAAGCATCTAGAATCAAAAGCATCTAGTTTCCTGTTATCTTGTTTACACAGCGTCCAAGTTTCACTACCATAACTAACCCTAGAAAGAACCAAACTATTATACAGTCTAATTTTAGTCTTTAGGTGTATACGCCTATTTCTCCACATTCTCCATAGATACTTAAAAGTCCCGGCAGCAATCCCTATTCGTCTGTTAATCTCATGCCGCACATTACAAGTATCTGTTACATAGCTCCCAAGATAATTAAACTGTGACACCTGCTCAAGACTAAGACCATTCAGATTAACTGAATCACAGCCTTGCATGACCAATTTTCATCACTTTAGTTTTCTTTCTGTTTATAAACAAACCTCTCTACTACCAGTCTCATCAACAGTTCGAATGAAAGAATTCATCTCACCAACATCATTCGCCAAAAGGGCTAAATCATCAGCATAATCTAAATCAGAAATTTTCGTATCTCCAGCCCATTTAAGGCCAAAATCATTCCCTTGTAGTGAATTTCGCATAACATAATTAATGACCAAACTGAAGAGAAAAGGAGACAAAATGCACCCTTGTCGAACACCAGAAGTAATGCTAAACCAATTGCTACAGGTCTTACCAACTCTCACACACGACTCAGTGTTATTATAGAGAGCTTTCATTATGTTAACTAACTTGTCTGGTATACCATATGATTTCACAATCCACCACAAATTATGACGATCAACAGAGTCGAAAGCCTTTTTGAAATCAGCAAACTAGCAACCAAAGGTTTCTGAAACATTTCTCAAGAATCTGCCTAAGTGAAATATCTGATCTACACATCCCGTACCACTTCTGAATCCACATTGCTCATCACGAAATTGTCTGTCAACCACATTCTTAATTCTATTAAGCACAATCATGCAAAGAACATTCCCTGGAACAAAGAGTAGGCTACCTTATAGTTATCACAAAGACTGCGATCACCTTTTTTGAAAATAGGGATAATAATAGCTCTGGTAAAAACCTTAGGAACCATGCCTTTATCATAAAAGACATTCGAAATTTCAGTCATCCATGTGGTAACCGAAACATTCCCACCTTTAAGCATTTCCTTAGTAATTTCATCTACCCCTGGGATTTATTAAGTTTAAGTTTAGAAACAGCCAAAATAACTTGAGATTGTGTTATAGGGCCAACATTAAAGCAACCAATGCATCTATCATCATTGCAAACAATGGGAGTAAAACTGCTCACATTGTTTAGAACATCACTGAAATGCTCCGCCCACCTAGCCATGACAGAATCTTCACCTTCTATAACCTTACCTTGTTTATCCTTCAATCTCTGTATACCTGTTCGTCTTCTACCACGCAAAACATTAACTATCTGGTACAGCTGTTGTGGTGTCTAACTGCTTCCTCGGCTTTGTCAGCCAAGCCATCAAGCCAAAGATTCTTATCAGCAGCCAATTGATCCTTTACACGTTTATTAAGCTCTGTGTAATGCTTTCTATTAGGAATATAAGGTATTGATTAAGGGTATTCCTGCAGTTCTTTCTTTCTGATATAAGCTCACGTGCTTTATCATTCAAATAATTTTGTTCCTCTGCTCTTTATTTCGTAAAAGTGTACTGTTAGTTTCCAGAAAAGCCTATTTAATATGGTTCCATTCTTCCTCAATTTTAGTAGTAAGCAAACAATGACTGTCATAATGACTAAGTAACGTATCATGGTAAGCTTTAGCTATAACTGGGTCTTTCGGAGCTTCAGAATTACAGATAAATGTTTTAACCTTGGCACAACACTTCTTAAGTTTAAATTGGAAGACCTTTCAACAAGGTAATGGTTAGATTCAATTTCAGCTCCCGAATATGACTTGGTATTCGTAATAGAATCAGCTAATTAGCTGTTGAATCATCTGATAAAGCTCATGTGTACTTTTGAATGTCGCGGTGTTTCTAATAAGTGTTAGTTATTCTCAAACCATTAAGTTTACTTTCCTGTAAGAGATGTTGTCCATTGCCATTGCAGTTACCAATAGTAAAAGGGACGAACACCCTCCCCAAAGGTCAAGTCAGTACCAATTTATAGTCGGGTTGTTAGAAGCCAAAAAATATTAAACTTACGTATATTTAACGTAATTTTGAATAGATATTTTAAAAAAATTAAATATTTTGAAAAAAAATTTAACCGACGTCTGAAACGGAGAGGAAATGTTATACTGCAATAGAAATTCAGTATCTTGATCTCCCATTTTATCTTTTTCTTCCTCGATTCAATTTCTTACCCTTCCTCCCTTTATTTTTTCTAAATCCTCTATATTGGATTCTCTAAATTTCGTCTTTAGGCCTTATTTATTTTTGTTCCAAGGCCTCTCTAAGTGAGAGTACAAACGCGTGCACCACACCTGGGCTGCTAAATCAGTGGGGAAGGGAAATGGGCGAATAAAAAATATTATTTGAGGCCTAAAAACATCCATTTTGAGTAAAAACCTCACAACTTCATAAAATAATATCCAAAAAATCTTATTCTATATAAAGTAATTGCATTTTCTTAGACTTTTCTCAAACTTTCATTACAATAACTAAAATTGTAATCATTAACATCAGTAAGCTGTTTTAGCTTCCTAACTAAATAGCAACATTGCAATTATTAAATAAACATTTGTATGTTTATTAAGTTTATGATAAAACAAAAATATTACTGAATCAAACTATCCCGTTTTATGTTTAATTTTTAATGAAACAATTTTAGTTAAAACAACTACTTACACACTGTGTTTAAAGTGATACTTCAAAAAAGCAGAAGACATCGATCGCGTCATCTGATAATCTTGTTCTTTGTTTTGAAACAAAGCATTCTGTATCCAGAAATTTCGTTTTTTGTCGATATTGGTCTTATAGTTGAAAGAGGTCCAATTATGTTTTGGTTTACTTTGCACGACAGTTCATGGTGGTTGAACTCCTTTGTCAATAGCTAAACTATTCGAGGGATGGAAGTGGTTTTGTTTACAGCGCAGAATTTGCCGTTTCTAGTTAATTTCTTAAATTTAGTTCGCTTTTGCTTTGGACCCCGTATTTACTACAATACCTGTATTCGTCTCTTCCTCTGGATTCTTCGAAAATCTTTTTCCATAACTGAGTTTGAAAGTTTCATCATTTTAATTTTAGGTGACATATGAAAGAAATCATCATTGTTTTGTTTCTCATGGAAGCATTTCGGATTGATTGCTCCGAAACTTTATGAGCGAAAGTGAAAATTTATTTCTTGGTTTGAATGTATAGTCTTTCATTTCTACCAAAAGCTGAGTTACTTGAAATAGAGCCTGTTCTTGCAAAGCATTGGAAAAAAAATCCTTTACTGGTCAAAAGTTGTGCCTCTTTTTCGCTCAGAGGCTTTGCATTCTCACTCTGACAGTCTGGAATGTGTCACGTATTAAATTAAGGGGATGTATAAGTGTTGACGAAGGATATATTCCAAAATAATTTTTTATTATATTGAAGTGATAATTTACAACCAAACTTCTCGAGGAAAATAATAATAATTTCTCGACAAGGAACATTTTGGAAATCGTACATTTCTTGAGAAATTCTCAAGAAGGAATTCTCCATAGAAACTCTAGGCTTATCCCATTCTCTCAATAAGATGTCCGAAATAAAAAGTTCTCTTCTCGTTCCCTTTTTCCATTGGAAACGAAGTTTAGTGATGGTCTCCGACCTAATGGGAACCAGATGTCATCGTTTCTTGCAGGGCAGGATCTACAAGGGAGACCCCCACCACCACCTTTTGAGAATGCTTGTAACCGGAATGGAAGCGAAAAAATTGTAATCAGAAATGCATTTTTCCTATTTCAGGAAATTTGTTAAAATGACTGAACTAGATGGGAAAATTCAATACCGGAAATGCATATCTGTTTATTCTGCTAGATTTTTATTTTTTCCCTAGCTGGGTTCCTTATATGTGTCTACCGCTTTCTCCGACAACAGCCTACCCCAAAGAAGTGGGAATTAAAAAAAAAATTCGATATATGTTAAGAAGAGATATTTCTTCCGAGGGTCAAGTTGTTGAAGATGGCGATTCTGCAAGATGGCGAAGAGCAATGAAAACCCTAACCGTGGATTTAAATTCATCATTATTAAAGCACAGGCCACGTCAATGGTGGTTTTACTTTTTGAATTCGAAGCTACCACAGCATCCAAATACCACCATGTATCTAGTGGCGCTGAGACAAAGTCACATTTTAAAACAGCCGCTATCCAGGTTTAATTCAAGCTACAAAATTAAATCCTTATATAGCTATTGAATGTGATTTCTATGATTAGTTTGTCACACTTCAAGGTGAAGCTGTGTCAAAGGTTCAAGAAGCGGAATTTTTAACCCCTGTAGACCTCTGCACATTACCATGTACATTACCTCTTTTGGAATTTTTTAAACACAGGAAGAGGTGTCTTTTGGTCTTGCAATGTTTGTTTAGTGTAAGGTAGGGGGTTCTCAACGTGGGGTACGGGGTAAACGTACCCCACGTTGAGAGACGCCGTGAGAACTGAAAAGTCGCTAGATATATGCTATATATATATATGTTTCATTTTATTCTCATTTCTATACTATAACTATAGTTTTATCTATCTATACAAGGGATACGCCAGTTACATACACATTTCCAGGGGTACGTGAAGCATAGAAGGTTGAGAACCACTGGTGTAGGTATGGACTATAATTTAGTGCTAATTATTGATTTAATAAAAACTGCGCACAATAACACTGAAGATGACTGTTCTTGACATAGTCCAAGAACTGTTTTGCTGCATTTCATAGATGTCATTCACTTGATGCATTTATCATGATAAAATGCATATAAGGTAGAATTCTTTTGAAGTAATGTTTACTGCTTTCTGAGATTTTGGGGCGATTTAAACGTTATAAATTGCATGCTAAATATCAGCGAAATGACGTTAAAATATTTCATGTATGTTCCTGGTTCCTTTGGTCACAAATCGCATTATAAGTGAAACGTTTTTTCATCTCCTACAAACAAAAAAGATATCTGAAGGGGTTAATACCTCAAGATCAAATGCGAAATATTAATATCGCAATGGAAGAGTCGACTGAGAAGTTTCATTTAAGAACATGGAAAGTAGATTGCCAAACTTTTGAAATAATTAAGGTCTTATTCGTTCTACTTTGCACGTCAAAAATAATTTTTGATATATTTATTACTCACTGCAGATGCTAGAGTTGTCAAATTTGGATATTATTAATAACAACGTATATGAAATATGGGTGCCAAAATGTGTAAATATTTAACTTTATATCTATCATAGAACCTCAATAGCTATTTCTTTAACATTTGAAATTTTGGCCCTGTGTCACCTAACATATTGTTACGAATTAAATGGATTAAATTGAGCGTGAGTTCAATTGAATAGTATATAACAATGATAATTCTAAAACAATGTAATTTATTACAAAAGCATGGATGAAATCATTTATACAAACTAAATTCAACCAGTGCTAATCATATATGTGAGCAGATCTACAATCTATCGAGAATCTTACAAACAACTAAATGTAATTATATACCAAGTGATGAACTTTCCTTACAGAAAAGTTAAGACCAGCTCTGTCTACTCGACTAACATATACTTCTTCATTTTATTTTGATTGCCATGTCTCTTGTATAACCTTCGCTTCAGCGTAAACAATCTTTTGCCTTTTCTTACTAGTTACCAACAAAATTCTAAACTAATTAACTCTTTTAATCTCCCGCGCATTCACCACTTAAAATACTTCTTCTTTAGATTATTTTGTCACGTAAAAACTTAGACTAACTACATTTCCTTTTGCCCTGCAACTGCACCTCATAACAAAACTTTATTGCTTATTCTTTTGTCAAGTCGTTCGATGTCGTTGATGACGTAATTCTCACTCTGAAGCATACGCGAGCGTTCCTGATGCGTTTATCATAAATTAATTGTAGCACGTTCATTTGATGTAACAATATTGTTATAGCGTGAATGCAACAATGAATGAAATACCAGACCAGCCAGAGGCAGTGCCATCCGGATAATTATCATGTGATTGAAATTTACCATTCCAAGATCAAATGTTATATTTGAAATTTATGCCAGATAACTGGGAGTTTACTGTAGTATCATATTCGGGTTGTTAGTCCCTTAGAAAGCTGACTGTTATGGAAACAGTCCGCAACTGTCTGCAGGATGGCATCTGTTTATTTAGTGAATATATCGAGTGTTATTTCTCCCTTAATTGACAGAGTTGTGTGATCCAGTGAGAATACAATTCGTTATCCCAATGGGAGGTATTTTGCTGGAATAAATAACCATAGCCAAATCAAAAGTGGGAGAGGACATTAGACTGCCAAATCCCTGTCACTTAGCCCCATGGGACTCTAAAGCTCAGTGTACATTTTTCCAGGTTTTTGACCCCGCGAGAAAAAGGAGGAACAACTCTCCAGTTATTTTTTGTGGGACAGTCAAATAGCACCCACTTCCTCCATTCAGTAGGCTTTTGTGACTGAAACTAATTGACTATTCACTGAAAAAAAAGCTATTAATTAATAGAAAGTAATAAGAGAGCAAGTTGACTCTTATTACTGATTCTTAGAGATATTAGACATTACTTTAATTAACTTTAGTTAACTTTTGGGATGAAATTGTGGGCAGGGAAAAGAGAATTGTTAGCCTCAATCTCTATCATTAATGCTTTTTCATGCGGTCTCTATATGGCTCCTTGGTGCGCAGTGTAGAGATGCAGAATATAAGCCATTAAACGTTCACATCTTGGCTTACGTTCAATCATGCGCCCTCTGGGAGCGGAAGACATTACTGGTAAGGGACAAAAAATGGAAACAACAAGATTTGTGGAAAGCATTCGGTTTATACTAAATAGTAGCGTTTATGTGTCACTGGGAAGTCATGAAACATGCAGATGGCATCCCAGCATGCTTAGTGTCATGTCTCATGCAATGTTTGGTATCATGTCGTTGAGAGAAGACCTCAGCTATTTCAAAACTGGTATGATTTTTGCACATATCTTGATAGGAGCTTTGGTTAGTAAGACAGCTGAACTCGCTAATTTTCATGAGGGACAGTTTCCAAGGTCATGTCTCATGGAAATCTAAAACGAAAAAATCATCTTCAAAATATATGTAAAGCGAAACCAGCGAGTTACAGCTGATCAACTGTGCATGGATTTCAATGCAAGAGGCAAGAGGCTATTTTCGTCAGAAACAGTGCGTCGAGTACTCTGTAGAGTTGAATATCACAATCGAGTTGCATTTCACAAGCCACTCATCACACCTGTCAAAGCACGTCATCGTGTCCGGTGGCGCAAAGAGCACAAGCAGTGTAGAAATGTGACAGTCTGATGAATCATCCTGCACTTTGTTTCCGACAAATGGTTGAGTGCTCGTGTGACACCAACCGAGAAACCTTACAACTTTGATTGCTTGTTTCCTTTTGTTAGGGTTATGGCAGTTCTGTAATGGTGTGGGGTGCTTTCTCGTGGCCGATTGCTATTTTCACAGTGTTCAGTGATTATTTTCACCCAATAGTAAAATATTTATTTCATGAAGAGAGACTGTCCTTCAGGATGACAATGTTCCCATCCACAAAGCACATGTGGTCACCCAGTGCTTTTATAAGCATGAGACAAAATATTTTCATATACCATGGCCACCACAGTCACCAGATATCAGCACGCTGGAAAATCTATAAGAAATTTTGGAACAAAGTCTCAAGCAGCATTTTCCAGCTCCATCGAACTAGCAGGAATTGATCGCAATTCTTGTAGACTAATGGTGTCATATCCTTCATGCTGACTTTCAGACATTGGTAGACCCTATGCCACGATTTATACAGGCTGCAGTGAACTCACGTGGCGGTCCAACACTATATTAGTGATTTTATGTTACTGTTTCCGGTTTTCTTATCTATTACCTGTTCTATGGACTGAAGTGAGTTGTAGCTGACATAATAATAGGTGTGACTGCAGTCCTGGTTTCACTAATCATCTTGCAAAGTACACCTTGAATTGTTGCCCCACCGTAGTGCTTCATAATAATAGGTGTGACTGCAGTCCTGGTTTCACTAATCATCTTGCAAAGTACACCTTGAATTGTTGCCCCACCGTAGTGCTTCAAACCCTTCTTAAGTTTCAAAAGGATTTACTTTTCTCTCTTCTCCTATTCCCAACACACAAGTCTCTTAATTTGGCCAACGGAATTTGCGTTTTTTGTGCCCACTATGCTTTCTTTTGATTAAACTCTTTCAGAGTTCTGACAATACGACCTCGCTCAAATCTATTCAGACTGTGATGATCCCGTTCCCTTGCACTTTGTCTCGGCAATGCTAGTTACGCAGATTTTCATTATTCATCATTTCCAATTCCCTAACCGATTCATCCATTCAGCATTCAGCGACGAACATCTTCCTCACTTCTGTCTCCGTTGCGTTCTCTTGCCTGCACTGAATTTGTAGGAAGTTTGATAATTTTCATGTATTATGGCTCGTGTGATATTTTTTCAGGGGAATCCTTTGCATTCTTCAAAGTAGGGCAATTTTATTAAACGGTGTTATCATATGCATTTTTAAAATTTTATACTTCTTCAGTAAATATTCCAATTTCAAAATAAAACGAATCAAACCAGTTAAAAATATTTTTGACTTAGTTTTTAACACGAAACAGAAAACATTGGGCTGAACATTGTAAATCTATACTGTATGCAGCAGTACACAATATTAGATGATAGTCTAAACGAAAATAAATATTTATTGGTACTTAATTTCTACTTCGTTGAAATAATCGTGAAAAAATTGGAAATTGATGCCTGATTTGTAGTTTCAAAGCATTGTGTCAATGAGAGATTATTACTTACAACATCTGTGGAGCAGACGGCAGAAGCGATTCAGAAAACATCTCTTGCTCTTTAGAGCGCGCATTGCGAATTCTTCAACGCCTCCTCGTTGCAGCTTCCAAGGGCAAAAACTTCGGAATCAGGAACGGAGTTTTGCACATTGCACCGTTTGCTATGTGTACTGCTCGTCCCTTGGGCCTGCTCTTGCTATTTCCTGCCTCCTTTTGCAACCTCTCCATCTGTGACTCATGACCTGAAATATCACCGTCTGCTTTGTTGCAGCTGCCTCCTTTGTACATCGCTGTTGCAATTGATGCGAGAACATGAAATGCTGATCAAAATGATGATCAGATATTATGCAAAAGCTCGATGCGTGGTTCTCCCGACATTTGCAGACAGGTAACGTTTATTAGAATTGTTTAATTAGAGTGATTTAAACGTTATTCATTCTTACATAATATACAAGTTAACTGAATAGCAAAGATAAGTAAAGCTAAAGATGGTTGAATTGAATTTCAGTTATATAAACTGGTTTCTATAAATTAAGGAAAATGTTAAGTTAATTGTAAACAATTGTTAAATGTCAAATGTTAAGAAAATGTTAAATTAATATGTTTAGTTAATGGAAAGCTAACGTCAAAGCTCTATAACTTCTAAAATAAGTTTTTGGTTTTGAAAAATGTGATTGCAGATAAAGATCTCAATTAAATAATTCAATACCTCGATTTTCAACAATATTCGTTCAGTATTTAATGAGTTATGGAAGTCTGAATATTTAGCAACAGCAATGCCAGTCTTAAGAAACTTACAGAAACCTGAAGAATAGTGAACGAATTCTTTACACAAAGTTCTAAAATACAAACTTATTTTATTAAACAATTTTATACAATACTTACTGCTAAATTTTAATTAACTTCTAAAGTAAAATTTTGTGGATGTTGTTAAATATTCAAACTTCCATAACTCATTAAATACTGAGCGAATATTGTGGAAAATCGAGATATTTATTTATTTGACTGAGATCTTTATTTGCAATCACATTTTTCAAAACAAAAAAAAAACTTATTTTTGAAGTTATAGAGCTTTGATATTAGCTTCCTATTGATTTAACATAGGTTACTTTATAGTACAAGAAAAATAGCATAAAACGTTCCGAACAAGATTTATAAAGAAGTCAGTAGCAAAATATTCTTCCTTATATACGCTATTTCAAAAGAATCACAAAAATAATCATTGTAAAAAATATTCGGTGGGGAAGCACTGACACTTCAAACTTAACATCGACACTTGCTCATAAAATAACAGCATTGTGACATATCTAAAGTCCAGAATATGATTTTTCTTTGTTCTCAAAGTTTTGGGTTTTTCAACCCCTCAGAAAATCAGACCCTCAGAATTTCAAAGGACTGATTTTGGAGTGCATTCAAGAAAACTGAATGTTAAAGTTCTTATTTTAAATCACAGTGCACTATTTACACTGCCTGGCAAATTATAATGAACACTGACTGCATCGTGCAAGAAGTTGAAACCAACTTCGCGCATAAGAAATTGCTTACCAACGTAAACTTTCTGCTTCACTACGAAGCTTTATAAAAACCGTAAAGTCATGGTGGAAAGTAAATGATTACATGGGTAAAAAGGCTGATCTGGCAGATTTGCAAAGAAGGTTCATCGTATGAACGCGATGAGCATAACTAACGGAGGAACTAACGGAATGAGCATAACTAACGGAAAATCAAGGGGCACAATATCACGAGTATGTGATAATGGCAACTGTCTCAAAAACGTCCGCCAATGGTGGCAAATGCGGGAGGGCAAAGACTTACAGAGATAGGCGTTTCTTGACACCAACTGTACGGCAAAACAGAGCAGCTGCAGTCAAAGAAACCTATGCACTAAAAATTGGAAACTTTGAAATTTGAGAACTGTACTGTAATACACATGGCGGAGTATTGCGCAGATGTTCATAATAATTTGGCCAGGCATGCATATCGTATGTATTGTAGATGCTATACACAACTATAGCCGAAAGAATAAATAATAAATAAGCAAAACTACCTAAAATATTTTTCATAAGGCAGTTCCGAATGATGCGCCTTTATTCACCTAATGACATGGGGTAACAATAAGTGTTGCCAACAGTCCGGTTTCCCACGAAATGTCCGCTGTTCGGTTTATTCCTTCGACCAGACGCATTTGTGCCGGTTTTTATGCCTTCGGTTTCAACCTAACGTGCATTATTGCCCAAGCGGGTAGCGGGAAATGGTAGTTAGTATAAATGATATCTAGTCCGGTGAGAAGGGAAGAAATTAGAATATAGCTATGGTTTTAAGAAAGATCTCACAGAAATATCCATAGCCTTGAAAACTATTCGTCGAAGTGTAGTTAAGAAATTGCCGTTTAAATCAAAAGAACTGTTTTTTGTAGTATATTTAAACCTGTCAAAAATTACACCATACATGAACAGAATCAAGTAATGCATTTTACAATAAACAAAGATATTGAAAGTATCAGTGTATTTTTGATCTATTAAATGCCGCTAAAGGCGAAAAGGAATACAAGAAACATGTTTCACATAATTTTTTTCGAAATCTGTTATTTTTTGATTTTTTAAAGCATGTAATACTTTTTTACTTTAAATATCCTATTGACTCATACAATACATCCTCTAATCTCAGTCAGTATCATGGACATCCGCCGAGGGGAGGAAGTCTCTCGTCTCTTTTAAAGAAATGGCTCCATTTGCTATGATGGTGGAAGAGCAACATTTTGTTTTAGGGCCCCATCAATTGATTGTGTGCTTGAAAGATTCTGGGGACATCAATGCTCAATAACTGTAGCAGATGCAGACTCAACTTCCTGGTGAGGGAGCTCGGCATTCTGAATCTCACAATTTGTAAAACTCTTTTTGGGTGTACATTTCATTATTTTTTTGCTCAGTGTACATTTCACCTAAAATTTTAGATGGAAAAGAGCAAGAGAATTATTTTTTTCTATCCGAACAGGATTTCTCCTGTAAATTGAAGTTGGCAACACTAGGTACCGAAATAAGGTCAGTGTGATGCAACGAAACACTCTCTTTTAGGGATATGAGGACGTGAATTGAGGCTCAGACTGTACAGTAGTAATCTGCATATGACGTCACATGTCACTCGGCAGTCTTATAGGTTGCTTTAGCAGCTGCATGTAGCCAGAATCGAATTACACTTTTCAAATGTCCACTGCTGGCTACGATAGTTCACATTTTTCCCTTTTGTTAATGCAACTACTGTAGTTATTTGTCAGAGGGAGATGACGAGGTGGGTGGAAATACCCTGACCTGAACTTGCAGATCGAAGGGTAAGGTTTTTCCGCGGAACGAAGATATGAATGTTGTCATTGGAATGAAATAGTCATTCAGCTGTTTTCAGTGATCAGCTACAAAGGCTCACGACAGTGACCATAATGCTTGGATTCATTCTGATCGTGTCAGTCACATTGAAGCAGAGGCGGACCGCCTGATTCACATATAGTCTTTGAATGACAAAGGCGCTTTCGCACAGAGAGAAGAGTTTCAATATCTCTTCATGTAGAGATAAGAGGATCGATATCTGTTGAAGATCAGGAGTTTCAACTCGAGCTAGGATCTGTAGTAAACAGGATGTAAAACTCATCCTATGCATAGATGAAACAATAGATCAAAGTAGAGATGATCATAGGTGATCTGAGTTTAGGATCAATAGATTTTGATCCGAGTTCTTGAGAAATCAAAGCAATGTCCATTTGTATCTGCAAGAAGGTTAGTATTTTCTCGAGAAATATGGCATCATATTAAATAATTAGTTTATCGGAACCAAACTTTAAAAAATGTACTGAATGATTAGTACTACTTGATGATTGAACTGGGTTTAACTGATTAAGTCTGAATCATGTATTTTAGTAACATTGAACTTTCACGAGTGATTGATTATATTGTTTTTTTTTCTTTCCCGAATGGCTGCAATAGAAATTCTCTAGCACTGAGTGATTTTCCACGCTCAGTGATTGGTTTTAACCATCGGCATGGGGACTAATAACACGAGTACCTGATGATGAAAAAATGAAGGAGGAATATTCAGAAGAAATCTGACGTCCTTAAGGACGATTGCTATTATTGAAAGAGATGCAGGGACGTTACAATTAGCAAGCAACATGACTGGCCGTCCGTAAAGAGGAACATTGGAAGAGCCGTTTGCAGTCAACAGTTTTTTTAAGAATTCCGAGAAAGGAACACAAAGGGAAAAGAGAATATCTGAGAGAGTCAACAAGCTACCCTTGAAACGAAGAAGAAGATTTTTTAAACCTCATAGTGATTTGTGATGAAACTTCGATTCTCCGTTATGAGCTACAGTCTGAGAGGGAGTCCATGGAATGGAAGCACCCAAGTTCACCATTGAAAAACGAATTTAAGCTGTAGGAATTAACAGGAAAAATTATGCTCACTTTGTTTTTCAACATGGAACTTTTGTCTCTGTTATATGTTTGTCAGTAACCACTGCAGAATTCCTATTGTCAGAAGTTCGTGAGCAACGAGGGAGACTGTCGAAAAGCATTTATTGCACTTTTTGAAAATAAATATTTCCACAGTTATTAGTGATCATGTCTTTATTTACTGAACGATCCTTAAGCATTTATTTCTCCACGAAATGTTCATCTCTCACACATGCAATTCTGAGGGGACATATATGGCCTTTCGAATTTTCATCTCAAACGATTGTCACTGTGAGGTTACAGTGCTTCTTATCATTTTGGTTTCGTAGAATTCCAGTGTTAGTGAATGCAGAAATTTGCAATGTGGATGAAAAAATACAATATAAAAGTAATATATATATATTTGAGATAATTCTTAAGAGATTTCGGCATACATAGATTGGTTATTTAATAAAGATTTAAATCTACACGAAAGAGCTAAGGTAATCTTTGTAAAGCTGGGCTTCTAGATCCGTTTAGGACTCATGGGACCTGAAGTTGTAAGAATATCCTGTTTCTGACCTTTATTCTTTCCTTATGTAAATAAATTAAAAATACATCGAAATAATTCTTTTATCAATATTTCCTAGGAAATCGAAAGGTTAGTTCTATTTTCACCGTAGAAAAAAATAAGCAACTGTTGAATATTCAATTTCAGGTATAAGATTCTAGTAACTTAATTGGTGGAATAGATAAAATAGGTATGCCAAGGGCAGTGTCTGATCGGGATCATTAATAATTAACTCTAATACAAAAGATGCGTTCTGTTGGAGTTGCTATTACTAGGAGGAAAACGCTAAAAGAAAGAGGATTCGTTAGAGGAAGTCCAAAAAATCAGATATATTTTTTGGACGATGTCCCTCTCCATACGAAACGTGAAATCTGGCTTTTTTTGCATCAAACAAAAGGAGCAACTATGACACAGGCTTTAAAATTAACTTGCTATAGTAAGAATATTTCCTTTAGTAGCTAGGCATAAACTAGAAGGAGTGTTGTGTACCAATCCCCGGTGATGATGCACAGAACCGGCGAGATCTAGCACCTAATGCCGACCCTGCCTTCTCCATGGTGCAGGCCGTTAGTACCTTTCAAAAGAGATATTCTCTTTTGGAAGGGAATGGAAGTGGGAGGGCTGCCAGTTCAGTATGGCCAACTGATCTGGTCATCTATGACCACTTTTTTCTTTTTTTTTCAACCCTGCTGAAGAATGGTCAATTTCACAGGGTCCTGGTGCTGACCATTTATACCAATAAGACTGGACTTGTCTATGGATTTGAGCTTGATTATGGATCCTGGACTTGCTGCACTAGTTGGCCTCTGTTGAGGGAGAATCTGCTGGTGTGTTTTCTGTTTGCTTCTGGGTTGCCAGCCCTAAGTGAACAGAGGCATGGGATACCTTATATCAGCTGGTGGATAATCCTGATCAGAGGCCATCACAGGTACCTGAACCTCACTTAGCTAGTTGGGCATCGTCTATCCTAAACTGGAGTAATGTGTCTCAAGCAGGCCATATGGCTATTGAAAAAGTCCACTTGAAAAGGTGGTGCCTTTAGCGGAGAAGTAACAGGTCTTTCCCCCATGCCTGCGACCAGGGGGCTGTTTGATATTGTTGGCCCTGCAGTCGCTCAAAAAAATATCCGAATACTATGGTTGATTGCAGAATTTAGAAAAATATCTGGCAACGATTTTTTTAGAAATTAGTGATTGGCAACTTTCGAGTACAGTACACGAAGGTTGCCAGATCACAAAGTTCTAAAAACATCATTACCAGAAATTTTTTCTGAATTCTGTAATCAACCATAGTGTTCTGATAATTTTTTGAACGACTGTATCTATCCCAATAAACCTAGTTTCTTCAAAAATCCTACTAATCATTTTCTATCTGCAGGAAAGTGAGGATATTGCATAGAGATTATCTCTTGATGTCTTCACGCAGGAATTCCAGAGCTATAACCTAGATATTCTAGGCTTGCAACAGACCAGATGGACAGGTAAAGGTGAGATACTTAAAAATAGCTTTAAATTTCTATTTACAGGGAGGGAGGATTGAAAGCATCATCAAGGCGTGGATCTGTTTCTCAGCAGACATGCTACTGATACTTCTCTAGGATATGACTGGATTAATGAAATATTTCTTACAGCAATATTTAAAACACAAAGACTTGAATGTATGCTGTTGTCTTCGCCCACAGAGGATTATAACGAGAACGAGACGGATAAAATTTACGGCCAGCTTCAGGAATTTTGAATTCTGTGAAGAAAGGAGATATTTATCTTGTGCTAGGTGACTTCAATGCTAAAGTGTTACTGACTCTGATATTTGGACAGGAGCTTTACATCACTTCGGCATTGGTTATTCCAAAGGCAATGGGGAACGTCTCCTGCAGCTAAGGAAATTTAGTGGTTTGCGAATAATTAACACATACTACAAACACCGGGATATTTATACAAGATACATGGGTTTCACCAGATGGGTTGCACAGGAAAATGATAGATTATACTTTAATTAACTGCAAATGGGCTAGTTCAGTTAAGAATATCAGATCATACAAGGGAGCCGAAATTAGGTCTGACCATTTCCTGGTCAAAAATGGTTTGCAGCTGAAGCTTAAGACATGTTGTGCTAGGGTTTAAAAAATAGCTATAACACTGAATGTCTGAAAGATACAGATATAGCCAAAACATACATGATAGATTACTTAGCCATTATGACAATCGTGGTTTGATTAATTATTGCTGAAGTTGAGAAAGAATTGGATCAGTTTAAACAGGCTTTTCTTGAAACCAGCAATATTATCTTGGGTAAAAGGGAAAAGAGGAAACAAAATTATTTGAGTGATAAAGCTATAGAACTTATTTCTGAAAGAAGGAGTGCAGGATTAATATGATTCAACACCTTACTAGTCCTAACAGAAGGCATTACAATGAGCTTAATCAATCTGTAAAGGATCAATTAACAGCTGATAAGAATCTTTGGCTTGATAGCTTGACTGACAAAGCTGAAGAAGCAGGTAGATAGCAAAACAGCATGGGGTTGTACCAGATTATTAATGTTTTATGCGGGAAGAAACAGACAGGTTGTGGGATAAACATGGCATGGTGATTGAAGGTGAGGATTCTGTGATGGCTAGGTGGGCTGAGCATTTCAAATATGTTATAAATAATGTGATTATTTCTACTACCATTGTGTGTAATAAGGATAGCTGCATTACTGGCTTTATGATGGCCCTATATCTGTCAGACCTCTGTGGCAAGCAGCTGCTTGAGGGGGTATTTATTTTTTTTTTATATGACATCCCGAAGTCACTTTGGCTATCTCTAAATTAAAACAGCATAAATTCTCAGGGGTGGATGAAATCACCACTGAAATGCTTAGAGCTGGAAACATTTGTGTTGTCAGATGGCTGACGGAAATTTTGAATATTTTTTTTATGATAAAGGTGTTGTTCCTAACGATTTTACTAGAGCTATTATTGTTTCAATTTTTTAAAAAAGGTGATCGAAGTTCTTGTGATAATTATAGGGGAATTTGTTTACTTTCTGTTCCAGGTAAAGTTCTTTGCATGATTATACTTAATAGATTTAAGAATTTGGTTGATGGACAATTGCATGATGAACAGTGTCGATTCAGAAGTGGTAGGGAATGTATTGATCAAATATTTTTTCTTAGGCAGATTCTTGAAAACTGTTTAGAATTGCAGAAACCTGTGGTTGCTACCTTTTTATAGATTTCAAAAAGACTTTTGACCTTGTTGATCGACATAATTTGTGGTTCATTGTTAGATCATATGGAATATCTGATAAGTTAGTTAGTGTAATGAAAGCTCTCTATAAAAACACTGAGTCGTGTGTGAGAGTTGGTACGTCTTTCAGTGATTGATTTATCGTTGCTAGTGGAGTTAGAGAAAGCTGCATTTTGTCTCCTTTTCTGTTTGGTTATTGATTATGTTATACGAAATTCTTTGCAAGAGAAAGATTTGGCCATAAATGGTCTAGAAATTTCAAAATTTCTGATTTAGATTATACAGATGATTTTGCCCTCTTGGCTAATGATGTTGATGAGATGAATCATTTCATTTAGGGCTGTTCAAGAGAATGGTAATAGAGTAGGTTTGGTGATAAACAGAGAAAAATCTAAAGTGATGAAAATTGGTCAGGCAGAGAGTGCTTCAGTTGCTTTGAATGGCTGCACTCTTGAGTGCAGTTTAATTATCTTGGGTTTATAAGTGTCTTAGTTTAATTATCTTAGGAGCTACGTAACAGATACTGGTAATGTGCAGCATGAGCTAAATAGAAGAATAGTAATTGCCCTGGGGCTTTTAAAGAATCTATGGAGAGTGTGAAAAAATAGGTATGTACACCTAAGACTAAAATTAGGTTCTGTAATAGTTTGGTTCTTTCTAAGGTTAGTTATGATAGCGCAACATTGATCCTTTGTAAGCAGGATAACAAGAACCTTGACACCTTTGATTCTAGATGCTGACACAGTATCTTGGGCATTAGGAGGTTTGACTTTGTAAGTAATGATGAGGTTAGAAGAAGGAGTCATCAACCTCCTTTGAGGAGCATATTTTGCAGAGAGAGACTGCGTTGGTTTGGCCATGTTGCCCGTATGCAAAGCTGCAGAATAGCAAAGAGGATTATGAACAGTGTGCCTAAGGGTTTCAGAAAAAGGGGAAGACCTAGGAAACGATGGGCAGACAATGTCAAACAGGACCTTGCTAGAATTGGTTTAGAGTGGCCAAATGCAGCAGCAGTAGCTCAGAACAGACATATCTGGAGAAGACAATTACACAGTCTGGTTGGACCTCCGTAGCCCATGGCTGCATGAAGATTTTGTATGTATGTATGTATGTATGTATGTATGTATGTAGCTGCAGTCTGTGAGGCGGCTGTTATTTCTGGTTTAAAAATTGTCTATTTTTCATTTTAATTAAGTTACCAAGTTACACAAAAGTTAACTATTTTCATGAAAACACTCATCTGTACCATACGTTTTAAATTTTTAAGATTTTGTTAAAAATTTTTAAAAGAAACCAGTATAGTAGGTTTTGAGCGGCATATTTTTCTGAGGCTCTTAAAGATCAGAAAAATATTATTTCAGCATATTTTTCTAAGGTTCTGAAAGCTCAGAAAATTTTATTTTAGCATATTTTACTGATTTTTTTTCTGCATATGTTTCTGACGCTCTGAAAGCAGATTAGATATCTGTATTGAGATCCTTGGTCTTCTTTTCAGTTTTGTAGGGAATAGGATGCACAGCTTTACAGTCAAGTGTAAATGTTAGGCTACAAACATAAAACAGCGATTCTTCAAACAGGTCTGAATGAATTTTACAGAAAATATATATGGACAAGTTTTAGTGATTACAAATCGGTAGATGAAAACAGATTTTAAGATGAATAATAGCAAGATTAATTATGTTTTTACGCATACAAAAGTATGACCATGAAAATGAATGAAGACACACGTTAATAAGAGGTTTGATCACGCCTGTCAGCAGTGCAAGGCTCACAACAGCTTCTCATACTGCCAAATAATATCTCAAATTAATTCTGAAAGGAGTCAGGCAGGGGCGAATTTAGTGATCCAGGGGACTTAAGTGGAACAACATTTAAGGGCCCTATTTACTTAAGGATCTCTACAATTACGAATTTTTTTAATTTTACAATGCTATCACTGAAAACGAGCATTTCACTTTGATCGACTACGTGAACTCCATGTACTCGGGCATTACCATTCATTCAAATGAACTCGAGTACACAGCATTTTTCAATGGATAAACACAGGTTTCGAGGATCTTATCCCGATGGCTTTGAATAGTCAGGGATCCTCTGTCAAACATGTGAATGTCGTTTCAGCCATGGATGTTGATGTCTACCCCAATCATGAATCATCATCTCCATATTGATCATTTCAAAAAGATTTCAGAGGGGTGATGCTGTATGTCACATTCCCTCCCGATGAGTATTCCTTGAGAATCAGTCTGTAAGTTGAATCCTAGAGACTCATATGTTGCAGAGACTAATTCAAGTGAGATCTTCTGTGGGAGGGAGTTCAGGTGATACATACCGCTGGTTGTCTTGCATAGTTATCCCCCCCCCTCCTTTATGAAGCTTTCTGGAAACGTTCATCTTGAAATTCTCCTTCCTGTGAATGAAGCAACTGAGGAACTGCCATTACTCTATGACATCTGGAAGTTAAAGCCATATATCTTTCATAATCACCTTGTCCTGGTTTTCTAAACATGTCATCTGCATCCCGAAATTGACTCCACAGCATAAGGATGACTGTTCGAGAGACATTTATCCATCTGGTTAGACTGGCTTCAGACTGGACAGCCTCCATTCTTACAATGGCATTTAGTCACTAGACAGTATCTTTGAGATATTTTTAACGAAGTGGCAATATCCAGTTTGGAATTCATGAGCAAATAATGAATAATATACATACCAATTAGGGAGCGACTTTTGTATTGACTGTTCATTTACTTGTTTTTAGTCTCTGAAGTGGTTTTACCCGTGATTACGCATGATATCACAAAAGTAACCAAATTCCAATTTTTAATTCTACATATAAGTTTCAAAAAATTAAAGAAAACCGTTTTGAAACTTAACTTTTGCCCTTAAGTGTATGTCTTTCTTAGAGTTTGGTTTGGGTTCTCTTCTTTGGCTGGGTTGCTGTACGTCTGAAGGTACTTTTTTGCACACATTGGCTAAATGGCCAGATCACAAGGACCACGAAGACTCAGAGAAGGATGGGGAAGGGGATTCACTGGAAGGCTGCTAAGAGACAGATGGAGGTTTTCCGTTAAGACCATCTAGTGTGCTCTTTAACGTTCACAGGATATGGTTCGCAAGCATACGGGGCCACGGCTTAAAACACATCCGATGGATGGCGGCCTTTGCAAACCCAATAATGCTCCCTTTCTCACTGAGGGCAAAAAGGGGGTTAGCGGAGAAAATTCTTAACGAAACCCCACTTGGGTCTCAAATCTGGTATAATTTTTTGTATAATTTCGCAGCTATCTTTGACACCTAGAACACGTGTAGCGTGTTTGTCAGTAGCATATTGAAACAAATTCTGATTCGGTTTTACTTCTTTCCGAAAATTTAACTCTCTCTCCTTCCCTAGGGAACACGCGCCCTCTTGTTCTCGTGCGTTGTCATTTTCTTCTGTGTTGTTTACTTCTTTTCGGTATTATTTTTCTTTTTCTCGTTCCATAATATATTAGCATCATCGTCATCGTCTACTTTATCATCCAAATCTTCTAAAGCTGAGATTGACTCTATCAGCAGTTGACGAATTCTCCTGTAATCGGCAGGATTGTTCATAACGAACAATTCTCTTTCACTAGACATGTTTTAAAAAACACACCAAACGCCAAAAATCGGAAAAGTATCAGAAACTTTGCAGGAGCATTTTTAAGACTATGTATTATCATCCCCATGAGCTGCAAACGAAAAGAATGAGAAAAGTAACGAGAAGAATCTAGAGGAACGTATATCGCCTGTGGCGCATTTGAGAATCTCGTTTTCAAAAAGATTGAAGTTTTCCTTTACCTACTGTTTCATTCCTTAAAAATTTTAATTTGAGCTTGTGGATGATGGGAAAAATGCAAATAGTATTTTATTAGTAATTACATAACATAAAATCATTCATCCTTTAATTCTTAAATCTAAAAAGTTACATTTCCCTCAAAAACGTAAAAAGATTATTATTTTCGGTGGAATATCTCTTAAAAACTACCACTAATTTTTCAAATTTCTATTCTATATATATAGTATTTGTAAAATTTGTAGCATCTCTGCGGTTTCGCATTTAGATCTATAAAGATACATATATTTAAACTACTAAGCATTTGAAAAATGTGAATTACAAAATTCATTAGTACCATTCAAGCTAAAAAAGTTTCTAATTATCATTTTCATTTTTCCCAATGGAAACTTCATGAAGTTCACATTTCACCATCAAAATTTCCTATTTCCATCATTAATACATAGTTGCCATATGCGTCTGAAATTGTGGAATTTCAATTTTTTTCGTCGTTAGTGGGTGCAATTATAATGTTCGAAATATTCCGAAAGTGCGAATCATAATATTTTATCAATTCCTATCTAACCCTAAAAGAGATTTTTTTCATTTTCTCTAAATATAAACAATTATCTGCTAAACCAAAAATTGCATTCCCCTTCCCCCTGGGTCTAAGAGGTGTTGCCAATGGAAAACACCATGGCGTTCACATTCCACCACCAAAATTTAAGATTTATAGCTTAAATACGTCGTTTGCAATATTTGTTTCAAATTTTGGAATTTGCAAATTTTCCCACCTGTAGAGGGCGCAATTATAGTTTTCGGCAGATTTAAAAAGTGTAAATCATAATATTTTATCAACTCCTATCTAACCCAAAAATAATTTTTAATTTATCTCTAAAAACAAACAATTATCTGCTAAAACCAAAATGGTGTGTTTTCCCACCCCCTCTCGGTCTAAGGGGTCAGTTCATTGTCGGAAATGAAACTTCGTGACTTTCACATTCCACCATCAAATTTCCAAATTTCTAACGTATATACATCGCTTGCAATATTAGTTTGAAATTTTGGAAATTTCAACTTTTTCCACCGCTACAGGGCGTAATTATAGCTTTAGATATATACGGAAAGAGCATATCGTAATATTTCATAAATATATATCCAACACAAAATGAATTTTTAATTTATCATTTTCTTTGAAAATGAGATAAAAAATCAAGCCTGGAAATGGTTTCGTTATTTAACCTGGCATTATTTAACCTTTCTCGTGGCACCATCTATGTCGAGAAATGACAACCAAGTTGCCTCCTCTGACGGAATTTAATATTTATTGTCTGTTTCCCGACATGAATGGCGTCACGAGCGAATGAAATAATATGTGGAAGAGTTTATAAGCCACATTAGCTAAACGAAACCTCAGCTGCAGATGGTTTGGTGGTTAACCTGCCTGGGATGTTGCTAGGAGATGGGGATTCCAATGCCATTACGCCAATAAAAAATTTTTTGGGCTAATTTTTTCACTAGAGTAATTGAACTAAAGAAATTGCTGAATAACTGTGAAAAACATATTTTTTGGAAATGAATGCAGCAAAAAAGCAATCGAAAGAAGATATTTTATATTCTTGAAAAGGGAATAAATATATCAAAAACAAATTAGAGAAAGACTGCAAACAATTAGAGAGAAAAGTCATAATTAAAACGGGGGAATATATAAATTGACTCTCATTCCTGAATGTTTTCCAAATTTCTTGCCTTTGGAGTCAGGAAACGAGCACTCTATCTGCCAATTCAGCAAAATCTTATTTATACGATCTTCGGCGGATAAAGGGGGCGTCTAATAAACGAAATGTCGTTTCGATGGAATCAAATAACAGATACAGTTTTCTACAGTATGAAAATCCCATTTATGGGATTTTCATGATGACTGAAAGGTTCATATTCAAAATATTATGATCAATTTTTATTTACTTATTAAGCCATGAAATGTGTCTTTATATTTGTGGTGGGCAGGAAGGTTAAATGCAGATTGCACAAATTTCAAAAAGAAAATATCGTGTTAAACACGTCTGTTAATTATTATTGTCAGTTAAACGGTTGCTGGAAAAAATAAATGGTTTAAGGCTACTACGAGAGTTAATTCATAAGAGCTAAATATTTTGATACTTTTAGCCTACCTTACTTTAGTAATATCAATTCCCTAAATAGTAACACCGATGATCGCTCTGGGTCTCGGAGTCGCTACAGTTATATGTTCTGGGAAGCAACGAATGCGCAGAGCTAAGTGAAATTGCATCAGAGCTTAGTAAAGGAGTGTGTTGAAAGGTACTGGGAAGGAACTGATGCAAGTTACCACCATTTCGAAAAGAATCAAGAAGCTACACTCTGGTTCTGTAAGGCTCAGCGCAACCGATGACGGGTTAACTACGCCCTGCCTTTGGTTTTAATACGATCTTTACTTTTCCTGCTTTCATCAGTCAGCAGTTTCTAGGAATGAGGAAAGTCTTTCTCCCTATCGTTATGCGCTATTCCTATATTTGGACAAATAGCTTCTTGTTCAGCTATTTCAAGTTGTTTCAGATTGCAAGGCACTAATGATTTTGCAGAGACCAAAGGCGTGGCTGAAATTGTTCTACTCTAGTTAAACAGTGGACCAAATGTTTTAGTTTAAGTTCCTCTGGCGTTCTATTCTTTTCAATTATACTTTTTTCTTAGTTCGGAAATAATGATTCAATTCTTCTGTTGCATATTTTTCTAAGCTCATATTGTACATTCTTCCACCAGGGTTGAGCCCATCACCGTGGCTTTGAAGTATTCTCAACATTGTGCCATTGATGGAAAAAGGATCCAGTGATGTAATGAGTTTCAGAATATTTGAAACGTTTCGTGCAGCAGGCTTGGTTAGATATCCGTTGAGTGTATCGATTACGCAGTGGTTGGGACCAAACATTTTCTTGTTTGCTCTGGACATTTCTCTCGCTACTTGCGATAAATTGTCTATGGTATCCTGTCTCCTCCATTTTGCAAATTATTCTTTCTTGCAATTGTGTTGGTCTGTGGGCATTATTTCTGCCACACTGAGCACCGAATTAAATGCTATCTTAAATTTCGAGTTTGGTTTAAAACGCTTTTATAATTACATTTTTATTGTTTGGTTTACGGTAGACTTTTGCTGCTATCTCATTCTGATACCTAGTTAACTAGGTAGGATAGTTAAGAATCCTTTTCTTTCTTTTAACAAATGAAATGGTGAGGTAGATTTAATTGAGATGTGTGACCAGGTGAGTCAGAGACCAGTCGAAACATAGAGACAGGAGACGTAAGCAACCAGGAGAGGCAGGGAGACAGGAGAGGAAGGCAGCCAGGAGAGGTAGGGAGACAGGAGAAGAAGGCAGCTAGGAGAGGCAAGGAGACAGGAGAGGAAGGCAGCCAGGAGAGGCAGGGAGACAGGAGGAAGGCAGCCAGGAGATTCAGGGAGACAGGAGAGGAAGGCAGCCAGGAGAGGCAGGGAGACAGGAGAGGAAGGCAGCCAGGAGAGGCAGGGAGACAGGAGACCAGGAGAGGCAAATACCAGGAGAAATCAATTTCATTTGCTACTGACCAGCTCCTGTTCAGACCTCTATGACAAGCAGATGCTTGAGAGGGGATTTTTAAAGTGTGTTTTAATACAATTTTTCGCTCTTTAACTACTATTTTTATAAATAACTATACCACTATGTGTTTTATATTTTAAGAAATGTTTGTTTAATGAAAAAAGTTTCATTCAGCAGAAAGAAACCAAATTCAATTTCTTACTCTTCTATTATAAAGATAAGTCAGCGTTTGTGCGTATCAATAATCAAAACGAACAACCGTATGAATTTCCACTCCTTCTGCTTCTTTCAAAAAACTGAATTTAAAGCACTGAATTGTAACCTTTCACTTTTTCTGCCAAATGCAACTTCTCCATACACTGAAAAACAAGGATTATGGATGCTCAGAATTTCAACCAGGTTTATGGAAAGAAAAGCAATTCTATGAACATTTTCATTCATCTTAATTTTGTCAAAGAAGAATCATAGTTCCCTAAAAATATACAACTATATAAATATAAATATAATCGTTTTCTATTTGTACTTTACCATATTTTTACTAATAAATATATTTCATTTCTTCAAGTATTTCAGATTCATTTCCATTTGCGAAGTATTTGTGTCATTTCATCACGAGAGTCTGGAAAGTATTTCTCAATGTGCTGCTTGCGCGAAAAAACGAAGTCATTGACCAGTTTCCATAGCAACGAAGAATTAATAGTACTTATGGGGTACGAAGACGTTGTGACGTTTGCACAACAGCAGCCGTCCGACGTCAAAAACGGAAATTATTAATCAGAAAACTTTTCTTTCCCTCACTAGATAATGTGAATAATTAAAGGGCGAAAGAATTGTTGCCTTTGGATTCAACGAAAGTATTTCCAGGTGATCCACAACACCGAATTTCATTGGGGAAAAAAAGATGGGAGAGAGAGGAAGAAGCAATCAAAGAAATATCTACGCAACAGTGTTTTGTGAGCTTTCCAAATATTAGGTTCAAAACTTGGTGACGCTCTTTTTCAAGATGCAAATTCATGGCGAAGGGTGTAGAAAAAAGTCAAGCCCTTCATGTTATTAAAAACTTTTTTTATTTATAAAGAAACGTGTGTTCATCAAACTCTAGTTATCATACTCATCGCTGCAGCAGATTTTTTGCTGCTTTTTTAATTATATACAAACTTTCGAAAGGAATGAAAAAAAAAATTTTTTTTTTACTTTAAACAAATGGTAGACTGTTGTAAACATTTTCAGGTGATCTTTGTAGGTTTTTAAATCATTCTGTTCAGCTTTGGGACATTATTTGTTTCTAATTTTGTGGCTTTAATTTTTTTAATTTAACTCGGATTTTCGACCGAGTTGTTTTACTCTTGAGGGGCACTTTTTGTACACAATGGACTAAATGGCCAGATCATAAGCACCCCGAAGCCTCAGAGAAGGTTGGGGGAGGGGACCCACGCCACAGCTTTTAGGAGACAGATGGTAGCCTTCCGTCAAAGCCATCCAGCGTATCCTTTAACGTGCAGAGGGTATGGCACTACCGCACACGGGGTCACTGCCCCATCCGACGTAGGGCGGCATTTCCAAACCCATCGGTGTCCCTTACCGACCGAGGGCTGGGCGAGGAATTATTGCGGAGATAATTCTCAACGCTGGCCCAGTCGGGGCTCGAAACCGAGAACTCTAGAACTCGGACACGTGAACAAAAGTTATATTCCAAAAGGTAGACAAAGATGAAATTAAAAGGGAAAATATTATAACCGGATATTTATTCTTATTTTATAACTCATTTTCTATATAAACCATTTTAAATTGCAGCTTTTGAGATTTCCACTGTAACTGTAAGTTAGACTACAACTTATGTAATTCAGTATGCTGGTGCCAAGAGGAAAAGTTAGATAAAATATAGGATCTCTTTATGTTTAAAATATTATTAATATAAATTATATAATATTATGTACAAAAACATAAGCTCTCCTGTATGAAGTAAAATTTTTATGAGCCAGGTGGGGCTGATAACCTATTGACTCAATGGGTCATGGTGGGATTGTAGTTTCCTATCCCACTCAGCTGAAGACGATTTTTTTCTACATTCTCAGAACTGTTCATTAAAAGCTAGAGCAGTGCTTCTCAAACCATCAGTCGCGGGTCCTAATCGGGCTGCCAAAAAAGAAGTATATTTTCAGAAGCATATTATTGATATGCCACAGTACCACAGTTCGTACGTTTCAACACTAGATGTTGTCATATCTTGAGAAGCGAGGAAAGTATCATACGTATAGGCATACCTTGTTTTTTGAGGCACAGGGGTGGGGGTTAAAGAACACGGTGGATGACCTTGACGGTAAGCTGCCCGTCAAGACCATCCAGCATGTCTGTTAACGTGCACAGTTAGGAGACAAACTTCTGATAAGAACATTTTCGCACACAATAGGCTAAATAGCCAAGTCACAAGGACCCCCAAAGCTCAGAAAGAAGGTTGGGGGAGGGGACCCACTGGATAGCTGGTAGCCTCCCGTCAATGCAATCCAGCGTGTTCTTTATTTTCCACAGGGTATGGCTCTCCTACATATTGGGTATCAGTTTAACGTCCCATCCGAAGAACGGCGTCCTTTTCAAGCCCATCGGTATCACCTACTACCGAGGGCAGGGCGGAGAGTTTTGCGGAAATAAATCTCAAAGCTGGCCCAACTGGGACTCGAACCTGGGAACTGCAGATTACGAGCCATCGATGTAAGTGTTAGTTGAGGTATATGTCATATATAAATGCCATCCTAATGGTTATTGAGTATGGAAAAGGTTAATTTAATCTCTGGTCTATCATTTTATGCCATCTCTTGATTTTAAAAGAAATTTCGTGTGAAATACAGAGGATCGATATGATCGATCTTGCCAATTTGCGCAAAGTTTTCTAGAATCGATCTTGCCAATTTGCACAAAGTTTTCTAGAATCGATCTTGCCAATTTGCGCAAAGTTTTCTAGAATCGATCTTGCCAATTTGCGCAAAGTTTTCTAGAATCGATCTTGCCAATTTGCGCAAAGTTTTCTAGAATCGATCTTGCCAATTTGCGCAAAGTTTTCTAGAATCGATCTAACGGATCCTGGCACTCAGAAGGTGGCACTCAATAAGCTATTTTGTTCTTCGTTTAGAGCTATTTTATTTTTCGTTCAGGGCAGCAGATTACTAGAAGATTAGAAAGAAGAGGAAGAGGGAACAAAACTGAAGTATGGAACAAGAGTGAAAAGAAAATTCGAATCATTTGTGCGAAATTCTTTCGGACGATAGGAATAAATGTTATATGCCTTTTATGCGAACTTGTTAAGGAAAAGAATTTTGATTTTCCGTTCCTCTGTTCTAAGAGGCTGAGCAACACTTCCTGCATCGAGCTTATCAGGAGCGGAACGTGTAAGCAGAATTTCATTCTTCGATGTCTCACTGGGGATGCAGCGAAAGCTGCGGCGCCGCCGCCTTCAACTTCTCTTTCCTGTTACTTTCGGTTTGCTCTTCAACAGGTGAGAGTCTTCGCTGCTGTGCACCATGGGAATCGTCCTCTTCGCTCGCGATGCAGACAGAAAGAACAGAACGGAAACAATGTTTGAATTGCCAGATCCTGTTTCTGGCATCTCGTTAACGATGTTCGGTAGGTGGTAAATCTCGCTCGAAAGCAGGAATGAAAAACTTGATCACGATAATTGCGATTTTGAAAAATGGCTGAACAAAAATCAGCAAAATGTAGGTAATGGAAGAAGAAAAGGAAACAGAAAATATCTTAATATATGCCAAGAGAAAAAACGAAATAAACAGATAAGATTAAACATTAAATCGTTATTCTTAAATTTAAACTCATAGGATTTTCTCCTAAAAGAAATTGATTCGCATTTAAAACAACTATGCATTTCATTGATAGATAATTACAGTATCTTCAGAACCTCTTTCTTTTTTCTTCAGGATGTCTTTCATTTTTTGATAAGAATGAACAAACGTCCTTATCAAAATAAAGGGGATGGAACTGACGACGAGAAATGGCAATCTGGAATTGTCAAGCGCCAAAGAAATCGAAGGGTAGAAGAAGCAAATGAAAGCGCGAAACAAGACGGAAGGGAAAAGAAGCCAAACTATTTCTCGCTCAACGAGATGTAAACAGAATTTCCATCTTCAATGTGTTTCTGGCGAATGCAGCGAGATCTGCGGCGCACAAGACGTTAAAAGATGAAACCCCTAATTCTGGAAAAAACTTTAGGCACAACTTTTACAGGTGAACCATTCCAAGAACAGGGATCGAATGAGATACTAACCTGTCTGACACACATTAAGTAGTGTAGAGTGCGCGATACCCTTCCAAATAAGCGTTACCTGCTTCTGATCAGGATTGCCTACGTTACAGAAGACGATAATGGAAGAAAATACAAATGTCAGGGTCAGATGAAATTATTGCTTAAATGCTTAGATTTGGGAATGTTTTTCTTGTCGTATAGCTGATTGAATCAATATTTTATTATGATATAAGGGTTGTTCTTAAAGAATACTAGTGTTATTATCACAAATTGTGAAAAAGATGAAGCAGTTTTCGCCGATTAGAGGGACATCAGCCTACTTTCTGTTTCAGATAAAGTTCTTTGTATTAATGAACTTAATAAAATCAGGCCATTGTTTGATGCACAACGAACAATGTAGGTTCAGAGGTGGTAGGGACCAAATCTTTTCAATTGGATTCTTAAGCAATGTTTAGGGTTGTTAGGGTTTCAACAACCTGTGATTACTATTTGTAGTAGGGTATGACTCAGGCTGTTGACTCTGTTGATTTTCATAATCTGTAGTTGTTCGTGTAATCAGATGGCATATCTGAACAATTAGTTAAACTAAAGAAGGCTCTCCAAACAAATACTGAGTCATATGTAGCAGTTGGTAAGGCTCGTAGAGATTGGTTTAACATTACTACTGGAGTTCAACAAGGGTCGCATTTTATCGCCTTTTGGTTATTGATCATACTATGTACAATTCACTGGATGAAGAAAATTGGTGACTTAGAAATGATAGATATTTGAAAAATATCTAGATTATATTAGGGTAATGATTTGTCCCTTTTGGCATATGATGCTGAGATGAACTCTTTTACAAGAGTAGTTGATGAGACTAGTAAGAGAATAGGTTAGGGGTAAACAAAGAGGAAATTGAAGAGATGAAATTTGTGAGGCAGGTTGTACTTCTTTTCTTTGGAATGGTCTCACTCTTAAGCCAGGTTTTCAGTTTAATTATCTCATTTGTAAAATTATAATTAGCAACTGTCTACTAATACTATTACTAATAGTGATGAGTAATCTGAGATAAACAGAACAATATGAATTACTACTGTGACTGTTAGGAATTTGTGGAGATCGTGAAAAATAGTCATATAATGATGAATTTAATATGCCTGATCGATCGTGAAAAATAGTCATATACTGATGATATATCATGATGAATTTAATGTGTCTCATCTAAATAGTAAAATTAGTCTGTAAAATAGCTGTGATTGTCCTTTGTATAGTTCGCTATGGTAGTGAGGTATAGACCTCTTGTGTTAGCAGACAATACCAAGGTTGATGCCGTTATTTTAGATGCTTATGTAGCATCTTGTGCCAGCGCGTATTCAGGGAGGGGGAGGAGTGCTAAAGCAACCCTTAAATCTTTGAAAGACCGAAATTGAAGAATGGTAAAACTAGGATAGGCGTAGTTTCAGAGTTTAGGGAAAACGTTTTGTTAACTGAACTTTGTTGAAATTGAGTAAAATTTGTCAGTTGAATTGTAATTTGTCAGAGTAAAAAAAATGCCGTATGGCCCATCTCTTATTTTAAATTCGTAACCGTAAAAGAATGAACATGAAATTAGACACTAATCAGCAAGCGATGAAATCACTTGTTAATTTTGAAATTTTAGTTTTCTGAGCCACCATCACAGACAGCGTTGTTGTCAACGGAGCAAACCACCTTTTGTGGTTAAAAAAATCTACTTTGACTAGGCAGCTAACTGCTTCCTGTTTGTATGAGGTTTTGAAGGTGGCACTCTCATTTCGAGCGTTTCATGTGCACCAGCGTAATACTTCTGTTCCCCTCCCTAATATATCACAATACTAAGAAACGCTTCCTTGTGTCCTTCGGTTTGTTTATGTTAGGTCTCAACTTAGGTGGGACGGAATATAGTACCTTTCAAAAGAGATAGTCTCTTCTGGGAGGGGACGGAAGGGAGGGCTGCCAGATCAATGTTACCTATTCATCTGGACTACTGTGGCAAATGTTTCTCTTTGTTTTTAACCCTGTTGACGAGTGGTCAATCACATAGGTTCTTGGTTCTGATGATGCATAGAAATCTGAAGAAACGTATGGTTCTAAGCTTCATTATGGATCGTGAATTTGCTGCACTGATGAGGTTCTGTTGAGGGTGAATCAAGATTCACTGTGTTTTCTGTTTGTTTATTGGTTGACAGCCCCAAGTGAACATATTCACAGGATAGGTTTTATCAGCTGGTGGATAATCATGCTCAGAGGCCATCGCAGGTACCTGAATCCTTGCTTCTAAGGGCATCGTCAAACCTACATTGGAGGAAGTCTTCAAGTGTAGATGGCTTCAGCCTTTAGTATTGGAAGAAACAAATCTTTGTTTGATGCCTGCGATTAGGGGACTGTTTGATATTATTGGCACTTCCTTTCTCAATAAACATAGTTTCTTTAAATATCCCACTAACCATTTTCTCACCACCGGTGCTTGGAATGTGAGGACACTGCACATAGATCTTGGTGTCTTTACACAAGAAGTCCAGATTTATAATCTAGAAATCCTGGGCTTGCAAGAGACCAGATGACAGGTAAAAGTTAAATATTTAAAAATAATTATAAGTTTCTCTTTTCTAGGAAGGAGGACGAAAAGCATCTTTGAGGCATAGGTTTGTTTATCAGCAGATGCCCTAAGTGATGATATTCTATGATATGAGAGCATTAATAAAAGACTAGAACATAGACTAGAAATAAATCTATGAACTGAAACGCGTTTCTGTCTGAACTAGCTCTCTCCCGAAATTGTTTCTCTATGTCCGAACACGAATAGATTCATATTAGATAAATAGGGTGTACGATTTAGAACTCTGTAACTTTTTAAATACGGTTTTCATGGAAAAATACTACATAGGATAATTTAAAGAATCTCAATCAAATCAACATTTTGATTTTCAGGAAAATGCATTCGGTGTTTAAAAAGGTAAGTAAGCTGGAATATTTAACAGCAGCTAGAGAATTAATTTAATTTTTTTAAATGAAAGGAAGAATGTACTTCCCTACACAACAGACGGAGATAACCTAGAAGCTACATTAGGTTTGTCTTGGTTTCTCGTACAACCACTTACACAAGGACATCACCAGCTAGTCTTAGCAGTCAGATATGCTAACCACTAGATCAGATAGGGTCAATAGACCAGGTACTCTCAATTTATATGAGAAGTTAATTAAAACATGTATAATTAAAGTTATAAGCGTTGTAGCATACTTTACCAAACTATATAAGCATATTTTAAGCATTTTGGGCAATGTAATCAATATTCGCCAACTTTGAATTTTTTTTTGCAGAACGAGTAAAATTCTAAATGTTTCAGTTTCCCTGACTCTCTAAATGTGAAAGAATATTGTTGAAAATTGAGATCAGATAGATTTGGTTCGGATATTTATCTTCAGCCACACTCTCCATAAAACGAAATGTGATTCCCAATGACATGCAACCATTTTGCCAAAAGAGATAAAAATAATTTTCTTTTGGAATGGTTATTTATTCAATAATATGATTTGAGTTTTCCGAAAGTGGTATTGGTGCCAATTGCCACTTTTATATGCTGATAAAGTTGTGAAAGGGTGAACTCCATTCTCTTTTTGAGTGGCTAATAGTCTATTGATGAAAACATGTTGCCCTTTTTTAGTTCGGACACTTTATGTTTTTTTATCTACTAATAATAATGCTTTATTTCTAAACTGTTAATAGTGTAGTGCCCATTAAGCGTATAGCGTAATTCTTATGGCTTATGCTAATTCCTGAAGAGAAGCTTTCAAGAAATTGCCTAGAGGGTTTTTTTGCCCTCCTTCCTGATTCTTAGGGTTTTTTTTTTCTTGAGATGTTTCCTATAGAAACGGGACACTTCCTACCGCTGTCCCCTCCGCGCAGACTCTGTTAGGTTGTCTAGTGATGATTGGATCTTATAGTCTTAAAACCCAAGAGGCCCCCCTAAATGTAGATGTCTCATTGGTAAAGGTCTGAATTTAAAAGGCTCTATCGAGGTTCGGAAAGCACAGTCATGGCTTTTGCAGATACTGTTCTAGAATATGTGCAGAACTATCGGTGTGCCCAAGGCGACGAACAATTGATGCCTGTATTTCCTGGACTTCTCGAACAATTAGTGTTTGACAGCATCAACAGCCAATTATCCGACCTTACTGTGGAAATAGTGGCACTCGTCGTCACATTGAAAGTCCAGAAATATGGATACCCGGTGCTAGAATATCTGTAACGAGTCGATTTCAACGAGTTTGTGGAAACTGTGAAGTCTGCCAACAACCTATGGGACCATCTGGGACACAGTGATAGCTGCACTGTTATAAAAGTTCTTGTGTTTGGACTAAGAACCATCTCTGGCATGCGCAAGTTAGATTCTAGTCACGTATTAGAGAAGAGTAGTTTACAACGAGTGTGCTGTGTATTAGATTTATATCGCTTCACAGTGAATAGAAAATTTCTGACTCATGAACTTGGTGATTTAAATTGTAAAGGTCTCACAGGTATTTACTGGTTTGACCCATCCTTTGTTATTGATATTCCTCAGAACGATTGGAAGTTATCCGACACGTGACCAAACACATCATGAGACTTCCTTTTTACTTAAGTATCTGTGAAGTGGTTTGGGAATACGACTGCCTGGACGATATTGTGCGACACATCCACGAAAAGTGTCGTAGACCATTTGCTTCTGTCATCGCTTACAAGGGAGGATTCTAAGAGAAACGCCTATTGGACAGACTAGGTATAGAGTCTCTGGATTTAGAGGATTTTGGGTGTCCACGTTTTAAAGACTTGCCTAAAATACCAGGAACTGAATGTGGTTATCACGAGGGACGAGACGTGCATTGCTCTCAAGCCGAGACAGCAGCGTTTAGTACATGGATGAATGAGTATATCGGAAAACACCTCGTGCTCTCACAATGTATCACTCATTAATCGGACAGCTGCACAATCAATGAGCAACCTTTCCTTTGTGGGATTTGTTTGAAGAAGAAATTCCTCCCTATTTTAAAGAAGTACCAAAACCCGTTGAAGAAGAGGCTATTAATGAAGAAAACACAGTCGTATCGAGAGAAGACCCTTTCATATCTGAACATACATACATGAAGTCAAAACGTCGAAGGACTCCAGAACCCCACATCTCTTCTACGACCCCCCTCCTCCTCCTCCTCCTCCTCCTCCTCCTCCTCTGTCCCCCAAGTTAAAACCTAGACGGAAAAATAGCATGGAGGTCTGTACCTGTGAAGTATGAGGATTCACCACTAGAGGTGCAACCTTCGCAACCTAGAGGGATGAAACGTGCACCTACCCCTTCAGAGTTGTCTTAAGTGGCTGCGAAAACTGTAGAACTCATCAGTTTTTACCATTGCTTCCAGTCTTGCTGAACGTTATCGAGCGCTAGTAATCCATCTGCATAACTAAGTTCCATTTCGGTGTGAGACATTTCGGTTTGATACAAAAACAGTCAAAAACATATAAATCTATCCAATGCGCAGGTCACCACATCTACACTTCACCAATAGAACTCAACCCACGTAGTGTCCCTTTAAACATTCCCACGATTTTTATCACCTAATGATGTATTTCCAAACCATCTGTGGCTTCTTTAGATATTTTACACCACACATCTTCGAGTTTTTAAAAGATCTTTCTTGTGATTAATATATACTATAAAACAATCCTCTACTTTTTTTTTTATAAAGGTTCTTGCATTTAAAGATATCTATGTTAGCATAGGAACCTCGCCACATTCGCATCTTTTTTTTTATTAGACTCCTTTTGTTTTTATCTCTGTATTTTGTAACCTACAGCACGCATCTTCTGTTTTTTTAAGGCTCGTCTTCCGATTAAGAGCTGCTACAAAACATTCCACTGCTATTTTAAAGATGTCTGTAGTAGCTTAAGAAACTCGCCACACTCACGTTCCCACGATTTTTATCACCTAGTCATCTATTTCAAAACTGTGGCTTCTTTAAATATTTTATAACTCACACATCCTGATTAACAGTATTTGTTTCCCCTCATTATCTGTCGTATAAAAAAAATCTAACAACCGGGAATGGGTCAAAAAACCCTCTAAGCAATTTCTCGGAGGGTAAGAAACCTGTTATCATCTGTCGTAATCGAACGTCTCTAAGAGACAGGGAGAAAAAAAATCTCTAGGCAATTTCTTGGAAGCTTCTTTTCAGGAATTAGCATACGCTATGTATAAGAATTACGTTATATGCTCAATGGACACCTACACTACTACTCTTTGATACAAAAACAGTTTAATATGTCGAAAAAAGTTTTCAAAAGTGTAAACATTGCTGGACGAATATTACTAATTAACCAGAACACAAAGATTTGAATGATATCCGAATTTTTAAATTCAAATTACATTTATTCCTGGTTGTTGATAGAGATACGTGATTTCCGTGTGATTGCTTGATATTAGATGTGGATCTTCTAGAAAAGTTACTTTAATTATGAGATATACAAGACACTGCTTTTAGAAAAAAAATTCTTTTTGATAATGATCAAGTTTATGTAACTATAGTTTCTTAAAACAAAGTTTTTGTGGCACGTTTTTGTGTTTTCTGTTATATATTCACCCTAGCCAGAGGTGTCATGTTTTCTACTACTTACTAATTTAGGTAATTAAACATATTAATACAGTAGATACACCTTTTTCATATAATATCCAGCATATTTTGATGTTACAGTACGATATTTCAGTGTTACTCCCCGGCATATTCACTGTTTTCACATAGAATGAATTGTGGCTAAAACAAAAGAATATTTATCTGCAGAATTCAATAAATGTACAGATATCTTCTCCTTAGCGAGTTTTATATATATGTAAAATATATTTTATACATGACAAGAAATTAAGTATCTCATCCCGTAGAGTTAGCAAAAGATACGATATCAATAATTTAACGATCAGCCGTTATCAGCCATAATAGTGAGCTTGCATCAGAGATATGAGGTACTTTTTCAAACACTTATCGCGTATATACCGAAACTAACTGCGTTCTTTTTTTTTTTTACATAATAATTAATTAATTAATTAATTAATTAATTAATTAATTATATTAATTTTATACTTGCTAAGTTAATGTTATGTCTGACGGAGTGATGGATTTCTTCTAATCGTTGTTTTAATTCTTGTACGTATTGTTGAGTGGATACAGGCATTGCTTCGAGCCGACCGTATTAGAGGACACAGGAAAGACGTAATACTATTTCAAAGAGCATCATGGAAGGTGTCTGTCCAGTTGTATCACGCATTGCTGTTCTGTATGCCAACAAAAGTAGTGGTATTTAGCGATCCCAGTCACGTTGATGGTCGTCGACAAACATTACTAGATGTTGTGCAATTCTCCAATTAAATCTCTCAACCATACCATCCGACTGAGGGTGAAGAGGAGTTGTTCTTGTTTTCTGAATGCCTAATAGTTGGCAGATGACTTTAAACACATTGCATTCAAAATTCCGTCCTTGTACAGAGTGGAGGTGCAACGTTAATCCATACCTACCTACTAATCAAGTTATTTATTATCATCTCTACAACTGTTGTTGCCTCTTGATATTGGATGGGATAGACCTCAGGACCCTTCGTGAAATAATCGATTACCATTAAGAAATAGCGATTTCCATCATCAGTCCTAGGAAACGGACCCATTACATCAATGGGTATTCTCTCAAAAGGGGCACCAACGTTATACCGACTCCAAGCTTAGGGCCTTTCTTTGCTGCACAAGCCTCACATTGGCTACACAATCTTTCAAGGTCTGCCCTACTTTTCAGCCAATGAAATAATCGTAATCTGCAGTTCCCAGTTTCGAGTTCCAGCTGGGTCAGCGTTGAGATTTATCTCCACAAAATTCCCCGCCCTGCCCACGGTCAGTAGGAGACACCGATGGGATTAGAAAGGCCGCCGTCCGTCGGATCGACTTAAGCCGTGGCCTCGTGTGTGGGAGAGCCATACCCTGTGCACGTTAAAGAACACGCTGGATGGCCTTGACGGGAGGTTACCAAATGTCTCCCAACAGCTGTTCCAGTGGGTCCCCTCCCCCAACCTTCTCTGAGCCTTCGGGATCCATGTGACCTGGCCATTTAGCCCATGGTGTGCAAAAATGTGCCGCTCAGAGGTAAAACAACCCAACCCAACTCAAGAACGATGATGTCGTCCAAGTAAACCAGGCAGACATCCCAAGACAAACCTTTGAGCTCCGACTCCATTAGTCGTTTAAACTTTGCAGGTTCGTTGCAAAGTCTAAATGCCATCACTTTAAACTGCCAAAATCCATTTTCTGTAGTGGAAGCTGTTTTCTTACGGTCTTCAGGATGTATACCAACTTGCCAATAGTCGCTCTTCAAGCCTAATGTCGAGAACCATTCGGTCCAGATAGAGTGTCCAGTGTATCATCAATCCTGGGTAAAGCTACATTTGCACCAGTGTCTACTATCATACGGCAAGGCACTCCATTCATGGTTCCATCAGCTACCAATCCGTTATTCTCACCATGTAGTGTTGAAACGTGGGTGACTTCCCCTGGGGCCAACCAATCAACAGTCATCCTTTGCCCTTCAGGTTGCTTATGCTGGTTCTGTTGTCTGTTAGACGTGCTTGAACTTTGTACCTACCAGCTTTTGCAGTTGGCTCGAATGTGTGGAGTCTTATTACAATTCCAACACTGAAAGTCTGTGGAAGTTTTTGAAGAGGAACCTTTTATCTCTTTCAAAACTGATAATATGGCTTTGGTTAATTCTTTCATTTCACTATAGTTTTCTACAGTTTTTTCTGCACACACAAATCTCACTGTGTGTTTGTTTATTCGAGAGGAAAGCCTGGAGCACTGGTACTTCATGGCATGTACCTCAGCAGACTTTAAAGTTTCACCTTCCAACATCCTCAGAGATTGCTATTTGAGGTAAGTTATCTTGAATTTCTGGTGGGAAGTCTAGCTAGACGCTCAATATCACTAGCATATTCTTGGAAAGTTTCGCCACTCTTCTGCATACGATGTTTAAAAGGAGTCACATAGTATTGTTTTAAATAACTATCGCCAAACTTGAGCTCTAATGCAGAAACCAGATTTTGTTAATCAAGTCGTTTTTCTTCTGGAATAGACTGCAAAACTTCCGCAGCATAATTTCTTAAGGAAGCTGCAAGAAAACTGCCCTTCTGGAATTCATTCACTCATTAGCTCTAGCGATGACTTCAAACTGTGTTTTGAAGACTCTCCAAGATGATTGACCATCATATGTGGATGGTTTAGTTGTATTTCTAGCGATATGGGAAAAAACATTATTGTCACTAAAATTACCATTATCACAAGAAGGTAACATTTCATTCCCTAAAATCTGAAACTGACGTTCACAATCAGTGTTTACAATTTGAATTTGATGCTTAACACTATCAAGTTTTGCATTAAAATCACAAGGATTTCATTAACATTACATCTTCAATTTCAACATTTAGACTATCACATTGTCTGTTGAGTTCGGTTTTAATGTCCGTACACTGATCAGTGATTTCACTGATTTTATTATTCAGATCATTATTCTGATCAGTAATCTTTACCAATTTGAGAAGCCACTTCAGCTCTCAAGTTATTTTTATGTGTAGCCATTTCGATTTTCTAGTAATCTTTTTGAGAGCTATCTCAGCTCTCATGTCACCAATGTCACTTCTTTGGGCAATTATTTCACCTTTAAGGTCAGTTATTAATTTCACTAACTCATCCACACTTCTAATGAATAATAATAAGATCTCATTCAAAATAATAATAATATCTACACTCCTGGCATCATTTGTTATAAATTTGAAATGGATGAGCACTGAGAGTGGGTATAAGTTTATTTTACAATACAAATTACAAAACAATGCAATTTATTACAAAGGCATGAATGAAATTACTTGTAAATAAACTAAATGCTATCGTACATAAAGTAAAAATCTTTTCCTACAGAACAGTTAAAATTAGTTCTGTCTACTCAATTGATCAACGTTGACCTCTTATTATTTTTATAGTAAATGTCCTTGTTTTCATCCCTCACTTCAGGCACAAATCATTCTATTTATCTGTGTTAACTCACTAGATTTTACACTAATAAAACTAATCAAACTCCCGCGCACTCACCATAAAAAAATATTTCTTCTTTTCAAACATTTATTGCGTATATACCGAAACTAACTGCGTTCTTTTTTTACATATCCACAACTCCAAAATTGCAATTCTATATTTCTTAAATTTCAAATCGGTTCTTTGTTCCAGTTCGTTTGTTACATAAATCTCACGTAGAAGCGTAGGCGAGCATTCATGTCACGTTTTTCATAAACTCACTGCAGCACGTTCATCTGTCGTAACAGTATGTTGTATGAGAAACTACGACAAGTTAGGTTAAGGTTTAAGGTTTTCGCCGTCTTTTGCGCGTGTTTGTATAGAACCTTCTTCCTTTTATTTAACGAAAAATAAAAGGTTCTACCAAGTGCAGAGAGAAGTAGCCGTAAGCCAGTGAAATGGCTTGTACAGAATAGCAGATATCTTGAAGACTAACACCAACATGGACACACATATGTGGATACGGAATTTCTATAATGCCATTGCTTTTCACCTTAAACTTTAAGTAATATTTTCTTAAATATTACTTAAAATGCTAATCTACTACGCATTTACAGAGCTTATTTGTTTATTAAAGAACGTCTCCTAAATGCTAAGAACTAGGATCACCGAATTCGGTATAAGCTTCATCTCATCGTAACTTAGAACAATATAAGTTTTTGGGCCCAATAAAATTAAGTCCCCCCCCCCAAAAAAAAACCTGATTAATTTGTAAAGATAATCAAACGTAACGAGTTCTTAATAATAACCCTTATTTCCAACAATGAGACAATGAGACACATTCCCAAGAGGCTCGCCCTCCAATGACCTTTTCAATTGACTATTCAAAAGAGTAATGTTACTTGAAGAGTGTTGCCACCCTCTTCTCCATCGTTTCCCAAATACTTGACCGCTTCCTCCCTTATTTGACTTAAGCTTAAATTAAGTTATATGGAGTCAATATAATTATCTAGTTATATATAAATTTCTGAGTTAATATAAATAATTAATTATTTAATATAACTTAAATTATATCTCCTATATTCTGCCCCATGAAAGAGGAAGAAGAAAATACATGCTGTCGATCTCATTGAGATTTACGTCAAATGTAGGCTTGCTATGTTGAGTGTGTCATTTACAACATATTAAGATCCGATCCCACGATGAGAAGTTCTTCTAGTTATTAAATATGATGGTCATTATAGTTTAGACATCAGTAATAATCGAATAATTACCTTTCGAAGGTTTTAGTCTTTTCTATTGCAGTGAGAGATATCCAACTTCACTTTTTTTCAAAAGATGTGTTTTATCGTTTCGTGCTGATGGTAAACGAAGATTGAACTGAAAGCCTCGTTAAGGAACTATGCCACGTCTGGCAGCATCTGCGATGCCCCACATAAAAGAAGAGAACTAGAAGCAGCTGGAAGCTAATGCAGGGGTAGTGCACTTGCTCGTGACTGAGTCAGAATTGCTCATCTGCTTAGCACCTAAACTCATACACAGAGCACGATTTGCTCAGCTGAATCAAAGCTAGTAGCTCTCATATCCTGTCATCCACTAATTGATACTGCTTTGGAGATATGAAGCATTCCATTGATGAATGAATGTATGGGAGAATTTATTCTTTGCAATGTATAAAATAATGTGAAGATTCAGAATCAGCAGAAAGGTTGGCATAGATACAGAGTGGTGTTCGAATTACAATTGTTTGCGATGCTTTTCCTCTTCGGTTGCAATCAACTACCTTATAACTTAATGCAATAATTTTATAACGAATGGTTGCAATCTCCTGTCCGTAAGGCAGAAGCTAAAGAGTCAACGTCACTTTAACGACCTTCCAGTTCATCCAGTTTCCTTTCAGTCAGTTTCCTTCCAGCTCTACGCATTTTAGTAATTATTTCATCAACACGTGATGATTTATGCAGTTTTATAAATATCCAAAATAACTTCTGATTTTGACATTAACGCCAATAATGAAGTGATCCTCACTGCAATATATGGGAGTAGAACTAACTACATTGTTTAGAACTGGGGGTGAATAAACAATTTTGGCATTGGGAAAAATATAAACATAATACGTTTGCTGGGCCAATAGTTGGAAAGAGGGTGCAATAAAAACAACAGAAAAAGACTTTTTTGCTTACATTTTACTTGTCACATGTATAGGTACAAAACAATAAAGAAAAGAAAATATTAATATAAAATTTATTTTAATATGAAAGCAGCAGTTGGATCCTAGAAATGAGAGATCCCAGAGTAGTATTTTGATCTGCTAGTAAAAAATCCTTTACTTAATTTACTTCCGCATTATCGGAAAAGTTAATTTCTGCGATCATTTGCATTTTAGGTGGCTAGAGGAAGAATCGAGCCTCTGCCCTTTCTATGAATCAATATCGGGATTTATCTTGTATTTTCAACAAACATTAGGATTCTTTAGTGATACATCCCATCCATTTTTACGAGGGTCAGAGTTAGTCACCTTTTTTTAATCGAAAAGCTTAAAATAAGATTATTTTATTTTACATATCAACTGAACTGATTTTTAGTTATGAAATATTGAGCTGAAAAAATTTGGTTTTCCCATGAGTGGGATTCGAACACACGCTCCAGGAAGCATGCCTGTTATTTTACCACTACACCACCAATGGCTAACTTTTTTTATTTGTTAACCATTGGTGGTGTAGTGGTAGCATAACAGGCATGTTTCCTGGAGACGTAGGTTCGAATCCCACTCATGGCAAAACCAGTTTTTTTCAGCTCATTATATCATGTGTTCCATGTCTACAGGACTTATCCTGTGATTCTTTACTACTGATTTTTAGTTGATATTATTACTTGATCATCCTTGATTCTGGCAGAATGATCAGCCCTAAAATGAGATACTAGGTCTCGGAGACAGAACCTGAAAAGGTGAGATGTTTCCCAGTACAGTCACAAATGTGGACCAACCCCTACCCCACTGCGAAAGACATAAATATACATTTAATGGAAAAATTCTTATATACACCCTAATAAAAATATGCAAAGCAGAAGTATCGCGTCCAGTCACGTGGGACGATGAAACTGGCAGTGCCTATAAATAAAACACATCTCTAAGAATTGGAAACCAGTCACGGAGAAGTAATCAAGGCTAAAGACAGTGACATAAGTGAGTTTGACCGTGGCCAGATAGTAGGTCCAAGGAAGGCCAGTTGTTCAATCGCCGCAACTGCTAAACTGTTGGGATTTTCAAATCAGATCATCGCACGTGTTGACCAAGACTACGTGAAATGCGACAAAACTTCCGCCAGCGGAATGAATGTAGATGTAAACGTGCAATTCGACTCTTGAGGTGAACACAGACTGTCCCACATCGTTTACAAGAAATCGCATATCTACCGTGGAGCAGATAACGTCGAAATTGAATGAAGCCACGTCCACAAGCTTACGCACAAACACTATCTGTCGTACCATGGAAAAAATAGAATATGGCAGTCGAAGTCCACATCATGCACGATTGTTGTTGACTACAAGGTACCGAAAGATTAGGCTGCAGTTTGAAAAGGCCTATCGCAACTGGAGTGAGGACTGGAAACACGTGATCTGGTCTCACGAATCATGGTTTCAACTCTATCACACCGATGGGAGGATGCGTGTGTGGTTTAAACCAATGAAGCAATGGCTCCAGCTTGCCAAGTTGTGGTCATATAGGCAGGTGGAGGTGGTGTAACAGTTTGGAGTGTGTTTACATGGGCTTCCTTGGGGCCCCTCAAACTAGACGAGACCTCCGTCATGAGCACAATTAAAACGATTTAGAGTATTTTTAATATAATTTGCATATTATTTACATTTATCTGACATAAAAATTGACAATGCGCTCTTGTCTAAATCAATACCTGGATTTATCTTGTTTTCAGCTAACATTAGGATTCCTTACCTATGCATTACATTCAATTTTCCAAGGGTCAAAATGGGTCAACTTTTTCTAATCGAAATGCTAAAAATAAGCCTTTATATTACCTATCAACTAATTTTTAGTTCATTTCATCATGGATTCTGGCAGAATGATAGTCCTAAGCTAAATGATAGCCAAACCGTACCATGATACTTTACTTAGTAATTTTGATATTCGTGATTTGCTTATTACTAAAGTTGAGGGAGAATGGAACCATTTTAAATAGGCTTTTCTCGAAATTAACAGCACTCTTTTGGATAAAAACAGAGCAGATTAGACAAAGATATTTGAGTGATAAGGCTTTGGAACTTATTTCTGAAAAAATTGCATGGATAAATTGAATCAACACTATACTAGTCCTAAGAAACAACATCGTTAAAAAATTTAATGAACGTGTGAACGAGCAGTTAACAGCGATAGGAATCTTTGGCTGGATAGCTTGGTTGACAAAGCAGAGGAAGGAGCTGTTGCAACGAGCTGAGCAACGAGTTGTACCAGACACTTAATCTTTTGTTTGGGGGAAAATCAAGCTGACATAGAGGGATTGAGGGATAAACATGGTAAGATGGTGAAGGTGAGGATTCTACCATGGCTAGTTGAGCTGGGCATTTCGGAATGTTCTCAACTAGGAATGCACAAACTCCACTCCGCCTCTTTCAGAAATTTTATCTAGTCCGCATGAAAATTGTAAAATATAAAATACCGTTTCTTAAAATCTAGCCCTACTACATATGTCTTCGGTCTCAAATTTTCGTTTCTGCGCCCACTCAAAACGGAAGTTATTGAGCTCGAGTCCACTGTAGGCCGAGGAATTAGACAATTGTTGCGGATGAGTCCGCTTTCATGAGACAATTTCTCTGACTCATCATAATAGGTATGTACAGAAATGCATGTGAAAATTATTTATTTTACTCTTATATTATTAATTGTAATCATTTTCTGTAAAATTTACTAATGTTAATGCAATTTCGAAAGAAATATATTAGAAATTGAAAGTTATTGAATAGCATCATTATAGACGCAAAGAGCCATTCATATACACTGCTGGCCATTAAAAGTGCAACACCAAGATTAATTTATCAGATTGTCCCGAAATATGCAAGATGGGTAGTCCATAGGAGAATATGCAAATGATTCAAAGCGCATCACATTCGCACATCATGTGTAACAGCAACGCCCGCTGGAAGTAGTGTCAGAGGAGATTACAAAGGGTTGGTTTAAAGCATTGGAACTATGTTTGTTCACAGTTATTGCACACTAAAGATCAGGTATGCCCCGTCGAAGAACACGGCATCCATACGACCAGGTTTCCGACTTTTATCGAGGGAGAATTGTGGGATTATGGGAAGGCGGATTATTGTACCGAGACATCGGTGCTCGTGTTGGACGGAATGTTGCAACAGTGATGAGAATATGGCGTTAGTGGGTAGAGGAGGAACGAACTCACCGATATGAGGGATCTCAACGGCCCTGAAACACAAACGAACGAGAAGACAAACATATGGTTCGCATGGCAATGAATGATCGTATAGCTACATCAAACACCTTTGCTCAAAAGTGAGGGTTTGTTGCACATCAACCAGTGTCCACATGTACGGTTTGATATCGTCTACAGCATTGGGCATATTAGCTAGGCAGCCATTGCTTCGGCTACCATTGACTCTACAACACAGGCGTATGCGACTGCAATGGTGCCAACAACGTCGCACATGGATGTGCGAATGGCTTTGCGTCTTTTCAGACGAATCCCACTACAGATGAAGCACCATTATGGACGAATCTGCATCTGGCGATACCGCGGCGACAGGCTCAGTTAGACATGCATGATGCAACGCCGTACAGGTTCGGCCCATAGTGTTATGATATGGGGGCCCATTGGACTCCACTCACGCATGCGTCTCGTACGCATTACTGTTACTTTGAACAGACAGCGTTACATCACTGAGGTGTTGGAGTCTGTGGTCGTACCTTATCTTCAGGGGCTCTCTGGTGACATTTACCAACGAGACAATGCCCGACCATATGTGGCATGTATCATCCAACAATTCCCGACCATATGTGGCATGTATCATCCAACAATTATCGGATAGTCACCATGTGACCCTTCTGCCTTGGCCTGTGCGTTCACCGGATCTATTCCCAATTGAACATGTCTGGTCCATGATCTCACGACGACTAGCACACCAGATACCAGCAGCTGCTACAAAGGTGAACTTTGGCTACGTATCGAAACTGCATTGTCTCTCATTCTCCAAACACTCATCCTCGCAATGTCGGACAATGTAGCAGCGGTTATTGCCGCTCATGGTGGCTACACAAGATACTGATTTTTTGTATTCCACAGGTCTAACCGAGTTGTATTTGTAATCATTTGATTCTTGTAGCATAAGCTATGTATGTATATGTATTCACTAAATATGGCTTTGATATCTCTTGTCTTTTCTGGTGTTGCACTTTTAATGGACAACAGTGTATTAAAGATAGAAAATTTGCAAAAAAAAGAAAATCCACAGCAGCATGGTGCTTATTTTTAATTACTAAAAACTGATTAAAAATTTAAAGTTATGCTAAAAAATTGTTATATTTTTACTTATTTCTTTCCCGATTCCAAGAAATATTTTCGGTTAAATTAATATATTTCGTTTTAATAATTCTCCCATTAAATTTTGAAGAAGTCATCTGTGCTATTTTGATCCTGAACTCATCTCTAGATACAGTGCCATCTTTTACATACTGATTCGACAAGCCAACTTCCGTTTTGAAATTAAAATATGCTTTATATTAATATTTGCTATTTTTATTATTTTGTACCTGTACATACGACAAGTAAAAAGTAGGAAACAAAGTTCTTTTTTTTTTTTCGTTTTTTCTTCCCTCTTCCAATTATTGACTCAGAGAAATATTATTTTTATATTAGGCCCGACGTCAAAATTGTTTATTCACCCCAGTTCTAAACAATGAGGTTAGTTCTGCTCCTATTTTCTGTAACGAGGATCAATGCATTACTGGCATTAATGTTTATCGTATATCCAAATTGGAAGTTATTTTGGATATTTATAAAACTGCATAAATCATCAGGTGTTGATAAAATACTTACTGAAATGCGTAGAGGTGAAGAAATTTCTGTTTTCACATGGCTGACTGCAATTTGGAATATTTTTCTTAATAATGGTGTTAATCCTACGGATTTTACCAGAGCTATTATTGTTATCCTTATTTTTCTCTTATTTTCAAATTTTAAAACAAACAAATTAATATGTTTATTTTGTTATCTAACCTTGTCCTTCACCAGACAAGGAACTTTATTTTAGAAATAGGTTAAAAAAATTCTTTCTGGGATGAATAGGTATCAATGAAATATTGCGATTCGCACTTCCTGAATCTTCCATGAGCCATAATTGCGCCATCTAACTGTGGAAAAGGTTTAAAATTGCACAATTTTGAACGAATATTGCAAACAATGTAGTTATGCTAGAAATTTGAAATTTTGATGGTGGAATGCCAAAATCATGAAGGTTTCTTGCATCCCATTGACCATCCTTTCATGGACAAATGAAATTGGATAAAACGAATTTTTTTAAAAAGTCAATTCGTTCCGAAAGATGCAGTTCTAAATAAACGAAACACATTCCAACATTCCAGGGCAGGTAATCGGCTAGCTTAAACTAGTTCAGTGGATGACCCTAATGAAATATCATTCTAGTTTCTAGAACCTAACCAGTAAACTGCGCTGCAGATACATATGAATGGGAATTTTTTTTATTGAAATTAGAGTTTTGCTTAGTTTCACTATTCTCGTATGTCAATAGTATTTTTCTTCCACATTTGCCCCTTTCATTCCTTTCACTCGTTGTGACTAAGTAAATATTCTTCAACTTCAATTATCATTTTATGAAAAAACTAAGCTAAAGGTTTCACTTTCGTTTCAGATTTGTTTACATATTCGCTTCCATATTTTTTTAACCATTTTGCTAAGTTTTGAAGCGGATACCTCATGATTGTTTGCAAAAGACAAAGAAGAAATGAGTTAGAAAGAATGAAACGAGAGGCCTCAGTTTCATTCTCGTTGTTCTTAGAAGCCTCTAAATGCATTAAATGCTCTTTCACACTCGGCTTTTAATGCTAATTATTCACAGTTGAATATTAACTTCCCTTAATGACTCGTCGTTGTTCTAAATATGAAGATAAGGGCATCGACACATCGGCAGAAGGACGCAAATAATGAGTTGCAGCGAGGAGAGGAACATGAGAAAGTTCATTGCGCTAAAAGATCAAGGGTTGAAGCTTTCGATTTCTTTGAAATATTTTGCTTATTACGACTATCTCCCAACACAGTTAGGGCAATTTAATAAACTGGTGAATGAAAAAGAATCCTCCTTCTTGAAAAACAGGATCCACTTTGTTTATTACTAGACCTTGTACCATTAATATCATGATGATTTTCATAGCAATAATGGTGTCTATGAAGGAGAGCTGTGTACCAATCCCTAGTGATGATGCACAGAACCGGCCAGGTCTAGCACCGAATGTCCGACCCAGCCTTCTCTTGGTGCAGGCCGTTAATACCTTTCCAAAGAGATATTCTCTTTTGGAAGGGAACGGAAGGGGAGGGCTGCCAGTTTAGTATGGCCTACTGATCTGATCATCTATAGCCACTTTTTTCTTTTTTTTAAACCCTGCTGAGGAGTGCTCAACTTCACAGGGTCCTGGTGCTGACCATTTATACCAACTAGACTGGACTTGTTTAGGATTTGAGCTTGATTATTGATCCTGAACTTGCTGCACTGGTGGGCCTCTGTTGAGGGAGAGTCTGCCGATGTGTTTTTTGTTTGCTTCTGGGTTGCCAGCCCTAAGTGAACAGAGGCATGCGATACCTTATATCAGCTGGTGGATAATCCTAATCAGAGGCCATCGCGGGTACCTGAAACTTACTTAGCTAGTTGGGCATCGTCAAACCTAAACTGGAGTAAGGTGTCTCAGGCAGGCCATATGGCTCTTGAAAAAGGCCCCTTGAAAAGGTGGTGCCTGAAGTTCCTACCAGAATCGGTGACTTCAGCCTTTAGCGAAGGAGGAACATGTCTTTGCCCCATGCCTGCGATCAGGGGGCTGTTTGATATGTTGGCGCTACCAATCTCAATAAACCTAATTTCTTTAAAAATCCTACTAATCATTTTCTCTCTGCAGGAACTTGAAATGTGAGGACATTACATAGAGATTATTCTCTTGAAGTCCTCACGCAGGAATTCCAGCGCAATAACCTAGATATTCTAGGCTTGCAAGAGACCAGATGGATAGGTAAAGGTGAGATACTTAAAAATAATTTTAAATTTCTCTTTACAGGGAGGAAGGATGGAAAGCATCACCAAGGCGTGGGTCTGGTCACCAAGGAGTGCTAGTGATGCTCATCTAGGATATGAGTGCATTAATGAAAGGTTTCTTACAGCAAAATTTCAGACAAGCATTAAAGACTTGAATGTTATCTGCTGTTATGCTCCAACTGAAGATGCTGATGAGGGTGAGAAGGAGAGGTTTTACAGACAACTTCAGGATATTTTGAATTCTGTCAAGAAAGGAGATATTACCCTTGTTCTAGGTGACTTCAATGCCAAAGTTGGTACTGAGTCTAACCTTTGGGGAGGGGTGATTGTCCCTTTTGGTATTGGTAGCTGCAATGGCAATGGGTAACGTCTCCTACAGGTAAGTAAACTCAATGGTTTCAGAATAACTAACACATATTACAAACACCGCGACATACATAAGTACACATGGGTTTCACCTGATGGGCTGCATAAGAATATGATTAATTACATATTAAGTAACAGCAAATGGGCTAGCTCTGTTAGGAATACCAGGGCATATACGGGAGCCGAAATTGGATCTGACCATTACCTTGTTAAAAGTGTCTTGCAACTTAAACTTAAAAAGTGTTGTGCTAAAGTTAAAAAATTTACCTTTAATACTGAAGCTCTGAAAGACCCTGTTATAGCTAAAGCTTACCATGATAGGTTACTTAGTCATTATGACAGTCATGGTTTGCTTACTACTGAAGTTGAGGAAGAATGGGGCCGTTTTAACTAGGCGTTTTTGGAAACTAACAGTACTCTTTTAGGAAAAAAGGAGCAGAGGAGACACAATTATTTGAGTGATAAGGCACTTGAGCTTTTTTCAGAAAGAAAGAACTGCAGGAATGTCCTTAAAAATATCCTACTAGTCCTAAAAGAAAGCATTATAGAGAGCGTAATAAACATGTAAAGGATTAGTTAACTGCTGATAAGAATCTTTGGCTTGATGGCTTGGCTGAAAAAACTGAGGAAGCAGTTAGGCAGCACAACAGCAGAGAGCTGTACCAGATAGGTAATGTTTTATGTGGTACAAAACGGACAGGCATACAAGGATTGAAGGATAAACAAGGTAGGTTATAGAAGGGGAGGATTCTGTCATGGCTAGCTGGGCTGAGCATTTCAGTGATGTTCTAAACAATGTAGTTAGTTCTACTCCCATTGTTTGCACTGATGATAGATGCATTGGTGGCTTTAATGTTGGCCCTATAGCACAGTCGGAAGTTATTTTGGCTATTTCTAAACTTAGACTTCATAAATCCCCAGGAGTAGATGAAATTACTACTGAAATGGTTAGAGCTGGGAATGTTTCGGTTACCACTTGGATGACTGAAATTTTGAATATCTTTTGTGATAAATGCATGGTTACTAAGGATTTTACCAGAACTATTGTTATCCTTATTTTCAAAAAAGGTGATCGCAGTTCTTGTGATAACTATAGGGGTATCAGCCTACTCTCTGTTCCAGGTAAAGTTCTTTCCATGATTGTGCTTAATATAATTAAGAATCTGGTTGACAGTCAATTGCGTGATGAGCAATGTGGATTCAGAAGTGGTAGGGGATGTGTGGATCAGATATTTTCCCTTAGGCAGAATCTTGAGAAATGTTTAGAGTTTCAGAAACCTTTGGTTGCTAGCTTTCTTGATTTCAAAAAGGCTTTCGACTCTGTTGATCGTCATAATTTGTGGTTGATTGTGGGATCATATGGTATACCAGACAAGTTAGTTAACATAATAAAAGCTCTCTATAATAACACTGAGTCATGTTTGAGAGTTGGTAAGTCTTGTAGCAATTGGTTTAGCATTGGTGTTCGACAAGGGTGCATTTTGTCTCCTTTTCTCTTTAGATCGGTTATTGATTATGCTATGCGAAATTCACTTCACGGGAAAGATTTTGGCCTTAAATGGAATGGAGATACGAAAATGTCTGATTTAGATTATGTGATGATTTAGCCCTTTTGGCAAATGATGTTGATGAGATGAACTGTTTGATTCGAGCTGTTGATGAGACTAGTAGTAGAGTAGGTTTGGTTAGAAACAGAGAGAAAACTAAAGTGATGAAAATTGGTCAGGCAGGCTGTGATTCAGTTCATCTGAATGGTTGCAGTCTTGAGCAGGTATCACAGTTTAATTACCTTGGGAGCTATGTAACAGATACTGGTGATGTGCGGCATGAGATTAATAGACGAATAAGGATTGCTGCCGGGACTTTTAAGAATCTATGGATATTTATGGAGAAATAGGCGTATACAGCTAAAGACTAAAATTTGACTGTATAATAGTTTGCTTCTTTCTAGTGTTAGTTATGGTAGCGAAACTTGGACGTTGTGTAAACAAGATAACAGGAAACTAGATGCTTACGTAGTGTCTTGGGTATTAGGTGGTTTAACTTTGTAACTAATGATGAGGTTAGGCAAAGGAGTCTGCAACCTCCTTTAATCAGCATATTGTGCAGAGAGAGACTTCGCTGGTTTGGCCATGTTTCCCGTATGGATAATTATAGATTGGCGAATAGGGTTATGAACAGTGTGCCTAGAGGCCTCAGAAGGAAGGGGAGACCTGGGATTAGGTGGGCAGACAATGTCAAACAGGACCTTGTTAGAATTGGTGTGCAGTGGCTGGATGCAGCAGATGTAGCTCAGGACAGATATGCTTGGAGAATTAAACTGCACGGTCTGGTTGGACCTCCGTAGCCCATGGCTGCTAGAGGATGATGATGATGACGACGACGAAGATGATGATGATGATGATGATGATGATGATGATGATGATGATGATGATGATGATGATGATGATGATGATGATGATGATGATGATGATGATTTAAACATTGAGTGTGAAAGCACAGAGAAGAACATAGCTTTATTTTTACCTCTTTCAGAGAAGTCTGATTCCATGCTCTGACCCACCAACAAGCTGCGCATGCGCGTGAGAGTATTGTGTTGTCTGGCATTTTCTTCCTTGTCTTTGTCGTGCAGTTGAAGGGAATGTGTCCTCAGGATCTTGTTTCGGTTGGCGGCGCACTTCGTCCTCTCCATTATCGTTTGAACATCCAAATCGTTCTGAAAAGAGAGAAAAAGTAATAAGTTCTGCGGAAATGCCGACAGTTGTACTCAGACGTTTGAAGAGAAGTGGAAATAAGATCAAGATATTCAAATCAGATCTGCGCATACAGTGGGCCAAAGAGAGATTTTCACTTTACAATAACGGTCAGCGATTCTGGTAACTGCAACGGTTTTCTCAGAACTATTATTTGCAGGCGATAGACAGGTGGAATTTGTCGTGGTGGAAGGGCATTTTCAAAGCTAGACTCTTATGACTTTCTAAAACATAATTATCTACCTAACATTTTTTACATTTGGATTGAGGAATTATCAGATTCTTGTTCGAAGCTGACTTGTTGTCAAAACATACTTGTGAGAGTAAGATTTCCCCGACTTTTGTGGTATGCTGCATTTCGAATCCGAATTGAGTTTTAGAAACATTTTCCGATTAAACGAACCTCATTGAGACTTTGCTACACATATGAAATATTAATCATATTTTCTTCTGCTTCCAAACAAGAAATAAAAGCAGACACTATGCATAAGGGTATGACGGAAATCAAACAAAGGCAATTGCATGGCAGGTTAAAACACACACACTAGGTTTTGTAATCCTCTCTTTAAATGTCTCGGATCCACGGCATTAGATGAGAGGTTTCCGAAATTTTTAAGGAATGTACTGTCTTTTCTCATGCGTATTGTCTCTGCCCTACCAGTTATTATATCATAGCAAATGTGCTCATAAGTAGGTACTTGCAGTTCAATTGAAGTTAAAATCTTCAAGATTATAATATTGAATAAAATTAAGGATTTTAAAATTATGCTTTTTAATATCGAAAACATATTGCTCTTTTATTATCTGGTATGTACCTAAATCTTAATTTAGTTCAATATTAGAATCTTAAAGATTTAACTTAAATTGAACTGAAAGTGTATACTTAGGAGCACATTTATTGTGATATAATGACTGGTAGTGCAGAAACGATACAGATGAGAAAAGATGATAAAAAATCATAGACTTCTTTAGATTATTAGTTATTATATATCCTTTCTGCTTCAGACCACTTTAAAAATATATACATATGAAAAGTAGAAATAAAGAAATGTAGGGAAAAAATCGTACCATACACCTCCAAATACTCCCTGGATACCAATTGCTCTTTGTTAACTAAGTCGGTAGTGTTTTACACTTGCTTAGATAAGATTATGAAGGAAGTCACTTCCTAGAAGTTCAAATAATCGGGTTGCAATCATCCGCAATCTAAATTATGCATACAGCAAAAAAGAAAGTTGATGATGTATAATTCTTAATCCACTCTTCGGCATTTAACAAATTAACTCAACAAATCAATGTTTCACGATGGTCTTCATTTTCATTTTGAATTGAATCGCAATTATAATTTGAATTTTGAAACTGTTATTGATTACTGCTTCAATTTTTGCGTTAGACTGATGATGCATTCAGAAACGTCAAAAAATATAAATTAAAAATTTTAAAAAATACCTATCTTCCTTTAGGCTCCTAAGGAGTAGAAAATAAATCTAAAGCATATCGATGGCACAATACTTCACTGAATTCGTATACACTTCAAAAGAGGATAGCGCACCGGCAATCTTGTCGAGTAGGTAAATCATCTCCATATCTTCCTTTCAAGTGAATACGTGACTGATGGCACCATCGATATGCTTTAGATTTATTTTCTACTTTATAGGGAAAACTACTTTATAGGGAAAAAATGCCTATCTTACTACCCTATAGTAAGATAGGCATTTTTTAAAATTTTCAATGTCTTTTTTGTTGTCACTAAAAACACCTACCTTCAAAACCTTTCATTTGATATACGACTCATAAACATCGAGCACATTTTCTCCCCTTTTGCAGTGATGTTTGAGGAAGCCCACGACACTGGAGAAGTTACTAGTTTTAATTTGAGATAAAACTCGTTAAAGTCCAACCTTAAGAAAATCGGCCGCTCCCCATTTTATCAGAGGGTAATAGTGGGGGCATAATTCGAAATAATATACGACCCTCATTACACGAGCTTTCATTTGACACGTAACTCGTAACTGTAGCCCTCGCGTTCCGATGATATAGTGAAATGACTTTCATATTTCCCGATTTAAGGGGGGAAAGCATATGGGATCATTTTTTTTTTTTTTTTGTAGCCTACGACACTCCCGCGTCACAAGTTTTCATTCGACACATAACTCGTTACTTTTCCCTTTCAGGAGATATAGAGGAACAATCATTTTTATACTGTCCCCCCTTTTAGGGAGGAAGAAAGCACGGGGAATCATTTTTTCACTTCCTAGGACATTCCCTTCGTCAGAAGCTTTCATTCGACGTATAGCTTGTTACTTTCGGCCATCGCGTATTGGAGATACAGCTTAAGAATGGTTTTCACATTTCCTCCTTTTAGGAGGGGAAAAAAGCACGGTGTCAATTTTTTATAGCCTATGATACCCCCGCACCACAAGCTTTTATTTGGGACACAAATTATTAAGTATCTCCATCGCATTCGAACGATATAGTGGAAGAACGTTTTGTCAAATCCACAAACCACCAACCGACAAACTAGCAAATGTGAAATTATGAAATTCAGAAATATTTTGAAGTAAATGCTTTTAATTTCCATAGATTCTTGATCTACAATAAAAAATAAAAAAAATCGATAATTGTAATTTTTCCAAAAAAGAAATTAATTTAATTTCAAAAATTAAAACCAATTGTGCACTAACAAATTCAACTTTGTTCAGATTTAAATTAATTTCTTTTCCTAACTGTTTTTACTGTCCCACTCCTCATACACTATATCATATAATATTTGATTGCAAATATTTTGATACTCAAAAGAAAAATTATTACAGTAAACTTAATAGATCTAATATTTTTTACTTACAATTTCAACATCATACTACTACATTATGATATTCTTAAAATTAAAATCATTTTACGTAAATATTTAATCTTTTTCTTCAAAGATTGTTCTCTTTTAGACTATCATTTTTTGCTAAATTTTGTCCCAGGAAATTTTGTCCAGTAAGGCAAGTAAATATACACCACGCATACAACATGAAGACATTTGATAACATATAACTATATTACGCATCATGGAGCTGTAGAAGTTGGTTTTGGAGATGCAGAATGACAAGAAGAAGATTGGTATTTGTAATGCTGGTAGTCTTTCAATTCTTCAGAAGAATTGGCGCAATGAAGTCTGAAAAGACACTTTCTTTTCTTCTTCGTAAATCTCTTTGTAGTACCTCTATAGAGGTTGGTGAATCTCTCAGCATCAGCGTCTTGCTCTTCCAATTTTGACATCCCAGCTTGAACTAGGCGAAAGGCTTAGGCTAATTCGTTAACTGTGAATTGTCTCGATTCTGGAGTTTCTATATCGTTTCCGGATTTCTCCTGATATATAACATCTGTGCTTCCAGCTCCATCATCACAAAACTCCCACGCTTTGTATGTTTGCATGCGATTCTAGCATTTCTATGACGTCATCGTCATTAATTTCAAAATTAACTTATATCTCCAGGGTCACCTAACTTGTCTTGCTTCGATGATGCTGTCCTCAGAAAAAACCTTTAAAACTGTTCTCAAATTGAGGACGTTTCCAAACACCACTCATATTTGTTGCCTCGTCCCAAGAATCGGCAATATTTTTTATGACATCGTAGATAGAGTACGACTTCCAAAATTCCTTCAAATTTTCTTTGCCACTTTCAGTTGCTCGAACAGCCTGGGAAAAACGTGTCTGTCGTAAGTAATAGGCTTTGAAAGATCTAATCGGCCCCTGGTCCATTGGTTGAATCAATGATGTTGTGTTTGGGGGTACAAATACAACTTTAACATTTGGATAGACATCACCTAAAGTTGCACGATGGGAAGGGGTATTATCAAGCAACAAATGTACCCTGAAGGGACAGTAACATCAAACCTGGGACACAGAATGTTTTAAAAACCAGTCTAAGAACATAACCAATGCAATGCATACCTTTTTCTTTCCAATGACTGGAAATGTTGCTTTCAAAACACCTTTAAGTGTACGCGGATTTTTGCAATGGTAAAGCATCGGACTTGAATTTGAAATCACCAATTGTATTACCAAAAGCAATAAAGTTAACCTTTCTTTACTTGCTTTATGGCCTAGCTTTGACTTTTCTTCTGTTGCAATATATGCGTGGTAAGGCATTGTTTTTTAGTTTTTGTTTTTCAGAATAAACCCTTTTTATCTGCATTGAACACTTGTTCAGCACAATTACCTCCCTCTCTTATAATCTCAGCCAAAACATCAGAAATTTTACTTACTTCTGTCACATCCACACTAGCTGCTTCCCCTGCCATTTTTTGTAATATAAATTAGCTCTCACTTTGAAACGATTAAACCACCTCTTACTAACATTGAACTGTTCATTGGCTTCACCTTCCTTTTCACAAGCTGCCTTTAAGTGTTCATAAAGCTTTCTAGCCTTTTCTTGAATCAAGTTCTGATTAATCGGCATATTCCGTTCGTTCCGGTTTCAAATCATTAAGTCTTTCTTTCCATTTCAATAAGCAAACCACTACGCTACTTACTAATGATCGTGGATTTCATTGGTATGGAATTTTCCCATGTTCCATAATATGGACATTCTCCTTCACAATTGTGCCGATCATAGATCGGCTATTGCCTAAATACCAATACAGGTAAATACCAATTTGCGATGACGTTTCTCCTGTTTCTGAACGATTTATTATTTCCACTTTCCCATCAATTGTTATTTGTTTCCTTTTTATAGCATCACCACCGTCACCTCCACTGGATACATGTTTCGAAGGCATGATCAGAGCACAAAAAACGTTATTTTATACACCGAACCAAAGATCGTGAGACAATGAGCACAGCGAACGAGATCACGAGTTGACTTAAAATGGAGATCGAGCAGACAATGAGCACCTGCTCACAAGTCACATATCGTCGTATCGTTACCGAATGGTTCCAGGAAGATGCTGACGAGTTTTCCTTCCTTCATTGGCTTGCATAATCCCAGATCTAAATCCTATCGAGCATTTTGGGATGATTGGTAAAGCCTGATCACCGTCAGACTGTGCCACCGTCCAATTTGCAGCAGCTGCGCAACACAATTATTTCCTCATACTACAACATTCCTGCACAATGCATCCAACATCTTGTAAGTTACACGCCCCGACGAATTCGGGCTGTTCTGAACACCGAATGAGGCGCAAACCTGCTACTAGATAGGTGTACCTAATGAACTGGCATCTTAGTGTGTAAAATATTTGACAACTTAGCAGTGTACAAAACTACTAAATTTCATTCAAAATTGCTATTGAAAAATTAGGGGACCTGTAAAAGCGTCCTGCACCAAGGCCAGTGGTCTACTTGTTCCTCTTGTGAGTGAGACAGTTTATGAAAAAAAATCCAAAGTAGTAGTTAAGATTCAGAATAATAACACTGGTTAAAAGGTTTTTATAACATGAGCAGTTGTTTTAACTACATTTCAGGTGTTGATTTCAGATCTGGTCTTAAAAAATGGCACGCACGTCACGTTTTTATGTTATTAGTCATTTTGACTCCTATTAAAATCTTTTCATACCAACACCTCCAGGCAACTGGGAGCATAATAGATGTATTTTTTGTGACTGGCAACACCGATTGCCTAGTGGGGGGAGTAAACACGTAACAGTAACCTAACGCAGACCGCCATTCTTGTAGAAAGAACACGTCCTGTACGTTTGAAGAGTGAATTTTGGAGTTTAAATGGCACAAAAGCAGCGTCGCGGATGTGTTAATGTACCAGATAAGTTTTGCTATGTTTGTGGAAATTATATTTTAAAATCCCACAGTCGTTTTTTGACAAAGATTGTGAAGAAAGCCTATAACGTGCATTTTGGATGTCATATTGGAGATCAGGACGAAACATGGGCACCACATGTGTGCTGCATTTCGTGCTTTGTTGGCCTGAGTGAATGGTTGAAACGTAAGGTAAAATCCATGTCCTTTGCAGTTCCAATGGTTTGGCGTGAACCAACTAGTAATAACAGTAAAGCGTTCACTTTCATGATTATTATTTTTGTTTAACTAAAGTGTCGGGCTTTTCAAAAAAGGACAAAAGCAAATTACAATATCCAAATGCAGAAGATCCATTTGAAGAAGATCTTCCTATATCAACACCTCCAACCAACTGAGAGGACATGGATTCACATTCATCAGAGGAAGACTTTGAGGCACATACAGTTCCTGATCCAACATACACCCCTAAAAAGTTAGAGGAGCTTCCTCTGATTCTGCAAAATGAGCTAAATGATCTTGTTCGAGACCTAGAATTTTCAAAACAATAAGCTGAGGTTTTAGGTTCAAGGCTTCAAGAGTGGACTCTTCTGGACAAAGTACCAGAGTTTTTCTGTTCAGAAAGAGAAATTTGGTTTGATCTGATTATTACGTGTTGCAAGATGGTTTGTTTTTCTGCACAGATATTTTATTCATATTCAGGCTAATGGAAGAAATTGCAACAACTCACGACCATAAGGAATAGCGTCTATTTATAGATTCGTTAAAATTCAGCTTAAAAGCTGTCCTTTTGCATAAAGGAAAACCAAAAACCTTCCATTCCAATGACACACGGTGTGGGAATGAAGGAAACTTATGAAAGCATGTAAAAAATACTCACTGCTATAAAATATGACCAGTTTAAGTGGAAAATATGAGGTGACCAAAAAGTCATATCTTTCTTGCTCGGGCTTCAAGGAGGCTTCACAAAATGTTCCTGTTTTCAATGTTTGTGGGACAGTAGGGCCAGAAAGAACATTACAAAACAAAAGACTGGGACAAAAGAGATTCTTTTATTTCTGGAAAGAGTAATGTGAGGTATAAGTCTCTTGTTGACCCTCTGTTGTTCTGCTCCCTCTACTACACATCAAATTGGGCTGATAAAAAGCTTTATATAGGTTAAGGACAAAACTGGGAAAGGGTTTTTGCACTTGAAGGAAAAAATTCCAAAACTAAGTGATGCCAAACTCAAAGAATGGATCATTGTTGGTCCTCAGATCAGGAATGTACTGAATGATACTGTCTTCAAAGAAAAACTAAATGTTATTTTTTTAACTAAAGTGTCGGGCTTTTCAAAAAAGGACAAAAGCAAAAAACAATATCCAAATGGAGAAGATTCATTTGAAGATCTTCCTCTATCAACACCTCCAACCAACTGGGAGGAGATGTATTCATATTCATCAGAGGAAGACTTTGAGGCACATACAGTTCCTGATCCTACATAGACCTTTAAAAAGTTAGACGAGCCTCATCTTATTCAGCAAAGTAGGCTAAATGATCTTGTTCGAGACCTAGAACTTTCAAAACAACAAGCTGTGGTCCAGGGATTTTTGGGTAATCACAAAGAGGAAAACTACTATCAGCTCATTCAAGATCTTCTCAAAAACTATGAAAATCGTGGCTGCCGAATGTCTTTGAAGATCCATTTCTAGCACTAGCATCTCGACTTCTTTATCAAGAAGTTAGGAGCTGTCAGAGACGACCAAGGGGAAAGATTTCACCAGGATATCCGAACCATGGAGGAAAGATACCAAGACAGGTGGGACCCAGCAATGATGGGTGAGTACTACTAGTTCTTGCAGAAGGAAGATACCTCAGCATATAAAACATAAAAATGAAATTGTAAGTATAAAAGATACTTACCCATGTTTTCTTATTTTGCGTTTCAATATTATTTCATTTGTTAATTTATATTCAGTGGTCTATAATTATAATGTTTCTAATTTTTTTCATATAATCGTGTAATTAATTAATTAGTTTTAAGTTGCAATTTAATAAAATAGTCACATTTATTTTCATTTCCCTGATATGCGTATTCATTGAAATTTGAAATACATCAACCCGTAATTAAAAAAAAAACTGTACGTGCAGCATATTTTCCACAGCTATATTTGAATTCAGCACCCCAAAATTATAACATCTATGTTATAAAAACATCCTATTTGACCAATGTTATAAAAAACGTTTCAATTTGTTGTCCTATGTAATATTTAAATAACGAATAATTTTACAACTGTAAAAATATTCATAGGGGGAAGAGAGTATATGGAGTTGCCCAGGGCAACTCCTAATTAGATTATTTTATTCACCTCCAAGCGGCCCCAACGCGGTTTTAATATGTTTTGGGTATAGCTCTAGGTACATAAAGCAAAGCCCACTATTATATTCTGTTCATTTAAGTTTTTGGGCTTACCCCCCCCCCCCCCCCCACACACACACAATCGACGCCTAGAGGGTCGCACACGCTCTAGGATTGGGAAAATCGAATGGCATCAAGAATTTGGGAAATCCAAAGACATCCATCTTTTGAATAGAAATCAATTGATACGTCTCTCAGGGGAATATTGAACTAATTTTTATGCGTACAGTCGCTCAAAAAATATCCGAACACTAATGGTTGATTAGAGAATTCAGTAAAAATATCTGTCAACGATTTTTTTTAGAAATTAGTGAACTGGCAAGCTTTGTGTACGTACACGGTTCCCAGATCACTAATTTCTAAAAAAAATCGTTGCCAGATATTTTTTCTGAATTCTGTAATCAACCATAGTGTCCGGATACTTTTTGAGCGACTGTACACTATTGTTATATCGATATGCATTGTTATATCTGGTTGAAATAGCAGCTATTATTAAAAACTCTTTATGCTTACTTACCATTGTGTCATGAAGAATCACAGGATGTGTCCTGTAGATGTTATACGGGAAAGCAAAGAGAATTCTCCCGCTTCGTAATATTTTGGCCGTGATCGTTTTACAATACATCGCGTCGTACCTTTTTAAGTACTTAAGGTGTAATATAACGTGTGAACAATCATTGAGGAACCAAAATCTCTTATGCAGTAAATTTCACTTCATCCTAACAGATGCTCGATCTGTCAGGATGCATAAGGCCAACGAAAAACTATCCTCACACACAAGGACGAATCTCAATAAACAGTGGCAGGTAATGGTTGTTGAACAAAAGACATAGATGTTTATTTATAAAGTGCGATCTACATTTCAAATCATATCACAATCAGTTCATCTCAAGAATTTTTAAGCAGCTTTGTATTGGAAGAAATAGTAACTTGCATCACTAGTAGCATTCTGTGCCTAAAGAAATGTCCTTCTCCTCCCCTCCCTAAGACTAATGTTCCCTCTCGTCGCTTTCAAAGCGTTGTGTCCTTCTTCAGCTCTGTTCCTCGCTCTCTTGAACACAAACGGCAGCTATCCAGAGTCTGATTGGTTCTCGCAATTCCCGTGAATGGGATTCGAACCCACCTCTTCTGGATACTTGCCAGTTACGATAACCACTACACCATCATCGGCTAACTTTTTTCTTCAGTGGGTGTGATTTATAAACTTTTCCGCATTTAATTTGTTTCACACATTGGCGCCATCTATCCGGGAAGTGAACAACTATGTTGTCACACACAGATGAAATTTAATATTTGTCACTAGCGCTCATGGCGTTGAATCAATGATTCAATAGCAAAGAATCCCGGGATGTTTTTACTGTTTTACTCCAGAATTTACTGTATTGTTATAGGATTTTTTTGTTTATTTCATATGTATTGTTACAGAATATAATACATATATATCTAAGTGAAAAATTGATCAAATAAATATGACAGTCCGTTTGTTCATTTCACTATAGTTGAATGATTTGTCGATGTTGCACAGTCTCTTGTTGAATAGTGTAGTAGATGGAATAATAGGAAAGCTAAACAACTTTTCAGAAGTTTTTACTTACATAATTTTGTACACTAATCTTGAAGATACATAAAATGAAACGGTGAGTTGATTGTCAAAAGTGCAACAGAATATAAAAAAAGATGTGATCGATTTCGTCCTAACTATTAGGACTTCGTCAGACATACAATGACTAGAAATTACATTATAAAAAATGGGTAAATTTCAAAGTTCTAAGTTTTGCTTCAAATTGTAGTTGTACAGATGAGAGGCATGAGTCAGCAGAATGACATGCACGATCAGCTGTCACACGAGGTGCAGGATATAATTGTTGGAGTTATGGTTGGGTAATGAATTTTTTTATTTAATAACTGTAGCAAAGAGATATTATTTTGTGGGGAGTTTTGTAAAAGAATTTTCCATGCGGCATTTAGTTGAGCTTGGTCGGTATTACAAAAATATTTCTTATTAACATAAATTAGTAAGTTTTCAGTAAACGATAATTTGAAGATGGATGAAGGACTGCTGATAATGAAAGCTTTGTTGAATAGAGGTTTAGCTCCTTCTAGAATAAGAGTAGATGAAAGGGCTGTAGCAGTTTGCATTAATTTGATATTTCTTTGATGTCCCTTTATTCTTTCTTGGAGAGTTCTTTTAGTTTGTCCTATGTAGCCTAGAGGTTTGGAAGAATTGCTAGAATCAGATTTAGTGTAAGTAAATGGTATAAGATATACACCACCTGTGGGTGAAGATGTATCTCTGTCTCGTTTCACAAGAGATAAAATAGTGCTAGGAGATTTGGTAGGCACTATATAATTTTATATATATATAATAAAAAATAACACCAACATAAAAATACTATCAGTAGATAAAACGTCTCAAATAGTTATTCTCTCCAATCAACAATTTGAAGAAAAAAGATCAAAGGTAATCAACGATATCAACTGCATAGAATTACAAAAGGATCCAACTGTATCTCTCACGAAGAAATTAAAATATCTTCGCAGCAAAAACATCTTCCTAAGCAAATCCACAATGCTTGTAGTCCTCCTATGTATTACAGTCCTCCAAAACTATTCTTACAAGTCAAGCTGCACAAAAAAGATTATCCTGCAAGATCATTAGTTTCTAAAAGAAATGCTCCTACGTACAAAACTATTTAATTCCTGGATATATTAATTCATCGCACCAACTACAGTTTATAGAAAACCATCATTTATCAACAATTTAATACCTTTCAACTCATCTCAAAACAGATCTTTACTTATCTCTACCACCACTTAATTATTCTGCAGAGCCTATAAAGTCTGCTGCAACAACTATTTATTAAAAAACGAACTTTCATCTATGTATTCCCTTTGTCAAGATGCAGGATATCCTCACCAATTCATAAAAAAATTCACCTCTCTATCAGAAATAAAATCAACAACTCCCATCTTCCAAACAACTCCTCTAAAGATGTAAAATATACCTCATCTGTTTTACATTTTCCAGCCATCAACAATATTATGAAATGTTATAATTATATAGTGCCTACCAAATCTCCTAGCACTATTTTATCTCTTGTGAAACGAGTCAGAAATACATCTTCACCCACAGGTGGTGTATATCTTGTACCATTTACTTACACTAAATCTGATTCTAGCAATTCTTCCAAACCTCTAGGCTACATAGGACAAACTAAAAGAACTCTCCAAGAAAGAATAAAGGGACATCAAAGAAATATCAAATTAATGCAAACTGCTACAGCCCTTTCATCTACTCTTATTCTAGAAGGAGCTAAACCTCTATTCAACAAAGCTTTCATTATCAGCAGTCCTTCATCCATCTTCAAATTATCGTTTACTGAAAACTTACTAATTTATGTCAATAAGAAATATTTTTGTAATACCGACCAAGCCCAACTAAATCCCGCATGGAAACTTCTTTTACAAAACTCCCCACAAAATAATATCTCTTTGCTACAGTTATTAAATAAAAAAAATTCATCACCCAACCATAACTCCAACAATCACCTGTACCTCGTGTGACAGCTGATCGTGCATGTCATTCTGCTGACTCATGCCTCTCATCTGTACAACTACAATTTGAAGCAAAACTTAGAACTTTGAAATTTACCCATTTTTATAATGCAATTTCTAGTCATTGTATGTCTGACGAAGTCCTAATAGTTAGGACGAAATCGATCACATCTTTTTTTATATTCTGTTGCAATTTTGACAATCAACTCACCGTTTCATTTTATGTATCTTCAAGATTAGTGTGCAAAATTATGTCAGTAAAAACTTCTGAAAAGTTGTTTAGCCTTCGTCTTATTCCATCTACTACACTATTCAACAAGAGACTGTGCAACATCGACAAATCATTCAACTATAGTGAAATGAACAAAGGGACTATCATATTTATTTGTTAGAGTTTTAGCTATATTTTTTTAACCACACCGTGCGTGAATTAGAAGTAACCAAACATATATTATATGAACTTATTTAATACCTAAAGCAATTTAATTACAATAAATAAGGATATTATCACTTTATATAATCACTTTGTTGTATATAATCACAATTGTATATAATCACTTTATATTATCATTTTTCAAATGCTAAAAGAATTTAACACTCGAAAGCTGAATTCCGAAGTTTTCTACATGAAAAATCATGGAATCAACTCTTACTTATTACATAATATATTTAAACCGAACACACGGCTATTCATACAAATCAACTGTTAAACTACACTGATTCCTACAAATTAAGAAACAACCCTATGTTAAGCGAATGGGAAGCTAACTTCAAAGCTCTGTCTTCTAAAATAAGTTTTATTTTGTTTTGAGAAATGTGACAGCAGACAAAGATCTCAGTCAAATATATCGTTATATCGAATTTCAACAACATTCGTTCAGAATGTATTATATAACAACAGCAATGACATTCTCAAGGAACTTACACAAAACTGATAAATAGCGGAAGAATTCTCTGTCTAAACTTCTAGAATACACATTTATTTCATTAAACACTTTGATACAACACTTATTACTAAGAATTAATTAACTTCTGAGGTCAAAGTTTTGTGCCTGGACTTGTTAAGTTAAATATTCAAACTTCCGTAACTCATCAAATATTGAAAGAATATTGTTGAAAACCGAGTTTTATATTGGATTAAAATTTTTATCTGCTACCTGCCATCCTCTCAGACCTTCTACTCTGGCATATAAACTGACAGGCTCCTGTCAGACCTCTGTGGCAAGCAGCTGCTGAGGGGTATTTATTTTTTTTAATTTATCACAATTTGCAAGAAAAAAACTTATTTAATAAGTTATAGAGCTTCAACGTAAGCTTTTTATTGATAGGTCATTCTTTATTATTTTTTAAGCAGTGTAATAAGAGCAATCTAAACCAACAATCGCACATCAACACGAATGTTATCTGCTGTTATGACCCACTGAGGATGTCGATGAGTATGAGAAGGATAGGTTTTACGGATAATTTCAGGATATTTTAAATTCTGTCAAGAAAAGAGATATTACCCTTGTTCTAGGTGATTTCAATGCCAAAGTTGGTACTGACTCTGACCTTTGAGGAGGGGTGATAGGCCCTTTTGGTATTGCTAACTGCAATGGCAATGGGCAATGTCTCCTGCATGTAAGTAAACTCAATGGTTTCAGAATAACTAACACTTATTATAAACACCGCGACATACATAAGTACACATGGGTTTCACCTGATGGGCTGCATAAGAATACGATTGATTTTATATTAATTAACAGCAAATGGGCTAGTTCTGTTAGGAATACCATGTCATAGAGGGGAGCTGAAATTGGATCTGACCATTACCTTGTTAAAAGTGTCTTGAAACTTAAACTTCAAAAGTGTTATGCTAAGATTAAAAAAATTACCTTTAATTCTGAAGATCTGGAAACCCCATTTATAGCTAAAGCTTACCATGATAGGTTACTTAGTCATTATGACAGTCAGCTTACTACTGAAGTTGAGGAAGAATGGGACCGTTTTAAACAGGCTTTTCTGGAAACTAACAGTACTCTTTTAGGAGAAAATGAGTAGAGGAGGCAGATTTGTTTGAGTGATAAGGCATTTGAGCTTATTTCAGAAAGAAGGAACTGCAGGAATGTCCTTAATCAATACCCTACTAGTCCTAATAGAAAGCATTACAGAGAAATTAATAAACGTGTAAAAAATCAGTTAGCTGCTGATAAGAATCTTTGGCTTGATGGTTTGGCTGACAAAGCGGAGGAAGCAATTAGAGAGCACAACAGCAGAGAGTTGTACCAGATAGTTAATGTTTTGTGTGGTAGAAAACGGACAGGCATACAAGGATTGAAGGATAAACAAGGTAGGTTATAGAAGGGGAGGATTCTGTCATGACTAGGTGGGCTGAGCATTTCAGTGATGTTCTAAACGATATGGTTAGTTCTACTTCCATTGTTTGCAGATGATAGATGCATTGGTGGCTTTAATGTTGGCCCTATAATACAATCAGAAATTATTTTGGCTATTTCTAAACTTAAACTTCATAAATCCCCAAGGGTAGAGAAATTACTACGGAAATGCTAAGAGCTGGGAATGTTTCGGTTACCACTTGGATGATTGAAATTCTGAATATCTCTTACGATAAAGGCATGGTTACGAAGGATTTTACTAGAGCTATTATTATCCCTATTTTCAAAAAAGATGATCGCAGTTCTTGTTATAACTATAGGGCTATCAGCCTATTACACTGTTCCAGGGAAAATTGTTTGCATGATTGTGCTTAATAGAATTAAGAATCTGGTTGACAGGCAACTGCGTTATGAGCAATGTGAATGCAGAAGTGGTAGGAGATGTGTAGATCACATATTTTCACTTAGGCAGATTCTTGAGAAATGTTTAGAGCTTCAGAAACCTTTGGTTACTAGCATTGTTGATTTCAAAGAGGCCTTCGACTCTGTTGATCGTCACAATTTGTGGTTGATTGTGTGATCATATGGTATTCCAGACAAGTTAGTTAACATAATGAAAGCTCTCTATAATAACACTGAGTCGTGTGTGAGAGTTGGTAAGTCTTGTAACAATTGGTTTAGCATTACTTCTGGTATTCGACAAGGGTGCATTTTGTCTCCTTTTCTCTTCAGTTTGGTTATTGATTTGTTATGCGAAATTCACTTCAAGTGAAAGATTTTGGCTTTAAACTGTCCGGAGCTAAGACAATTTCTGATTTAGATTAATGCTGATGATTTAGCCCCTTTCGCAAATGATATTGATGAGATGAACTCTTTCATTCGAGCTGTTGATGAGACTGGTAGTAGAGTAGGTTTGGTTATAAACAGAGAGAAAACTAAAGTGATGAAGATTGGTCAGGCAGGCTGTGATTCAGTTCATCTGAATGGCTGCACTCTTGAGAATGTGTCTCAGTTTAATTATCTTGGTAGCTATGTAACAGATAATGGTGATGTGTGGTATGAGATTAATAGTCGAATAGGGATTGCTGCCGGGACTTTTAAGAATCTATGGAGAGTGTGGAGAAATAGGCGTATACACCTAAAGTCTAAAATTAGACAGTATAATAGTTTGTCTCTCTCTAGGGTTAATTACTGTAGTGAAACTTGGACACTTTGTAAACAAGATAACAGGAAACTAGATGCTTTTGATTCTAGATGCTTACGCAATATCTTGGGCATTAGGTGGTTCAATTTATTAAGTAATGATGAGGTTAGGCAAAGGAGTCAGCAACCTCCTTTAACCAGCATATTGTGCAGAGAGAGACTCCGTTGGTTAGGCCATGTTGTCGGTATGGATAATTATAGATTAGCGAATAGGGTTATGAACAGTGTGCGTAATGGCATCAGAAAGATGGGGAGACCTAGGATGCGGTGGGCAGATAATGTCAAACAGGACCTTGTTAGAATGTTTACAGAGGCCAGATGCAGCAGGTATAGCTCAGGATAGATATGTTTGGAGAACTAAATTGCGTGGTCTGGTTGTACCTCTGTAGCCCATGGTTGTTTGAGGATGATGATGATGATGAAACTCTTTTGAACCTAAACTGTCTGTTCTATTCCAAATGTGGAGTATTTCCACAGTATGTGCCGTATCTAGTTATACAATTTTTACGTTTTCAATTGTTGCACGTGAACATGCTGTTTTAATATGTACATGCATTTACTCTTAGGTGTTTCTTGCTAAATTATCTGCTGATATTTCCATATATTTTATATTCCGATATTAATTATTTTCTCGTAATGTATTTGTAAGATAGCAGATATACTCTTTTGAATAGAAATTAGTAAGAACAAAATATCAATACAACACAAAGATTTGTATATACAAACAGAAAACAATATTAGTACAACTCAGAAAAAGGAACAAAATGTAAACAAAATAAGTGAAATAAAAAGTTACATTTTAACATGTCTTTGAACAATTTGCTCATTTAGGATGTCAAATTGAATTTACAATCAGGTAAATGTCTTTAGTGGCAAAAAACGTGTCTCATTATGTTAAAAACAAAATATTTTTTGCATTTTTAAAACAATCATCAATATTTGAAGCAGTAAGAATAACATTTTTCACTTTAAATTTAAAAACATTATATGAACGTTCATTTCTAATTTCAATAGGTAAGGAATTAAATATTCTAGGAGCTAAAAATAAAAAGTACTTATGAGCTATTTCTTTCTTTCCTTTAGGAATTACAAATAAAAAGCCAGATTGACGAGTAGTATACTCTTTACATTTAACCTGTAAAAGCGTTAGATTTTTAAAAATAAAAACAGCTGTAGTATATATATATAGTGATCTCAAACTAAACATTTTATAACCACAAATAACTTTAGTCATATAGACTTTATTATAAAATGTTATAACTTTTAAGAATTTATATTGTACTTTAGTAATATATTCAATAATATTCATATAAATACCCCTCCCCCGAGCTAGACAAACCATATTTTAAAAGAGACTGTATCCAAGCAAAATGAAAAAGAGTAATTAAAAATCTACCAGACATAATTTTTCTCAAATGGTACAATCTGACTAAGTAAAATCGTACTTTATTTACTAACATATTACCATGTGATTTCCATTTCATGTTGCTGTCTATTAAAACTCTCAAATATTTTTAATTTCAGGGCATTTACAAGAAATGTTCTTGACACAATGCGTACTATGAAATTGTAATTTGTTGAAACATTTGTGGGGTGAATGAAAGATACATAAAGCATGTTTTATTAGAGTTAATTTTTAATCCATATTTATTAAACCAAGTTGCAATAATATTTAAATCATTAGAAACGTCAAGAAATAAATCATGTTGATTTTCTTTTCTGTAAAAAAGCACTGTATCATCAGCACATGAAATAATTTTCCTTTTAAATTTTCATAAAAAAATCGTTTATGTAAGTTAAAATAAAATAGGTCCTAAAATAGATCCTTGTGAAACTCCTTTATCAATTAGTATTTAGTATGTTCAACATTATTAATAGAAGCTATTTGATAGCGTTCAGATAAATCAGCCAAGCCATCAAGATATAAACCATCTCCATAATTTTCCCCTAATTACTAAAAAATACAATTTCTTTAATAAAATACCATGTCTAACTGTATCAAAAGCTTTGGATATATCAAGAAAAAGTCTAGTGTTTTTTCAGACTTATTTATTCCTTGATAAATACCGGTAGTCAATTCTAAGATAGCATGTTCAGTACCTGAACCTTTCCTAAAACCGAACTGAAACTTGTAGAAAAAGGAAACGTTTTCTAAATAATTATTAAGTATTATTTTCGTGATGGTTTCATAACTCTAGAAAAGATGGGAAGAATGGAAATTGGTCTATAATTATTAAAACAATTTTTGTCTCCAGTTTTGTATATACTAAAACAAATAGCAATTTTTAAGTCTGAGAAGAAAATACCTTTTCGAAAGCTCCTATTCAACCTAAAATTTAGAATGATATTTTACTATTATTTGAATTATTTTTAAATATATACTATTATATCCTGCTGCTTTATTATTTTTAAGACTACTAATAATTACGACTAATTTCTTTCTCTGTTACCTCTATCATAAACATTGAATTTTGTTGAATTAATTCAGTAGGATATTTATAATCTGAGTTAATAGAACATAAATTTGAACTATTTACAGTTATGAAATGTTCGTTAAATTTTCCTACGTTTCTCAAACTAACATTGGGCAATATAATGTTATTACTCAGTTTATTATTTAAGAAATATTCAATAATTTGCCACTGTTTTCTACTATTCCCATTACATTTATTAAATTCATTTAAATAAAATATTTTTTATTATTATTGCAAAGATCAAGTTTCTCAGTCTTTGATTATCGTTTTTATAAATCAATATTAAAGGATATTTCCAATGCAGTTTAAATGCTTTTTCTCTTTCCTTAATTAATGATAAAATTTCCAAGTTTATCCATGGCTTATGTATCTTTGAACTGGAATCATTTATATAATATTTTTAGTAGTATTTTGTCAAATACATGATTTAATTTTATCTACATAAATGCCATGTAGTGTATTTATTTGAATATTCTCATCATATATAAAATTCAAATTTTTAATTAAATCTTCAAATATATTGTAATTCATATAAGAATAGCAAATTTCTTTACTGATTTTTTATTCTTAAGTAACTGTTTTCTTAATAACGTTTAATAAAATGGAGTAATGATCAGTAATATCATTCTGGTAAACAGCAGAATTGAAATTTAAAGTATTATCAGCTGATCTAATAAATATGTGATTCAAACAACTCTAAGAAGCATTAGTCACTCTTGTGTACAAATTTATGTACGAAAGAAATCCAAATGAAGCAAGCAGATTTAAATAATCATTTACATCATTATTAATTAAACCAATATCAAAAGTCTTGTCACCTACTAAAATAACCCGATTATATTTAAGATTTGATATTCTTAATTTTAATTCACTCACAAACTCTTTTATGGAATACTCATGAGCTCTATAAATTGCTAGTATATATAAATAGGTCATTTTTGTTATCGTAGACTAAAACACATTCTGCAGTTTCCGTTGTTACATCTTCTGACAAAAGAGTAATTGTATTAAGTTTATAAAACGTTATAATACCACTTGATCTATTTTTACTCCTAAAGTTACCCATCATTTCGTAGACATCTATATTATATAAACTTAATTAATTTTCTTGTATCCAAATTTTACTTAGAATAATGATATCAAGATTATGTTTTATATATTCTATCATAACTAAAAATTCATAGTAATGACAACGTAAACTACATATATTTAAATGTAGCATAGTAATAACTGAACTATCGTTAAAGAGATCGTAGAAGTCATCAGAATTATTAGTATAATTGGAATGGCTACAGTCAAAAACAAAATTACCATCAGAATCAACAATAGAATCCAGAAAAGCAGACATTTTCTCTAGATTTTATGTCTTTCATATTCATAATTCCAAGTATCCTTGATGATTCCTCTTTCCTCAGAAAATCTTTCCATCTTTTTTCCATAAATATTTGTATCCGTTCCTCAGCTTTAATTGTTTAGTTTCAAAAAAGTTTTTTTGTTTGTGGAGTAATATGTTCATTGACAAAGGGTTTTTGTTGGTTGGAACTTTTTATTTAAATCAGAAGCGCACAACTTTTTTTGTTTCAGCAGCTTTCAGAAATTTATTTCGTTGGTCCCGGTATTTGAATTGTGTTATAATTGGTTTAATTCTTTTCCCAATCATTGTCGGCATTCTGTGAATGGCATATAGTTCAATATCCTCTGTAATGTTTAGTTGCTTGCTCATATTATTAACTATTTCTGTTAAATCTTCTTCTGGGATGCCAACAAACTCAAGGTTCCATTTTCTGGAATATTGTTCAATGTTATTCATTTCAACCTTAAGAAGTTTCTACTTCTTGTAATAGATTACTGTTATTAAGCTTTGTAGACTTATTTTCTTTCTTAAGATGTTTATTTCTTTTTTCATTTGTCAATAGTGCTCATTAACTGTTGTAAATATTCTGAATTGAAGAAACTCTTTTATCTGGGAGAATTCATCAAATATTTCCTTATTACAAACTTCTAACAGTCTTTAAAGTCACATTAGGAGCGTTTTCTTTTGATTCTCCAGCATCATTATTTAATTTAACATTACATTTCACATGCTTATTAGATGAAAGGATATTGGAACCAGTAACTCATTGCACTTCAATCATCTCCAAATATTTTTCTTCTCCCGAGTAAATTTCTTGTAACCCATTTTTGATATGCTATTACAGTAATAGTGGAACTTATTATCACATAAGCAGCAAGTAAGAAAATCTTTAACTTCTATAAGTGATTCACAAAATCTAGAGCACTTCATACTGATACCAACTCACATTTTTAAAATTACGCAATAAAGACAAATAAAATTAAAAAAAAACACTTCTAAAGATAGAAGATATACTCTTTTAACCTAAGAATCTTCTTTTTGGGCATTCTGGATCGGAAAAGGTTCCTGGCAGTCTAGGTAGGGAAAGGGCCTAAGCATTGGAATCGTGCCATGAAGGGGCGACTGTTTCGCAGGATTTTATCATTTTAAAATTAAAATAGTCATGATGCTTTAAGTTATTTTCACAAATTCCATCGAAGGTTAATTTTAAACATTATTCATTATTACATTACAATGTTTAATTTTTAGTATAAAACTTAACTTCATAAGTTTTTCGTTGAGTGATAAAGCTATTGTATGATTTACGCTTTTTTGCAACGAACATCAATGGAAAATTATTTTATTTTGGCAGTATAAATTTAAAACTTTTGTATCTCAAATTTCAAATATTTATATTTCACATTATGTTTATATGACATTATTAGTAGTTATGGCTAACTCCAAAAATTATTATGCTTTGCAGATTTACATGTTCCTGTATATTCCGTGATAAATGGACAAAGAATTTTTCTCTAAAGTTGTTATCGACGGTACACTAAGAGAGAATATTTCCCTGATAGTTGAACTAAAACGTCGATGAGTTTCTTCAATTTTTTAACTCGTGACATACTTGTCATCTGCTTTGTCAGCAACGGAAACACTGCCTTCATGGGACACAGAGAAATGTGCGCTGTAGGTAGAAAATTTATATCATAAAATACAGAAGACCTTGATCGACTGCAGGTAGCTAAGTGATCATACCACCTGACATGTTATCAGGAGCCAAAGTCTCATTACATTTTTATAAACAAAGCAACTTCTTTATAAAGTGGAAGATTTTACCATAAAAGTATAAATTATTTGTACGCAATCTATGAAAAAAAAACATTACTATAATTGTGATTTTATAGTCCTGTGTTAAAATATCGATATATTTTTCACTTCTATTAAATTAGTTTTTGTTGTTTTTATTGTTGTGAATATATATCTGTATTAAGTGTATTTTTGGAAGTGCTGAGATGGGGATGTGACTCACAATTGTTATTTGGGCTTGAGGTAGTTCACTTCACATGCTCGCAGCCGAAAGCGCTTTTACAACTAACTAGCCTGAAGCCTCAATGCAAGTGCCGAGAGAAGCGCGAAAACAATGAAGGTCACACTGAGCGCCGTTCACAAACAGGAAGGACGCTTGTCAAGCAAGTCAAGTGACGCGGCTCTTTCTCAAAAACGAAACCTTTAAGGAGAGGGTCCGTTTCTGTGTGAACCAGGGGTATCGTTCTGTGTTAGCCATGGTACGATTCTGTGTGAACCCGGTAGTAGGAAAGGATTAACTATCCTCTCGCCGAGTTTGAGGTGTGTGAAGAGCAGATTTCCACCTCATTGTATGAAGGTTTGCAGTAGAAAAGCAGCGAAGGCCCACGGAATCGAGCGCACCCTCAGCACGTAATTGTATATGAATGTAAATAAGCTGTATCGTCCATATATTACTCTCTACGTGCTTGAATTGTTGGACATCTTTCTGCACATCACTTGGCACAGCAAGTCTGAGGCATAACGGTGGTACGGTACGGGTGTAACCACCGTGAACCTGTGATTTCACCTAAGTAATGGTGAATGTAACTAAGCGACTAAGTGATCTCCTCTACTAAAGGGCGGTTAATCGTTTATGTCGTTTAACACAACACTACATTTGGCGCAATTCAATCCATATATGCAATTATATAATTATAATTGGCGAAGTAAGAAAATATGTTCGCCCCTACCGCCACGACATTCACTTACAACAAACTTCGAATGCTAATATACGATAGGTATCAATCGTTTTTATTCGGAATTTTCACGTATTACACGCTTTTCAGCAACCCAACAATCACACAGGAATTAAAATCTCTATTCAATTGCTTTTTCATAATCTTCATCTGAAATTTCGTTCTTTTATTGTTTCTTCATTTCATTTATCCATCGTATCTTTATAATAATTCTATTGCTTCATTGCTTCCTCACTCCATCCATGATTTCTTCAAGATAAATTCCGTTATTTCACTGCTTCCTCACTCCATTCAAGATATTTTCATGATAAATTATGTTGTTTCATTCTTCTTCACTCCATCCACGGTACCTTCATGATAAATGCTGTTGATTCATTGCTTCTTCACTCCATCCATGGTATCTTCATGATAAATTCCGTTGTTTCATTGCTTCTGCTCTCCATCCACGTTATTTTCATGATAAATTCCGTTGTTTCCTTGCTTCTTCAATCCATACATGGTACTTTCATGATAAATTCCGTTATTTCATTGCTTCATCACTCGATCCACAGTATCTTCATGAAAAATTTTGTTGTTTCATTGCTTCCTCACTACATCCATTCACGGTTTCTTCGTGATAAATTCCGTTGTTTCGTTGCTTCTTCACTCCATCCATGATTTCTTCATGATAAATTCCGTTGTTTCATTGCTTCCTCACTGCATCCGTTTACGATACTTTCATCATAAATTCCGTTGTTTCATTGCTTCCTCACTCCATCCATCCACGGTATGTTCATTATAAATTTCATTGTTTCATTGCTTCCTCATTCCATCCATCCACGGTATCTTCATGATAAATTTCATTGTTTCATTGCTTCTTTACTCCATCCTCATTGCTTCTTCACTCCATCCACGGTTTCTTCATGACAAATCCGTTGTTTTGTTGCTTCCTCACTCCATCCATCCACGGTATTTTCATGTAAATTCCTTTGTTTCATTGCTTCCTCATTCCATTTATCCACAATATCACATCTTCATGAGAAATTCCGTTGTTTCATTGCTTCCTGACTCCGTACATAGTATCATACTTCTGTGATGAATCACAGTATTTTGTCATCCTCTAAATATTCTTCCTCCAGAGCCCCATTTTATAATCAAAAATTTCTTTTCATTTATCTTAACAATAGAGCCCTACCTGTTCTAGTGGTTAGCGTACCTGACTACTAAGATCAGCGGATAGATCCTTATGTAAGTGTTTCTATGTTGTATGAGAAATCAGGACAAGCATAATATGGCTTCTAGGTTTTCTGCGTCCTTTATGTAGGGAAGCACGTTCTTCCATTTTAAAACCTAAAAAAAAATCTAAATATGCCTTCGAAAGTCCGTTAAACCTTTAATGTCTGATTTCTAACCTTTTCGATTTTGAATTTCTTGCGAAAGTGGTCAAAAAAAACATCTATAAAGAAAGTAACATATTTTCATATCGTATTTTTCATTGCCATGTCTGTGCTCTCATTCTGCACAACTGCATAAAAATTATTTGAATTTTTTTAACTAAGTTTTACCTATATTTAAATTTGTTTATCGTTCTTAATTTAAAGTTTTCCGTCTGAATCTCCACAGCTTGATTAATTCTGAAGAATTCTGTTTTATAATATTGGTATTCAGATTCCACTTGTATTCTTCTAACAACTTCCGAAAGAAAAACTTCCCATCTTCTCATTCTGGTGCATTTACCTCTTGGACATCAGTGAACAACAGATGGTGTTATTTAAAATCTTCCTAAATCCGCAAACCCATCGGACTGCACTTTTTGGATTATTTACCCAAGGTTACTTCCATGATACTACATCCTATACAAGACCTTTGTTTGATGAATTCTCTAGACAAATCGGCATTAACTTTCACACTGCATTTATTATAATTAGATATTGTTTTAATAATAAAACAATGCCTCGATTTAAAATTAAGTTCGAGGAAAACACAGTGTAAATTGAGAGCAACAACTTACGGAAAATAGGGGCACAGATTCCAAAAGTAATACTTATGATCAATAAAACGTGTACTTAGAGTTATATTTGCTATTTATCTCAAATAACAGCTGACTAGTAATACTATGTATTTCTAAACTGTTCATACTTAAAAGTCCTTCCTTGGAAAACAAAAGGTCGGCAACCCACTTCTATTACCAGGACAGTAATACTATATTTCAAAGCACGAGCCTGTGCGCAATCGTCATAATAATGTAAAGTTGGTGCCCGTGAGTAATGTATAAACTAAAGCAGCCGATGTAGCACTGATTTAGAAAGTGAATGCTCTGTTTGTCCACACAACACGATAAACAATGATTACAATTTAAATTCCACTGGCTATAGCCCTCTTGAACACAGTATCATGGCTTAACGTTCCATCCTATTCACATTGAATTTCCTAGGTTACGTGATACCGAGGGCATGACGGAAGTTACAAGAGATAAATCTAAATGAGGTCACATAGTTAGAATTCGAACCTATGGAAATAGGATTATTAACCTGGCATGATATTCACTGAGTTATCCTCCACCTCTTTTTCTTCTGGGTAAAAGAGTGACTAAAATAGAAAAAAAAATCCTCGTTTTTAGATCCCAACTTAGTGAACGAAGTTGAATTTAAAATATGTAAATTACAGCGACTGAACTTCTCTTGCCCTGCTTTAAATAAAACAAGTGTTATTTACGTTTTTGTTTTGTTTTAGAGATATAAAACATTAAACTGAGAAGAAAAAAAGATACATTTAAGATCCGTAATTTCATTCGACAAAAATTAAGAAATTCGAATAAATTAAGAAATCCGAATATTTCTGCTTAATTCTGCATTGACCCACTTTAACTACAGTAAGCATGTTTAAATGTTTTTACTTGCTTTTCAATTATGAAAATTCAATATTTGAAACAATGTCTAATAAAAAAGATAAAAATGCATTTTGACTTCGATTTCGCCAAGAGGGACAAAATTTAAAAACCTGAAAATTTCTCTGTTTAACCTTCTCTTGTTCTTTGCGTGCAATGACCATCGGTTTTTGGTTAGGCCGTGTTTCAATTACAGTCGTCTGAAATATAAAAAATAAAGCAAAGTATTTTTGAAAGCTAATAATCAGGGGAGAAAAAACATGTACGTACTAGTAAGGCTTTTAAGTATATTTCGCTTCAACCCAGTCATGTGGCCTCCCATTCTAAATATATTTATTTTCCTTTTAATTCGTGCCTGAGTCTAACACCTAAATGAAACTGAAAAATAATTTCTGCCTTTCTCACCAGATATGTGGCATCCGAATTCAGGGATGTATTTGAGGTAGTTCAAACACTCTATAATGTACACATTTCAATTTGTTTCCTCCATTTTTGTGCTTTCGAACCATTTGGTAACTCCTAAGCAGTGAGGCAAAAATATACTAGTCATAAATAATTTTCTCACCCAGAAGGAATATAGTTATATTTATACAAATTAGTATGAAAGTATGGGACACTGCTATATGCAAATGAAAGGAAAATCGCAGGTGTGGCTACGTTTAAAATTCTACATACGACACGAATTCCATTAGTTGTATAGAAGATTGTTGTTGGGAAAAGTGGATAGTGTAAATTAAAGAAACAATACCTGACTGGTAAATCTGGTTAACATCGAAGGGTAATGCCCTTTGTACATCGTAGACAGATGTTTAATCAACAGTTTGAGCGAGGCCGCATCATAGGTCTATATGGAGTAGGGTGGTCTATGTGATGAAGCCCAGAGCATTTGGGACATGATGCGCGAACATTTGGCGGCTGCTAGCATCAGTGAACACCGGAAGGTGTTTCACATCGTTGCTCAGGATCAGGTCGTCTTCGAGTGACTATGGATCTGGATGAATGGCAGTTTCACCAGATGGCTATCAGTTCCAGAAAAGCGAAATGCTCAAAAGATATTCAGTGACAGACCATTAGTACCATTTATCATCAGTACCATTTATAGATGATGAAGCCCAGAGCATTTTGCTGCATGAAGCTGGTATGCCAGGAGAGGCTCCCTATCCTCCGCATACCACTCACTCGAAGCCACAGGCATGCCAGATTGCTGTGGTGTAACGAAAGGCGATATATCATCTTCAATGATGAGACCCACATCTATCTGGGACAGAACGATGGCAGCACTCATGTGTGGTGATAGACGGTGGAAAAGCGTTCAAGTTGTGTATCGTTGAGCGCCATACAGCACCCACTGCTGGGATCGTGGTGTGGAGCACCATCTCTTACGACAGTAGATCATAGTCATAGAGGATAATTTAATTGCCCAGCAGTGTGCAGGTACCATTCTCTGTCTGTGGTCATACCACTCCTTAACAGCAGGTCAAACGCCACATTCTAGCACAATAATGACAGACTACATACAACACGTGTTGCTCAAGAGTCTGCTAGCCGTTCCCGTGCTATCATCGCCAGCCCAGTCGCTGGATCTATCGTCGATTGAGCACATCTGGGATGTTATGAAAGGCGGTCTGAGAACAGAACTGACTCCAGCACCTAACGTGACGGATCTTCAGATGCAAGTGCAGCAAATCTGGAGAGCCAAAGACTACTGACTCGTATCCTATTAGTACTTGTATTGCCGCGAAAGGCAACCACACCTCGTATTGATGTTATCCTAATATCCATTTATATACCTAACTAAACAGGCTGCAAATGTGATACACGTCTCTTTGTATTGTACGCATGGCATTCCTTCTGAGTGGGGTACTTTTTTATGAGGAGTGTATATCACTGGTTTTTAATTACTTGCACTTTTTAATATTTATTTATTGATTAATTCTTTTCAATGTTTTGAAAAATGAAATCCCCGAAACATATTTTTAAAAAACTCCACACTCCGAACTAATATGCAGGAAAGATATTCATAATATGAATGTACACGGTGCACATCCGATTAAAACTACTTTGAATAAATAGTGTCTAAGAGTAAGTTTTGTAGTCCTTTTCTTCATTACAGAAATGTGGGTTTGTCCTCTTTTCGCATTAATGTAATGATAACATTAGGTACTTTTTGCGGATCGCGGTTTTGTGGATATTATAAATTTTCCTTTATTTAACCAAATTATTATTGCTATTATCGTTGTATATTTTACTATTTCTTGGCTGTAGAATGAATGTAACTCCTGCGACATGCAATGGAGATATGGAAATTATACGAAAACTTTTCTTTACTCAAACTGATCAATATATTTCTTACAGGCTGCTGGAAAATTTACTATTAGACTTGCCTAGAGTTGCCTTCTTTTCTTCTGCAATCTTATCCGATTGTTTGTGTAAACGTCTTTTTCGGATGATCCAAGACTAGGAGAATTTTGAAAGGTGTAAGATATCTCTCGATTGCCTAGCAACTGCTTTCAATTGAGCTACGTCACAGTGTTAACGAAAGTAACCGTAAAAGAATAAAGTGATTTCAACTTGACAATAAAAAAATGTAACCAATTCAATACCAACGAAGGCAAGACTCCACTGGAGGCGCAGGACCATCTGTTATTACATCACCAATTCATTCGCGTGATTCAATTCATCGCAGATTCTCTGTAAAGGGTAGACGGCTGCTTCACCCTCGGTTATAAATCACTTCATCACGGTCAACTGATCGCAGCGTCAATTCATCGCAATGATAGACGTATAATTTTATTGACATCCTACATCTGTGCTCAAATGAGCTGTCTAGAGATAATTATTTAATTTTGATTTTGAGCGATAACTCTTGCTTCTTAAGAACAGCTGGCCAAATTATTATTACTATATTACACTGCCTGGCCAAATTATTATTACTATATTACACTGCCTTGCCAAATTATTATTAATATTACAATACCTAACCAAATTATTATTACTATTATACTGCCTAGCCAAATTATTATTGCTATTATACTACCTGGCCAAATTATTCTTACTATTATATTGCCTGGCCAAATTATTATTACTATATTACAGAGCCTGGAAAAATTAGTTTTACTATTACACCCCCTTGACAAATTATTATTACTATTACACTGCCTGACCAAATTATCTTGAACACTTCATCCGTGCTCGAAGTACCACAAACATGCCAATTTAAGCGACATTTCATATTGATATTAGCATTATACGTCACTATGAAATCCTATAAAAGCCATAAAGAATTAGTGGAAAGCAAAATCAACATGAGTAAAATGACTAATCTGACTGACTTCAAAAGGAGACTCATCGTTGGAGAGCGATGGGCAAGAGCTTCCGTGAAGGAGATAATGGAACTCAGTGAAATATCACTGGGCACAATATCCAAAGTGTATGAATAATGCTAAAGGTCTCATAAAACGTCCGACAATCGTGGCAAATGCGGGAGGAAAGGACTTCTTTGACAGATAAGTCTGTTGACAGGAATGTACGGCAAATTGCTACAGTTGAGAGAGATGATCTCTAGCAGTACTTCAAAACTCGTTTCAAAGATAAATGCTCACAGAACTGAAAACGTTGAGATTTGGAAACTGTACCATGATACCAAAAGCCTTTCATTTCCGAAAACAATAGGATTCGAAACCTCTAATGATGTATGAAGCCGCGAACCTGGTCAGTGGAGGACTGGAAACGTATCATATGGTCAGACGAATCACGTTATACATTGTTTTCAATTACCGATGATGTATAATTTTTCCCCTAGTGAAGGTGGCAAATTTCAAGATGATAATGCACCGATTCATCGCTTTCAAACGTTCGCATTTCGCGAATGTGTTCTGGTGAAATGTACGTACATTTCGCCAGACAGCGTATGTGTCACAGTAGCTAAAGAGATACAGATCATAGTTATTAATTACTATTTCAATAAATGTAAATCTTCTTTAACTTGTTAAAATGAAAATGACTTTTATTATCTTCCCTGGCCTGCACAATCGCCTGATCATAATCTATTTGAAAACATACGAGACAATCTGGAAAGTACTCTTTGAATGCAGGGACCTCTGACCCCTTCACTTCGAACTATTCAAGTCGTTTTGCAGGAAGAGTGGTTCAGAATCCTTTCAGCCTATTTCATAAGTATGTGGAAAGCATGCCATGTCATGTCCGGGATGTCGTCTCTGACAGCGGAAACCCGACGAGATGTAGGTAGGTGTTCATAAAAATTTCGCCAGACAGTGTATGTGCACAGTATCTAAAGAGATACAGTTTATATTTATTAATTCCTATTTCAACAAATGTAAATCTTCTTTAATTTGTTACTGATAAATCTGTTATTACTTAGATTAGTTCATGCTTTGCCTATTCATTCTATACTACCAGTTGTTAACAAGTGACGGACCACTTGTTACCAGTATGGTCAATGATCTGGTTCTATTGGAAACTTTCACATAATATTTTCCTCACCAGTTCATTCGCGTGATTTTTTTAACATAATAAAACTGCGGAATGACTGTGTACACTTCTAAACATAAATGATGAGTGTGCTCTTAATAAACGTAGGTAACATCATTTTAACAAAGATGAAAATAATTCACTTTAGAGGTATGTTTTGAGAAAGAAATATCACCCACCGCTGACGCTCCCTTCTTGCCCAGTTGCTGCTGCCTGTAAGCGGTAAAGCCTCCGTTTTCCTTTTGGCCTTCGCCTCCAGTGGAGTCTTGCCTTGCCTGCAGAGAGAGGAGGAAATGAGAAACAGATTACTTCACAGAAACACATGCAGCAGTGTGGCATTGAGACACATTGGGATATCTCAAAGTGATCAATTACATTATGTAGATACACATATTTTAATATCATGTTTTCTTTGCTTATTTTACTTATTGAGATTCGAATACGGTTACGTAGATTTTATGAACTTTGAAACTTGATGGCCATTAACTTGAAATTAACATATGTGTTTTATTCAATAATATAATGTATTTAATTTTCGTTTTTCAAATATATAATTATAAATACCTTTATTTGTTAATTAATTATTAATTAACTATCCATTAATTATTCTCTAATCGTTGTTTAAGTAAACTTCATCCTTTTATATTTTCATTTCGTAGTAAACTTTTCTATTTCTGCTTCGTAAGCATCCCAAGACTAAGGAATGGGTACATTTATTCCCTCGTGTCCTTAATGGACATGTAGCTTGAAGTTATAGATTCTCTGTAGAGGATAGACGGCTGCTTCACCCTGGGTTATAAATCACTTCATCGCGATCAACTGATCGCAGCGTCAATTCATCGCAATGATAGACGTATAATTTTATTGACATCCTACATCTGTGCTCAAATGAGCTGTCTAGAGATAATTATTTAATTTTGCCTTTGAGCGGTAACTCTTGCTTCTTAAGAATTCCTCACAGATATTAATTAAAACATAAATAACATTTTTTCAAACCAATTAATAAAACATGCATTTTAAAAGTTTGCGTAATGATTATTTCAATATTAGATAATTGAGAATGATTTTTATGAGATATAATTTACTGTTGAAAATTCCAGCTTCCGTAACTCTCTAAATACCGAACGAATAATGTTGACAATCGAGATTTAAATAGATTTGATTATGATTTTTAATTATCTTCAGTTGCATCTTTTCATTAAATGCATATTTTGAAAGTTACAGAGCTTCGAAGTTACATTCACATTGGGTTAACATGGAAATTATTTATTTCGGTAGGTTCTACTGTAGATAAATTATTAGAAAATTTCTGTCTTAAAACAAAAGATTTCTTCTTCCCCATGTAAGGGGCAAATAATTACTGTCAGTGGTGAAACTTTTGCATCTTAACAATGATACTCCACCAACAAAATTTCAAATTTCTAGAATAAATAAATCATTTACAATATCCGTTTAAAGTTTTGTCATTTTACAATTTTTTTTCCATCAGAGGTGAAATTTAAGCTAGTGGAAATTATTGAAAATACAAATGGTAATATTTCATCAATACATACCCAACCCATAAATTATTTTTACTTTATCTCTAAAAACCAAAAATCTAATACCTTTCCTGCAATATGTACGAAATTTATTTACCGAAAAACTTGCCATTTTCGAGAAAATGGTCATTCGAAAAAAATTGTTATTCGGAAAACCGACTTTCGAAAAACTTCTCATTCAAACAGTTGATTTTCGAACGTTTTACCTAGAACCTACCAAAACGGGGAATTGCTATGTTTTGTAAATTGGGAATCTAACTGCGAAGTTCTATAACTTTTAAAATATGCATTTAATGACAAAATGGGACTGATGATAAATTAAAGATTTAATGCAATCTACTTGAATATCAATTTTCAATAATACACTGAAGTGGCATTGAATTAGGGATAGGAGACGTTATCCAAATTCAGTACCGCAAGTCACCGCATTTGCGCGCATGCGTAGCTGAAACTCTGGTCATATATATCTGTCAGCTTTGCCTTCCCCAAGCTTTCGTCGTGAGATGCGTAATGGAAAAGGCGTGGGATTTAGATGCATTTGACAGAGGGCAGATCGTAGGTACCAGACGGATGGGACACTCGATCTCCGAAATTGTCAATAAACTTGAATTTTCTCGTATTTATATTTCAAGAGTGTTGCAGGAATATGAAAATTGGGGCAAAAAACAAGCACCAGAACAAACTGCAAAGGATAACCAGCCTTCAATGATAATGGGCTTTGCGTCTGACCCGCATCGTACAGACCGATAGGGGCCAGACATTATCTGAAATCACCTCCCATCTGAACGTGGGTTCCAGTCAGGAAATCAGTGCACAGACCGTGCAACACTCACTTCATCGTCTCGGCTTCGGGAGCTGTCGACCTACGAGAGTCCCAATTCTAATGACACAACAACGAGCTCAACACCTTGCCTGAGCTAAAGAACATCGAAAGGGGACCATAGAAAATTGACAATGGATAACCTGGAGTGATGAATCCCGATTTAAACTTCACGACGCCGTTGGGAGACTGAGGGTATGGTACCAACCCCATGAAGCCATGGATCCTGCATGTCAGGTCGGAAAAGTACAAGCTGGTGGTGGCTCAGTGATGGTCTGGAGTATCTTCAGCTGGACATCTGTGGAACCTTTTGTACGTGTACCGACGACTCTCAATGCATCCCGGTACGTAGAACTCATGGCTGACCATTTACACCCATTTATGGCCATCATGCATCCCAATGGAGATGGCGTCTACCAGTAAGACAACTGTTCATCTCACAGGTCCAGGTTGGCTACTGAATGGCTGTAGGATCATTCTGCTGACTTTGAAATAATGAATGGTCACCTAGAAGCCCAGATTTAAAATCCAACGAAAATATTTGGGATACCGTCGAGAAGAGTGTTCGGGCCCGTGTCCCATCAGCTTGACAGAATTGTGGACAGCTCTGGAGGATGCATGGGTCGCCATACCTGTGGAACATTTACGCAAGCTTCTGGAGTCCTTGTCTCGTCGTGTGGTGGCCGTTATCAGGTTGAGAGGGGTCCAACACGTTACTAGGTTGCTATCCCTAATTCAATGGTACTTCAGTGTAATTACATAATGATGATATAAGCAGTAGCTTGGTGGAAACCGATAACACTCCACCATCATTTTAAAATTTAAAAAGAATATTACCGGTGCTAAAACTGGCAAAATGGTTCATTTTAAGAGATGTGGTGCTTTCGATCCTGTTGTTCAAAGATGAATGTCTAGGGAGAGCTATGCACAAACTATAATGGTAAACAAAAACCATTGCTGGGAAAATGCAAGCATAGTAATTTATAGTTAATGGAATTTATAATTAATTGAGCAGTGTTTTGAATTGATAATTGAGATAATCACGTGTTTTCAATGGAATGCATTCTTAATTCGTTTGCAAAAGCTTCTTTTCAGACGCCTCCGGCTTTCAGGTGAATGCTTGGAAGAAAAAAATCTACTGAACCTAAAAATACTAATGGTGGCTACAAAATACAAAAGTCAGAAGGAACTGGTAAAAAAGAGATCTTTATTCTACATTTCCGTTGCATGAAAGAGTTCGCCTTTCGTAGGATTATTAACAAAATTATTCAAAGAAGCTAGCAAATGATCATTAAAAATCCTTTATCCGAGCAACGTGAAATAAAACTTCGGAAAGAATAAAAAAGGAGTAGTCCCTTTCAATAGCATAGGTAACGAGCTGTAATTAGCTGCGAATTCTCTGTTTCCCGTAGGAGTGGAACTTTGAAATGATGGTTAAAAAAATCGTCATCAACCTCAGTTGGCCTTCTAAAAGGGCTTGCTTCTCATTAGGTTAGCGAAATGCAGCGACACTAAACAAACAGAAAACAAGTCGGCGCTGCTGTGCAGGCGAAAGACTTCTTACCCGCTCGAGATATCCCGACACGCTCAAAACTCATTTAACTGGTCTTCGTTACTTTAAGATGCGCTTCTCGCGTAATTTTATGGAGATGAAATGTAACAACATTATGCAGAAAGGATTTCCGTTTTCTTCTTTTAGGAAATGGATCACGACGGGAATGTTGAGAACGTTTCAATTGGTGGACAGGAAAGTAAAGAAAAAACACATTGGCCTAAGTTACGTGGGGGGGGGGGGGGGGGGCAGAAGAGAATAAAGAATTAGTCACAAGGAAACAGGGGAAATAAATTAATGCGACAGAAAAAGAAAACGAAAGTCGAAAAAAAAAAACAAGTGAGTAGTAATTTGAGTCAAGAGGCATAAATTTGTTGGGGAATCAGGAAAATAATTTTTTTTTATATTTGAGCATCAATGGAAATATTAAATTGATTGAACTTTGCCAAGGTAATGAACAAGACTTTTGAAATGCAACTAATGCTCTTTCAAAGAACACAATTGTTTGGCATTTTCTACGATAATAATTTTAGGACCTATCTTATTTTTAATACATTTTAATGTTATTTTGCCTCTTTAAGGTTACAAGGTAGAATAGTCTCTTATGCAGAAGATACTACTGTGATTTGCATAAATGCGAATGTTTCAAATCAAATAGGGAGACAAGTAATGACACTTAAAATTAAGAAATGATTTGATAACAAATAATCTTCTCCACACACGAGCTCGGACTCAAGTGGAGTTCTCTTTATTATTTACCTCTTTCATATCGTTCAGTTTTTTTTTTTGCTTAAAAAACTACCAATAAAATGGACTATAATTTATACTTTACAATATAATTTGTGTTAATCAATTCATGTGTATGAACTATTGAACTGAAAAAATTTATGTAAAAGTACGTTTTTGTTGCGGATTTTTGTATTGAACTGTACTGGTGTTGAGAGTAGTGAATAAAAAACCTATCTATCTATCTATGTATAATTTGTTACTTTAAATGGAAACAATATTCTGTTCTAATAGAGAGACATTTAAATATAAACTATTTATTTATCATGAGTTTACTCTATGTATTCTACTATGGCGTATTAAACTGACAGGCTGCTGTCAGACCTCTGTGGCAAGCAGCTGCTTGAGGGGGTATTTATTTTTTATTATTGTATTGCAACAAAGCTGGAAGTTTAATTTTTCTTTTCTTATGATTTTGTACCTATATGACAATAAATAAATACATTGATATGCAATCGATATGAGTGCCAGTGATGCGCGCGGAGGCACTCATGGAGGCTTGTAAAACTGAGCGCAGGTTTTTAAAACTATGATTGCACGATTTCTGAATATTCTCAAACCTTTACTGATCATCATTAGAAGGATAATAGTGACGTTTTCTGTGGTGTTTTCTGTGATGCAAGAGAAAAGGTTTTTAATTCTTTAAACAATAACCATTTTAGGAAGCAGATAATTCAGATGCCATTAAAAAAGTTTTCAATTCTGTAATAAAGAAATCCTCCAACAATATTTGTCACTCTTATCTTTTTATCAAATTTTAATTTTCAGATTGCCCGATAAATATATTTATTGACGAAAAGTAACACATTTCACTACTTTTATCACTGAAATATGTGAAGACGCGATAAAAATAACACACCATAATGTATTTGTAAATAGGAGAAATAATAATGTTGTTATTTATTTCTAAATAATAGCATTTTCTGAAAATTCTTTTAGAATATTTTCATTTGTTCGAAATAGAAGTAGCCTAGCAGGAGGAGAAAGAGCATTAAAGATTAACGAGGACGGAAATGGAAATGCTCCAAATTATGGCTAACGAATCCGAAAGAGAATCCTTTTATTTGAAACGTACCCAAAGTTTGCGTTGGAACATGGAGTAAATGTGGGGGATGGGGTGGGGAGAAAAACGACGCCTGAAAACAATATTTTTACTGCCTTATTTTTCTCTTATTCTTTTTTTAAATTTCAATTTCAATTTGAGATCGCTTGTGAAACGACAATCATTTTTATTAAGTTCGACAACAAGATAAAGAACTGACAACAAGAATAAAGAATTTCACTCATAAAATAGCTGTAGTTCACTTTCTTTTACCGGCAAATTTAGTTTGAGCATCCATTGCAAGTGAACTGTGCTTTCTCCTGCGCTTCTGAGTTTGTTATCGCGGTTACTGAGTTTGTGGTTGTCAGAGATCGCAACCATCTCATGAATAGCCAAGAGATGAAGAAGACCCCTTCGGAAAATTATTCGATAAAAACAAGGCAGAGAGAAATACGATAGAAAAGCAAATGGCTATCAATGTTCCTCGAAAAGAATATAAACGAAGAATCAAGGGCATGTGCTTTCTTTGTAGTTGATAGCGTAACAAATGTCGATATCGATGATTCTATGTCGTAACTCCGGGAGGCAGTGTGGAGCTGGTTGGTGTTATTGCTTCTGTTGCCCGCGAATAAGTCTTTGGGTGTGAGGTCTCCTGTGTGTGCAGCCAGGAGATCTAGATGAGGAAGCGTCACCTAGTGTCATTTTTTGTTTTGCCATAGAAACAACCCATAATCCTATGCGCTGATTATTCTCTTGTTTTTCGTGTGCCGAGGGAGTAGCAGACACACTATTCCACCACGATCACATCGTCTGAAGTAGTATTGTCTCATAAAACGGCAACCCTGAATTTTCAGTAAAAATAAAAAGATTAAGCCCATCCGTCACAGTAAAAGTCCTGTTCTTTTGAAGGGCTTTGGAACTGTTTTAACATTAAACAAGAAAAGCGACTTGTGTCGATATGATCCCTTCAGTTGCTCCTCGAACAGTTTTTTTTCATGATCTGAGAAAAATGCATCTGATAGTTAAAACTGGAAGGAAAGTTATTGTAGACGACAATCTAATCGAATAGATCGGCAGCCGCTCAATGGTGAGCCTCATCGTTTGAAATGAAATGGAATAAAGAAAAATATTGAAAAAATAAATGAAACTTAGGTTAGAATGACTTCAATCGTTTCATTTTTTGAAGCGTTAAAGCTTTTTCATATTAAAGTCAAAGTAAGCCTCTATGCTCTGTTCCCGCCATTTGAAATGGCGGAAACAGAATACAGAGGGAATTAAAGCAAAAAAGGAAAGGCTTTTGCTACCTAACCTGGGGATCATCATCATCATCATCATCCTCAAGCAGCCATGGGCTACGGAGGTCCAACCAGACCGTGCAATTTAGTTCTCCAAGCAAGTCTATCCCGAGCTACATCTACTGCATCGGCCACTGCACACCAATTCTAACAAGGTCTTGTTTGACATTGTCTGCCCACCGCATCCTAGGTCTCCCCTTCTTTCTGAGGCCTTTAGGCACACTGTTCATAACCCTATTCGCCAATCTATAATTATTCATACGGGCAGCATGGCCAAACCAACGGAGTCTCTCTCTGCACAATATGCTGCTTAAAGGAGGTTGCAAACTCCTTTGCCTAATCTCATCATTAGTTACAAAGTTGAACCACCTAATTCCCAAGATACTGCGTAAGCATCTGGAATCAAAAGCATCTAGTTTCCTGTTATCTTGTTTACAAAGTGTCCAAGTTTCACTACCATAACTAACCCTAGAAAGAACCAAACTATTATACAGTCAAATTTTAGTCTTTAGGTGTATACGCCTATTTCTCCACACTCTCCATAGGTTCTTAAAAGTCCCGGCAGCAATCCCTATTCGTCTGTTAATCTCAAGCTGCACATCACCATTATCTGTTACATAGCTCCCAAGATAATTAAACTGTGACACCTGCTCAAGACTGCAACCATTCAGATTAACTGAATCACAGCCTGCCTGACCAATTTTCATCACTTTAGTTTTCTCTCTGTTTATAACCAAACCTACTCTACTACCAGTCTCATCAACAGCTCGAATGAAAGAGTTCATCTCATCAACATCATTTGCCAAAAGGGCTAAATCATCAGCATAATCTAAATCAGAAATTTTCGTATCTCCATCCCATTTAAGGCCAAAATCTTTCCCTTGAAGTGAATTTCGCATAACACAATCAATAACCAAGCTAAAGAGAAAAGGAGACAAAATGCACCCTAGTCGAACACCAGAAGTAATGCTAAACCAATTGCTACAAGCCTTACCAACTCTCACACACGACTCAGTGTTATTATAGAGAGCTTTCATAATGTTAACTAACTTGTCTGGTATACCATATGATCTCACAATCAACCACAAATTATGACGATCAACAGAGTCGAAAGCCTTTTTGAAATCAACAAAGCTAGCAACCAAAGGTTTCTGAAACTCTAAACATTTCTCAAGAATCTGCCTAAGTGAAAATATCTGATCCACACATCCCCTACCACTTCTGAATCCACATTGCCCATCACGCAATTGCCTGTCAACCAGATTCTTAATTCTATTAAGCACAATCATGGAAAGAACTTTACCTGGAACAGAGAGTAGGCTGATACCCCTATAGTTATCACAAGAACTGCGATCACCTTTTTTGAAAATAGGGATAACAATAGCTCTGGTAAAATCCTTAGGAACCATGCCTTTATCATAAAAGATATTCAGAATTTCAGTCATCCAAGTGGTAACCAAAACAGCTCTAAGCATTTCTGTAGTAATTTCATCTACCCCTGGGGATTTATGAAGTTTAAGTTTAGAAACAGCCAAAATAACTTCAGATTGTGTTATGGGTCCAACATTAAAGCCACCTATGCATCTATCATCATTGCAAACAATGGGAGTAGAACTAACCACATTGTTTAGAACATCACTGAAATGCTCAGCCCACCTAGTCATGACAGAATCCTTCCCTTCTATATATAACCTTACCTTTTTTATCCTTCAATCCTTGTATGCCAGTCCGTTTTCTACCACACAAAACATTAACTATCTGGTACAGCTCTCTGCTGTTGTGCTGTCTAACTGCTTCCTCGGCTTTGTCAGCCAAACCATCAAGCCAAAGATTCTTATCAGCAGCTAACTGATCCTTTACAAGTTTATTAAGGTCTCTGTAATGCTTTCTATTAGGACTAGTAGGGTATTGATTAAGGGCATTCCTGCAGTTCTTTCTTTCCGAAATAAGCTCAAGTGCCTTATCACTCAGATAATTTTGCCTCTTCTGCTCCTTTTTTCCTAAAATAGTACTGTTAGTGTCCAAAAAAGCCTGTTCAAAATGATCCCATTCTTCCTCAACTTCAGTAGTAAGCAAACCATGACTGTCATAATGACTAAGTAACCTATCATGGTAAGCTTTGGCTATAACTGGATCTTTCAGAGCTTCAGTATTAAAAGTAAATTTTTTAACCCTAGCACAACACTTTTTAAGTTTAAGATGCAAGACACTTTTAACAAGGCAATGGTCAGATCCAATTTCAGCTCCCCTATATGCCCTGGTATTCCTAACAGAACTAGCCCATTTGCTGTTAATTAATATGTAATCAATCATATTCTTATGCAGCCCATCAGGTGAAACCCATGTGTACTTATGTATGTCGCGGTGTTTGTAATAAGTGTTAGTTATTCTGAATCCATTGAGTTTACTTACCTGTAGGAGACGTTGCCCATTGCCATTGCAGCTACCAATACCAAAAGGGCCTATTACTCCTCCCCAAAGGGCAGAGTCAGTACCAACTTTGGCATTGAAGTCACCAAGAACAAGGGTAATATCTCCTTTCTTGACAGAATTCAAAATATCCTGAAGTTGTTCATAAAACCTATCCTTCTGATCCTCAGTGGGGGGCCTAACAGCAGATAACATTCAAGTCTTTAACGCTTGTCTGAAATTTTGCTGTAAGAAACCTTGCATTAATGCACTCATATCCTAGAAGAGCATCGCTAGCGTGTCTGCTGAGAAGCAGACCCACGCCTTGGTGATGCTTATTATCGTCCCTCCCTGAAAAGAGAAATTTAAGATTATTTTTAAGAATCTGACCTTTATCTGTCCATCTGGTCTCTTGCAAGCCGAGAATATCTAAATTATAACGGTGGAATTCTTGTGTGAGGACATCAAGAGAAAAAGCTCTGTGCAGAGTCCTCACATTCCAACTACCTATGGAGAGAAAATGGTTAGTGGGATGTTTAAAGAAACTATGTTTATTGAGAGAGGGAATGCCGACAATATCAAACAGCCCCCTAATCGCAGACATGGGGCAAAGCCCCGTTCCCCCACTACTAAAGGCTGAAGCCATCTACACTGGAAGACTTCCTCCAATGTAGAATTTGACGATGCCAATAGAAGCAAAGAGTTCAGGTGCCTGCGATTACTTCTGCTCAGGATTATCCACCAGCTGATAAACATATCCTGTGAATCTATTCACTTGTGGCTGTCAACCCACAAACAAACAGAAAACACAGCGGAAGATTTTCCCTCCACAGAAGCCCACCAGTGCAGCAAAATCAGGATCCATAATCAAGCTCAAAGCCATATATCTGTCCAGTCCAGTAGGTTTATATGGTCAGCACCAGGACCCTGTGTGGTTGACCACTCCTCAGCAGGATAGAAAAAAAAAGAAAAGTAGCCATAGTTGTCCAGATCAGTAGGCCACACTAATCTGGCAGCCCTCCCCTTCCGTTCACTTTCACAAGAGAGTATCTCTTTTGAAAGTTACTAACGGTCCGCACCACGAGAAGGCGGGGTCGGACATTAGGTGCTAGGCCTGGCTGGTTCTATGCATCATCACAGGATAAGGGTAAAAAAAAACATTGTTGTCAGTGCAAACATGACATTCACATTTCACCACAGAAATTTCAAATTTCTGATATAATTACATCACTTGCAATAATGGTTTAAAATTTTGCCATTTTCGACTTTTCCACCGTTAGAGGGCGCAATTAAGGTATTTGGAGATTCCGAAAGTGCGAATCGTAATACATTGAAAGGACAAATTATTATATACACCTACCTAGTAACCTGTTGCTCCATCTTTCCTTGGTTGCCTCAAAACAGCAACCAAACATCTTGGTAAGGATTCAATTAGGTGTTGAAAACACGGAGGTGGTATTCCCATCCGTAAAGCAAGGATGGCCTGTCGTAGATCATCCACAGTTGCCGGTGGGGTTGGCGGGCTCAAACAGATATTTCCAATTCATCCTACAAATTCTCAATGAGGTCGAGGGCCGGCGATCGAGGGCGCCATTCGAATGTGCTAAACTCGCTTGAATGCTCCTCGAGCCAATTGGTCGCCACTCGGAAAGCATGCGGTGTGACGTTGTACTGTTGAAAGATGGCGTCATGGTGCGGAAAGAGAATCGTTACGAACGGGTGTAGATGATCGGCGAGGATTTCACATACCTTGTGCTAGGTCTTCACGGGTATGAGGGGCCCCAAGGAAGCCCATGTAAACGCACCCCAAACTGTTAAACCACCTCCACCTGTCTATACGACCCCAACTTGGTAAGCTGGGTCTATCGCTTCGTGTGATTTATGCCACACACAATCTTCCATCGGCGTGATAGAGTTGAAACACTGATTCGTGAGACCAGATGAAGTGTTTCCAGTTTACCGCATTCTAGTTGAGATAGGCCTCAAACTGCAGTCTAATCTTTTGGTGCCTTGCAGTCAACAAGGGCACACAATGTGGACGTCGACTGCCATAGCCTATTTTTTCCATGATAGTCTTTATGCATAAGCTTATGGATGCGCCTTCATTAATTTCCGAAATTATCTGCTCCATGGTAGCCGTGCGCTTCCTTATAATGATGCCGGATAATCTGCACTCACCTCGAGAGTCAATTTCACGTTTGCGTCCATATTTCTCCTGCTGGTTGGAAGTTTTGTTGCATTCCACGTAGTCTTGGTTTACATGTGTGATGGCCTGACGTGGAAATTCCAACAGTTCGGCAGTTGCGATGATTGAACAACTTCCTCACACCTACTCTCTGGCCACGTCAACCTCACTTACGTTGCTGCCTTTACCCGTGATTACTTCTCTGTGATTGGTTTCCAATGCGTAGAGACCTTTTCCATTTATTGGCACCACGTGACTGGACGCGATATTTCTGCTCTGCACTCTGTTATTGGGGTGTATATAATAATTTGCACATGCAGTATATTTCATCAGTACGTATCCAACTCAAAAATAATCTTTAATTTAGCTCTAAAAACAAATAAGCTTTATGCTTACAAACGGACAAATACACGATGAAGTGGAAGTATTAACTGTTTTACTCTGAGAAGGGGCAAACATCGTACCTATACCTTTCTTGCATCCAAAGAGGAGGGGATTATTTACAACGTGTATCGTATTGTCCCAACAAAAAGTCTAATTGTATCGTGTTGCACGGAAAATGTTCGGACACTTCCATGCCAAAAAAATCGAGGGGGTGCCAAGAAATACAAACGAGCCAGAAAAATCTAAAAAAAAAGGGTGAAGTAAAAGAGAAAAAAAGAGTTTGGATTTTCAATGTAATTAAAACATTTCCCTTCCGTTTTACAAGTTTTTAAAATTTGTTGGAAAATGCATGAAATATACACCGAAGAGCCAAAACATTATGACCACCTACTTAATATGATGTTGGTCCTCCATGTGCCACAGCTCTTACCTGGCGAGGCATGGACGCTACAAGATTTTTAAAGGTGTTTTATGGTATCTGGTACCAACATGTTATCAACAGATTCTTCAACTCTTGTAAGTTATGTGGTTGAGCCGCGTTGATCGGATATGCTATTCCAACACAGACCACAGATGCTAGATTGTATTGATATTCGAGGTATTTGGAGGCCAGGGCAATACGTGGAAGTCTTCCTCATGTTCCACAAACCATTCTCGAAGAATCCGGGCAGTGTGGCATGGCACATTATCCTGCTGAAAGAAGGCACTACCATAGAGGCACTTTCATGGCACTGCCATTGTCATGAAAGAATACACTTGGTCTGCAACGATGTTTAGGTAGGTGGTAGACATCATAGTTTCCTGACCATGAATGACTGGACCCAGGGTTTCCCCGCAGAACATTTCCAAGGCATTACACTTCCTCCACTGGATTCTTTTCATATCACTATGTATCCTGGTGCCAACACTTCCCCAGGTAAACAACTGGGGAATAATTTGTAACTACATCACTTGCAATAATGGTTTAAAATTTTCCAGGTAAACAACTGGGAAATAATTGTAATTACATCACTTGCAATGCATCACTACATCACTTGCAATAATGGTTTAAAATTCCCCAGGTAAACAACTGGGGAATAATTGTAATTACATCACTTGCAATAATGGTTTAAAATTTTGCCATTTTCGACTTTTCCACCGTTAGAGTGCGCAATTAAGCTATTTGGAGACAGGTGCAACCTGTAAATAATAATAAATTATTGTAAATAATGTGCAAGTGATGTAATTACAATAAATTGTAATTGCATCACTTGCATTGCATCACTACATCACTTGCAATAATGGTTTAAAATTCCCCAGGTAAACAACTGGGGAATAATTGTAATTACATCACTTGCAATAATGGTTTAAAATTTTGCCATTTTCGACTTTTCCACCGTTATTTAATTTGATGAATAAAATGAATAGAAATATATTACATCCTGCTGCACCTTGTAAATAATAATAAATTATTATTTACAAGGTGCAACAGGAAACGAGATTCATCGAACCAGTTGACCTTCTTTCAATCATTTAACGTCCAGTTTTGATGCTCGCGTGCTCATTATATAGCGCTTTCAACAATGAACCGAGGCTAGTATGGGCACACTTGTGAATATTGTAAATATTCACAAGTGTGCCCATACTAGCCTCGGTTCATAGCTCTATTGTAAATACTTAGAACGGCCTATGATTACACAGCTCCATTTTCATCAGGGTTCGATGCACTGTGTGTTGTGATACATTACTCCCGCCACTGGCATTCAAATTATGGGCGAGTTGCGCCTCAATATCCCCTCTGTTGTTTAAGCAAACGATGTGTTTAAGCAGAAATGATTTCACAGCATTATACTTAATATTTAGGCAAAAGTTTGCGCTAATTGCACTATTAAAGCTGTAGGGCAGTTTAAAGGCATATCCCTGCATTGGTTAGATACAAAATCATAAATACCTTTAGACACTGTTTTGGGATATTGCCAAAATCCAGTTCTTCAGAGCAGAGTTGTTTCCAAATGCGAAATTGGGGGTTATTTGTTTTTGGTTTCTTTTCCACGTTTATCACAGCACTTTTTAGTTCTTTGATTCACGTGTATTATACATTCACTTTTTCCATAGATAGTCCGGTTGCATGATTGGCACTTCCGTTTTTTTATTATTTGCTAATAAATGTCCGAGGACTACGATGTTTTGCTATGCACCGTGCAGTTTTTTCTTTATTTCCTATTGTTTTAAGTTTTTAAATCAATGTTTATTGTTGGAGTTCACAATAGCTCTTCTTAACTGGTTTTTTACAATATTCACAAGTGTGCTTTCCGGTTTCAACCATCTGTGTGATCATCGTCACGAGCGCTGGTTGTTGACAGTTGTAGGGGACTATATCGTATGGGTGCGCGTGTATTTCTTCTGCTGCCGCGTTGATACTATTTGGGGAGGTTTCATTACTATGTGGTGAGGTGGTGCTGTCGTCTGTTTTTGTTTATATTTCGAAGCGGAGATTTTAATTGCTTGCTTGTTGCTAGTTTTTGGGGTATTTTATGTTTCGTTGCTTATTGGTCAAGTAGAAGCTTTCATGGCAAGGGGGTTTCATATACTCCGTCATTGTAGCATTTATCTGTATTTTGGTATATTACAATTTGTTCCGCGATGCTTAACTGATAATTTGCTGTTGGTGCTATGATAATTTTGGCTCTATCAAAGTCAGGTTCTCTATGTACACTGAAGTGCCATTGAATTAGGGATAGGAGACGTTATCCAAATTAGGTACCACAAGTCCCGCATTTGCGTGCATGAGTGGCTGAAACTCTGGTCATATATATCTGTCAGCTTTGCCTTCCCCAAGCTTTCGTCGTGAGATGCGTAATGGAAAAGGCGTGGGATTTAGATGCATTTGACAGAGGGCAGATCGTAGGTACCAGACGGATGGGACACTCGATCTCCGAAATTGTCAATAAACTTGAATTTTCTCGTATTTATATTTCAAGAGTGTTGCAGGAATATAAAAAATGGGGCAAAAAAACAAGCACCCGGACAAATTGCAAAGGACAACCAGCCTTCAGTGATCATGGGCTTCGCCGTCTGACCTGCATCGTACAGACCGATAGGGGTCAGACATTATCTGAAATCACCTCCCATCTGAACGTGGGTTCCAGTCAGGAAGTCAGTACACAGACCGTGCAACACTCACTTCATCGTCTCGGCTTCGGGAGCCACCGACCTACGAGAGTCCCACTTCTAATGGCACAACAACGGGCTCAACACCTTGCCTGAGCTAAAGAACATCGAAAGTGGGCCATAGAAAATTGACAATGGATAACCTGGAGTGATGAATCCCGATTTAAACTTCACCACGCCGTTGGGAGCCTGAGGGTATGGTGCCAACCCCATGAAGCCATGGATCCTGCATGTCAGGTCGGGAAAGTACAAGCTGGTGGTGGCTCAGTGATGGTCTGGAGTATCTTCAGCTGGACATCTGTGGAACATTTTGTACGTGTACCGATGACTCTCAATGCATCCCGGTACGTAGAACTCATGGCTGATCATTTACACCCATTTATGGCCATCATGCATCCCAATGGAGATGGCGTCTACCAGCAAGACAACTGTTCATCTCACAGGTCCAGGTTGGCTAGTATATGGCTGTAGGAGCATTCTGCTGACTTTAAAATAATGAACTGGTCACCTAGAAACCCAGATTTAAAACCCATCGAAAATCTTTGGGATACCGTCGAGCAGAGTGTTCGTGCCTTTGTCCCACAGCGACGACCTTGAGAGAATTGTGGACAGCTTTGGAGGGTGCATGGATCGCCATACTTGTGGAACATTTAAACAAGCTTGTGACGTCCTTACCTCATCGTGTGGAGGTCGTTATCAGTGTCAGAAGGGGTCCAACACGTTACTAGGTTGCTATCCCTAATTCAATGGCACTTCAGTGTATAAGGGACGGTCTAAAGCAGTACTTTGCTTTTCCGATTTTTTTTTCTCTCATATGTTCTTTTAGCCGTATTTTTCCTATTCGCTTTGTCTTGCCAAAAGAGGGTTTATTTTGTTCTGCATTTATTGGTCTTTATTGGAATTTTGTAAACACCACTTATTTTGATTTTTGGATTTCTGTCGGTGTATATTTGTCTTAAGATGGTATTGCTGTTGGCGACAGGTACTTTATATCCGCATGGCTTCATTTTACTTCGCATAGCATTAGTCAGCCATGGTATGTTGGGGATGCTTTTGGTGTATTTGATTTCTTTTTCATCCTTGTTTTGTGCCGGGGTAGGTTGGATGGGTCGTTTGCTGTTCTTGTAGCTAATTTTTCAATATTATTTATCAGCATCTTGGATAACCTGCATTGAGAGCCGCTTCGTAAATATTTCTTTTTTCCTTTTTATGGAATGTATTGGTGGTGGCGTATTTTTTATTTCGCAAGAAAGCTGTTTTTATGGCTCGCTTTTTGTGATTCAAAGGTAGGCTTGAGTTGTTTGGTATTAAATTCCAGTGGTGCCGTAGGTTTGTGATAGACCGCTATATCAAATGTATGCGTCCGACGATGTATCATCATGTCCAGGAATGGTAGTTTTTGTTCTTTCCCTTTTTCTCTGGTAAATTTTATTGTTGGATAGATCTGGTTTAGGTCCCTTTGCAAATGCATTATGAAGCCATTCTGTTCATCGTGAATGAGGAGCATGTCATCGACGTATCGTCCCCAACGTTTCATGTTATACAGTGAATTAGAGAGTGTTTTTTTCCTCGATGTGCCTAACAGCTATATCCGTCAAAAGTGCTGATAGGGGGAAGTCCATTGCTACGCTATATTTTGGTATATATATATATTTTTTTTGTTTATTTGGAAAAAATTATTTGATGTTAAGTAATGGAGCACTTTTATTACTCCACATATGTCATTTGTAAGTTTCAATCCTGTTATGCACGAGCTTGATAACTTCGTTGACTGGCGTGTTTGGAAATAAGGCTACTTCGTTTAGCGATGCCAATCTGCAATTCGGTTGCATTTTCATATGTTGCAGCACGTCTTCAGCCGAATTGATGGTATATTCCATGGATTCATAAAACTGTTTCAAATATACATATATAAGGCTTTTTCTAAATTTATGGTAGATGCGTGGTGCTTGGCGACCAGGGGCTGAAATGGTACTCCTTCCTTTGTGTAGCTTAACTTTAACGAAGAGCTGCTGCACAGCGGAATACATAGGTGTGTAACACGCAATTTGTATTTGTTTCAGTAGCACTTCGTGGATTTTGAAGTTCGCCAACTTTTTTACCATTTTTTCTGTGAGGTTTTTTTGCACGGTTTGGCAGTTCAGTTCATTGAGCATTATTTCTACTATTCTATTAAATTCCTCTGTGTCCATAATGACTATTTTGCTAGTTTTACCGGCTGACAAAATTCAAATTTGTTTATTGTTTCGAATATTTTTCATCATTTTCGTCGTTTCTGCATTTTTTGCCAATTATTGTGAATTTTTCTGATGGCTATTTTTAAACGCGCAGTAAACTGTTGGCTCGTACCATATGGGATGGCCTTCGCTCACTTCTAGCATCGACGAGCCGTGGTCGCCCACACCTTGCCGGCGGTTTGTGGATATTCCCTCCTCGGACCACTTTTTGAAGGTACTAACCATGGCTGACTGTGAGCACCCCACAAGCCTTGCCGTCTCGGAATGCTCTGACCCAGTCGTCTGGCCATTACATTTGGCCTTTGTCAAATCACTTAGGTCTCACTTAGGTCTGATGCCCATCCCATCAGAAAAACAAGAATAACACTGATTAACAAAGCTCAGTATCAGGGTTATTTATACCGTTTCGTGGCCTTCACATGCGCCGTCGTTTACCCCCAGTTGCATCGATTTGCATAAAGACGTACTGACCATAATGTTTTGTCTGTTCGGTGTAAATAAATTTAACAATGTTTTGCTTCTATTACCCTTACTAGCATTATGAAAGGGCACAAGGTCATGGTCCCCTTTCCCCACTCCATCTGGTCCTGCTTCCATGGCAATTTTCAATTCAAAGATCTCAAACTTAAAAATAAGCTTTTAACAAATAAATAATACAGGAGATAAAATGAATATTTGAATCAAATTTAAGAGAATCTCGTTTCTCAACAAGAATTTTTGGAATAAGAAGGATTGAAGAGTAGGAAGGATTTTTGGATTTATGAATTTTTGAGATTTTTGGGATTTGAGATAAAGGATTTTTGGAGATATGAAGGATTGAACAGCAGAAGTTCCTCTTATGATCATCCTGCGCATTTTTGTTTTCAAAATGAATCATTATACAAGTTTCTAAAACCACACTTATTTTAGCAAACCTTTTGTGATACGATATTTTGGCTACTGATAAAGGGACCTGAGTTCGATCCCCGGGTAAGGCACAGATGTTTGCGTTGTTTTTCTGTTTAAATTCCGCCTTCTTCACAGACTTTCCTTGTGGCATATGAAACTGACGGGTTCCAGTCAGACTTCTGTAGCGAAACAGGTGCTTGAGAAAATATTTATTTGTTTAGGATTTTTATATTAAATTTACCAATCTTCTTATCTCTTCCGCAACAGCCTGCTTCTTGACTGCCTGGAGATCTACCGACCCTCTGGGATCAAGGTCAGCCTTTGTGGCTCGACCCTTTCTCCCCCACAGTGGGGAAGTAATACTGTTCTACTGAGTTACAGATATCCTGCGGCTTTGTCCAAAGGAAGTTGACTCCTAAAATGTTCAATGAAGTGAAGTTTTTCACTCGTCATTTGTCGGTTTGTGTATTTGCTAAAACCGTTGTTCCCCCGATATCTTTGGAACGCAATGGACAAACTTAATGATATATGATGCATCAAATGAAAGCTTGTGATGCGGAGAGTGTCATAGGCTATAAAGTATTTCCCCCTGCTTTCTTCCCACCTTAAAAGGGGAAACATTAACATAGTTGTTCCACTATATATTCAGAAAGCGAGGGACTAAAGTAATAGGCAATACGTCAAATTAAGCTTATGACAGAGGGAGTATCACAGGTTATAAATATTCCACCCCATGTCTTTTTTTCTTTAAAATAAGGGGAAAATATGTGAAGGATTGTTCTATTATATCTTTCGAACACGAGATCCGAACGTTACAAGTTGTATATCAAATGAAAACTTGTGACGTGGGAAGTGTTGTGAGAAATATATTCCTCATGCTTTCTTTGCTCTAAAAAAGAGGAAATTGAAAGTCGTTTTACTATATCTTCCAAAAACAGGGCCTACAATTACGAGTTAAGTGTCCGCTACCATTTCTTTTCCCCCAGAAGGAAAAAAAACAGGGGGGAAGAAATTTCTGGGGAGTCTCTCTTAACAAGTTATATATATCAATGTAAAGCTTGTGACCTATCACCGGAGTAGTCAGTCTTCGCTTGTGACGCGTCCAATGTCACGAGCTACCTCAAGCACAACCACTCGTAATCTGCAGTTCCCAAGTTTGAGTCCCACCGTTGCCAGTGTTGAGATTTATCTCCTCGGTCAGTAGGGGAAACCGATGGGTTTGGAAAGGTTACTGTCCATTGGATAGGACACTAAGACGTGGCCTATCCGATTCAAGAGAGCCATATCTTGGGTATGTTAAACAACACACTGTACAGCTTTGACGGGAGGCTACCATCTGTCTGCAAAAATGCTGAGCAGTGGGTCCCCTTCTCTGAACCCTTGTGACCTGGCCATTTAGCCCGATGTGTTCGAAAAGGTTCCGCTCTGAAGTAAAACAACCAACAACATGACCCTCTCCCAGGAAAAAGGGGGGAGTAGAAATGTGATCGATGTTTATGAGTTATATATCAAATGATTTATTTTATTTGTGACATACAGAACAGAGAAGAATACTAGAAATTTCTAGCTTTTACAGGCTTTCTCATACAAGGATGTACGCTACTAAGACCGAAATCACTGCTGACCGCTGCCTCAGTTAAGCCTATATTCTCCTATGTGCCCTAAAAATGAAGAAAATAATATTAAACATATAAATGATGCAATCAGTCAATGAATTCGGATTCACTCTGTAAAGGCAAATAGGGCGCCGGAGCTAAATAGGCGCCCCCAACTTCCTTTAAAGTGAATACGAATTTGGTGATTGATTGCATTATCGATATGTTTAGTTTGTTTTCTAATTTTTAGGGGACATATAGGAAAATTCAAATTCAAATTTATTATAACATAAATACACGAGGACAATAAACACACAATGCACAACACTTTGTCAAATACATTATTTGACAAAGGTATTGTGTTATTTGACAACACTTTACAAAGAACAGAGAAACAATAAAAGCACAAAACTAAGTAAAACAATCAATAAGTATATGTGAACAACCAAGGAGCTACGAGCTCTTCCAGGTTATAAAAAAATTAATTCATTTTCATTAAAGAAAATAAAGTAAGTAAAAAATAAAAAGTATAAAAAATATTAACTATCATAGGTGGTGTGGGTATGCAGTCTTACCAAATATCAGTTCCTATGTAATGCTATCAAAATATTATTTAATCACAATAAACATACATTCAATGTTGTCTAACTTTGACAAATATGCACGCAAACATTTCTTAAAAGTTGTAAAACATTTTTCGTTTCTTATTGTATATTCCAGTGAATTAAAAAACTTAGGCACAATAAAATAAAAACTTTTATGGGAAATTTCCTTTCTCGTTTTTTCTATATAAAATTGTAAACCCAAAACTCTGGAGTTAAAATTAGGATTTCTAATCGGAATTAAATCTTGATTTTTATACAAAAAGATAGTTGAAATGTATATATAAATATGTATAATTTCCTTAGTGGCAATATATTGTGTTTATTGTATAATATTGTGATCCCAGCAAAATAATTATAATTAAGATTACGAACTATTTTATTTTGTAGATAAATTAAAGGCAATAAATTTGATTTATATTCTCCTCCCCAACAACAAATCCCATAAATTAAGGTAGACTGAACCCATGCGAAATTAATATTCCGTAAGAAATTATAATTAACATATCGTTTTAAATAGTAAATTTTATATAATATTCTGTTTAGTTTTGAAGAAAGTGAGTAAATATGTTTTTTCCATTTTAAATTAGATTCTATTATTAATCCTAGATAATTGTAGCTATCAGTCACTTCGATAGTATCACAGTTACAGCAGTATGTATTTAAACAATTCAATTCGTGAAGTTTGATGTTATTTCCAAATGTACGTAATGAAGTTAATATAAAATATATACACTTAGTTTTTTTTATATTTAATTCTAGTTCATTTTTAGTAAGCCATTTTTTAATAATTATTAAACTACTATTAATATTTCCAAGTAATGCTCATTATCTTCTGCCTCAAAAACTATGGATGTATCATCCGCAAAAGAAATAATTTGTCCTGCAATTTTTAATTTAGAGAAATCGTTGATATATGTAAGAAAATGTAAAGGACCCAACACAGAACCCTGTGGGACTGTCCTTACAGTCAACAATGTTTCACTGCTAAAACCGTTAATAATCACAATTTGCTTTCTATTCTCAATGAAACTTTTAAACCAATCATAGACTACACCACGAAAACCATAAAATTTCAGCTTATGTAAAAGTATTTTATGATTAATAGAGTCAAATGCTTTTCTGATGTCTAAAAAAACCCCAATAATCTTTTTATTATTATTAATGCCCTTATAAATCAATTCATTAAATTTTATTAGTGTATGAAACGTACTGCAATTTTTACGGAAACCAAACTGGTTTTTTGCAAAAAACACAATGCTATCCAAATAATTAACAACTCTTTTTTTAACTATTTTATCAATGATTTTAGAGAAAATTGGCAAAATTGCAATAGATCGATAATTATTAAAATCATCTTTGTTTCCCCTTTATAGATTGGCTTAATTATAGAAAATTTCAAATTATCCACAAAGGTTCCTGTTTCCATTGACAAATTAATAATATAAACTAATAAATCTAATTTATGACTAGCTATTATTTTTAGTATTTTTGCATTTATAGGTATCGTATCCTACAGCTTTATTTGTATCTAAATTTGAAATTCAATTCAATACTTCTCCTGCATCTGTATTCATAAAATACATAGAACTCAAGACTGGTTGTTAATCAGATAAGCTAAAATTTTATTCCGATTGCCGAGATACAGATAAACTTCGGTTACTATTGTAAAATACATGTATACATTTGCAAAAAAATTCATCAATTTATTTCAGTACAAAATTAGTTTCTTTATTATTTGGAAAAATATTATGTACTGTTGATGTACGTGTTATGTCATTTACTAATTTCCACTGTCGTCGTCGATCATTGTTACAGTTAGTAAATAAATTCCTATAATATAAATTCTTTGCATTTTTTATAGTTATTTTAAAGTTTTTATTGCAATCTTTATATTTATTCATAATAGCAATAATTAAAGGATACTGTTTACCTTTTTTATATAAACTTTCTTTTTATTAATACTGTTTAAAATTTTATATGTAATCCATTTTTCATTTATACCTTTAACTTATTTTTATCTCTCACACCATCAATATTATAAGTACAATCCTGCATCGCTGTATAAACCACATTAATAAATTCTTGATAAACCAAGTTAACGTTTTTGCATACAAAGATATCGTTATTCAATTTATAGTCTCTTATTTTATATTCCAGTTTCAGATAATTCATCCTAGTGATGCCATGCAAGTTTTTATTATTTGTATTTGTTTTGTTTATTTTTTATGATTTTATAATCATTAAAAGTGGGTAATGGTCTGTTATTTCAGTCATGTATATGACGCATTTATTTTTGAACATGGAATTAACATTTCTAACAAATAGATGATCAATGCAACTAGATGTTGTTGATGTAACCCAGTCATTTCGTTTATATATGATATAAACCTATATGTGGTCATTATACTTAAATATCTGTAAACTTCATTATTCTTACTATTCAGATCCAGATTCATATCTCCAGTTATATATAAATAAAAATAATAATAAATACCCCCTCAAGCACCTGCTTGCCACAGAGGTCTGGCAGGAGCCTGTCAGTTTATATGCCATAGTAGAAGGTCTGTGAGGATGGCAGGACCTCAGCAGAAAAACGACACATACATCCATCCGGGACTCGAACCCAGAGGTCCCTTAGATCAGTAGCCAAGCGCACCAACCACTCGGCCAGGGGACAGCTAGTTATATATACATTTTTATATTTTACCTTGTCTAAATAACATTCCAATTCATCTAAAAAAGCTTTTACAGTGTATTTATGAGACCTATAAATGGAAATGAAGCATAAATCATTTATCATACACCTCTAAAATCTCAGCAGTATTAAATTTTCGGCTAAGTTTACTTTCTTCCATTGATAAATTATTTTTAAAGTAAATTATGGTACCACCTGATTTATTTTATTCTCTCCCATTAATGAAACAGTTATATCCAAAAATATTAAATTTATCCACTTCATAGTCATTAATCCATGTTTCACTCAAAACAAAAACATCAATAACATAATTTATATTATATAGTAACATAAGAACTTCATCAAAAGTTTTACGAATACTCCTTATATTAACATGAAATAGATTCAAATTATTACTTAATCCATCATTATTGTCTATAAAGTTATCTGAGTAAAAACCTAATAATCCTTGTAAATCTACAACCTTTTTACATAATGATTCTTCAATTTCAAAATCCTCCATTACAAATGATCAAGGTCATTCCCACTTATTATTAGAATTATTGTCGAATTTTCGGTCTTCCTCAGAAAACTCTCACCATCTTTGAGCCATAAAAATTTATAATTCTTTTTTATTTTAATCTGTTTGGCTTCAGAGAACAATTTCTTGTAATATCTGCAAATATGCTCATCTACGTAAATTTTGGCGGTTCCAAATATTTTATGTACTTTATTAGCAGCAACTGTTGTCTTCAGTTTAAAAGCTTTCACCCATTCATCGCGTTTTGCTCTCTTTGTAAACTGAACTATCACTGGTCTAGTTTTACCTTTCGAAGTTGGACTCAATGCGCAGTCACAATATCCGCGTTATCGACTTTTAAAGTTTTTGAAATATTATTTACAATTTCATTTAAATTTTCGTCCGAAGATTCCGGGACACCGCTGATTTCTATGTTCATTCGACGAGAATAGTTTTCTAATTCATTTATCCTGTGTTGCATGTCTTGTACTGTAGATTTCAAATCTGTTGTTTCTTTAATTAAATTAACATTTTGTTCTTTTAACTGCGAAATTTTTGTTTTCAAAGCTTTTAGTTCTTTCGTAAGGTCTGATATATTTTCTGAGTTAAATTGTAATGATTTCACAACCTCACTCAGTTCTTGTTTTATACTCACAGTTATTTTAGTTTTAATATTTTCATACCATGTCTCCAAATCTTTTTTGTTATTACTTCATCAGTTGAATCCAATTCAATGTTCCCTTTATTTCCTGTGGCTTCCACATTAATCTGTGGTTCACAGGGTTGTTCAGTTTCACCCTTCTGACACTTGGAACAAAGCCATTTTGCTTTTCGCTCCTTACTGAGTTTCCGAAATGTTTTTTCAGTAAAGCCATCACAACAGAAATGGCGATTTTCCTTACAAATTCCAGTACATTGGATAGATTCGTTTTCAGCCAGTATCAGTTCATGGCATTTAACACAATTCATACTGCACAATCTATCGCTACTCATTATAATTTATCCTAGGTATTTTTCAAAACAAATTAATATTTCTTAACATTAACAAGCTTTAACAGAATCTAGAAATTTAAATACCAATTTTAACAGCTGGAAAAATATTAAGTACTATGTTAGCTCATCAGATGGCAGCACATTATCGGTTATACACGCATATCAACATTTTACTATAATACTCAGAATGCAAGAGGCACTTACGACTGTTATTACAAAACTATCTGTTCACTTTCATCAGTACAACTCAGTACATCACGAGAGAGGTCACTTATACCTCCTCTGCATTAGAAATTAAATCAGACAAGCAAAGTAAGCTAGGTAAAAATCGATCAAATATTTTGTACATCTTTTGCATTTTTTTATTTTTATCAATTCATTTTTTATGTCAAATCTTATGACTAGCAACTATGTTGTCAAAAGCTTTCGTTTTCATAAATATTTAAATAAGAAACCAATATTCTTGTAAATGGAGATTTGGAAGGAAAAGGAATGTCATGTCCGACCACCTCAAAAGGCATGATGGGAGGGCTGTCATTAGAAAACAACAATTAAATAATAAAAAAAGCGAAATAATGCCGGCGTTTAACGGGGCCAAATCCCAGTCGCAGTTAACTGAGCCAAATCCCAGTCGACAGCGCGCCATAATCGTAATCTGCAGTTCTCAGATATGAGACCCTCAGTCAGAAAGGAGACACCGATGGGATTGGAACACCTAAGATGGCCTTGACGGGAGGCTACCCTCTGTCTCATAACAGCTGTCTAGTGGGGGCACCTTCCCGCTAACTTCTCTGAGTCCTTACGGCCTCTCCACCTAGCCCGCTGTGCGCAAAAAAACTGCCGCTCAGAGGTAAACAAGTCCACTTCTAAGGATTTGCAAAAGTGGCGTAGCCGAATGGAGAGAGGGATGGATAACTTCTTCCCCCTCGAGAAGCTTTTTTTTTAAAAACCATAAGGATATCAATTTACATCAATGAAAACATAAGAAATACTTTTAACTTAATCCCCCCCCCGCCCCCACACACCTTTAAAAGTTTTTTAATCCTGGCTACGCAAAACGATTTCTCATAATAACAAAGGAAACAATATGGGAACATAAAAATGAACGCGAAACACAAAATCAAACTTCAAAGTCTGTTTTAATTCTTTCCCGGATGCGCATTTTTGTTGACCAATGGGTTCAGTCAGGGAAGAAGAGGTCTTTGGCGTTGGAATCATGATTTCACGCCATGGGGTGAAGTCGATAGATTGTGCAGTATGAATTGTGATAAATGCCATGAACGGATACAGGCTGAAAATGAATCTATCCAACGTACTGGAATTTGTAAGGAAAATCTCCATTTCTATTGTGTTGGCTTTACTGAAAAATTTTTTCGGAAGGGACTATTACATGGTGCAGGATTTCGAATTCAGTTTCAAGTCGCTTTCAAGTTTTTAATTAAAGTAAGCATAATACACTGGATTGTATAGGCATACTTTGTTGAATATTGATCCTAAATGTTATTGTTTTATGAGAAAACACTTAGACATAGCTACTTTTCCGTTCAATGATGACAATGTCATAGATTTTACCCATTAAACGTTGGTACACATTTATTTTTGATGGGAAAAGGGATGGGACAGCATAAATTAATTGCTTTTGCATATCAACCTTTAATATTAGCAATTAAGCTTAATTCGTTAAATTATTGTGGGATGTAGAGCTATTTTAACTTCCTAAGTAGCTGATGGAAATGATAAAAGTTTTATAACACAATTCGAACATTTAAATACCACTTCCATATGACAGTGCTGTAGCAACGATTATTTCAAGCGTAAATTTTTCATAATCACTCAACGTTAAATAGCAATTAAAACTGAATGTTCCTTACAATGATACGAAGCGAAAACGTCACCAGAGTTACTCATTAGTGACCTAAATAAAAAAATGCAACATTTGCAAGAAGTTATGCAAATGTGACGAAATTTAAGTAGGCCATAGTATATGGAAATGCACGGAAATGATTAGGTTTGCAGGACGAGCGAAACGATTGGACGGGCGTGAGATGACGTCACAGATGCGTAGCAATCAACAGTTAACCGTTCCAACTGTTATCAGGCTTTGCGCGTGGAAGAATCATCGGCCTTAGAAAAGCTGGTCTGACGTAAAGAGATGTGGCCAACCTTGTTGGCCGCAATCCTAGCACCACCGTACACATAGGGCGCCAGTGAGTTCAAGAAGGATCCAGCACATGCCGACAAGGATCAGGAAGATGATGTATGACCACAGAACGACAGGACCGCCGTTTGTGACGCATGGCATTGCGTGACAGATTCGCTACTACAATGCAACTGCAAAGGGACTGGCAACAGGTAATACATCGAATACCTAACAGGTGAACGGTAAACAACAGGCTTTTACAGTTTTCATTGTGAGCCTATAGTCCGGCACTGCGTTTACCCCCTCACATCTGCCCACATACAGGCACGTCTTCAGTGGTGTCGCCTCAGACAGAACTGGAATGAACAAGAGTGGAGTACAGTGGTGTTTAGTGACGAATCTCGTTCTTGTCTTGGTCAGCAGAACGGTAGAAAACGTGTTCGCCGTCATCCAGGGGAAAGGAACGCCACCCAATGCGTGCGACATCGTCACACAGCTCCTACGCTTATACGTCAAGACCTGGTGTCTTGGTGTGGGGTGCTGTTAGTCGGACATCTCAGTCAGAACTAATCATCAAAAGGGGATTTCTACCTACCCAACAATATGTTACCAACATTTTGCAGCCAGTGGCTGTCCCGTTTGTTCAGCAGCACAGAACCTTTTACCAGCTAGATAACGCCCCGTCCCCACGCAATCCGCCTTAGTCTGCAATATCTACACGAGCAAAACGTTCAGGTACTACCATGACCAAGTATGCTCGCCGGACCTTTCACCTATTGAACACGTCTGGGACACGATGGGCTGACAGCTCCAACAACACCCAAAAGGTGCGCCAACCACTCTCACTTAAATGAACAATGACCTCGCGCTATTTGGCGCTCAATCCCTCAGGAGGACATTATAGAGCTGTACGATAGCCTTCCCCGCCTTGTTCGAGAATGCATTGCTGCGCGGGGCGGGTTAACATCATACTAATTATACCACTTTACCGGTAATGGTTTAATGTAATTAATCACACATCTCAGTATATGCTAACAGCTGCCTGCGTTTCAATAAAATGGCATTAATCTTTTTAGGTGTTGCAATTTATTTTTTTGTAGTATATCTTCTATATTTTATCAAGAGCTAAATACTCGTTATTCCGAAACAAGGACGGGCAGGGGTTTATTCAGTTGGTAGTGCGCCAGGCTTGCAATCCGCAGTTCCCAGATTGCAGTCCCACCTGTGCCAGTGTTGAGATTTATCTCCACAAAACCATCCCCCCTGAAGTAGTCAGCGTTCTTGGCTACTAATCAAAGGAATCTGGGTTCGAGCCTTGTGTAAGGCACGGATATTTGTGTTGTTTCTGCTGAGGTATTGCCTTCCTCACAGACCTTCTACTAGTGAATATTAAACTGCCATGCTCCTCTTAGACCTCTGTTGGAATCAGCTGCTTGAGGGGGAGATTTTTAAATAATAATAACTTTATGTCCTTTGCATATGCATGTACGGAGTTGATTATAACAAGCTCTAAGAGCTTGACTTGTAAGAACAAATACAATACATACATACAAACTATGTAAGATAATTGAACCTGCCCTTGGTCGTAGGGGATACCGGATGGGCTTGGAAAAGTCACCGTGGGTCGGATGGGAAGTAAAGCCGTGGTTCCGTGTGCGGGAGAGCCATACCCTGTGAACATTAAAGAGCATGCTGGACTGCGTTGAAGGGAGGCTTTCATCCGTCTCGTACTAGCTGCCCAGTAGATTCCCTCTCTCCCAACCATCTCTTCGGACCTAGGGGCACTTGTGACCTGGACATTTAGCCCATTGTGAACAAAACAGTGTCGCTCTGAGGTAAAAATCTCTATAATTCTAAATCATTTATAAACAAAATAATGAATAATAATAAAATATATCATTTTTATATTTATGATTTAATATTAATCTGTTAAAATTATGTTTTTTCCTAACTTGTTTCGTCATTTGATTAACGATAAAAAAATATTCTGTTTAACAAAAGATCAAAAGCAATTTATTTTATCAATTTTACCATTTTTATATCTTCCATATTTTGAATACTGATTGCTAGCAAAAATTTGGCCAGCTTTCTATTAGCATTTTCGACAATGTTTATTTTTAAAATTTAAAAAGGTTCTTCCGCACATAAAGGAAGGAGATCCCATCCGACGGACGGCGGCCTTTCAAGCCCATCGGTGTCCCCTACTGACCGTGGACAGGGCGGGGAATTTTGCGGAGATAAATCTCAACGCTGACCCAGCTGGGACTCGAACCTGGGAACTACAGATTACGAGCCTGGCGCGCTACCGACTGAGCCACCCCCGCCCTACCTTGGCAAGAGAAGGTAGGGCCCGGTTATACTAAATAACTGGGGGAGACGCCTACCATTGAATTGTATCGGAACGATACAATTGAATTACTTGAACCATTGTTTGTTTTGATTTTGACAGAATAACTGTTGTGTCGCAAGTGATCGCCCAAAGAGGAATTTCTATTTTTATCCAGTTATTTACCGATGTGCACGTGCAGATGTGAATTGTAGAAGTTTGAAACCTATGCAATTGGTTGAAACAAGAAATCATAAAGACCAAGAATCGTTCGATTTTTCTGCGCGCTTTATGAATGGCAAATGGGAAACGATGCAAAAGAACGAGCTGCGAGGTCAGAGACCGTGAGGGGATCAGACCTTTCTGCTTCATACCAGAAGATGCAAATCCATTGATCTGAGAGAATTTGTGAGTAATATTGTTACATCACAAAGGGTGGCGAGAAATGTTGGTAACAGTAGAAGTGGACATCGGAGAGGAAAATTACGGCAGAACGTTTTGCCTACACAACAAACGAGTAGTGAGACCAAAGACAGGTGCTATCATCAAATGAATGGGGTTATTTCATGATCTTATAGAGGGAGACTGTGACTCAGAAATAAAGCGGAGATATCATAATTCTCATGTTTTCTCTGCCCTTATCCCATTTTGCATATTTGATCTCTGAAAATTCTGTTGGCTGTTATTTTGGTTTCTGAACTGAATTTTGACATTTTTATAATCTTATTTTCAGATATCAAAAACAATTATCTAATTATTAGGCATTTACTAACGATGCCATTTGATAGCCTTGTTTCAACTGAACGCTCTCTACAATGCAATGAACAACCTGTTGTTTCATCTCTGATCTCAGCATTAATCAGAGAATTGCTTCAGCATTAAAAACGTTTCCAGAACAATTTTAGAGAACTGAAACACGCAACCCATTTTATTTCAGTGTCGATTAACACATTGATTAGAAAGAGCCGAGCTAGTGATGCGTTTAAAAGTCATACCAGGTCTGCCATTCGTTTTGCGATTATGTCGTCATTATCTTGGCTTTATGAAAATTAGCCTAATGGAGTTTGCCTTATGAAAGTTAACCATACGTTAGTTAGCCTTAGGCAATACATTATCAATGTTCACTGGATACTTTCGGATGGCTTTTACATCTGAATGTATGATGTTTCGAAGAAGAACTTTAATTAAACATGTACGTAGCGACTTAACGCTATAAGACTGCTTTTGTAGTCAAGATTCATTGAATAGGAATCAAGAGGAATATTCCGAGGTTGCCAGTTCCACACTTCAAGCGCTTTCTGATTCCACTCACCAGAATCCATCTCTTGTGTTCGAACCCACTAATTTTATGATTCTAATCATGGAATTACAATGGCAACTAAGTCACTGGATTAACGTGGAGTCGTAATCATTTGTTCAACTTTTTTATAAGTGTCAATAAATCCATTCTCCAAAGCATATGTCAACATAAGATGAACAAATCAAACCGACGTTACTTTTTTAGATATATTTGACACCCCAAGAGACGATTTTATAGTCTCTTGTGTTAAGGCGATTCTCATCTATCTAGACAAATAAATTAAGTCGAAATTATTCAGAAAGAAACATTTCAGTGCAGCAAGAAGAAAATTCTAGAATAAGTTAGAATATCTCACTTGCAATGCCAGCACCCAGAGCATCATGGATTCATGATTATCTGCCACCAGCACGTGTTCTTTTCCTTCGGAACTGAAAAGTAAAAGAAGGGATTATTGATAACGAAAGCCGTATAATGTCATAATTATGTCTACATTATATATATTACACTCACACAGAAACATACTGTAATCCTCAATCAGCGATAAACTATGGAGATCCAGCTCGCATCTAGAATTTAGTTCTTCAAACACATCTTCCTGAGTAAAAGCTGTTGCATTTGCTGCCTAGCCAATTCCAATAAGGACCAGTTGACATTGTCCTCATTTTAGGTCTGCCCTTTTTCCCAAGCATTTGAGAATGCTACACTATTCGTTAAATTGTATTTCTGTTTCAAAGCACTAAAAAACTGTAGCGAAATCAACTCACAAATTTCCACTATATACGATACTGATCAAGGTTGATGCATTATTCCATCTAATTTAGGGTTTTTTACATAATCCCACAGAAGTGTTTCTCTAATCGAAAACAAGTGTTCTGTGAAATGAACTTTGGTACACTACAAATTTCACTGCCATACGAACTTTGGAGATGAACCAGCTGTCATATACATCAAGTTTGATCTTTAGATCCCTCAGACTAGTTTTTCACACTTCTCAAAGATTCCTAGAAGATTCCTAGAACTTCTAACACCAATGCTTATCACGATTCTTCCTGGCAGAGCAGCTATGCGTTTTCGAAGAGACACTGGATTTAAATATTGTTACGACAGATAAACCTGCTACAATGAACTCGTGATATGATGTATCGTTTTGAAGCTCGTGTGTGTTTCAACGTGTGAATTACATCAACAACGGATTGGAACTTTGATTTAACTAAAAAAGATATTCAATTGTGAGTTCGATGAATTGAAAAGAAACAAAGAATTGATTTGGTATTGTGCGCGATTAGTCGAATTGAATGTCGTTTTATAATTACTATTTTGTGTTTATCTTGACGGAAATATTTCCATTCAGTTGTCATGTCCACGTAATTTTACCACGTGGACAAGACTTTATGAAGGGAGGATTGGCCGCAAACATCGCCTTCCATTTTAATAGTGACATTTTCGACTGACCTCCATATTGTGACATTTTTCTGCGTTCAGCACTTGCTGAGGAAAGCTTGCCGCTGGCATAGAACATTCGTGATGAATCCGTTGGTCCCCTCAGGTATCAGGACTTGAACTATGTGACCGGCGTGGAAAACATCAAAACAACAGCTGGGGTGCATGTTTCGCACCTTGGCCAGCACGGCCAATGGGCATCGTCTACGCTGGGTCAACAAGTTGACTTCCACGAGGGGGCCAGCGGAAAGGACAAGAAAAATATTTTCAAAAAGTTCAGTTTTGCTCTTCTCGTCCGGGCTGTGTGGTCGACAGCAATGATCCTCTCCAGTGAGTGGAGCCCTGAAGTGTGAACAATGAGTGTGCGAAGAGAGCGCTACATAGCCCGTGCCTTCAGTTTTGCTAGCGGCGAACGGTCCAGCAATGTCTTTTCCTAGAGACGTCGGACTTCATAAGGTAGGGGGAATATTCACTGAATCTGGTGTCGCTTTTCCACCTGAATGCGTTTTTCTGTGAACTGCCGTCACGTTGTCCCGAGTGGGACCTTCTTAACTGTTAAGGACTATTAGAGTCACGAGGAAGTAGCTCGTTCATCATGAACTTTAATAAACTGATCTCCACCACGCACAAGGTTTCCTTTGATTGAAAAGGGCCTCACCAGACGAGCTGTGGAATTTGTCCCAAAAGTGGGAACTAGTTATGAGTAAAATGTCTAAAACTAAATTTTGTTAATAAATGTGTTTTTGGTTAACTATAAAGTTATCTCAGTTCTCATTATTTCAAATGTCTGTTAATTTGGTTGTGGGTCCGGGAATTTGCCTTGGTTTTGGCAGCAAGTAACGCATCACGGCCTAAGTGTTTGTACCGCCCTAAATATAAACCAGGGGTGGTCATAACACAGTGTCAAGTAGTAAATTGAGTGTATTCAAGAATAGAACACAGAGGTTGTGTTCTTTCTTACAAAGTTGTGCTATTTACATAACAGAACAAGCACAGGTGGTATGAATAAGACATAAGGTCGTAATATAATTTAAAGAAAATACTTGGTATTCTTGTAAAGTAGTTTTTACTAGTAATTGATTTATGTAACCAGTTGTTGAATGTATGATAAAGTGCTAAGTAGAGATTTATTTCATAATGTGCTAGCTACTCAATTAAGATAGTTCGACTCTTAAGACTTGTTAATTTGAATGTCGTATTAAGGATATTGGAATGTTCTGTTGTATTAACATTTGTCAATAGAAGATAGTGAATAATTAGTCAAAAGCATATTTAGTTCAATATTTAAATTCCCATACTTCTCGTATAAATAATTATTAAATACTACTATATTTTTTTAACTCACGTTCAGTGCTCATCCTTTTAATTTATAACAATATATTCAATTTAGTTTACATTTATATTTCTTTCAAGTATGTTGGAAACTGATGTTAGCGGATTGTTACACTTGGGCCAGTTTTAGAACTGCACTTCTCAGCGTCAAATAAGGTGGCGATGTAAACGTATTGGTCAGTAAATGGTAGTTAGGCAATAACTAGAACTGTGTAGCAGAAAACTGTGTATGCACAGAGCGCGCCATTTCGTGGACTTGAACCCTTACTTCTATGTACACTGACAACCTATACTGGAATAATGTGTCTCAGGGAGATTAGTTTCTATTTAGATTCTGATTCTTGAAAAGGTCCGCTTGTAAAGGTGGCACATGAATTTCCTACCAGCATGGGTGGCTTCAGCCTTTAGTGGGTGAACGGGTCTTTGCCACCAGCCTGCGACTAGGGGGCTAGCGACTAGCTGTCTCAGCGACTAGTCCTGCGACTAGGGGGCTGATCTCTCTCATTAAACCTAGTTTCTCTAAAAATTCTACTAATAATTTTCTTTCTACAGATATATGGAAGGTGAGGACGCTGCACAAAGATTTTTCTTTTCTTGTCCTCACAAACAATTACAGAGTTAAAACGCATGCAGCGTAGAAATTACCTAGATATTCTGGGCTCCCAAGCGATCAAATGTATAGGTAATCAGATACTTAACAATAATTTTAAATTTCTCTTTTAGGAAGGGAAGATAGAAAGCATTTCCAAGCGGTAAATTTGCTTCTCAGCAGATCCGCTTGATACCAATGATGATGTACATGATCAGCATACCAATGATACATATTATGTATATTAGCACATTAATGAAAGACTTCTTATAGCTAAATATGAAACTAAGATTAAACACTTGAATGTTCAAGTCACTGCAAAGGACTCTGACGAGAATGAGTAAGATAGATTTTACGGCAACTTCAGAATATTTTTAATTATGTCAAGAAAGTAAATATTTCTCTTATACTAGATGACTGCAATGCTTAGTACTAACTTGCCCTTTGGAATCGGTAGCTGCAATGGCCTACCTGTAAGTAAACTTAATGGTTTGATAATAACTAACACTTATTACAAACGCCGCAACATTTATAAATACATTTAGGTTTCACCTGATGGGTTGCCTAGGAATGTGACCGAGTATATAATAACAGAAAATTGGTTAGTTCCGTTAGGAGTATCGGTATAGTGGAATCGGAATTGGATCTGACCATTACCTGGTCAAAATAATCTTACAACTGAAGCTTAAGAAATGTTGTGCTAAGTTCAGGGAATTTCCTCTAACACCGAATCTCTTAAAGATCCAGCTATAACCAAAGCATACCATGACAGGCTACTAAACCGTTATGACAATCGTGGTTTGCTTACTATTGAAGATGAGAAAGAATGATATCAGTTTAAACTTCCAGGTTTTACGCATTTGTTTGTATGCGCCAGAGTAAGGTTAAGGCAACGATTGTGTGGCGTTGCTGCCACCACTAGGCGAGGAGAACACGTTCAAGCCACCTGCAGGGTTAAACAGTCTTTTCTTGAAAAATAACAGTAATTGGGTAAAAAGGCGTAGAGGAGATGAAGGTATTTTAGTGATAAAGCATTGAAACTTATTTTTGAAATAAGGAATAATCTGAATGTACATCATACTTGTCCTATTATACAGCATTACTAAACGCTTAATCAAGGTGTAAAGGATCAGTTAACACCTGATAAGAATTTTTGGCTTGATAGATGACAAAGCAGAGGAAACAGCTAGACAACACCACAGCAGAGATTTGTGTTGGGTTGTTTTACCTCTGAGCGGCACTTTTTGCACACCATGGGCTAAATGGCCAGGTCACATGGACCCCGAAGGCTCAGAGAAGGTTGCGGGAGGGGACCCACTGGAATAGCAGTTGGGAGACAGATGGTAGCCTCCCGTCAAGGCCATCCAGCGTGTTCTTTAACGTGCACAGGGTATGGCTCTTCCGCACACGGGGCCACGGTTTAACGTCCCATCCGACGGACGGCAGCCTTTCCAAGCCCATCGGTGTCCCCTACTGACCGTGGGCAGGGCGGGGAATTTGCGGAGATAAATCTCAACGCTGACCCAGCTGGGACTCGAACCTGGGAATTACAGTACGAGCCTGGCGCGCACAGCAGAGAGCTGTACAGACAGTTAACATTTTTGTATGGGAAGGGACAGGTAACACAGGGACTGAGGGATAAACTTGGCAAAGTAACTGAAGGTAAGGATTCTGTTATCGTTAAGTGGACTGAGCATTTAAAAAATTCTTTAAACAATGTGGTTAATTCTACTCCCATTGTTTGTAATGATGATAGATAGGTAGGTTACTGGCTTTAATGTTGGCCCTATATCACAATCTGAAGTTACTTTGGCTATCTCTAAATTAAAACTGCAAAGTCAAAAATAGAAATGCTGCATAGCTACTTAAGAAATATTTAGAGTTTCGTAAACCCCCTTTATAAATTTCGAAAAGGTATGTGACTCTGTTTATCGTCATAAGTTGTGGTTGATTGTTTAGATCGTATGTCATACCGGACAAATTAGAATTATGATAGCTCTCTATAATAACACTGAATCATGTGTGAGAGTTGGTAAGGCTTGTAGGTATTGGTTTAGCATTGCTAGTTTGTGGAATTAGACAAGGGTACATTTTGTATACTTTTCTCTTTTTCTTTTTTTGTTGATTGTTTATTCGGAATTCTGTGCAAGGTAAAGATTTTGACTTTAAATGATCTGAAAAATTTCTGATCTAAATTTAAAATTTAGGTTATGTGGTAGATCTGGCCCTGTCGGCTAATGATGTTGATGAGATGAATTCTTCCATTACAGCTGTTGATGAAACTGATAGTAGAGTAGGTTTGGTGATAAACAGAGAGAAAACGAAGTGATGAAAATAGGTCAGGCAGGTTCTGGTTCAGTTAATCTGAATGTTGCAGTCTTGCGCAAGTGTCTCAGTTTAATTTATCTTTGGAGCTATGTAACAGATCTGGTGATATATGACATGAGATTAACAGACGAATAGAGATTGCTCCTCGAAATGAATTTATGGAGAGTGCAGAGAAATAGGCGTATATACCTAAAGACTAAATTTAGACTGTATAATAGTTTGGTTCTTTCTAGGATTAGTTATCGTAGTGAAACGTGGACGCGTTGTAAACAAGATAACACGAAACTAGATGCTTTTGATTCTAGATGCTTACGCAGTATATTGGGAATTAGGTGGTTCAACTTTGTAAGTAATGATGAGGTTAGGCAAAGATGTCGGCAACCTCCTTTAGGCAGCATATTGTGCAGAGAGAGACTCCGTTGATTTGGCCATGTCGCCCGTATGAATAATTATAGATTAGCGAATAAGGTTATGAACAGTGTGACTAAAAACCTCAGGAAAAGAGGGAGACTTAGGGTGCAGTGGGCACACAAGGTCAAACAGGACCTTGCTAGACAGTCATGTTGAACTTTTATATATGTATGTATGTATGTATGTATGTATGAATTAATGTGAAGGATTAGGAGAAAAACAGTAGAGTTGATTCTAAATTTCCTTATTTGAGCATGTTTTTCAGTCGAAATTTGAATAACTCGGAAAAAATTGACTACACACCTACAGTGGATTTGATATATGTGACATTTATTTTCTCAACGTTGAAAAAACTTGATTATATGCGATCCTGAATCCGGCATCCAATACTCGTCATACAAATTAATTAGTAGTTTCATTATTGTCTTATTTCATTGAGGTTGTTATCCCTGAGAAATTTCTTTTTCTGTTTGACGTTTGTGATAAAATAAGAGGAAATATTACCCTTCAATTGGAAAAAAGTTCTGGTAGCTGCCTATGAATGCAATAGAGTCCCAGAAAAGGTCTGATCTCATCAGATAGACAACAGTAAGAAAACATCCATCCTTATACAGGGCTCGAACCCAGGTCACTTTGATCCATAGAACCGCAAGTTAACCCCTCATCCACTGGAACGATTAAACTTGCGTCTAAATGAAGTATGTCTCTTTAAGTGTAGAAGAGTAAAGATATCTCTTAAAGTTGAAAATCTGATAAATAAAATGAATAAAAATGTTATATTCTTATTTTTATAGTTTTAACGTGGAACATAGCGTAGAGTGAGTGAATTTTACTTTGATGTTTTCAGTTGCAGTCGTAGTTTGAAAAAGATTTGATTGTGGGTGAAATAACTTTGGACAAAGAATTTTAGCAGTTAACTTCTTTTTTTATTTTCCCATTAGCAACTGTGAAAAAACTAGTCAAAAGGAATCAATCTCGCAGAATTTGATTGAAATTATTCCTTTTGCTATATCTACATTGTTTGAATTGGATAATTTTTTAATAATAAATATTAATTTCTGACCTATTTCGACTCTTTATAAAATTTATTCACACACATCAAAACCTGAACGATTTTTTTCAGAGCCGGATGTAATTTGATGTCTCGAGTCCCCTTTGTCATGTGATAAAGCATAAAAGGTTGGAATTAAATCTGCCGTAAAAGTGTTTAAAATTAGAAGACCTCTGCAAATATGGAATGCTCGTTTTCGAAGAGAATGAAATGCTTCATTTTATGACTTTTGCGCCCTTTAACAGTCGTAATTTGAACTACTGATGGGGAAAAATATAAATTGTAATATTTTATTGGTACCTAAAGAACAAAAAAAGAATTTTTCATTTCATTCTATAAAATGAAAAGTTGCGTTTATCAACCGCTTTGGAAAAGAGAGGAATATGATTACTGTTAGTTTAAATTCCCTGACAATCACATTCCGCCACCGAAATTTCAAACTTCTAACACAAATATATCGTTTGAAATATTCGTTAAATTTTCTCATTTGTACCTTTCACTTCTTCTTAACGACGAAACTTCAAACTTTATGGAGGACTTGAAAAATATGAATCACAATATTTCTTTAGGACCTATAAAAGTCGAAAAAACTTTTCAATGATCTTTTAAAACCAAATAGTTTTATCTCCCCCAGGAATAAGTAAGAAAATCTTTGCTGTCGGTACAACCTCTGACCTTCACAATCCCCCCGAATATTTTCTTGCATAACTACATCGTTTGCAATATTCATTAAACGTTTTGTAATTTTCAAAGTTGCTACCATTTAGAGGGCGCAATTAAAAAGTTTTGAGAGATTCAGAGGATTGCGAATCCTAATATTTCCGCAATATCTATCCAACACAAAAATAATTTGAAATTTTTCTCTAAATGCAAAAAATGTTAAATGTTTATAGAGGAGACAAGAAAAATATTTGCTCAGTGATACCTGACCTCTCGCGACCATAAAAATGGCACATGAATACTTTTTTCATAAAAATATATTTTTTTCTTATTTAATTGTTTGGTGCACAAAATTAATTTTGTTTAAGGGGAGAAATACAATCATAATAATTATGACAAAAAACAAACAAACGAAGATTGATAATGATGGCAATATTTTTTTCTTTAGAATTCTTTTGGGTTGTAAAACGTGAGCTTAAAAATACTTCATGTAAAGTTACAGAAATATATTAGTATCAGGTTCTATAAAAAAAATAATAAAGTGACAAAATAAAGCCGAAAATTGTTTTTCTCATAAACAAGAAAAAATGGTCGTCATACATGTGGATGAGTTGTTTAGTGTGCTTGAGTAATGATTAGCTTTCATTTACTCAATCAATTTTTAAGTTGAACAAGCATACTAACTACTAATCAAATGGATCTAGATTCGAGCCCAGATAATTCACGGATACACTCTGCTGAGGTCAGGCGTTCCTTACAGACATTATCTATGGCATATTAAACTGACATGGCAAGAGGCCGTTTGAGGAATATTTATTTTTTAGTCATGCACAATCTTGTTCATATGTTGAAATAAGATTACTGGTTTGAAAGCGACAACCATTTTATCATCAGAATAATTTCAGTGTGATATTTCGTTCAATTTTTATGAACTCTTTCTTCCACTTTGATTTCATAAATGACTTTAGGAATTTTTGTAACCGATTTCTAAACCATCAATTCATGAATGCTTTTCCAAAGCTTGTTAAAATTATGCAGCTTCAAAAAAAGAAGCGAAATTAAGATTAAGAAAAAACATTCATATAATATGTTTTAATATATATATATATTTCATGTAATATATTTTATTATATATATATATAGTTCACATAATATATATTAATAATATAATAATTAAAGTTTAGTTAAAAGTTTTAAATCGAACGAGTGTATAATTGGAAAAATGCAATAGTGGTATTTTGTAAAAACATCTGATTCTTTCGTTCCATCTAAATCAATGCTGAAACAATCAAAAGAAATAGGGAATTTATCAAAATATTGACACGTGAGCACGTTTTTTACATCCGCTATGACTCAATTTTCCAGGTTATAAACCTATGCATAAGGAAATGGCGAAATTTGACGAACCTAAAAATTGCTTCTAAATTTGAACTTTTATTTAAGACAACAGCGTAATAATAGAGAGAAATATTCAAAGATTGCGAAAAGTTTTCTTTTCGAATTACAGTTTTCACGACTGAAATAAATCCTCGTTCATAATTAATATTTATTTCAATTGGCATTTCCAATTTATTCACCATCGGTTACAAATTTCTGCACACGCCTCGATCGAGTACGGGATGGCAGAAATATTTCGCATCGCATGTAATTCATTGATTCCCTTTCATTTACCCAATCAATTTTTAAGTTGAACAAGCATTTGTTACGTGGCAAAGCCTAACAGTTTTACAAGTCTTGTGTCAATGAAAGAGTCAGCTTCCTGTCTCATCTTCATCATCTTATTAGTGTCGTGAGGGAGAGAGAGATGAATGTTTCTTAACATCCAGGTCAGTATATGAATAATCAGTTCATTAATCGTTAACTGATGTAGAAGTGCAGAGCTTGGCGCCTTCTATCAGTCTTTAAAGATACAGAACTCGCGTTCGGAACAAGTTGCTAAGGATAATTAATAATTAAATATTTATTTGCTCTAACGACGTCAAAGCGAAAGATTATCAACGCCATCACTGACTTTCGAGACATTCCCTGAAGACCTCTTATAGCTTACACTTCGCGAATATATCGATAAAAGATTGATGAGTTCGCAATTCCTTCCTTTAAGAAATGCAAACGATCATTCAAGTACGTTTAATAATGGCAGATCAATTAACAGATATGACAATTGAATTAACATAAATAGAAAATGTGGAGTAAAAATCTTTTAATTAGAGGAAGGGATATCGCCTATGGCGAATATGGGAATCTTGTTTTCATATAATATATTTTAATATATATATATATATATTTCATGTAATATATTTTATTATATATATATATATATTTCATATAATATATATTAATAATATAATAATTAAAGTTTAGTTAAAAGTTTTAAATCGAACGAGTGTATAATTGAAAAAATGCAATAGTGGTATTTTATTAAAACATATAGAACAACAAAAAATGTCTCTATATTCTATAAATTCAAAAAGTTGCTTTTCTCACACCCCTCTGAGAAAAGCGGCCAGTTCATGCTGTCAGTTGAATATCGCTTCACACTATACCACCGAAATATCAAATTCCTAGAAAAAACAAATCACTGCAATGTAGGTTAAAAGTTTCTCCTTTTCCCACATTTACTTCCTTCTAACCGTGTAAATTAAAACTACTCATGCATTTAAAACGTGCAAATTGTGATATTTCATTAGTACCAATCCAATTGGAAATAATTTTCTAATTATAGACTAAAACACTTGCGTTTCCCACTGCCCTGGGTGTAAGGGGCAACTCATTGCTGCAAATGCAAACGTCATTACCTTCACATTTCATTCATTTAAAAGGTCATGACCTTCACATTCTACCATCAAAATTTCGAATTACTAACATAAATACAACTCGTGCAATATCCGTTTAAAATTTTGCAATTTTCGATTTTTCCGAGGTTCGAGACCGCAGTTATACCTTTTGGGAGATTCGGGAAGTGGGAATCGTAGTATTTCATCATTACCTAACCAATCTAAAAGATTTTTTAATTTATATCTAAGAACGAAACGTTCGAACTCTATACACGGACAGACGGATAAAGTTAAAACATTATGTTGTGTTTTTATTGGAAATGAGAATATAAAACTTCCGGAATATTTCTTATTAACTGATACCAGAAAAATTGAAACAGAATTTCGCTGCTGAAAATATAATCAAAATGGAGAAATATGGGTAGAATTACAGAACATTTTTTGATGTGGGGTTGTTTTACCTCTGAGTGGCACTTTATGACACATGGGCTAAATGGCCAGGTCACAAGGACACCAATGCTGAGAGAAAGATGGGAGGAAGAGGGGGCCCACTGGACAGACGTTGGGAGACAGATGGTAGCCTCCCGTAGAGGAGCGTGTTCTTTCATGTGCACATGATATGACTCTCCTGCATACGGCACCACAGTTTCATGTCACATCTGACGGACGGCGGCCTTTCCAAGTCAGTTGGCGTCTCCTTTCTTGCCGAAGGTAGTGTAGAGTTAGCGGAAATAAGTTTTTATTTTATTACTATTCTCACAATCAGTTATATTTAATAAAAGAGGGATTCCTAGAGTGATGGTAAGAATTATTTAGTCTTTCATTATTGCGACCTATAAATCCATTCGTGTTTTGGCATTCTGATCTAAAAATATTGGGCATTTTCAGTTGAAAGTTTCAAAATCTAGTCATTTTATCTCTGAGGCAATTTTGTTAAACACCTAGAAGTTTATCTGATATTTTAGGAACGAAAAACGCAGAAATACCGTATCACAAATCAAACTATTAATTCGCTTCGCTCTCTGATCACAGATGGAAATTGTGAACTTTATTGGATACACTTACGACAAAAGAAATTCCTCTGGCCTGAATCTTTATTTTTGATCCTTTCGAATAAGATCTCTATTTTCTTCTTAGAGTATTTAAATTCTTTTGGCATATCATCCTTCCCCAAAGACAAACGGCGCCTTCCTTTTTGCTTGCAATATTTTTATTTTCAATCTCCTTCAAGTCTTTCATTCTTCCAATGATTCCAAAAGCACATCACTAGATTTTATTTTAAATTTTTAAATCATTAGAGCAGTGGATCTCAACCTTTTTTGTTTCACGTACCCCCTGGAAATGTGTATGTAACTGGTGTATCCCTTGTATAGATAGATAAAATTATAGTTATAGTATAACAATGGGATAAAGTAATACAAATATATATATAACCTATATCTAGCGACATTTGAGCTCTCACGGCGTAGCCGAAAAATTTTACCGCGTACCCCACGTTGAGAACCGTACTCTAGAGGAAGGGAAGGAGAGAAAAATGGCTCGCATTGAAACCTCTTTTTCAGAATATTATCCACTTCTTGACTGATTTATTTGAATGTTTCGTTCAAGTTTGTTAAGTTTGGAAACAGTGTACAGTCGCTCAAAAAAGTATCCGAACGCTATGGTTGATTACAGAATTCATAAAAAATATCTGGCAACGATTTTTTTAGAAATTAGTGATTTGGCAACCTTCGTGTCACGTGACACGAAGGTTGCCAGATCACTAATTTCTAAAAAAATCGTTGCCAGATATTTTTTCTGAATTCTGTAGTCAACCATAGCGTTCGGATACTTTTTTGAGCGATTGTACATGCAACGACTTTTCAGTAAAATATTTAAATTTATGTTTTAGATCTTCTTGAAAGGCGCCGCACAGAATATTTATATTACTGAAAATCAAAGGGTTAAAATAACGTGGCAAATAGGATGAAAAGTACATATTTCTAAAATGGTATTCGAAAACGTTTTAAGTGTAAATTGAAGAATATCCGTGGCTATAATAACACGTTGCCATAAATATACAGATCGAATATTATGACATTACGTTAATTTCGTATTTGTCATCTTTTTATAAGTTAAAAAACTACACCCAGCGTTGTTACGAACGGGTTCAGGAGATTCTGCAGTTCATTATGCCATTTTCCCTGCATCGGAACTCTTTACCTGTGGCGAAACTTCAACGATGTGTTGGGATTGTTCTGTGAGATTGATCTGGAGCAATTTTTTTAAGGTATTAGATATAGTAGTGGTGATCAACCAGTCTCTTAAATACGCCTTTGTCGACGATTTCGTAATTACGTGCACTCGGTCTTGAAAAATGTAATATTCGGCACATATTTCGCAAAATTATAACATGAATTTGAGTTCTTTTTAAGTAATTAGGAAGTCTAATATGCAAAGCTTGGTTTCAAAGAAAACAGTTCTTATTATTTAACTCCTCTAACTGTGGAGTTGAAACTAATCGAAAATAGGAATAATGTGAATCGAAATATTTCAAGAGTATTCAACTAAGAAAATTTACATTTACTTTTCAGAACGAAAAGGATGAATGTGTACAGAGTTAAAGTGAAACCAATAAGTCGTTTTATTTGAAAATGAAATCGTCATTAAGTTCTTTGAATTTTTACTGAACAAGTGCAGCCAATTAATAAAATCAAAGTAAGATTTAAAACTAGAATTCAGCAAAAGGCTTAATATTGGATAACAATTCATGAAAACCTTATAATTATAGCACCCCTTAGAGTAAAATGGGGATGCATGACTAACATACGGAAAGATAAACAAATTCTTTTTCTAAATAAAATCCAAAGAGTAAACATCTGTGAATAAATCAATCCATAGTAAATACACATATTTATTGAAATCTGTGAATAGGTATGATTTAAACAAATAAAAATTAAGACAAATATGAATGTAAAATCCATGTACCGTACAGTAATTCTGCAAACAACAGTGTGAAAATTATCTTTGTGTAAGGTAAAAATAATGTTGCATGCTCTAAGACAGCGGGTGACGTGAGCATAGACCAAGTTGGGAAAGTTTAATGGTTTACATTCTGCATCTCTATACCGCGTATCAAGAGCTCATGGCTTCCGTATAGAGATCGATTAAAGAAAAGACAGCTGTCGATTTCTTGGCTGGAAGACCCCTTTCCCTGTCCACAATTATTAGCCAACAACTTACCGGTGGAACCAATGCTAATGAATAATAAATACCTCTTCAAGCAGCTGTTTGCCACACAGAGGTTTGACAGGAGCCTGTCATTTTAATACGCCATAATAGAGGTATCTGTGAGGATAGCGGGTGCTCAGCAGATTTTTCGCCAACTGCACGCGGTGTTCCCAGGTGGTCACCTTCTCAGGTACTGACCGCTCCCAAAGCTGCTTAACTTCGGTGATCGGACGAGAACCGGTGTTTTCCCAATGCTAATACAAAGACTTAATCAAACGTTACAAAGGTCAGTTTCATGACAAATTAATAATCTAGATATCTCCAGAAACCTGTGTGACTTTCACCTGGGAGACAGTCAATTAACATCGATTTCGACAGCCTACTGTAGTAGCAAAAGCACTTGACCATCCTGTGTCTCAATTGGAGAGTTGTGTTCCGATACCTCCTGTTCCCTGAGGGCTCACCAACTGGAAATAAATACACTGAGCTTCAGGGTCCCACTGGGCTGGTGACAATGCCATGACAAATCTAACGCCTTCTCCCACTTTTGGATTGGTGAGTCACTAAGTCTATGAAGATACCTTGCACTGAGATAGAAAATTATACTCTCAAGGGACCAAGGGAAATTGGATATAATAATAGAATGCTGTATTCACTAAATAGAAAGTGCTCTCCTATAGACGGTTGCAGACTCATGACAAAACAAATAGCTTTCTAGGGGACTAACGAAGCGAAATATGACACTTCCTGAACCCAATAAATATATTTTTTATATTAAATAAATAAAATAAAACTAGAATTATAATCATGGCAATTTAAGGCAAACGAGACACTGAGTCAGCGTACTTCTAACAGACCCTAGATTCCGATATAATTCCCTTTTCAAATATCCAGGTCTGATTGTAATTTGAGGTTCTTGTATATAATTCTTGGTGCCATACTCCAGGTTCACTCCAGATTTCATCTAACCCTCATAAATATCGATTCTTCAATTATGTTGTCATCTTTCCGTTTTCACCCATTGTATTTTGTGTTGTTGATCTCCTGAGGCTTCAGTTAGAGAGATATTCTTTCATGCTTTACTTTGTATAGGTGTCACTTATTCCTCATGACATTTTTAGTGTTCCTTTTGATTGTACACGGAATTTTCCTTTAATGGGCGGGGATGGCTCAGTCGGTAGCATGCCAGGCTCGTAATCTGCAGTTCCAAGATCCGAGTTCCAGCTAGGTCAGCATTGAGATTTATCTCCGAAAAACTTCCCGCCCTGCCCCCGGTCAGTAGGAGACCCGATGGGCTTCGAAAGGCCGCCATCCGTCGGATAGGACGTTTAGCCGTGACCCTGTGTGCGACTAAGTCATGCCCGGTGCATGCTAAAGAACAAGCTGGATGGCCTTGACGAGAGGCTGCCATCTGTTCCCTACACTTTTTGACCAGGTGGATCTCCTCCCCCCAACCTTCTCTGAGTCCTCGGGGTTCTTGTAACCTGACCATTCACTCCATTGCGTGCAAAAAAGTGCCGTTCAGAGGTTAAACAACCCAACTCAAGCCAGATGGATTTTCGCCATTAATGCTCTTTTGGGGCCAATTATCATTTCCCACAGGGCTCTTTGTTATTGTGCAAGTGCAGGTGGTGTTGACATCTAACTTGGGCTACGTGATCCAACCAACGTGCAAAATGGTGGTGGGCGAGGAGGGAGGAAAGGTGATGGCAACCGCGACTGCGGACATATATCCTGCTCTCCAGTTGCACGAGAATGGCAATCAGAGTGCGATAATAATTCATCAAAAATCAGAGTGCGATAATAATTCATTAAAAAAGCCAATCTGGATATTTTATTTGTTTCCTTTATGCTGGACGAAGACACCTAGAAGTCATTTGTAGTTTTCCATATTTCCTCATGTTATAAGATCACAACACAATGTTCAAGATATCATCAGAAATTCGAACACGGCATTTCTTGGAGTGTCACAAATTAACATGGCACTGTTGAGTTACTAAAGAGGGTTCTTGTTTCGCTAAACCTTTAATAGCGTTCACTTTTACTTATTGTTTCGTATTTTCGTCAATCTTTTCACCTGCTCGCTCCTGCAGTCTGCTTCGAAACTCAGAAAGCATAATTTGTTTTTGAATTACTCTATTTCCCCAATAAATGAAACTTATAGTCTGAGACCTTTTACTTCTCTTCGAACTAGTGGCAGATGAATTTGCAACTTATGGTTCAATGCAGCGAAGGATGCGATGGGACTGATGGAGGAGTCGAGTGACGTGCCATGCTGTTATGGGAGGAAGTACGAGGGAAAGAAGGAATTGATGAGTTTTGAAAAGATTTGAAAAGTTTTTGAAAAGAAAAAAAAAGAGCTTTTGCTTATCTCGTCTGATGATGGAACAGAGTGATGAAGGGGAAACATTGATCGGGCAGAAATGGGAACAAATGAACGCAACTTGAAATGGGATTGATCGTTCAATTTCTGGATCCATCGGTGAGCGCATGAAACAGGAAAAGAAAAACTCTATTTTAGGAAAAAGAAAAGGAAACGAAATTTCGGTATTCAAATAAACAAGATCTGCTTAACCTTTAGAAACAGATTAAATTCACATTTCAAGCACAGAAATTAATCAGAAAAAAGGATATTAAAACCCTTCGAATTCAATACGTGGTATTCAAATTCAACAAGTGCTATTAAAAAGGGAGAGTGTCAATGCTTGAACATTAACTTGTTATGATGGAAGTTCAACATTGGTGATAAGGATGCAGCGAATGGCAAAATACTTGATATCAGATCCAGAAATCTCGCTTATAACACTAATGATACCAGAAATAATTCACCTTCGTTTATGCCAAAGGCTAGTTTATTGTTGTACACGATAATATTTCAAAACTTTCATATTAAAATAAAATGTTTTCGTTGAGAAAATGCGATGGTTTTAGGAAATTAAACTAAAATAATCGCTACAGTGATTTTATTATTGGCGAAAAAAGATTGAACTATACACACAAAGGACTTGGCGTTAGGTTTAGAAGACGGGTAATGCATTGAAATAATGGTTAGCAAAGTAAGAGTAGCTGAAAAGATATTTATTTTGCTTTGCGCTATCCTTAATGCAACAATGCTGTATCGCAATAAAAATAATGGTTATGTGGGTCTTAATTGGCCTGACACATTCGGTAAGAGGAAAAAAGGCCAATGAAACTAAAAGTGGCGTTACTGTGAAGGCAATTAAACGATACTTACAAAAGAGAAGGAAACCCCTGAGCAAATCTTTACGATTCCGAAAGGCTACGAGGGTCCTTGTTCGACCATTTGTGCCATGGCATGAGCTGGATCAGCAATATCTTCTGTGTGTCAGTCGCAGGTCACTCGCTTCGAAATCCGGACAACAAATTTTGATTCCCACTTTTAGTGTAATGCTTCGGATAACAATAACGACTTCGAGTGGAAATCAAAGATTGTGATTCCCATTCGAGCAGATAGGATTAAATATTTAGGTGTGAATTTTGATATTATTTTTAAATGAAATATGCATATACAATAGTTAAAAATTCTGGGGGAAAAAAAGAAATCATCGCCAACACAGCGGGAATCGAACCCACAACTCTCCAGATTCATGCCAGAACGCGCCACCATTACACAACGCTTCGCACAAGGAAATCTTTCAGAATAAGACCTTATAAATCTTCATTGAGACGTGGCTGACACAGCGCCACCTATACTCAAGAAGTTGCAACTTTTTCCAATCTTAGCTCTTGATTTTTTAGATGTTAATGAGAAGTTCGATAACGCTCAAGCGTATATATAATTAAAAATCGATCCATAGTAAATACATAGATTACCTGTAGAGATAGACTTCAAGCATTAGTTAAAAACTTCTGAAAAAAAAGTCATCGCCGACACAGCGGGAATCGAACCCACACCTCTCCAGATTCATGCCAGAGAAGATAAGTGAAGATTTATAAGGTCTTATTCTGAAAGATTTCCTTGTCTGATGCGTGGTGTAATGGTAGTGCTCTCTGGCATGAATCTGGAGAGTTCCGGGTTCAATTCCTGCCATGTCGGTGATGAATTTTTTTCAGAAGTTTGTAACTAATGTTTGAAGTCTTCTCTACAGGTAATCTGTATATTTACTATGGATTGATGCATATACAATATTGATAATTTAAGGTTGGCCGCTGTAAAATAAATCAAATTAATTATTTAAATTACGTAAAGGATCGAGTTTATTCTTTTATAGAGGAATTCAAGAATGGCTAGTAAGCATCTAGTCTATCTAGTCTAAGTAATAGTTAGTCTAGCATTAATTAAAATGTAAATAAACTGGCGGAAATTTTTAAAAAAGGACACCCAGAAGGTATTCTTTTAGGAACCTCATATTTTAACACGTTAATAGTTGAGGACAAAAGACACCGTTATCCAAGATTGAAAGTCATTGAATGAAATAATGACGTCACTGAGGACGATAACATGCTAATGTACGCAGCGCATTTTTAAGGACTAAAGTGTGAAGAAAGAAGTTATTCGTCTTGTGTCGTCTTGTTCAGTCCTCTTTGAAGAAACTACCATACCTGAACGATGCAGGCGTGCAATATGTGTTCAGTTAGTGGAGTTTGAGCGAGTCGTACAGTGGGTCTTCGGAAAGCAGATTGGTCTTTTCGTCAAATTGCACACCATGTTGGACGAGAGGTATCGGCAGTGGTACGATGGTGGCGTCGATGGTCAAAAGAGCATTCGCACACTCACAGACAAGGTTCCGGGAAACAGAGTTACGGATGCACGAGAGGATTGGCGTATCAGGTGGGCGACGGTGGCAGAGTGGACGGCTGCAGCGTCACAAATTCGATACTCTGTCGTACCAAAGATGGCTACAAGAACGAAACGCAATCGCCTTTTGGAAGCAGGACTACGGGCACGTGTGCCACTGGCAATGGTTACCATTGTCACCTCGTCACTGTCGAGCAAGTTTGCAGTGGGGTCAAGAACGAGTTCATTGGAGGGAAAAATGACAGTCTGTGGTCTTCAGTGATGAAAGCCGATTCCGCTTAGGAGCGTCTGATGGTCGCTTACGTGTCCGAAGTCGACAAGGTGAGTGGCTTCTTCCATCGTGCATCCGCTAGCGACACACAGGGCCCACGCCGGGCATCATGGTGTGGAGAGCGATTAGCTATCACTCTCGTACATATCTGGTGTTTGTACAGGGTACACTGAATAGCAATACGTATATCAGTGACATGGTACAGCCAGTTTGTCCTATTTGAGTGTAATCCCAAATGCAATATTCCAGTAGGATAACGCCAACCCACACTCCGCCCGGGAAACTCAACATGCTCTTCAGGCAGTGCACCAACTCCCATGGCCAGCACTCTCTCCGTACTTTTCTCCAATCGAGCATGCCTGGGACTATCGGACAAAGACTCTTTCGCGGACCGCGGCAGGCAACGACTATCGCTGAATTGCGCGTCCAAGTTGAAAGTACATGGAATGATATCCCCCAGCGTGATATCCAGCATTTGTACGACCGATTGCATGTCAGATTGGAAGCTTGTATTGCTGCTCAAGGAGGTTCAACATCTTATTAAAATGTTCCTTCTGTAAAATGTAATACTCATTAAAATGTAATATAAATATTGAATCACTTCACAGGTGTGATCACTGTAATTTCTCAACAAGTTGTTTCTACTACATAAATCTCCTATATTACGCTTCAATTGTTAATTGTGTTCTTTTTTCAATTTCCGCCAGTGTATAGCAAATATACATACGATAGAAAACATTTTATCAACTGTGGCCCAAACTATTTTAAGCAATAGTGAAAATATGCATTTAGAGACAAAAATTTAGAAATTTATTAAATTTATTCTCTGAATATTATGTTTTATACCAATTATATAAGAGTATTATATTAAATGTTTTTGAATTCTTTAGTATAAATTGGAGAAATAAAAAGGTTAAAGGAATATAATAATAATTATACTACAGTGAAAAACAAATTAAAGTTTTTTAAGGAAGACAATATGGAAGGTATGCTTTGTTAATGAAAGAATTCAAAATCTTTAATTACATTGGTGTACAAGGTTTTTATAACATGAACAATTGTAACTGCCTTTAACTCATTTTAACTATTAAGAACTTCCGATACCAACAACTCCAGGCAACAGGGATAATACTAGATATTTCACTTTTTGTGGCTGGCAACACTGATTTCCAAGTGGGAGAAAACATGTAACAGTAACCTAACCTCAGACCGCCATTCTTGTTGTTTTCATTGTAGAAGGAACATGTTGCACGTTGAAGAGTGAAATTTGGCGTTTAAATGGTCCAAAGTCAGCGTCGCGGATGTGTTAATGTGCCAGATATGTTTCATTATGTGTGTGAAAATTACATTTTAAAATCCCAGGGCCGTTCTTTGACAAAGATTGTGAATAAAACCTATAACTTCTATTTTGGAAGGTAAAATAAAATCTAAGCACTTTGCAGCTCCAGTGGTTTGGCATGGGCCAACTAGTCACTTGCATGATTTCTATTTTTTTGTTCACCTAATGTGTCGGCTTTTCAAAAAAGAACAAAAGCAACATACATCCAAATGTGCCTTCAGCCATAAGACCAGTTCCTCATGAAGAAGATCTTCCTATACCAACACCTCCAAACAACTGGGAGGAGATGGATTCACATTCATCAGAGGAAAACTTTGAGGCACATACAGATCCTGATCCTACTTACACCCCTAATAAGTCAGACGAGCCTCATCTGATTCAGCAAAATGAACTAAATGAATTGTTCGAAATCTAGGACTTTCCAAACAACAAGCTGAGGTTTTAGGTTCAAAACTCCAATAGTGGAATATTCTATCCAAGGGTACCAGATTTTCTCTGTTCAGAAAGCGAAATTAGGCTTTATCTGCTTATTACGAGATGCAAGATGGTTTGTGTTTCTGTACAGATATTTCAGTGTTGATGGAAGAAATTGGAACAACTCACGACCCTAAGAAATGGCGTCTATTTACAGATTTGTCAAAATTTAGCTTAAAAGCTGTCCTTTTCCATAAAGGAAACCAAAAAACTACCATTCCAGTGACACACACTATGGAAAAAAAGGAAACTTATGAAAGTATGTCAAAATTACTCACTGCTATAAAATATGACCAGTTTAAGTGGAGAATATGTGGTGACCTAAAAGTCATATCTCTCTTGCTCGGGCTTCAAGGAAGCTTCACAAAAGTTTCCTTTTTTCTGTGTTTGTGGGACAGTAGTGCCAGAAATGAACATTACAAAACAAAAGTCTGGCCCAAAAGAGATGTTTTTATTCCTGGAAAGAATAATGTGAGGTATAAACCTCTAGTTGATCCTTCTGATGTTCTGCTCCCACCACTACACATCAAACTGGGGCTTATAAAAATTTCGTAAAGGCTAAGTACAAAACTGGTAATGGTTTTTGCACTTGAAGGAAAAAATTTCGAAACTAAGTGATGCCAAACTCAAAGAAGGGATCTTTGTCGGTCCTCAGATTAGGAAGCTACTGGAAGATACGTTTCGAAGGTAAACTGAATATGAAGGAGAGCGCTTCATTGAAATCCTTCACATCTGTTGTGCAGGGTTTTCTGGGGAATCACAAAAAGGAAAACTATCATCAGCTCATTCAGGATCTTCTCAAAAACTATGAAATTGTGGCTGCCGAATATCATTGAAGATCCATTTCTTGCACTCGCATCTCGACTTCTTTTCCAAAAACTTAGGAGCTGTCAGTGATGAGCAAGGGGAAAGATTTCACCAGGATATCCGAACCATGGAGGAGAGATATCAAGGCAGGTGGGATCTAGCAACGATGGGCTGCTGCTGGTTATTGCAGAAGGAAGATACCTCAGCACATAAAAGACAAAAATGAACGTCTTGTAAGTATAAAAGATATTAATTACCATGTTTTCTTATTTTGGGATATTAATTAAGATTATTTATACTCATGTTTTCTTTTTTGCCTTAAAATATTATTTCATTTGTTACTTTATATTCAATGGTCTATAACTATGATATTTCTAATTTTTTTCACTGCAATCATGTAATTAATTAATGAGCTTTAAGTTGTAATTTAATGAAATAATCACATTTATTTTCATTTCTAGATAATGTAATTTAAGAAAAAAAGCCGTAATTTTTTCCGTAATTTAATAAAAAAAGCTGTACGTTCTGCAGATTTTTCACAGCCAAATTTGAATTTAGCACCTTAAAATTAGTTAAAAATATCCTATTTGATCAATGTTATAAAAAAGTTTCAATTTGTTGTCTAGTGTTATACCCAATTGATCTATATCGATTCATGATATTGAGATATTTAAACATCAAAATTAAGTATCACGTGACTTTGTTTGCTCTTTGGCTTCAAGTCCATTACATATTTATATATACATATTAATAAGTATATACAATTACATTAATATATTTCTTTGTTTATTTTCTAAATAGGAATTAATCCAGTGAAATAAATATTAAAGTTGATATATTTAATTTCCTGCATAAAAACTATACAACTTTGGGGAACAACTAACAGTTACGTTTTATAACATTCTGATGAATGAACAGAGATTCAATTTAAACTATACAACAAAAGGGCTTGCGCAGTTGGTGATTTCTTTGCACCAAAAAAGATCGGCAGTTGATTGTTTGCAGATCAGATATTAATTACTTGAGTAGACAAGGAAGGAATCCATAGGAAGCAAATATGGATATTCAAGACAAAACATATCTCGTCATTTATTGGTGCTTTTCCATAATTCACGGCAATAAACTGCTCAGATCTTAAGACAGAAATCGCTTGCGTACTCTACGACTGTAAATGATGAACTTTTCTTAAATGACGGGTCAATTATTTTCATTCAAGACATCTGAAATAGAGTTTCTTGTAGTATTAGTAGTTGAAACACTGCAGTAATTTACATTTCCGGGCAATACCTATAATTAATTTGAATGCGAATCGCGTGTTACTTGAAATGCTTTTGCGTCAGTGATTCGTCATCATTGAACTTTGCCAATCGCGTGTATATGTAGGATACCAGTGTATGTAAATATAAGGATATGACAACAACGCTTGGAGTTGAGTCTCACTAATAGATGGGAATGAAGATAATGAAATTCGCCGAAGGAAACTAAATGATTTCAAAGAATCATTCTCTGTAATCAAATAAGCAGGTGGTTCAACGTCATCCCTCCTGCACTTAAAAACTGATCTCTGGCTTCCATTCGCCTTGTTCATTGTTGTGAGAGTTTAGCAATTGCTAAATCAAGGTTTACTTCGATATTTGCTAAACTATCTTTTGATCTTTGGATGCTTCAAATCCCTTTGCGGCTTCTCACTTCTTTGAGCCGTTGAGGCTGTCTCAACGAAATTTCTTCTTTCAATATATTTTCATCAGGACTAATTACCTACAAATGGGAATCAAGGAGTCGATAAAACTATAATTCTCGCAAAAATTGCTCCAATGATTTTCATGAATATTTTTTTATTCGAATGTTGGGGTTGCATTTCAAAACACCATTACGCAGATTATATGTTCTAAAAATAACCCTTTGTGGCTTCTAATATAATGTTTACTTTCTTTGTAAACTTCTACTTTAAGGGTTTCGCTCGTTGCATTCATTCATTGCAGATCCCCTGATCTGAAAGCATACGAAAGTTTGAACAACGAGATTATATTATTTACTTCTAATGATCAACAATCTAAGTGTATGAAAAGGTTTTTGCGATGTATGCTAAACTTCCAGTTTTTTGCGATGCATGCTAAACGTCTATGCCTTATCAGCTACCAATGAATTTCTGTTTTGCCTTTCCAGCTGTGAGGAGCAAAAGAAAAAGATATCTGTTGGGAATGAAGTGCATTCCTGTTTTGATCTCCTTTTACCTCCTCAGAACTGTGCAAATCATATTCTTCAGTTTCCCGATGCATGTGTTGAGTTACGGAGTTTCAATACAAATTGGAAAGAATATCTTAGGTAAACAGGGGAGTTAATAATGATACTTTTTATCAATTCGTTTATTATTACGATTACTTACCTAAATTTTGCAATTCCGAAAAAAACATATTTGCATACACTGATCATCAAATGCGGTGATTCATCTGAAATAATAGTTTCTTCAACTCGATTTCAATCACATCGAAAAAATTTAGCTTCCTGATACTACATTACACTGCTTCTCAAAGGTTAAGCACAGTTCACTAAAATGCGAATAAATAGGTAATCGTTAGAAATAAATAAAGGATTTTAATATACCTAGAAAATTAATGTGTAGTTTTGAATAATCAACACGAAAAGCACATAAAAAGTCACGGAATATAACATCATCATCCTCAAGCAGCCATGGGCTACGGAGGTCCAACCAGACCGTGCAGTTTAATTCTCCAAACATATCTGTCCTGAACTACATCTGCTGCATCCGGCCACTGCACACCAATTCTAACAAGGTCCTGTTTGACATTGTCTGCCCACCGCATCCTGGGTCTCCCCCTCCTTCTGAGGCATCTAGGCACACTGTTCATAACCTTATTCGCCAATCTATAATTATCCATACGGGCAACATGGCCAAACCAGTGGAGTCTCTCTCTGCACAATATGCTGCTTAAAGGAGGTTGCAGATTCCTTTGCCTAACCTCATCATTAGTTACAAAGTTAAACCACCTAATACCCAAGATACTGCGTAAGCATCTAGAATCAAAAGCATCTAGTTTCCTGTTATCTTATTTACATAGCGTCCAAGTTTCACTACCATAACTAACCCTAGAAAGAACCAAATTATTATATAGTCTAATTTTAGTCTTTAGGTGTATACGCCTATTTCTCCACAATCTCCATAGATTCTTAAAAGTCCCGGCAGCAATACCTATTCGTCTGTTAATCTCATGCCGCACATCACCAGTATCAGTTACATAGCTCCCAAGGTAATTAAACTGTGACACCTGCTCAAGACTGCAACCATTCAGATTAACTGAATCACAACCTGCCTGACCAATTTTCATCACTTTAGTTTTCTCTCTGTTTATAACCAAACCTAATCTACTACCAGTCTCATCAGCAGCTTGAATGAAATAGTTCATCTCTTCAACATCATTTGCCAAAAGGGTTAAATCATCAGCATAATCTAAATCAGAACTTTTCGTATCTCCAGCCCATTTAAGGCCAAAATCTTTCCCTTGAAGTGAATTTTGCATAACATAATCAATAACCAAACTGAAGAGAAAACGAGACAAAATGCACCCTTGTCGAACACCAGAAGTAATGCTAAACCAATTGCTACAAGCCTTACCAACTCTCACACACGACTCAGTGTCATTATAGAGAGCTTTCATTATGTTAACTAACTTGTCAGATATACCATATGATCTCACAATCAACCACAAATTATGACGATCAACAGAGTCGAAAGCCTTTTTGAAATCAACAAAGCTAGCAACCAAAGGTTACTCAAACTCTAGACATTTCTCAAGAATCTGCCTAAGTGAAAATATCTGATCCACACATCCCCTAACACTTCTGAATCCACATTGCTCATCACGCAATTGCCTGTCAACCAGATTCTTAATTCTATTAAGCACAATCATGGAAAGAACTTTACCTTGAACAGAGAGTAGGCTGATACCCCTATAGTTATCACAAGAACTGCGATCACCTTTTTTGAAAATAGGGATAATAATAGCTCTGGTGAAATCTTTAGGAACCATGCCTTTATCATAAAAGTTATTCAAAATTTCAGTCATCCAAGTGGTAACCGAAACATTCCCAGATCTGAGCATTTCTGTAGTAATTTCATCTACCCCTGGGGATATATGAAGTTTAAGTTTAGAGATAGCCAAACTAACTTCAGATTGTGTTATAGGGCCAACATTAAAGCTGCCAATGCATCTATAGTCATTATAAACAATGGGAGTAGAACTAACCACATTGTTTAGAACATCACTGAAATGCTCAGCCCACCTAGCCATGACAGAATCCTCACCTTCTATAACCTTACCTTGTTTATCCTTCAATCCCTGTATGCCTGTCCGTTTTCTACCACATAAAACATTAACTATCTGGTACAGCTCTCTGCTGTTGTGCTGCCTAACTGCTTCCTCAGCTTTGTCAACCAAGGTATCGAGCCAAAGATTTTTATCAGTAGCTAACTGATCCTTTACACGTTTATTAAGCTCTCTGTAATCTTTTCTATTAGGACTAGTAGGGTACTGATTAAGGACATTCCTGCAGTTCCTTCTTTCAGAAATAAGCTCAAGTGCCTTATCACTTAAATAATTCTGTCTCCTCTGCTCCTTTTTTCCTAAAAGAGTACTGTTAGTTTCCAAAAAAGCCTGTTTAAAATGGCCCCATTCTTCCTCAACTTCAGAATTAAGCAAACCATGACGTCATAATGACTAAGTAACCTATCATGCTAAGCTTTAGCTATAACTGGGTCTTTCAGAGCTTCAGTATTAAAGGTAAATTTTTTAACCCTAGCACAACACTTTTTACGTTTAAGGTGCAAGACACTTTTAACAAGGTAATGGTCAGATCCAATTTCAGCTCCCCTATATGCCCTGGTATTTCTAACAGAACTAGCCCATTTGCTGTTAATTAATATATAATCAATCATATTCCTATGCAGCCCATCAGGTGAGATCCATGTGTATTTATGTATGTCGCGGTGTTTGTAATATGTGTTAGTTATTCTGAAACCATTGAGTTTACTTACCTGTAGGAGACGTTGCCCATTGCCATTGCAGCTACCAATACCAAAAGGGCCTATCACCCCTCCCCAAAGATCAGAGTCAGTACCAACTTTGGCATTGAAGTCACCAAGAACAAGGGTAATATCTCCTTTCTTGACAGAATTCAAAATATCCTGAAGTTGTCCGTAAAACCTATCCTTCTCATCCTCATCAGCATCCTCAGTGGGGGCATAACAGCAGATAACTTTCAAGTCTTTAACGCTTGTCTGAAATTTTGCTGTAAGAAACCTTTCATTAATGCACTCATATCCTAGAAGAGCATCACTAACATGTCTGCTGAGCAGCAGACCCACGCCTTGGTGATGCTTTCCATCCTCCCTCCCTGTAAAGAGAAATTTAAAGTTATTTTTAAGTATCTCACCTTTACCTGTCCATCTGATCTCTTGCAAGCCTAGAATATCTAGGTTATAGCGCTGGAATTCTTGCATGAGGACATCAAGAGAATAATCTCTATGTAATGTCCTCACGTTCCACGTTCCTGCGGAGAGAAAATGATTAGTAGGATTTTTAAAGAAATTAGGTTTATTGCGATTGGTAGGGCCAACAATATCAAACCCTGATCGCAGGCATGGGGCAAAGACCCGTTCCTCCTCCGCTAAAGGCTGAAGTCACCGATGCTGGTAGGAACTTCAGGCACCACCTTTTCAAGTGGACTTTTTCAAGAGCCACATGGCCTGCCTGAGACGCATTACTCCAGTTTAGTCTTGACCAACTAGCTAAGTAAGGTTCAGGTACCTGCGATGGCCTCTGATTAGGATTATCCACCAGCTGATATAAGGTATCCCATGATGTTCACTTAGAGCTGGCAACCCAGAAGCAAACAGAAAACACAGCGGCAGACTCTCCCTCAACAGAGGCCCACCAGTGCAGCAAGTCCAGGATCAATAATCAAGCTCAAATCCATAAACAAGTCCAGTCTAGTAGGTATAAATGGTCAGCACCAGGACCCTGTGAAGTTGACCACTCCTCAGCAGGGTTGAAAAAAAAGAAAAAAGTGGCCATAGATTACCAGATTAGCAGGCCATACTGAACTGGCATCCCTCCCCTTCCGTTCCCTTCCAAAAGAGAATATCTCTTTTGAAAGTTACTAACGGCCTGCACCACGAGAAGGCGGGGTCGGACATTAGGTGCTAGACCTGGCCGGTTCTGTGCATCATCACTAGGGATTGTGCACAGCTCTCCTTCCAGTTTACGCCTAGCTACCATTTACAGGTTACAGACACCCTATAAAAGAATTGCTTTCGTTGATGCTGAATCTTTTCAAATTGGAAGATTGTCAATATGGAATAGCCAATTTCTTGTGTATATCTCAAAGAAAACGTTTAGACGACTGAAACGATGGAGAGCTAGTGTAAGGTTGGACACTGGTAAAAAAAAATCACGGAGGTGGTCATATTCTGTAGTGTCCACAATTTGTGCTATCTCAAGGCTAAGGCAGCAATTCCGAACAATCCAAACAGTTATCAGAAGACCTGTTAAATGACTTTCCAATACTTGAACACCCCTCAAGATGATCACTATTAGACTACTATCCCAACGGAAGAGGAGAGTAAGAGCAGCAGCATCTCTGCCTTCAGATCTCATGAGGGCACAGGAAGGTAATCTGTCTCAATTGTGACCAGAAAGCTTTATACCCTATGTCCGCAGATCCGTTGTAAGCATCCCTTTAATCTCCAGACTGTGCTTGCAATGGTGTCAAGATGGTGTCTTGAAGTAGGGACCGGAGAAAAATAGAGTATCGTCCTGTTCATGGAAGAGTCCATATTTTCTCTACAATCGGACAGCAGACGTGCAATTATCAGGAGAGAGGTGGAAACAACAACCAGCCCCATAACATTTTTGAAACAAGAGCATTTATTGGTGGGGATTTGACTGTATGTGTGTGTGTGTCGAGGTTTCATTGGTTTGCCTTATCGACCTCTTTGTGTTTTTAGAGGTTCTACGAATGCTCTGAGATATTGGGATGAGAACCTTAGTTGCTTTGTTAAGCCCTATGCTTGTGCAACAGAAAATTAATGCACCGCCATAGAAAACAAAAACAACCAACACACATCTTGAAGAAGAACGTATCCAATGAATGAAGTGGCTTGCCTTCTTCAGATATCAACTGGATAGAACATTTATGGAATGCCATGGGAAGACGCAACTCTTCAACACCCTCCACAAAATCCTCCTGAACCTCAGAATTGCTTTTATTACTCAGTGGACTCTATTGACTTCTCATTCTATGGAAAATCTTATTGACAGCATGAATCGAGGTTTTCAAGCCTGAATTGTGCATTTCCTATTGATTATCCATTGTGTATTCAACCACCCTCCTCCCCTTCCTTTTTTTAAGTTTTACTTTATTAATTCTTTTACAGTAAGTGCAAATAATTTTCGCCCAAATTTCCATGCTTCTCATTTTTCTTAGTATCTTTCTGTGACGTTTAATGAAATTTGCCAAAATATATTTCGAAATTTACACATTTTACAGTAAACTCTAGGTTATCCGGCATTTGGGAGAGATGGTGATTGCCGGATAGATGAATCTGCCGGTTGCATGAGAAAATGTTTTAACTGAAAACAAATGCAATAGGTACAATCTTGTATTCAAGCCATAGTTGAAATAAAAATGAAGTTAAAGACAATGATCATAAAAAATTAAGTAATTCGCTCTTATTACAAATATAAATATTATATTTAAAATATAATTGTTTTTATAGGTATTTTCACAATTAATGAATGTCTAAATCTGTGCACTTAACAAAAACTTCGGGAACTACTTCACTGAACGTCACCATGGAAAGAGTTTTAATTTTTGTCGTCAGAAGTCAATTAACTACTAATTTAATTAATTACTGGTTGTATCTTATTTATCAAATAATGAAATGTGAATAAGAGTTTTTTTAAAAAGTAAAGTCGGTAGAAAAGCATACAGAAGGTCAAAAAAATACGATCCGAGACACGAAAAAGGTGAAACTAAACTAAACTCTAATTTCAGAAAAACAAAAATAAAAAAGAATAAAATATAAAAATTACCTATGTATATATCTGTGTAATGTACTGGTAAAGTTCTAGAAACTCGGATGACACTTCATAAAGATCATCCACTGGACTAGCATTTCATTCTTGAGCAACAGCTGATGATGAGGATTGAGAATACGTAAAATTAGATCTAGAAGCGTTCTTGAATAAATTATTTATGACTGTCTCTTGGATGCCTTCCTTTTCTCACGCAAAAATGCGGTACCAAGGTCAAATGTTCAATTTGAAATTTATACCGGGTGCATGAGATCTGGGCTTAACTTTTGACGAGTAGCATAAATTCAAGGAAAGAAACGTAAAACACTTTGGATAGTGCGTGTTGAAGAAATTCGTCACTTTTATTTAAAACTGACCAAAACGTTTCACGATTGATAATACATATAGCTGTAAAAGGAAGAGTGGTTAAGTGTACCCTATGCTGCAAAACAAGGATTTTGAAACTTTTTCTCGTAAATCAGCTTAAGGAATATAATTTTGACTGTGAGTCAAAGAAGAAATTAAATATAATGAACGGAGCAGTTCAACAGTGACCTTAAAAATATAACTATACATTGTCATTTCACAGAGAAATCTTGATGGAAGACGTGCTCACTCTAGTTATCTTGCAGAAATGGATTTTTATATTCTCTTAACACTAGCATTGGCCACACTGCTATAAAGAAATGCAAGCAATAACGAAGTAAACACGTCTACAGTCGGTATTGTTATAATGTGGGTCTCACAGATCAAAATAATATAGAATGTACAAAATTCACAATTCATTAAGTCGGCGCAGTTTTCTCTTATTTTTTTAAATTAAATTCTTGGTGAGCGAAATCGATATGTGTATATTCCAAGCATTGAATTATTTAGTCTTTTTTATTGAAATACGGATATTATTTATTAAACAGTGGGGACTTGAAGTATAAACTTTTAAATTAATATAAAGTTTTATTTTCATTTCTGTTTTTTGAAATATGTAGCGGGATGGAGAAAAATAAAGCAAGGAAATAAAAATTTAAGCAAGGAATTGCACATAATGTAAAAAATAATGATTTTAATATCGTATTTAAAAGAGGTAAAAAACTGTACGGAATTGCGTGCTTACTTTGAGATATTTTACGGCACGTCGTTAACAACATTTGTTAAATTGCATAACTGGGATAAATTGTAATGAATTTAGGTAACAGTTTTAGTGATCCATTACTTTGCTGGAAGTAAGTGTAACAGGTGGAAAGAATGTAATAGGAAAGTGTAAAAGAAATAAAGGAGAAAAAAATCGCATAAAGTTTTATTTTTGGAAACGCTCTGTTTTCTTGAAAGCATGTCAGATCGATAGCTGCCGTGAAATGTTCCTTATTTAATAAAGAGAAATAATATCATTAACTCAACAAGTTGCTTTCGTTGGTATGGACTACGTTGTTGCAACGGATCCAAAAGATCGGAGATCACTTCGCGCGAGAGAGAATAAACATTTACCATTGCCAGAGATCAACTACGCCTTCCCTCTGTAAACAAAGGGGTTATACTATCTCTTTCTCTGATGAAGTGTTCCCATTCAAGATATTTCCACATCTCTAGGCTCAGTCCTTTGTCGCTTCCACAATGAAACTGAGGCCAGACAAGATTAATTAAATATTTTAATTGTCTTTTGCTTTCGTATCTACTAAAGTTAAATTGATAAATGAAATTTCGATTCAGAATATGATAATGCAACTTGATCTTGATAAATTAATATTTCGAAATTCAATGAATCAGCTGATTATATAGCTGATATCAGCATTTTATAATTCACAGTTTTCCTTTTGTCTGTCCAGCGATCAGTCAACCGTAACCATTAAATGACTGGAGATATTTTCATGTCGATCTCTGTAAAAAAAATTATGCTTAGCATAATTAGATGCAAATAGATGTAAATATTTGTAACCGTTTCAGTTCATTGGACAAAAAAAAAGATTAACACACATTTTACCCAAAGTTTTGGTACTGGTAAATCAGTTTCATTATGAACGTTTAACTACTCTCAGTTTCTAATAAGGCTTGCAAAATTTACTACAGCATCTTTCTTACACACAAGATAATTTTTATTTCATTTTATCAATATTACTAAATTATTTCATTAATTAATTCACTAATATCATTTCATCGTTATTACTACTAATTATGTAATTATGTTATTATGAAACGCTCAATTATAAGTTATGCTATTTGTCAAAATATAACATGTAATACTTTATGTATTTCTCTCCTTTATAAAATATTTTATTCTTATATACTGACTTATACTGCGATTGGAACTGACTTTCATTATTAATATCCAGCGTCTGCTATATTTTTAAATTGTACCTTCTGCGGATAAGCTACTGTTAGCTTCCAGGATTTATTATTATTCTTTTCACCAAAATTGTAAGTTGCAAATGAAAATGATAATGCAATTAATAAAGATTGTTATTGTTATTTTTGTTAAAAAAACTTTTCTATGTGTTTAAACTAATCGATTGCCCAACTTATGATTTAAGGGCTGCATTAGACATATTTTGAAATAATAAAATAAACACTTGCAAAATTTTCGTGCAGTCAAGGTCTCCAGAAGTCCAACCAGGTCTATCCTGAGCTACAGCTGCTGCATAGGGCCACTGTAGGACAATTCTAGCAAGCTCCTGTTTGACTTTGTCTGCCCACCGCATCCTACGTCTCCCCTATTTCAGACGGATCTTAGGCATCCGCCATCCGACGGAATTTTGTTCGAAACGGAAATTTATTCGACGAAATTTGTTCGAAACGGAAATTTTTTCAACGAAAATTTCTTCGAAACGAAAATTTGTTCGAAACGAGATTTTGTTCGAGCAACATTTTATTGAAAGTTTCAGAATAGAGAAATATTGAGAGGCAGCTAGAGGGCATGCTCCTCGATAAGGTCTCTTCCTGTTCTATACTTCTGGTTTATCACTCGGGAATCATTGGAAGCGGGGGGGGGGGGATCTAAGAATGTTCTTGAATAAATTGCGTAACTGGATCTTGGCAAGAGGTTGACAAGAGGTGACAGAAGAGAAGGCTCAGTTTTAGATTTAGCAGAAAAAAAATCACTTGTTTTACAGACGATCTAGACATTTTCTTTTCTTATTTGTTTTGGATTGTTTTACCTCTGAGCGACACTTTTTTTGCACACAATGAGCTAAATGGCCAGGTCACAAGGAACCGAAGACTCAGAGAAGGTTAAGATAGGGAACACACTGGAACAACTGTTGGCAGACAGATGGTAGCCTCCCGTCAAAGCCACCCAACATGTTCTTTAACGTGCAGAAAGTATGGCTCTCCCGCACAAGGCCACGGCTTAACGTCCCATCCGACGGACGACTGCATATCCAAGCCCAATGATGTTTCCTACTGACCTTTGGCAGGAGGGGAATTTTGCGGAGATAACTTTCTCAGCTGGGACTCGAACATGAAAACTGCAGATTACAAGTCTGGCACGCTACCGACTGAACCACTCCCGCCCCTCTTATTTGTTTCACTATTCCTTTAGGCTATATTCAGAGCTTTCTAGAAGAGGAATAATGTTTGAAATTTAGAATTAGTATTTGCCACAACTAAACTTTTATTTTTGTAAACATACTCTGTGCCGATTTTAGGTTGATATGACCTTTTATCTCGGACAAAATTTAACGCATTGATAAGTTAAGAGATTGATAGTTTAGCGATAGTTAGAAAAATAGCTGGAAATATTTAAATTAGGGGAAGGGGAAAGGCTTATTTGTTCTTAGTTTTTCATGTTTCTTCAAGTTATGTTTTTATGTTAGGTTTCTTCGTGTTGTATCGTGTTTAATTTTGAGTATATTACTATTTTTCGTGTTGCTTCATGTTTCATATTTTGTGATTGGAATTTGTGTTAATCTTGTCTTCGTGATATTTTCTGTTTGTTTTTCTGTGCATCTTAATTTTTGTTTCATTATTTTTTTTCTTTACCTTTGTAGCTTAATTTTCTATTTTTGTTAGTATAACTAACTTTTGTTCTTTCTCTTTTGATTTCTTATTTTCTAGGCCTTTATCGTTATATATTATATTTATTTCCAGGGTTTTGCTTTTATTTGATTTCAATTGGACTTTTTCTTGTGCTAGTTTTTCTTTTTATCTCTTTTGGGTAATATCTGCTGATTGTTTTTACCTCAGATGACTTGGGCCGCTGTCCATTTCTTGAGGGGTTTCACCTGCGAAGTCTCATGTCCTTTGCGTCTTGTGTAATACAGATTAATCCGTCTTGGATAGTTGCTATCTTTGGAATGTTGGTGTGGTGTTGGTGGGCTTTATTTGTTGGGAGGGTGCATCCGGTATCTTATGGGGGCCTTAAGCTGAATGGAGTCTAATGGTAGGCGTCCACTGGTCAGCAACGGCCGCACGGCATTACCACTAGGAATTGCCGTTTCCTCTACTACCTCGCTCACTTGCAAGGATTTTCCCGCAGAATTTTACGATTCAGCTAGCTGAGCGCGCATCGAAAGTGGAAGTGGTGCAGTTTTACAGCTTTGCACGCGCATCAAAAGCGGTGGTCAACCCCCTAAGCAAAGCAAGAAGGGTGGCGAAGTCCGTCGCTGTCTCATAGAGAATGCAGGGGAGAATATTTTAATGTGTGTCTGCGTGCGGCCGTTGATGACCAGTGGACGCCTACATTAAGACTGCTTGCATTTTTAACTTTCTTCGAACCAACTTTTTACGTTGAGACGTAAACAACATTGATGGTTTTTTTTTTATTATTTTTCGACACCTCTTATTTGATATTTTTTCTACCAGAACAATACGCTGAGTGATTATTGAAATATGACCACTCCACCCTATGTTATGTCAATATGATTCTAATTTTGAAATCTTATCACTTTTAAAAGAAACATTCTGTGCGAAAATGTGATAAAGATAGATTAAAGCTCGAAATCATTTTTATCTAAATATCCATTTTCACCAATATTTCTTCAGTATTAAAGAATTATGGAAGTTTGAAAATATAATAATGGCAGTGTTAGACATTGGAAATTAATTGAAACTGAAATAGGAAATATTATTTCAAACTAGTTCATATGTAATTGCATATTTTAAAAAAGTGTGCAAATAATTTCTTAAATATTCTTTTTTTACAAATTTCTTACAACAGATTGCTGCTCTGAAAGGTTTAAACTGCAATACCTGCTTAAATACGGTGAGAATATTGTTAAAAATCGAGATTTACGTAAATTTGATCCATACCTTTAAATTATTCTCCTCCACGTTTTCTCGCAAAACGCCGATTTTAGAAGTTATAGATCTTCGAATTTAGCGTCCCATTGGCATAACATGGGATGGTCATTTCTGACAAATTCGCGACGCTAATTTCTGACAATTCCACTGACTTCAATGATTACTCAGAGTATGTCTTTTCTAATAACCTAGATCTAGTGAATATATGAATAAATATTTTGGGTTTTGGGAGATGGCTAGATCGAAACAGAACGAACTTAAGCGCAGTTCCACTGCATAATTTTTTCTTGATATTTCCAGTTATTAGTATGACCATGGACCTCTACATTCAAAGCGAAAACTACAACCAGGGAGAGAAGCCTCCACTCCATATATTTTCTCCTGAAAAATTATGTTGCACAACAGCTATATGCATGATATTTCAGTAAACAAATACATTAAAAAGAACCAGAAATAGCATCAACACCAATTACCAATAAATAAAGGAAATACTAATGATAAAAAAGAAAACTGAAAAGAAAGAAAAAAATTGACTTAGCAATGTCTCGAAACCTGGACGGCATAAGGGCCATTTTATGCCCATCCAGGTTTCGAGAATGTGTCATAATACATGGCAACGCATTCGTTGATTTAGCTCTAATAAAGAATAAATGTTTCGAATTTACAAATTATACGTCATTAAATATTTAATTTCATAAAGGCAAATTTCATTCATATTCATATTTATAATATAATATTTCATTTTGTTATGTAATTATTATTAACGAAAAGTATTATGTTGTAATTTATTAATTATTATAATTATTATTATTAATTAATTATTATTAACGAAAGTATTATGTTGTAATTTTTATCAACGAATGCGTTGCCATAGTATATGGCAACGCATTCGTTGATTTAGCTCTAATAAAGAATGAATGTTTCGAATTTACCAATTATATGTCATTAAATATTTTATTTAAATTCATGAAGGCAAATAACCATTTCAAAGGACACCTAACAAACACAAGAGTAACAAAATGAAATAGATATTCAAAATTTCAAAAAATGTTCCAAATTAATAATATCAAAAATATTTTTTTTTACTTTGTATTCAAAGCGAACTAAACTAATTTCATTTCTATTATCTAAGTTTAAACTATTGTACATTTTAGGAGGTATAAAAACAAAATATCTTTTTATAACATTTTTATATAGAAATGGAATCCTGCATGACAAGCCAACTCGTATAGAATTATAAGGGGCCGTGAAGGATAGGAATCGAAATCTGTTTAAATATACAAATAAGAGAATTTTGTGTAAGTATATTTGTCTAATGCTGTAAAAATGTATCGTGTTTAAGGTATGAATATTAAAGTATGAAAAGATATTAAAGACTAGTTTATATATTTTTTTTATGAATTAAAATCAAATTATGAAGAATATTTTCATATCTCACATATTCCATACTGAATAACAGAGTAAATACATGCATTGTATAGTCCAATTAAAAATATTTTGGTACAATAGGTTTCAAATAATAAAATCTAAACAGTTTATTTTTTTTTGTCAAAATGTTTGCATGAATAATGCTTTTCGAGTTGGAATCCAGATGCACTCCTAAGCATTTATAGCTACAAACTCTATCTGAAACAGGACAATTGCAGTTTTGGAGGAAAATGCAGTTTGTTTATGATATTTGATATGTACAGGGATATTACTATTTTTAGCTCAAAATATACGAATTCAATTTTATCTATCTTTAATATAAAATTATTTGCTGAAAACCAATTATGGATCAATTGCAGATCATACTCAATTTCTTTTAAAAGGTCATTTAATAAATGACCAGATTATACTATTGCTACATCATCAGCATAACATGCAAGAGGTCCCTTTATATTTAAATGACAAAAATCATTTAAATATATCAAAAACAGTATAGGTCCTAATACCGATACCTGAAGAACACCCTTTCTAACAATACGAAAATCACTTATAACATTTTCAATTTGAACTGCCTGTTTTCTTCCTTCTAAATAGCTTTTTTTACCATAAATGACAATTATTTCTTATTCCACTTGTATATAGTTTATCCATGAGTATACAGTGATGTACAGAGTCAAATGCTTTTTTTATCTATGAATATGGAAGTAGTTTTTTATGTTATCATTAACACATTTAAAAATTTTGCCTGTTAGATTTAAAATTGCTTGCTCAGAATTTAGTTTCCCCCTAAACCCAAATTGCGACTTATCGAAAAAATTGTTTTTTTTTCCATAAAAATCAAAAAGTCTGTTTTTCATAACACTTTCCAAAACTTAAGAAAAAATATCTAAAATTGGGTTCAAATAAAATAAAAAAAATTGGCAAAATGAAATTGGTCTATAATTTATTACAATATTTTTATCCCCTGATTTGTAAATAGGAATTATTTTAGCAAGCTTGAATTCATCATAGAATTTTCCAAGGATACGTTAACTAAATATATCAGCATAACCATATGATAAAGATTTATAATTCTTAACATTTGTGCATTAACGCCATCATATCCAGGGGCTTTTAGGTTAGATAGTTGTTTTAAAATATTTCAAACTTCAGTTTCAGTGACACCTCTCACAAATATAAAAGGAGAAACATATTTTAAATATGTTTGATATGGAGGTGAAATATCCATTTCCTCATCTGCATAAAATTTATTATCTGTAAAATCTGAATTCATATTACTTAATAATATATTATAGTTATTATTATCAGGTACAACTGCTCTTTTTCTCTTTTATACCAAGTAAATGGTTTGCAAACTTCCATTGTGACTTAGTGTCATTTGTACCAAAATTGAATTTATCTCTATAATACCTATATTTAACTTCCTTAATACACTTTTTTACATATTACTTTTAGCTTTTGTATTCTGTTTCATCTTGCACAATACCTGGATATTTTTTATATCTCATATACAATTTATTTTTCGTCTATACATTTGATTAATTCATCAGTGATCCATTTTTTCCTACTTGTTGCTTTATTCCTCTTTTTTATTAATAACAAATAAATTTTTATCATCAATTAACCTTTGAAAGACTTTTTATACAACAATCTATTATCAGTGCCATTATCAGATATTCATAAATTTGCAAAATTTTGTTGCTTTACATAGTGTTCAAAATTATAATAATTGATATCTGTAATGTTTTCACATTTGGGTGAAACACTGTTTATTGAAATTTTTTTCAAATTAAGTTTATCTACTATTGGAATATGATCAATCAATTGGATTTATAAACTGTCACATCAACAGTGACATTTTTTGCTTTTCTGACAAATACGTGGTCTAAACAACTATATCGGTTTGTACTAAATCTAGTAGGTACATTCACATACTGTTTTAGTCAGAATTCAGACATCAAACTTAAGTAATTATTAACATCATTAAAATTATTCAGTAAATCGATATTAAAGTCCCCAATTAAAACAAGGTTTTCTTCACGTATTTATTTTAAATATTCACTTAAATCTTTAAGAAATTAATCTATTGTTAAGCTAAGGGATCTATAAACATAAATGACAGATACATTAGCTACATAATCACACAAATGAAGGGTTTCTGCACTTATCATTTCAATTTTTTTGTTTAATATTAAATTTCCTTTTCTAACATAAAGCATTACACCTCGAGATTTATTTGAAATTCTGCAATTGAAATATATATAAAAACCGTCAATTTTATAAATAGGTATCTCTTCCTACTGAACCCAGATTTGTGAAGGAAATATCATATTTATTTCTTGAAAAACATTTTCAATTTCTACTAAAATTGGTTAAAATTTTGCTTTGCACTTCCTATATTATAGTAAATGAAAGTGACGCCTGAAAGTGAATCAAAAAATAACCGTGCATCAGTCGGATCCTGCAACACCAATGTCTCTTCCTCATTCAACAAAGCGTCCAATATAAAATTTAAATTTTCTGTGGCCATAAAACACAAAATTCTACAAAAAATACTGAAAACCTTCAGGACTGTTACTATGTATAAAAAATTTTAACTTTTCATTACTATGATCCATCCAGTTTAACATGACTTTCCAAGTAAGGAAACAATTTTCAGAATAGTTGTCCCGGTCATGTTTAACAAAACTAGTGTAATATTACTCCTTATTATTGTTAGTACCCTATGCGCAGATAATACCTTATGAATTCCTTCTAGAAAGAGCAAGGTATTTTTTGGTCATATTCAAATACAGAGACACAATTTTTAGAGGTATACTGAATATCCCCAAAATAGCTGTTGTGTATAACTGACATTGATAAAATTTTGATGATTTAGAATCAAAAGTTTGTTTTAATATCAAATACCTACTTTGTGTTGCAAAAATCATCGTTTTAGTGTTAATATCATAAAACCCTATACCTGAAATACCAGTAGTAAGAGAATTTATAAAATAAAGCATAAGTCTATTTTTAGAAATTGAATATACTCAATGTGCTAACATTATCTTATTTAATACCACAAGTAATATGCTTCTAGCCTTTACTGTTGTTTCCTATTTTTCCATTAAAACCTCTAATATATCTCTAATATTTATCATTATGGGTTTTATAGTTGTTTTAATATCTTTATTGAATACTGTTTGCACCCTATCTACTGAGATAATTTCAATAATTATTTTCATGATTTGTAGATATTCAAAATTTTCAACCATAATCATCATAATGTCATTGAGTTCATCAAATATACTAGTATTATTAATAGGCATTAAAAATGTCATCACATGAAACCACAAAATTTGCTTTGATATCGATAGTTTCATCATATTTATTAAAATGCAAACTAAGCCGTCCCATGGCCGAGTGGTTAGCGCGCTTGGCTACTGATCTAAGGGACCTAGGTTCGAGCCCCGGGTAAGGTATGGATGTATGTGTCGTTTTTCTGCTGAGGTACTGCCATCCTCTCAGATCTTCTACTATGGCATATAAACTGACAGGCTCCTGTCAGCCTCTGTGGCAAGCAGCTGCTTGACGGGTAATTTATTATTTATTATTATTTTTTATATTTGCTTTGTAAATCCTAATATCTCTAATGCTGGCAATAAAAAAGCTTATTAAAAACATTTTACACTTTTCTTTAATTATTGTGATCCCATGGTATAACAACAACCTATCAACCTATCAACCTGGGGCGGGGGTAGCTCAGTCGGTAGCGCGCCAGGCTCGTAATCTGCAGCTCCCAGATTCGAGTCCCGGCTGGTTGAGCGTTGAGATTTATCTCCGCAATAATTCCTCGCCGTGTCCACGGTCAGTAGGGGACATCGATGGGCTTGGAAAGGCCGCCGTCCGTCGGGTGGGACGTTAAGCAGTCACTGTGCACGTTAAAGAACACGCTGGATGGCCTTGACGGGAGGCTACCATCTGTCTCCCAACAGCTGTTCCAGTGGGTCCCTTCCCCCAACCTTCTCTGAGCCTTCGGGGTCCTTATGACCTGGCCATTTATCCCATTGTGTGCCAAAACGTATCGCTCAGAGGTAAAACAACCCAAACAACCCAACTATTTTAACCATGTTCACTGTAAATTTATCAGGTTCTTCAAATGTAATAAATAGCTGCATTATGATTATTTTAGGAAAAAGATTAATCAAGGATAATCCGTGTATTCTTAACTTTCAAAAACTTTGAAAATGTTTATAAAGCTTAACTTTGTAGTTTGCTGTCCTTTCAAGATATTTTGTAATGCTAAAAGACAGCATATCTTGAATTTAGAAACACAAATATTTATACTTGCATGGAAAAATTTTATAAATTGCAAGATCTTAAGTTTACTATATTTGACAAATTTTAGCCAGTAACTGAATATTAACTTAAGAGGTATTTTAATGTGCAGAAAACCTGTAACCTGTTTAGTAGTTCAAAAATAGATTTCTTTTGCCTCTCACACACAGAAATGATGTGAATAATATTGAAACCTCTTTCATCAAATATGTCAGGAATATTAATAATGTGTACAAATAACATTTTAGACATAAACATGTTACAGTCGCTCAAAAAAGTATCCGAACGCTATGATTGACTACAGAATTCAGAAAAATATATCTCGCAACGATTTTTTTAGAAATTAGTGATCTAGTAACCTTCATGTGCTGTACACGAAGGTTGCCAGATAACTAATTTCTAAAATAATCGTTGCCATATATTTTTTTGAATTCTATAATCAACCATAGCGTTCGGATACTTTTTTGAGCGACTGTACATGTATCTCAGTACATGTATTAAAATTTTTGGCAAAATGTTATATTGTAAAGTAAACACTAGAGTTCTCTCTAGCACAGTTAATATAAGTTTATAGAGTTTATTTGATAGTCTAAGAATCTTAGTAATAGTTATTTTAGAATGTTTAGCCAAAGACTTTGTACACAGAAGTAATTGTGCAGATTGTAATAGCAACAAAGATCTTCCTTTTACAACAGACAGAATCTGTGTGGACAAACTTTGCACTTATCCATTCAAAATAGAAAGTAGCTCTGCCTCATCTCTAATTCTTATAATTCTAGTGTCTGTTGATTTCTTGTGGAATATTTTGCCTTTCTTTCTCCAAACATGTAGAAATATATTTTTCATTTTGAATTGCTTCGTTAGATAGAGAAGGTATTTCATCTGCTTTGGTAGGTGTTCATTGTGTATAATTTATTACTTGAAAATGTTGGACTGATCATATTGGCCTTTAAATCCTTTTTATCTTCAATTTTTTTATCCAGTTGTTCCTTGCTTCCACATCTTTCAGTTTAACTATAATTGGCTATTTTATTTTTTGTTAAAAGTTGGACTCCTGTGTGCCACAATTATCTCTTCAGTATTTTTAATACCCAAAGTATTTGCAATTTTTAAATTAAGTTCATTGTTTCTTCTTTAGGTTCTTCGGGGAGACCAAGAATTTCTATATTTGAGGCCTTCGATCTCATTTCCAACTCAGTTATATCCTTTCTACACTCCATAATTTCCCTTTTTAATAATTTATTTTCCTTTGACAATGCAAGATTTTCTTCTCTCAGCATATTAAATTGTAATTTTAGATCATTGAAAGTTCTAAAGATTCATGTTTGAATTCAATAGACCTATTTATTTCAGCAATATCTTTCTTCATAATATCATTATCCATTATTCTATCATTTCTTAGCTGAGAATAATCATCTTTTATGTCTTTTCGAATATCTTTCATTATTTTCATAAATTCTGTCCTTAGGGAGTCAATTGCTTTATGTACGGATATCAAATCTTCGTTTTCGGATTTTTCAACTCAGGTGTTTCTTGTGTATCTTTATTAAAGTCCCATTCAATGACATATTCCTTGTCACTTAAAAGGATCGTGTCCTTATTCTTTGTACTGCATCTGGAACATTTCCATCTCTCCTTTCTCTCTTTTGATAATCTCTTAACAATTCCTTCAGTTAAACCAATGCAAACTGAATAAAAGTAACTTTTACGTACCATTTCACAAAACAGAATGTCCCGTGAGTCATTAATGTGATCGCTACAGGATTGGCAACAAATTTCTGCCATAATTTTACAGAATCTCGCCAAAACTTTGTCTGTATAATACAAGAGGGTAGGCAAAGTTGAATAACTAATATGTTGAAATTCGAAACTTACACATATATAAATTTCTTTGTAGAGATCTGTTTAGTTATTCATTTTATAATCAGAAAATGTTCAATTCTTATTCCAAAAACTGGAGTTTCAATATTATTTGTTTTTGTACAAAAAAGATAAAATGTAGCAGAGTTAAAAACTTTCCACCTTACCTTTTCGTATCGTTGCCAGATATACACACCATTCCAAAAAATCTCTTATTGTATACCGAGACATGAAACTCCATGTCTGTGAGTTTTATCGCCATGGCTATCCACATTTCCACACGAAATCAAATACACACCATTTAACAGAATAGGAAAAAAAGTTAAAACTACCTCGCATCCATCCAGTTCTCCATTGAAAACCATACTAAAATCTTTCGCACTGGAACGATACAATCATCCCGACACTTTTCTTAAGATAATTTTGACTCCGTTTCTAATAAATTTTTGTTTCGAGCAAATTTCTGTTTCGAACAAAAGTTGTCGAACACGTTTTCGGATATCACTAGCAACTCTGCTGGGGATGAATTGATTCGAAAAGATCGTTTTTTTACTGAGGCATTACTTCTAACACTGCAAGTTTCTGACGTGTGGAGAGTTTCACACGCTACCTTAAATCTTAAATAATATCGCAAAATAAGAAAACATGGTAAAATATCTTTTATACTTAGAAGAAGTTCATTTTTGTCTTTTATGTGCTGAGGTATCTTTCTTCTGCAATAACAAGCAGTCACCCATCGTTGCTGGGTCCCACCTGCCTTGATATCTCTCCTCCATGGTTCGGATATCCTGGTGAAATCTTTCCCCTTGCTCATCACTGATAGCTCCTAAGTTTTTGGGAAAGAAGTCGAGATGCGAGTGCAAGAAATGGATCTTCAATGATATTCGGCAGCCAAGATTTCATAGTTTTTGAGAAGATCCTGAATGAGCTGATGGTAGTTTTCCCTTTTGTGATTCCCCAGAAAACCCTGGACCACAGACGTGAAGGATTTCAATGAAGCGCTCTCCTTCATATTCAGTTTACCTTCGAAAGAGTATCTTCCAGTAGCTTCCTGATCTGAGGACCGACAAAGATTCCATCGTTGTGTTTGACATCACTTAGTTTCGGAATTTTTTCCTCCAAATGCAAAAACCCTTTACCAATTTTGTCCTTAGCCTTTACAAAGTTTTTCATAAGCCCCAGTTTAATGTGTAGTGATGGAAGCAGAACATCAGAAGGGTCAACTAGAGGCTTATACCTCACATTATTCTTTATTTCTCATCTTCTTATTTTCTATATCACATCTTATTTTCGGCCAGTCCTTTGTTTTGTAATGTTTCATTCAATGTTCAGAAATGATTACATTGTAATGTAATCATTTCTGAACTTTCTTCCAGAAATGATTACATTGTAATGTAATCATTTCTGGCACTACTGTCCCACAAACACAGAAAACAGGAAAATTTGGCCCGAGTAAGAGAAATATGACTTGTAGGTCACCACATATTGTCCACTTAATCTGGTCGTATTTTATAGCAGTGAGCATTTTTTCCATGCTTTTTTAAGTTTCCTTCATTCTCGCAGCGGGTGTCACTAGAATGGAAGGTTTTTAGTTTCTTTTATGCAAAAGGACAACTTCTAAGCTGAATTTTGACAAATCTAATAAATGGACGTCATTTCTTAGGGTCGTGAGTTGTTCCAATTTCTTCCATCAACTTTGAAATATCTGTGCCGAAACACAAATTATCCTGCATCTTGTAATACGCAGATAAAGCGAAATTTCTCTATCTTACCTTTGGCCAGAAGATTCCACTCTTGAACCTAAAATCAACTCTTGATCCAACTCTTAACCTAAAACAGTTGTTTGGAAAGTCTAGTTCTCGAACAATTCATGTAGTTCATTTTGCTGAATCAGATGAGGCTCGTCTAACATTTTAGGGGTGTATAAGATCAGGATCAACATATGCCTCAAAGTCTTCCTCTGATGAATGTGAATCCATCTCCTCCCAGTTGGTTGGAGGTGTTGGTATAGGAAGATCTTCTCCTTGAGGAACTAACCTTAATGCAGAAGGGACATTTGTATATTGTATTTTGTTTTTGTTCTTTTTTGAAAAGCCGACACTTTAGTTAAACAAAAACAGCAATCATGGAGGTGACTAGTTGGCTCACGCCAAACCACTGTAGCTGCAAAGTGCGTGGATTTTATCTTACCTTTCAACCAGTCACTCAGGCCAACAACGCACGAAATGCAGCACACATGTGGAGCCCATGTTTTGTCCTGATCTGTAACATGACATCCGAAATTCAAGTTATAGGTTTTATTCACAATCTTTGTCAAAGAACGACCCTGGGATTTTAAAATGTAATTCCCACACTCATAACAAAACTTAACTGGCACATTAACTCATCTGCGACGCTGACTTTGGACCATTTAAACGCCAAACTTCACTCTTCAACGTGCAGCACGTGCGTCTCCTACAATGAAAACAACAAGAAAGGCGGTCTAAAAATAGGTTACTGTTCCATGTTTTCTCCCCCTTGGCAATCAGTGTTGCCATCCACAAAAAGTAAAATATCTAGTATCCTCCCAGTTGCCTGGAGGTGTTGCTATAGAAAGATTTTAATAGGTGTCAAAATGGGCAATAACATAAAAATGTGACGTGCTAGCCATTTTTTAAGATCAGATCTGAAATCGGCACCTGGAAAAGAGTTAAAGGAAGCTATAATTGTTCATGTTATAAAAACCATGTGAACCGGTATAATAAGAACGGTAGGAAACGAATTCTACGAAATTACTGGTAGTATCCCAAATGGTATATTAATTATATTAACAGACTGCGTTTATTTGGTTATACGCAAAATGTTTACCGCTTCCTATTTTCCCTTTCTTTTGTATTATCTACTAAATTTAATCCTGTTACGTTGGTTTCACACAACCATTAAAGACGAATGTTATCTGCTGTTATGCCCCCAATGCGGATGCCAATGTGGATGAGACGGATAGGTTTTACGGACAACTTCAGGATATTTTGAATTCTGCCAAGAAAGGAGATATTACCCTTGTTCTAGGTGACTTCATTGTCAAAGTTGGTACTGACTCTGACCTTTGGGGAGTGGTGATGGGCCCTTTTGGTATTGGTAACTGCAATGGCAATGGGCAACGCCTCCTGCAGGACAACGTAATAATGTGTAGAAATCTCGGTGCCCGACTATACTGAGACAGCAGTATAGCCTTGAGGGAGTTACCACGAAACCACAATCCACTATCCAGAAAACATTCATAGATCTCGCCTTCTTAAATCATACCTAACTGTGGGAGAAAACCTGTAGAAGAGAGAGACCTTACTTTTAGAAACAAGTCTGTCTGATGAAATAATCATTGAGGTGCAGTGAGTTTTGAACATTGCCTAATAGAACCAAAATAACTCACTAAATTTAGACCACATCAATTTGCCAATACAGATAAGATGTTAATTTTTGAATTTAGATGCCTAAATTTCAAATGATAGTCCTACCGTTTTGCACAGGGAAGCTATCATGATTGAGAGTCCTCAGGCTCTCCCATCGACAAGTCACACTTAATAGGGCCGCGCTCCCGTTCGGCATGACCCTCAACTTCGTCCTCTCCTCTGGGACACCAACCGGCGGCCTCCCCAGCAATACCTCAAGCGCGGACTTGGCTGCAGCCGAGTAGATGAACCCACATGACCGGGGACTCCAATCCCAGTCTGCAGGCCCTCACAAGGCCACTCCATCCCGACTCCATGTCACCATAGACTTCGCAGGGGCGATGTAGGAGCCACTCGACTGGGGATCCATCCAGTCGGCAGGCCCTCAGAATAGCCTCTCCATCGGGGCACCAAGACGACCTAGGACTTCGCAGGGGCCGGCCAATAAGTCTACCTGACTGGGGATTCTCTCCCAGTCGGTGGTCCCCCAGCCGGCCCCTCCATCGAGGCCGCAAGGCACGCCAGAAACACCGACGAGCTGGCACCCAGTTTCACAGAGGCACCTTCAAATTCACCACCATGTCATTCAGTAATCCTAATCTTGGCAGCCAAAAGAGTTGCTGGGAACTCTTAGCTTGACTTTTCCATCGGTAAGCCCGTCAACCGGGGATCCCACTCCCAGTCGCGAGCCTCCAACTTCGTCCTCCCCATTGTGAGCAGGCCGAAGCCCCCCAGTGAACAGTATTCCGACCCATGATATCACTGAGGCCGCATCGATGAGCCCACTGGACCGGGTCCTCCAAGTCCAGTCCGCAGATCCTCAAGTACGGCCCCTCAACCGGGACTGCAACCCGGAGCTTCTCAGGGGACAAGTCAATAAGCCCACTGTACCGGCCCACCCAAAACCGGTCTGCAGACTCACAACAGGCCCCCTCCACCAGAGGTTATAACACTTGGTGAACCCCGGAGAACCAGAGATCCGAACTCAACTTCTCAGAGGCACCGTACGCCCTCCACCACAACAAGGTGGTCCCCCTCGGGGGGGGAGCTCCTACAGGACAGTAAACATAATGGTTCGAGAATAATTAACACCTATTACAAACACCGCGACATACATAAGTACACATGGGTTTCACCAGTTGGGCTGCATAAAAATATGATAGATTATATATTTATTAATAGGAAATGGATTAGTTCTGCTAGGAATACCAGGTAATATAGGGGAGCTGAAATTCGATCTGACCATTACCTTGTTAAAATCTTGCAACTTAAACTTAAGAAGTGTTGTGATAAGGTTAAAAAATTTGCTTTTAATACTGAAGCTCTGAAAGACCCAGTTTTAGCCAAAGCTTACCATGATAGGTTACTTAGTCATTATGACAGTCATGGTATGCTTACTATTGAAGTTGAGGAAGAATGGGATCATTTTAAACAGGCTTTTTTGGACACTAACAGTACGCTTTTAGGAAAAAAGGAGCAGAAGAGACAAAAATATCTGAGTGATAAGGCACTTGAGCTTATTTCGGAAAGAAAGAACTGGAGGAATGTTTTTAATCAATACCTATTAGTCTTAATAGGAAGCATTACAGAGAACTTAATAAACGTGTAAAAGATCAGTTAGCTGCTGATAAGAATCTTTGGCTTGATGGTTTGGCTGACAAAGCCGAGGAAGCAGTTAGACAGCACAGCAGCAGAGAGCTGTACCAGACAGTTAATGTTTTGTGTGGTAGAAAATGGACAGGCATACAAGGATTGAAGGATAAACAAGGTAAGGTTATAAAAGGTGAGGATTCTGTTACGGCTAGGTGGGATTAGCATTTCAGTAATGTTCTAAACCATTTGGTAAATTCTACTCCCATTGTTTGTAATGATAGCAGATGCATTACTGGCTTTAATAATGGCTCTATAACACAGTCTGAAGTTATTTTGGCTGTTTCTAAACTTAAACTACGTAAATCCCCAGGGGTAGATGAAATTACTACGGAAATGCTTAGAGCTGGGAATGTTTCGGTTACCACTTGGATGACTGAAATTCTGAATATATTTTATGATAAAGGCATGGTTCCTAAGGATTTTACCAGAGCTATTGTTATCCCTATTTTCAAAAAAGGTGATCGCAGTTCTTGTGATAGCTATAGCAGTATCAGCCTACTCTCTGTTCCAGGTAAAGTTCTTTCCATGATTGTGCTTAATAGAATTAAGAATCTGGTTGACAGTCAATTGCGTGATGAGCAATGTGGATTCAGAAGTGGTAGGGGATGTGTAGATCAGATATTTCCACTTAGGCAGATTCTTGAGAAATATTAGAGTTTCAGAAACCTGTGGTTAGTAGCTCTGTAGATTCGAAAAGACTTTTCGTTCTGTTGATCGTCATAATATGTTGTTGATCGTGAGATTGTGTAGCATAACAGAAAAATATATTTAACGTAATGAAAGCTCTCTATAGTAACACTATAGAGTAACCAATAGTAACAGAATGTAATGATAAGAATACAATAGTCATCATCATCATCATCATCATCATCATCATCAAGCAGCCATGGGTTACGGAGGTCCAACCAGACCATGCAATTTAGTTCTCCAAGTAAGTCTATCCTGAGTTACATCTACTGCATCTGGCCACTGCACACCAATTCTAACAAGGTCCTGTTTGACATTGTCTGCCCACCGCATCCTAGGTCTCCCCTTCTTTCTGAGGCCTTTAGGCACACTGTTCATAACCCTATTCGCCAATCTATAATTATTCATACCGGCAACATGGCCAAACCAACGGAGTCTCTCTCTGCACAATATGCTGCTTAAAGGAGGTTGCAAACTCCTTTGCCTAATCTCATCATTAGTTACAAAGTTGAACCACCAAATGCCCAAGATACTGCGTAAGCATCTGGAATGAAAAGCATCTAGTTTCCTGTTATTTTGTTTACAAAGTGTCCAAGTTTCACAACCATAACTAACCCTAGAAAGAACCAAACTATAATACAGTCTAATTTTGGTCTTTAGGTGTATACGCCTATTTCTCCACACTCTCCATAGATTCTTAAAAGTCCCGGCAGCAATCCCTATTCGTCTGTTAATCTCATGCCGCACATCACCATTATCTGTTACATAGCTCCCAAGATAATTAAACTGTGACACCTGCTCAAAACTGTAACCATTCAGATTAACTGAATCACAGCCTGCCTGACTAATTTTCATCACTTTAGTTTTCTCTCTGTTTATAACCAAACCTGTTCTACTACCAATCTCATCAACAGCTCGAATGAAAGAGTTCATCTCATCAACATCATTTGCCAAAAGGGCTAAATCATCAGCGTAATCTAAATCAGAAATTTTCGTATCTCCAGCCCATTTAAGGCCAAAATCTTTCCCTTGAAGTGAATTTCGCATAACATAATCAATAACCAAGCTAAAGAGAAAAGGAGACAAAATGCACCCTTGTCGAACACCAGAAGTAATGCTAAACCAATTGCTACAAGCCTTACCAACTCTCACACACGACTCAGTGTTATTATAGAGAGATTTCATAATGTTAACTACCTCGTCTGGTATACCATATGATTTCACAATCAACCACAAATTATGACGATCAACAGAGTCGAAAGCCTTTTTGAAATCAACAAAGCTAGCAACCAAAGGTTTCTGAAACTCTAAACATTTCTCAAGAATCTGCCTAAGTGAAAATATCTGATCCACACATCCCCTACCACTTCTGAATCCACATTGCTCATCACGCAATTGACTGTCAACCAGATTCTTAATTCTATTAAGCACAATCATGGAAAGAACTTTACCTGGAACAGAGAGTAGGCTGATACCCCTATAGTTATCACAAGAACTGCGATCACCTTTTTTGAAAATAGGGATAACAATAGCTCTGGTAAAATCCTTAGGAACCATGCCTTTATCATAAAAGATATTCAGAATTTCAGTCATCCAAGTGGTAACCGAAACATTCCCAGCTCTAAGCATTTCCGTAGTAATTTCATCTACCCCTGGGGATTTATGAAGTTTAAGTTTAGAAACAGCCAAAATAACTTCAGATTGTGTTATAGGGCCAACATTAAAGCCACCAATGCATCTATCATCATTGCAAACAATGGGAGTAGAACTAACTACATTGTTTAGAACATCACTGAAATGCTCAGCCCACCTAGCCATGACAGAATCCTCACCTTCTATAACCTTACCTTGTTTATCCTTCAATCCTTGTATGCCTGTCCGTTTTCTACCACACAAAACATTAACTATCTGGTACAGCTCTCTGCTGTTGTGCTGTCTAACTGCTTCCTCGGCTTTGTCAGCCAAACCATCAAGCCAAAGATTCTTATCAGCAGCTAACTGATCCTTTACAAGTTTATTAAGGTCTCTGCAATGCTTTCTATTAGGACTAGTAGGGTATTGATTAAGGGCATTCCTGCAGTTCTTTCTTTCCGAAATAAGCTCAAGTGCCTTATCACTCAGATAATTTTGCCTCTTCTGCTCCTTTTTTCCTAAAAGAATACTGTTAGTGTCCAAAAAAGCCTGTTTAAAATGATCCCATTCTTCCTCAACTTCAGTAGTAAGCATACCATGACTGTCATAATGACTAAGTAACCTATCATGGTAAGCTTTGGCTATAACTGGATCTTTCAGAGTTTCAGTATTAAAAGTAAATTTTTTAACCCTAGCACAACACTTTTTAAGTTTAAGTTGCAACACACTTTTAACAAGGTAATGGTCAGATCCAATTTCAGCTCCCCTATATGCCCTGGTATTCCTAACAAAACTAGCCCATTTGCTGTTAATTAATATGTAATCAATCATATTCTTATGCAGCCCATCAGGTGAAACCCATGTGTACTTATGTATGTCGCGGTGCTTGTAATAAGTGTTAGTTATTCTGAATCCATTGAGTTTACTTACCTGTAGTAGACGTTGCACATTGCCATTGCAGCTACCAATACCAAAAGGGCCTATTACACCTCCCCAAAGGTCAGAGTCAGTACCAACTTTGGCATTGAAGTCACCAAGAACAAGGGTAATATCTCCTTTCTTGACAGAATTCAAAATATCCTGAAGTTGTTCATAAAACCTATCTTTCTCATCCTCATCGGCATCCTCAGTGGGGGCATAACATCAGATAACATTCAAATCTTTAACGCTTCTCTGAAATTTTGCTGTAAAAAACCTTTCATTAATGCACTCATATCCTAGAAGAGCATCGCTAGCGTGTCTGCTGAGAAGCAGACCCACACCTTGGTGATGCTTATTATCGTCCCTCCCTGAAAAGAGAAATTTAAGATTATTTTTAAGAATCTGACCTTTATCTGTCCATCTGGTCTCTTGCAAGAAGAGAATATCTAAATTATAACAGTGGAATTCTTGTGTGAGGACATCAAGAGAAAAAGCTCTGTGCAGAGTCCTCACATTCCAACTACCTATGGAGAGAAAATGGTTAGTGGATGTTTAAAGAAACTATGTTTATTGAGAGAGGGAATGTCGACAATATCAAACAGCCCCCTAATCGCAGACATGGGGCAAAGACCCGTTCCCCCACTACCAAAGGCTGAAGCCGTCTACACTGGAAGACTTCCTCCAATGTAGAATTTGACGATGTCAATAGAAGCAAAGAGTTCAGGTGCCTGCGATGACTTCTGCTCAGGATTATCCACCAGCTGATAAACATATCCTGTGAATGTATTCACTTGGGGCTGTCAACCCACAAACAAACAGAAAACACAGCAGAAGATTTTCCCTCCACAAGAAGCCCACCAGTGCAGCAAAATCAGGATCCATAATCAAGCTCAGAGCCATATATCTGTCCAGTGCAGTAGGTTTATATGGTCAGCACCAGGACCCTGTGTGGTTGACCACTGCTCAGCAGGGTAGAAAAAAAGAAAAGTAGCCGTAGTTGTCCAGATCAGTAGGCCACACTAATCTGGCAGCCCTCCCCTTCCGTTCACTTCCACAAGAGAGTATCTCTTTTGAAAGCTACTAACGGTCCGCACCACGAGAAGGCGGGGTTGGACATTAGGTGCTAGGCCTGGCCGGTTCTATGCATCATCACAAGGGATTGGTGCATAGCTCTCCTTCCAGTGACTACCTAGCTACCATTTACCGACCATACAATAGTAATAGAACAAAATAGTAAAATGTAATAGTTAATATTTTTATGTGGGAAAAACGGACAGGTATACAAGGATTGAAGGTAAGGTTATTCAAGGTGAGGATTCTGTTATAGCTAGGTTGGCTGAGCATTTCAGAGACATTAAACAATGTTGTTAGTTCTACTCCTATATGCTATGTATAATGAGGATAGATACATTATTGGCTTTAATGTTGGCCATATATCACATGTCTGAAGTAATTACCGCTATTTTAAACTTAAACTAGTACATAAATCCCGAGGGGTAAATGAAATTACTACTTAAATGCTTAGAGCTGGGAATGTTTGAGTTACCACAAGGATGACTGAAATTTTGAATATTTTTACGATAGTAAATGGTTCCTAAGAAATTCACCAGAGATATTATTATATCTATTTTTAAAAAGGAGATCGCATTAATCGCCTATCATATTTAAAATTATAATTAATATTTAAAAATTAATCGCGTATCGTATTAAAAAAGGAGATCGTTCTTGTGACAACTATAGCGATATCATCCTATTTTCAATTCCAACTAAAGTTCTTTGTATGATTGTGCTTAATAGAATTAAGAATCTGGTTGACATGCAATTGCGTGATGGGCAATGTGGATTCAGAAGTAATAGAGGATGTGTAGATAAGTTATTTTCACTCATGCAGATTCTTGAGAAATGTTAAGAGTTTCAGAAAGGCTTTCGACTCTGTTGATCGTCCTAATTTCTGGTTAAATTTGAGATCGCATGACACACCAAACAAGTTAGTTAACATAATGAAAGTTCTTTATAATAAACTGAGTCGTGTGTGAGAATATTTGAATGAGTCGTGTGTGAGGCTTGCAGCAATTGGTTTAGTTTCATTATTGATTATGTTATGCGAAATCTTTTGCAAGGGAAAGATTCTGGCCTGAAATGGTCTAGAGCATAGATTCCCAACGGGGGCGATACCGACCCCCAGTGGGCGCTGGAGCCTTCCATGAGGGCGGTAGCGGATCCAGAGGCAAATAGAGAGCGTTGAAGCAGTCAAGAGTGGCGGTCAAATAAATAAATAAATTTAACGGAATTTTCTGTGACAACCTTTTTATCTCTCCTATTCTGTGGTGTCTTCCTGGTGATTCTGGTCATCCACTACCTCATCCGTCATGTACAGCTTTTCAACTGCAGCTTGGACAGTAAGTTCTCTGCTACCGCCTCATTACGTACCAGTACGCCTACTAGCGTACTGGTACGTCTGAAGTCGACTGAGATGCTCTCAAAAGTTTTCTTCAAGATCACAGATTGGATATAAGCTTCAATATGTTTTCCCACTCGAAGTCGCTTTGAGTATGCTCTATGGTACGTAGTTACAATACCATCCCACGTCAGAACATAAGGTATAATATTAACATTACACTTGTGACTTAGGCTCAACTCATTAGCCAGCAGATCATATTTCCTCTTCTTTTCAACCTCTACTGTCTGCGGGTTATCCTGAGATGTTATTCCTACTTCAATAATTGTAATCTCATTCAATACCTTAACATGCACTACTATATCAGGCTTATCATGTTGGACATGTGTGTCCGTCCTAATAGGCAAATCAACCTTGATGCAATAATAATATAATAATAATAAATTTATTATATTTAATACTTTTTTTATAATTATTTTTTAATATAATAAAATACTTTGAAAATACCTGTTTTCATGAATAAATATTTTATCTGGCTATGTAAATTATCTTATTGTTATCGCGTTAATAAGCATTTTTAAATTAGCATTAGGTATACCTATACCTAATTTGTTTTAGTTTAGAATAGATTGACGGTGACAAGTCCTTGCAAGTTGGTAGGCAAACACGCGGTTCATGCCATTTGACATGTTTCGAAAAGAATATGGGAGCTTGAAATGACTTGTTTACGGAGCAAGTGCGCCGGCATCGCAAACATACAAGTTAATGCGTGCACAAAATCAAATCTATAAAAGCGATAGCTCTAGGAATGTTTTATTATTTTTATGTGCTTCGCCGTGATAAATAGTCATGAGTGATAAGTGTTAGAAGTCATTATAAACATTATTTTTATAACTATCTATAAATCTGTTGAGAAGTTAATTTGTATTTGAAAATGTCTGAATCTACATCTTAAAAGAAATGCCGCCAGTATAGTATTGAGGATTTGAAATATGGATTTACGTACTCTCCTATGTGTTTAATTTGCCGAAAAGTTTTTTCAAATGAGGCTATGAAACCTTCTAGGCTACAAGAGCATTTAAATAAAATGCATGCTAATAAGAAGAACAAAGATTTATCCTATTTTCAAGAACTGGAAAAGCAATATTTAAAACAGCCAACTATGTCAAACCTTTTTGCGTCGTCTTCTAAACAAGATGATGATGGACTACGAGCTCATATAACGTTTCATTGTTAATCGCAAAAGCAGGGAAACCACCCACAATTGGCGAGGAATTAATTTTGCCGGCAGTCAAAGAGATATTAAAAACTGTTCTTCATCATAAGACACCGTCAGATATCATTAAAAAAATTCCTCTCAGTAATAATTCAATGCAAAGAAGAATAGATGAAATGACAAAAGACATTAAAATATCATTATGTGATTACTTAAAGACTTGCAAATTTTCCATTCAACTCGATGAATCAACTCTACCAAATAACGAAGCTCTACTCTTATCATACGTACGATTTATAAAAGAAGAAAAAATTCATGAAGAGTTATTATTTGCTAAAAATTTGGAATCTGAACAAAGGGAGAATTTATATTTAATACCATGCAAAAGTTTTTTCAAGAGAAAGAAATTCCTATTTGCAATATTTTGTCTGCTGCTACTGATGGTGCTCCAGCAATGACAGGGCGTCATAAGGGTTTCATAGCGCATTTGAAACAAGCAGTACCAAATGTACTCGCTGTACATTGTATTATTCATCGTCAGCATTTGGTTGCAAAAATTTGAATGAACGTCTGCATACGTCGCTCCATTACGTTATTAAAGCAATCAATAAGATTAGAAGCAATTCATTGAATGACCGATTATTTGGTAAGCTTTGTAATGAAAATGAAGATTACAATCGCTTGCTGCTGCACACAAGAAGTACGTTGGCTCTTAAAGGTGTTTGTCTGAATCGTTTTTTCAATCTCTTTGACTCAGTACTGGACTTTCTTGAAGACAGACGAAAAATTGCGCGAAAACCTGATTAGTCATAAAATGACATCGCTTATTTGACAGACCTGTTTAAAATATTTAATCAAGTTAATTTACAATTGCAAGGTGATGAGTTGAATTTAATTAAAACAAAAAACGTCATAGCTGCTTTTGTGGGAAAACTTCTTCTATTCAAACGAAATCTAGGTAGAGGTGAATACAACCACTTTCCTACATTATCAGCAGTCTCTGCAAAACCGGAAGATTTACTTACTTACTGCCAACATTTGGAAGTTCTTCATGTTGATTTTACGGAGCGTTTCCAAGATATTTTAAACATGAATATACCGAGTTCGGTTTTAGATCCTTTCGCAAACACAGATACTGAAGAATCATCAAATTTGGAAGAGGAACTCTTAGAACTCACGACTAACGAAGCACTCAAAGTAAAATTCAAACATGGATACCAAGAGTTCTGGCTTCAAAAATCAATACCAGTTCTCTACCCTGGATTGTGGGCAATAGTACAGAAGTTTTTAATCGCATTTCCTTCGTCCTATATGGCTGAGCGTGGATTCAGTGCAGTAGCTAATTTACTGTCAAAGAAGAGGAACAAGACTACACATCACTGAACGTGGCGATCTGCGATTGATGTTAACGAAATTGGAACCCGACATTAACAAATTGTTAACACTCCACCAGCCTCAACCATCTCATTCATTTTTTTTATTTATTATTAATTTTGTGTTTATCTCATTATTTTTTATTTCTTACTCATTCTGCGTTCATTTTTAAAATTTTAATAAACAATTTTATTGTACATTTGGTTGTCGTTTTATTAATTTCTGCTTTATGATTTTTAATAGATAAATAAACAAATAAATTAGGTACAGATAATATGCAACAATATTTTAATATTTCATATAAAATTAACTATTATGGACTAGGGGGCGTTGAAATTTTTGTTCTCTTCTAAAGGGGGCGATGGTCCAGAAGAAGTTGGGAATCACTGGTATAGAGATTTCATTTCTGATTTAGATTAGGATCTGATTTAGATGATTTGGATTTTTTGGCTAATGATATTGATGAGATGAATTCTTTCATTAGGACTGTTTATAAGACTGGTAGTACAGTATGTTTGGTGATAAACAGAGATAAAACCAAAGTGATGAAAATTGGTCAGGCAGTTGGTGTTTTAGTCGCTCTGAATGGTTGCTCCCTTGAGCAAGTGTCTCAGTTTAATTATCTTGGGAGTTATGTAACAAATACTGGTGATGTGCAGCATGAGATCAACAGGCGAATAGGGATTGACTCTGGGACTTTAAGGAATCTATAGAGAGTGTGGAAAAATAGGCGTATACACTTAAAGACTAAAGGTAGACTTTATAATAGTTTGGTTCTTTCTAGGGTTAGTTATGGTAGGGAAACTTGGACGCTGTGTAAACAAGATAACAGGAAACTTCATTCTTTTGATTCAAATGCTTACGCAGTATCTTCGGCATTAGGTGGTTCAATTTGTAAGTAATGAAGAAGTAGGCAAAGGAGTCGGCAACCTCTTCTGAGCAGTATTTTGTGCAGAGAGAGAATTATTTGGTTTAGCCATGCTGCCCATATGAATAATTACAGATTGGCAAATAGGGTTATGAACAGTGTGCCAAAGGCCTGAGAAAGAGGGGGAGAACTAAAATGCAGTGTGCAGTCAATGTCAAACAGGATCTTGTTAGAATTGGTGTGCATCTCAGAACAGATATGCTTGGAGAACTAAATTGCGCGGTATGGTTGGACCTCCGTAGCCCATGATCTGCTTGAGGAGGAAGAGGAGGATGATGAGTAAGGGTAATAAAGGCAAAACATTTCTAAACTTATTTAGATTTCATGAATTCTTCAAGAAATTTTTTAAAGACCTATAAAACGGAAAGGGAAACGTTATACTGCTGTGGAAATCCAATTTGGTTTCCATCCCCTTTTACATTTTTTCGGCTCGACTGTGTTTCTTGACCCCCCCCCCCACCATTGTTTCCCCAGATACGGTCCTGAAGAAATATGATGCTAAGTTTCATCATTATTGATTAAGTTAAAATGTATCATACTCAATTTTTCCAACGGCGATTAAATCAATATGTACGATACCGAATTTATTAAAGTTGATTAGATTAATAAATATGATGTTGAATATTAGCAACGTTAAATAAATTGATATATTATAATGAATTTTATCAATGTTGATTAAATCAACACGTGTGATGCTGAATTTTATTAATGTTGATTAACTCTTTTATGTATGATAATGTATTTCATCATTGTTGATTCAATTAATAACTATGATACTAAATTTCATCACGTTTGATTAAATTAAAATATATAATGCTGATTTTATTAATGTTGATTCAAAAAATTTGTATTATACTAAATTTTATCAATGTTGATTAAATCAATACGTATCATATTAATTTTATCAATTTTCGTTATATTTTTATGCATGGTATCGATTTTTACCATTGTTGATTAGATTAATATATACAGTATATGCTGACTTTTCCGGCTGTTCATTAAACTGATACATATGACACTGAATTTTATCACTCTTAAATTGATATATATATATGATTGAATTTTATCACAGTTTATAAATTAACATATATTGTATATATGTTGAATATTATGAATGTTGAGTAAATTAATATGATACTGAATGTTATTAATGGGGGTTAAATTAATATGTACAATAGTGAATTTTATGAAAATTAATTAAATTAATGTAATATTGACTGTTTATATTTTCGTTTCATGTTTGCGGTGAAAAAACATTCGTATATGAAATAAAAAGCCTGGTTAGTTTGAAGTCGATTTCAAAGTTCGAATTAAGCAAAATTCGACTAATCGAAAAACGATTTTGTTTACTGGCACTTCAGTTGAGCAATATTGCTCAACTGAAATAATCGAATATTTTCGGCTATTTCCATAATTCTAGTCTTTCATCTGTTTTTAAACTGTCTATCTGTTGTAGAAACTGAAAATATTTTGGGGGCTTTTTCTCCTGGGCTTCAAAATATCGAAGTAGGATGTTTTCTACGATTCTGAAAAGGAAGGTATAATTTCGCGAAAAGTTTCTGAAATATCATAAGCACAGGAATTAATGTTCTTTCACAGAGATTGAGTTTCTGTTTTCTCTTAATTGTATCATGAAATATTATTTAGAAAAACCGTTAATCAAATTTATTAAAATTAGTGTTTCAATATTGCCAAAAACTGAAGAAAAAAGTTCGAATTCAGAATTGTTGAGGGATTCTTTTTTATACAGTTTTGAACTAAATGCTTTCTACTGTAATAGGAATTCTTATATCAGATATTATGGCAATAATATTGAATTGGGACTTATTCTCACTGTAGGCCTGTTTATAATTATTTATAATTATTAAACGTTAGAAGAAATTTGCTTTTTGATCTCTTTAGAACAGGGAGTCTTAAACTGAGGAGTGCATCCCCCTCCCGGGGGAAAGTGAAGACATTCCAAGAAAAGTGCGAGGATATGAAATTTTTGTGTAAATTTTAATTTTCAAATATGATTTGAAATTGTTGTTAAAAGGGAGGACAAATGAGACAAATGATGATAAACGAGAGGTAGGGAGGAGTGAGGGTGTTGCCTCACAGGAGCGGGTGATGCAGAATAGTTTGGTAGCCCTTTCAGAAGGGCGAGTTATGGATCGAATTAATAATAATTCATCAAAATGCATTTATTTCGGAGTAACAAGTGTCCCTTACATTTCTTTACATGTGTTATTTCTGAAATTCATAAGCCTTTGGAAAAGCGTTTATGATTATTTGTTCGAGAGAAATTTTTATAGATAAATTCGAAGAGATTTAAAAATTTAATGTTTGGTGTGGGAAGGTTTCAGATCATTTACAAATCAGAATTACATACGGTAAATAAAAAAATATATATATATTTCTCGGCCCTTCGAGATCATTAAAATATAGAGGGCATAATTCCCTATCTTTTGCAAGTTGTTTTTTTTTTTATAAATCCTTTTCTGCATTTCATAACCGACAATTTTTTTAAATTTAGCTAAAAGCACTTTTTCTTTTTCTTGAAAAGGAAAAAGAAATCCATCTTCCCCAATAAAGAATCCAATTTTCTCTAAGTTAGCTCACCGCGATCCTTTGCTAGCTTCGTTTGAGTATGTGCTATTTCTTTCTAGTCCAATAATCGAGTTTACCAGTTCTGTGACTTTGAAGAGAACCTTTCCTTCCAACATCCCATTATCTGGTTTCGTCATCTGAGCGTGGGAAAAGTCTGCGGAGAGTGGCTGCTGTGCCAACAGCATCTACTTCGATAGACTCTTAATAATCTGTGATGTGGCCTTGGCCAACTATTGGGGCTAAAGACACAAAACAGCTGAGAAGATATCCCTGAGGAGATGCGCCAAAGAGTCATTCGGACTTCTCAATAATCATTCCTAAAACAAAATAAACTTGTAATCACTGTGGAATTGCTTGATGCAATGAAAGATGCTGGAAAATTGATAGTCATCGTGTCTTTGCAAATATAGCAAATATTGTTGGAATCGAAATTGAATTTTTGAAAAGTATAATAATTGAAAATCCAAGGTTAAAGTATCTGCATGGTGTTGTTACTTATTATAGTTTTATTAGCTAAAGCTAAAAGTTTGAAGTTTGGTTCGTTCTGATTATTTCACTGGAAAACATTTCCTGCTAATGTTCTGATTTAGAAAGAATGCTGTTAACTTTAGGGAAAACTAACATTGTCTTTGAAGGTAGTTTCAAGAAAATAACATCTTGGGAGACCTAAATATTTGGTCTCTTAAAATTTTAGTTTTTATATAACTTTCCACGGTCTCAGGCAGATTATACATTTAAAGAATTCCATATATATATTCCGCCATATCCAACAGGAGTATCAGGTTTCGAAAGGCGCTCTGCTTTAAATGAGAAATTGAAATCCAGTCAATTTATCATTTTTATCTTCCAAATATTGGATTGCCATTTTCCAAAGTGAAAAAGAGGCAAAAAAAAAAACGCAAAAGTTAAAAAGCTCGCCAAAAACACGCAGATCCAATTATTTGTTTTTTAGGTAGAATTATATTAGAATAATAATACAACCAACTTCAGAAGTTCAAAATTTAACTGAAAAAGTTTTGCTTGATTTTGCAGCTTTGATCATCGAATGAACCACAATCTCAAGAAAATATCCAGAAGATATTTAATATGACCAGTAGATATCCCATGATCATCCTAGATATCTTCTAGATGTTTACTGGAAACTTCCCAACAAAATGTACAAATTCGGAACACTTTTTATTAAAATTAATATCATTTGTAAATCTGTTACAATTAATCTAATTCAAATTCTGTTCAAATTAATCTACTCTGCAGTTCTGCTTTTACGAACTCTACATTTTGAGTACTTCGTTCATCAGTCCACAAATTTTTCACGTTTAAAATCACTTTCCCCATTGGCGTTACAAATAGGGACTGCCAATGAGTGAGAGGCAAACCCTCTCAGTTTTATAGCCAATTATTTTCTTGTCTGGTATTTAGAAAATGCTTTGTTGTCATTCACAAGTATAAAACTGTGAAATATTGGTTATTGAAAAAAATATTAAGACTATTATTTATGGTTTAAAGTAGATTAAATATGTACGTCAATGATATGAATATGTTTCAAATTAGCAAATAAATTCATGAAAAACCGAAAGAAATTTTTTGGATCTAAAAGAAAGCGTTTGATTCAGTCCTCATGATTTTTTAAGAGAAAAATGAAGAATTTGTGAAATAAGGGGACAAATGCTGCTGTGGATTAAAAACAACCTATCAAACAGAAAACAAAGAGGAAAAATTGGTGATTTTATAAGCAGAGAAACTGTTGTCCAGGTTGGTGTTCCATAAGGGTCAGTATTGGGACAGCTGTTGTTCCTAATATATATACAAATGATTTTTGCACATTGGATCTGATGGGGATATGATACCTTTCGCTGATGATGCTGCACAAATATATTTAGGGGATAAAACGAAAATTTTAGAATACATAGAAAACAACTTTATTGAAATAAGGAAATGGCTTAAATTAAATACATTGTTTTTGAATGTGAAAAAAAAAGCGAAATATATACATATATTTAAGATCTAGATCAAATTCAGTCGATTTTTTCAAAAATAAGGTTATATTTCATTATGAAGAATGCAATGGGAAAAACTTTAAATACAATAAAATTGAAGTCCAAAGTTATAAATACTTAGGCGTGTATATAAATAAGAAAATGAGACGGAAATCCTTATAAATGATGTAATTAAAAGCTAAATTCTATTATTTCAAAAATTTGTCATATTAGAAACTATATTAATCTATCATTACTGAAAATATTTATTTCTCAAGTGTTAAATGATGTTTATTACATGGTGCATTATCTTGCCGTCCCGTGGCCGAGTGGTTAGCGCGCATGGCTACTGATCAAAGGGACCTGGGTTCGAGCCCAGGGTATGGCATGTATGTTTGTGTTGTCTATCTGCTGAGATTCCACCATTCTCACAGATTTTCTACTATGACGTATAAACTGACAATATCCTGTCAAACCTCTATGACAAGCTGCTTAAGGGGATATGTAATTTTTTATTAATATTACATTGGGGAAGGCTTTATTTTTCAACGTTGAAACCTTTCCAATATGCACGAAACCATATAATTAGATGTATGCTGAAAATGAAGAGATACGAGAGTTTGGCAAATATATATTCAGACTTGGGTATTTTACAAGTTAAAATATATATATATCAGGCATTAGAACACCTAAAAAGGAATTTCCATTCTGAAACTTGCAAACTACCTGGACAATATGTCGAAAACCATCATATTAACTGATCTCTTCAAGCGTAAATCAGGTCTCCAGAAACATTATGTATTTATTTGGCAACTAGGTTTTTTAATGTTTTACTTGAATATCTTAAAATAATAAATAATGTTAAGCTTTTGCTGAAAGAATTAACACTAAAGTTGTTAAAAATTAAGAACATAAATAACTGCTTTTAAAAAATTTATTTTCGTCAATTAAGTTTGATCTTACTTTCTCCTTTATTTTATCATGAAAAAACGCGTGTCCATCCATGTTATAAAACAGCGCGCGACCGACGAAACATTAAAATTAGTTCAGAAACATCTACATTCATCAAGAAACAATTTTGTGATGAAATTTGTAAAATAGTATACAATTTATAAATATATATATTATATGTTATTTGTTGTTATGCCCAAACAGAGGACTCCGATGAGAATGAGAAAAGATTTAGGGGCAAATTCAGGATATATTTTAAATTCTATCAAGAAAGGAGATATAAACTTGTTCGAGGTCATGTCAATGCTAACACCGGTATTGACTACGATTATTTGGCATTCATACTTGAAATATCAATTGGATACCTATAATACAGGTCAGAGCCGTATCCAGGGTTCATGGCGCCTATGGTGCAAATCAGAAATGAGCCTTTAAAACGTATTGACTTCTAAAATTAAAAATATGTTTTTTATAGAAGAGAATCTAGGTATGGCATATTACAAATAAATGCATATTGATTTATAATGTTTATTCTTACATCTAAAAACAAATCATCGCAGCAAAGAGAGGATATATATATATTTAATTAATTTTTCTTGCTTTCACATGTTGGCAAAATCATTAAAGGCATCATCAATTTTTGTTCCTTCAAATAAATCACGTTCAATCGATAAAGTTGCTAATCCGCTTTAGCCTTTCTTGGGTGCATGGTAGACCGTAAATATTTTTTTTATTATTTTGCGTTTAGTAAAACTCCTTTCACCACTCGATATTGTAACTGGAATTGTTAAGAGTATTCTTAAAGCTATAAATGTGTTTGAATATGTTCTAATTTTACATTTTAGAACATTAGATATTATTTATTATATTTAATAAATATGTCCCACAGTTCTAATTTTACCATGAAATCCAAAATTTCGAAGTGATTCAAGTCGTTTAAATTTACGAAAAGTGTTTGCTTTGATATTTAAAACACTATTTCATTCCGCGTCTGCAAATAATCTAACTATGGATACTCAGAGCAGAAATCCGTTGCAGCCTTTTTTTAATTCTTTTACATATGCAGATGTTAAATATTTTCCTGCGAGGAAGTCAAATCCCATTGATGTTTGACTCATAGATTCAAATCTGTAAGTTAATTGATTTATTACACATCAAGAGCTTCGTTAAATAAATATTTCAATTCATCGTCACATGTAAATGCATTTAACACATCATTAGCATTTTCACCAGGCAGTACGTTTCTCGTTCTTTTTCTTTTATTACTGAAACATTTTCCAACTCGGAAATCAAATTTTGCCAAATGAGAAAATAAGTACTTACATAAATTTAATTATGTCGCTGTCAGGAACGTACCCAGGATTCAGTACGGGAGGAGAGGGAGGGAGGCAGCTCCAAAGATTTTCCAACTCACCATAAATTTTAAAAAAAGAATCCCAATTTTTAGATCTCAGCTGAATTTTACCAACTCACTTCGAATTTCGCCAACTTCCCAAGATTTTCCTAAGTTGTCCCGATTTTGACAACTCTCCTTAATTTCACAAAAAAAAAACATTTTCAGAACTCACCTATACTTTACCAACTGGCTTCGAATTTTGCCAATTTCCCTAGATTTTTCCTCGTTGCTCCGATTTTGCCAATTGTCCTAGATTTTTCCAAGTTGCCTCGATTTGGCAACCTCCCCTAGATATCCCCAACTTCTCTACATTCTGTAAAGGTTCCTCGATTTCGCAACTTCCCTGGGTTTTGCTAAGTTGCCTCGATTTTACCAAGTTGCCTCAATTTTTTCAACCTCCTGGATTTTGTTAAATTGCCACGATTTTGCCAACTAATCTAGATTTTGCCAAGTTGCCTTGATTTTTTCCAGCTTCCCAACATTTTGCCAACTTCCTTTAATTTTACAAAAGAAATCATAATTTTCACAACTCGCTTGGATATTACCAAGTTGCTTTGAAATTTGTCAACTCAGATTTACTTTTGGGGGGAGCTTCCCCTTAGTGTTCTGATCGAATTTCCATTGAATCAATATTACGTATCTGACACTTAATAATAAAGATAAATTTGTTTTAAACCACTCAGTTCACCCAAGTATTAAGGGATGATCGTTATACTAGCAGAGGCAATATGACAATTTCTTGTTGCTACCAACTAAAGCAAATCATAGTTGAAATTGAATTCTAAAGAACTATGCAATTTTCTTAAAAAATATATACACATTCTTTTAGAAAAAAAAAAGACTTCTTTTACTCTCAGCTCTACGGTTTTGTGGAATATCACGAGTAGAAACAAAAAGCGTCTAACAAAATATGCTTAAATTATTTTCATCAAAAGATGAAAATTTTAAATATACACTATTTTTAGACAACATATATTAAAAAATATTTTTGACAATGTTTAATACCCCTGAATATTTTAAAGAAAAAAACTTTGTCAAACAAACACTTCACTATTCTTGGAAAATGAAAGGATTAAACTCTTTCTTTGTGGAATTATAAAGAGGTTGTTCTTGGTGACTTGGTGATACCCTTGTTCTTGGTGACTTCAATGCCAAAGTTGGTACTGACTCTGACCTTTGGGGAGGGGTGATTGGCCCTTTTGGTATTGGTAGCTGCAATGGCAATGGGCAACGTCTCCTACAAGTAAGTAAACTCAATGGTTTCAGAATAACTAACACATATTACAAACACCGCGACATACATAGGTACACATGGGTTTCACCTGATGGGCTGCATAGGAATATGATTGATTATATATTAATTAACAGCAAATGGGCTAGTTCTGTTAGAAATACCAGGGCATATAGGGGAGCTGAAATTGGATCTGACCATTACCTTGTTAAAAGTGTCTTGCAACTTAAACTTAAAAAGTGTTGTGCTAGGGTTAAAAAATTTGCTTTTAATACTGAAGCTCTGAAAGACCCAGTTATAGCCAGAGCTTACCATGATAGGTTACTTAGTCATTATGACAGTCATGGTATGCTTACTACTGAAGTTGAGGAAGAATAGGGTCATTTTAAACAGGCTTTTTTAGACACTAACAGTACTCTCTTAGGAAAAAAGGAGCAGAAGAGGCAGAATTATCTGAGTGATAAGGCACTTGAGCTTATTTCAGAAAGAAAGAACTGCAGGAATGTCTTTAATCAATACCCTACTAGTCCTAATAGAAAGCATTACAGAGACCTTAATAAACGTGTAAAAGATCAGTTAGCTGCTGATAAGAATCTTTGGCTTGATGGTTTGGCTGACAAAGCCGAGGAAGCAGTTAGACAGCACAACAGCAGAGAGCTGTACCAGATAGTTAATGTTTTGTGTGGTAGAAAACGGACAGGTATACAGGGATTGAAGGATAAACAAGTTAAGGTTATAGAAGGTGAGGATTCTGTCATGGCTAGGTGGGCTGAGCATTTCAGTGATGTTCTAAACAATGCGGTTAGTTCTATTCCCATTGTTTGCAATGATGATAGATGCATTGGTGGCTTTAATGTTGGCCCTATAACACAATCTGAAGTTATTTTGGCTGTTTCTAAACTTAAACTTCATAAATCCCCAGGGGTAGATGAAATTACTACGGAAATGCTTAGAGCTGGGAATGTTTCGGTTACCACTTAAATGACTGAAATTCTGAATATCTTTTATGATAAAGGCATGGTTCCTAAGGATTTTACCAGAGCTATTGTTATCCCTATTTTCAAAAAAGGTGATCGCAGTTCTTGTGATAACTATAGGGGTATTAGCCTACTCTCTGTTCCAGATAAAGTTCTCTCCATGATTGTGCTTAATAGAATTAAGAATCTGGTTGACAGTCAATTGCGTGATGAGCAATGTGGATTCAGAAGTGGTAGGGGATGTGTGGATCAGATATTTTCACTTAGGCAGATTCTTGAGAAATGTTTAGAGTTTCAGAAACCTTTGGTTGCTAGCTTTGTTGATTTCAAAAAGGCTTTTGACTCTGTTGATCGTCATAAGTTGTGGTTGATTGTGATATCATATGGTATACCAGACAAGTTAGTTAACATAATGAAAGCTCTCTATAATAACACTGAGTCGTGTGTGAGAGTTGGTAAGGCTTGTAGAAATTGGTTTAGCATTACTTCTGGTGTTCGACAGGGGTGCATTTTGTCTCCTTTTCTCTTTAGCTTGGTTATTGATTATGTTATGCGAAATTCTCTTCAAGGGAAAGATTTTGGCCTTAAATGGGCTGGAGATAAGAAAATTTCTGATTTAGATTATGATGATGATTTAGCCCTTTTGGCAAATGATGTTGATGAGATGAACTCTTTCATTCGAGCTGTTGATGAGACTGGTAGTAGAGTAGGTTTGGTTATAAACAGAGAGAAAACTAAAGTGATGAAAATTGGTCAGGCAGGCTGTGATTCAGTTAATCTGAATGGTTGCAGTCTTGAGCAGGTGTCACAGTTTAATTATCTTGGGAGCTATGCAATAGATAATGGTGATGTGCGGCATGAGATTAACAGACGAATAGGGATTGCTGCCGGGACTTTTAAGAATCTATGGAGAGTGTGGAGAAATAGGCGTATACACCTAAAGACTGAAATTAGACTGTATAATAGTTTGGTTCTTTCTAGGGTTAGTTATGGTAGTGAAACTTCCACACTTTGTAAACAAGATAACAGGAAACTAGATGCTTTTGATTCCAGATGCTTACGCAGTATCTTGGGCATTATGTGGTTCAACTTTGTACCTAATGATGAGGTTAGGCAAAGGAGTTTGCAACCTCCTTTAATCAGCATATTGTGCAGAGAGAGACTCCGTTGGTTTGGCCATGTTGCCCGTATGAATAATTATAGATTGGCGAATAAGGTTATGAACAGTGTGCTTAAAGGCCTCAGAAAGAAGGGGAGACCTAGGATGCGGTGGGCAGACAATGTCAAACAAGACCTTGTTAGAATTGGTGTGCAGTGGCCAGATGCAGTAGATGTAGCTCAGGATAGACTTGGTTGGAGAACTAAATTGCAAGGTCTGGTTGGACCTCCGTAGCCCATGGCTGCTTGATGATGATGATGATGATGATGATGATGATGATGATGATGATGATGATGATGATGATGATGATGATGATGATGATGATGATGATGATGATTTGAAATATTGAGGTTCACATAAGCTTATTAAGTTATAAATGAAATGGTAACCCTCTACCACCCCATAAAAATATTAGATACGTCTTTCTTGGAGACGAATATAAATTATAGTTTCGTTCTCATATTGGCTTTGAGAACGCAATATTAGAGTGGGCTACCAATAAAGATGTGTTAGCACAAAAATTTTGCTCTTTCATGCATGTAATATTCATGCTAACCATTTGTCGCACAGATAACCACTTTTTTTGTCATCGACTTTTTCTGATCTTGAAAGTTTTTCTCTTGGTAGCATAAATAGCAAAGCTGGATTAAAATATTTACTGTCACATTTGCTAGACATAAATGTTTGAAGTTTCTGGATTTATACATGAGTGTAAACACTAGAAACACGAAATGCCTTAACAACAAAGGGTTAAACACGCATAATTTAGACAGGGCGATGATAATTTAAATAGATAATATAAATAATAATAATTTAAATAAATAATTCAATTGACAAAATGAATGTCTTTAGACATATTTCAGTTCACTGCACTCTTTACGATTACTGTAAAGTACGTGACTGTTTCGGAGTATGCATAACTGAAATTTTCTTACCATGTTCCTTTATTTTTAACAGTTGTCTTCTACACTGTAAAATGTTTCGTAATGGGAGAACAAGAGCTATGTGAACTAAACAACTTCGCAGAACACTAAACCCTTTCATCAAGACTACGAATGACCAAGTGGCTGACTGGGAACATTGACCGGTTAGTGTTTGAGGGACAGGCTTTAGACGAGTTGGGGTGCGTGGCATGCTTAGTTTACAGACATGGTTAAAACAACGGTGCCGAAAATATTCTTTGTGGTGGCAAGGATTCATGTTCACCGCCAGTGTCAATCTGTCAATGTCCATCTTTCTTCTACATTGCACACTTGCGAGGTTGATTCGTGGGAATCTTTGATTTTTTAGCTGTGTAGGCATCAAAAACTATGGTCAAGTTCCTTAAACAAAAGAAGAAGGGTCGTGAAGGATATGACATTAAAGGGATTAGGGTTTGGCGTCATTGACAAGGCAAAGAAATGCTGACTAGGATTCTCCCTCTTCAAACTGTGGGCGGCATTCTAAGTGTTGATGCATCGTTTGCTGTCTATTATGCGTGACTCATAGAGAATGCAGTGGAAAATATTCTAGTGGGATAATTGCTTGTAGTCAAGGCGTAGCCAGAAAAGTTTCTTAGGGGGGCACGAGTTGTTGACAAACTGTGTGACCTCGATTTACCGACCATCGGTAATCCGATCTTCGTTTTAACCCGTCATTCTGTTGAGCGTCGAATTTTGCACAGTTACCACTTAGTGATAGCGCTACATTTCCTTAACACTCCACCACACACAGTCCTTCAAGAATGTGTTAAAACTTTCTTACAGAAAAAACAGTAGATTATAGTCACTAAATGTTCCAGTTTTTGGATCTTTCTTGCAGCAGCTTCTTTATAGTATTAACAGATGATAACTTTCTTTGACAGATATTCACTGTGTGAATAAATCTCTGGATATTATATTATATTTATCATTATTCTATATTAACATGGTTTTCTGTTTACATTTCCTTTATTGTTCATAATTAAACTGTATTTATATTTTCCCCAGCCTTTTTTTAATTAATTCACATTTAACCTCAAATTTCCAATATTCCGTCATATATCAACCTATACCGGCAGATTAATCGAATAATAGTCACTAAATGTTCCAGTTTTAGGATCTTTCTTGAAGCACAGTGTCTGGCAAACTTTTTTACTCTGCGGCACACTGAATCTAATTTTTTTTCCGCGGCACACTGAATCTAATATTTTTTTCCGCGGCACACCTAAAAAAGAATAAAAGCAAACTCTATATAATCGTCATTATATTTGCGCTTTGTTGAAGTCATCAGCCTGGTTTTACTTGAAGATTTGCTCTCGTTCTTTAATTCATAACTCGATGTTTGTTTTAAATATTTGTCCATTCTATTGCTTGAAATAATCAAAAATTTATACCAAAATTTGGAAAAAGCTTGATAAATACTTACAAGATCCCAGTTGATAAAATCTGAAAGATTTTTATTAAAGCACGTCGATAGCACGTCGATAACACAAGTCACGTCAAAATGAAATCTTTGGAATTTGAAATGAAAAAATTTGAGAAAGTGTCAATTTGAAAATCTCTCGCGGCACACTTGGAATTACACATTAACCTTACTTGGAATAACCTTACTTGGAATTCACATTTAACCTCAAATTTTCGATATTCCAGCATATATCAACCTATACCGGCAGATTAATCGAAGTTCTCCTTTACTCGGACACCATATTATCAATAACCACCTGAGGGATATTGCGGCTCTGGCAATGACACCATGTAATTACCTTTTTTGCTTTAAAAGGGAAATTGCTCCCTTATACAAAGGAGGGAGATAACCTAAGAGCTCTATTGGGCTTTTCCTGGTTTCTCATACAACATACAACATACAAACAAACACACACACAGGGATGAGCCTGCTGGTTTAATAGTCAGGTACGCTAACTATTACCCAAGAATGGGGTGAATGGGCATTTAGTGAAGAGATTTTAACGTATAGAAGAACATCTCAAAAGTAGCTTTATCATTTTCACGCCTTGGACATATTGTGTAACATCGTTTCCCTAAATATTTTCTTGGGAAGAACACAAAATTTCCTCATATTTAGTAACAAATATAACTTACAATGGATCTAATCCATTGCTGATAATATTTGCTCATCAAAAAGGCATTTTGAAGCCTTCAGAAAGAACTCAAAGTTTGCCCTTTTTCCTGAGAATATTTTTTAGCAAACCGCGGTTTTCATCTTTTAGACAAAAATGTAAAAATATTCTAAGAATTTCACCCCAGAGTAGTTATTCTGTTTATGGCAGTCTGGAGTGACCCCACACAATTTATATCCAAAAGTATTTATAAGTTTTGAAGGGATGAAAATATACTTAATTAGATTCAAAAACCTTGCAAACAAGAAATTTTTTTGCACCCGTGTTGTCAGATGTGTGCTTCATTTTCCTAATAGTAATTAAGAACTAAATGTATCGGATTTCAAGAATGCAAAAATCCTGTCCTCCTTTATATTACATTGCCATCCAGAAATAAAAACGCGTTAACAATCATAAAATGAAGCTAAATCTTTCTAAATTTAATCAAATCATTGGTTTTGATGAATTTCAATCGAAACAAAATGATTGAAATCTGCCGGTATAGGTCAATAATGCCGGTATAGTCTTTAAATGAATCAATCTGCCGGTATAGGTCTTTAAATGAAAATAATTAATACAGCAAATAATTTGTTTGAAAACGAAGCTACATATTCTGAATTAAGCCGTAGGTGTCATAAATATAATACGTCAGAGATATACACAGTCGTATCAGAATAATATGACCACCTACCATACATATACTATGGTAGGTACATATTATTCTGATACGACTGTGTATAGTCAGTCAGTATCATATCAAGTCAGTATAATACGTCACAGAGAAGGTCCGTGATGAAACAAGACTTCAGCAGAAACAGAACATATGAAAAGAAACATCCATTACTCATCGGAGACTCTAATCAAAGTCCCTTTGATCCTAAACCAAGCACACCACTCATTAGGCGGTTAAGCGTTTAAAACTATGAACAAAAATACGAAAATTTAAATCATCCGCTAAAGAAAGTTTAGAGAAAATGAAGGTGAAGCTCACATTTTATATCTCTACGCCCGTAATGTTCACTTGCTTCAGAAGACCACTACTACTTCAAGACTACAAGGGCCTCATAGTTACTTCTCTTTCCCTTTCCTACTAATCTTTTATTCCAAATCTTTCTACATTCAGTTCGTGGTCCCAAATAAATTTCGTTCTGTTTGTTTGCAGAATCGTTAATTTCCGTTTAAGCCCTCTCGTAGGTACAGAGAGGCCCGGGACACTTCCAAACTTTAAGGCCCCTAGACAATGCAAAAACTGATTGTCGGCAATAATTACCAAATTATCAATGGTTTTAATTCTAATTTCACAAAATCTATATAAAAATCTACCCCTTAGATAAGTAGAGAACGGATAGTAGCTGGTTAGTTTAATATGCTATATTAAAGGTTTGTGAGTAAAGCGAGACCTCAGCAGAAAGACACCACCAGAAAAGAAACATATATGCCTTATCCAATACTCCTCAGTTAAAAATTACATCTTATACTGTTGAACCTAATATCAAATGGCAGGGAATTGGCTCAGTCAGTAGTGCACCAGGATCATAATCTGTAGTTCCCATGTTCGAGTCCCACCTGGCCAGAGTTGAGATTTGTCTCCACAAAACCCACGCTGCTCTAGGTTGGAAAGGGAACACCGATGATCTCCGAAAAGCCGCCATCTGTCGAATGGGACTTAAAACCATGATCCTGTAAGCAAAAGAGCCACACCTTATTCATGTTGAAGAATATGCTTGATGGCTTTGACAGAAGGTTTCCATCAGTCTCTTAAGAGCTGTAGAGTGTATCCCTTCCCCAACTGTCTCTTAGTCTGTGTTTTCTCCTGAGTTGGGCATTTAGCTCATTGTGTGCAAAAGTGTCGCTCAGATGTAAACAAGCTAGCTGAAATATCAATAAAATAAAACCATTGACATGTGTCTACATTTTTTGGCTTTCGTTTGAGTCTGAGGCCAGACAAAATGAATTTTCTGGTCCCTTCTCTTGAAAGGTTCTTATTGTCCGCAACGAGAGTTAAGGGAAAAATTGTTCTCCCACACTTTCTTATCTTTCTAATAACATATTCATATCACTGAGCAATTTCAACCGTACGTTCCGATTCCCAAAAACCACAGACACAAAACGGTTTAATTTTGAACCAATTTAATCGAAACACAGTTGAAATTACGTACTGTTTTACAATCACAACTTGTCTTTAATTATTAGCACCACATTTTACTTTCCTTTGCTGCAATAACTGCACAAAAACTCCCCTTAAATGAAATGCCACCTTAAAGCAATAAATATTTTGTGGAAACCATTTCGTCGACATACGGGGACTTGAACAAGCATTTTTTCTCCACAAAATATTTATTGATTTATCAACGTTAAAAAGTCAACAGGGAACGCTATGATTGCCAGTTATGTTTATGTCACCTTAAATTCCAGGGTTTGGAAAAAAACCAGATTAATGGGTAAAACCTCTACTCTTGGCAACACTTTGCAATGGTAATTGTTACTGTTCTGTGATGTTTCGGGTTACTTATCGGTCTATTATACATTTACACTTATCTACATCAAATATTCTTATGTATTTGCACTAAAGGTTTCTTGAGGAGATCTGGACCATTGGATACAGCCCGGCTGCTTAACAGCCTGCTTCTTGACTGCCTGGAGATCAACCGAACCTCTGGGGTCAAGGTCAGCCTTGTGGCTCGACCCTTTCTCCCCCATTGTGGGGGAAGTACTACTGTTCTACTTAGTTACAGATATCCTGCGGCTTTGTCCAAAGGAAGTTTACAACTGAAATGTTCAATGACGTAAAAATGTTCAAGCAGCTGCTTGCTACAGAAGTCTGACAAGTTTTGTCAGTTTATACACCATAGTAGAAGGTCTGTGAGGATGGCGGGACCTCATCAGGAAAAAAACAAACAAACAAACACCAATGCCTTACCCGATGCTCGAACTCAGGATCCTTTGATCAGCATAATCAAAGAAAAGCTAGATGGCCTCAGCCTTTTACACTCCCATTCTTGTAGAGATGCACCACTGCAAAATTCACTTGGTAGAGAAGATACTACTACCTCAAAACCTACAAGAGCAGCCTGGTCACTTCCTGTTAGTGTTTTATCCTCAAATCTTTGCAAATTCACTTCGTGGGCCTCAAAAAAATATTTCACTGGCTTAGTTGGCCGAATCGATTACTATCAGATGGGTCCAGAACGAGTGTAAGGGAGAAAACAAAATTTTGTTCGTCTAACCTTGTGTTTTTTATATGAGGAGACCTTAATCTCTAGCAATTTCAGTCGTATGTCCAATTCCTAAATTCCACCGACCCAAAATGGTTTACAGTTAATTGATTTTGTGACGGTTTCGATCTAATTAAATTGAAAGCCAGTTGTAATTAGATACTGTTTTAGAATCAGAACTGATCCAGTTATTCCCCAATATTAGTATTATTTTACTTTCCTGCAAGAACTGCAAAAAACACTCCACAAACAAAATGTCCCTTAGGCAAGAGAAAGAAAAAAATTGCTTTTTATCTAAAACCCCTAATCTGGTAACACTTTTGAAACACAGTCCCTAACCTTTCTGTGATATTTCGGGTTACTTTTAAACAATTGCACTTAACTGCGTATTTTCTTCACTTAACTACGTAAAAAAAATTATATGTATTTATATTAGCAGATTCTTGGGGGAGGGAGGCGGGCGGGCCCATCGGACCAGCTTTCTTCAAGGTGATGCAAATCGGATAAGGCGGCTGTTTCACAATGCATCTCAACAGACACAGATTCTCTCCATCAGACAACAGATCGTACAGAGCAACAGATATCTCTCCCTTCATATTGCCACTAAAACAGTCACAGTATATGTGATAAGACGTTAACTCCCGTCCATGGCAGCAAGCAATCTCAAACGTCCAAAGAATTTTTATATATAAGTATTTATATAACGAGAGTGATATATAAAATTTCATATGTATATGTAAAAGGCCTTTTGGCGCCAAATGTCATAGAGCTTATGGCCGGGGCCATATTGGCCATAGCCTAGATACGGCTCTTCTTACAGCTACGTAAAATGGTTGCATAGCAATATGTTGATTATATATTAATTAACAGCAAATGGGCTAGTTCAGTTAGGAATATCAGGTTATTTAAGGGAGCCGAAATTGGGTCTGACAGTTGCCTTGCTAAAAGTCTCTTGCAACTGAAACTTATGAAACTTTCTTCTAAGGTTAAAAAGAATTACTTTTAACGCCGAAGCTCTGAAAAATCCAGCAATCAAAGCATACTATGAGAGATTACTTAGTCATTAGGATAATCATGGTTTGATTATTCCTGAAGTTGAGGATGAATGGGACCATTTGAAACAGGCTTTTATTGAAACTAGCAATATCGTTTTGAGTAAGATCGTGCAGAGTAGACAGAATCATTTGAGTGATATGCTATGGAGCTTACTTCTCAAAATATAATTGCAGGACTTATCCGAATCAACATCTTACTAGTCCTAACAGAAGTCATTAAACAGAGCTTAATAAACGAGTAAAGAAACAATTTTTGGCTAAATAGCTTGGCTGACAAAGCAGAGGAAGATGCTACATAGCAGCAGGTATTCAGTATTATAAATATATTTTTCCATTACTTTTGAAACTATAGGTAGAAATGGTCTGTAGTTAGAAACACCCTCCTTAACACCTCCTTTAAAAATGGGTCTTAAAATACCTGTTTTGAGTTCAGTAGTTATGTTCCCAGTAAATGTAATCTGATTTACAATTTTTGATATAATATTTAGTAGTATTTCTTTGCTAAATTTTATATATTTAATGTACACATTATCGTAATCAGGTGAGTTATTGATGCCTAATGTAATATTTAATTCATCAGTTTGTTTTTCAATTAATTTCTGCTATATAAATAGAGTCCAAAATTTTTGTCTCCTGGGTGGAACATGATTTACATCGTCTTGGTGATTTGTATGTCATATCAGTAGAATTAGTAGATTGTAAATATCATTGTAATTGTTTGCTATTTCTTCCACAGATAATTTCTCTTTGGACATATTATCAATTATTACGTCGTCGACTGACTTTTTCTGTTTTCCTTCTAATATTTCATATATCAATTGCCAGGTAGCCTTCATATCATTTTTCTTCATTATAAGTTTATTTCTATAAAAAAATTGTTTCAGATTTCTAATCTGAATATTAACTGCATTTCTTGACTTTTATACCTATTTTTATAAACATCACTTTTATTATTGTTTTTAAATTTTATCCAAGCATTTTCTCTTTTCTAAATTAACTCTATCAAGTTCGGTGTTATCCGAACTTGATATGTTTGTTATAATTTCTTTTTACTTTTCCTACATTCGTCATGTATACTCTATTTATTTCCTAAAATTCCATCAGGAATGCATTTAAATGCTAGATTTAATTCTTATAATAACAGATTAATAATAGATTTAATTCTTCCATTGAATTGCGCCTCCATAATTTTCTAAATAACAACTCATTTCAGAGAATTTTGTTTTGTCAAAAAACAATTCTTATTTTCAAATTATTTTTGTTCAAATTATTTTCGGTATTGCTAATCAATGCTAAAATCATATAGTAATCTGCCATTTTACTTGTTTGAAATTTTTGAATTTGCCATAGTAGGTCTATACACGTTTTGATAATTTTATTTTTTACTATTTCTTCTCTTGTAGCTTCCCATATTATACTTTCGAAATTAATTCCATCAGTAGTATAATATAATTTTCCGTGCCCTGCTTTTTAGTGTTCATTGTATCGATATTGAAATCACCTATTAAAATCTGATTTCGACCTTTTCTGTAATTTCTATTTAGTTTCGGAAATTCAACTGAAAAGAATTCACGTCCGTACTAGGTGATCTGTATAGTGCTAATACATGATATATTGTATTATTCTTTTTTTCTTTAATATATATAGTTTCCACTGGAAGCATTTCATGTGTTATAATTCCAATATCTATATTTCCTTTGTAGTATACTGAAATATCACTAATATTTTTTATTTTTATTATCATTTGAAATTTTATTAAACTTGTCACTATTATATAAATAATTTTCACATTTATTTACATTTGTTTCAGTTAAAACCAGCAAATCAATGTGTTTCATGTAATTGTTGATACTTATAGACAATGGACTTTTTCTACGAAACGTAAAGTAAGAAGATTGAAATGGGTTTGAAATATTTCATTCAGAAACTATCCCCATATAAAGAAACTAGTTCGGTTTCGAATGACTGCTGTACAGCTTTCATTACATCTCCTATAATATCACTGCTGCAAAATACTTTAGTCTTGACATCATAGTTAGTATAACAACGTTTTCGTCTTGAATGAACTAAGCAAACGATATTTTGATTTAAGCCGCATCTAAGATCTCTGAAAGGAGTCAGTTACATATAATCATGATGTGATGGCTGCAGCAGTTTGCAGCAGTAATGTTTGCAGGAGGTTTTACGGAAGCTATAGAGGAATAATTCAAAACATTAACACACTGTAATCTAAACGAAAAAGAGAAACATAATTGAATTTATATTTTTATTTTTTTTTAATAGATATAACATATTTGTTTGGGTTACAACAAATATTTGTACGTTTGCATTTTTAGTAAGAATTTTTTTATTCACATCCTATGGCAGATATTCCAATCAGACAAGAAGAATGAAGGGAAATGTTCTGGGACAGGGATTATTTGATGCTCCATTTCTATTTATATTAAAAACTCCTTCAAATATTTTTTTTTATTTTAACACCATGTGACACATTAAACTCGAAACATAATCTTGTCGAGTTGATAAAATAGTCTCAGGAAGAGGTAGAAGTGTTGTTGACAACAACTATACAGCGTATAAGTCAGGTGAAGTGTGAACGTGCAAGTTTCAGGAAAACATCTAATACATTGGCTTCCATAAATTAAAGAGAAATCAGAAAAATCGCTATAATTCGTCAAACAATTGTGCGATCCTCAGCAAACGTGTTCATGTAACCAGTAAAGTAATGCCCAGTGAGCATATCGTATGCAAATTAGTCTAAGTTGCGTCAATTTGCGTAACCGGATAGCGGCATAAAAACGGATGTTTTGGAGTGTATCGTTATTTTGTGTTGTTAATGTGAGTAAAGAAATTCGAAATAGCCAGTTTGTGGGAATGACCTCTAGACATCATTTGCCAAATGAACTGCGGTGGAAAGCTATTGGCTGACTCGAAGCAGGTCAAAGTCGGTCAGACGTGGCACGATGGCTGAATGTGAGGCCTTCTGTAGTCCATAAACTGTGAAATCAATTTCTTAGCACGGATTCCGCGTCTCTGAGGTTTAGCAGAGGAAGAGCTAGAGGTATGACAGCTGTACAAGACCGATATCTGCGCTTAACAGCAGCACGAAGGAGCAGGACGTCTACTCCCTCTCAGCTACAATCCTCTCTTGCCACAGCCACTAGGAAGGTCGTATCAGCTTCTACTCTGCGTAGAAAGCTTCATGAGGGAGCTCTGTACGCTAGTAGGGCAGTAATTTGTATACCCCTCAAGTTACGTCACAGGAGAGAACGGTTGAATTGGGCACGCACGCATGTTAACTGGACAGAAGAGCAATGGAGGTCCGTACTCTTCACAGATGAGTCCAGATATTGCTTGCAGAGTGTTTCCGGACATTGTTTGATAAGGAGAGAACGAGATACTCTCTATCATCCCAGTAACATTCGTCAAAGAGAGTTACGGAGGAAGTAGCGTATGTTTTTGGGGTGGCATTTCCTTAGGTGGACGCACAGACCTCTATGTGTTGACGAGTGGGAACCTCAAAGCTCAGAGGTTTAGAGGTGACATCCTGGACCCTTATGTACGTCCTTACGCTGGTGGAATAGGTGAAACATTCATCTTGTAAGACGATACGCTCGTCCACACAGAGCTCGACTAGTGGAACAATACCATCAAGATGAGACCATTATGCGCATGGAGTGATCAGCTCGATCTCCCGACCTAAATGCGATTGAGCATGCGTGGGATGCTCTAGGGAGACGTGTTGCTGCCCTCAATCCGCCACCTGAAACAAAGGGAGGGGGCTTATTACTGCTTTAAAGGATACAACGGGGCAACTCAATAGGGCAAATAATTCCCCTATTGAGTTGATTCACAACATCATAAACATCATGGAATTTTGTGGGGGAGGGGTGTGTGTCCGGAACAGATCTTCTCCCCTGGGTAAGTCCCTAAATTGAGAGTTGTTAATGAAATATTAAAGAAGACAAATTGGATGTATCAGAAACGAAGCGGTAAATGAACTCAATGGTATACAAAAATAAAGTGATGTTTAAAATGAGTTTGAGACTTAAATGCCATAAAAGATGGAACAGATTTACACCCTTAATTGAAATAGTAATGTATATTGTTTCAGACTAGCTTTTCACAGCTCATTTATAATCATATCGATTTAAATACTAAAGACTCTGGCCGGCATGTAAATTTAAGGTACAGAAAAGATATCTACTTCTCTAGAAGAGAAACTGTGAAAGAGAAAGGATGAATGCAGTTCGGACATAATTTGAAATATCTCTGCCGCATCTTTGGATAGATTATGTTTTAAAAATACACAAAAGTATTTATACCTAGAGTGAATATATATATATAGGGTGGCGCCAAAAGTCTCCGTTTTACCAAGGTCATTCGAGTGTCGATGAGAGGGCGTGCTCCATTACGTCACAGCGGGGAGAGCTCAAATAAATGATTTACATAATCATCCGCTCTTTCGGGTCTTTCTTTGTTCTTCGCCTGGTAAATCTCTCTTTCTGTGAACTCTTTCAGGTGATTTTTGTTTTTTTTTATCATGCGGAGCTGTGTAATCCTTCGAAGAATACGAAAAGTGATGTTTTCTAAACATTCTCATTAGAAGCAAAAATTAGTATGAAGTGGGTGTTGCATTGTCGGCGTGAAGATAAATTCAATGCGCACCTGCTAAGATATCTGGCGAAAATGTTTTGGATGCTTGTTAAGATCGATCACCTGTAAGATCTATGAAGCGAACTCTTAGGAGTTAAACGTAAACTAAATGATAATGCCATTCCAGATTTTTTAAAAAATGTCACATAAAAACTTCAGTCTTGTTACGATGACGGATTCTATTCCGACCAATCGATTGTTGTCTCGGGAAAAAATGAAATGATTGTTGGAACAAGAAAACGATCGCTCCGAAAACTACGACAGTGTAGCCAATAAAAAAGTGTCATTATCTTAGGTAACTGATAATTTAAATACCTTGGCTTATACTGCATTGATTCACGGGAATAAAAACTTGTGCGATTGCGTCATAGTCTACGCATTAAAAAATTACAGCCGCATTTTCAAATTGCTATTAAAAACTAAGTGAAGCCGAGGAGAGTCGTCCCGTGGCCGAGTGGTTAGCACGCTAGGCTGTTGATAATAAGGGACCTGGGATGGATGTTTTGGTATTTTTGCTGAGATCCTGCCATCCTCACAGACTTTCTACTGGGCAAGGCTCCTGTCAGATCTCTATGGCAAGCAGCTGGTTGAGGGGGTGTTTATTTATTTATTAAAGCCGAGGGAGAAAATCTCTAGCGTTGCAAGAAAAATTACGATCAAAGCAAAAGTAGTTGCATAAACATTAATAGAAATTGATACAGCAGAATAAAAACTTCCGAATTCAACACGCTAAAAGAAACTTCTTAGTAAATTGAAAAACCGTATTTACGCCAGGTCACATTAAATGTTTATTGGAAGGGAGAAAGTTTAAACTACAACTCACGGCCGCGAATAATTTTTTTTATTATTTTCATTTTGATTATTAACATAATTGGTAAAAAGATAAGTTGAAATAAAGATCAGGTGTTTTAATTCGATCGAATTTAATTGTAAGAGAAAGGTCAAAATAATTTCCCAGAATCATTTAATAGAAATTGTATAGTAATTCGATATGAAGTATAAATGATGCAATTATGATATCCGTAATATCAACATACACTCAAAAGGCCGTTTCATTAGGCACAGTTCCACATTATGTCAATATTCAGAACTCAGTAATTCCTTAAATATGGTTTTTATGAAAAATATAACTGAATATAATTTGAAGAACAAATCTATTTAATAGTTGTTCAAGCAAACAATTTGAACAAGCAGAAATGATTTCACAGCTTTATACTTAATGTTTAGCGAAGTTTTGCGATAATGCAGTATTAAAGCTATTAAAGGCATTGGTTAGATACAAGGTTATAAATATCTCTAGACACTGTTTTGGCATATTGCCAAAATCCAGTTCTTCAGAGCAGATTTGTTCCCAAATGTGGAGTTGGGGGTTCCTTTGTCTTGGATTCCTTTTTCCAGATTTATGACAGCACTTTTTAGTTCTTTGATTCACATGTATTATAATTTAACTTTTTCACAGATAGTCCGGTTACGTGATTGGCGCTTCCGTTATTGATCCCACACTTAGGAATATTGTAAAAAAAGCCAGTTAAGAAGAACTACTGTGAACTCCAACAGTAAACGTTAATCTAAAACTTAAAATAATATAAAAAAGTAAATGTAAAAAAAGGTTAATATTTCAAAAAACTGCACGATGCATAGCATAACATCGTAGCCCTAGGACTGTTAATAGCAAATAATGAAAACGGAAGCGCCAATCACGCAACCGGACTATTTGTGAAAACGTTAACTTATTATACATGTGAATCAAAGAACTAAAAAGTGCTGTGATAAATCTGGAAAAAGGAATCCAAGACAAAGGAACCCCCAACTCCACATTTGGGAACAACTCTGCTCTGAAGAACAGAATTTTGGCAATATCCAAAAACAGTGTCTAAAGTTATTTGTAACCTTTTATCTAAACCAATCCACTTTGTATCTAACCAATCCTTTAAACTTCCCTACAGCTTTAATAGTGCATTATCGCAAAACTTGTCTAAATATTAAATCTATTTAAATCTCGATTCCCAACAACATGCGCTCAGTATTTTAAAAGTTATGGAAGTTAACGCTATTGGTTTCAAGCGTTATGGAATATAAACGCTTAGCAAGTTAGCTCGTTCAGCAAACTATCATTCAGAAAGTAGCCTAATTTCATGTGAACTGCTGAAAATATTCTTAGACGTATTAGTAAAGTTCAACATAAACAGTTATTGCTTTAATTTTAAATTGTTTTTATTAACTTTTGAGGGCAATTACTTAATCAGGAATTATTGTTTCCTTAACGCTAATATAGCGATTGAATATTGTTAAAAATCTAGGTTGAAATTGATTAGATTGAGATCTTTAAATTGTCTTCCGTCAAACTTTAAAAAAATACTTATTTAAGATGTTACTGAGTTCACTATCTAGGCTACTATTCACATAACACGGAACTGTACTTAATAAAGTTGCTTCTGATTGTATATCTATGACAATAAACATTTCTCTGATATCTTTGTAGACTTCAAACAGTTAAAAAAAATCGAAATTGAATTTTGCACTTTTTCTGACATTAGAAACCTATGTTACCATACGCTGCTTATAAGCTTTGTTTACGTTGTCTCTTCGCTGTGACGTCAAAACTCCTAACCAATGACCGTCAAGAAACACTTCCTCACGGAGTGGCACCACCATATCTTCATTCACACTGCTCATACGATCCATGAGGTTCTTTTCTTAGGAGTCAAGACAAACAAGAGTTCTAAATAATCCTGGTCTAAATAATAACAAGAGGAAGTAATGCCAAAGGAATCGACCACTTCAATTTTATCACCAGTGGCTGTACTGCAACAGAAAGGGAAAATCGTATTCTTCACTGAACGAAGAACAGAAATTCTTTCAAGTGCAAATATCGTCATTTTCAAGTGGAAGAAGCACTGGAGAGAAGGACTCTAAGAACATGCTTGGCCACCTTGAAGCTGCAAAGGGTAAGATCTAGACTGTAATTTCTGAGATCTGTGAAAAATCCTACGTAGGATGAGAACTTGCCCCAAACACTACTTCTAGTGCTTTTTGGGGAATAATATTTAGCTCAATGTACGTCGGGAAAACGAGAGATGTCCTTGAAGGAATATTCAATTGTTGATGTGTGATATGTATGTATGTACAATGAAACATTTCGATCACGAAGTTACAATGTAATTAACTAGGATATGATTGATTCCTTCGCAATTGCTTTCAGTGGATCTGTTCTGTGTGAGCAACGCATTACACTAACGAAGAGAGGAATTGTTTGTCCCTACGACCCATTTCCAGTAAAAGACGGAAACTGATCCAAACTCGTATTCATTTTCCTTTTCTTCTTGAACTCGTTCTATGTATTATTCTACGCCGAAAGTGGTCTCGCTTTGCTATGAAGATGACAAAAGAAAATATTACTTACTGGATGACAAACTGATTGCTCTCTTCAAGGGTGAGCGAGATGGCAGCCCCTCGGACGTTGATTACCCCTAGAGGTTCTTTGCTGTGGGCATCCGCTTCGTTTTTGTAGTAGAGCAGTTGGCAACATCCTTCGTCGAACACGTACCAGAGTCTCTTGCGGGCCTTGAGGCGACTCAGGGCTAAGGAAATGAAATTAGTCTCATTAGGAAAGGTACAGCTGTCGTATTCTAAAAGCAAAATATTATTTTCAAAAACGTACCGGCATACAAACTTATATACTTGCTTAGATACACTTCATGACATTGAAGTTGCTCTACCCAGCAGGAGCCGTCGGATTTACATGCAGATGAGCACGTGAATGCAGGTCAGTGATATAGGTAGATGATTACGTTTCCGTAAAAAAACACGTGGAGCGGGAGATCACGCGACGAACATTTAATGACTAATGCAAATTGCTTCACGTGCTGAAGTTGTCTGCAACACACTACGAAAGAATGCTGTGGGCAGAATTGAAGACAAAGTGCATAGGATGCCACGATAATCCTTTTGCCAATGAGTGTGGTTGGATATAGGCCTGCGTGAAGCCGAGTCTTCTCCGCCTTATCCAAGCATTTGCAAGGATGGCAGGTAGTACCCAATAATGCGAAGGAGGTACTCAGAGTCGTCGTACAGGGTAGGAGGCACTGTGAGACGCACAACACCACGAGTGGATCGCTGGACTGGTTGGCGGCGGTAGCAGAAAAACGTAGAAGAAATTAAACGATAATTTCATGTAAAAGATCTCCACACAATTTTAGGTTCATGGCATCTAATATACGTATAGACGATTGTGAGTGATTGAGTGACTGACTAACTGAGTGACTGATTGAATGACTGACTGACAAGGGATCACGCTAATTCTAACTACCATGCAGAAATGGTAGAGCTATGATAATTTGAACCTAGGGGAAACCTGGTTCGTATATCTCGGTAAAAAAGGCAAAAGTTTACCTCCGACATGTCCTTCAAAGTGAAATACAATCACGTAGAAGTTAAACGTTGATCTACGAGTGCTAGAAACACGAATATTGGTGTCTACGGTTGTTTCGTGTTGATCTCGGAAATACTACGAAATTTCGGATTTGACCTTCGACGAGTCTTCACGTTCAACTAGAAGTCACATTGAGGTCAAATATTTATCAACAAGTGCCAGAAATGTGCAAATTGCTGTATGAGGTTGGGAGGATTTTTACGTCTCAGGTAAAACTTGGAGATCCTAACATATGATGTTGCTAAGTGTGAAGTTAGCGTGTGTGTCGTGGCCGAATATAATTAATTTGGTTTTTGTTGTTTGCTTATTGGATTGGAGATAATGGGGATAAACTTTCACCAATAAATAGAGAACTTCACTGTTGGAAGTATTTACCTAGTTTACGTTACATGTTTACAACTAGCTCACTATGGCATCATTGGCTCTTGCTATGACCGCTGCATCACTCTGACTTCTATTATGTGAGCAGAAGATATCTTTTACAACTGAGCAGTTTCATTACTGACTCAATTCCCCGGAGAAGTTAATCAGAGTGATTGTTAAACTAATCCCTCTCTCAGGAGCGCTCTTCACCATCTTTTTATCTCGTATGTCCGGCAAAGGCCTTCTCCTCACAACCAACGTTGGCATCCGTGACTCACTTTCGCACTCTTCGCCAGCAAAACCACCACTTCCCTTCTCATCACATTCCCAGGCTTCTTCCCATGCAGCTGCCTTCGCACTTCCATCCCTCTTTGTGTGGGTTCCAAGTACGACCGGACCATGCGCTGGACGGTGGGAAGTGAGGTCACTCCTCGAGACCACCCATGACTTATATTGCGTTGTACAGTAATGCCAACAGAACCTACAATCGAAACTTTTACATGGAAATTACATAAGAAACGAATATACGAATATTTTCAATGGGTTTATGTAAAGGGCAGCGATGCTCGGACCTCACAGAGGGCACCTAGGGTTTTTTTGATTTGATCTCGGAAATGTTACAAAATTTCAGATTTGAATTACGAAGAACTTTATTTATTGCTCCAAGGTGATACAGAAATCACATGGAGGTTGGGTTGTGGGTTGTTTTACCTTTGAGTGGCACTTTTTTTGCACACAATGGGCTAAATGACCAGGTCACATGAACTCCGATGACTCAGAGAAGGTTGGGGGAGGGGACCCACTGGAACAGCTGTTGGGAGACAGATGGTAGCCTCCCGTCAAGGCCATCCAGCGTGTTCTTTAACGTGCACAGGGTATGGCTCTCCCGTACACGGGGGCCACGGCTTAACGTCCCATCCGACGGACGGCGGCCTTTCCAAGCCCATCGGTGTCCCCTACTGACCGTGGGCAGGGCGGGTAATTTTTGCGGAGAGAAATCTCAACGCTGACCCAGCTGGGACTCGAACCTGAACTGCAGATTACGAGCTTGGCGCGCTACCGACTGAGCCACCCCCGCCCCAAATCACATGGAGATCAGACCTTTATCTACGAGTGCTAGAAATGTGAAAATTGATGTGTTGGGGTGTTGAGGGTTGTAAATTTCAGAAACGTTATGAAATTTCGGGTCCTGTGGGTCATTCGAGTTGAAAGGTCTCTGCTAGTGCTAGAGAGTTAAAATTGGTGCCTAAGGGTATTTCGGGTCTTGGATAGCAGACACGTTGATAACCTTTCGATGCGTTGGGTCCTTTGAGGTCAAAGGCCAACTTCCGTCTTTCCGGTACTAGAGAGCTCATATTGATATTAAAGAACTATTTTGGGCTGCAGATCTCAAAACTATTAAGAAAGTTCATCCGATTTCTAGTTATTATATAAATTCGATATTAGGGCAAGTCCATATTATTGCACTACCACTGCCACAGCCATTCGAAAGTGTGAGTACTTTGGAATACCATGTCCGTTAGCAACCTGATGAAAAGAAATCGAAATGTTGAAAAATAAACCCAGATTCGAAATTTAAGTTACTAAAAAGGGGATGCAAATGCAAAATACTGTAATGAATGACTTTGGCTTTCTTACAGAGCGCTTTGAATCCAGCAACCACCTATTATGATTGCAGGCGCACCATCTGTTGCTATTTATATTAGTTATCGGAAAAATCAAACTAATCTCTTTTTCCCGGAGCATTTAAATGCCTGATAGATATCTTCACCAGGTATTTTCACTTTCAATAACTACCAGTACATCTTCCTTCGCAGATGGATCTTTAGAAACCATCGAAATGGAAAGGTTTAATTTATCATTCCGGGTGCAAAAATACTCATTCCACGTGGCTAATTTGGTCGTTAATGAAGGACCAAAGTGCTTTGTTGCAAATATAAAAAGTGATGGAAATTGGTTGTTTCGAAACTTTCGTCTCTTTTTACGTAACAATGGAGACAGACAACTTAGAGAACGTGTAAGGAGTAATTGGGAACGTTGTCGTGGATTTGTTACGAGAGTTGCTGATGTATATGCACCAGATATATGGCAATTGCATTGCTAATACATTGGCACACGTTAATAGCCACTACTTCAAATACTATTCAGAGTAAAAATTCACCTTAGTCAAACTTTAAATTTTTGCTAAGGTAGTAAAAAAATTTGCTTTAAATAATTATTTTACGTGATTTTGTGTGATTCACGCATCGAAATGAAAAAAAATAGGCACTTAAAATATATGCGATGTTTATGTTATTTTAAAATATATGAAAATGATACGACGGTATCTATTTCTAACTATCGTACTTAAAGGCTAAGTACAGTGTTTAAAGGCTATACATACATATTTTAATAGAGAAAATAAATGTAGTATATAGTTGGAATTTGGAAATAATGACAATCGGGAAATGTTTACTTAATAACAAAGAATGCTATATCAAAAGAAATAAAACAAATATAGAAACGATTTCAGTTTTAGGATTCCTCATTTGCATTTTTCCAGATTTCAGGAAAAAAGTAGGTCTAGTCTATCAGTTTTCAATTTTCCCAAAATGAATTATTATATGCAGAAAACATGACGGATTTCGCTACGAACATGCAATCGGAGATGTTGTCGACAGGGGGCGAACAAGAACGCGATTTTTTTCGAGAGTTTAAGATAATAAATCAACAGAAAAAATTCGGCTTCGCTGTGAGTGGGATTCGAACCCACGCCTTCCAGTTTCATATCAGGCAACTTGGTTCTCCATTTCCCAGCACAGAGCCTTGAGCGAATCAAATAATATGAGAGAAAGTTTCTATGCCAAATTAGCTGCAGAAAATATTAGCCGCTGGTGGTATAGTGGGCAGCACCCATTGCACGTAAAGGCATTATGGGAAGTGTGTGTTCGAATTCCACTCACGAAAAATTAAATTCTTTCAGCTAACTATTTCATGAGTTCCATGTCGACAGGACATCTCTTGTGATACTTTACTACTGAATAAAACTAATAAACTCATAATTTTAGTGAACGGGTGTAAAATGTCCTACTAAATCGTTCTACATTCCCACAGAAACAGTTGCAATGCAATTTAATCAAAGCCTACATATGTTGAAATGCTTAAAGTTGCAAAGTTAAAAAGGGTTTTTCAATCGAAAACATGTTATTTGATTTTATGACTACTTATGAAATCAGTACAATGGATAATGAAATATCGCGAAAACGCAATAAAATAATTAATGCAATAATTAGCAACAGGCTTACCAGCCAAGGGGTGTTGCTCCAGAGAAGAACACATGACAGCAACTACAACATAAGGTAATTTTATCTCTTCTTAAATTCGAAATCTTCTTGCAATACTAGTGAAACTAAGTCATGCCCATAATGAAAACGACCTTACTTGGTTATATTACAAATAAATAATCGGTCAGTATAAAGAGCGCAATATAAAACGCCCCTAGATAGAGAGAATAACATAGAACCAATATTTTTAGAGTGGCAGGTCGTGTAAGGACGGTAATGAGTCCCCATTCCACTTTTTTCATCTGTCATTATTTCGTAAAAGTGGAGGTTACCAAACACAGAGCTATACACGGATACTAGAGAAGACATCACGTGACTCCCTGCCATGCTTAGCATTGCGTTCGAGGGGAAATACAAAGCGACATTTTAAGCGGTTTATGTGATTGCAATCTCCGTGTAAAATGCATGGAAACATCTACGCATTCAGTAAATTCTACAGTACGTGGCCGTTCTTCAGAATCTGTCGAAACGGATTCTTCAGAAAACTGTCGAAATGGAATGTCTTTTCACAGGTAAGCTTATTTCTATTCATGATATATTACAGCAAAAAGAGTAATCACTATTTTAAGAATTAAATCCATGATTTAATAGGCGGCTTAGTTATTACTATGTGTGAGTTTACAATAATTTGTATGTTGTTTCATTTCTCCACTATCGCTCAAATACAAATAAGAAGCATTGTTTTAAACCATTTAATTATCATATATTTTTAAAAGCTTTTGCCAGTAATTTTTTCAATATCCATCAATTGTTTATGTCATGACGCATTGCTATTGGTAAATATTCAAACTTCCTTAGCTCTTTAAATACTAAACGAATATTTCTGAAATATGAGATTTAGATAGATTTCATTACGATCTATCTTTACCTTCCGTCACATTTTTCCATAAAACGTTTATTTTAGAAGTTGTAGAGCTTAAAAATAGATTCCCTTTGATATAAAATTGGATGACTTGGTTAAACTTCAATGATCACTGAGTATATATCATTGGAACATATATGATGTTGAAATGTCACACATCACGGCAACTGTCAAGAAAGAATGAACCATATGTAATCCACCAAAATTTATGATAAATTAAAGATGCAAAATAGCATTAAAGATGCAAAAAATTGAATTTTTTGCAGCTATAACAATAATCAGAAAATTATACGGCAAATATATGATGCCTAACAAAATGGGAGATTTCATACATAAACTATTTTGAAACAATAGATAAAAAAACATCCCATTTTGGCACAATACTGTCGTACTTTTGCAATTATTGTCTCAGAACTTCAATTGCCATTTTTAGAGTTCTTTTAAGATTGAACAACGTGCTTTGATCACAAATATTTGTATCACATTACATTAAAACTCTGGATCATAAAAATAAATTAACCATCAGGCTGCTGCTTGCCACAGAGGAATGACAGGAATGTATCAATTTAGTATGCCATTAAAGAAAAAATGGGGAAGACTGCGAGATCTTAGCAGAAAAACAACCCAAGAACACTCAGAGATCGAACATAGGTCACTTTGATCAATAACCAAGAAAGCTAACCACTTAGCCTTACATATTACTGCTGATACCCCCTCAAGCAGCTGCTTCCAAAGTTAGGGTTAAATACCTCCCCTTGGAAAAATTTTATATATTTATAAACATCAAAAAATATATTTTAAGGGAAAAGCTTTAAACTGAACCCTCCCCAAAATCCTACCTGCAGCACTGCATAGGCAAGAGTTCCTCGACCTTGTGTGTGTAAAGTGGCATACCCAGGAGTGGGTATTGAGATATTCCCTCCCCTAGTGGCGTAAGTAAAAATTTGTTATGGGGGAGGGTCCAATTTTAGAGATTATGTAGGAATTTAAAATCAATATCAATCCAAATAGATAAAATGTAACACAACAAAAATTTAATTAATGCAAGTAATTGAAAGCATTAATATTTTAAATTTTGGAGAAAATTATTTTTCTATTCATTCTTTATTTTACTAAAAAGCACAAATATTGTTTTAAAAGGGCGGGGGGGATCCAGACCCCATGCTCCCGCCCCTTTCATGGGGTTTCAATATCATATATTTTATAAGATGGGTCTCAGGAAACAGGACTGAAGTGAGACTCAAACACATAAAAAACAAATTTGAAAATTTCTATATAGTCTAGTATGTGTGTGTGGGTATATATAAATATATCTTTTTTTTTCTTCAAAATGCTCCTATAGTGAAATCTTTTTCATCCTTTTTGTAGCTTGTCAACTTAGAAACCAATTATTAAGTTTTAAAAGCATACTTTTTGAATAAGTGTTTACAGAATGTTCTCTTTGTTATAAAGAAATGGAGTACCGTTCAATATTTTTTTTGTGAATAATTCTCTAATCCTAATAGCTACCATTTTAAAGACAAAGCTGTGATATTTGAAGAACATGGGGAAAACAAGGTTGAACTATCCCAATGTGATTTTGCTATGGTGCACTTGAATAAAATTATAGCCAGAATATTTTGTATTTGAACTTTAAATTTTGCAGATATAATTCAAACCAATTTAATAAGAAGCAACTTTAGAAGACGTTTTTTAATCTTTTTCGTTGCAAACAATATCTCGATACTAGAAATAGCATATGGGTCAAAACATTAATGCATTTGCTGATTAAGTTATAAAAATATTAGAAACAAGCACGTAGCTGTGACATTTTATACAATAGTGAGGTTTATATGTTATGATTCTCTTTTTAAAAACTGAAATGCAGTCATTTTTCGCGTCGCATTCAAAGTCTACATACACTATAAGTTATTAATATGTTTATTCCCATATTGTTCCTATGGAAATTAGAGCAAAGCTTTGCACGTCAAGCTGTACCATATAATTTATGATATTTCAGAGTGTTTTGAAAGGTAATATATAATAATTTAAAAGTTTACTTTGTACGGCTGTGTGCGATGTGGGAGATGCAATGGACCTGGGTACAAAAGACATGAATGTTTCTTTTCAAGTATGGTGATTCTACTAAGGTCTTACAGCTGTCTATGGTATAATATACTGACAGGTTGTTGTCAGAGCTCTTACCTAGGTTTCCAGATCAATCAATCAATCAACCAGCCAATCAGTCAGTCAATTAATTACTCACTCTTTATTCAATTGGAATAAAGAGCAATACAAAATTTTAAGGTAAAATTTTAAACACTATACTATAACCCATTACAAGTTAACAATTAGTAGCAAGGGGCCAACAGATATATCGATGTAACTGTATAAACCAATATATATTGTCTGACATAAATTCAACTGTTCCATCATGTAAATTAAGTGTATTAATGACATCAATAGCGTATTCAAAATAATGTCATAAGATTCAATTCAAAATCAGAGCACTTAAGAGATCAATAATACGATACGTTCAATGCGAAATAGAGTTCACATTCAAACTACATATGATGTAAATGCGATTTGAATGTGACACACGTCGACTGACAAATAATCCATATTATGGTCTCGGAAAACGTAACAGTCTTGGGATCGACCTCTTCATCTGTCTGCAAACAGAGATGCAACAAGGTCTGTAAGGGCCCCAGTGCAAGTTGACGAGACGGGCCCACTCCACTCCTCATTAAATCTATTGTTTAAGAAACGATATATTATTAAGTATATCGTGAAATACGTAAAAGTGAAATCAATGCATATAAATATATACGATAGATATATTATAGAGATATATGCATACAAATATATACGATAGATATATTATAGAGAAAAATTTGTATCCCTTGGAAAAGGAGCCTTTGAGGTGTAGGCAGGTGTTCCATCGTAGATATCAGAAAACGTAACAGATTGCAGATTCGATTAATCATTTAAGCTCAAATAGATGTGATATTTAAAGAAAATGGTGATGTAAATCTACTCTAAATTTTAGGGAGTTTTTCTTTTTATCTGTCTCTACCAGTTTGATCAAGAACTCTTACCAAATGGTAAAACATAAGAAGTAGTGTAGTCGCATTTTGCAGTACTATGGCCGAGTGGTTAGCACGCTTGGCTATTGATCTAAGGGACCTGGGTTCGAGCCCCGGGTAAGGCATGGTTGTGTGTGTTGTTTTTCTGCTGAGGTCCTCACAGACCTCCTACTTTGGCATAAAAACTTACAGGCTCCTGTCAGACCTCTGTGGCAAGCAGCTGCTTGAGGGGGTATTTTTTAGACCACGCCCCTTCCGATCGCGTAATATGACGTCACTTATGGCCACAAACCTTATTAATACTCATAATTAATAATTAATAACGCATAATTTATAATTAGTAATTCATAATTAATAAAGAACTAATTATTTTTAAATCCCCCTTTATTAAAAATTCCTCCCCTTTATTAAAAACCTGTGGCGCCATCTATTGTATATTATGAGTAATATACTTTAGAAAAGCTCTCTATTTTAACCGGAATTATTCCAAATTTTTAAGACCTCCTCATTAAAAAAACCCTTATCAAAAGTTCCACCCCCTTTATGAAAAACTCGTGGAGCCATCTAGTGTATATTATGAGAACTATGCTTTAAAAACGCCCTCTATTTGAACTGAAATTTTTCCAATTTTTGACTCCCCCCTCATTAAAAACCCCCTTATCAAACGTTCCGCCCCTCATTAACCCCCCTTATCAAAAGTTCCGCTCCCCTCTATTAAATTGCCCCTCACTGATCACAAACTCCCGAATAAGTCCCTTGGTTTCTGCCTAGTCCAACTGAACATTTGGTGGCAACGTTCAGAATGGGTGATGCAATCTTCAAAATAATTGCACAGACCAACTAAACTTTCGGTGGCATCTTCTCTCATGATGGCTGATGCAATCCTCAAAAATAATTACAGAATCTCAATTTTTGACTCCCCCTCATTAAACCCCCCTTATCAAAAATCCCTCCTCTTTATTAGAAACCCTATCAAAACTGCCACACCCTCTTTAATTAATCCGTTATCAAAAGTTTCGCCCTCTTTAGTAAAAAACTCCTGTCGCGAAATTTTATTTCCTCGTAAATTAAATCCACTCACATTCTTGATCGTAATTTTCGGACACATCTCGAAATTTTTCTAAGTCCAGAGATGTCACTCATTGACAGCCCTTCTGACTAAACCGCATTGAACCAATAAAACAAACTTTTTGAATTCCCGTGTATCCGTTACGCGATCATAAGTTTAAATTTTTTCCCTAATACCTGTTACCACTGTATCCTCAGTACATGATGCAAAATATTACTCTTTCCTAGGAAATAACGTTACTCAGTAACAATCGATAATATTATTTCTTCGTCCGAAGAAAAATCAGCTAATTGTTTGAAAGTAAGATATCATTTTTTTAAAAATATACAATTCTAAACGCTCTCACAGTTTTTAAAAATCTTTTTTTCCACCGTTTACCGGCGAGCGTGTGATCCAATGACTCATCACGCTGATGAAATTTTATTTCGCGTTGCAACCTCTCGTTAGACACGTGTGTGCAGTACGCTTTACAAAGTCAGTTGTTTTCATCGGATAAAAAAAATAATTCTACAAAGAATTTTGTACGCGGTAGAATGCTACAGAAAGTAAACAATGCTAAAAGTAGAAAACAATTCATACGTTGCGGGTACCCTTGCGTTTCTGGTTACGGTGTGTAAAACAACTAACTTTTGTTCTACATTAAAGTCCAACATGAATGTATGTTAATGGTGTAGGGGATATTAGTTTTAACAAATACTATAAAGTACACTAAGCTACTATAAAAAATAATACATTTCATTTATTAAATATTTTTAATTTATATTACATTTATTTATATTACATTTAATTTATAATACATCTCGCTCGATCGATATACTGATAACAACTCTCAACTTACCTGAGCTAATCCACCGAAATTTTATTTGCAGCTGGACTGATAGTCAAAATTTTGCAAATACTTCAGCGATTATATTAGTATATCTAATGGAACAACGTACATGAGAAAGCTTCTTCGATTCGGCAACTTAAAAATCCGCCTAACTAAAAATTTTCGGGAATAATTTAAAAGACCAAACCTCAGCAATAAGTTTTGGATACTTATTATTGTTCAGTAATTTTTCCCCTGTGCAGAAAAGCGACACTGATATACCTTTCATGCAAATGCTTGGTTAACGATCGCGACTGATGATTTTTTTCTCTTTGACGCGAATGGTTAGATCAGCACTGGATATAAGTGACAGACAAAAAATAATATCTTTACAAACTAAGAGACACTCGATGTGAAACATCCCAAGTCAAGAAATGTCCTTTTCAAAATATAGGAATATTCCATACTCTCCCACTTCCTAAAATTTAACACGACCTAGGGCACTTAATTCGAAGAAATGGCAGGGAGACGAGCGTGTGTACGAACAACCAGTCCAACCGGTGATAACTCAAATGCCACAGGGCACTTATGCACTGACCTATGGAACAGCCTTTCGATGTGAAAACTGATATGCTACTGTTTATCTAAATCCTTTACTCATGGGAAGAGCTGCCTGCTATGTGAGTTTTATCTTCCTCAAGAATCTATTGAACCACATTGACAAAGTGAAATAATTATTCCTTTCATGTCAAAATGCCGCACTTTATCGAATAGGTCAACGGAAGCTCCCATCTTATCTTCGGGGGAATCTTTTTGGCTTGAGGACACAGCAGTTTACTGCGTGCAAAAACTCCAAGTGGTCAGCTAAATTTAAAATGTCCTCTTATACTGTTTATCCCAATTAAAGAAAGTATGTAGCGGTTACCGGGAGAATATGGTTTGAGCACAAAAGGAAGTATATTAGAAAGGTAAAATTACTGTTAGGAGCACAGACAGAAAATTGTTAATGTCATAAAAAATGTGTGACGTATTTCACAAAACGGTACCGATGTCGCAAAAAAAATTTCAGTGTAAAATATGTAAAAACAAAAAAGTATCATTTAATACGAGTTTTGCAAAATAATAGAATGTGTGAAAATATCAATCCCAGTGTGATATCATGTAGAAGTAATGCGAAACCTTTAGCATTATTCCGCACGAATTTTAAAATGACATTCATGGGGGTGCATCATTTCCATCACTTAACTTTCAACTTCTTTTATTTTTTTCAACCAATAACCACGATAATGTACAGTTTCTGCGGGACAGTTTCGGTGTTTACGTCGATGCAAAAATGGCGCAGGGGTGCGATCTTCCTCACAGTAGCGATATGATCATGCACTTTGCTATAAAACAAACCTGGTTAATGAACGATGATCAGCACAATATGTAATTAAGATTTGAACTAAAAAGGCAGGACATGGCTGAAAATAGATATTTCACTACACGAGGAAATCTAACACACGCTTTTCATGTCTAAGAATCGCTTTAGTTATTTTCCTGCATGAGAATATATATTTCTATACTAGTGTGGAGTTCTTAGAACAAGTAAGTAAGTTTGTGTAAGTGCGAAAATGGTTGTTTTTCCCGCACCGGTGAGGAATTCTTAGAACAAGTGGCACTATGTTTTATAAGTGTGAAAGTGGTTGATTTTCCGGCAAGGACACGTTTTTTGATAATGTTATGTATTCCCATATGTGTTTCACTTGTTTCGAAATTTAAAATCTAAAATATCACTACCTATAGAAAGTAGCATTACTCCAGTAAATTCCATTACTATGTGCTAAATGCTTCTCGATTCTGAAGGAGAGGACTCCCAGAATCGAACTGCTAGACAATACTTTGCATTCTCATAACTTCAACCGTTTTCCGGACATAACGGATAAAGCGCCAAGTCTTTCAACGGTTATTTCACACTTCAAACACTCATCAAGACAATCAATCGCTACATTACAGAAGTAAGATTGAAAAAGAGAAGCGATAGGATAGCGAAAGAAAAGCACCCTACCCGCATTCTCACATTAAAAGAAAAAATATCAAAAACGTAACGCAAAAGTAAAAAAAAAACAGCTAAGATACAAAACAGCCTGACAGAGGGCGCCCTATACTGTGCGAATTAGTTGGATCAAACATTATGAAGCTGCATAAGGAGACAGGGTCCGTGGACACATCCCATAAAGGACATTGTGGAAGAAAAAGCAAACCACCGCTAGAGATGATAGTCTAATTCGAAGAATTAATATCATAGATCCGAACAAGGCCAGTGGAAACATCAAAAGGGAGATTGTGTCTCATGGGGTTAATATAGATGCTTCCACCGTACGTCGTCGCCTTTTGGAGTGTTGTCGCCGGGCTCGACGCCCCTCCAAAAAGCACCTTTTGACACCCGCTATGAATCAAAAAAGGCTATCCTGGGCAAAGAAACATCGAGACTGGACTGTGGAGAATTGTGAAAAAGTGATATTTTCCGACAAAACCCACTTTGAGGTGCATGTCTACATGTCAAATTTCCTCCGCCGCTCACCTGGAGAACTTCGTTCCGGCCACATCCAGCAATCCCCCAAACACCCACCCAAGGTCATGTTTTGGGAATGTTTCACAGCTTCCGGGCCACAGACACTTCACCCCACTGTAGGAATGATGGACAGCAAAAAGTACATAGGCGTTGTGGAGGCGAAAATGGTCCCAACGCTGCAGAAGCTGTTTCCTAACGACGATGGGGTATTTCAACAGGATCTGGCTCCATGCCACAATTCTAAGCTTGCTAAGAGCTTCTGTACCCAGCAACATTTGAAGGTATTGGAGTGGCCAGGAAATTCACCCGATCTAAATCCCATTGAAAATTTGTGTAATTCAGTTAAGTAGACCGTTGTTGACAGGTATAGTCATGTAGGTTGTTAACTGGATACTGTGGTTTTTTACTCTAGTGACTAATATGAATGGTAGAAAGAGTGATCCAGTCTGGAAAGGATTCAGAAAACACCAAAGGGGGAAAGGATTCCGTTCAGTGTATAAGAACTGTGGCAATGATATGCAAGGTGTTGTTCCAAGGATTAAAAAGCATACAGAAACTCCGTGCAGTGGTGAAACTATAACATCTCCTGATTGATGAATTAGATCTATTTTGAATTCCACAGATTCTAACATCTGAGAGCGTTACAAAATCATCTACGAGCATTGTTTTCGAAGCAGAGTTTGCAGGATTCAAGATAGTAATAAAAGTTACAAGACCACGAACACATCATTTTATACTACATAAGCCGACTCACTCTCATAATAAAGATTCTGAAAATACATCACTTTATTCTGCAAAAGACGAATCATTCACATAATTCTTTTTCGCTATCCTATCGCTTCTCTTTTTCAATCTTACTTCTGTAATGTAGCGATTGATTGTCTTGATGAGTGTTTGAAGTCTGAAATAACCGTTGAAAGACTTGGCGCTTTATCCGTTATGTCCGGAAAACGGTTGAAGTTATGAGAATGCAAAGTATTGTCTAGCAGTTCGATTCTGGGAGCCCTCTCCTTCAGAATCGAGAAGCATTTAGCACATAGTAATGGAATTTACTGGAGTAATGCTACTTTCTATAGGTACTGTTATTTCAGATTTCCAAACAAGTGAAACACGAATAAATAACATTAGCAAAAAAATCGCCCCCCTGCGCCAATTTTGCATCGAAGTCAACACCGGAACTGTTCTGCAGAAACTAGACATTATCGTGGTTGGAGAAAATAAAAGAAGTTGAAACTTAAGTGATGGAAACTGAACTGAAAGTGATGGACACTGGGATTGAAATTTTCACACATTCTATTATTTTTCGAAACTGTTATTAAATGATACTTTCTTGTTTTCCAATTTTTTTACACTGAATTTCTTTTTGTGACATCGGTACCGTTTTGTGAAATATGTCACACATTTTTTTATGTCATTAACAATTTTCTATCTGTGCTCCTAACAGTGATTTTACCTTTCTAATATACTTCCTTTTGTGCTCAAACCATTTCCTCCCGGTAAATGCTATATACTTTCTTTAATTGTGATGAACAGTATAAGAGGGCATTTTAAAATTAGCTGTTGGACCAGTTGGAGTTTTTGCATGCAGTAAACTGCTGTGTCTTTAAGCTGAAAAGATTCCCTCAAAGATAAGACTGGAGCTTCCGTTGACCTATCCGATAAAGTGTGGCATTTCGAAATGAAACAAGCAGGCAGGTCTTCCCATGAGTAAAGGATTTAGATAAACAGTAGCATATCTGTTTTCACATCGAAAGTGCATAAGTGCCCTGTGGCATTTGAGTTATCACCGGTTGGACTGGTTGTTCGTACACACGCTCGTCTCCCTGCCATTTCTCCGAATTAAGTGCCCTAGGTCGTGTTAAATTTAGGAAGTGGGAGAGTAGGGAATATTCCTATATTTTGAAAAGGGCATTTCTTGACTTGGGATGTTTCACATCGAGTGTCTCTTAGTTTGTAAAGATATTATTTTTTGTCTGTCACTTATATCCAATGCTGATCTAACCATTCGCGTCAAAGAGAAAAAAATCATCAGTCGCGATCGTTAACCAAGCATTTGCATGAAAGGTATATCAGTGTCGCTTTTCTGCACAGGGAAAAAATTACTGAACAGTAATAAGTATCCAAAACTTATTGCTGAGGTTTGGTCTTTTAAATTATTCCCGAAAATTTTTAGTTAGGCGGATTTTTAAGTTGCCGAATCGAAGAAGCTTTCTCATGTACGTTGTTCCATTAGATATACTAATATAATCACTGAAGTATTTGCAAAATTTTGACTATCAGTCCAGCTGCAAATAAAATTTCGGTGGATTAGCTCAGGTAAGTTGAGAGTTGTTATCAGTATATCGATCGAGCGAGATGTATTATAAATTAAATGTAATATAAATAAATTAAAAATATTTAATAAATGAAATGTATTATTTTTTATAGTAGCTTAGTGTACTTTATAGTATTTGTTAAAACTAATATCCCCTACACCATTAACATACATTCATGTTGGACTTTAATGTAGAACAAAAGTTAGTTGTTTTACACACCGTAACCAGAAACGCAAGGGTACCCGCAACGTATGAATTGTTTTCTACTTTTAGCATTGTTTACTTTCTGTAGCATTCTACCGCGTACAAAATTCTTTGTAGAATTATTTTTTTTTATCCGATGAAAACAACTGACTTTGTAAAGCGTACTGCACACACGTGTCTAACGAGAGGTTGCAACGCGAAATAAAATTTAATCAGCGTGATGAGTCATTGGATCACACGTTCGCCGGTAAACGGTGGAAAAAAAGATTTTTAAAAACTGTGAGAGCGTTTAGAATTGTATATTTTTTAAAAAATGATATCTTACTTTCAAACAATTAGCTGATTTTTCTTCGGACGAAGAAATAATATTATCGATTGTTACTGAGTAACGTTATTTCCTAGGAAAGAGTAATATTTTGCATCATGTACTGAGGATACAGTGGTAACAGGTATTAGGGAAAAAATTTAAACTTATGATCGCGTAACGGATATACGGGAATTCAAAAAGTTTGTTTTATTGGTTCAATGCGGTTTAGTCAGAAGGGCTGTCAATGAGTGACATCTCTGGACTTAGAAAAATTTCGAGATGTGTCCGAAAATTACGATCAAGAATGTGAGTGGATTTAATTTACGAGGAAATAAAAATTCGCGACAGGAGTTTTTTACTAAAGGGGGCGAAACTTTTGATAACGGATTAATTAACGATGGTGTGGCATTTTTGATAGGGTTTCTAATAAATAGGAGGGATTTTTGATAAGGGGGGTTTAATGAGGGGGAGTCAAAAATTAAGATTCTGTAATTATTTTTGAGGATTACATCAGCCATCATGAAAGAGGATGCGACCGAAAGTTTAGTTGGTCTGTGCAATTATTTTGAGGATTGCATCACCCATCCTGAACGTTGGCACCAAATGTTTAGTTGGACTAGGCAGAAACCAAGGGACTTATTCGGGAGTTTGTGATCAGTGAGGGGCAATTTAATAGAGGGGAGTGGAACTTTTGATAAGGGGGTTTCTAATGAGGGGGGAGTCAAAATTGGAAAAATTACCGTATAGTGGGACTACACTACTACAGGACCACGAAACTTACTTTTAGAAGGACCACGAAACTTTTTACAGGACCACGAAACTTACTTTTACATTATTAATCTTTTAATACTGGATACCTCTTATAATAATGTACAACAACGTAAGGGTTTGCTCCTCACCTTTTTCATAAAATATAAAGGGGGTGAAGAATGTCTTTCCCCCTGAAATTTGAACTAGTAAGTAGGGGTAAAATTCTAATAATTATGAATTCTAGAGTGAATCCGTATCCTAGATCACAAAAACTGTACAGTATTCTGCAAATATTGTTCAATTTGAGATTAGAAAATATTTATTACTTTTGTGTAGTTAGGAAAAATCACCGTTGTTTTGTTACAGGTGGTTGAGATTTCGAATTTTAGAAACTAGGAATTTGAGACTGCTTCTGTATTCCATTGTAACAGTAGGAGCTAACAGAGGGTCACAATGCCCAACCAAAGACTCACTACTGTCCACATTGCTTGGAATCGACGCAAAAGAGGATAGTAAACTAAAGGCAGGATCTCTAATACTCCGCCATGCTTCATGTCCCATAGTGCTGATTCGAAGGAAAATAGAAATAAAATATGGCAAGGTTTCCGGGCGAATGTTGTACTGCTGTCTATATTCCCTGTAGTGTCATGAAAGAAGCTATCAAAGAGGTGTTGCACCCAGGCAGAAATGTTACATCCGATAGATTATGGAAATTGTTCATCTTGCAAATTTCTCTTCACATACCAGCGACACACCACATAGCGTGACACTGACATGACATGATACGCAGGTAACACCTTAATATTTAAAACAGATTTGATACAGCTGAATTAAAAACTTAATCACTGTCCAAGCTGTTTTATTATCGTTTAAAAAAAATAAATTCCCCCTCAAGCAGCTGCTTGCCACAGAGGCCTGACAGGAGCCTGTAAGTTTATACGCCAGAGTAGAAGGTCTGTGAGGATGGCAGGACCTCAGCAGAAAAACAACACACACGTCTATGCCTTACTCGGGGTTCGAACTCAGGTCCCTTAGATCAGTAGCCAAGCGTGCTAACCACTCGGCCATGGGACAGCCTCATTACCGTTTTAGTAAATCAAAATAGCATTTTGATCGGTGAATACAGGATAGTAGGGATGTTAGTCAATTCTTATAGTAATATGTGAGGTAAGTCCTTTCTTGCACGGATTACAGAATGGTATTTAGACCAGCGTATTAGACCACCGTTACTTGACATGTTTCGACTATTAACATCTTCAGAAGTTGGGAAAACAGTTCTACTTCAGAGATTACATTCGTGTGTGTTGTTGTGCGGCTGCGCCGTATGGTTTAGTGATGCTGCCCATGTACCTCGGGTGGGGTGTGTGGATGCTTTAGCAGCGCTGCGCTGATTGAGGAACAGTTTCCATGGGTGGGGTGGGTGTTCAATTTCTTCGTTGCAGCAGCTTCTCTATTTTGGTATATCACCAGTTGTTCAGCGAGATCCAATTCAAACTTAGTCGTTGGGGGGGGGGCACAAATAATTTTGGTCAGGAGGTTAAATTGTGGGCTCATTTTCCGGCATTAGAAACCACTATTGCCAATGAAATGGTTTTTTTTTTAACCATGCATCCCTTTCGTGTTCTTTTATCCAAGTTCGACGGTTCTTTTCGTTTTGCTATAGGAAGGTTTATTATTATTTTTGGTGTTTTCAGGTAACGCTATTATATATACTACTCCTGTTTTTTCGTTCTGGTCCCAGTCGGTTTTAATTAAATTGTTATAGTGTTGCTGGTTTTAATTGGCACTATTTAATTGTAAGGTTGCATTGCATTTTTCAATGTATTTGCCAGCCATGGGATGTTTGGAATCCCTGAGATGAACTTATTTATTTTGGATTGCTGCATTGGTGTCGGTTGGGATATTGTTTGTCAAGTTTGTCTTGCCATATTTTCGCCTAATTTTAATATTTTTAGCAGGTAACCCGCATTTTGAATATCCTAGTATATTTTTTACCTTTTTCTTTTTCATAAAACTGTGGTGTGGAGGCATATCTCATATATCTTAGGAATGCAGTTTATAGTGCACTTTTTTTGTGGGCTAGTGGCTTTTGAGAGGCGTATGGGATTATAATGGGTGGCGCTGTAGGCTTATGATAGACTGCTATTTCTAGTTTCTGCTCTTGTCGATGTAGTAACATATCCAAAAATGGTAATTGTTCGTCCTTTTCCTTTTCAGCCGTTACTTCAATGGTTGGATAGACGTTATTTATTTGTGCTTGCAACTCATGTAAAATTTCTGTATCTTGCCTGTATATAATGATGATATCATCTACATAACTTTTATAATATTTTAATTGCTGGAGATAGTTTCTATTAACAGTTTCTTCAATATGCTGGAGTGCTATGTATGCCAGTATTGGTGAAAAGGAGGATCCCATAGGTACCCCTTGTTTCTGTTGGTAGATCTGTTTATTTTCTGTGATGAAGTGTACTGCTTTGATCACGCCGCCCGTTATGAGTGAGGGACCTCCGTTTTGACATTTCAGTTTATCTTGGATTATGCTTAGAACATTACAGGGGTTCGGGGGAAAGGTGACACAACATCTAGTGATGCGTGTCTATCTTGAGGATGCAAGTGAAAACCTCCGGGTCAACTTCTGAAGATGTTAATAGTCGAAACATACCAAGTTACGGTGGTCTAAATATCATTGTGTAATCTATGCAGCAGGAAAGGACTTAATTCATATATTACTACAAGAAGTGACTAACATTTTCTACTATTCTGTATTCACCGATCGAAATGCTATTTTGAGATTGATTTGTAAGTATTGTAAGTAATTGTTAGTAAGATATTGTTACTAAAGCAATAATAAAACAGCTCGGATAGTGATTAAGTCTTTAAATTACCTTGATATTGTTTACCTATCACGTGGTTGCCAAGAAAGGAGATAATAATGAAGAGTGGAGCACATGAAAGGCTGTACTGATTTCGACATGCCATAACATTGACACAAAAGGAGACAACCAAGTGACATGACACCCAGAAAATTTCTTTTTTGCACTGTACATTACTGATTCAAGGAAAGCTCATTTCCTAGTCTGTATCATGAGGACTGGTAACCTGAAGTTCTGAGGTTTTTTTTCAACAAATCATAGATTTTCTTCCCATCTCTAGGACTCAACTATGATCAGAAAGTAAACAGTGGGGATTGCAAAGACACCATCCGACCGTGTACCAATCATTGACATGAAAACAAGAGAGTAGAACCTGTGCACTTACAAAAAAACTCGGCATTTTTCTGGCTTTTCCCATTATTCTTCTAAAGCAGTCCGTTTGGTCGATAATGAATTTCTTTCCCGTTCTGTGTTAGTTTCGATTTTTTGGTGATCTGGCTATTCAGTCTATTACGCAACGTCAGTAAAAAAGAAACCTTTACGGCTCAGCCCACCTATTGCGTATATAAATGTACGCGTTAGACTGTCTTTGAGAATGCTAGTAAGGGTAATATAGGCTAAAGATTATTAAACTTGTGCATGTTTCATCCACTTTTTCTGATTTTTTTTAAAAACCTCTAAAACGAAGGGATAACGTTACATTGCAATGGGAATTGTCTTTTGCCTTCCCTTCACAATTCTCCGGCTCGATTGCGTCGGTTGCACCCCCCCCCCCCATTTTTCTTCATCCGGGCCTGTTTATAGCTATCGTTAGACGAAGTAGGGATCACGTACTTTAACCGTCCATTTCAAAGAGCATAATAATCAGGATTATGGTTGCAATTCAACCTGCGTCCTTGCCATTCTTTTCCAAAGCTGCATTTTCCCAGAAAGCTGTTCTTGGTATCATAAGGGCTGATGTCGTAAATAAGTGTTCAATAATAACTAGATTCATATTTTATATTTGGAACGTGTAAGATAGAAAGGGATCGTAGACCTCGTTTGGTGACCATTATCTCAGCTTCTTTAACCGATATGCCAGTTCATTCTGTTAAAGCGTTATTCATTAACGGTTACATGTCAAGAATTGCAGATCAACAGATATGCTGTATAGAAGGAGAGATACAAATCGGTGGCATCATTCACATAGCCAAAATGTTCTACTGAAATTGGCGGGAAGGGTATTGTTATCCCTCCGTAATGTGGGGGAAAGAAGACAAAGATTCGCTAGAGGTCAAACCTAACTTGTTTAGTTGCGATAAACTTCATAACTATACGTGATAGAATGATAAACGAATTAAAAAAAAGTTAATGCAGAGAAAAATTTATTCACTATGATAATTTTCTAAACTTTTCACCATACCATAATTGAGGGGGGGGGGGGGGTTCTGTCACTTTTCTGGGTAGAATAGAGACGAAAGAAAGCATATAATGGAGAAAAAAATAAACGTCCTTTTTGCATTCAGGAATGTCACAAGCATTAAAAGTCGGGGAGGTGCTTAAGATTGATTTCCCTTAATTTTTAAGAATATGTTCTTTTCTTATGAATATATATATTCTTTTCAAAAAGAGGCGAAAATTAGCGGATGTGTTGAAAACTCCTTTGATTCAATCTAGGTACGGAATAACCTGAGGTATGATCCCTGATCTTCTCTGTTCATAATGCGAAAAACTATTGACTGATAAAAGAGCACATGGACAGAATATTCCATTCAGTTATTCCCTCATACTCAAGCACATTATAAGCAATGTTTTCTAAACAGCAACGAATGTCATTTTTAGAGTCTTCTACTATTGTCTATGCACACAATTGTCTCTCCAGACCCAGAACACTGAGCGATCGAACATGTTGAGAACATAACCTGAAGTCATCCGAAAATTAAAAATTTGTGTCAGCTATCGCTTTTAGAAAACTCGAAGATATATTAATCAGATCTTCGGACTCAAATTCCAGTTTGTGCTAATTACCTTAACTTTATTAGATATTTATTAGGATTCAAAATAAGAAAAAAATAAGAGGGAGGTCGAAGGAACTGGAATGAGGCGTAGCGCCCCCTCCGGTATTTTTTTTTCTCTGTTTTGGTAGTCTTCAAAATTTCATTTCGCAAAATAATGTGTAATATTTACTTTAAATAGTTTTCCACCTCTGTTCCAGTTATTAACCTTTTTAAAGGGAGAGAAGGCTCCCATATATCCGGTCATGGACATGTACCTAATTCAATGTTTGAGTCTTCGAATACAGAAAAATTACCATTTTGCTGCATCGCAAAGGTAAATGCTCAATTTCAGTGAAATCGATTAACTCCTTGAGCGAACCCTGACTTAAACTGATTTAATCACCTCTAGGCTATGAATTTAAACAATTTTAAAAGGAAAAAAGACAATCACTAGATTACTGTTTAATAAACAGAATGGACACCTCATAAACTGGGACAGAAAATATGCAACTCGAATAAAGCATCTTTCCTTTGCACGCAAAAGGCTCTGATCTAAAAAAAATCGAGCCAGAAGAAAGAAAAAACGGGGAATTGGGAAGAGGGGGTAAGACACTGATATCTAATGCAGTATAACATTTTCCCCTCCGTTTCAGAGATCATTAAAAAATTTCTTGAAAATGCATGAGAAATACGTTTAACATTTCTTTGCATCTATTACCTTACTAGCATTCTCAAAAGAGGAGGGATTCTCCATAGATCCGTCATGCAAATAGAATATTCATGGAAATTGCCAGTGAAAATTGTTTTAGCTTTCCTATATAAAATTGCTGTAGAATAAACAACTAACATTTCAGCGTCGAACAGAATTACTAAGAGAAGGCAAAAAAATGATAGGTGACAAGAACTTGGTGCAGTAAACAACGAAAAAAAAAATATGTAAAACATTAATCACAATTCGAATACATTCCCATAACACGGAAACCGATAAGTGGTGCAGAAGAACACACTGGAGCACTAACACTGAAATGGATAAGAGAAACGATGAAGTAAAAAAAAACAGTAAAGCCTCCTCACCTTGAGAGACCACTGTGCCTTGGAACACTTTAGCCACCATAAAATCGGAGAAGGTGAGCAGATAGCCACAGGTTGGATAGAGGTGAGCCAAGATGAGCGGAGTGTCGGAGCAAGAGCGGGAGCGCAACATGCTTGTTGCTTCGCGTTCTGTTAACATCGCGATCGCCGCAGGTGGTTAATGAGCACAGCGCTGGATAATCGAGTCTGCCGCACACATGCACACGCCCGCACGCACTTTCCCTCTGAGCGAGAACACGAGCGTTGCTCTTGACAGCAGGTCGCATTCGTCGAAATTGGCAAGAGGGCTGGCGTAGCGGCTCTCGCTCGCACGGTAAAGTGTGCATCCATCAGATAAAGGCACATGGCCTAGTTGGGCTCGGAGAAACCGTGCGACTTGCCGCGAGCATGCATGTGACGATAGCAAGAAGCGGTTTCTATCTGTTTTCGTTCCAGCAGGAGAGAGTACAGGCGAATGTCAAGATAGGATGAATCAGACGGTCCACTCACCACTCGTAACTTTCTTCGGAGTCCGACAGGTGCATCTGACGTCGGCAGAGTTGGGAGAATTGCATAGAAATTCTCTTCCTCCCTTTCTTCGACCCCTCCTTCTCTTCGTGTGAACTTGGTGCTTCTGTGCAGAGGCAACAGCAGCGCCTGAGACGACCGTCACTGCGTTGTTCAATGAAGACATCAATTACGCGTTCGTAATCAGTTCCCAAAAACAGAGGAGGAAGAATGGAAAAACTTTCACATTTGTTCATTTTTGTTTAAATTTCTTGAAATAACTAAATGGTGGATTCAATTCATTGACTGTTTATGGAATGTTATAAAGCTATGCAATCGATTTTGGTTTTAATTACAGACTCATCGTTTGAATACAAATTTTAAACTAATTCCGATTCTACTCCAAAACATTTCAGTGTAGATTCAGAGTTGTATAAACATATTTCAATGTTCTAACGGTATTTTAAATAAACCTATGAAATTCAAAGTCTCAAGCATTACTACTAACATCTAAAAGTTTCTAAAGATATTTTACTGCATTAACATTATCTAACGTAGGGATTCTCAACGTGGGGTACGCGGAAAATATTTTTGGGGTACGCCGTGAGAGCTCAAAAGTCGCTAGAAATACGTTATATATAATATATATGTTTTATTTTATTCCCATTGTTATATTATAACTATAGTTTTATCTATCTATACAAGGGGTACGTCAGTTACATACACATTTCCCGGGGGTACGTGAAGCATAAAAGGTTGAGCACCATTGCTCTAAGTCGTCAGTTTGAAATTTTCTTAAAAGTATATATTTAGGTTTGAAAACTGTAAACATATACGAGCATAATTTTAGCAGTGTTTCTGTGGTATATCTTAAGGTAAAAAATGTTTCTTGTGTTAATTTTCCAAACTGCTTAGAAATAGAAGAACCAGGAACTACAATGGCTTTTCCCTTATCCAACCCTGAGGAACATTTTTCAAGGTACTTCAAGGCATTGTCATGGTGATTTCTTACGTGATCACAGAATGAGTCAAGAAGATTTTTTTCCTTTAACATTTATTATTTTCTACCACTTACAAATGATATCCAAGAACTGAATGGTGCCAGAAAAACAGATTTTATGTTGAGAAGTAAACTGTGAAAGAGCAATAGAAGTTTGATCATTAAAAAGGCGAGTGGCCAAACTAACATTTTGTTTCTCGCAGGATGTGGGGAGTAGAACTTTTCTAGTTAACTTTGAGGCAAGTTTAACTACATTGCTGCTTTCAGCAGCATAGGTTTTTGCTTGTGTGACACACTAGCTCTTAGTATTAAATTTTGATCATCAGATGAAGGGAACATAAATGATTGCTCATTATCAAGTTGACTGAACCAGTTGTTTCGTTTAGACTTCAACAAATGCACTGTGCCGAAAAAGAAAAATATTTGATGATCCTTATCAAATGGGTTAGGTATGCTACATTTCAGTTCCCTTCCACACATAATTTCAAGCATGTTTCTGTTTATACGGTTATTGTCTGATATTAGACATATTACAGTATAACCTGCATCAGCTAAAGCCTTCACCTTCATTTGTGATTTCATATAGTAAATTAGATGTAAGATTTTTTACAGGATGCAAAGAAGCTACATTTTTGTTTTTTGAAATAGACACAATCATAAAAGCTTGAACAGTTTTGGCACATAAACTTTCATATTCAGAGAAGCTTTCTATTACACCTTTCTTGAAACTTACTTTAGGATTAACATATATTTCATCCAAAAGAACAATAACCACTCTTACATGTTGCTGCAGCAAAGAAGCCTTTTTTCTTAAAAAAATCATATGTGAATTATGTAAGCCAGACTGTTCAGTACCAAGGCCATAACAAAGTCGTCTCAAATGAGTTGGATGAGGCAGAGACAATATACCAGATTTTCGTAACCAAAAATATGCACCAGAATTAAGTGAAAAAAATTAAAAAGCCCATATCCTTAACTCTGTGGAATATCTTGGGCATTTCAAAGTCAACAAATGCAGCTGTTCACAAAGAAAATTTAACCTTGTTTCCTTCTCAACCCCACCATCTGAAATGCATCCTTTGCATTCAGAAATAATGCTTCTTTCAAGTTTCAATTTGTTGTCTAATGGAATAGACCGAAAATTGAAAGAACTTAAATGACTTACTAAGGCATCAAACTTACTCCATTTATTAACTTTTAGTTTTACCTAGAACCCACTTAAATTGATTAACAGGTAGCAACACACTATCATTCCAAATTTCACAAGAGAAATCAGGAAACAATTTTAAAGAAACAGTTATTCTTGGACATTGAGGAAAATTAATTTTGCAAATTGAAACAAACTACTCTTCATCGAAAACATGAAAACCATACCGAGTATCTACAACATCTTCTCTAAATGATGCAAAACTTACAAATATTATCACATTCCAACCACGTTTTAAACATTTCATCATCTCTTTTCACTTGTTCAGTTACACGGTCAGCAGGATCTTTACGTTTGACACTAACCATTTTGATAAAATACAATGGTTGATTGGGGGAAAATATGTGGTATGGCATCAAGCACTAACACAAGCTTTTTTTCGTGCAACTGTAAAAATTGTTCCATCATTTCTTGAAACAGAAACAAACCTTATAACTAACCTATCATTAAAGTGGTGAATGCAAACTATAGAAGATTCTGATGGGGTGAAATTATCTCTGGGGATGGCCTTCAGCCACTTCTCTCTTAAGGCTGAATCTTTGGGAAATTTGAAAGTTGTAATGTATTTGCTTCTTTCAGATCTATAATTTGATTTACAGCCTGAGACACCACACATTCATGCCATCTATAATAAAAAAATTGATGAATATCAAAGTTTACAGCAAAAAAATTAAATGCTGTTCACCAGGGATGCAAAACATCTGGCCAAATTTTACAGCATGTGTGCAACACCTTGTGCAATTCTTACATAATACCCATTTCCTTCCAAGTTTTGTTTAAAAAAATGAGTGACGAAACAGTATTTTCTTAAGTAAAAAAATGTTTCATGATTAAAGTTGTTTAACAACCCTGCTCTACATACATTGCAGAAAGCAGCAGAAACACCAGCATATTAATTTTATATGAAGCATCAGATCATCCAGGTTTTCATAATATTTAATGAATCACAAAAGTAATAATAACAGCTTTATCATATGATTTATATCTATAAGCCCAAACATCAATATTTTTCTTTTAGAGTAGAATACACATATTACTGTGGTCATGTGAAATTACAGTTAAAATATCAAATTCCAGCAATCTTAATATGTGAAAGCAGAATTGTAGATCTTGAATGGATGCAGAATTTAGACTTCGTATCAGTTATGTTTAGATAACCTTCTAAGTTTTACTTTCTAATTTCAATACTTGTCATTTCTAAGGGCATGTGGTAGAGAAATAAATATTTTGAATGCAAGTCATATATACAGGATTTGTGGAATATTTCCTTTTTTGCCATATAGGAGTATTTATTAATTTATGGTTGAAATTCAAAACCATACTTCCAAATGAAACATGAACTTTTATGGATACTTCAAAACAAACATATTTAATATGTGACACATACATTTGCATTATTACTTCTGGGATTGGTTATACTTTTTTTGTCATTCAAATATAGGTGTAAGTATATATTTTTATCTACCACCATAGCATTAAATTCCATAATGCTACGGCGGCATGATAGCAAAATACGGAATTCTCATCATATAATTTACTTTCTTCAGTAGCACCAATGTAGCACTGATCATATTGGTTTGCTTATTTTAAACTTATTTGATAAAAATTCATATCTGATTCATATTATAAACTTATCTGATAAAAACAAACCTTACGTAAGTAAAGTTACAGATATATATCTGTTGTGTATTTATTATGCAAAAATACATAAAATCAAAACATAACCTAAGCCAAATAGCTAAAAATTAGAAATCTTCAAATTCATGACACCAACATATTTCACAAATAATTAAGGAACACATATTTATATACACACATAGCATAATATTCAATAAACATAAGCAATTTCTTTATATATACATGAGACTTGATTTACTGACGAATACTGTATTTTATAATATAGCATTTATGCTGGTTTTGAATAAAAGTTTAAATATTTATGGGCCTTGCAGCTGTTCTCACCATTTCACTTTCACTTATTAATCAGAAAATATAACTTAATGGTTCACGGTTTAAAAATTTAAATTTAGGCCTAACTTCAGGTGTCGTAACAGCTCAAAAACACAGCTAAAGTATTACAATGAATTATATTATTAGCGAAAATTAAGATATAGAGACTCAAAATAATAACTATAATTACCTTTGAATAATATAATCCTTTTAGGTTTAACAAACACAACAATATTATTAAGATACTACAAGCAGATACTAGATACTACTATAATACAGATAGCTCTGAAGTAGCACTCGGTGTATGACGTCACAACTAGACTTTGGCGAAATGTTCGGGCCTGGTAGGTGTATAGAAGGCCACGTCGCCGTCCGTCGGATGGGACGATAAACCGCGGCCCGTGTGCGAGAGAGCCCTACCTTGTGCAAGTTAAAGAACACCTTGACGGGAGGTTTCCATCTGTCTCCTAACAACTGTCCAGTGGGTCCTCTCCCTCCAACCTGAGTCCTCCGGTATTTGTGTGCAAATAAAGCAACGGTCAGAGGTAAAATAATCCAACCCATCATCCATTAGATCAAATTGAAACTTTTGAGGAGTGAAACAGGAGGTAAACGGAAAACTTCCTTCTCTTTGAAAACGACATTCCGCTATGCGCCGAAGACGATATGCGTTCTTCTAGTTAGAGACAAAAAAATTCTTTTTGTGTTAGATAGGTATTGTTCAAATATTACGATTCGTACTTTTCGAATTACCAAAGTTAAAATCGGGCTCCCTAAAGGAGGGAAAAGTTGAAGATTGCAAACATTTAAAAGAAATATTGCCAGCCATGTATTTATGTTGGAAATCCGAAATTTTGGTGATGGAATTGAAGATCATGAGGTTTGCATTGGTAACAATAATATGTTCTCTTATGCCCAGGGGGTGGCGGGAAATGCAACTTTTTCATTTTAAGTAATGAAAGAAAAATATTTTCAATGTTGTATAAGTACTAATAAAATATTGCTATTTGCACTTTCTCATTATCCATTAACTCAAATTAAAACTTTTAAAGAAAGCAAAAGGCAGTAAATGGAAAACTTCATTCTATTTGAAAACGAGGTTCTGCGATAGAACGTCCCGATCAATAACAGATACATTTGACAACTTATTAACTGAGTTGCAGTCTTGAGTAGGTGTCACAGCTTAATTATCTTAAATGCTATGTAACAGATAATGGTGATGTGCGGCATGAGATTAACAGACGAATAGGGATTGCTGCCGGGACTTTTAAGAATCTATGGAGAGTGTGGAGAAATAGGTGTATACAACTAAAAGACTAAAATTAGACTGTATAATAGTTTGGTTCTTTCTAGGGTTAGTTATGGTTGTGAAACTTGGACACTTTGTAAACAGGATAACAGGAAACTAGATGCTTTTGATTCCAGATGCTTACGCAGTATCTTGGGCATTAGGTGGTTCAACTTTGTAACTAATGATGAGATTAGGCAAAGGAGTTTGCAACCTCCTTTAAGCAGCATATTGTGCAGAGAGAGACTCCGTTGGTTTGGCCATGTTGCCCGTATGAATAATTATAGATTGGCGAATAGGGTTATGAACAGTGTGCCTAAAGGCCTCAGAAAGAAGGGGAGACCTAGGATGCGGTGGGCAGACAATGTCAAACAGGACCTTGTTAGAATTGGTGTGCAGTGACCAGATGCAGTAGATGTAGCTCAGGATAGACTTGCTTGGAGAACTAAATTGCACGGTCTGGTTGGACCTCCGTAGCCCATTGTTCCTTGGTGGTGGTGGTGGTGGTGGTGGTGTTTAGTGTAGGTTTTCGAAGTAGAAAAAAAAATCTTTTTAATAAAAAATACCTATCTGGACTATAGAGAAAAATTTCAATTGGTGTATATATTTATCTTTTTTAGAAATTGAAACTGTCTAAAATAATTACAAACGAGAGAACTTTGAAATTAATGAGAGAAAACTTTGTTAATTCAATTCTTTTCAATGTGCATTTGAATGGATCAAATGTTGTAAACGAAGAAAGAAAATAAGATTATATTTAAGTGACGTATCTAAGGGGATGTATTTGGTGTTAAAACAGCTCCATTAGAAAAGAGTTTTTGTTCGCACGAAACTTAAGTATGCCTATCGATGTGTCATTACAATTAGAGCAGCAAGCACGGTCGAATCGATTAGATATTGCTTACACCTTTCAGAATATCAAAGATGAAATTTCCTTTCGGTGAATTGGCAGAGTGGTTTTTAACTATTTAAAACCTAAAGCTTTAAAGAAAGTTTAACTCAGTCAACTGATTAAGATTTTCCTTTCATGCAGCTTAGGAAAGACTGACGGGGAGGGGGGACGGGAGGGGATGTATTTTTGCTTTAACCTAAGAATGACCGAGCAGCAATCTTTTTCCTCGGCCACATTCTAATTTTGATTCCTCCTCCTCCTCCTCCTCCTCCTCCTCCTCCTCCTCCTCCTCCTCCTCCTCCTCCTCCTCCTCCTCCTCCTCAAGCAGCCATGGACTACGGAGGTCCAACCAGACCGTGCAGTTCAATTCTGCAAGCATATCTGCCCTGAGCTACATGTCCTGCATCCGGTCACTGCACACCAATTCTAACAAGGTCCTGTTTGACATTGTCTGCCCACCGCATTCTAGGTCTCCCCCTTTTTCTGAGGCCTTTAGGCACACTGTTCATAACCCTATTCGCCAATCTATAATTATTCATATGGGCAACATGCCAAACCAACGGAGTCTCTCTCTGCATAATATGCTGCTTAAAGGAGGTTGCAGACTCCTTTGCCTAACCTCATCATTAGTTACAAAGTTGAACCACTTAATGCCCAAGATACTACGTAAGCATCTAGAATCAAAAGCATCTAGTTTCCTGTTATCTTGTGTACACAGCGTCCAAGTTTCACTACCATAACTAACCCTAGAAAGAACCAAACTATTATACAGTCTAATTTTAGTTATTTCATCATCTACTTGTGTCCACTACTTCGGCGGGCTTCGAATGATTTCGTTTCATTTACACAAAATAATTTCGCCATTTGAACATAGCGTTTCTCTATGGCGGTGCGAAAAACCATGTTTGTTGGAAAAGATCAAACATCGCGCGCTAACGTAATTTTTTTGCCATATTTTGGTATACATTTCTCCATAGCATCTTATATACAGAGTGAATCTGAAAAAGTGGGCAAAACTTTACGGGGTGGTAGAACGCAGCTATACGAGCAATATTCGTCATAGAATGTATGGTCGGAACGCAAGCGGTGAGAAGTTAAAAGGTAGTTTTCCACTGTCACATTTAAAGAATGAACACAAGAAGGAGAGGAGATACTCTGTGCCTCACTTGCATTCCCGTCCGCCGCACCATACACAAAGTGCATATCCGCCATTTCGTGGTTAGTATAACCAGCCATCCTCTCGGCAATCCACGGTAGAAATGCCGTTGGGTGCGAGGACCGACCCTTTTATACCATTTCCAACGCCACCTAGCGGCTCGCCGTTTGCGTTCCGCCCATACTTTCTATAATGTTGCTCGTATAGCTGCGTTCTACCACCCCGTAAAGTTTTGCCCACTTTTTCAGATTCACCCTGTATAATTACATTTGAAGATATAAAGCATAAACTATGGATGTAAAATCAATATCAAGCTTTAAAAGGCAAATAAAATTTAAATTTGAATAAAAATGAGAAAATGAGTATTATTAATTTCTTAAAGATTTACTTTATACTTTTGCAAAACTAAAAGATATTATTATATATAACGCTGACTGTAAGTGACAGAGTGGGTGAAGGAGGGGGGGGAGGAATAAGGCTAATTTTAAACATAATGCACAAATGATAGAACTGTGGAAAATTTTCACCTAGCGTCAAATCTTCAGAACAGGTCGGAACTGTATGGAAAAGCTATTTTGATGGAGCCGTGGCTTAAAAATGTAAAACGTTTTCCGGCTGCAACTTCATTCCTTTCCTACTATTCCATACCTTAGAGAAAAATGGTCAAATGACCCAACTGATGACAAATTCGTAACTGATGAGAAAAACTTTGTGCGTGCTATTTCGTGACCGAATTTTACAATGTACTTTTAGTTTTTTTTTATTCATTATGTCTGTATTAACAATTTGACTCAATTTATCATTGAACTCTGTTGCTGTTAGTAGCAGACACATACATATGGTGGAGATCTATTTCAGCGGTCCTTCACCATCGTATAATATAGACAACGATTTGTTTGTATTTTGTTGTGAATCTTGACTGGATCACAGTCCGCATGGTATGTCCACTAAGCTACAGCGTTTACCGAAAGGAGTGACAGCACACAAGGAGGCATTTTTGTGGGCAATAGTTTCAATTATCTCCTAGTCTCGGCTATCATTAATCAAGACAGCTTCGAAACTGTTGGCATTGGTGTCCTTTTTGAGGGAGCACTCTACTCTTGAATCTATTCCATTGATATTCCTCCTTTCTCTTCCACCAGTCGGGCCATGTGAATAATTTGCGCTCCTTTTTCCCCCTGCATGGTCCTACCTCACTCTTTTCTTTGTTATCTAGAAGCAGTCTTGACGATCACTGACAATTCTGACACATCTCCCACCCAACCCTTCATTCACCTTTCCCATTTCTGATTACTCTTCGAATATATAATCATATCCATAGCACAGTAATGACCTCCAAACACATAGCAAGAATAACACTGATTACAGAGCTCAGTATCAGGTGTTATTTAAACCGTTTCATGACCTTCATACCAGAGTCGTTTGCTTGCAGTTGCTTTGATTTGCATAAAGACACGCTGATCATAATATTTTGGCTCTTCGGTGTATTTTCAATTGCAGGTTTTAGCATATTGTAGATATTACGTTGTGTATGATGTTATAGCAGTACAGTTGCGGTTCGTATGGAGAAATATTTCATTTCATATTGTATTATCAGTTCAGTGTCTTAAAGAAATGAGCTAGTGGGGGGGAATTCAGTCTGCAGGGTTGGAATAACGGCTGGCTGTCGCAGGCTCATCTGTATGCAGTATCCTTTTTCATAAGGTCAAGACAGCACAGGAATGGTCAGTGAAAGGTGGAAAGAGGTGACTTTGTGTCTGAGAAAGGTAAAGAGAAGCTAGGGTTGTTGATTCGCACTTTCCGAATCTTCCAAAAGCTATAATTGCACCCTCTAACGGTGGAAAATTTTGAAAATTCCAAAAATTCAAACGAATGTTGCGAACCATGTATTTTTGCTAGAAATTTGAAGTTTTAATGGTAAGAGCTGGGAATGTTTCTGTTATCACTTGGATGACTGAAATGTTAAATATCTTTTATGATAAAGGCATGATTCCTAAGGCTTTTACCAGAGCTATTGTTATCCCTATTTTCAAAAAAAGGTGATCGCAGTTCTTGTGATAACTATAGGGGTATCAGCCTACTCTCTGTTCCAGATAAAGTTCTTTGGATGATTGTGCTTAATAGAATTAAGAATCTGGTTGACAGGCAACTGCGTTATGAGCAATGTGAATGCAGAAGTGGTAGGGGATGTGTGGAACAGATATTTTCACTTAGGCAGATTCTTGAGAAATGTTTAGAGTTTCAGAAACCTTTGGTTGCTAGCTTTGTTGATTTCAAAAAGGCTTTCGACTCTGTTGATCGTCATAATTTGTGTTTGATTGTGAGATCATATGGTATACCAGACAAGTTAGTTAACATTATGAAAGCTCTCTATAATAACACTGAGTCGTGTGTGAGAGTTGATAAGGCTTGTAGCAATTGGTTTAGCATTACTTCTGGTGTTCGACAGGGGTGCATTTTGTCTCCTTGTCTTTTCAGTTTGGTTATTGATTATGTTATGCGAAATTCACTTCAAGTGAAAGATTTTGGCCTTAAATGGGCTGGAGATACGAAAAGTTCTGATTTAGATTATGCTGATGATTTAACCCTTTTGGCAAATGATGTTGATGAGAAGAACTATTTCATTCGAGCTGCTGATGAGACTGGTAGTAGATTAAGTTTGGTTATAAACAGAGAGAAAACTAAAGTGATGAAAATTGGTCAAGCAGGGTGTGATTCAGTTAATCTGAATGATTGCTGTCTTGAACAGGTGTCACAGTTCAATTATCTTGTGAGCTATGTAACAGATACTGGTAATGTGCTGCATGAGATTAACAGACGAATAGGGATTGCTGCCAGGGACTTTTAAGAATCTATGGAGAGTGTGGAGAAATAGGCGTATACACTTAAAGACTAAAATAAGATGTATAATAGTTTGGTTCTTTCTAGAGTTAGTTATGGTAGTGAAACTTGGACACTTTGTAAAAAAGATAACAGGAAATTAGATGCTTACGCAGTATCTTGGGCATTAGGTGGTTCAACTTTGTAACTAATGATGAGGTTAGGCAAAGGAGTCTGCAACCTCCTTTAAGCAGCATATTGTGCTGAGAGAGACTCCGTTGGTTTGGCCATTGCCGTGGATAGTTATAGATTGGCGAATAGGGTTATGAACAGTGTGTCTAAAGGCCTCAGAAAGAGGAGGAGACCTAGGATGCGGTGGGCAGACAATGTCAAACAGGACCTTCGTAGAATTTGTGTGCAGTGGACAGATGTAGCAGATGTAGCACAGGACAGATTTTCTTGGAGAACTAAATTACACGGTTTGGTTAGACCTCCGTAGCCCATGGGTATTTGATGATGATGACGATGATGAGACGACGACGATGATGATGATGAATGGTGAATTTTGATATGAAAGTCGTGAAGTTTCTATAGACAACGGAGGGGGGGGATCGGAAAACGCAACATTTTGTTTCAAGAGATAAACGGAAAACTCTTTTTTAGTTGGATGAATGAAATATAATTCGCATTTTTCAAATTCTTAGTAATTTTAATTTACATCTCTATAGGATACTAAATATGAAAACGGCAATTTTAATAAGGTTATGTAATGTTGCAAGTAATCTGTTTATGGTTGAAATTTGAAGTTTCGGTGGTAGAGTCTTACGAGGCATTACACTGGTAGCAACAATATGCCCCGCTTTCTCAGAGGGGTGTAAGAAAAGCAACTTTTTTAAGTTGAAGGATAAAAACAAATACCTTTTCTGTTGTATAAGTACTAATAAAGTACTACTATTTGCATTGTTCACCGTCCTTCATTAGTTCGAATTAAAACTTTTAAGGAGTGAAAAAGTACGAAAAACTTCATTCTCTCTGAAAACGAAATAGTAGGTGACACCTTAAGTCATAGCCGTATCACGGTTTCATGGCGCCTATGGCTAAGAAAATCAGAAATGCGCATTTTATACTTAAAATATCAACTTTAAAAAAATTAAAATGCACTTTTATCATAGAGGAAAAACGTAAAAGTAATATTATGGTATTACAAGAAAAAAGTTATATGTATATTTATTATGATTATACTTATATCTATATAAAAATGCACTAAAAGTATTTTTTTTGAGTAAATTTTTCTTTATGTTGATAAAAGCGTTTTTGAGATAATCAAAATTTGTTTCTTGAAATGAAGCACTTTCAAGGAATAAGAATGATTTGAGAAAGCCTTTACTCTTTCTTTTCTTAGCTCGTTTAAAAAAAAATGTTTTCACTCTGCTATCTGTATGTTGGGAAGTAGACTTTCAATTTTTTTAAGAGATAAATTAAAATAAAATATTGGATGAAATACATATTAAAATCGCATTTTCCGAAACCTCCAAAAACTCTGATTTAATATTCAGCCTAATGGTGGAAAAGGTTGAAAACGGCAAAATTTTAAACGAATATTACAAGCCAGCCCCAGATTCAGAGGAAATGAAAGGGGGAGGCGAAGAAATTTAATCGAGCCAAAAAAAGAGAATTTACTCAAGACTCATTGTAGAAGTCTAAAAATTTTCGTTAAAAGTGGATGAAATATAGATAAGTTTAATAACTTTTTTTGCCTCTATTACCATTTTCCTATTCTGAAAGGGAGAGCCATGGCCTCCTAGCCCCCTCCCTAACCTTCCGCACCTCCGGTCTTGTTGTAAAAGACGTAGTTATGCTAGAATTTTGGCAACTTTAGTGATGAAAGCAAGCTTTAGCAAAGGTCATGAAGTTTGCACTTGACAACCGATTTGATGATTGGCTCCTTACCCTCACGGGGGGATGGGAAAGGGAAAAACGTATTTAAGAGATAATAGTTTTTAAAGGTAAATTAAAAATACTTTTTGGGTCGGATAAGTATGAATGAAATGTTACGATTCACCTTTTCCGAATCACCTGTTTTAATTTGTGCCCTCTAAAGGTGGAAAAATTTGAAATTTTCAAAACTTAAATGAATATTTCAAACCATCAGTTTTGGCTAGAAAAATGACATTTTAGAGGTGGAGTGTGATTATCAAGAATTCTGGACAGAAATTTGAATTTTGTCGGTAAAGTGTGATTTTTAAGAGGTTTAGCTTTGGCAGCAAAGATTTGCCTATCTCTCCGCAGGGTTGTTTTAAGATATAAATGAAAAATCATTTTTGAGATAAACTTATACTGATGAAATATTGTGATACCATATATTTAAAATCCTCCAGAAGTCTTTAATTTACATCGTTAAAGGGTGTTTAATGTTTAAATTGCAAAACTTGAAGTAATACCAGGGCAAACATATTTCCATGAAATTCATGCGTCTGAGATAAAAGTAGTCATTTCTTAAAGATTTCAAGGTGCTGAACACGAATATGACAACGAAAATGCGAAATTGGCTACAATATCCGAGAAATTCGCAATAGTTTCTTATATAATAGAGTAATACATATGAATGACATGTATCGTAAAACTCCGCTTCTACTTCCGACTTCGCTTTGCCCGTCGCTTCTACAGCTGCTCAGGACCATCTCTGGCGAGTGTCCAAAAGTAGTCGGCCAACATTGAAGTGGACTAGTTTCCCTGGTATCAATCCTCCATCGTTGCAATGTCCTGGTGAAATGTTCACCATGCTGCAGTTGTAGGGGAAGAAATCTAAGCGGGAATGGAGAAAGTGGATCTTTAAGTACATATTGCAGTCAAGTTTCTGATACAGAGATAACATGTCCTTAATCAAATTCTCGTAGTTGTCTGCTCTGACATTCCTGAGGAATTTAGTTGACACCAGACGAAACGCGTCCCAAGCCTTTTTCTCGTCACCTGAAGCAGGTTGTCGAACATCTGGTCTCTAAACAGCTCGCGGATCTGAGGATCTCAAAAATTTCTTCTTTGATTTTCGTTTCGCTAAATCGAGGGAATTTGTCTGCCAAGTACTTGAAAGCTGATGCAGTCTCGTCCATGGCTATTATGAGGTTTTTCATCACACCGAGTCCGACTGGAATGGATGGAAGTCGATTTCCATTATACAGCAACACCGCCTTGAAACTCAATTACTAGCAGTTTATGAAAAGTTGCCATTCTTGAGGGTCATGTTTGTTTCCGAGGGCATTCATCAGGCCGTCTACATCGTAGAAAAACACAAGATCATCTTCCTTTCTGAAGTAAGGCACAAACTGCTCATGACGAGTTCGAAACGAAATCACTCGGACATTTTCCTTGAGAAGATTCTATTGTTTAAGTCTCGATCCAAGTAACTCTGCTTTGGCCTTGGACAGCTCAATATCGCGAACAAGATCGTTCATTTCTTCTTCAGTGAGAATGTGTGGCGCAGATGATGCACCGTGGCAGACTTATGGATCATCATTAGTCACCGAAGGCTGTCGAAATCTCTGAATCAGTGGAAAATTCTTTTGAAGGTTCGGGAATGGGAAGGCCTTCGCCGTGCAGAACTGGTCGGAGAGCACATTGTATATTCGGGAACGCTATTGTCCACTTCTTTTTCCTTGAGATGCCTCCAGAAACAGGTGGAACCATTCAAAAATAGCAGCCATTTGCGTGATTGCTTGACTCTCTCCAAACCATAGAAACAGCAAATGGTATTGCCGTTTTCGCCTTTCAGCCACTTCGGAAGATTTCTTGCACACATACTGCAGCATACGTGTGGGGACACAGACTTTGTCCTAGTCCCCGATTTTGCACCCAAAATAAACTCATACGCCATTTTCACTATTGGAATGATGGCCATTTTCTGGCTTGCAAACTTCACTTCCTTGCAAATGTAACAAAATGTATCTGCACTATTAACACAGTTACGAGGCATCACTACTGCTGGATTAAAACTGCAAGGATCACTTGTGTTACTTATGACTCAGGGTAAATGGGAGTCGCTCAAAAGATTTCCTCACCCTACGAGATGTCGCTTACAACTAACGATTGCATCATCTTTTGTTTGCGATCGTAAAGCTGCGATGTCGTGACTCAACTACATTGCATCAGACAATGATGCAATGTAGTTGGGTACCCAGGGATCGTGTGTACGGCGGGCTGACGCAATTCAATGCAATATGTTGCAATCTGGAGTTGAAAATGCAGCGTTGCGAAATGGTAACCTATGTACTAAATGCAGACCGAGTTGTTTATACATGACCATCTCTGTCTCTCTTAAACAAGACCGTGCAATTTAGTTCTCCAAGCAAGTCTGTCCTGAGCTACATCTACTGCATCTGTCCACTGCACACAAATTCTACTAAGGTCCTGTTTGACATTGTCTGCCCACCGCATCCTTGGTCTCCCCATCTTTCTGAGGCCTTTAGGCACACTGTTCATAACCCTATTCATCAATCTATAATTATCCATACGGACAACATGGTCAAACCAACAGAGTATCTCTCTGCACAATATGCTGCTTAAAGAAGGTTGCCGACACCTTTGCCTAACCTCATCATTAGTTACAAAGTTGAACCACCTAATGTCCAAGATACTGCATAAGTATCTAGAATCAAAAGCATCTAATTTCCTCTTATCTTGTTTAAAAAGGTCCAAGTTTCACTACCATAACTAACCCTAGAAAGAACCAAATTATTATACAGTCTAATTTTAGTCTTTAGGTGTATACGCCTATTTCTCCATACTCTAGATAGGTTCTTAAAAGTCACGGCAGCAATCCCTATTCGTCTGTTAATCTCACCAGTATCTGTTACATAGCTCCCAAGAGAAACTGACACCTGCTCAAGACTGCAACCATTCAGATTAACTGAATCACAGCCTGCCTGACCAATTTTCATCACTTTAGTTTTCTCTCTGTTTATAATCAAACCTACTCTACTACCAGTCTCATCATTTGCTACTGCTCTTGACAATCGTTGCGTTATTTTTTCTACAAATTTGAAAACGCAACATTATGACTAGGAGCTTGATATAAAACTTAGTGAAGTCTAACATTCCCTGAAGGATAGATATATTACTGCTTTAACTTTGACCTTATATCATGATCTGAAATAACTTTGTTTCTGAATAACTTTGGCCCTATATCATGATCTGAAATAACTTTGTCAATCGCCGAACAAACTTTCTTTGTCAAACACCGAACTTCTTCCTTTTTTTCACTTTTCATGAAAGGTTATCTTTCTAAGGTATCATAAGAACATGCCAAGAAACAACCAGCCAAAAAACGTGTCTATTTTATTCCACGTTAAAATGCTTTTAAAATATTTAAGAACAGTACACAAATTTGGATACTGAGATATTAATATTAACACTGAAAACATAATAGTTCGTAAAAGAAAAATTACAATTTCCAATCCTTCAGATTAGGGAAGTAAAATATAAATTTCAGTTAATTAAACGCAATAAAATTAACAGCTTCAGAACCACTGGGGATTAGTTCCAATATCATGCATACCTCTGTGATTCGGCAAAAAAATCGATTTTTTTTTACTTTTCTTACAGCATTTTTCTGTTTCGTAACACTGTGCTACGACTAACGAAGATATGCTGGCATTGCTAATTTGTTGCCTTGAATTTGAAATGCACTTGAATTTGAAATTGAAATGCACTTGAATTTGAAATTGAAATGCACTTGAACTTGAAATTGAAATGCACTTGAATTTGAAATTGAAATGCATTTGAATTTGAAATTGAAATACACTTGAGTTTGCTGCCTGGAATCGACGCAAATGGCAAATAGGTAAAATTGGCGAAAGACGCCACTGGGAAACGAAGAATAGCGCGAATTTGGTATATAGTCAAATTATTTTGGGAAAAACACTCTTTTATTCCTAGAGCTATTCGAATTACAAAAAGGCTTTCCTTTTTCAATCAAAAACCTTTAGGTTGTTTAATTATATTAACTAGCACTTTGTCAGGTAACTAAAATTACCTCTCACACCATAATATTTTCACGGATACCCGCAGAGATGGCCAACTGCGAATTTGTTTAGGTTTAAAATGCTATTATGGCAGGGTCGTCTGAAGATACAGCAATATTACAATTAATTTTCATTTCATTATCATGGCTAGAGAAGCTGAATATTTCAGAGCTGTTCTAAACCAATGCTTCTCAAACTATCTGATGTGGCGGACCTGCAATTCTTCTATGTGGTGGGCCTGCAGTAAACTGCTTCTGAGATCCATTCAACTACCCCTATAGTAGGGCCAAAACCCTACTATTGGGTTTTGGCCCTACATCATGATCTGAAGTAACTTCATCAATCTCAGGCCGCGTATGCACCTGGAGCTTCTGTCAACGTGTTGCCAAAATAAACAATGTCTCTGCGCATGATACTTTCCTCACTCCTGACGACATGACGTCATCTGGAGTGTTGGAACTACAAACTTGTGATGCTATGGTATATCAATGTTACGATTCTGAAATATATTTCTTTCCTGGCAGCTCACTGCAGACTGGCGACTGATAGCTCGAGGACCGGCACCGGTCAGCGGACCACCACTTTGAGAAGCACTAACCTAAACCATATGGTTAGTTCTACTCCTATTTTTCCTAATGAGGATAGACATATTACTGCTTTAACTTTGGCCCTATATCATGATCTGAAGTAACTTTATCAATCTCAAAATTAGAACTACATAAACCCCCAGGGGTAGGTGAAATTACAACTGAAATGCTTAGAGCTAGGAATGTTTCTATTGCAATAAAAAAATTAAAAAAATATCCCCTCTAGCAGCTGCTTGCCACAGAGGTCTGACAGGAGCCTTTCAGTTTATGCGCCATAGTAAAAGATCTCTGAGGAAGGTAAAGCCTCGGTAGAAAGACAACACAAACATCCATGCCTTACCCGGGGTTCGAACCCAGGTCCTTTTGATGAGTAGCCAAGCTGATTGAAATTATAATATTATTTATGATAAAGGTGTTGTTTCTAAGGATTTTAAGAGAACTATTATGTCATTATAAATGTCAAAAAATAAAAGCCAACACCCTAGCCCTGCAGGATGCCATATTTATTTTACTCCAGATTGCAGAGGTAGTTTTTTAATTTTACTATCTCAGTTAATTTGTTAAGTAACTTGAAAACCATTTCAAAACAATCACTTAGTAACATTTAATTCATGGCTATATTGGAATATATATTTACTTAACTCTGTTTTGGTAGTGCGACCCTTTGCAAGCAAGATAACAGGAAGCTTGATGCCACTGATTCTGGATGCTGAGGCATTTACTGTATCTTGGGACTTATGTGGTTTTATTTTCGTAAGTAATGATAAAGTTAGCCAATGGAGTCGGCAACTATTTCCAACTGGCATATTGTGCAGAGAGAGACGGAGTCAGTTTGGCCATGCTGCACGTAAGCATAACTGTAGATTAGCCAATGAATAAGGTTATTAACACTGTGTTTCATGGCCTCAAAAAAAGGGAAGGGAGACCTAGGATGAAGTAGGCAAACAGTATCAAACAGGACCTTGTTATGTTAATGTAGCTAAGGAATGATGTGTTTAGAGGTTAAATTTGCAGTCTGATGGGACCACATTACCGTTGCTACGTAATGATTTTGTATGTATATATGGGTATGTAAACTAAACTTAAGGCAAAGATTCACTTACTTATGGACAAATACTCTAAATATTTCTATCTCTGTAAAGGACGGAATATTAGGAGTAGTTGTTCCCAATTAAGTGAATCTCTCTACAGTGAGCGTTAAATAAATTGAAATATTCCAGCTTGTTTAAAAGCAATGCAAGAATTGCAGTGTCAAAAGTTCTTTCAACATTAAAAAAGAAACCTGATAAAGTTAAATTCTATTGAATTATAAAGAAAATCGGTAAATGACAATAATCAATGATCGATGTCCTTAACCTTTAAGAAGTCAAATTTATTTTGGAAAAAAAAAGATTGTTTGAATAACTCCAAACTCGATATTTTCCCCAGTTTTCACAATGCTTTTGAAAAATCTGGCAAAAGTCAGATCTGTCTGCAGTTTTAAAAACAGTTTTTATTTCCCTTCTTGTAGATCGAGAGTAACTAGAAATATTTTGAAATTATCGGGAATAATCCGATATCGGAAAGAAAATTTAGTAAATGAACTGAGGGATGAGAAATAATTTTTTTACATTTTTTACTGTACTGAGTAGTACTCTAACTTTACAAATTGTTGGGCATTTGTACGCTATTCAATTTGTAACGGTTTTAATTTCTGCATGGTTATAGGAAGTAAAAAGAAAAAAAAAAAAACAGTTTTATAATATTTTTTACAATAATCATTTTCTTCATTAAGTATTTTTTCTCAGTAAATCAAGAAAATTAGCATTATACTCCTTTCTGCATTTCTAATTTCCTCAGCGTTAGATTCTTTTATATTACTTAACTTGTTTAATAAACCTTCATGATTTGAGTTATTCACAATTAAATTATTTAAAAAGTTCTACTTTTTTATATCAGCACTGCATTTAAAAAATTAATTCATTTAATATTTATTTTGATCTTTTTAATTTTAGACCTAACTTTTCCCATTGTCAAAAACTTTCTCCTCATTCTTTTCCTTCTGTGGATGTATTTTGTGTCTTCCCTTTTTAATACGCAGGAAGATGAATCCTTAATTACTTTACACAAACTCCCAGAAAATATTTTGCACGCGTTATTAATATCAGTTTCGAGTATTAGCCTCTCGGATTTATGACCGCTCAATTTATCATTTATTTATTTATGCCAAAATCATTTTTGACCATATAATATGCGATATTTCATTTATATTGTTAACATCTTCATGTTCTGTGCCTACCATTAATCCCTAAGGGATTACAGATCATAATCCCTATGGGATAATGATCTGTAATTGGCATTTTATGTGCTACAAATTCAACATTAATTCTATTACTATTTTTAACAATTACATTATCAAATAAAACTTAGGTGTTACTCAACTTTCTGGAAGCAATATTCACCATAGATTCGTACCCAAACATCGCAGTTTAGATGTATGGATATGAATACAAGGTCATTTATAAGGTTTTATGTATTTAATAACAAATCTATATTGTATCGTTTTTATAATAATATTTCTTTTGTTTAATCCCTGAAAATTATGCTTTAGTTCATTCATAAAATGTTATTGTGTATAATTGTATGAACAATATTTAATTACTGGTAGTTTAATAGCAAAAGTCCTACGCGGAACTTTGCTGTTTATATGTGTTTGGCTTTCACCTATTGGTTTAACTTCAATATCAGATTTTACATATATTATTACACCTCCGGCCTTATATTATCTACAGTTAAAATATTTCATATGGAAATTAATGTGATAAAGATGAACTTAATGATCTTTTATCCAAATTTCAGTCAAATTCATACAATCAAAGTTTATAACGATTTCAAATAATTCAAAATTGGATCTTAAATTTCTAACATTTATATTTAAAATATTTAATCCATTATAATCGACTGTTCTCAAACATTCAGTTTAAACATATCCTTCCGTGATAACCGACCGATTAAAATATTATCGCTATCTTCCGTTTTATGCACCTGAGGGTTTACCATCGCTGTTTATTCCTAATAAGCAAAATTTTTAATACATCGGATTTCCGAAAAAAAAAAAAACATTTTCCCGTATTTAAACATACATCTTTGTACTTCAGTTTTTTCTTATTAGTTTTAAACAGTTTTTTTTAGCTTTTAGGTGTTAAATGTTCATTCAAAAAATTTCCTGCTTAAAGTCTGGATTAATATGTTTACATACATTGCTTTTCTGTTGCATTCCAACCAATAGCCTCTAATTACTTTACGTTATATTTTACGATTATATTTTTAATTTTATTTATGTTGGTAGTCGGAACTCTATCTGCTACTACTACATCACTTTAAGTTTTATGAATGCAAATGGAAAATTGGGGAACTATTCTCGTCAGTATGCATGATTAATCCCGTAAATGTATAAATAGAACTCCTCTATGACCCCTTAGTCATGAATTTCCTCATTCTTGGATTTTTTTTTTGTTTGTTGAATGAGAGAAACACGAAACGAGAAATGTTGGCCGACATTTTTGTCCATCAGCAGAGAGCGAAAGAGACTAACATTTGATTTAGAAAATGATGTTTTGTGCATTTGCGCTATTTGACGTACACAGCAGAACGTGTTGGAATAGCATTGTGATCTTTTAAATTTCGAAATTAACATGCCAGAAGAATTATTTAAAATTCTGCTTCTAATTATCTTGACTTTTTTCCCATGGAAAGAAGTCGTGTTGTATTAATCTGGGCACCAAATTAAAACTGAAAGGAAAAATAGCATCGGAACCTATTTCTGGAATGCAATGGCACACAATCTGATTTGTTTTCAAACTGCGAGGACAATCTCCTTTTTTGCCATTTGTCTGCTTATAATATATTGGGTATCGATACATTTACGGACAGATAAGATCGGGTGCTTATCATGAAATGACGACTGACAGTCAGAACAACATGGAATACAGACACATATTTATTTAATCTTCAATACGAGGGCTTTTCGATAAGTAACATCCGAGAGTGCGTTATTATCCTGCATAAAAACTGAATAATTGTGTTGTTACATCGACTCGTAAGTCCATAACAGCAAAGAATACCGGAGATCATCTACAAAGATAATTTCCATAGATATTTATCACACTGATACAACAGCTGTTCGAGTCTTGCGCACTGAAATTCAAGCACAGAGTGTGCCCTCGCTGTGACGTAATCAACACGTACGCTAGAAGTGTTTTCCTTTGAAGAGCTTTTGCAATCGTTCCAATAGGTGGACAGCGCTAAACTCAGGATCAAAGCTATATGAAAGGATGTAGGGGTGTATTCAAGGGATGGGATATTCAGGGTCCAGACCTCCCTCAAAATGTACACTTTTCAAATCTTTTCTGAACTTTTATGTTTTTAAAACATTCAGCTACTCCTAACCATTGATACAAAGATACCACTGGGTTCTATTTAATTATTGGCTGTCCTTTTTAATATTTATTTATTTCTTTTACCTATTTTGATATTTTGAAAAAAAATCAAACCTCTCCAAACATATTTTCTAAATACGCCACTGGAGTGATAGTAAGGGCACTGTACGTAAGCGCGAGAAGTAGAGAAATGGACATTTTTTAATGACTGAGCCAAAGTGTTTCTTCCCGAGAGCTTCGTTTCGGTGGAAGAGTGTTGTGGCAGTAGCCGTCTGCAGTCACTGTTAATCATCATTTTACAGTCGGTGTGAGATTGCAACTCATGGAGTGATTTCGATGGAAAAGGCCCTGCCATTACCAGACTATGCTTCGAGATAGCTGACCATGTTCAATCGACACAGTGTCTTAAAACGTCGCTCTATTTTTATGTTTTTTATGTCTCAGCGCAACGCCCTCTACACGGGAGATTATAATTCATATGATTGATTTCATATTATATTTTAAGTTCTTCTATCACAAGCAACCCTAGTTCCATTTCCTTTATTTTAAGCAATTGATGAATTGTACAATATCAAGAAATTAAATGCAAATATTGGTAAACTTGTTTTTTTGTGAGCATGAGGTAGCAAAAGTTATTTGAAGATATTTTACGATTGGTCGTATTTGGCGAGAATAATATAAATCTGTTTCAACCCCTCCTGAGTTTATTTTCTAAACCGTGCTTGATACTGCACATATTTAATAAACCATACTCGTTCAGTCTCTGGCGTTCTAAGAACAATTTAGAATAACATATGAAGTAGAATAGATTGAACTTCTATCAATATATTTTTCTTTCAAATCAGAAAAGGTCTCTGCTCTCTTTTTTCGCCAGAAGTGTCGACAGTAATCAGAAGAGAGCCTCGACAAGAGCAACGTCCCCAAGTAAGGCTCCTTCCTGGACTTTTACATTCACCTGTGCAACTCAGCCCGACTGAGGAGGAGAACTTCCGCCTCTAGCTGGCTGATGCTGGACACCTGCTGCAGCTGATACAGGAAGTGGCGCTAGACAAGGCTTCTCTCTCTCGACACACAGATTAGACTGAGAGCCTTGGATGTGTCGGGAGGGATGAGGACGGGGACGCACAGCAACGTTATCAATTAGAAACCATGACTCATAGGAGCATGGGTGGGTGTGAGAAAGTGTTTTGTTTGCTTACAAACAGCCTGTGGCAATTTGATCGCCTTTCGTGAGCAAAGCACACTCCGTAAGGTTATTGACTTCATATCGAGAATTTAATTCAGCTGTTTATTTCAGTTCTTTGTCTAATTTTAATTCGAATCGTTGTTCGTTTTTGTGTTTAGAAAATTCAGTGTAGAATGTTCCATTCTAATAATTGTTTTTGTCATTATATATTGTTACCTCTGAGAGCAGAGAATTTGTTAATGAAAAAATTGTGCGAAACTAGATTCATTAAATCTGGAAAAGAAGTTGATAACGTTATCATATGTTTAGGGAACTAAAACGAGAAAAACATATACTCAAATATTCAAAAATAGTAACTCAAAGAAAATATAATTTCTCAACGATTAAAGAGTTACCTGAAAAAAATCGAATTTCCAAGGGAGTGAGAATCGTACTCTAGGTCTCCGGAAAACATTTCAGGCGCTCTGCTTATTGAGCTGTCCCAGTTTGGTATATCAGGTAGATCACATGACATGTTTTCGGGAGGTTAACTCAGTTTTTGCATCTAATTCTTTGATAATGAACTTAGAGAGAAATGAGATTCGAAATCTGTTCTCTACCGAGAAACAATAAGCACTTTTGAAAAGGACGACATGATCAATGGAAGAAAAAGCTGGGTTGTCCTATCTCTGAGTGACACATTTTATGCACAGAATGGTCTAAATGGATAGGATACAGTGATGCCAAGGACTAAGAGCTGGGTATGGAACGTGAACCAAATTGGACAGCTGTTAAGATACTCCTTCAGATGGAAGTATTCCGTCAAGACCATCAAGCATGTTCCTTAATCTGCATAGGGTATGACTCTCTTGCATACGGAACACGGTTTAATGTTCCATCCGACAAATATCCAAGGGTTCTGTTTCTTACCCTAGGCTGAGTGATTAAGAGGGGAAAACTGTTCTTGCTTATAAAAAATTGGATTTTTTTAGGAGACACCATATCTCTTAAACTATTTGCCTCTGCTATGAAACAGATTTTTTGATAACTTCATTGGCACTAAAAAGGAGTAGGGATAAATATGAATTGCTGACCCATCTCTGATTTGTGAATGACTTAGTCAAATGAGAATCCTCTGAGAATCTACAGGATATGATAACGAAAAAGTAAGTTACAAAATAATGGTAATATTGAAATTATGCAAATATTTAATAAAAAAATAAATAAATACCCCCTCAAGCAGCTGCTTGCCACAGATGTCTGACAGGAGCCTGTCAGTTTATATGCCACAGTAGGAGATCTGAGAGGATGGCAGGACCTCAGCATAAAAACGACACACACATCCATGCCTAATACGGGGCTCGAACCCAGGTCCCTTAGATCAGTAGCCAAGCGTGCTAACCACTCGGCCACGGGACGGCTGCAAATATTTAGAGAGCACAAAACACAATTAAGAAATTCTGCAATGAAATAATAAAGACCTTAACCTCCAGCAGACAGTCATCGAAAAAGTTGACTCTTGCATTAACTTATGCAGACATGGCCACTTACGATGTTCAACAAGTTTGCACCACTTTAAATCGTTAAGGGGTGAATTTTAGATCGCCAGTTTGTTTATCATCTCACAGAATTCATTGGAATCGAAGGAAGAATAGAATTCATCTCACAGAAGTGATGAAATTAAGATCACATTTCAAGATCTGATAACACTCCAAGGCAAAAACTAAATTACAATCCAATATAAGTGTGATCTACATAATTATGATATACATTTGATAGGATATGAAACTTGACACCAGAGGTGAATACTAGGTATAAATCTCAGATGACATAACATATTTACAATAGGGGCATTTCATGAATATCAACTAGAGGTAACTTTAACCTAATTAGACGTAAATTCGTCAGAAATGTGAAACTTGGTGTCTGGAGACAATGCACGTTGTTGATTTTAGAAAAGGTTCTCAGTTCTTCAAGGTCAAATAGAGGTCCTATTAAATCTCACTTTGGGATACAAAACATAAACTTTAGTCTCTTGGAATAATCTATATCATCTGCTTCACAAAGTATAATAAATTTACTCAGCAAAGTCACTTTTCAGCTCATCTAGGCTGGAAATAAATTCAGTTTAACTCAGCGTTCCACTGAGATATTTAATGTCTCTCGTGTGGTTAGCACACTTGGCAAACTTATCATAGTGGCCTGGGTTCTAGCTCCGGGTAAGGCATGGATGTTTGAGTGGTCTTTCTGCTGAGGTCTCGCCTTTCTCACAAGGCTTTATGGCACATTAGACTAACTTTGTCAGACCTCTGTGGCAAGCAGCTGTTTGAAGGGTATTGTTTTGAAATCTTTACTCTGCTACACAAAGAGTCAGATTCAGTCGTCTGATGATCGAAGTCGTGAAGGAATGAAGAGTCGCTGTAGGTGGCGATGAATGTCTCTCATCTGCATAAAGGCAGTCGTACTGGTAATTATGTAGAAACAGGGCGGAGAGCTCTGTATCATTCTCTGAGATGATCCACAAAACTAGCGAAGTTGAGCATCAGCTAAAATTCAACCCTTAAAGATTTAAAGTGCTGCAGACTCTTGATATTTTTCAGAGATGGTATTTACTTTAATAAAAAAATGAATTTATTTCAGCACGCACAACTGCTGGTAACTTGTAATCAATTAAATGAAAGGGCATTTAAAAAAAAGATAAAAGATCGATACGTTGATGAAAATGGTAATCACAGAACTCATTTAAATGTCTACTACTACAGCGCTTCGAAGCATGATAACGTAATTAGAGAGAACAATATCAATTACAAAAAATTATCATAGTTTATGGATATTAATCAAAATTAAATAAGAATAAAAATATAGAATTCGTATTCCAAAAACGAAAATGTTTAAGAATAATAAGAAATTTGATAATTTTAGAAATTGTAATATATGTTCAAGAAATACTTTTGTGTAAAAAATGAGTTTCACCAAAGGGTGGGATTCGAACCCACGCCTCCTAGTTATATGCCAGATGCTGTAAAGTGTGTGGGTTCGAATCCTCCTCATCGGCAAAACTATATTTTTTTCCACAAAAGTGTTTTTGAATTATATGTTAACAGGTAATCTATGAATTTATTATTGATTGAATCTTGCACTAATAAAGCTTTAGCGTGAGTGACTTCCTCATGTAACCTCTATGTATTAAGTTGCCTTTCCTTGCCGTAGATTTAACCATGAGCGACAATGTAAGTGAGATTTAAAAAGTCACAACAAGTGGATAAATGACAGAATTGGTGATAGCTTAGTGTTAAGATCATCTGGTGTGTAACTGGGAGGCGTGGGTTCGAATCCCACTCATCGGCGAAACTCATTTTTTCGGCAAAAGTATTTCTTGAATTCTATGCCAACAACTCTGCATTTATTATTGATTGATTCTTGCATCGAATGATACCAGTAGAGATGCTGAGGTCTCGTCTTCTTCACAGATCTTTTCTATGGACAATTCTGCTCCTGTGGCAAGCAACGCTAGAGAGGTAAACATGAAATTAGAAGTAAGAACATGGTACTTTTAAGATGCGACATATGTCTAGAACCATAGCAGGATCTAAGGGAGGGAAGGGGGACTATTCTCTCTTCCCTTTCAGAATTCCAATAAGGGTAATAGAGAAAAAAATCATTAAATGTATTTATATTTCAATCATTTTTCACAAAACGTTTCAAGAAAAGGAAGGGGAAATGTTATATTGCATCGGAAATCCAGTCTCTCCCCCTCCCCTACTCGATTGTTTTACAAAATCCGGGCCTGTCTATAACTAGTTTTCGCAAAATGTGAATGCATTTACATTCAATTGAGCCAATAATAAATTTCAGTAGGTGGTAATTGCTTATTTTTATTTTTTCATAAATAAGAGATTTTAGTTCCATTAATGATAATTATTACGTCACTAATATTGAACCAAACATTTAATATTGAAAATTAATTGATTATTATTCGATGTAAATTTAACATAAATTTGTTTCGCCTCGAAAATTGATGTATCATGTTGAAAAAGAATAAGGTAATCCTTATCATTGAATTACGACTTAATATCATTGCCATATAAAAGAGCAACTGCGAACGGACACGCACGGAGTCCACGCAATGCGCCGTATGCATATCACAGGGACGACGTCACCAGCGATATGAGGTGTATAAAGGGAAGAAATACGATGTTGGCTATCATGTAGCAGTGCCATAGGGCAGGTGACACAGTTGTTGTGGTGTAATTGTCGACAACGTCAAATCTCAGTGACCTCCAAAAAGGCATGATCATTGGTGAGCGTCTTACAGGAGCTTCAGTAACCAGAACAGTGGAAATAGTAGGTGTAACACGAGGAACTATATCGAAGATTATGACTACTTATCAAAAAGTAGAAGGCGTTGCCTCCAAACGTGCAAATTGTGGACGTTACGAAGTTGTCAGATAGGGATAGGCGAACGTTGTCATGGATTGTACAACGAAAGGACCAGGCTACGGCACCGCAAATAGCAGCAGAGTTGAACACCAGTTGGAATGATCCCGTTTCCGTCATAACAGTTCGTCGGGAATTTCATCGGCCAGTATTTATGGTCGTGCTGCAATCCACAAACCTCTGATTACCAACATCAATGCAACAAAGTGTGTAAGATGGTGCAAAGCATATAAAAATTGGGATGATAAAGACTGGCAACATGTCATCTGGTCTGATGAATCATGCTACACATTATTTCCCACCACTGGTAGAGTGTACGTCTGGCGAAAACCTGCAGATGCGTACCACCTCGACTGTTTGGTTTCGACTGTGAAGCATGGAGGTAGATCCCTGATGCTGTGGGGTGCCATATCATGGCATTCCTTAGGGCCATTAGTTATTCTGCAGGGTCGTGTCACATCCGCAACGTACGAATCCATCCTCGGGGACCATCTGCACCCAATGTTGCGGGCATTGTTCCCTAATGACCATCCCTGGTTTCAAACCGATAATTGAGCGAAACGTGTCAAGTTGTGGTTTGCAGAGCATGAGGATGAGGTACATCAGCTACCCTGTCCATCTCAATCTCCAGATCCCAATATTATTGAAAATTTGTGGAAATTTTTTGAGAAAGGTTCTTTCATCTCATTAACTATAAAATGTCCTATCAAATCAAGACTTTCGCGTAACGAGTAGGAGCAGCAGCGTGTATTAGCTAGATTAGTTAAAGGCAAATTGGCTTCAAATATTCCTGTATAGTAAATCTCTTCGTATTTCAAATGTTCTGATTTTTTTCATTACTTCTATTATTATTATGCGTTATCGTGGTCTTGAAAGTCTAAGCTTTCAGGTTTAAAAAATATTTTTCTTGAGAGGTATTAGTTAGATTGCATCATTTAATAAGAACGTTTCGTTATCCAATTATCCATTATTGGGTAAAAGAGAGAAAACGAATCATTGCCAAAGGAGAGTAATAGATCAGTCTCTTCAAACAAGCCACGATAAAGAGTGCCCTCGCTTCCTACAATATCAAAACAGAAAAATTAAAGGGGGGGGACTGCATTTTCATTTAAGTATAACATTTCCATCTTCGTTTTAGAGGTATTTGAAATTTTCTTGAAAAATGCTTGAAATATGCACAAGTTTAATAATTTTTGTCCTCGTTAATCTCACCAGCATTCTCAAGGAGGTGTTGGCCCCTTGTCCCCTCCTCCCTATATTCAGCCCTGATTCTAGGTTTCTATTATATTGTTCTTTCTCGCAGATCTTAAGATGCAGGTATTGACGCAGGACAATAAACAGCAGAGTGAAAAACTGATGTGAAATCGTTTGCTGAGAGGGTCGCAAGCACTCCTCAGTTTCAGGCCTAATATTTGGAATTGTCAAAGATCTCATTGGAATGCAGTAATGAGTATTTGCCTGACGATCTTAAGATCTTAAGAAATTATATCCATAGAATCATGTTGAGCATTAGATTCTTAAACTATTGAAGTGCTTATAATGCCCTAATATTATTTGCGTTTGCTGCCCTTCAACTGCATCACGAATTATTGAAATTTCCTTTGGTGTTTTTGACTCAAAGGCAAATTCACTTCTTTACATTAGGTACACTTCTCACGGGTTCTCGTAATTCCACTGCTGATTTTAAATTGAACTGATGTTACTGGAGCTAGAGCTAAATCTGTGTTTCACTGTTTCAAGGTAGGAGTTATCATGCAACGCTCATTTTTTAATTTCATAGTAATATAATTTCATCTCCGAACATTCTGATAATCTTTGATCATCAGAATGTTGGGAGATTACATATTATCCAATTTTTTATAAAACGTGTTAATAATTTAATTAATAATGTTTACATACATATATAGGCTTCTTTATTACTTAATGTTTATAGTTTCATTATATAATATATAAATATTTTAATGTTTTTTATATTACACCTATTATTAAATGAGTATAGAGGAAAAATTATCAATAGCCGTAAGGGATCCGAATCCATGATGTGACATAACCCATGGCATGTCAGATGCTCTGACCGCTGAGCTATCAGCCGCTTATCAAGACTCTTCTATTGGTGGCTTTAATCATTATACTATAGAATCAATCATTGGAATCTACTTGACCTTATTAAAGAGTCAGATCTAGAAGACACTTTCCAGGTTAGTAAACGCGTCTACAATGCCTAGAGGCATATTTTTTTTCAAGACAACACGCTTTACCAAGCATAAGGACGTTATGTTGAATAATAACTCTGCGGTCAGAGCATCTGACATGTCATCAGGAGGTCAAAGGTTCAGATTCCACCTGGCTAATGACAAATTTTTCACTCTACTCCTTTAATGTATATAGTTTACAGATGCTTACCTTTGGTTGCGTATTATTCAACAGAGCCTTATTATACCTAAGCTTGTTGGCTTTGAAATATACCATGCAGCTTGACGTTTCTGGGCGTGTGCATTAATCTGGAAAGTGGCTTCTAGAACCTTAATCTTCAATTAAACTAGATTCCAATGACTGATTCTATGCTATAATACTTAAAGTCAGCAATAGAGGAGATGTGGATCAATGGCCGGTAGACCTGTGATTGCCTATTATACAACAACTATTATATCTATTTTAGAGAGTCTGTCTGCCTGTTCAGCAACTCCTCCTAGACGGTCAGAGCTAGGACAGCCATACTTCGTCTACAGCTTCATCTCACCGTAATTAGTGCGCTGTAAGGTTTTCGGCCTCCTGAAAATTAGATCCTCTCATAAAAGTTGGCGGCGAAACGTCTATCCATGAATCGATAACGTACTACTCGATTCCTGACTTTTGACTCTCCATTGATACGGTAGGCCACTGCAGCGCCCCCAGAGATTTCGGACATCATATGGATACTTTTGCATGCGATAAAGCAATGTGTATGCTAGAGTCGGACAGATCCCAGATCGCTGTGGCTAAGACTGCAAACGTCCCCCAATCAGTTCTTTCAAGACTTTGGCAACAGTAGACGTTAGCCGTAGAGATGCGTGCACGGTCGTCCAAGAGAGAAGCTCTCTTGCGCTAACAGTCTAAAGTCACAGGGTGACGTGCAGTTTAAATGAGTCACAGGGTGACGTGCAGTTTAAAATGCGAAAAAGCTATCAGATCTCTACTCTTACATCTCATAATTTAGCCTCTATGGGTGCAAAGGGCAATAAGTGGATTACTCTAGGAAACAGAGTTCAAGTCGCTAAACTTAATCATTCTAATTGTCAGAGTGGCATAAAGTTAAGCAAAAATCACCATTGAAATGAATGAATGACATGAAATATTTATTTGGGTCAGAAAGGTACAATTACAAACATTTTTACTGTTCTGAATACATTATCAGTCTATCAAAAAATTTGAAACAACAATCAATAAAAATTTTAAAAATCGAAACTAAAATTGAGATTAAATTCAAAATTTAAACGAAAAGTAAAACAAAAGAAAATATTTCTTCATTCTTTTGTCTGAGTTGTCTGCAAAAACGCTTTTGGTAACAGATGTTCAACGGATTTTAAAAAATACCCCCTCAAGCAACTTCTTGCCACAGAGGTCTGACAGGAGCCTGTCAGTTTATATGCTATAGTAGAAGGTCTGAGAGGATGGCAGGACTTCAGCAGAAAAACAACACGAACATCCATGCCTTACCCGGGGCTCGAACCCAGGTGCCTTAGATCAGGAGCCAAGCGCGCTAACAACTCGGCCACGGGTATCGGTTATAAATTTCAAGGTATCTTAGCAAAATTATTGTATACTTAAAACACAAAGAGCAAAGAGTTAGCTTAATTTCCCCACTAAAATCAGTTTCTTTTTCAGTATGAAATATATTTAATATATAAGTTTTTTAGTTTCTTTTTAAACACGGAAATTATTTTATCATCCTTATGTCGAAATCTAAGGAATTAAATTATCTAGAAGCCATAAATAGAAAATGGTCCAGCAAAATAGTTTTCTTTGCCTTGGGTACAACGCACAAATTTCCATGTATTTCGAGAGTTAAACATTTTATGTTTTTTGCATCAATCCAAGTAGGATTTAAGAAAAAGAATTTATTCTTTACAAGTAAATTTGTCTAATCCAGAAAAATATCTTGGTTCATTCATCAAATTTATGTGGCAAGATTTATTAGAAACGTTTTAAAACAATCGAATGAACAATTAGAATGGACACTGCTGAGTTTTGCAAGGTTCGCTTTATAATCTCCTTCCCAACTATTTAAACCATAGTGAACAGCGGAGTCAACTCATCCGTAATATAGGATGTGCATCAAATTTCTTGGAACTGTTCTTTGAATTGCATAAAATCGGCATAATATACACCTTAGATTTTTCGTTAAGTAAATAATATGAGTCTTCCTTTTTAGATCGTTTTCTAGTTGAATTCTTCTACTTCTGCTCTAAATATTTATATTTTTAATCCCTTTCAATTGATAAGCAATTACAATATAACTTTTCATTATATTCAAGATCATGATATTTCATATTTGCCACACTGTTAATATTATTAAATGTAAAGGGAAAACCTAATCATTTTACATTTTCTTGTGTTTAATTTTAATTTATTTTGGTAAACCACTTATTAAGTAAAAGTAAATCGTCTTCGATGTCCTGTTTTAATTTATTTACATCTTTGCCGAGTACATCAGCACAATGCCATTTGCATAACATGCGAGTTTATCTCTTAATTTTAGAAAGTATAAATCATTAAGGTTATTTTCATTAAATTTTTTAAAATCTTTTTTGATACGCAAAATTAAAAAAGAAATAACTTTTCTTTTCAAAAATTCATATTAGGATCGGAATTCAGGCAGAAGAGAGCAATAAATAAGGAATTAAAAGATAATTTCTGTGTTTAAAAAGAAACTAAGAAATCATTATGAAATATATTTGATATTGAAAAAGAAATAGTTTTTAGTGGGTAAATATTTTTCTTGCGGTTTTGAATCGAGTTTTACAAGGTTCACTATATAATCTTCGCACAACTCTTTAAACAATATTGAGCAGCAAATATTTTTAATGTAATGCTATATGTCCGGCTTGGCCGGACTCCTTCTCTGGGTACGTCCCCGTGAGAAGTAGTAGTGATTCTTGGGCAACGATTCGCGGTCATCATACTTCGTATTTATCTCTATTTTGCTGAAAAGTTCTCTTAGGAACGGGCACTCCTGAACTCATTTGCATAACGCCATATAAATGATGCTATTGGTTTATGCTTCATTGTTTATTGTGTCACATAATAGCGCATTGTCATTCCATTTCATTGTCACGCTTTTGAGATCGTGCAGAATTTCTATAATATGCTTAACATTTGTCATAGAATCACTTGTACAAATGCTTTTTTCAATAATCCATTTAGTAATTAAAAATTAAACGCTAATCTTATATTCTTAATGAGAAATAAGCTGCATTTATTATATTTAGTTAAAATATGATTGTTCATATTTTTATAATTTTATGCATGTAATTTTATTATAAAATTATAAAATTAGTTTATTTCCTATTATGCTGTTTATTTTATCATTATTTACTCAGTAAATGAACTGTACCTTTACAATTAATTAGTATTTTACATCGGGGGCAATAGTTCATTCCTTCCACTAACTTCTTCGGTGTGACTTGTACAGTCGCTCAAAAAAGTATCCGAACGCTATGGTTGATTACAGAATTCAGAAAAAATATCTGACAACTATTTTTTTAGAAATTAATCATCTGGCAACCTTCGTGTACAGTACACCAAGGTTGCCAGATCACTATTTTCTAAAAAAATCGTTGCCAGATAGTTTTTCTGAATTCTGTAATCACCCATAGCGTTCGGATACTTTTTTGAGCGACTGTACACCTCCATCTTTAATCTCACGAGCCAATGCTGCTTGAAAGGGATTTAAATCCCTGTACTACTGTTCCTGCAATCTTTCTCTTAATCGACTTCACTTAAGTATGATAAAAATTTTTAAACAGAATCAGGAATGGCTGTATTTTGACACTTCCGTTAAAAGGGAGTTTTGGAAACATTATTAGAGAATTTTTAAGTGACTCAGACGCTGAAACAAATAAAAGTCGGTGTTTTCATAAAAACACGTTTACCAACTTTTGAAAAATAATACCGATGATCTCAAAAAACCATCTGAATAAGTGAAACTTCCCACGTTCTATCGATGAGAGAGTCTTAAGAGGCCATTCAATGCTCAACTTGTTCAGCAGTAGGCTCAGGTGTTCACTGGCATCATCAGGGAAGAAGGACTGCATTATGAGAAAGAAAATTGCTCATGAAAAGAAGAAATCTTGCATTGTACGAAGAACTGATTTTTTGATTAGTTTTCTTTTTATTTTTAGTTTTATTGATTATGTATGTGGCCTCAAATGGTCTAGAGATTTCAAAATTTTGGATTTAGATTATAGGGATGATTTAGCCCTGTTGGCTAATGATGTCGATGAGATGAATTTTTTATTAGGGCTGTTGATGAGACTGGTAATAAGAGTAGGTTTGATAGTAAACAGAGAGAAAACTAAAGTGAGGAAAATTGGTGAAGCAGATGGTGCTTCAGTTGCTTTGAATGGCTACACAAGTGTCTCAGTTTAATTATCTTGGAAGCTATGTAGAAAGATACTGGTGATGTTCGGCTTGAGGTAAAGAGAAGAATAGGAATTGATGCTGGAAACTTTAAGACCGCAGAGTGTGATAAACTAGGCATTATACCTAATATTAAAATTAGGCTGTATAATTGTTGTGGTTCTTCTTAAGACTAGTTATGATAGCGAAACATGGACCCATCATAAGTAGGATAGGAGGAAACTTGATACTTTTTATTCCAGATGCTGACGCAAGATTTTGGGCAGTAGATAGTTTGACTGTAAGTAATGATGAGGCTAAAAGGAGTCAGCAACCTCCTTTGAGCAGCATATTTTGCAAAGAGAGACTGCGCTGGTTTGGTCATGCTTAATGTATGCATAGCTGTAGATTGTCAAATAGGATTATGAACAGCGTGCCTAATGCCTCAGTAAAAGGGGAAGACTTAGAATACAATGGTCAGATAATATCAAAGCGGACCTTGCTCGAATTGTACAGTGGCCAAATGCAGCAGCTGTAGCTCAGGACAGACATCTGAAGAACAAAATTGCGCAGTCTGTTAGGACCTCGGTAGCCCATGAATGCATAAAGATTTTGTATCTATTGTATGTGTATATGACTGACTGCTGCGTAAAGGAAAAGGAAAATGTTTGACTGTCGCTGGTCTAGTAACTGATTTCGAAATTATTTGACAGAGAGCCATGAAATGGAATCGGTTTTTCCCGCTTTCAATGGTGCTGCCAATTTTGTCTGAACCGGAAACGTGGAAATGACTTCCAGAAAAAAAAAAACATCAAGAATAGGGATTCCAAACTTATATTGTACGGATCAGTACGGATCGAAACTTTGGCGACAGATGTTTATTGTGTGCTAGTCGAAACCTCAGCAACAACTATTAGTCGAATCCTGGTTGGAACTTCAGCGACGACTCTTGATTAGGTGCTGGTCGGAATCTCAGCAATAACTATTGGTCGAATTCAGATAACATTGCTTGTTGATCATTTCCATTCTGGAAAATTTTCCTGTTTCCTTTTCCGTTTCATCGATTCTGATTTACTTTTCTGAGCTCATTATTTACAATTTTTTTCACGATCGTTAGTGTAGAATTGTTTCTATTTTCAGTTCGAATTGTATTCATTGATAAGAAAAAAGATGCAAATGTGCAATAAAAGTTTGATTTAGCCGCTACCAGATATAGGAATTTCAAAACTTAGCATTTATTTTAGCACCCCGATGTATGTGCATGGGAACGCCATATCCTAATGGATAACTCTATTTATTTCGTACACTCAGGTCCAGCTCATAAAATTACAATCTGTTTTATTTTTATATCGCCAAAAACAGAAAATTAAAAAATTTGGTTAAGTTGAAAATATTATTCAAAATATATTTTTTATAAATAATCATAACTCTTAGAAGCACTGCAATCGGTTTGCAGTAAATGGCAATTATACAGGAAGGTGGACTTTTATTTTCCCATAATGCTGAAATATGACAGCAAAATGCATTTTTCAGCCACAGCAGGATTCAGCAATTCTGGAGACCGGGGCACTTAAATATTCTGTGACCCACCTCCCTCATGATATTGGAAGTCAAACATAATAAAGAATAATATCAAATGAATAAAAGCACCGATCTTATACCACTTTATTAGAGCATAATATTATCTTAAAATTTATAATATTTTACGAGTTCCAAAATAAGTTAATTTTCTTCAAAATAATGCTAAGTATTAGCAACTAAAGCCCCCACCCTGTTCAATTCGGGCCCTTGCTCCTCCCTTTAATCCGCATATAGGGTCTCAAATATCGTGATGACCTTATGCTGTTAATTTTCAATGCTTTTAGCCAGTCCCGTTCACTTGTATAATACCTTACCAGAGTTCTCTACATTTGGGAAGCAATAAGTTTACCAAATAAAGAGTGTTATCCTGCGGAACAAGAAGCCTGCGTCACATACTTCCTTTCCCCCCCCCCTCCATCTCCGTTGGGAAGGGTTTTTTTTTGGTGTAAAATGGCGCAGCTAATAATTTCTCGGAACTTATGTTTTAAATGACGGTCCCGTGGCTAGCACGCTTGGCTACTGAGTAAAGCGACCTAGGTTCGAGTCCCGGGTAACATATGATCTTCTCCATGGCGTCTTTCTGCTGAGGTCTCGCCTTCCTCAGCGATCTCGACTGGCGACTCGACAAAATACCACGACAAAAGTTGCGAACCCGTAATGCAACATAAAGAGCTACCACATACTGTGTCCTCTAGTGTGTTGTTTTTTTCATTATTAACAATACTCCTGTTACTTCCTCTTTTGCTATATCATTTCGGTAACATTTTTATGATCTGTACAGTTGGTTTTTTTAATGGATTTTTGAAAATTTTAATAGGTAAGCAATTTGGTTTTACAGTTGAAATCTCAGTGATATCTGAATGATAAAATTATTTGGTTTATAGTTGACATTCGCTGATATTTTAGTGGTAAAATGAAATGGTTTATAGCTGATATTTTAGTGATAAAATGAATTTTTAATAAAATAAAAAAAAAAATAAAAATGATAAAATAAAAATGTTCTTTCTGCTGAGACGCCATGGAGCCTTCCTCAGGATTCTTCTCCATGATTCACCTTCTTCTGCTGAGGTCTCGCCTTCCTCAGAGATCTTCTCCATGGCGTCTTTCTGCTGAGGTCTCGCCTTCCTCAGAGATCTTCTCCATGGCGTCTTTCTGCTGAGGTCTCGCCTTCCTCAGAGATCTCCATGGCGTCTTTCTGCTGAGGTCTCGCCTTCCTCAGAGAACTTCTCCATGGCGTCTTTCTGCTGAGGTCTCGCCTTCCTCAGAGAACTTCTCCATGGCGTCTTTCTGCTGAGGTCTCGCCTTCCTCAGAGATCTTCTCCATGGCGTCTTTCTGCTGAGGTCTCGCCTTCCTCAGAGATCTTCTCCATGGCGTCTTTCTGCTGAGGTCTCGCCTTCCTCAGAGATCTTCTCTATGGCGTATTAAACTGACAGGCTCCTGTCAGACCTCTTTTGTAAAGCAGCTGCTTGAGGAGATATTTACTCTTTTTAAAGTTTATTAAAACATATTTACCTGGAATTAAAAATTAGGTAAGCGTCCTTTTTAATCTTGCTTTGAATTCGGAAGTATCCGTCACCACAAACTGGAATTTTCAAATATTGTTATGACAATATATCAACGCTGGGCAACTTTTGACTTATCCTTAAACTAAAGCATGCTCAACTTCATCATTTCAGCTCTGCTTCGTCCTTCCGTTTAACTTATATCACAGGAGATTTATGTTTGAGAGTTCTAAATAAAATTCATTTTTACGAAATAGTATACTTCAGTACGTATTTTTTCTATGTTTTTAAACAATGTTGTTGCAAAACATATGTCACTTATCTGTTTACTATCGTTTCATTTCGTAACAATTTCTATTGTGAACATTCTCAGAAGGTATTTCCCCTTCCGCTGATTAAAGTTATTCTCAATGTATACATATTTTTTTTCTTTTTTGAATATAATCGTTTCATTTCGTAACAGTTTCTATTGTGAACATTCTCAGAAGGTATTTCAGAGAGGTATTTCCTCTTCCGCTAATTAAAGTTATTCAGCCAAAGAAAATTCTCCAAATGTCTACCTTAGTATATCTGTATCATATACATATATAACAATTTTCCATATTGCATTTGCCTTTATGCATAAATATTATAATTTTATTCTAAGTTTTTCGGAATTTCGAGCAAAAGTGTATGACTAAGTATCCAGAGTCGTCCAATATTAAATAAATAATAAATAAAGTGATTTATATTCTTGTTCAAAAGAACGTCCCATTTTGTCTGACAAATTTAGTTACAATGTACTGAGAATTTGACACAGATGTGAAAATATGAGTGTGGTAACAAATTTAAAATTGATTGGAAATAAAGAAGAGTCAGTTTGGACTTGACAAACAATTTTTTTAAATAAAATTGATGATAAATATCTGTGGCATTTGTTTCGCAAAAACACTTTTTCAATCGAAAAGAAGTTTTCATTTTAGTTAATTAAAGATCTCTTTTCGGTGGATTTTACCAGAACAATCACATCACTTGAAACGTTATTGCTCACAGACTTTTTTAACGCTGCTTCGTATGAAATGCAAGTTAAGGGAATTCATTATACTCGAATTTTTTTCACATTTTTGTAAAGGGATTATTGAAGATGAGAGTTTTCTCTTCTAGTGGACGAAACCAGCGGAAAGGGTAAATACCTTCTGAGAATGTTCACAATAGAAACTGTTACGAAATGAAACAATAGCACAGATATGTGACATATGTTTTGCAACAATATTGTTTAAAAACAAAGAAAAAATACGTACTGAAGTATACTATTTCGTAAAAATCAATTTTATTTAAAAAACGCAACCTCATTCTGTTTACCCACTTCTCTTCCCCAATTAAATTGCTGTTGTCCCGCATCATTACATTAGAAGCCCGCACCCACCTTTCAGTTGTGCACTCTTGCTCTAGAACATGCAGATATTAGAGACATTTTTTTTAAATCGTGTTTGCATCGCCAGCATATTTGCGCTTACTATTAAATAAATAAAATAGCACTGAAAAGAGAAAACTTATTTTAAAATGTGCAAAATAATTGAACATGTTCGCAGTTAATCTGTTTCAGAGCCAGGTATGAAAGCAATCAATGCTGTGGATCGGATCGGGTTCGGGGAGCTAAAAGTAGAGTTCTAGTTTACTACTATGAGATTAAAAGTCGAGATTTAATATTTTTTTTACCCTAATTATGATATTTGGCGTACTGTATTTTATTTTTAATTTAAGTTGATTTGAAAATGAATAAGAATTTTGTATAAAAAATTTTTAAAGGGTTATTCTACTATTACCTAAAAGAAGTTGCTAAGAGTAAATTTATTTTGCTTATGAATGTGATCAAGGTTTGCAACCCTCATTTCCATTATTACCGCACTGAGCTTGTCACAAAGTGATGAAAAATCGCAAAATGTCAAAAAATGTCTATCTGAAAGTCTCGTGGCAAAACTTAATTCTGTTGGAGATATTTTAAGAATGGCATTATGAGCGAACTATTTCCCATGAAATGCAAGCGGAGTGAAAAGAGTTAAATGATTTTAGTAAACAAGATAACATTTTCTACACGTTGAAGTTTTTATTTAATAATTCTGTTGCTTTCTGTCTATTTATCACGACATGCATTTTTTTTTCTTTCCTCATCTTTGAACAGTTTTTATTAAAATATGAAATAATTGTATATTAGTATAAAGTAGTTACATCAGAGGCGAGTTATGTCTCGTGGTTTGGAATGCATCTCCCCTCTCTTATATGAAAATGTTTATATTTCACTCATCTTTCAAACAAAATTTCAAAATCTGCCAAAAATGGAGGGCAAAACTGCAATTAAAATCCCGTTTATTGCCTCTCCCCTCTTTTTTGTTTTACTTATCTTTATCTGGATCCGAATTACGTTTTTATCTAGAACGTATATACACGAATGTATAAATACTGTAACGATTGAAACTTTTGAGAACGGAACGCATCATTCATTATAACATAAGGTTATATATGGGAAAATTTCTCTTATGAGACGAGCATGGTTTTCAAGTACGCATCGATGACGTATCTCGAGGGAAACCTGGCTTATGTTGCCATATGCCATGTCCGCATTTCAATTTATTCCAAAAGGTATTGAAGGAGTAGATCACGATTTGTGGAAAGAGTTTCTTGTAGATTACAGAGAAAAGAGGAAACAAATTTTGATTTATATTACCTCCACTTGTTGTACGGAACGCATCATTCATTATAACATAAGGTTATATATGGGAAAATTTCTCTTATGAGACGAGCATGGTTTTCAAGTACGCATCGATGACGTATCTCGAGGGAAACCTGGCTTATGTTGCCATATGCCATGTCCGCATTTCAATTTATTCCAAAAGGTATTGAAGGAGTAGATCACGATTTGTGGAAAGAGTTTCTTGTAGATTACAGAGAAAAGAGGAAACAAATTTTGATTTATATTACCTCCACTTGTTGAAAATTAATTAATTATTTTTTTAAGTAATTTATTGAATATTTATAAGTCCTAATATTTATTGAAGTTCAGAAGATACTTAGCCTTTTAATTCCATTTGACTAATAATAGTCCTTACATATACATACAAAAGAATATACACCTCCTTCTAATTCCTATTATATTTATTAATTCTAGTTTAAATAATCAATCTCTTCTACTGCACTGGAAATCATCTTTTCTTCTTAATGCTGTTGTCTCTACTTGCTCACATATAATCCATAATGTACTGTATAATCCATAATGTAGTTAGTTCAAGTATGCTATATTATAGAAGTGCTATTATATTAAAGTTTTTAGTATCCAAAATTCTATTTTTTATACTTAATGTATTAAAAATCAATATGAAGAGTTTTGCGCATAATTTTACGTTGTTGTTTAAGCTAAGTTCAACGGAGAAATTTTTAGTTAAAGCAACGCTATAGGAACGAATCGATGGGGACTTACTGCTTGGAAAAATAAGTCGTTTAAAAGCCAACAGCTGGAAAAGAAATGCAAAGAAGACACTCCTTTCGAGGTAAGATCCAAGGGGCGTCAGTAATCAATTTAAACTGGAGCTAATTGAGTTTACCCAGACCTTGTTGCAATCAGCACAAAACAGGACGCCGGCAAGTATTGGATGCTTTTGCTCAGGTTAGCTGTTAATTAAGTTTCTCTTACAGGAGAGCAGAGAGAGAAATTCTTCCGAGGAGAATCTTACCTTTATTATGGTTATCACCAAAGAGAGAGGGAGCACCACCGCATCTCCTCGCAAAGTTCTTCCTTTCATTTCATCATGTCCCGGTCCTCGTGTGGCTCGTTTCAAGGCAGAAGGAAAATAAAGCTTCCTATGAATTATTGCAACAGCATTTCTCTCGACAAGAAGTATTAGCTACTACCTGCTCAAGCGGTTCCGCATTTTCTCTTTCGAACTAAAAGCAATTTCCCTTTCCCCTCTTAAACACAGCACTCACGCTATCACAAATAATAAGTGAATGCTTTTTCTCTATTCCTTTCCTTTTTTCGCATTTTCGAAAAAAAAAAACCTTGGTAAAGTATTTTTTTTTATTCCTTTTGAGTATGCCTTTAGAAATCAATGTCTCTACTTTTTCCTCCTACTTCTGTATCCTAAAATCTGACAATGATTCTAGCGCATACTTTCCTTTTACTACAATATATTCTAAAGGTGTTTTTGCAATGAATGCAAGAAAAGGAGGTGGGGGAAAATTACTACAAAATGGCATCTTAACTAGAACGTTTTTTATTTTCGATAGACACTATTCTTTCATAACGACTACAATTCTTTTCACCGCATGCATACAACTACAATTCCAATTGTTTTCGGCTCAGCGAGAATATTATTTTGCCACTTTGATGCATGATGCATCCCTCCAACTTCGAACAGCAATTTTGAGTTGGAAAATCAATATTTTCATTCTTTAAGAGATTGATATATATTCGAGTACAGAATTCGTTCATTTATAGAGTAGTAGAAATGCATTATGTAAAATAAAGAGAAGTCCATTTTATATTTCTAACCATTCAAAAAGTAAACTTTATCCATGATTTCTTCTCAGAATAAAACTCTGTGTCTATCAGACAAGAGAGTGGCAAAGCCGAACTTTTCTACTAAGCTATTTCTTACGTAGCTATTTATCTACGTAGAGTTGTGAAAGGAAAACAATTCACCAAATTACTGCAGAAAAAAAAAGATATTTTGAAGATTATTATAATGATGTAAAAAGTAAAAAAAGGAATTATTTTCCCGGAAAAAAGACACTTTGAAGTTATAATTCCAGAAAAGACTTTTAAGGAATCATTATATTCAAAAAAAATATATATATATATACATTGAGAATAACTTTAATTAAGCAATAGAAATTAGAGGATAATTACGATAGGAGCAAAACATTTCGAAAATCATCACATCTAAAAGTGAAAAAGGGTATTTAAAGGATAATTACACTGGTTTCCATAAATTAAGGCAAAATGAGAAAAATCGCAATAATTCGCTATAAAATTGTGCGATCCTCAACAAACTTATTCATGCTTAGAGTAAAGTAATGCCGAGTGAGCATATCGTACGAAAATTAGTCTAAAATAATCCCTCAAGCAGCTGCTTGCCACAGAGGTCTGACAGGAGTCTGTCAGTTTATATGCCACAGTAGAAGGTCTGTGAAGATGGCAGGACCTCAGCAGAAAAACAACACAAACGTCCATGCCTTATCCGGGGCTCGAACCCAGGTCCCTTAGATCAGTAGAAAAGCGTGCTAAGCACTCGGCCACGGGACTCCTAAAATTAGTCCAGGTTGCGTCAATTTACTTAATCGGATAGCGACATAAAAACGGGTTATTTTGGAGTAGATCGTTATTTTGTGTTGTTAATGTGAATAAAGAAATTAGAAATGGCAATTTTGTAGGAATGATCTCGAGATATCATTTGCCAAATGAACTGCAGTGGAGAGCTATTGACCGACTCGAAGCAGGACGAAGTCAGTCAGACGTGGCACGATGGCTGAATGTGAGTCCTTCTATGGTCCATAGACTGTGGAATCAATTTCTTAGCACAGATTCCGCGTCTCTGAGATTTAGCAGAGGAAGGGCTAGAGTTATGACCGCTGTAAAGACCGATATCTGCAATTAACAGCAGCACGAAGGAGCAGGACGTCTGCTCCCTCTCAGCTACTATCCTCTTTTGCAGCAGCCACTGGGAGGATTGTATCAGCTTCTACTGTGCGTAGAAAGCTTCATGAGGGAGCTGTGTACGCTAGAAGGCCAGTAATTTGTATACCTCTCACGTCACATCAGAGGAGAGAGCAGTTGAATTGGGCACGCACGCAAGTTAACTGGACAGAAAATGGAGGTCGTACTCTTCACAGATGAGTCCAGATATTGCTTGCAGAGTGATTCCGGACACTGATAAGGAGAGAACAAAGTACCCACTATCATCCCAGTAGCATCCATCAAAGAGACAGTTACGGCGGAGGTAGCGTGTGTGTTTGGGATGGCATTTACTTTGGTGAACGCACAGACCTCTGTGTTGACGAGTGGGAACCTCAATGCTCAAAGGAATAGAGATGCATCCTGGACCCTTATGTTTGTCCTTGCGCTGGTGCAATAGGTGAAACATTCATCTTGCAAGACGATAACGCTCGCCCACACAGAGCTCGACTATTGGAACTCTGACTTTTGTGGAGGGGTGATAGGTCCATTTAATATTAGTAGCGTCAATGACAATGTGTAACTTCTCCTACAGTTAAGTAAACTTAATAGTTTGAGAATAACTAACACTTATTACTAATACCGCGATATATTTAAGTACACACTCGTTTTCACCTGATGGGCTGCATAAGAATATGATTGATTATTAATTAATTAACACCAAATGGGCTAGTTCTGTTAGGAATACCAAGGCATATAGGGGAGCTGAAAGTGGATCTGGCCATTACCTTGTTAAAAGTGTCTTGCAACTTAAGATTAAGAAGTGCTGTGCTAAGGTTAAAAATAAGCGCTGTAAGATATTATAAGCTTTAGCTATAATGGGTCTTTCTGCGCTGCTCTGAAAGACCCATTATAGCTAAAGCTTACGATGATAGGTTACTTAGTCATTATGATAGTCATGATTTGCTCACTACTGAAGTTGAAGAATGGAACCGTTTTAAACAGGCTTTTCTTGAAACCAATAGTTATTCTTTCGGGTAAAAAGGAGCAGAGGAGGCAAAATTAATTGAATGATAAGGCACTTGAGTGTATTTGGGAAAGAAAGAACTACAGGATTTTTCTTAACCAATACCCTTCTAGTCCTAATAGAAAGCATTACAAAGAGCTTAATAAATGTGTAATGGATCGGTTAGCAGTTGATAATAATCTTTATCTTGATGACTACCAAAGGCTGACAAAGTCGAGGAATCAGTTAGACAGCACAACAACAGAGAGCCGTTAATAAAAATTTTGGAAAAGAAAACGGACAGGTATAAACGGATTGATGGATAAGAAGGTAAGGTTACTATAGCAGGTGGAGGATTCTTTCTTGGCTAGGTGGGCAGAGCATTTCAGGCAAAAGGCATTGTTCCTAAGAATTTACCAGAGTTATTATTATCCCTATTTTTATAAAAAGTAATCCCAGTTCTTGTGATAACTATAGGGGTATCAGTCTACTTTATGTTACAGGTGAAGTACTTCGCGTGATTGTGCTTTGTAGAAGTAAGAATCTGGTTAATGGGCAATTGCGTGATGAGAAGTGTGGATTTAGAAGTGGTAGGCGATGTGTAGATCAGAGTTTTTCACTTAGGAAGATCCTTGAAAAATGTTTAAGAGTTTCAGTGACCTGTGATTACTAGCTTTATAGATTTCAAAAAGGCATTTGACTCTGTTAATCGACTTAATTTGTGGTTAATCGTGAGATCATATGGAATACCTGACAAGTTAGTTAGTGTAATGAAAGCTCTCTATAATAACACCGAGTCATCTGTGATAGTTGGTAAAGCTTGCAGCAATTGGTTTAGTATTGCTATTGGAGTTAGACAAGGGTGCATTTTGTCTCCTTTTCTCTTTAGTTTGGTTATTGATTATATTATGCGAAATAATCTGCAAGAGAAAGATTTCGGCCTTAAATGGTCTGGAGATACGAAATTTCTAAATTAGATAATACTGATGGTTTAGTCCTTTTGTCAAATGATGTTGATGAGATGAATTCTTTCATTAGAGCTGTTGATGAAACTGGTAATAGAGTAGGTTTGGTGATAAATAGAAAGAAAACTAAGGTGATGAAAATTGGTCAGTCAGCTTGAAGTTTAGTTAGTCTGAAATGTTGCACTCTTGAGCAAGTGTCTCAGTTTAATTATCTTGAGAGCTATGCAATCATCTGTTAATCTCAAGTCGCCCATCACCAGTATCATAATAAAGATACTGGTGATAAGAGGCTTGAGATTCATAGACGAATACGGATTACTGCTGAGACTTTTAAGACTCTATAGAGAGTGTGAAGAAATAGGCGTATACACCGAAAGACAAAAATTATACTTTATAATGGTTTGGTACTTTCAAGAATTAGTTATGGTTGTGAAACGTGGGCCCTTTGTAAACAAGATAACAAGAAATGTGGTGCATTTTTCTAGATGTTTACGCAGTATTTTGGGCATTAGGTGGTTCAACTTTGTAATTAATGATGAGGTTAGGCAAAGGAGTCGGCAACTCCGTTGGTTTGGCCATGTTGACCGTATGCATAATTATAGATTAACCAATAAGGTTATGAACAGTGTGCCTAAAGGCCTCAGAGAGAGGGGGAGACAGTAGTGAGAAGAATGAGAGTTCTGGGCCAATGTTAAAGTATAGGGAAACTCATGTTAATCTATGGGAGAAGTTTTGGAGAATTTGGGGTTAAACTAATTTTCAGAAGGTGGTGTGTGTAAAAGATGTGAAATGATGGGTTTTGTTGAGAAACTGTTGTAGTTATCATACACTTTACTGGATTATTGGGCGCTGGGTTGTAAAAGCCAGGTAAATCGGAGAACTCGACAAAGGCAGACAGTTTGGGAAATTAGTTTGAAAAATATGGCAATTCAAAATCAACAGGTAAAATGACGTTTTCGGGGGCTGGGAGAGAAAAATGTGATGGAAAATTAGATTTTAAAGTGATATCTGTGAATGTATGGTTTTTCTTTGATCCAGTAAGGATGAGAGGGTATGAGATGAATCCAATTTCGAAAACAATTGCAAGTAATGAAATTACGGTGAAATCGTGAAACAGCCAGGATAAAAATTGCAAATTGAAGCATAGTAGGCCAAATGCCTCTCAGTATTGTCTAAAGCGCTAATTGTGTGCTTTTTGCTGTATTGCACATTTGAAGTGATATGGGTTAGAAAAAATTGGGGGAAGTTTCTGGAGATGAGATTTACATTTGTTTTGAAAATGATGAAGAGCATTGGGTTAAGCGAAATGAAGGTGAGAAATGGAGAGTGAAATATAGGTATGACTGATGGTTTATGTGTGTGAGATATTAAAAAAATTAAAGATTGAATTTCAAGTGAAAAGTGATGTAGGTTAGAATAATTTTGAGAATGTATGAAGTTTGCATAGAGAGAAGAGTTTTTTTCATGTTATTGTGCTTAATTCAAACTTGAGTGACCTGTACTTTCATTTATTTAAGTTCAATTGACTTATCCAATACATGACATAGGACACTTCTCCTGATGTGCAGTGATATGGAAGGTTAACTGGTTCTCAGCCCATCCTCACTCCTCTTCCCCTCCTCACTCCTTCCCGAGGGAAAAAAATCCTCCAGGTCCAGTAACCAGAGTCCCTACTTTTGAGAAATGATCTCAGACCTCTACTAAACCTCCCCATCGGGACGAGCGATCTCCTGGTTACTGCACTCAAATGCAGGTACCAAGTGGCTAGTTGGCCAGGAAACCAACTAACCCAGTATTCCCCCCCCCCCAAAGAGATCTCATGTATTTAGCCTAAAAGGCCCTCCTATTCACCCCAAAGAGGTCTACCATACTCGTCACCAACTCATATTCTAGCGGCGGGTAAAAAAAAGAATTAAAAACAAAATAGTATTATCAACTTTAAGTCAAACCTAAAATAATAAGTTTTTGTAGCAGTGTTTTGGATATCTAACTGCAAAAAAATAAACCAGCACGATTAAATTACTTTGTGATATTGATCAGTATTTAAAATAACATTGATTCAATGGGAGGTCAATACTCTTTGCACAGGGGTTCTTGTGCAGTTCCCTTTGCATAGGAATTCTTGTGACCTACTAGGGCAGGCTAATTCTTTGCAATTTACAAAAGTTGAAATAACCTTTGATCTAAGTATGCTACATAGCTGATTCTGATGTTGCTCAATAGTACTAATCAGACACTATTTTCTGAACTGATTAGAATCGGGTTCGGACCCCTTACCTAGCCGAGAAAGTGTGTCGAACCCTCTTAAATTTATGATATCATATCTTGTCTTAAAATTAAGCTACAGATTTGAAACTAATATTATTGGATTTCATTACGGGTGTATTACACTTTGAACATGTGGGTATTGGTCTCGACCCCGTTACTTACAGTTTTCTGTGTTCAAAACCTTTTGCATAATATTCATTGCTGATTCCCATCTAAGCTTCAGAAACGTTTTCGGTTTTTCATCAACTTCACGTTCTAGTACTGGAACTAATTTCGTTAATTCAGCTGGAAACGGTGTCGGACCCGTTTTCTAGCCGAGAAAGTGGGTCGAACCCTCTTAATTTTGCATCCTCATAACTCTGCTTGTAATTGAGCCATAGATCTCAAACTAATGTCTTTAGATTATATTTGGCAAGCACTATACGTTAAATGTATTGGAAGCGGTCTCGACCAGTTAGTTTTTGTTTTCTGGGTTCGACACTTTAAGATTTTGCCGAATTATAACGTCCATTTTAATTGTGCTAGGATCTTGGTTTCAATATTAATAGTTGGGGTTTGCCAAGTTCTATAATCTGACTAAAGAATAATCGGTCCGAAACCGTTTTCTAGCCGACAAAGTGGGTCGAACCCCTCTTAACTTTGCAGCTTCATAACTCTGCTTCTAATAGAGCTACAGAACTGGAACTAATATCATTGTTTCCATTCGGCAAATACTATGTGTTAAATGTATTGGAAGCGGTCTCGACCCAATGTTTTAAGTTTTGCGGGTTCGATACTTTTAAATTTTGTGTTACAATAACTTTTGTCCTAATCGAGCTAGAAGCTTGATTTTAACATTGATAGTTATGATATTATCAAGTTCTCTAATCTGGCGAAAAAAAATTAGTCTTGACCCAATAACAAAAATATCGAGACTGAGATTATAGTTACATTGACTTTAGCTAGATAAACTGATGGGATATTTAATCCTTTGTCTCTTGTACAAAGTTGTTCTAAACAGTTCATTACTCTTAATTTTATTACAAAGGGTTTCCAACCATAGGATTTCACAGAAATTGAGTCAAGATCACTTAAATTTGAATCTCTATGGCCCCTCTTCTAATTGAGCTAGATATTAGATTTAAACACTGATTATCAGCATTTCTAAAGAATTACAAACTGGTACAGTTTTCAAAATGTTTTACTAGTACTTAATTTTTGATACATTTGTTTCAGTTCAAAGTTTTGCAAATACTACCTACTTTACCATACATATCTGAGATTCGATAATTTCCAAAAGCATAAATCTGAATTCCATTGATATGTCGTTTTGTGAATTCTTGGGATAAAACATTATTTTTTAATTTGGTACATGCATATCATGTTGTTCTGATCGAAATTCTGTTTGTTGCGTATATAGGATTTTTTCATCACATAGACAATGCCTATAATTTTCCCCACTAAATTCATTTTTTACTCCATTAGCTGCTTTTTTGGGAATTGGAGAATCTATAGAATGAAATTTTGGACCTAAAGCAACAACCTCTTTGATTGGAAGACCTTTTAAATCGTCTTTAAATTTTCCTGGAACCATTTTATTTGATTCACTGTATAAGGCATGGTTTGTGGGGTAATTTGAGAAATCAAAGTAGTCGGAATTAAATTTCTGATATATGTCATCTGTCTGGATGTGGACGCAGAAGGAATCAATATCGGTAAATAACAATTCTGCATTGAATTTTGATTTCAGAAAATTGTAGAAGAAATTATACATGTGTAATTTTCTCAACTCCAAAATCGTTACACCAATGAAATATGGTTTATCTAATATAATATTTTTCGCTTTCATATGGGGAATTACGAAATTTTCTGCAAGTTTAACACAAGAAATGTATATAGAATTTGCAATTAATTTTTTAAGCTTTTCTCCAGTGTTTACAATGTGACACCTTATTCTCTTTCTCTTATTTTCTAAACATTTACCATATATAACATCTTCATCAGTTTGAAAAAGTCTTTTTCAAGATTATTTATGTCATTAATTCGTTTAGTTGTATTAAAATCTATGTATGGTTTAAGCCATGATTTTAGATCAAATTCCAATATTCTATGCACCTGTTTCACTCTCAATCCCAGTTCCACATAGAGTTTAAGTAACCTATAGTGAACGATATAATTTTGCTTGTCGAACAGATTTGGAATCAAGAATGACACATTACTATTAGAGAGTTTCAATTTTTCAGGAGCCAAGGGGAAATCATTGTGTAAATCGTGTAGATGTGCCGGATATTCTAGATCAACTTCGAAGAAATAACCCTTTTTGCTGCCGTCTGGAATATGAAAGAAATCAATATAATTTACCCATTTGAAATTACCAGTTGGAAGAGGTTGAGACATTGTTCAGCCATATAAATGTTGAGATATAATAATTTAATTTATTATAAATGTTGAGATATAAATGTCGCAGAGCTCTTTCTATTTAAAAATACATATCACCTTTTATAAATTCCAGTTCAATTTCTGTCATTTTTAAACAGGCAGCATAGAATAAGCCAAGAGAGCTAAAATAATGGCAAGGATCGAGTTGGTAATTATTCATACACGAATTTCTGTAGCTTTGAAATATATCTCCTAGTAGTAATACATCAGTGATCATGTACAGATCGTGATATTCCCGGAAGTTAGCAATAGAAAAGGCTTTCCACAAAATTTGAGCTCTTTCGTATTGTTCATTGTTTTGAAAATTCTCTTTGGATGGAAGTGACGTTTGCAAAAACTGAGCACTCTGTTGCAAGTACTCGTATGGAAAGCTTCCTTTGCTTTTCAAAAGTTCTTTCTGTGAGTCATTCAGATTATGTTGTTTGCAGTATTGACTTAGCATGCAGATTTTTTCCACATTTTTCGACAGTGAATCCAGTGAAGAGCTGAGGAACATGAATGAATCAATAAATTAAATTTAACCGAATTTAATGCATATATATTTTTCTGTAGTTTGAGGAATACAAGAAATTTCTTCTTATCTTTAAATTTCACAAATGTTTTATTATAAAGTGCCCATCAAATCCTTTGAGATTATGAAACAACACTGGTATTTCAAGTGAGAATTTATATTGAAGATTACATTTGTTGTGAACAGCACCTCTGTATTTTCCAGTTAAGTGGTCGTGGCCCTTTACTCTATCAGTTCCTAGAATTTTCCTACAAATATTACAGTATTTTGCTGAAGTAAAATTTTGCCAATCAAAATCAGTCATCTTAATATTTCTTTATTTCAAATCATTTATCAAATTTTCGGTTTCGATCATTTCATTCAAATATTATATATTTCATTAAATATTCTGTTACATTTTTACCTCTGTACATTCTGGTTTTTATCAGTTTACTTTCCGGTCCATTTATAATATATACAAATCCTGACGGTACTAAATACTTAATTCGCATCCTACATGGATTAATCTCAATTCTTCTAGATTTCGAAAAGCATTTGAAGTCTGCATAAATCACATATGGGTGTTTCAAACCGTTTTTAATTGTATCGAATTTCGCACTATTTGCTTCGGGGAACTTGATACTTTGTAAAGTGTTTGATTTGCAATTATTTACGTGATTCTTTAATAAAACGTCGCGAGTGAAATTATGAAGACAGTATGGGCAGGGCTAGGATTTACCATTATGTCTTGAAAGGTATGCTGTAACCCTACTATAATTTTTAATCCAACTATAGTGAGAATTACTGCTGTCTTTTAAAAGTAAGAGTTGTATGGGCCCTTTAACAGGATTCTGTGAAATATATAACGTATGCAAACCATCTTTCTTAGAATTAAAACATTTATAGAAAGATTAGCCGTCCCATGGCCGAGTGGTTAGCGCGCTTGGCTCCTGATCTAAGGGACCTGGGTTCGAGCCCCGGGTAAGGCATGGCTGTTTGTGTTGTTTTTCTGCTGAGGTCCTGCCATCCTCTCAGATCTCCTACTATGGCATATAAACTGACAGGCTCCTATCAGACCTCTGTGGCAAGCAGCTGCTTGAGGGAGTATTTATTATTATTTATTATAGAAAGATTATTTAAAACCTCGAACTTCGGGATTTGATCGAGGGTTACTGATCAAGTTATTGATCAGTAACCCTCGATCACTTACCCTCGATCATTACTTCCCTTTTGTATAAAACTAACAAAATCGTTATCAATTTTCTCATAAGTATTTTTTAATAATTCATTAGATAGGTAGGCAAACTGATTATTTCGTGACGTTTTCAAATATTTTCCCACACGTAGTGGATTGTCATTAGCAGGATATTGAGCTGATAATATTGACCACAAGAAACATTTGTTGTCGTAGTTTTGTAGTTTCTTGTCTATTCCTTTTGTAGTTTTTTGTCTATTCCTTTTGTAGATTTCAAATGTTCTGCTAAATCTACGAAAGCAGATGCTCCAACTGCATTATACTGAGACGTTTGAATTTACATAGAAATTATTTTGTTAAACACCCATCGACTTCCCTTTTGTATAAAACTAACAAAATCGTTATCAATTTTCTCATAAGTATTTTTAATAATTCATTAGATAGGTAGGCAAACTGATTATTTCGTTATATGTTGAAAAATATGCATATATTTCTCTCTGTCTTTTAGGATCCGTTTGATTTTTAAATTTTATTTGTAATATGAACCTAACTTTTAGAGGCTGACCGAGTTTCTTGTGAATTACATTACATGTTTGAATTTTTATTGTTATTTTTCTCCAGGAAACTTTTTATGTCTTCTCTGACATTTATGTTATCAATTTTATATGTGCGAAACGTTTTCCCAAATGCACTGTTTTTCTTTATATGATATTGATTCAGATGCTGATTGTAATTATCTTTTATGCTAAAGATGGAATTGTAAAATTCGCATTTTTCAAATATGCAAGAAGTGCATATAGTTTTCATATGACGGTTCATATTGGACTTGCGAATAGATTTCTCACAATTGGTACATTGAATAATTGCGCTCATCTTTGAGTTAGCAGTTATACCCTCTTTATTACAGTAGCTAAAAATCATGGTCTCTTAAGGCTGCAAAATCGGAATTTTTTAGCATAATCGGAAGTTGAAACAGACATGAATGTAGTGTTCATCCAAGAGTAATTTCTAAACAATACCGATGTTACATACTAATATTATGATCCTTTTTGGCAATAATATCGTTTAGCAAAATATCCAACATTTCGACAATTTCATTTACTGCTTCTGTACTGGTGTTTCCAGCTCGTTTAGTGGCAACCAAAATCGCCTTTAAATATTTTCTAAGTGCCTCAATATGATTATCGATAATTCGATATTTCTCAGTAGTTCTACCAGAGCGTTTGGTATCTGTATTGCTCCCCAGTTTCCGAAGAACCAATGTGAATGTTAAAAATCTCGAAAAGTACGAAATATTTACCAAAGATATGGACGTTTTTCTATATCCGCAGAACAGTTATTTACACTTCAGAGGCAAAATACTGAAATCAGATGGGTCTGATATCGGCAGCAATGATGTAGTTACGATAGTCAATAACGGGTACAATATTTTTAAGAGGGCTCAATATTTTATTGAACACAGAGAATTGGAAGATATTGAATTGCCAGAGTGACGACCACAATTCACAACTTAATTGATTTTACCGAAGACTTTTCACACAATGCGGCCACAAGTATGATGTGGTTCAAAGATACCGCAGACAGTGCGAAAATGAATAAATATTTGTACGACGGAGGCGAAGATAAACTGGACACGAATAATGAGATAAAGGTTTTTGCACAAGCGTTGAAGAGAAATCCTGAATTCAATCAAGGATTCTCGGACAGATATGAAATTACAAAAAATAGGCAAAATGTAAGTTTATTCTTCCACTGAATCGGCTGTTTGGATTCTGCCGAGACGTGGATAAAGTGTTTCGCGGTGTAAAACATACCATAAAACTAGAAAAAAAATGACGACAATGACATTATTCAGAGAGTTGGGGCTACGTTGTATAAATTTGAAATATCTCACGTATCTTGGTTTATTCCAAAAGTGGAACCATCACTACAAGTATTTGCAAAACTAGAATCTCAGTTAGCAAGCGGCAATCCACATGAAATCTTTTGGGAATCGTGCAAACTGTAACAAATCTGATACTTGAATTGACTCTCATGTCAGTTGGTGGTTTACTACAACTCAAAATAAACCCGTCCATCTTTATGTTGTCTTGCAAAAGTCTAACCGATTAAATAGTCAAACCAGAAACAATATTGTGTTTGATTACATGTTACTAGAATGGATTCAGATCAGAGTGAATAGCAAACAGTTTCCCGAACACGAATTCGAGTGAAACTTTGAACCGAACACTTTAGACTATGCGCAAGTTTACAACAGCTTTTAAGCTGGAAAATATATGGATATCGACTCGGAAACACAAGTCAGTTATCAAGATTTTAGGAAACTGTATCTGATATTCCACTTCGATGACAACTAATACGAATCACGTCAACATGAATTATCAGCAAGTACTGACATCGAAATACGATTTAAATTTAATAGTGCATCAAATGAATTATATCACGATTATTGCGCAATTGTCTCAGAAAGAAAAGCAACTTTGCAACCACTAGAGGGAAAACGTTTAGTTGTTGGCTAAAAAAAAACTGTTTTAAATGCAATAATTTCGAAATCTACATCTATTTGCACGTTTTTAAAAAATATGCATGTTCCAGGACCTGTATTTTTGCAGCTTCACTTTAATGCTGAGGTGCAGTGAACTCTAAAATAATGACATCAATTAATTGAACTTAAAGAAATGAAACTAAGTCTTGACCCCGTTTTCCTTCAGAGGAGGTCGAGACCGATTTCTATTTAGTTTGAATTAATCACAATAACATAAAAAAACTCTTCTCTCTACACAAACTTCATACATTCTCAAAATTATTCTAACCTACATCACTTTTCACTTCAAATTCAATCTTTAATTTTTTTAATATCTCACACACATACCATCATTCATACTCATATTTCACTCTCCATTTCCCACCTTCATTTCACTTAACCCAATACTCTTCATCATTTTCAAAATAAATATTAAATCTCATCTCCAGAAACTTCCCTAATTTTTTCTAACCTACATCACTTCAAATGTTCAATACAGTAAAAACACACAATTAGTGCTTTAGACAAACTGAGAGGCATTTGACCTGTTATGCTTAAATTTGCCATTTTTATTCTGGCTGCAATCAAGATTTTACTGTAATTTCATTACTTGCAATTTTTTTTCGAAATTGGATTTATCTCATACCCTCTCATCCTTTCTGGATCAAAGAAAATCCTTGCATTCACAGATATCACTTCAAAATCTATCTTTACATCATATTTTTCTCTCCCAGCCCCGAAAACGTCATTTTACCTGTTAATTTTGAATTGCCATATTTTTCAAATTATTTCCCAAAACTGTCTGCCTTTGTCGAGTTCTCTGATTTACCTAGCTTTTACAACCCAACAGCCCAATAATCCAGTGAAGTGTATGATAACTACAACAGTTTCTCAACAAAACCCATCATTTCACATCTTTTACACACATCACCTTCTGAAAATTAGTTTAACCCCTCATTCTCCAAAACTCTCTCCCATAGGTTAACATGGGTTTCCCTATACTTTAACATTGGCCCAGAACTCTCATTCTTCTCACTACTGGAGACCTTTATCTTTCGCAATGTCAAACAGGACCTTGTTAAATTGGTATGCAGTGACGAGATGCAGCAGATGTAACTAAGGAGGGATTTTTTTGGAGAACTAAATTGCACAATCTGATTGAAACTCCGTAGCTCATGGCTGCTTGAGATGATGATGATGTTAATGAAAAAGAAGAGGAATGTAGTTTGAAGGTTATTATAATGAAAAAAGGAGGGCATTTTGATAATATTTATAATGAAAAATGAACAACAATTATAATCTGATAAACTAAAAGAAAAGTGAATGATGGTTGTGATGCGATAAAATGACGTTTTATAAAAAAAACTATTTTGATCATCATTAATATTTAAAGAAAACGGAATTTTGGGTGTAATTACACTGAATATATATATATCTGGAATATTAATATAATGGTAAAAAGAATTGACCGTTATGAAAAACAAAAATTAAAATATATATATTACGATCATTTTACGAGAGAAAAAAATAGTTTGAAAGAATTTTAAATGAGAAAAAAATAGTTTGAAAGAATTTTAAATGAGAAAAAAATTCATTTTGATGATCATTTTAAAGAAAAAATTATTTTGCGGATAATTGCAATAAAAAAGGAAACTTTCGAAAAAGAGTTAAATTGAAAATATGATAGAGGCAGATTTATTCAAAATAAGTTAAAACTGAGGAAACGATATTTGGGAGGTAAAAAAGGAACTAAGGCAAAAGGGTTGGAATGTTTTACCTCTGAGCTGCACTCTTTTGCCCATAATAGGATAATGATCACAAGGACCCCACTGGCTCAGGGAAGGTTTGCTAACGAACAGCTATTAGGAGGCAAATGCAATTCTTCCGTTGAGGCAAATCAAGACTGATCTATGGTTTGAACAGGAATTGCTCTTCCCTATATGGGAGTGCAGCTTAATGTCCCATCTGACTGACTGCGTCCTGTCCCAAAGCATACCGGGATCCTCTTTCTCACCGAGGAGAGAGTGGGGATTAGAAGGCAAAATATCATTGAACGCGAAATTATGATTCAAAACCGGCAACATCAGATTACGATCTGGAGAGCTACCAACCCTTTCCAAAAACGAGAAAATGTAATTATAAGGAAAAAATTGCACGCAGAAAACAAAAAGAGAGAATGAAAATGAATTTCTTTTTAAAGATAAACTGAACATGTGTTGAACTGATAAAAGTGAAACATATTAGAAAGAAAAACCACAACGGCACATCCTGCAACAAAACTGATAAGAAATGAAATATATATTGCTCCAATAAATTCACAAATAATGAAATGCAATTGCAATAGAAATAAAAAGATTGTAGAGGGTGCGAGACAAGTACAGAAGCTCTGTGTTACTTCCAAGCATCTGAGCATCGCCTTTTCGTTTTCAGGATTCAAAATTTAACATGTTCAAATGTAGAAACTATATTTAAGTTTACTGAGTAAAAAATATCACTTTCGGATGTGTATTGCATTAACCTATATCTACTAGAAAGAGTCCCTTGGAAAAACTCAATTTCATTTTTCCATAATGTGTTTTTCCATCCATGTGTAGGAGGTTCTTATCCGGCAAATGTTATCTGGGGTCGGATCGCCTTTAGAAGTAGATTCGATGGACACTAGATGGCACCACAAAATAAACATTTCAACCTTGTTCATTTAGAGAATGACATCCATCATTTCACGACGAATTTCTTAATTATTGCAGTTTTCTTTGTTCATCAATAAAGGCAGGAACAATTTTAAGTTCAAAGGAATTGATTCCAACGACATTTGAGGTGGGTCAGAAACTTGGAAATTTTACAATGTCGACCACTTCTTTGTCTTTGCATTACCAAGACTAATGGATTATTTGTAAAATAGAAAGAGTAGTATTCTATTAGCGCTTATATAGCATAAAAAGTACTTTTCTTTCATTCCTTCAATTTAACAAAAAATTATTTTTTCACATCCTTCTGAGAAAAGAGGGAAGATTGTTTCTGGCAGTGAAATATCTCATTACATTCTCCCGCCGAAAATTCTACCGTAATTAATTACTTGAAATATTCCTTCAAAGATTCGCCTTTTTCATATTTAGCGCTTTCTAAATGATGAAAACTAAAAGCACCCAAAGATTTTGAAAAATGTATATTAGAATATTTCGTTAGTATTAACCTAATAAAAAAGGGTTTTCCAATTGTCTGTTACAACAAAACAGTTGCGTTTCCACCCCTCTGGTTCATTGTTACTAATCGAAACTTCATGACTTTCATATTCCATCACAAAAATTTCTAATTTCTGTCATAAATACATCGATTGAAATATTTGGTTAACATTTCGTAATTTTAATAACTTCTAATTTTCCCCCTTACAAGAAGAAATTATAGTTTTTGGGAGATTCGGAAAGTTTAGATCGTAATTGTTCATCAATATCTATTCAACAGAAAAATAATTTTTTATTTATCTCTAAAACGAAACAGTTATCTCTTAAAACAATAAATTGCGTTTTTTCTCATCCCCCTGGTGTCAAAAAGTAACTCATTGTGGACAACGTAAATCTCATGACCTACACATTCCATCACTAAATTTTCCAATTCCCAGCATAACTAAATCGTATTAGTATTCGTTTAATCATTTGCAATTTAATGTTTTTACCACAGCTAAAGGGCCCAATTACAGCTTTCGGAATAATTAGAAACTGCGAATGGTAATATTTCAGCAATATCTGTCCAACAAAATAAGAATTTTTAAATTATCTCTAAAGACAAAAAAATTTGATGTCGATATACAAACGACAATGTAATCACATTAAGCTCATTTTTTTAAAACAAAATAAAATTGTTGAATGAAACAATTCAACGACAGATCCACATGAAAGAAAGACAATTGAAGAACTGAGAGAAAATGGTTGGTTTACCTCTGACCGGCATTTTTTGCACACAATGGGCTAAATGGTTGGTTGGTTGGTTGTTTGAGGTTTATTGGCGCAACAGCAATTAAGGCTATATTGCGCCAAACAAACGATAAAAAGGGATAAAAGTCTCATAACCCACAACCAAAGTTAAAATGAACACAAACAAAACGGCACAAAACGACAAGTAAAAAGACTAAAAAGTAACAACAAGTGTAGAAGTTAACAATAAAAATGGGTGTATAGGACCTATTGAAAACCACAAACAAGAGTAAAAACTAGGAAACAGGGTAAAAATCAAATACGTGTAAAATAACCAGTAAAACGTAAAAAGTCGAAAACAGGAGTTAAAAACGATTCATCAGATAAAAGATGGCTGAGTGTAAGAGGCTCAGCCATAAAATTGTGGAAGCTAAAATACATTTTGCGTTCAAGATTAAAAGCGAGACAATGAATTAAAATATGTTTAACAGTTAAAATGGTGTCACAAAACTCGCACTTAGGTACTGTGTCCGCCTTAAGTAGAAAAGAGTGTGTTAAAAACGAGTGACCTAAGCGGAGCCGAGCAAGGACAACTTCCTCCTTACGATTCCTGCGAAAACAAGACTGCCACGGTTTGACAATGGACTTGATCTCGAAGAGCTAATGGGCTAAATAGACAGGCCACAAGGATCCCGAAGGCTCACAGAACGTTAGGGGAGGAGACCCACTAGACAGCTGTTAGCCACCCATCAAGGTCATTCAGCACATTCTTTAACTTGCACAGGGTATGGCCCTCCCTCACACGGGGCTACTGCTTAACGTTCCATTTAACGGAGAGCGGCCTTTCCAAGCCCATAGGTGTTCCCTACTGACCGTGGGAAAGGCAGGGAGTTTTGCGAAGATAAATCTCAACGCTGACCTAGCTGGGAATTGAATTGAAAGAAACTCAACAAATGAATATTCCTACATAGATAATTACTATGCAGACTCATTCAGTCACAAGTTAAATATATATATTTTTTTTCCTTTTTTTATAAGAAATCAAACATATCAATGTCTTTTAGATATGAAATTAAAAGCTTGTAGAACTTTCTTTTCAGATTTTTGTTTTCAGGTTCCAAAATGGTTTTAAATGAGAACATGTTAACATTATAATTCTTTAAGTTGGAGAAGTATTTTTCTCTTTCTGTTTTATATTTTTTACAATTAAATATTAAATGTTCAATATTTTCATATTGATTACATATTGTGCAGTTAGGAGAGTTTACTTTTTTCAAGTGAAATAAAAATGGTTTTGTTATTGCAGCATTTACTTTTATTCTTAGTATAATAGTGTTCTCTTTTTTGCTCAATCCATAGTTTTTAAAGGTTGTAATTTTATTTGAAATGTTATGTCTATGAGTATCTCTAGCAGTTAAATCATACCAGTTTTGTGTTTCTTCTAGTAATTTTATTTTATTATTATTTTTAATTATGCTTATAAATATTAATGATTCCATAGTGTTATTAAGATATATTTCATCTTTTGCCAATGTATCAACTCTTTCATTGTGTTCAATACCAGTGTGAGCTGGCACCCATTGAATATACAATTTATTATTATTTTCTATGTGTTGTTTTGTTAAAATAAGGATATCATTTATTAGAACTTTAAAATTATTATTATTTGGATTTTGAAATATAGTATCAATAGAAGATTTGGAATCAGTAAAGATTACAATCTTTTCCCCTTTAAAGTAAAGTGCCCAATGAATGGCTAATATTATAGCAGTTAGTTCTGTTATAATTATTGGATTTAATTTATTTAGTTTAAATTGAAATTCATAATTTGTTATTGGGCAATAATATGCTCCAGATGAATTGTTGTTTTCAGCATTCACTGAACCATCCGTGTATATGTGTATAAAATCTTTGTATTGTTCTTCAATGTAAAGTTCCGCCAAATTGTTTAGGTTTTCTTTGTCTATATATTTTTTAGATGTAATTCCTTTAACTTCAGTTTCCAAAATAGGGAAACAAAACTTCCAAAAAGGAGCCAAAATTTGTTTGTCACCACTAAGATTATTTTGTATAATATGTTTTAATTGTTCTTTATCGTTAAATAGGTTTATAATGTTATCATTAAAATTTTCATTTATTTTATCAATGATTGGATGATCATTGTTTTTTAATACTATTCTAAATAAAAGATTATGCAAGAGATATTTTTTTTTTATTTCCAATGGAGGTATGGATGTTTCTGCATAAATATTTAATTTATTTGTATTTTGTAATAAACCTAAACAGAATTTTAAAATTTTTATTTGTATATTTTCTAAAGTTTTATAATTTTTTTTGTTAAGTAATATATCAGTTCAATTCCATAAGTAAATTTGGGTAGAATAATAGAATTGTATAATAATAGTAGGTTTTTTTGATTACATCCCCATTTTGAGTTGCCAAGAAATCTTAGAAAATGATAAAGCTTGGTTGCTTTGTTTTTAGCTTCTGTAATAAATTTATTCCAGTTCAATTTTGAGTCAAAGTGAATTCCTAGATATTTAAAATGATTTACAATATTTATATTTTTTTCATTTATTTTAATTATGAAATCTTATGGTAGTTTTCTATTAGGGTGAAAGTATGAGCTGGGACTCGGACATGAGAACTACAGATTTAGAGCCTGGCGGGCTACCCACTGCGCCATTCTCGCCCGAGAGAGAAAATAGTAGTTAATGTGTAGTCTGCATTGGTGTTCTAATTTTTTTTTATTTTTCTCTATATGATATGCAAGTTAACACATATATTATTAAAAATCATTTGGTGACTGCTGCTCCTCTTGATTTTTAGACGTTCAATCTGACTTCCATCTAACCTTGAACTTGGAACGGAACTCAAATTTCTTAACATCTCTGAGATCTATGATCCGAAATACCTCTATGAACCAAAGTTTAGATCTCTAGCAACAGTATGTTAAATTTTGACCTTTGACCTCGAATGCCCCATCTGATCCAATCTTTAACAACATTTCTGAGATTAAGAATCGAAATACACCCAGGCGCCAATTTTTATCTCTCTAGTACCGGTAGATCGTTTTGAACTTTGACCTCGAAGGACCCTCTGGATCCAAATTTTCATAAGGTTTCTCTGCTCTAGAATGCGAAAGATGCCCGACATCAATTTACACATCTCATATCACTCATAGATCAAGATTTGACCTTTACCTGACCTCCGTGTAACCTTCAAGGTCACATCAGAGGTCACATTGCGTATTTTCTCGAGAACTTCAGCTTCATAGCATGGTGACGTTCTTTTAAGAAGGGTTACTTGATATGGACGTCTCCATTGGTCAAATGGTCTTTGCACAAACCTTGGTAGCTGTCCCATTATTGAATGTTAATGCCACCATCTGCACTCTGGCCTTCCATTCCGAATTTATGATATAGGAGAGGCAGTCCTCACTTCGAAAATCAATGTCCCAATTATGGGCACATTTTTCCTGGTGGCTGCAGGTTTGGCTGATTTTGATGTAGTCCTGGTACATACGTGCGATGGTTGCACACAGAAATCGCAGAAGTTCTGCAGTCGCGAATATGTATCACATCAACTTCCTCACACTGATAATATGCCGATGGTTGAACTCGCTCAGGTCTCCATGTTTACCCATCATAACTGTCCCAACACTAATAGCGCAGGTAGGTTTCTGACCAATTTATAGCCAGCAAAGGGTTTCAGCTGGTAGCATTGCTGTGGTGGAGTAGGGCAGGTATATGAATGGGTGCGGTGTGTATAATAAATTGTGCTTTCAGTGTAAATTAATAAATTTCTCTTAAATGTTAAAGATTATAAAAGTTACCAATATATGTAGAGTCAGTCATGTACCCAGGATTTGGTTTCGACGGGTCCGAGAATTTAGTTTCGAGGAGGAGGAAGGGAGAATTTACTTCCGAGAAGTCAGTTTCGGGTTCGAGAATTTATTTTTGGAGCGGATGTTGTTCTTAGAAAAGACTTGAGTAGGGTTTTCCAATTAGCAAAATATGACTTCTTACTATATACCAGAATATTCTAGAGAATCCGGATTCCCCCCCCCCCCTCGCTTAATCCCTGTGTACAGTTGCTTCAAATCTACAATAGAATAGTTTTCATTAGTGACGAAAGGAAAACGTTCCCCCAGTGTATTGCGCACATTTCTATATTAGGCTAGTCAAAATGCATTGCTTGCTTTCCATGTAGCAAAGGTTATGTGAGGAACGAGGGGAAAAGTTAATAGGTTTCGTCGTCCTCCCTGCACGGTGTACGAAAAAAAGTGCACATTGCTTAAGCAGGATTGTGTTAGCACAAAATTTGTTCGTACAATCTTCACTTTTTTTTACGATCTGCATTCTGCATTTCCTTTGTCTTACGACGAATGTTGGTTATTACCTATCTTCTTATTGATTTTTCCCCTCTCCTTTGTCGGTTTGTGGATTTGTCAAACCAGTTGTTCCACCATGTTTTTCGAACGCGACGGAACGTAATGATTTATGTGTCAAATGAAAGCTTGTAACTCGGGGAGTGTCATAGACAATAAAAAGAACCCCCATGATTCTTCCTCTCTAAAAAAGAGGGAAATATGAAAAACGAATAATCAGCTATATCTCTAGTGTTCTCTAGAGTGCTTAGAGTGAAAGTAACAGCTATGCATCAAATGAAAGTTTGTGGTATAGGGAGTGTCAGAAAACGCAAATATGAAAGCTATTCTTCTACTATATCTTTCGTAATCTGTAGGCCCTTGCATTCGAAAGATATAGTAGAATAACTTTCACATTTGCGTTCACTTAATTCGTATTAAGCGTCAAATGAAAGCTTATATGTGAACTGTCGTATATTCATCGTAGTCTACTTCAAATTCTCCCCTTCCCCAAAAAGGGGACGGAAATTTAAGGGGATAGACTTTAACGAGCTATTTCTGAAAATGAAGCTCGTGACGTTTATCTACATTGACATGTGCTACCTCAAAGACGATTCCAAAAAAAGGGGAAGGAAAAATGGCGACGTTTTCGAGTCATATATCAAAGTTTCTGAAGGTAGGTGTTTTTAGTGTCAAATAACAAAAAAAATGAATAAAAAATACCTCTTATATTCCGCCTAAAAATTTGAAAATAAATCTCTAATATACCGATGGTGCAATCAGTTCCTGAATTCGTTGTAGCTTCAAAGGAAGATAGGGTGCCTGCAATCTTGTTGAGTAGGTAAATCGGCACCCTATCTTCCTTTGCAATACATACGAAGTCAGTGACTGATTGCAACCATCGATATGCGTTAGATTCATTTTTCCAGTTTTTTGAGCGCCTGTTGGAAGATAGGTATTTTTATTTTTTTTTCAATTTATTTCTTTTATCAGCGCTTGCTACGGTTGACCTTTATACTTCCTTAGAACTGAAAAAGAACCAAATAAATTCAAAACCAAAGCCATGCTCCCTGAGATTATTTCTAAACACTAACTTGACGTTTCGACTTCTTTTTGTCCTGTAATTCTGTGGAAAAAAAGGAATTAATCCATAGAGCTTTCCAACGACATGTATTCGAGGGCGTTTCGAAACGCTAGGAATAACACCTACACATGTGTAAAAGCTAAGCGCACTGCACGCATTTGAAAGGTAACGTGATCTTTCCTTGCTATTATTTTATTTTGTACTGTGAGTCAAAGAAATATGTGCTTCTTTTAACTTTCTACTTTCTTCTTTATATGGTTCTTTTAACGCTATTTTCTTCTTTATGTGTTAAGTTCATTTCTTGTATCTAAAGTGTGTGGGTCCTCCCTGTCCCTGTTGTGTGAATTATGCAGAATGCGAGATAATGGGATGGAACAGTTAATAGGATTAAGGAGAACAAGAAGAGGCGGATGAGAGGAAGTCGAAGGAAGATGCAGACTTGTTGGCATGGAGGAGGATTTCGTCTTCGAAAGGAAGGAGGACTATGAACATTCGCCTTGAGAGGGGACGTGGGAAGCGATGAATAGGATCACGCATACTGAAACTGCTAAAAATGAACAAAAACATTTCCCGGAGGGTAAAATCTTCTTGGTGCATTGAAGCAAAGCAAGATCATGAAATGAAATAACCAAATACTACACTGTCGCAAATTAAAACGATCCAATTAACACCTTTAGGAAAACAGCGATGATATGCAGGAACACCGCATAATTTATATACTTTGAAGGAAACACTAATAAATAAAATTCAAAAATTCAGTTTTCACGTTACCCATATCAATGCCTTCATCACATATGTTAGACCTCTACTCGAATATGCTTCGCCAGTGTGGTGTCCTCGCATGGTCTGTGATATTGTCTCATTAGAAAGACCACAGAGATAGTTCACTAAAAGACTACCAGGTTGCTACAACTTCACATACGAACATAAGCTGGCAAATGTTAATATCCATTTACTAGAATAGAGAACTTGAACTGGATCGTAAAACATGCTACAAACTCATTTATTGGGGTGGTTGTCCCATAAATATTTCATTAATTATGGGACAACTCACCAGATATACAAAATAACTTGCTAAATATATTCAAGTTGCAACACCAGAAGACACCCCATATGTATTAACATTCCACTGAATAAGGAAAATTATAAATATCTTTCTTTCGTCTGCAGGGCAGGAATGATTTGGAACGAACTCCAGACAGATGTGGTAGTTTCGCCAACTTTACAGAGTTTCAGTAGAAAATTGAAAGAAATGGACTTGGCACCATATCTTCAATGCTTTCGATTCTGAACATCATATTGAACTTTGTTGACACAATCCTTAATTATTGTACAAAATTTTATTTTGCATTTCTTGTTTTTAAGTCAACAGGAAAGGAGTAAGAGTGCTAAGCGCCATCTGACCTTTCTGTGTATTCAATATACGGAAAAAATGTTATTATTATAAATATCTGATTTTAAAGGAAAAATGATGGACACTTAAATTGATTATGTTGAAAAAATATGCTTCGTTATAGGTAATAAATATATTATAGATAGCATAAGTATTTTGTAAGTTTTTTGTATAAACAGAACTTTGTTTTACACGACTATGTGCTTAATTCGCTAGTTTGTCAGCGTACGTGTTTTACAGCACATCCTCATTCTCATAAGAATTACTGCTAATTCTTGTATATTTCTATCTTCATTTAAACGTAGATCACTGAAGGATTCAGAGCCAAACGAAATCTATGTCCTCTGAGAATTCTGGATGCAAATTGCAGCTACTGCAGCATGACAAATTTATTTTTTCTTTATGATTTATAGGAAAGAGAGAGGGGCCGTTCACAAATCAGGTTCTGAACAACATCATCAGGTAGAAAAAACAAAAACAAATATGTTATTAATAATTGTCATGATTAAATTAATATTATCGCAATTGGACAAAATTAAAGTCATTGGTACGAAAGATTAACATTTGTTTTTGTCTTTTATTTGCCTTTAATTTCTAGTCTAATTTTACCTACTGTTGCAGATTTTTTACCTGCTGTGTAAATCCATTTTCAGAACATATTTTCCTTTCATTGTCCAATTATTCAATCGATAGTTGAAATCATCGAGTCTGACTTCAAAACGCAATCATCAGTTGCAAAGATTTCAAACATAATTTTGCAATAAAATCGATAAGGAAAAGAATTTAGATGAAACTCCATTTATTCAACTGATACCTAATTAATGAAATATAGTTAGAACATTGCTAAAATGACTGTAGAGGGCGCAATGCAAGTGAATAAACCAATCTTGAATAATAGAACAAATTAGTAAATGATTTCGGTCGACTTTCGGTTGAGCAAAAGGAGCGGAGAAAGGAAAAAAACTAGTTATGCTTAAAAATTTAAGTGATTTAATTTGGGAAAAATATGACTAATAGATATTTATTTTCAAACCACGTACAATAAAATAATTGATTCGTTACGACTTTTATCCAAATATTTAAAAATACTTTTAATCTCCAAAATTATGAATAAAACTAACAAAATAAATAACTGCCGGTAGAATTTTCAGAAATAAATATATAATTAAAGCTGCTATGTATCTATTTAAAACTAGTTCGTCTGTTACTGCAGTGTCCAGGCCTAGTGTATCAAGTTGGCTTTGGTACGGCATGTCCTGATCCCTTCTATCTAACGCCCCATCGAATCTTGAATTTCGTATTTGTCCCGAGATCTCCTATTCAAATTATTCAAGTGCTCATTTTTGTAGCATAGGAAGTTTCATCATAGTAAGATAGGCAGAGTAGATAGATAGTAGATATGCCTTTGTATGTATAAATAATAAATGCCTATTGTCCAGAAATAAGGGCATATGATTTTGCTTATACTACATTGAGGAATTGGTGCTATGACATTTTATTTTTCTTTAGAACCATTCGGTAAAAAATTCTTTCGATGATGCTTTCGAGATCGAAATAGCTTTTACGACAATTTATTTTTTATTTTGAAATTTATTTTTACATAGTATTTTTACATAACGCAACGACTTTGCCACGCCGATGTAAGAATAGAATGGGTGCCACCGAAGATTATATTGATGCTGTAAGCGGGGATCCCGGTCACGACTTAGAGCAGAAATCTAATTTTACTTTTTAATATTGAACAGCGGGATGCAGTAAAATCCATGATGATCAAAATCCTCGCACACAAGGACGATTTACCGTGTGGAATCTGCTGAATAGATTTGGTTTCTAATATCCCTCCTTGACATTAAATCTTGGCTATACAACGGCAATTAGTGCATCCTGTTAAAATCTTGATTCCATTTTGCTGGACTGTAAAATTTCTCATTATCAAATCCCCTTCTTAGAGATTGACTTCACTGCAAGAGGTATTATATTTCTGATGTCTGTTTAGGGCTCGATGTCATTGAAAAGTTCCACATTTTGTGTTAAGCAGCTAATGCACAATGCTGCTAGCTGGACCGGGAATTTCAGTCTCCCATCCTGTTGTCTTTAATCACTTGAGGATCGTTCTTCGTTGTGGTCCTTCCTCAATTGACTCTAGACGAATATTTCTTTGACATTTAATTCCACCCAAAGGAATCCCGATTCTCACTTCTAATACGCAATGCCTTTATCTTCGCCATGTGTTCGGTGAATACTGACTCAGCCAGATGAATAAAGCATGGTTTCGTAATTAGTCAGCTCTCATAGCTGAATACTACACTGTGTGATTCGAGATGCGTAAATTCAGAATGTTCCGCTGCTTTGTGCTGCTCTCATAAACAGGATTTCTTCTACTCAGAGTTTAGAGCACTTCTTGACGGTGACGATTCTCTTCACCGAATATGTGAGATCGCTCCTCTTCGGTCACTCGCTACAATGTGCCATTCAGCGGGATTCTCCGACACTTCTCTTTCCAAAAGCAAAGACTCTTCTGTTTTAGAGCAAGGTTTGACACTATCCTTTTCCTACCAAATTTTCCTACACTTCTCTTCCGAAAAATAAGTCAACCTCCATTTCATTCCGAGCTTAAATGTTTCCCAATCCTGATGTTCGCCGTTTCTTCTATTTATTTATTTATACACCCAACAACCATGGTGATGTTAGGGCCAGGCCCTTCTACAACAGGTTCAGTTAAAAACGATACAAAAAGTATAAAGAAAAACAAGAGAATATTTTAAATATTATACATATCAAACATATTAGTTGTCATTATTCAAAGAAGTGTCATAGTTAATTAATTTAATAGTTTTATGCTTAATAGTAAAATAAATAAATAATAGTTGTAAGTTTGAAAATAAAAATCTGAGTAATAATGATATATTTAATATGTGCATATATATTACACGTATTCACTACCAAAGTCAGGCTGTGAAGGAACAAATTTCCGTAGTAAAAAAAGTAAAAAAGAGTAGAAAGATTTAACATCATTTTAGATATCAACTTGATCAAAATATATGTCAATTGCTAAAAATTAAAATTTCTAGAAAGAATTTTTGCAAAATATTAAGATTGAGAACTGGTACTGAGAACTGTAACCATAGAAACTGAAATCTGATTGGTCGAGCTTTCCCATTGTTGAGGGAAAATCCGGTTATATCCTATTAAATAAAGAAGTCGCGCGAGCAGGAAGTTAATAAGAACGTTGTAGTTTGAATTTCTGACGTCATCTACTGGAAAATTCAACATATCATGTAAAGTAAACTGATTTATTCCTAGTTGAGATAATTACTGATAATAAATTTTACGTTCTTTGTCATAATGTGAACAGTTCAATAAAATATGTGAAATAGTTTCTTCACAGTTACAGTAAATACAATTTGCACTATCTGATTTCTTTATCTTGTACAAGTAACTGTTTAACTTTGCAGTACCAGTTCTCAATCTTAATATTTTGCAAAAATTCTTTCTAGACATTTTAATTTTTAGCAATGAACATATATTTTGATCAAGTTGATATCTAAAATGATGTTTAACAGAACTCTGAACTTTAAAATAATTGTTGAGCTCTATTTTTTCTGATGACTTCAGATAATTTTTAATTTGTATAATATATATAGGAATATCAGTAGTGTCAGTTAAATTGATTGCATCTTTGGCATATGAGTCAGCTAAAACATTTCCTTCAATTCCACAGTGACTAGGTAGCCACTGAATTTTAATAATGTTTCCTTTTTTGTATAAATCATTACATAAATGTAAATATATCACAGATTGAACTAGGATATTTATTTTAAAAAAAAACCGTTTCCTCTTGTTAACCCGTCACCAGAAATCATGTCTCTCCCCAGCCATATCTCGTCGCTATTGTTCATCTAAGAATTTGCTTGTGGACATAACATTACAATAGGTGAAGAACCTCTCATGTCTGCTCATCATTTCTCATTCTCTAAATAGGAATTTTATTTCTAAATGTCACTCTTCCCTACGAATCGATTTTAACCTTCAACTATATACTATGTCAAACATCCGAAATACATTTTTTTTTATCATTTTTTGTTTCATGCTGTAGGCAGTTAATCTCCCGTTAACCGTAATTTTAATAACGTAGAATGTAGAAGAAATATATTTTGTCATCAACAAAAACCTCTAACAATTGCTCAAATTTTTTGTTAAGGTTGGAGGATATAAATTTTATTTGTTAAAAATTTATCTCTGCAGGTGTCAGTCCAGAACTTCCCAAGAACATGTCAGATTTTCTAACTATTTCGCTAATCACTTGCTGAAATCTACAAATAATGGCAGATTATAAAGTTAATTCGTGGGGGAGGGCTCAGGGTTCAGGGTGTTGTAGATATGGTGAAATTAGTCTCCAAATAAGGGGCTCCCAACATCAGTCACAACAGAAGTGCGAGATAGCGGATGCAGAAGTTACTTCGCCTCAGCTTTCTCTCCAAAAAAAAAAATCTTTTCAGAGAAAAATGGTTCTTTTCAGGAAAAAGACAAATAGAGGACATTAGACCTTGCAGAAGAGGCTAATGTTCTGAAAGAAGTCAGTGACCATGCGGAAGCGCGTTCGTTGCAGCTTCGCTTTATGGTTGTTGCCAAGAAGGGAGGTGATGGAGTAGTCAGTGGTTCCGATAGCATGAAGCTCCCGGAACAAAGCTTCTCTTTCAGCATTGTAGAGGGAGAAGTTGAGCAGAACGTGGGATACAGTCTCAGGTGTGGTACAAGTGGCACAGTCTGGACTATAAGCTCTGTCAAGAGTGTGAAGCGTAGAGTTGCTGTAGATGACACCAACTCAGGGACGATGAAGGAGGGTCTCCTCAGGTCTAAGGAGATTACTGAGGTTAGGAGTAGTGAGAGAAGTTTCAACCAGGTACCTGAATGAGAAACAGCTGCTGTCCTACTGCCACTGAGCAAGACGATACTGGCTCATCAGATGTGAGACAGAGCTCTTGCAGTCGCTGAGAGAGAGAGAGTAATTAGTTACACACCTCTGACTCTCCAGCGCCTCCTTCACGGTGTGATCAGCGAGCTCATTGCCATGTATCCCTACATGGGAAGGGATCCACTGGAAATGAACTGTGATTTCGGCAGAAGTGACCTTGGAGCAAGTCTCCATGATCTTCTGGATGAGGCAGGGGTTGCAGCTCTTGCTGTCTCGCTTCTGGAGAGCGTCCAAGGCTGACTTGCAGTCACTGAGGATGACAAAGTTGGCACTCTCGAGGCTGAGAATGAAAAGTGCAGCCTCAAGAATAGCGTGAAGCTCTGCACAGGTGGAGGAGGTTAGATGCGGGAGACGGAAACCTCTGTCGATGGATGGCAAATCGGGGATGGCAAAGGCAGCATGTTGCCTCTCCCGGTTCACAGATCCATCAGTGTAAATCTCAGTACATCTCTCATATCGTCCAATGACATAGGAGGTGGAGAGGTCTGATGGCCAATGGATCAGAGTCGCTCTTCCGACCAAGTGAAGGGATAGTGACATTGATCATAAGATCACTGTTCCTCCAGGGTGGAAGGTCCGTTAAGAGAGTATTGCCAGCATCCAGTATCTCTCCCTGCCAGTTCGTGCGTTTCACGCTGGCAGGAAGGACTCGGTCGTAGAAGTCTTTGGCGGACAGGACGATGTCAGAGTGAGGCCTGTCATGCAACTTCCTGAGAAACTCATGGTTAGAGTGCAGGAAATGGAGCCTCGAGAGATAACACAGTACAGCTCTCTTCCAGTGCAGGTGGAAAGGCATGTCATCAGCCTCTGCAATGACAGATGCATTAGGTGTGTTAGGGCAGAATCTGAGACAGAGGTGCAGAGATATAGTGTGGACAGTGGCCAACTTGCTGAGCAGTGTAGCAGAGGCATTGCTCAGAATGTGACCACTGTAGGTTGATGCGGGAGAGGATCAAGTGCCGGTTCAAGACTAGGAGGGTGTTGCAGGAACTTCCCCAGCGGGTACCAGCAAGGAAAGACAGTATATTTCACTGCGCAGCAGCAATCGTCTTAAGATTCTGGATGTGATTCCCCCAGCGCAGCCTGCTGTCCAGGACCACACCAAGGAACTTATGCTGATGGACGGCCTTGATGTGATCTGGCCCAAGCAAGAGGTCAGGGAAGGTGGGTGGAAGGCGTCTCCTCGTGAGAACCATGGCCACAATCTTGTCAGTGGAAACAGTGAGGCTTAGGTTGTCAAAGAACTTGACGACCGTGTCCACAGCTCGTTTCATCACGAGCTGAGCGTAGTAGGGGTCCTGGCTAGGGAACCAGATGCAGATATCGTCAGCGTAAATGGAAATACCCACTCTATCCTCGAGTCGAGAGGGTAGACCTGACAGCACGATGTTCAGTATCATCGGGTTGAGGACACCCCCTTGAGGTACTCCATAATTGATGGTGTGGGAGACGCTGAGCGTGTTGCCCACCTTCACGCAAACAGTCCTGTTGGAGAGGTAAGCTGTGATCCACTGGATGATATTGCCTCTGAGGCCGAGAACCTGGAGCCTGCAGAGAATATCCGAGTGGGACAGGGAATCGAATGTGGGTATCAGGAGGTGTTGGTGGCGCCATCTATCAATAGAGTGCAGAAAATAATTATTCAGAAAAAAAATCGCAGATTCCCCGTTATCAGTGGTAAATTCAACAACAGTAACGCACACGTTGCCTGATCACAATTAACTTCATAGTTTTCTACTGTCTAAATATCGAACTAGGTGGGTTCAGTGATTGATTACAGCATAGGCTCAGGAGGCGCTCGCTTAGGACTTGCATTACTCATGAGGCCTCGTAAAAATTCGTATTTTGTAAATGCTAATACCAGATATGATGTGATTTTTGTTAAATATACTAAAATGAACAGAATTAGTCACGTTTATAATTAAGTTTTTGTTTATTTTTTAGTAAGTGTAAATTTATATGATAGGTATTAAATTTTGCATTTATGTATTTCTGTAATTCAATTAATTTAATCTGATGTATGTATTTTTTCCATTCGTAAATTATAAAACATTTTGCAGAGTGAGTACCCATCTCACCTCACCCCACGACACACACAATGCACACACATTCCAGGACAGTTGAAAACCTCTGGAATATTTTGCACCTGGAGTCTTCAGATATCTTAGTCCGCCAATGAGTAGGTTAATTAGTTCAAACGATTAGAGAGAGACTTTACATGCTTTCAGGAATTTGTGGGCTCAGATTCCAAAATCACCAAAACTTAATATCTTCCAGTTAATTCTTCAATTGTTTCAAGACAACAGGAACAATAACTTGAGTGTTTCTATTATTGAATATATATAGCATACATTTGTGTTACGCTATTTATTTTCTGTTGCTTGTTTTTTTAATTATTTAGTTTTCAGTGAATTACAATTTAGTTTTCTTGGACTCCAAAAGGGTCTTTCGTTCAAGTCTGTCGTTGTGTAGAAAGCATTAAGAAATTACTTGGATTGCATATTACTCGCATTTCGGATATTAACACGTAGGAAGTTGTCAATATTCCAAATTAAATAACGTCGACATCTGCTGAATGAGTTTAGTAGTCTTAACATGCAACTAGACGTTCTGTCTCTCCCGATATCAAACGCATCATTTGTTTATATTCAAATTTCGTAGTTTGCTAATGATTAGTAGTTTCTAGTTCTTATGCTTAAGCTTATTGTATATGTGATTAAGCATAAGCAGTGAGTGTATCTTGATTATATGTAACGAAAAGGGAACTTTTATCAGTCCTCCCAGCTGCATTCGATCGAAATGAGAGAACAACAAACCTCACTTCATTCCCCCTTTCCCCCTCTCGAAGAAAGGGAAAAGAGAGGGAAATTGAACATTGAGGAGGATATGACCTCTGGACGCAAACACGGAGAGATGTTTGGCTGGGACTGAGGTGAAAGGGGACAAACCTCACACCGAAACAATGGATGCTGAATCAATACATCAGCTCTAGTTTTCTCCGAAACGGAAGGAGACATCGATTTATGAGGAAGGGAACCCTTTTATCTCACTTTTGAGCAGGGCTCCGTTACTTCTGAAGGAAAGAAACACGAACTGAGAAAAAACATTTCGACTCAGCCGATTCGCGATATCAATGAATTTCTTCCTTTTCAATGAAAGACGTTTCATTTCCTTTATTTTGCGAATTTTTAAATTTCTTCTGCCCTTTCAGCAAAACTGTTGCTAACTCCTGTATCGCATTATTTTTGATAGAAAAAAAATCATCAGGAAAAGAATGGTAATAAAATATTGTTATATAGTGCTTACCAATGACGTACTGAGTCTAGTAGCAAATGGTAACAGAAATCAAGACGTAAGAATTAATTGATTTCAAAATAACTTAAAAAATCTGCCAAATGCAAACTGATAGAATTATTTTTCCTATATTATGATAGATGGGTACCAGCAGATGCAGAAAATGGCTTTGTTGTAATTCACTTTTTCCATAAAAACAATGGATGGTGTGTGTATGGCAGGTATGTATGTATGGATACACACACACATACATACATACCATACACACATACACATACACATACATACACACATACATGCCAAGATCTAGGGGCGGGAGGCAAGGACACCCTTACTAGCATTCTCAAAGGGGAAACATAACCCCTTCTCCTTTTTAGAATGTTTGTAAGGGTAATGAACTTAAAAAATTATTACACTTCTGCATATTCCATAAATTTTTCAAGAAATATTTTAAAGACGTCTAAAACAGAGTGTAAAATATTATACTGCAAAGGAAATCCAGCCTCTTGCACTGCTTCCCTCCCCCGCCATTACTTACTACCCTTACTTACCCTTTCCCCCCGCTTACATATACACGTATGTAAATAGAAAATCCTCAAGCAGCTATGGGCTATAGAAGTACAACTAGACTGTGCAATTTAGTTCTTCAGTGATATCTGTCCTGAGCTACAGTTGTTGCATTGACACAATAGACCAATTGTAACAAGGGTCTTTTTGACATTGTCTGCCCACCGCATCCTAGGTCTCATCCTTTTACTACAGCTACATTGTTAATAACGCTGTTCATTATATATATATATCTGTACTTCTGTATGGGGATATCATGGTCGAACCAACATAACCCCTACTTGTATAAGACACTGCTCAAAGTTGGTTGATGACTCCTTCGTCTTAACTCAATATTACTTACAACGTCAAACCACCTAATGCCCAAGATATTTTGTAAGCATCTAGAATCAAATGCATGGAATTCGCGTTATCCTACTTCCAAAGCGTTCAGATTTCTCTGCCATAACTAACGTTAGAAAAGGCCAAAAACTGCATGTTATATAGCCTGATTTTAGTCTTTATACTTATTTTTACATCCCCCTACCCCCTATAGATTCTCTAAACGTACCAGCAATAATCTCAGTCTTTCTGTTTATCTCGTATCGCACGTCACTAGTATGTCATGTAAGCTTCGGATATAATGAAACCGAGACACTTGCTCAAGGATGCAGCCATTCAAAGCAACTGAAACACATCCTGATAACCAGTTTTTCATCACTTTAGTTTTCTCTCTGTTTATCACCAAACCTCCTCATTGTCAGTCACAACAATAGTCAAATGCAAGAGCTCATCTCATCAACATCATTTGCAAAAGGGCCAAGACCTCATCATAATCTAAATCAGAAATTTTCAAATCCCTAGACTATTTAAAGCAGAAATCTTCCACTTAAAGCAAACTCTCCACAATATAATCAATAACCAAAGGTGAAATGAAAAAGACGCAGCCTAAATCGAACTCAAGTACCAAAGCTAAACCAATTACTAAAAGCCTTACCAACACCCATACATGACTGTGTTATTATAAAGAGCCATCCTTATGTTAGCTTATCAGGTATGCCGTACAACTTTATGATCAATTACAAATTATGACGATCAACAGAGTTAAAAGCCTTTTTATAATCTACGAAACAAGTAACCATAGATCTCTGAAACGAAATACACTGCTGGCCATTAAAAGTGCAGCACCAGGAAAGACAAAAGATATCAAAGCCATATTTAGTGAATACATAGCTTATGTTACAAGGATCAAATGATTACAAATACAACTCGGTTAGACCTGTGGAATACAAAGAAATCAGTTTCTTGTGTAGCCACCATGAGCGGCAATAACTGCTGCTACATGGTCTGGCATTGAGAGGATGAGACGTCAGATTTGTGTTTGGAGAATGTGAGACAATGCAGCTTCGATGCGTAGCCAAAGTTCATCTGTTGTAGCAGCTACTGGTATCTGGTGTGCTAGTCGTTGTGAGATCATGGACCAGACATGTTCAATTGGGAATAGATCCGGTGAACGCACAGGCCAAGGCAGAAGGGTCACATGGTGACTATCCAGGAATTGTTGGATGATACATGCCACATATGGTCGGGCATTGTCTCATTGGTAAATGTCACCACGGAGCCCCTGAACTCCCCCCACGGAGCCCCTTCAGGGGCTCCGTGGGGGGAGTTCAGGGGCTCCGTGGTTGGAGTCTGAGGTGTTGGACCACAGACTCCAACACCTCAGTGATGTAACGCTGGCTATTCAAAGTACCGTTAATGCATACGAGGCGCAAGCATGAGTGGAGTCCAATGGACAACATATCATAACACTAGGGTCGGACCTTTATGGCGATGCATCATCATATCTCACTGAGCCAGTCACCGTGGTACCACCAGATACGGTTTCGTCCATCATGACAGATAGGGTCCTGGTGTTGACCTTATAAACTTATTGGACTGGATTAAAGCTCTGAATTTTATTATGGACTGCACTGGTGGGCTTCTACGGAATGAAAATCTTCCATTGTGTTTTCTGTTTGTTTGTGAGTTGCCAGCCCCAAGTACATCGATTCACAGGATATGTTTTATCAGCTGGTGGATAATTCATCGCAGGCACATGAACTAATGCTTCTACTGGCATCGTCAAATTCTACATCGAGGACGTCTTCCAGTGTAGATGGATTCAGCCTTTAATGGTGGGGGAACGGGTCTTTGCCCCATGCCTGCGATTAGGGAGCTGTTTGATATTGCCGACATTCCTTCTCTCAAAAAATATAGTTTCTTTAAACATAACACTAACATTTTCTCTCCTTAGGTGATTGGAATGTGAGGACTCTGCAAAGAGGTTATTATCTGGATGTCCTCACACAATAATTCCACCGTTATAATTTAGATATTCTCGGCTTGCAAGAGACCAGATGAACAGATAAAGATCAGATTCTTAAAAATAATCTTAAATGTCTTTTTTCCGGGAGGGACGACAATAACCATCACCAAGGCGTGGGTATGCTTATCAGCAGACACGCTACTAATACTCTTCTAGGATATGAGTGCATTAATGAAAAGTTTCTTACAGCAAAATTTCAAACAAGCGTTAAAGACTTGAATGTTATGTGCTGATATGCCCCCACTGAGGATGCCGATGAGGATGAGTAGGATAGGTTTTACGGACAACTTCAGGATATTTTGAATTCTGTCATGAAAGGAGATATTACACTTGTTCTAGGTAATTTCAATGCCAAAGTTGGCACTGACTCTGACCTTTGGGGAGGAGTAATAATAGGCCCTTTTGGTATTGGTAACTGCAATGGCAATGGGCAACGTCTCCTACAGGTAAGTAAACTTAATGGATTCAGAATAATTAACATTTATAACAAATATCGAATACATAAGTACACATGGGTTTCACATGATGAGCTGCATAAGAATATGATTGATTATATATTAATTAACAGCAAATGGGCTAGTTCTGTTAGGAATACCAGGTCATATAGGGGAGCTGAAATTAGGTGTGACCATTACATTGTTAAAAGTGTATTGCAGCTTAAACTTAAGGAGTGTTGTGCTAAGGTTAAAAAAATTAACCTTAATACTGATGCCCTGAAAGACCCAGTTATAGCTAAAGTTTATCGTGATAGGTTACTTAGTCATTATGACAGTCATGGTTTGCTTACTTCTGAAGTTGAGAAAGTATGAGACCGTTTTAAACAGGCTTTTTTGAAAACTAACATTACTCTATTAGGAAAAAATCAGCAGAGGAGGCAGAAATATTTGAGTGATAAGATACTTGAGCTTATTTTAGAAAGAACTGCAGAAATGTCCTTAATCAATACCTTACCGCTCCTAATAGAAAGCATTACAGAGAGCTTAATAAACGTGCAAAGGATCAGTTAGCTGCTGATAAGAATCTTTTGCTTTATGGCTTGACTGACAAAGCTGAGGAAGCAGTTAGGCAGCACAACAGCAGAGAGCTATACCAGATAGTTAATGTTTTATGTGGTAGAAAAGGGACAGGCATACAAGGATTGAAGGATAAACAAGTCATGGCTAGATGGGGTGAAAATTTCAGTGATATTCTAAACAATGTGGTTAGTTCTACTCCCATTGTTTGTAATGATGACAGACGCATTTACTGGCTTTAATGTTCGCTATATAAAATAGTCCGAAGTTATTTTGGATGTTTCTAAACTACATAAATCCCCAGGGGTACATGAAATTACTACAGAAATGCTTAGAGCTCGGAATGTTTCAGTTACCCATGAATGACTGAAATCTTAATATCTTCTATGATAAAAGCATGGTTCCTTAAGATTTTACAAGAGTTATTATTACCCCCTATTTTTAAAAAAGGTTATCGTAGTTCTTGTGATAACTATAGGGGTATCAGCCTACTGTCTGCTCCAGGAAAAGTTAATTGCATGATTGTGCTTAATAGAATTAAGAATCTGGTTGATTGACAATTGCGTAATGAGCAATGTGGATTCAGAAGTGGTAGGGTATGTGTAGATCACATATTTTCACTTAGGCAGATTTTCGAGAAATGTTTAGAGTTTCAGAAACCTTTGGTTGCTAGCTTTGTTGATTTCAAAAAGGGTTTCGACTCTGTTAGTCATAATTTTTGGTTCATTGTGAGATCATATGTCATACCAGACAAGTTAGTTAACATAATGAAAGCTCTCTATAATAACACTGAGTCGTGTGTGAGAGTTGGTAAGGCTTGTAGCAATTGATTTAGCATTACTTCTGGTGTTCGACAGGGGTGCATTTTGTCTCCTTTTCTCTTCAGTTTGGTTATTGATTATGTTTTGCGAAATTCACTTAAACGGAAAGATTTTGGCCTTAAATAGTCTAGTGATTTCAAAATTTCTGATTTAGATTATGCAGATGATTTGGCCTTGTTGGCTAATGATGTTGATGAGATGAATTCGTTCATTTAGGGCTGTTGATGAGAAGGGTAATTGAGTTGGTTTGGTGATTAACAGAGATAAAACTAAAGTGATAAAAACTGATCTGGCAGTTGGTGATTCAGTCTCTCTGAATGGTTACGCCCTTGAACAAGCGTCTCAGTTTAATTATCTTGGGAGTTATGTAACAGATACTGGTGATGTGCAGCATGAGATTAGCAAGCGAATAGGGATTGTTTTTGGGACTTTTAGGAATCTATGGAGAGTAAGGAGAAATAGACGTATATACCTAAAGACTAAAATTAAACTGTATAAGAGTTTGGTTCTTTCTAGGGTTAATTATGATACTTAAACTTGGATGCTTTGTAAACAAGATAACAGGAAACTAGATGCTTTTGTTGCTAGATGCTTACGCAGTATCTTGGGGCATTAGGTGGTTCAACTTTGTAAGTAATGATGAGTCGGCAATCTGCTTTAAGCAACATATTGTGCAGAGAGAGACTCTATTGGTTTGGCCATGTTGCACTTATGAATATTTATAGATTAGCGAATAAGGTTAGGGACATTGTGTCTAAAAGCCTCAGAAAGTGGGGGAGACCTAGGATTCGGTGGGCAGACAATGCCAAACAGGACCTTGTTAGAATTGGTGTGCAGTGGCGAGGTGCAGCACATATAGCTCAGGACAGATATGCTTGGAGAACTAATTTGCGCAGTCTGATTGGACCTCCCTAGCCCACGGCTGCTTGAGGATGATGATGATGATGATATATTAGCCCAGCGGTTCTCAACAGTTTCGGCTCCACGAAACCCTATGAATTCTAACTCTTCCTCGAAGACCCCCGTAAAGTGTAACTCCTTCTGAAAGTCTAACTCTGTGAAGTCTCCTTGTGTTAGTCAGACTTTGTAAAGTCTTTCTGTGAAATCAAACTATGTCATTTGACAGTTTTAAAAATGAGACCTCGAATTGTAATTAACAACAGTTATTTCTGTGTGTAATGATATTTAGGAAAGGTGTGCCTATGCCATACGCTTTATTAACATAGCGTGATCATTTAATTCGTGGACAGAAGAAAAACGTTGCATTAAATATCATCATCTGAATCTTTTTGGCATTTGTCTTTCTCAAAATACTCCCTTCAACTTCCCACAATTTTGCCATCGTTGTACCAATGTATTAAAAGCATCTTTGAAGCATTTTTCGAAAGCGTGCGAAGTGTTATTATTGTACCTCTGGAAGCTTCATCGTTAGATGCGAAATGTTTCCCTTTCAAAGCTTTCTTCAGTCGGTCGCGGAAAGAGGAAATAATCTCATGGTGCTAAGTCCGGGGAATATGGAGAATGTGTCAGAACCTCAGCACCTATGGCAGTGATCACTGGCTGCACAATATTAGCCGTATGAGGCCTGGCGTTGTCGTGATGGAGAAATCAAGTCACACCAGAAAGTTCCGGAAGTTTTTACGAATGGTTCGCCGAAGTTTGGTTCTGAGAAACTTCGAGTAGGCTTCCTTATTCATGGTTGTTCCCCGAGGCACAAAGTGAGTAACGGGACACCTTTGATGTTAAAGAACACAAGAGCCATTTGTTTCCTATCTGAACGAGAAACCCGAATTTTCTTGGGTCTCGGTGGATCGTGATGCTTCCATTGACTGTACTGTTGTTTTTATTTCGGAATCGTAGTGAAAGATCCAAGTTTCATCGCAAATCACAATTCGACTCATGAAGGTTGGACCCTGGCTTTCAAACCGATTAGCATCTCCTTGCACAGCTGTACCCTTTTTTGTTTTTGCTCTGGAATCAAACTGTGTGGAATCCATTGAACACAGATTCGTGACATTTTCAGATGGGATTGCACAATCGCGTGAGCGCTTCCATATGAAACTGACATTTTCGCAGCCACTTCACGAAATGTTATTCGTCTGTCTTCATTCAGGTCAGGCACTTTTCGATTTGTTCAGGAATTATTGAGGAAGAAGGCTGGCCGGGTCTTGGGTCATCGGCAACAGATTCGCGTCCTTCTTTGAATTGCTCATGCCACTTAAAAAGGGCAGACCTACGAAGACAGTCATTGCTATAGGCTTCACTCATCTCATCAACAGTCGCAGCAGCACTTAGACCTCGCCTAACACAATAACGAATATCATACCGCTGTTCCGTCTGAATTTCCAACACCCAACTCGAATCACAGTCTTCACACAACAGTCGACGTCAAATGACCTTAACACGTGGATCCTCCTTTCCAGCGATCACGCCCAGCGCCATCTAGTGTTGCTTTGGAAAAAGCGCAATGTAAAACTACTTATGGCGTCAGTCCACAAATTAAATGATACCCTATAACCGATATAAAACCTACCCTAGGTCTCTCCTCGGGTTTCATAGCGAAGACATAATCTATTTCTTCAATATATAATTTAGTTAATTATATATTGAATTGAAAATAACTAAATAATAGGTAAATTAAGCGTCCGGATTCATTTCCGATATAAAACCTACCCTAGGTAAATTAAGCGTCCGGATTCATTTCCAATATTAAAAATAAGTCTCTAAGATGGAGAGAAGGTGTCATAACCTCTTTCTGTGAACAGCTTATTTGAAAGCTTTCTTTGTTAGATGTGATTTCTTCATTATTAAGAGTTTACATTCCTTACAACTAATATTTTTAAACGGTGACTTTTTTGTGAACTGGTAAATACTCTATTGAATCAGGAATGTTTGGATGCTGACATTTTCAAACTTTTATCTCAAAGCAAAAAACGTTCTGAAATCTTCGTCAAAATTTTTATTTACGGCCATCTTGAACATTCTAAATTCTTCGCAATCTGTACCTTAGGAACTTAAATTAAAATAACCTGAATTTGTGATTTTCTCTCCTCGGGTTTCATAGCGAAGACATAATCTATTTCTTCAATATATAATTTAGTTTAATTTCATTTTTAAGAGTTATTTTTCCTCTTCGAAAATTTTGTGCCATATATATATACTATATTTGTGATACTTTTGTGCTATTATAACTTTGTTCACTAATACTGATATTACGTCTAAGTGATTTAATAATTTCGAGATTTTTCCCATAAAGCTATTTTTCAGTGATAAATTTTTACTGCTTTTAATTGCTTAAGAAGATCATTTTATACTTCATTTAATATACTACTCAGTGACTCGAGTAGTCCTGTTTTTAGTTGATGTGACACATTCACATAATCATTTTATTGCCTATATTAGAAACATCACGTTACTATCCTGTTTTTGTGAAAATATTATTTTAAAGAATTTTTATATAGTATTAAAATGAATTCACAAAAACTAAACTACTATAGTTTAGGCGATATAGCTTTGGGTTCTCCATAATTATCATTATATTAACCTTCCTCTGTTTTCTCACCATCTACTTGCACTTCCTTTCTTGGCCAACTGCAAAACAATTCAACTGAACCTAAGAACAGAGTAAACACTACTGATGTAATTCATATTACATCTCTAAAAGAAGAGTAAGATTATTTTGATCCGCCAGTAAAAGCTATATTTCACTCCGACACTATTGAATTATCTTCTATCAATATTGAAATAGTACTGAGTAGTTTATTAAGTGAAGTATATAATTAAAAGAGAACTAACAAAATTTGCAGGAAGCAACCAAAGGTAAGATCCACCCGTAGTAGTAATATAAATAATGAATTTGATCAGAAACAGATTGCTAAATTATGTCAAGATATCACACACATTGCAGGGATTGCAGTGTCTATTAGGTTGCTAAACAATCATAAACATTTACAAGGATTGATCCAAGGTGTTTCGTCTAAAATTGCTAATTAAGAATAGTTAGCTAGACTATATAAAGGTAACTCCTTGACTTTGTAAAGATTTCAAACTTTTTAACCCCTTTACCAACAATAATTCGTTCTGGACTCTATTGAAGTTTTACTGCATTTCTCACTATCTGAACTCTCAAAAGAAGTTGAAATTAATGATCTATTCTTTGAGGTCTAAGTTCTTCTTAGATGCTATTCGATGTAGGAAAGGCAGAATTACTTGTAAAAAATGCAGAGGACCCCATCTTAATTCAAAATGTAATAATGAAAGTTAAAGCTCTAAAAACTGCAATATTAACACTTTGCAACATATAAAAGGATGTGAAATTTTTAAACATGCCCAAGAAACCAGGAAAATAAAAGTTAAAAAAGGCCTCCCGTGGTCGAGGCAGCCAAACAGGATAAACTTGATGGCATTCGCAAAAATAAACGTTGTAGGGATAGATATGCATTTAACAAAAAGTACAAAGACTATCCTACACTCATGAATCTTCCAGAAAATTTTCTCAAAATTTCATCTCACCTTATAAAATAAAAGATTAACCATGAATGAGTCACAACTAAAATGAAAAGTTTTCTCCCTTAGAATCTAGATATCATAATAAAATGTTTCATGTCAATAAAGGGAAAAATAATTCAATGCAATAAATTTCAAAAATAAGGTGCTTTAAGAATATGAAGATCGCATAAAGATCCCTGTGAAAAACTTCCTCCAATTGATGAAATGAATAACATTTTGCGAAACCTTAAATCTTTGATTGCTGTGAAAGGAAATTTTAAAACAAAACATGGAAATTGCAAATCAAAACATGGATATGATTAAATTATACCGGATGGAACTTCTAAATAACATACATAAATATATCCTTTACTCAAATCTTTTACTGTCTTAATGACTGACTAATTAATCAAGAACAAAAAAAATACAAAAGTGAGTTTAGCTAAATTTATTCCTAACTTTTTGGAGCTATCGTGCATTATGTATGACATTATTAGCATTCTCAAATTACTACAGTGGAATACTAAGAGGTATCAAACAAAAATCCATGCACTCTGTTACCTTATTCGAAACAGCAATGTAACTATTATATCTATGCAAAAAAATGTTTTCAAGAAAAATAACACAAATTAAAATATCGAATTATGTTAATTATATATCAAAGAAAAATTATAATAATCACGGAACTGCATTATTCATTCATGAAGATATCCCTTAGATAGAAATAAATCTTCCTTCAAATGATACGAAATTAGAAGCATTTACACTACAATAATGATAATAATTTATTCCATGCAGGGGATTACAGTAAAGCCAAGATAAGGCAATTTTGTATATTAATTTAAATGTTCAGGTGGCTTGATGCCCCAGTACATTTGAGAAATTGAAAAGAATAATCAGGATACTACAAATATACAAATATGTTTACAGGAATTGGTATTTATTTGATACATATAAACAAAATGACAAGTTGCACAGACGAAGATAAACATATAATATGAAAGATGATAAGGAACGTAGAAAGATCAAGGCGAAGGAAAGAAAAGGTTTAAGCAACAGAGAGTATGAAAAAGGATTGAGAATAATCCAGACAATTTTGCTTTAGAATTTAAAGAAGTGATATCGCTCGGTAGAGAGTTCCAAGTTGAGGTTGCTTGAAAAGCAAAAGAAATTTTACCATACTTAGCTTTGAAAATCTTGGGAGTAGAAAACATTTTATTATCAGAGCGAAGGATGTGATGATGTGGAAATCGAATATAGGGTGTAAGAATCGAATAAAATGGATTAGAATTGTTATAAATGGTAAAGTGAATAAGGGTAATAAACCGCAGCTTTCTTTTAGATTCAAGAATGGGAATTTGATAGTTGGAACGGATATCAATAAGTGCTTGAGGGATGCTCATTTGTTACAATAGATTTTGGTAATGATTCTGAGAGCTTCATTTTGAACTTTTTCTAATTTATAAGAATTCTTTTAATTAATAGCAAAAAGAGTGGAAGCACAGTATTCGAGTTTCGATCGGATGTAAATTTTGTAGAACATTGGGACATAGGAGGATATATAGTTACGAATGTACCTCATATATAAGTTCTCTAAGAAGCTGAAGCGACGGTTTTATTAATGTGAATGTCATGCCTAAGTACTTCATGGAAGTGGAAACTGTGATATAGGTATTATTAATTTTATTGTTTGTGTCATGCGGGGGTGAATCTGAAGTTGGAAGAAAAGCAATATTGTAAAAATCAATCATCACCTCCTGATTTCTAGATCGTCATTCATACTCTAATTTACCTTGAATGGGACACCAGATCTGAGAATTCCTCGCATTTCTGAGTTCTATTTCCTGAATTAGCCCTATTTACCAATATTTACCAATTAACCAACTTCTGACCTCGAAGGACCCATCGCAGACAAATTTCTGAGATCTACGACTCAAAATACCCCCAGGATCCAATATGTAGTTCTATAGTACCGGTAGATCGACCTTTGATCTTGAAGGACCTTCTGGATTCGAAATTTCGTAACGTTTTCGACATCTACAAAGGAAATACCCCCAAGAGACAAATTTCTCATTTCTAGCACTTGTTAATCACAGTTAAACCTCTATTTGACCTCTGTGTGACCTTAAAGTACATGCCGGATGTGAAATTCGGATTTCTCCAGAGATCTACGACCCGGATTACCCCTAGCTGCAAATTTTCAGAGCGCTATCATTTCTGCATCATAATTAGAATTAGCGTGATTCCCAGTTAGTCGCCTGTCAATCATTCACAATCGTCTGTATATACACTAAGATGCCATTTTATTAGGTACAAGAGCCCTCATCATGCAAATGCTGACGAGGGTGGGAATTCCAACATCTAATATATCACGTGACGTGGTGTGCAGTATAAATCAGGCACGCCAGCTCGAAGAGCTGATCTGTCTGTATTCAGTGTATGTTAGAGTTGAATTTACCGTCTGAATGGGCAAACGAGTGACCTGAGCGACTTTGAACGTGGTATGATACAACTATCATTTCTCTACGAGAATCGTGCAAGCGAACAGATGGGTTACAACCAGGCAAATCACAGCAGAAATAAACATTGGTGTGCAGAAAGTCATCTCTGAAAGCACCATTAACAGACTGAAGGGGCTACAACAGCCGCCGACCATATCGAGTGACGAAGTTGTCAGCAAAGAACACAAAAGCGTGTCTCGAGCGGGTGCAGGAGCATATACACCGGATGTTGAGGACTCGAAACCTTAACCTGCCCGAGCGAATAAAGGTTCCCTTTCCATAATGCTGATGGAAGGATCAGAATTTGACGCAAATAACATGAAGCCATGGTACCATCTTGTCTGATGTCAACAGCACAGGCCAGTAGTGGCGGTGTGATGGTTGGGGAATGTTTTCTGTAACACATTACGTCCCCTGAAACCAATCGAAACACATCTGAAAGGCATGGCGCCTTTGAACATCATTGCTTACCAAGTTTATCCCTTCATGACTACAGTTCTTCCTCACTCGGAAGGACATGTTCAGCATGATAATGCACTTTCTCACAAGGTACGTATCGTCACCAAATGGTTCCAGAAATATGCCGACGAGTTTTCCCTGCTTTATTGACCTGCACAGTTCCCAAATATAAACCTATCGAGCATCTTTGGGATGAGGTGGTAAGGCTGTTCGCAGCGAGACTGTGTTGCCGTCCAATTTGCAACATTCGTATGCAACGCATCCAGCATCTTGTAACTTCCATGCCTGACGAATTCGGGCTGCCTGAAGGCCAAAGGAGGCGCAACACGCTACTTGATAGGTGTACCTAACAAACTGGCATCTCAGTGTATATTAGATGTCTTCAACCAGCAATTATAACAGAAGACTTTAATGCGCACAGTACTTCATGGGGAAATGAAAATACGACAGGTAGAAGAAAACTTTTGAAAAATTATTAACACATAAAAACGTAATGTTATTAAATGATGGGACACATATTACACACCAGAAAAGAAAACTTTAGCTATTGACTTATCTTTTGCCTCACAAAATCTAGCCTATAAATTAATTAAATTGAGAAGTAATAATAGATCAACTTGGAAGCGACTATTGTCCAAAAAAGGAAAAAAATTCAGATTCTAATAACTATTAGGAATATGAAATAACAAAGAGGAAAAAAAAGTAGTTGATCAAATAAACTTCATACATGAATCTATAAATATTATAACTGAAGGCAGCATGTAAACTTTAACTAATAAACTTAGAAAAATGTATATAAAAATACTATCACATATAAAAATAAATTTTGAATACTTCACAATTCTTATACATACCCAAAAAGGAAAGCAAGAACTGGGTTACACATTGACCAAATAAACTATAAAAGAATAGCTGCATCTATAAGAGTAGATTTTGATATGGAATGAAATAGATATATATTTACACCAATATTTAAAACATGATGATTGCGTAAAAGCGTAGGAACCAAAGTTATAACTAAAAAACATTGAATGCCATACTTTTAAAAAAGAATACAGATGAAAAGCAAACTGCAAACCTTTTTGCAGAATACTTTAATTCTATGGAAAGTTCAACTCAAATAGAGAGAAGGAAACATTAACTATTGGACTGAAAACCAAAGAAAAAAATACTTGCTCTTTCTAACAATTAAGATATAAAATTCTATTAAATAGCCCAACAACTCCTTCAGAAATAAAACTAGCCATTAAAAATGCAAATTGAAATTTTGCTGCTGGACGTCACTCTTTAAACTACAAATTATTAAAATCTTTATCAGATTCATAATTAGAAAATGTGAATAAAATATTTAACTTTCATTGAGATAGAGGAATTATTCCTCAGGAATGGAAAAACTTCTGCACAATTCGCATTTTTAAACCCACGTAAAAATCCTAAAGAAATTAAATCGTATATACCAGTTAGGAGAGCCTTGGCACGCTGTGGACACCTCGTTGATTCCCTACTTCGACGAAATCAGGCTTTTCTGAGGGCAAAAGGGGAAGCTTCTTGATATTAGGTAGGTGGGCCTAATAAAATGGCACTCGGTGTATTCAGTTTAGACCTGAGCTCTGTTCCTTTAGAAAAAAGCTACACTGCGTCATAACTCTGCAGTCTCTATTCCTTATGTCCCATTTTATCCAAAACAGTATTACTGGTTTTTACGAAAACCATCCCTAAATTAGTCCCATTCATCCTAAATCTCAGCTGTAAGTAAAATCACTATTGTCCTAATGACTAATTAACATATTGTGGTAATCTAAGAGTATTTCAAAGCTTTGATATTAAACGCAATTCCTTTAACCTTAGCGCAGCATTTATTAAGTTTAAATTGCAAGACACGATTAATACGGTAATGGACTGATCCAGTTTCAGTTTCTTTATACAACATATTTGTATTTGTGCAATAGCTATGGCCAAGTGGTTAGCACGTTTGGTTACTGATCAAGCGAGCAGTGTTCGAGCCCGGATGAGCAATAGATGTATCTCTTCTTATATCATCCTTCGGCTGAGCTCTCGCCTTCTACATAGAGCTTCTTTGCTGAGTGTTATATTGACACGCTACTTCCTGTCAGACCCCTGTGGCAAAACAGCTGCTTGAGGAATAACTTATTTTTTATATGGCTTGTTGTTTATCACAGATTTAACATACTTGCTATTAATAAATAATCAATCATATTCATATTCAACCAGAGCATCACTGATATTATGCTGAGATGCATAGCTACATCTTACAGGTATTTGCTATCATCAAGTCCTGAAAACAGAAATTTACTGCTATTATATTAGGTATATAGCCTTCATTTGTCCATCTGATTTCTTGCAAGCCCAGATTGTGCAGGTTATACCACGAATTCCTGTGTAAGAATATCAGTAATCTCTGTTTAAAATCTCACGTTTCTGATAGCTGTAGAAAAAAAAATGGCTAGCCGGATTTTTAAAGAATTTAGGTTTATGGAGAGAGAGAGAGGTAAGGATAAAAATATCAAACAGCCTCCTAATAAAGGCATGGGGCAAAGCTTTGTTTCTTTTCCTTTACGAGTTTACTGTCACTTGTAAAAGTACCACCGTATCACGACAAAGTGGATCCCGATCCCAAATCATCGTCTATGCAGCGAATTGGGTCACTTCATCACTAAATAAAAAAATTACGGCATCAGGCCCACTTTCCGAAGAAAGCTGAATATCATAAATCACAACGCTTTGTTTCATCACTTGCCCTGGTTTTTTGTTAAGTTCGTCACCACCTCAAAACACTCAGGGGTGGTCACAACATTACTCTAGTTTCGTGGCCTGAGCAGTATATGGAGTAAACAATAGTTTTATATAGAAAAACCCTAAGTTAAGAAAATTCTCACTTTCGCAGGTGTACCAGGATTTCATACTTTGAAACCATCATCACCATCATCATCACCATCATCATCATCGTCGTCGTCATCATCATCATTAACCTCAAGCAGCCATGAGCTACGGATGTCCAACCAGACTGCGCATTTTAGTTCTCCAAGCATATCTGTCCTGAACTATATCAGCCGCATCTCGCCACTGCACACCAATTCTAACAAAGTCCTATTTGACATTGTCTGCCCACCGTATCCTAGGTTTCCCTGTCTTTCTGAGGCCATTAGGCACACTGTTCTTAACACTATTCGCCAATCTATAATTATCCATACGGACAACGTGACCAAACCAACTGAGTCTCTCTCTGCACAATATGCTGCTTAAAGAAGATTGCAGACTTCTTCGCCTAACCTCATCATTAGTTACAAAGTTGAACCACCTAATGCCCAAAATACTGCGTAAGCATCTAGTTTCCTGTTATCTTGTTTACAAATCCAAGTTTCACTACCATAACTAACCCCAGAAAGAACCAAACTATTATACACTCTAATTTTAGTCTTTAGGTGTATACGTCAATTTCTTCACACTCTCCATAAATTCCTAAAAGTCCCAGAGGCAATTTCTATTCCGAATAGGGATTGCCTCTGGGACTTTTAGGAATTCTCGCTCAAGGGCACAACCATTCAGATGGAGATTGCGTTTTTGCTTTAAGAAATTGAAACACTTTGCTGAACTTAATGGGATTCCAACGCTATCTTTTAAGAATCCTGTTAATCTCATGCTGTACATCACCAGTATCTGTAAATAACTTCCAAGGTAATTAAACAGAGACACTTGCTCAAGGGCGCAACCATTCACAGCGACTGAAACATCAACTGCCTGAACAGTATTCATCACTTTAGTTTTATCTCTATTTATCACCAAACCAACTCTATTACCAATCTCATCAAAAGCCCTAATGAAGGAATTCATGTCATTAACATCATTAGCAATTAAGGCCAAATCATCTGCATATTCTAAATAAGAAATTGTGAAATCTCTAGACCATTTAAGGCCAAAATATTTCTCTTGCAAAGAATTTCTCATATCATAATCAATAACCAAACTAAAGAGAAAAGGGGACAAAATGCACCCTTGTCGAACACCAGAAGCAATGCTAAGCCAATTGCTACAAGCCTTACCAACTCTCACACATGACTCAGTGTTACTATAGAGAGCTTTCATTATGTTAACTAACTTGTCTGGTAATGCCATATGATCTCAAAATGAACCACAAATTATTACGATCAACAGAGTCGAAAGCCTGTTTCAAATCAACACAGCTGGCAACCAAAGATTTCTGAAACTCTAAACATTTCTCAAGGATCTTCCTGAAAGAAAAATATCTGATCTACACCTCCCCTACCACTTCTGAATCCACACTGCTCATCATGCAGTTATCAACCAGATTCTTAATTCTATTAAGCACAATCATGGAAAGAACTTTACCTCGAACAGAGAGCAGGCTGATACCCCTATAGTTATCATAAGAACTGCGATAACCATTTTAAAAAATATGGATAATAATAGCTCTGGTAAAATCCTTAGAAACCATGCCTTTATCATAAAAGATATTCAAAATTTCAGTCATCCATGTAGTATCCGAAACATTCTCAGCTCTAAGCATTTCCGTAGTAATTTCATCTACCTCTGGGGAATTATGTAGCTTAGAAACAGGCAAAATAATTCAGACTGTGTTATAGGGCAAACATTAAAGCCATCAATGCATCTATCATCATTGCAAACAATGGGAATAGAATTAATCACATTGTTTAGAACATCACTGAAATGCTCAGCCCACCTAGCCATGACAGAATCCTCACCTTCTATAAACTTACTTTGTTTATCCTTCATTCCCTGTATACCTGTCCGTTTTCTACCACAAAAAACATTAACTATCTGGTATAGCTCTCTGCTGTTGTTCTGTCTAACTGATTCCTCGGCTTTGTCAGCCAAGCCATCAAGCCAAAGATTCTTATCAGCAGCTAACTGATCTTTTACACGTTTATTAAGTTATCTGTAATGCTTTCTATTACGACTAGTAGGTTATTGATTAAGGACATTTCAGCAGTTCTTTCTTTCCAAAATAAGCTCAAGTACCCTATCACTCAAATAATTCTGTCTCCTCTGCTCCTTTTTTCCCAAAAGGGTATTGTTAGTTTCCAAAAATGCCTGTTTAAAACGGCTCCATTCTTCCTCAATTTCAATAGTAACAAACCATGACTGTCATAATGACTAAGTAACCTATCATGATAAGCTTTAGCTATAACTGGGTCTTTCAGAGCTTTGGTATTAAAGGTAATTCTTTTAACCTTAGCACAACAGTTCTTAAATTTAAGTTGTAAGACACTTTTAAGAAGGCAATGGTCAGATCCAATTTCAGCTCTCCTATATGACCTGGTATTCCTAACAGACCTAGCCCATTTGCTGTTAGTTAATATATAATCAATCATATTCTAATGCAGCCCATCTGGTGAAACCCATGTGTACTTATGTATGTCGCGGTGTTTGTAATAAGTGTTAGTTATTCTGAATCCATTGAGTTTACTTACCTGTAGGAGACGTTGCCCATTGCCATTGCAGCTACCAATACCAAAAGGGCCTATCACCCCTCCCCAAAGATCAGAGTCAGTACCAACCTTGGCATTGAAGTCAAGGTTGGTACTGACTCAGACTTTTTATAGAGAGCTTTCATTATGTTAACTAAAACTACTTAACTACTTTCATTATGTTAACATAGAACAAGGGTAATATCTCCTTTCTTGACAGAATTCAAAATATCCTGAAATTGTCCATAAAACCTATCCTTCTCATCCTTATCGGCATCCTCAGTGGGGGCATAACAGCAGATAACATTCAAGTCTTTAATGCTTGTCTGAAATTTTACTGTAAGAAATCTTTCATTAATGCACTCATGTCCTAGAAGAGCATCACTAGCGTGTCTGCTGAGGAGCAAACCCACGCCTTGCTGATGATTATTAGCTGCCCTCCCTGAAAAGTGAAATTTAAGATTATTTTTAAGAATCTAACCTCTATCTGTCCATCTGGTCTCGTGCAAGCCGAGTATATCTAAATTATTACTGTAGAATCCAGATAATAACCTCTTTGCAGAGTCCTCACATTCCAATTACCCATGGAGAGAAAATGGTTAGTGGGATGTTTGAAGAAACTATGTTTTTTGAGAGAGGGAATGTCGGCAATATCAAACAGCCCCCTAATCGCAGGCATGGGGCAAAGACACGTTCCCCCACTACTAAAGGCTGAAGCCATTTACACTGGAAGACTTCATGCAATGTAGAATTTGACGATGCCAATAGAAGCAAAGAGTTCAGGTGCCTGCGATGACCTCTGCTCAGGATTATCCACCAGCTGATAAACATATCCTGTGAATCTATGTGCTTGGAGCTGTCAACCCACAAACAAACAAAAAACACAGCGGAAGATTTTCCCTCCACAGAAGCCCACCAGTGCAGCAAAATAAGGATCCATAATCAAGCTCAGAACCATATATCAGTGCATTCTAGTGGGTTTATATGGTCAGCACCAGGACCCTGTGTGGTTGACCACTCCTCAGCAGGGTAGAAAAAAAAGAAAATAGTCATAGTTGTCCAGATCAGTAGGCCACACTAATCTGGCAGCCCTCCCCAACCGTTCACTTCCACTTCACTTCTCTTTTGAAAGGTACTAACGGCCTGCACCACATGAAGGCGAGGCCGGACATTAGGTGCCAGGCCTGACCGGTTCTATTCATCATCACAGGGGATTAGTGCATAGCTCTCCTTCCAATGACTACCTAGCTATCATTTACTGACCTACTATATTATAAAATTTCAGAATTAAAAATCTATTTGCGAATTCTTAACCAACTCTTGTGGAAATTGTAAAACAAGTAATGGAAATTCTAACAAAATACTACTTTGTACTACGTTGTAAAATATTTAAACACTAGAATAGTGTTTTTATATGAAAAAAATAAATGTTTTGTTTCAAAACGTACCAAAGAATCATTCGTATAAATAAATACGAAAAACATCTTTCGTAATATAAATATATCCTGCCTTAAAGCAGTGCATATAGTGTTCTTAGTTATGGAAAAGAATTAGGAAAAAAATTTTCAGAAAAGGTTTGCATCTTTGTGAAGTTTTCAATGAAATCTCATAGCACTCGAAGATATTTCCTGTGGCGTATTATTCTGAGAGATTCGTACCAGATCTTCGTTTCAAGTAGAATACAATAAGGAATTTATTTTTTAAATTTTCCATCCTCTCAATTAGTCAAAGTTATACATTAATGGTAATGTCTTGTACATTTAAAGCATGGCACTCCTTAATGAAGAGTGACCAGGTGATTGCGTTTGCTGCACACTCTGACACTTTATGAGCTGAGAATTTCTTTTGAGGAGCTAAAAGATAAAGAAATAAAGGGGGAAAGACCGATAATGAGGTAAGGAAAGAAAACTGCTACGTTTATCATAAGAGGAAACAGTCAACTCCAAATGGACAAATTCTGTTCCACGCGATCGTTAATGATCTGCTTGGGGTTGAAAGGTCAAAGGTCATCTGCAGAGCGTCTGGGATCGATCCCGAGAAGAAAGAGGAAGAAAGTGGAAGCAGAAGGATGAAGATGTGGGAGGAAGTGAAGGGCAGTAATGCGGAGCTGTCACAGGTGGGCCAATCACCTGAGGCGACGACACTTGGTGCGGCATCTATCATATCAGATCACATCAGACTTTCGATGTTCTCGTCTCTTCTTCACCATATGGGAGTATGTCCCCTCTCTCCGAAATGAACTGCATGTTGCTTGTCATCAGCAAAACTATTCCTAGTGGGTTCAGTCCTCGATTCTGTTGTTCTTTAGTAATAAGTTAAACGGAAGTCAATTTGCTATTAGTTCATCTGGAATCGATTCTAACTATTAATAATATTTAAAATAAAATCGTTCATCATCATCAACTTACTAATACACTAAAATAAAGAAAACACAGCAGTTCGCAGTTTTTTTCTCTCTGTACAAATCTTCCACAGGTTTCTAGCTTCGGAAAATTCAACAAATATGTCCTGGAGACATTTCACCTGTGACACCGTAACAGTTCAAAATTAACAAACTTCACAAAGATGCAAAACTTTTAACATATTGCTCCCACTTGGCCATTCCTGGCAGTAATTATCAAAAACCTTATTCCCATCGCTGTGATTTGAGCATGAAATGCTGGTACGCATCGTAAAAATTGCAACTGAAAAGTCCTCAAAAGTGTGAGAAGTCAGTTTAAGGTAGAAGTGCGATCATCCTCAGTTTTGTCCTCCGATTAGCATGCCAAAAAGAAGAATTATTAATAAGAGCTGGTCTTATTTAAAACGGGATCGCGGGATTAAGGGAAAGTTGGCAGCCTGATTGGATGCCTGCTATCCTAAACCTATTTAAAAAGTTTGCGAATAGAGAAAGTTGCAATTTCGTTTATAATTTTAACGCTCTGTTGTTAGGTATAGGTGAATGTTATTTGCATAGATATATCTATAGATTTAATAAACTCTTCTGTAATATAAATTATACCATTTTTGAGCTGTGATCACATATTGCTTTATACGAATAGTCTTAACACACTGGTGTCCAAAAGTTGAGCATAGACACGGCAAAATGGATAAAATGAAAAATTTGAGACGACAGAATAGCATAGGCTCTAGAGTGCAGATGGAATATGGAAGAAACAAATGCGCGATATAACTGACATAAAATACAGGATAAACTGGAACAATGCACTGTAGTTCAATAGGGTGCCAATTGGAGATGTTACCTGGAGACGCATTTACTCGTGCACGAGAGTTCAGTAAGTTGTCTGATGACCCCTTACAGCGATGCAGGCGTCACATTGACGTAACATGCTGTTGATGAGGGCAGTAAGAAAGTCTGTGTCAATAAATCCCACTCCTGTACAAGAGCAGATCGGATCTGTAGCAGAGTTCTGGGAGTATGTTGACGCTGAAATCCATCTCCCCAATGCATCCCACATATACTCTACAGAGTTGAAGTCCAGCGATTATGCTGGCCAAGGCATATGCTTGATGTCTTCATTTTCAAGGCAATCATTCATTTAAAGCAGCACTATGTGGACTTGCGTTATCGTCCATAAACAAGAATTGTAGTCCAACAGCACCCTGAGAAAGTCTAACGTAGGGTTCGAGAATTTCATCTCTATACCTGAGGCCTGTCAAAGTTCCTCCAGAAAAGATATCGTATGACGTCTTTTCTGAAGAAACTTGAGGCCATGTGACATAATGCCCAACCAGACCAGTAAACAGCCCCCTCTATAATGGTGCATTTCTCTGATGTTTGAGAGATGATAATGACTTCCGGATTATCTCCAGATGACAACATGATGACTATTACTCTGTAAACTTAGTCTGCATTTGTCACAAAAGAGGACATTAGCCCAATGGTTTGCAGTTCAGTCCCAGTGTTGTCTGCACCATCAGAACATGTTTTCTATTTCCTAACAAAATGCAAACTGTAGGTGGTCTCGTGTAAAATCCTTGTTCATTAAGACTTCTGTATATCATCTGCCTCGAAACTGTTCATCCACGCGCCACAGACAGCACATGTGTCTGTTACCTCTCGCTGTTAATACCACATAGCGATCATCCTGAGCCGTTGTAAGTCGTGGTCGACCCTGAAGAAGTGGACGACTACGTTTCCCGTCTCTTGGTACCTTCTCCACAGCCTCGACACCCCGGACTGGTGCACACCTATTGCCATGGCAACATCACTCTCTGTTCAGCCTGATTCCAACATCTCCAATAGCTCCACCAGTTTAAGGACATCCCTATGGTAACATATTTTCTAACATGTTGTTAAAGCAGCAAATGGGTTCGAATACAAACAAAATCCGCTGGCAACAAGAAATGAGATTTGCCACATCTATCCCATTATTTATACCATTATATGGTTGCAGTTCTTGTCTTTCATAAAAAAATTTCGTTTTTGTCAATTTTGATGGCGAAATCGCCAACAAAAGATACGGGGAATTTCCAGTTATCTTCATCTACCTTTTGTTGGATTTCGCAGGTTATTTGTTCAACATAGCCTATTTTGTCAACATATGCCTATTTTCAACATAGTTATTTGTTCAACATAGCCTTCGTTTAACGTTTGGACACCAGCGTACCTCTAGTGTAATGCGTGTGTGCAATAAGGAGTGGATTGGGAGAAAAAAACGGCAGTGACAAATATATGGAAATCGATCCTCAAGGTCGATCCTAAACCCAAATTTCGCCCCAGACGAGAAGTACTCTGGGATTGTCCCCGTGACACTCCCCCCCCCCCCCACACACACACGAAGTATCGCCTGCTATTTTCATTTTAGCTCATTGACCAAAAAAACAATGGCAGCAATAAAAAAGAGAGAGAGCATATTTTCACTTTGTCTCTTCTTCTGTAGAAAATAAGCTTCTTGGTTTTTATAAATAAATTGAACGTTTCTGTTGCTTTGGATCAGTACTAATTAAATATTAGGATTCGCATTTTACAATTTTATCAATATTTTAAATAGTGCCCTCTAGAAGCAAAAATTTTTAAAACTCCAAAACTTTCACTGAATATTGCAAATAATTCATTTATACTAAAAAAATGCACTTCAACTAGTTGCTGATTTACTCTGGATATCCATTTACATAGGATACTACAGAAGAGGCCCTAGTATTTTTAATTCGCCTTTACAATTTATTAAAAACAATATTATTTAAAATTTAAATTTCTTTCATTACCTTTAAAAACAGATACTCTCTTGTGGAAGTGAACGGATGGGGAGAGCTGCCAGATTAGTGCGGGCTACTGATCTGTACAACTATGGCTATTTTCTTTTTTTTCTACACTGCTGAGGAGTGGTCAACCATACAGGGTCCTGGTGCTGACCATATGAACCCGCTGGAATGCACAGATATATGGTTCTGAGCTTGATTATGGATTCTTATTTTGCTGCACTGGTGGCCTTCTGTGGAGGGAAAATTTTCCGCTGTGTTTTCTGTATGTTTGTAGGTTGACAGCTCCAAGCACATATTCACAGGATATGTTCTATAAGCTGGTGGATAATCCTGAGCAGAGGTCATCGCAGGCACCTGAACTCTTTGCTTCTATTGGCATCGTCAAATTCTACATTGCATGAAGTCTTCCAGTGTAGATGGCTTCAGCCTTTAGTAGAGCGTGTCTTTGCCCCATGCCTGCGATTAGGGGGCTGTTTGATATTGCCGACATTCCCTCTCTCAAAAAACATAGTTTTCTTCATTGGAATGTGAGGAATCTGCAAAGAGGTTATTATCTGGATTCTACAGTAATAATTTAGATATTCTCGGCTTGCAGGAGACCAGATGGACAGATAGAGGTTAGATTCTTAAAAATAATCTTAAATTTCTCTTTTCAGGGAGGGCAGCTAATAAGCATCACCAAGGCGTGGGTTTGCTCCTCAGCAGACACGCTAGTGATGCTCTTCTAGGATATGAGTGCATTAATGAAAGATTTCTTACAGCAAAATGTCAGACAAGCATTAAAGACTTGAATGTTATCTGCTGTTATGCCACCACTGAGGATACCGATAAGGATGAGAAGGATAGGTTTTATGGACAATTTCAGGATATTTCGAATTCTGTCAAGAAAGGAGATATTACCCTTGTTCTAGGTGACTTCAATGCCAAGGTTGGTACTGACTCTGACTTTTGAGGAGGGGTGATAGGCCCTTTTGGTATTGGTAGCTGCAATGGCAATGGGCAACGTCTCCTATAGGTAAGTAAACTCAATGAATTCAGAATAACTAACATTTATTACAAACACCGCGACATACATAAGTACACATGGGTTTCCCCAGATGGGCTGCGTAAGAATATGATTGATTATATATTAATTAACAGCAAATGGGCTAGTTCTGTTAGGAATACCAGGTCATATAGGAGAGCTGAAATTGGATCTGACCATTGCCTTCTTAAAAGTGTCTTGCAACTTAAATTTAAGAACTGTTGTGCTAAGTTTAAAAGATTTACCTTTAATACAGAAGCTCTGAAAGACCCAGTTATAGCTAAAGCTTACCATGATAGGTTACTTGGTCATTAAAGTCATATCAGTAGTTATATAGTATTTCATATCAGTAAATGTAAAAAGTAGTTATTAGTAAAAATCCTGTTAAGTATTATATTAATCTCTTTTAGGAAAAAAAGAGCAGAGGAGACAGAATTATTTGAATGATAAGGCACTTGAGCATATTACAGAGAGAAAGAACTGCAGGAATGTCCTTAATCAATATCCTATTAGTTTAGAATAAAAAACATTACAGAAAGCTTAATAAACGTGTAAAGGATCAGTTAGCAGCTCATAAGAATCTTTGGCTTGAAGGTGTGGCTGCAAAGCCGTAGGAAGCAGTTAGACAACACAACAGCAGTTGGCTGTACCAGATAGTTAATGATTTGTGTGGTAGAAAACGAAGAGGTATAGGGATTGAAGGATAAACAAGGTAAGGTTATAGAAGGTGAGGATTCTGTCATGGCTTGGTGGGCTGAGCATTTCAGTGATGTTCTAAACAACAATGAGGTTAGTTCTAATCCCATTGTTTGTAATGATGATAGATGCATCGGTGACTTTAATGTTGGTCCCTATAACACAATATGAAGCTATTTACGCTATTTCTAAACTTAAACTACACAAATCCCCAGGGGTAGATGAAATTACTACAGAAATGCTTAGAGCTGGGAATGTTTCGGTTACCACTTGAATGACTGAAATTCTGAATATCTTTTATGATAAAGGCATGGTTCCTACGGATTTTACCAGAGCTATTATTATCCCTATTTTCTAAAAGGGTGATAGCAGTTCTTGTGATAAATACAGGGGTATTAGCCTACTCCCTATTCCAGGTAAAGTTCTTTCCATAATTGTGCTCAATAGAATTCAGAATCTGGTTAATTGCAGTGATGAGCAATGTGGATTCAGAAGTGGTAGGGGATGTGTGGATCGGATATTTTCACTTAGGCAGATTCTTGAGAAATGTTTAGAGTTTCAGAAACCTTTGGTTGCTAGCTTTGTTGATTTCAAAAAGGCTTTCGACTCTGTTGATCGTCATAATTTGTGGTTGACTGTGAGATCATATGGTATACCTGACAAGTTAGTTGACATAATTAAAGCTCTCTTTAATAACACTGAGTCACGTGTGAGAGTTGATAAGGCTTGTAGCAATTGGTTTAGCATTACTTCTGGTGTTCGACAAGGGTGCATTTTGTCTCCTTTTCTCTTTAGTTTGGTTATTGATTATGTTATACGAAATTCACTTCAAGGGAAATATTTTGACCTTAAATAGTCTGGAGAAACGAAAATTGTTTTAGATTATGCTAATGATTTAGACCTTTTGACAAATGATGTTGATGAGATGAACTGTTTCATTCGTGCTGTTGATGCGACTGGTAGTAGAGTAGGTTTGGTTATAAACAGAGAGAAAACTAAAGTGATGAAGATTGGTCAGGCAGGTTGTGATTCAGTTCATCTGAATGGTTGCAGTCTTGAGCAGGTGTCACAGTTTAATAAACCTTGGGAGCTATGTAACAGATACTGGTGATGTGCGGCATGAGATTAACAGACGAATAGGGATTGCTGCCGGGACCTTTAAGAATCTATGGAGAGTGTGGAGAAATAGGCGTATACACCTAAAAACTAAAATTAGACTTTAAAATAGTTTGGTTCTTTCTAGGGTTAGTTATGGTAGTGAAACGTGGACACTTTGTAAACAAGATAACAGGAAACTAGATGCTTTTGATTCCAGATGCTTACGCAGTATCTTGGGCATTAGGTGGTTCAACTTTGTAACTAATGATGAGGTTAGGCAAAGGAGTCGACAACCTCCTTTAAGCATCATATTGGGCAGAGAGGGACTCCGTTGGTTTGGCTATGTTGCCCGCATGGATAATTATTATCATAATACAATCCGCATGGATTGGCAAATAGTGTTATGAACAGTGTGCCCAAAGGCCTCAGAAAGAGGGGGAGACCTAGGATGCGATGGGCGGACAATGTCAAATAAGACTTTGTTAGAATTGGTGTGCAATAGCGAGATGCATCAGATGTAGCTCATGACAGATATGCTTGGAGAACTAAATTGCACAGTCTGGTTGGACCTCCGTAGCTCATGGCTGCTTGAGGATGATGATGATGATGAAATATATGTGTTTGGTAGTAAAAAAATTGAGAAAAAGATTTCTTCTAATATTGTAAGTGTACGCTTTGCATACATTTCCATTTTAATTACATTATACATATCTATATATATTGACACATTTTGTTTTTTATGTTTACCGAAATAAAAGTTAGGAATACGTTAGAGTAATCCCTATTCCATTTTCTCTATACATATATAGGGTGAATCTGAAAAAGTGGGCAAAACTTTACGGGGTGGTAGAACGCAGCTATACGAGCAATATTCGTCATAGAATGTATGGTCGGAACGCAAACGGCGAGCCGCTAGGTGGCGTTGGAAATGGTATAAAAGGGTCGGTCCTCGCACCCAACGGCGTGTGCGTCGGTCCCTAACCCGCAGGTGTGAAGCCTGCATTACAGCTGGCGGCAGCTCTTTAGAGCAATTTCTTTGAGCATGTACCTCAATTACATTCCTGTTAATAAAATGTTTTCTGAAGTATCTCCTCTCCTTCTTGTGTTCATTCTTTAAATGTGACAGTGGAAAACTACCTTTTGACTTCTCACCGCTTGCGTTCCGACCATACATTCTATGACGAATATTGCTCGTATAGCTGCGTTCTACCACCCCGTAAAGTTTTGCCCACTTTTTCAGATTCACCCTGTATACAATTTGTACCCATTTACATAAAACAGAATATATGAATCTACAAATTCCATCATGAAAAGTTGTTATTTTTAACAAGCCAATCTCTCTTTGGGGCACCGTGAAACACTTTCATACCTCGGGTGTCTAAATTTTAAATCCATTACTGACTTCAACCAATATTCATTGTAAACCAATACGTATCAGTAACATTCGTTGTATTACAGATGACACTACGACGGTCTCGAGCTATTTAGCTCCTACGCAGCCCCGTTTTCAGCAGGGTTCGATGTACTGTGTGTTGTGACACATTACTCCCGTCACCAGCATTCATATTCCTAGCGAGTTGCGCGCCATTATCCCTTCTGTTGGCACATACCATACGGGATACCCTTCGTTCACCTCTAGCATCGATGAGCCGTGATCGACCTACACATTGCCGACGGTTTTTTTTTAATTTGCATCGCACACACATTTCCATTATTCTGATAAGGACGAACATTCCTACAAAAATACCAATTCCATTATTAAATAAATTTCATCTCTTTATATTAAAAGGAAGACATTAATCCTACCTGGTCTAGTGGTTAGCGAACCTGACTACTAAGACCAGTGTATCATGTCCTTGTGTGTTTGTATGAGAAACGAGGCCACGTCTCATATTGCTTCAATGTTATCGTCCGTTGCATAGGGAAGTACCTTCTTCCTTTATTATTAAGAAAAAACGTAATTTTTGGAAACAACATGAAATCTCAAGTAATTCTTAATAGTCTTTATAAAATTTCTCTTCTTCTTACAAATATATTTTCAGCCACAATCATTTGCTTAATAATGTATCACAATGCTAAACGCCTCGAGCCCTGTATCACGTGGCCACGTTCTACTCTTTCCCTTTGAAACCTCTCAGTCTTCTACCAAAGAAATTTTTTTTGGGAAATTCAATATTCAGTGGATAACACGACATGGATCTCTGCTATGCTTCTTTATTGCGGAAATCCCTGAGAATTAACCAATTATTAAGGAAAGCAATGCAATTTTCAGTTCAGCAATTCGTTATTATGCATTTAAAGCGCGCAGCACTATTGCCTCATGTCGAATTAACGTTGGTGATCTCTCCCCTGTGCCGTTTTCTCATTGGCCAGGTCGTGCACATACTCCATTCATCCCGGTGCTCTGTGATAGAGGAATTGCACGAGGAATGGGTAGGAAGGTAGCGAGACGGGCTGGGCATGTGACAAACACAGAAAGAATCCTTCTTCCATAACGTGCAACTTCCGTTTCCTCTTCCTGGTGTCCGCCCCCAGCGGCAAAGCCTCGATGGCAATTTCCTAATTCTGTTGATCTTTGCCTAAGGGGATTGGCAACCAGGAAGACGAAGGGAAAAAAACGGAAGATGAAAATCGTGATTCAAATCTTCTCCTTCGTTCTTAACCGAAACAATTGTCTGTAATTAGCACAATGCTCCAATTTTGATTAACTGAAAGGGAAAACAATCTATTTTTGATGAAAAAATTGTCCTTCTGTTAGGTTCTAAAATGAGATTTACAATTGGATTTCTTTTTTAATTGATCTAGAAGATTTTTCTTCTGGTAATCAAAATCAAAATATAAATAATCTAAAGCTGAAAGGATTGAATTTAAAACATTCACGTGTAGTTTTTCTGATAACGAAAAGTACAGAGACTAAAAAATTGGACACGACTCAAGGTCTTAGGTATGATGCCGTGAAACTTCAGGGACTTAAATCACATGCATACGCACTACTTTGTTCACAAATAACACGCGCTTATTTAACTAACTTTAGACTTGTTAATTAATAATTGTATAACTTCGATAATATAAATTTAATACATGAGTTTAACTAATTCATATATTAAGCACAATAAATTTATATTATTTGCCTCATAAATTTATGCATCTTTGAAAATATAAAAGTGGGAAATATGGACTGATGGACAACATCGAGATGAACAGAAATGGTAGCAGGAGAGATTAGACCTTTTTAATTGAAAAATTCTTGAGAAATGTTTCGAGTTTCAAGTTAGTTTTACAGCTTTCGAAAAAGCGTCTGACCTTTTGCGGTTTATTGTGAGATCCTATAGCATATTTGAAAAATTAGTTATTATAATAATATCGCTTTATAACAATACTGACTTTTGTGTGAGAGTTGCTAAAGCTTTCAGAGATTTTTAATTGAATAAGTTTATTTGACGTAAACATATACTTACTATATATATTGGTACATTATAATAACACTGGTGAAAAAGGAGAACATAATAAGCCATAACATTTGAATTAATGTTAGTATTACTATTAGGAACAAGGATGTATTTTATCACCTTTTCAGGTGATAAGGTGTTCTAGAGATAAGAAAATATATGGCTTAGAATATGCTAATGATCTGGCATTTTTGGCAAATAAATTGACTAGATGACCTCTTTCATGAAATCTGTTAGTGACACTGTGAAGAGAATAAGTTTAGTGATAATTTGAGAGAAAACTAAACTGAGGAAAGTCAAGTGGATGGTGCTTCAATTGTTTTCAATGGCTGTGCTCTTCAGAAAGCTTCCCGGTTTAATTATCTCCGAACTTGTATGATAGATATTGGAAGCTTAAGACTTGAGGTAAACAGAACAATAGACATTGGTGTTGGGAGTTAAAAGGATCCGGAGTGAAAGTAGGCGGATACACATAACGACTGAAATTAGGCTACCTAATAAATTTGGTTTTTTCTCAAATCTTCTAACTCGGAAATCAAATTTTGCCAACTAAGAAAATAACTCTTTTGCATACATTTAATTATGTCTCAACCAGAGTTAAATTTCGGGGAGGTGGGTGTGCGCTCCTCAGGATTTTGCCAACACCCTTAGACTTTGCCAAGTTGCCTCGGTTTTGCGTACTCCCCTAGATTTTGCAAACTTCCCTTATTTAATTAAAAAAATCCCAATTTTCACAACTCACCTGGATTTTAGCAAGTCGCTTCGAATTTTGCCACTCCGATTTACTTTTGGTGGTCTTCTCCCCCTATCCACCCATAGCTAGGCCCATGGTTCAGAGTACTTGTTATTTTTTACTGTATGTCTTATGACATTTCTGCCCTTTTGTTTCAGTTGTGTGCTTGCTGGGAAGTCTAGTTTTATGACACTGGACTTGGTTTAATAATTCAACTGGTATAACTCGCTGAATACGAAACGAGTACAGCTGAAGATTTCGAGCAATTTCATTGAGATCATTGAATTCAAATCATCGCTCAGGGCAAACAGAAAGCTATTAAAATGTGAGTTGACAATAAATGACATGCTTGACAATAATTTTCAATCTCTTTTTTTTTTTCAAATCTCTATTTTCGACTGAGAGTCGCGGAGAGCAAAATAAAGCATCCTTGCTCAAAAATGTTGGAAGCTATTATGACCTTCTGTCCACCACTTCTCCTTTTTCTAAAATTTAAGTAACCTTTTCTGAGTGATAATGTTGAAGAGATAAAACATTTTGTTTGCGCTCTTTAGTTAAAATACAGTAATTTATAAAGTTCGACTGTTTTTCTGTTGAAAAAATGCAAAAACATTTTCTTTGCTAGAAATGAATTCATTGTTGGAAACTTTACAATTTAATAGCTATCTTGTACAGAAAACTCGGTCGAATTTACCTTGTGAAATGTGGAAAAAATGATTTCTGAGCGGCAAAAGATAACAATTCGAAAGCATTTTTTGTGTTAATTGTGGAAGCAAACAACATAAATAGAAAGGATATCAGTTTGGTCCAGAATAGAACTGCAAAATAAGCGATGAAATTCTCTGGGATCCGAAACCATTTTGCTGCAGATCAAACAAGTTGTTAAAGTATGGATTGTCGTGTTCATCGTGTTGAGTAATAGAGTCCTTCAAACTGCTGCAGGGAAAATTTCCTCAGAGAGTTTAAGTGCGGGAAGTTGTCTCAAGTAAGAAAATAATTTTATGTACGGTAGGAAAAAAAAGACGGTTGAAATCGAGGAATGAAAAAAACAAGCTCGTAACAAGACGATTTAACATCAACTGGAAGGCAGGTGGAGATAATTTTCTTCTCTTCTATATATCCAAGAAGAAAGAAGCAGTTTGGGAAGAAAAGAAAGAATTAAGAAAGAGTAAAGTAAAGCACAAATGAGTTTGCGAGAAAATATCCACAAAAAAGGAGTGTGACAGCAATTACCTGCCTCGATGGAATGCATGGCTAATGAAGAAGGCTGACGGAAATGCTGTTTTATTGTAAAGGTTACTTAGGGCCAACTGGTTGCTTGAAAAGGAGCCGGGAACACTGTTATTATGACACACATCACCAGCAGAGCGGTGTAGAATGTCGCCATAGTTTATTGAATAAACTTTTAATCGTCTCAATCAATTACATTAAAATTGAGTTTGCTTTGCTCCTCTCGTTTCTTTTAACTTAAACTAATACGGATTATCTTTCTTTTTTTTCACATAACTTAAATGTGTTGTCGATTGTATTTAACAAAAGGCACTTTCTTGGAAAAAATATTTCCTCTCTCGTTCTTATATCTGTCTGATTACCCTTCGAATAAAAACGAGGGAAGGCCAGAAAGAATAAAATACGAAAAAATTACCCTTTCAAACAGCTGTCTGCTACAGTAGTTTGACAAGAACTTATCAATATTATTACGGCATTGAAGATCTGTGAGGAAATCGAGACCTCAGCAGAAAGGTAACACAAGAAAGGAAATATTCATGTCTTTATCCGGGGCTCGAATCCGAGCTCCTGCGATCAGTAGCCAATCAGGTTAACAGCGTTCAATCAATCAGCGTAATCAATCAGTTTAACACTCGGCCACAGCGAAAGTCAAGTTGTATAATCTCGCAACCAAACGACCTAAAACTTATTTTGATAATGTCAGGGTAGATTTGTTAATTTTTGTTGATAATAATTGTGTTAGCTCTGAGGCAGTGGTCAGTTAAACCTGGCTTTTGTTTCTTGTAGGTGTATTTCTGTATATCGTAGAAGTAGTTTCTATGTTCTTTCTCTGTCCTATGTGTTGCAAATCACAGATAAGAAGAAATAATCTACTGTATGTCGACTCGTCCTACATTTGCTTCTTACTTTGTATACAATGTTGTACATGGCACGTGTGAGGTATACGTTGAAGATGGCAACTCCAGTGGAATAGTAGTCCGAAAGCTAAGTCCCTGCTGTAATTCGGTTTTTAAATGCAAGAAATGTGTCGCTGGAAGAAAATCATCACCAGTTCATGTACGTTTATGGTAAGATGATATGGGTGGGCAGAATGTAGCGAAATGTTGGAGGAATTTCATAGCGGAAAATTCAGTACGGAGGATTGTGGAGGGAGTTGCAGATACACAGCACTAAAACTTCTGACAAAAGTGTAGTCGGGAAAATCCCTTTCTTTCGTAAATTACTATCCTTTATTTTTCAAGCGCTGAAGGAACATCTTGAAAGCAACGTCTCATGACTAGGAAGTCATGAGACGTGGAAACAGCAATGAAAGGATGTCTGAGCGAAAAAGACACGAACTTCTATGACAAGGAATAGAAACGCTCGTACCAAGATTCATCATCATCATCATCATCATCCTCAAGCAGCCATGGGCTACGGAGGTCCAACCAGACCGTGCAATTTAGTTCTCCAAGCAAGTCTATCCTGAGCTACATCTACTGCATCTGGCCACTGCACACCAATTCTAACAAGGTCTTGTTTGACATTGTCTGCCCAACGCATCCTAGGTCTCCCCTTCTTTCTGAGGCCTTTAGGCACACTGTTCATAACCCTATTCGCCAATCTATAATTATTCATACGGGCAACATGGCCAAACCAACGGAGTCTCTCTCTGCACAATATGCTGCTTAAAGGAGGTTGCAAACTCCTTTGCCTAATCTCATCATTAGTTACAAAGTTGAACCACCTAATGCCCAAGATACTGCGTAAGCATCTGGAATCAAAAGCATCTAGTTTTCTGTTATCTTGTTTACAAAGTGTCCAAGTTTCACTACCATAACTAACCCTAGAAAGAACCAAACTATTATACAGTCTAATTTTAGTCTTTAGGTGTATACGCCTATTTCTCCACACTCTCCATAGGTTCTTAAAAGTCCCGGCAGCAATCCCTATTCGTCTGTTAATCTCATGCCGCACATCACCATTATCTGTTACATAGCTCCCAAGATAATTAAACTGTGACACCTGCTCAAGACTGCAACCATTCAGATTAACTGAATCACAGCCTGCCTGACCAATTTTCATCACTTTAGTTTTCTCTCTGTTTATAACCAAACCTACTCTACTACCAGTCTCATCAACAGCTCGAATGAAAGAGTTCATCTCATCAACATCATTTGCCAAAAGGGCTAAATCATCAGCATAATCTAAATCAGAAATTTTCGTATCTCCAGCCCATTTAAGGCCAAAATCTTTCCCTTGAAGTGAATTTCGCATAACATAATCAATAACCAAGCTAAAGAGAAAAGGAGACAAAATGCACCCTTGTCGAACACCAGAAGTAATGCTAAACCAATTGCTACAAGCCTTACCAACTCTCACACACGACTCAGTGTTATTATAGAGAGCTTTCATAACGTTAACCAACTTGTCAGGTATACCATATGATCTCACAATCAACCACAAATTATGACGATCAACAGAGTCGAAAGCCTTTTTGAAATCAACAAAGCTAGCAACCAAAGGTTTCTGAAACTCTAAACATTTCTCAAGAATCTGCCTAAGTGAAAATATCTGATCCACACATCCCCTACCACTTCTGAATCCACATTGCTCATCACGCAATTGACTGTCAACCAGATTCTTAATTCTATTAAGCACAATCATGGAAAGAACTTTACCTGGAACAGAGAGTAGGCTGATACCCCTATAGTTATCACAAGAACTGCGATCACCTTTTTTGAAAATAGGGATAATAATAGCTCTGGTAAAATCCTTAGGAACCATGCCTTTATCATAAAAGATATTCAGAATTTCAGTCATCCAAGTGGTAACCGAAACATTCCCAGCTCTAAGCATTTCCGTAGTAATTTCATCTACCCCTGGGGATTTATGAAGTTTAAGTTTAGAAACAGCCAAAATAACTTCAGATTGTGTTATAGGTCCAACATTAAAGCCACCAATGCATCTATCATCATTGCAAACAATGGGAGTAGAACTAACTACATTGTTTAGAACATCACTGAAATGCTCAGCCCACCTAGCCATGACAGATTCCTCCCCTTCTATAACCTTACCTTGTTTATCCTTCAATCCTTGTATGCCTGTCCATTTTCTACCACACAAAACATTAACTATCTGGTACAGCTCTCTGCTGTTGTGCTGTCTAACTGCTTCCTCGGCTTTGTCAGCCAAACCATCAAGCCAAAGATTCTTATCAGCAGCTAACTGATCCTTTACAAGTTTATTAAGGTCTCTGTAATGCTTTCTATTAGGACTAGTAGGGTATTGATTAAGGGCATTCCTACAGTTCTTTCTTTCCGAAATAAGCTCAAGTGCCTTATCACTCAGATAATTTTGCCTCTTCTGCTCCTTTTTTCCTAAAAGAGTACTGTTAGTGATAAGTGTCTTAATCTTAGCAGAGACTATGTCTAAAAATAGTGAGACGATGGTAAAATATATTTTTCATATCAGGGATTGTAATTTAAAATCTTGAACTATGGTCTTTTAAACAATAGCCTTTTAAACTTTTTTTTATTGAACTTTTCTTGATCGACCCTTTATTTTCGCATTAGTCACTTTACTTTTTATTTACTATTACTTTTTATTTTAATTTTATTATTTATTTGGCATTTTGTTTTCGTTTAATTTTATATTTTAGTTACTATTACTTTTTATTTTCGTATTAGGACTAAATCTAACCAATCATTAGTTTAATAATAACATAGATTCCAGAAATTAAATTTCTTAGTGTAATCACAATACTACGTATTCATAGTACAGAGAAAGAACATTTTGGAAATCTGAAGACAATAATAAAATCGAACTAAAAAAGAACAGTATCTGTGAAATATTTACAAAGATTTTATTGCTAGAGTGCAATATGGTATAAATAGTTGGGGCGGAGTCTATAGAACTATTTAGAAAGAAATCCGTCCATAAAACATACATTAAAACGTCAAAAAAAATAGTAAAATTGGTTTCCCCCATGGAATTATCCAATATCCAAATTCATTAAATATTATTATAATTAAAAAGCCTTTTTGTTTAAATATCGACATTGGGTTCAATTAGTTAATAGTAAGCAAAATTTAACCTTTGTTGGATCCTTATTTAAGGTGCCAATGGCACAACAAAATTGGGTGGCTCCTAGATTATAAACTAGGAGCCACCCAAATAGATTATAATCTAGGAGCCACCCAAAGATTATAATCTAGGAGCCACCCAAATAGATTATAATCTAAGAGCCACGTAAAACTATCTGTACCTCAATTCTTTAGATATAAATCCGAGAAACGAAACCTCAAAGGCAAAATTTAAACGAAAATTAAAACTATTTTCGTTGAGTATTTTTCATATTTATTCCTTTAACACATATTATTGGCATCATTCTTTTTCATTTAATTTAATGTTGTTCACTTTTTAGTTTTCAGTTTTTTATTTTATATTATTTAGTAACAGAGGAAGTTGTAAATTTTAAATTGCATGTCATATATGCATATTAAAAGCATGCAAAGGACTAACATTTTATTGCAACTGATCAGATTTGTGTCGAAATGATATCCTATATTATCATCCCTCTTTATTTTCCAGGCGGTTACCATTGTCATCAATTGCATTTATTTAAACATACCTTGTGAAATAACGAATTTTACTTCTGTGTATTACTTTTTGCGCTTTATTCTAGTAGAATAAAAGTTGCAATCGAGTAATCTTTATTAGTACACAAAAAACCATGAATCTCTTTTTAGCAGTTATCTGTAAACTGACTTTCTGACTGCTTTCTGCATATTTATCTGAATGTTTTAATACTTATCCAACGCAAAAAGAATTTTTCAATCATCTCTTAAAATGTATTTGTTTTGGATGTAATTGTTGAGGCATTAGTAATCATTGTTCCTTTCATTCTCATCACATATGGTGAAACGCTCTTTAACCCATGGTGTGTGTTATGTAGCAAAGAGTAGGTTTTAAAATAGAGTTCAGTTTGGGCTTAAAGCATCGAGCTCTGACTCCAACTAGTTAGATATTTATTGGACACAACCAATCGAGCTCATTTACAGAAAAAAATCTGACACATCGTACACATATATACAGAGTTGCATGTAGCAATATTTTTTCCCAATTCTTCATATTATAGGCAATTAAAAGTCTTACAAATATTTATTACTGAAATATTTGAAGACAAAGTTCACTTTCAATGTTATTCGAAACTAAAGCAATATAGAAATGATTTTCATAGTCGTAAAATTCTTGAGTAGCAATATCATCACAAACGCCAAATGCAATTCTTTGATGAAAGAGAATAATTTGAAATATATCGCCTCAGGGGAAGCTCGCTTTACAAAAAGAATGAAGTTTTTCATTTTCCGACTTTTGCACCCTTTGAAAAGGAGGTAATTCAAACTAATGGATGATTGTGAAATTGCAAAGAAATTATTGTTAGTACCTATGCAACATAAAAATGAATTTCTCCCTAACCTTTAAAATGAAAAAGTTGCTTTTTCCTTTTTCCCTCTGTTAAAGAGTCTGCATATCGTCGCTTTCAGCGGAATATCTCTTGACACTATCACCGAAATTGAAGAGTTTATCATAAATAAATGGCTTGAAGTATTAGTTTTTCACATGCTCTTATTTTGTCTTCGTCTGCCCCCGGGCAGACGAAGACAAATAAAAGCTTCAGCTCATTTTTTTCTCTGAAACGGGTGAAAAATATCGGAAGCTGAATAGTGGATGTCAGGCTAGAGGCCTTTTTAAATATTTTTTTGTTTGTGTTCTTTATGTTATTTTGGATTTCACCAAAAAGGCATATGCTACGTGGGAGGCCCTCCGTCCCAGCAACTAGAATGTTAATCGAGGTAGCAGTGTCAGGGGGATAGAGGTCACCAACTGCTGGTGTCCGCTGACAAGTGACCCTGGACCCGGGGGTCAGCGACCTTGCCATATGGCCGAAGAGAGAAGGGAGAAGAGTGTTGGCAACGATGAAGAGAGAGAGCCAGTCGAAGGACGAACTCGTGAAGACGTAAAACTGTAAAGCTGGTAAATGCCGACTGGGAATAACGGCATTGGGCTCTGTGAAAACAGCTGAACAGACATAGTAAGCTGGTGATGTAATGCTATGTAACTGAACATATGTCCTTGTCTATCAAGCATGTTTGTGAGTGTTCAATAAATAATTGTTATATTTAAGTAAAGGCTGGAGTTGAACCATTTGATTGGGGAGGAGGCCTCAGTATTGAGTCCCTGCAATTACGACAAAATCTTTGATTTTATCTGAAAGACCCTTTCACCTGTCGCGTATTGCGATCGAACCGGAGGGACATTCCGAAGTGATCCCAATAGACAGACAACCGAAGAAGTAACATCACAGTGGGTATTAATTTTAATTGACAAATTGTCGTTAAAAGATTGAAATTATGATCAAAATAAAGTTAAATTATTTTACTCTGTTATTTATTTTTTCCCATATACAAGCAAAACTAAATTTAAATTATAACAGTGCCGAAGTCCTTGAGAGCCCAAATTTAAAAGTTAATTGCTCTCTCTCTCTCTCTTATGTCAAACCCGAGACTCATCTCCTTTTTAACGTGACGTAGCATTTTACTGCAAATGATCAGAATTCTGTCGAAATGATATATTATCACCCCACTTTACCTTTTAGGTGGTTAACATTGTCATCAGTTACATTTATTTAAACATGCCTTTCTGATATGATAACAACGAAGATGGACCATACCGATGGATCGGTGAAATGTATTATTTTCAAAGGAAGAAAAAATTTCGCTTATCAGCTGGAAGAAATAGTGATTACCACAAAATTCTAAAGTTCCTATTTGATTCATTCGCGGAAGAGTAATTGAAAAGTTTGAAACCGATGCATTTAGTGTATGCATGATACAATAAGATCTCACTTTGCGTGGTGGTTAGGTTCCTAAAATTCACAAGAAGCTGAAATGGCGTAGATCACTACTCCCCATTAGAAATAACTAAAATATTTGAGATAGGTTCTAAGATAGGCTAAAACATTTGTGATAGGTACTTGCCCTCGATGGAACCGTCTGATCCGAAATTTCTTAATTCTTCTTTTTCAAGACTTAGTACTCGAAATAAACAAAGGCAACATTTTCCACGTTTCTAGTACGGACAGATCAGTGTATAACGGAAGTTTGGCCTCTCTTTGACATGGAAGGATATGCTGGATTTGAAATTTTGGATTTTTCTCAAGCTCTACTACCGTAATTGCTTATATGCAAAACTTCTCAGAACTCTACCACTTCTTCTTCATAGTTAGATCATTATTCCTCCCTCTCTCCCTCAGTCAGAATCTCCTATGGATCAATGATTCTATTGGAAGTCCTAGAGATCCTAGAGATAATAACTTTCAGAGAATCAGGAATGAATTGTCATTCTGTTTGTTATAACACATTCTTGGTAGGGGTATATGTTTCAAAATGTGTTGATTATTACGTATGAATAATGTGGGACACTTAATTTGTGTATTTGACGCATTAACAATAAACTAGCGTTTGACCAATACTCGTAATACATTGCGATATCCTTTATTAAGTCTGAAAACTAATAGAGGTAATTTAATAAACTGTAGCACAATATAAAGTGATACTGACAATTAAACCTAAAGCAAAATTACCTCTCAGATACATTAAAACACTTTCATATCTGAAGCATTCATCTACGGCAGGCAATTCATTATTCGCTTTCTTATTCAGATACGCCAGTATCGAGATATCTTCTTTGCTGATGGCCTCGAGCTGTTTCTTATATTACCATATGCGAGTCTTTAATATGCTTTATGTTACAACGATAGTTTTTAGAATTTGATCCAAACTGCGAAGCTTTTATTAATGCAGTGAGAGATAACGAAAAGAAGTCAATATCTGACTATGTTGATGAAACTGCGAAATCTAGTAACAGAAGGCAATCATTTGGTGTTTACAGTCAAGCGAATTACTATTCAAGGCATCTGCGATCAATTATCCCCTAAAGTACGATCATCTATGTGCTGCCTAAAAGCCTTTCCTTATACATATTTCGTGACATTTCACGCAGATTGCAGTTGTTTCCAGACGATGCTCATTTGTTTCGAAATATTTATTTGCAGTTGGCATTCGCATTTCATGTAAAGGTGACATTTTCTCCTCTTTTCACAAATACTTCTTCCAAGTTCACTTCGGCTAGTCGACAAATTTCGTTCAATTTGCATCGCCTGCCAATTCTCGTTTCTTTCAGCGCTTTAAAACATGATCATTAAACGCAAATCGAAATTGAAAAGCGATGTTTCATTTCACTGACAATACTAGTAATAACAATTCCTAAATCGACTCCGAATTTGAAAAGTCGAGAATAAAATTTAAAGTAGTCTTTTGTATTTTCTGATGAAATTAAGATGTAAATGCGACTCAATCATCAATTAGACCGGAATTTCCTGTCACGTGAAAAGAAATTTTAAAGCCTAATATCTCGACTAACGCTTTCTAAACACTTCCTTTGTTAAGTGACACAAGCACTCTTCGCGCAGCGTTGGTTTTATGATGCATATTTGAAATTTTACAAGGAATTATTTTTCTCTTCTTACGAAAGCAGCATTTAATTATTTCCCGTTTAAGACGGTTCAAATGAACAGAGGTTTTCAAATTTAACGTTAAAAAAAACTGCTTCAGTTGGCCGATGGGCCTAAAGCCATTTATTGTTATTACTAAGTCCTTAACTGCTGTTGTGGTTATAGAACCTGAATGCTAAGCCAATGGGCACGCCCTTGTTTAAGTGTTTATATGTTTATGAGAAACAAACACAAGCCAAAAGTTTACAGGTTGACTGCGCTCACTGTGTTAATAAATAAAAAAAATTAGAGAGATGTTTACGTTAAACGCAATAGAAATTAAAATTTACGTGAAACTCAAAATATGAAGAAATTTAATCTGCTTATTGCAAAGGACTTTGCTAAGATACATTTTTTGATATGATGAAATAAATTTTCAATCTAATAATTCAATTTTCGATATTTATTCGAATCTTAATTTCACTAGCTCTTCGGTTCCTTCAAACCAAAACAACATTTCTTTGCTTCCGAATTACGTCATAAATTTTTTTAGAAAACATTTCCCTTGTGATGCCTACAGCTTTTATCGCAAAAGAATAATTCCTTGTTCCTTACTGAAAAAAGCCCCAAAAATAAATAATCTCATCAAAAGATTTCATTAACAACACTTATCGCTAAACAATCACTCATCGCTAAAGAATCAACTTAAGAAAAGCCCCGAAAACAAATAATCTCATTACAGAGAACTATTCTAAACAGCATATATTAGTCGTAAACATTGGACATGCGGATGGATATCATATTGCAACTCAACGTTACAGTCCTGGAGAAAAGTACAACATGGCGGCTGAGGACTCAAAACTGCACCGTAGCCTACAAATAATTTATGAAACGATATGTCCACTGCAAGAATTGAAGCCTGATTATTGTATTACGAGATGCGTGAGATACGACATATAACTGTGGAAGTGCGTTATGTTGAGAAAGGAAGGCAGTTGGATTTCAAAAGAGGAATACAGAGAAGAAAAAGTCTTGTGTGTAGTGCACGGTGACGGCTTAGATTGTCGTTGTTTGTTTATTAATATTTTTTTTTCTGATACAGAGCATCTTTAGTTGCTTTGGGGAATATCGTTCCCAACAAATATTTTGTGTAATTATGCATTATACGCATTGCAGCATATTACGAATTATAGAAGACTAATTCAGCATTCCAATGTTATTTTCTTTTAGTATTTGAAATTTAATAAAAGTGAATAGTAATTAGCCATTGATTTATTCAGACTATTTGTATAACAAATAATGAACACTTCAGATATTATTTATTACTTGCAAATTAATAGCTTTATTTATTGAATTAAGTTCATTAATTATCTGTTTGGTTATTTCGAATTCATGCACGGGGCTGTCAAAGAAATGAAGCTAAATGTTTGTATCAATATACTACATATCAACATTGCAAGTCAACGAGAAAAATTTAAAAGCAATTAGCGGCTTTGCTTGCCGGCTTAAATAACCAAATTGATATTTCAATATTAAATGACATATAGGTGAAAGCAGTGGTTCCCAAACGTTTCGTTGCCATGCCCCGTGAAATCTATCTCTTCTTTTGCAGACTTTCTGTGAAGTCTAACTCTTTTTCCCAGATCCCCTGTCAAGTCCAACTCTTTATTGAGGACCACCTGTGAAGTTTAACTCTTTCTCGCAGACCACCTGTGAAGTCTAACTTTTATTCCCAGACCTCCAGTCAAGTCCAACTCCTTTTTGAGGACCACCTGTGAAGTTTGACTCTTTCTACCAGACCCTCTGTCAAGTCTAACTCTTTCTTGAAGACCCCTTGTCAAGTCTAACTGTTACTCGCAGACACCTGTGAAGTTTAACTCTTACTCGCAGACACCTGTGAAGTTTAACTCTTACTCGCAGACCACCTGTGAAGTCTAATTTTTTTTTCGCAGACCCCCAGTCAAGTCCAACTCTTTCTTGAGGACCACCTGTGAAGTTTAACTCTTTCCCTCAGACCCCCTGTCAAATCTAACTTTTTCTCGCAGACCTCTTGTCAAGCCAAACTCTTCTTTGCGATCAATTGTGAAGTCTAACTCTTTCTCGCAGATCACCTGTGAAATCTAACTCTTTCTCGCAGACATCCGTGTAGTTTAACATTTTCTCGCAGACTCCCTGTCAAGTCTAACTCTTTCTTGAAGACTCTTTGCCAAGTCAAACTCTTCCATGTGACCAATTGTGAAGTCTAACTCTTCTCGTGGACAACCTGTGAAGTTTATCTTTTTCTCTTGGACAACCTGTGAAATTCAGCTTTTTCTCGCAGACCACCTGTGAAATCTAACTCTTTCTCGCAGACCATCCATGTGGTTTAACATTTTCTCGCAGACTCCCTGTCAAGTCTAACTCTTTCTTGAAGACCCTTTGTCAAGTCTAACTCTTTCTTTCAAACTCTTGTCAAGTCTCTTTCTCGTTGACTCCTGTGAAGTCTCTTTCTTGCGGATCACCTGTGAAGTCTAACTATTTCTTGAGGACAACCTGTGAAGTTTAACTCTTTCTCGCAGATCACCTGTGAAGTCTAACTCTTTCTCCTGGACTGCCTATGAAATCTAACTCTTTCTGATGGACCACTGGTGAAGTTTAAATCTTTCTCGCAGACACACTATGAAATCTAACTTTTTCTTGCAAACCCCTGTGATCTGAAATTCTTTCTTATGGACCACCTGTAAAGTCATACTTCCTGAGGAACCTTGTGAAGTCGGTCTTGTTCTATGATATGAGATTATCATATAACAAAACCAAATTTTTAATTGGCATGTGGATAAAAATTGTACGAAAATCTTTCATTAAAGCAGTGGATGTTTGGCATGTGGATAAAAGAAACTCTTAAAATGTAACAATAACATTTACTTCTGTGTATAATGCTATTCTTGTGTAAATGGTACCTAAACATAACTTGAAGAAGAGCTGTGTATCCAAACTCTACTGATGATGCACATAACTAGACAAGCCTGGCACCTAAATTCCGACCCCACCTTCTCGTGGAGCAGGCCATTAGTACCTTTCAAACCAAATATTCTCTTGTGGAATGGAATGGAAGAGAACCGCTGTCAGATCAGTATGGCCCATTGATTTCTACTATTATGGCTACTTTTCCTTTTTTTACCCTGCTTAGGATTATGCAGTATCTTGCTGCTGACCATATATACCAGTCTGAATGAAATCATGGCTCTAAATTTGATTTTGGATTATGAACTTGCTCACTGGTGGGTTTTCGTTGAGGGAAAATCTTCTGTATGAATTTTATGTTTGTTTGTGGATTGACAGCCCTGAGTGAATATATGCAAGAGTACTTTATATCAGCTGGTGGATAATCGTAATCAGATGCCATCGCAGGCATTTGAACCCTTCTTCTATAGACATCGCCAGTAGTAAGTAAACCCGATAGCCGTTGTTATGCTACTAATACAGATAGTCCTACTCGCGTAAGTGGTTTAAGCTTTTAGTAATGAAGGGAGCAGGTCTTTGCCTCATGCCTACAATTAGGGGGCTGTTTGATATTGTCTGCACTACTTCACGCAATAAACGTAGTTCCTTTAAAGATCCCACTAACAATTTTCTCCCCACAGGTACTTAAAATGTAAGGACTCTGCACAGATATTATTTTCCTGATGGCCACGCAGATTCTAGATTCACAAAGATATTCAGAGATATTCAGAAACATTTCCAGCTCGAAGTATTTTAGTAATAAAGTTAAGTATTCAGTAGTAATGTTAAACTTAAGAAGTGATAAATTTACTTTTAGTAGCTCACCTTTAGATGTTGCGCTTGATCTCTTGGAACCAATAGTATGTAGGTTATATTGCTGGAATTCTTGATTCACACAAGAATTCCAGCAATATAACCTAAATTTAAAAAAGGTTAATATTATGTATTTTATGGTTTTATAATGTAGTATACATTATGGGCAGCCAAGAAACCAGATACAACAGCTAAAGTCAAGCAAGGAAAAGTAATTTTATATTTATCTTTTCATGGAAGGTAGACGGAAAGCATCTTCAAGGCACAGGTTTGCTTCTCAGCTGACACACTAGTTATGTTCTTCCAGGTTATGACCGCATTAATGAAAGATTTCTTACAGCTAAATTTAAAATTAAGATTAAAAATTTGAATGCTATCTATTATTATGCACCCACCAAGAATTCTGATGAGGATGAGAAAGATAGGTTACGGACAACTTCGGGATATTTTTAATTCTGTCAAGAAAGAAGATATTATTAAAGAATTATTACCTTTTTATTATATTAAAATCTATTTTATTAAAATTAAAGAAGTATTACCCTTGTACTGGCGACATCAATTAAAAGTTGGTCTGTAAATGGTAGCTGGTCTGTAAATGGTAGCTAGGTAGTCACTGGAAGGAGAGCTATGCACCAATCCCCTGTGATGATGCATAGAACCGGCCAGGTCTAGCACCTAATGTCCGACCCCGCCTTCTCGTGGTGCAGACCGTTAGTACCTTTCAAAAGAGATACTCTTGTGGAAGTGAACGGAAGGGGAGGGCTGCCAGATTAGTGTGGCCTACTGATCTGGACAACTATGGCTACTTTTCTCTTTTTTCTACCCTTGCTGAGGAGTGGTCAATCACACAGGGTCCTGGTGCTGACCATATAAACCCACTGGACTGGACAGATATATGGCTCTGAGCTTGATTATGGATCCTGATTTTGCTGCACTGGTGGGCTTCTGTGGAGGGAAAATCTTCCGCTGTGTTTTCTGTTTGTTTGTGGGTTGACAGCCCTAAGTGAATAGATTCACAGGATATGTTTATCAGCTGGTGGATAATCCTGAGCAGAAGTCATCGCAGGCACCTGAACTCTTTGCTTCTATTGGCATCATCAAATTCTACATTGGAGGAAGTCTTCCAGTGTAGATGGCTTCAGCCTTTAGTAGTGGGGGAACGGGTCTTTGCCCCATGTCTGCGATTAGGGGGCTGTTTGATATTGTCGGCATTCCCTCTCTCAATAAACATAGTTTATTTAAACATCCCACTAACCATTTTCTCTCCATAGGTAGTTGGAATGTGAGGATTCTGCACAGAGCTTTTTCTCTTGATGTCCTCACACAAGAATTCCACCAGTATAATTTAGATATTCTCGGCTTGCAACCAGATGGACAGATAAAGAGACCAGATGGACAGATAAAGGTCAGATTCTTAAAAATAATCTTAAATTTCTCTTTTCAGGGAGGGACGACAATAAGCATCACCAAGGCGTGGGTCTGCTTCTCAGCAGACACGCTAGCGATGCTCTTCTAGGATATGAGTGCATTAATGAAAGGTTTCTTACAGCAAAATTTCAGACAAGCGTTAAAGACTTGAATGTTATCTGCTGTTATGCCCCCACTGAGGATTCCGATGAGGATGAGAAGGATAGGTTTTATGAACAACTTCAGGATATTTTGAATTCTGTCAAGAAAGGAGATATTACCCTTGTTCTTGGTGACTTCAATGCCAAAGTTGGTACTGATTCTGACCTTTGGGGAGGAGTAATAGGCCCTTTTGGTATTGTTAGCTGCAATGGCAATGGGCAACGTCTCCTACAGGTAAGTAAACTCAATGGATTCAGAATAACTAACACTTATTACAAACACTGCGACATACATAAGTACACATGGGTTTCACCTGATGGGCTGCATAAGAATATGATTGATTACATATTAATTAACAGGAAATGGGCTAGTTCTGTTAGGAATACCAGGGCATATAGGGGAGCTGAAATTGGATCTGACCATTACCTTGTTAAAAGTGTCTTGCAACTTAAACTTAAAAAGTGTTGTGCTAGGGTTAAAATATTTACCTTTAATACTGAAGCTCTGAAAGACCCAGTTATAGCTAAAGCTTACCATGATAGGTTACTTAGTCATTATGACAGTCATGGTTTGCTTACTACTGAAGTTGAGGAAGAATGGGATCATTTTAAACAGGCTTTTTTGGACACTAACAGTACTCTTTTAGGAAAAAAGGAGCAGAAGAGACAGAATTATCTGAGTGATAAGGCACGTGAGCTTATTTCGGAAAGAAAGAACTGCAGGAATGTCTTTAATCAATACCCTACTAGTCCTAATAGAAAGCATTACGAGAACGTAATAAACGTGTAAAAGATCAGTTAGCTGCTGATAAGAATCTTTGGCTTGATGGTTTGGCTGACAAAGCAGAGGAAGCAGTTAGACAGCACAACAGCAAAGAGCTGTAGCAGATAGTTAATGTTTTGTGTGGTAGAAATCGGACAGGTATACAAGAATTCAAGGATAAACAAAGTAAGGTTATAGAAGGGGAGGATTCTGTCATGGCTAGGTGGGCTGAGCATTTCAGTGATGTTCTAAACAATGTAATTAGTTCTACTCCCATTATTTGCAATGATGATAGATGCATTGGTGACTTTAATGTTGTCCCTATAACACAATCTGAAGTTATTTTGGCTGTTTCTAAACTTAAACTTCATAAATCTCCAGGGGTAGATGAAATTACTACGGAAATGCTTAGAGCTGGGAATGTTTCGGTTACCACTTGGATGACTGAAATTCTGAATATCGTTTATGATAAAGGCATGGTTCCTAAGGATTTTACCAGAGCTATTGTTATCCCTATTTTCAAAAAAGGTGATCGCAGTTCTTGTGATAACTATAGGGGTATCAGCCTACTCTCTGTTCCAGGGAAATTTCTTTCCATGATTGTGCTTAATAGAATTAAGAATTGCAAGTAACTATTAAATATCGTTGTTTATAATTCGTCACTATTAAATAAATTAAAAATAAATAATTATACAAATTGAAAAGAAAATAACTATTTAAGAAAAGGGTAACTTAATCACATAAGCATTAATATAATAGGGAAAAATCTATAGGTAAACCTAGTGTAGCACATTGCAATTTAATCAGGAAAATATCACAAGTGAATTATTGTGCAAAATTAAAAAAGGATTATTTAAGAATTTTTAAGCTCTGAAAATGTTTATTTTCTAGCAATGGAAGTTAATTTTGTGAAGTTAATTTTTAAGTGTTTTCAGTAGAAAAAACAAACAGAACTTTAGCTTGAAGTGAAAAAAGAAGGTCATATACCAAGGAAAGAGCATTTAATTCTGAGCAATAAAATATTTGTCTAATAATACTTTATTTTTTGTTTTGTTTTTTTCATCAAAAACTTTGAAATAATAAGAGCAAGCATTACCATATTTCATATGCAGCTTCCTCTTATAATAACTTAAAGCAAGTAAGGCTTTGTCTCCCCAATCTTTTTTTCAACTTATTTCTTCTCCAAAAATGGAGAAATGTGTAAATGATTGTGTTCATCTATATCTTCCAAACACAAGAGTTGTGTTTGAGATGTTATACCGCAAATGAAGTTCTTGTGACATGGGGAGTGCATGGACTCACAAATATTATCCCTTTTCCTCTGGGAGCAGCGGTGACTCAATTGGTAGCACACCAGCTCATAATCTGAAGTTCCTAGATTCAAGTCTCACCTACACCAGCTTTGATATTTTTCTTTGCAAAAACCCCACCCTGCTCTCGGTCAATAGGAGAAACCATTGGGCTTGGAAAGGCTGCCATCTGTTGGATGGAACGTTAGCCTTGGTTCTGTGTGTGGGAGAGCCACCCCTGTGCATGTTAAAAGAACACACTGGATGGCCTTAACAAGTGGCTACCATTTACCTTCTAACTGGTATCAACTGTCTCCTTCTCTGAGCCTTTGGGACCCTTGTGGCCTGACCATTTAGCCTATTCCATGTAAAAGGTGCTGCTCAGAGGTAAAACAACTCACCCTTCTCCTCCCCCAAATAAAAGAGGAAAATTATATGGGATTTATTGCAACAAGTTGTATGTCAAATGAAAGCTCTTTGGTCTTGGGAGGTGTCATGTATCTAATATTTTAGGGCAATGATTCCCAAAGTTACTTGGCTAATCTTCCCCTAACCCTCCTTTTAGAAGCCACAGACCTCTCATTAAGCAAAGCATGCTGCACACCATTTACATACTTTGCAATTAGTTAATTACTGTTACAATGAAAGATTAGTAAGGTAGCTTAATGGTGCAGCAATTTAAATAACTACTTATTTCCTGATTGATCCAATGGATCTGAGTTTGAGCCTCAGATACGGCATGAATTTATCACTCTCCCAAATCATAATTTTCATCATGCAAGGTTTTCAACTCTGAATAAAATAAAATATAAGGTTCTCAGAAATAAACAATTCCTATATTTTTTCTATACCAAAAACTATATATTTCTATACCACAAAATATTATATACATCACCCAAAGTAGCTTAAAACGTAAAAAATTTAATTCCTTTTTAATTTACAACCCATTTAGTGTGAAAATGGGGTAGTGTGCAGAGAGAGACTCCGTTGGTTTGGCCATGTTGCCCATATGGATAATTATAGATTGGCGAATAGGGTTATGAACAGTGTGCCTAAAGGCCTCAGAAAGAAGGGGAGACCTAGGATGCGGTGGGCAGACAATGTCAAGCTTGTTGTTTGTCAAGCCTTGTTAGAATTGATGTGCAGTGGCTGATGCAGCAGATATAGCTAAGGAGACAGATATGCTTGGAGAACTAAATTGCGCTGTCTGGTTGGACCTCCGTAGTCCGTGGCTGCTAGGATGATGATGATGATGTTTTATGTGCTTAAAAATTAAAATTCGTCTCTTGCGTAATAATAGTATTTCAAAAACAATTCGTGGCAAATGTTTCATGAAACATTAGGGTAAGATTTTGAAATCACAAAAGTCAAAGCTATGTTTACAGTTCGATCATCCGTGCACACCACAATGTTTTAACGAATCTGATGGTGACAAAAACAATTAGATAATTGGGAGGATTTCAAATTGATTTTGGACTAAAACAATTAGATAATTGAGAGGATTTCAAAAAACTAGAAACTTTGGAGATTTTCAAGAGAATGCTGGAGAGTATAAGAAATTTCGTAAAACGAAATGCACACATTTTATGGCAATGGCATAAAGTAAGAAGTCTGACGTTCAGATTTATAGTGTTTAGTGAATTAAAATGGTTATTTAATTAAAATGGTTATTTAATATACATATACATATAACTAAGTGATCTCCTTTATGTACTTTATTACCGCTCTCGTTGTTTACTTTAAATTTTTTTAACTGAACAGAGATTCATCAGTGTTCAAAGTTACTGTGATAAATAACATGAATGCACAAAAATAATCCAAGACATATTGTATTATCTCCTATAAATAATTCAATTTAATTTTCTCTTTAAAGAAAACTAAAATTTATTATAAAAGTAAAAACTGATAAATTTTCGCTTTTTCAATGTCGATGACCAGATTTACATCTTTTTAACAGTTCAATGATTCAGCAGTTTTCTACTTCAAAACTACCATCCTGGAGGGAACTGAATACTGTCCATCGAATGCTTGCTGAGCAATATTGTTCTACCTGGCGTAGCAGTTAGCGTACCTGACTACTATTCCATTTGAAAAATTTTTGATTAAATGTTTGTACAGTATGTTGTATGCCTTGATGAAGTGTTTGTATGTTGTATACCTTTTTGAAGTGTTTGTATGTTGTATACCTTGTGTAAGAGTTTTTATGTTGCATGGCTTGTTTAAGTGTTTGAATGTCGTAAGCATTGTTTAAGAGTTTGTATGCTGCATACCTTGTGTAAGCGTTTGTATAGTGTACGAGAAATTAACACAAGCCAAAAGCTTACAGGTTATCTCTTTCTTTTAAAAAATGCACTAAGACTTTGCCTGCCATTTCCACTGCTCCCATTGCTAATCACAGAGCTTAACATTCAATAGTCGAATGATAGCAATAAAATATCTTAAGGCATAATACACAGGACTAAGTCTATAGACACAGAACTAGGCCCTATGTATAGTGCGATACATAATTTGTGTTTGTGGCTCTCAAATGCTTTAGTTTAATATAAGAAACAAAAATAACTATTCATTGAAAAGCAACAGACACCTTCACTAAACCAAGATGAAAATGAAATCGAAATCGTTCCATTGTTCAGTGATTTCAAAAGTTTCTAATAATGCGTCTGAAGACACTTTTTTTTCTAAAACTGGGAACTTAAATTCCCAAATAACTTTCTTTCCCAAACAACAACTTACGAAATTCTTACCTCCAGCTGGCCTAAGCACAAGGTAACCAGCCAGACTGTGCCAGGACGCCATGTTGGGATGAACGACAACCTTGCTACCTGGGTGCTGCCGCCGCTTCCCTGGGATCGGGGGCCAGCGGGGATCGGGTTAGATCCGAACTGCTCTGTCTGCACATTAGATTGACTGCCCTGAAAAGGAAACTATATTTTAATAAGGGAACACTTAAATGATTATCAAATGCATAATCAAATTATTGTACATTCTACATATTGTAAAGGGATGTTATATTATCGTAGGCTTTATGCTAATTACGATATTGACACCAAATTATAGGAGTGTGGCACAAATTTTAGAACATACCTGAAGCAAAAAAATTGCTTATTCATTTGCCCGTACTAAGAATATTGTTTTAATAATATGTAGGAGAAATTCGAACTAAATCGTTTGGTACGGCTTATGCCAACAAAATGGCAGCAAGTACTATTACTTTACATGCAGATATTCTACTTCATAAGCAGAGTGTCTGCATGTAAAGATGCTGTTTTTGTGCCTGTTCTTCCAGTTGTAAAATCATCATCATAAGGTAATTAAAATTCTAGATAACTAGGTTTTAATGTAATATGTATCATCAGTTATAACAATCCTTCGAATTGGCATGTTGTTGTCGTTTTCTACCTGAATAAAGCATTGCGTATAAGCAGCCAGTAGAACCGTTTATGTAGAACTGTTTTAGAGTAGCCGTAGAACGGTAGCCAGTAGAACCGTTTTAACTGTAGCCAATGTTAAATTGAATCAGAAATAATAGTCTGAATTAAAAAGAAATGGCCAACGTAAATGTTTCTCAGCTTCTTAACACATGGCACAGAACTCAGCTGGTACAATTTGAAAAGAAAACTGCATAATTTTATACTCTTAATATATATATATTATAATATATATATATTACAAATATGTTTTTATTTAATATATATATTATAAATATGTTTTTATTTATGATATATATTATAAATATGTTTTTATTTAATATATATATTATAAATATATTTTATACATTGACATGAAAAATCTTTGCTTTCCACCAAGCTTGAGCAACAGAAAGTTGAATTAGAACTTCAGATATTCATATCCATAATGTTTCTTTACATTAGGGATTTTCATATCCATAAGGATTTTTATATTCATAACGTTACATAAGGGTTCTTTTTGCAGTAGCACAACATAAAAACTAACACATAACACTGCTGACACGTCGGGATCAAGTTTCATATGCATTGCAAATTTAATATTAATGCATGTATTTAGATGTTGTTCATTTTATGTATTATATTGATTCGTAATATATCCAAAGTAAAAGCTTGGTTCATGGAAATTATATTTTAAATTCAATGATTTATTTACAGTGTTCGCTTATATTTACATATAAAATTTCTTTATCCATATTCAGCATTAAAAAATTAACATGCTTATACCGAAGCAACTCATTTGTGGAAAATGGTACAATGTAGAGAAACATGCGAATTGATTAAAAAAAAGCAACGAAGCGTTAAAATATTCTGCTATATTTGCCAGTATCATAATTATTTGTAATTTTGTAGTTTTATTGAAACTACTGTTAGCCTTACCTAAAGTTTCTCTTTTCGAAAATCGTAAGCATCAAAATCAAATCACCTAGAGCAATACTGAATTCACATCAAACATTAATCTCTTCTGCTGCTCAGGGTTCGTCAATCACAATACTTTGGGTCCCGGGTCACCGAGGCATTCCTCTCAATGAAGAAGCAGATTCACTTGCAAAACAGGATCTTGACATTTCTTATGTTCATCCGGATTCACCATTTTATGCAGAAGATATATTAGGTATATGCAAACAATCTTACATTGACAGCCATAGAGAAGAATGGGACTCCTCGGCTGTAAGTGATATTTATCCACACATCTCTCGATTTCCAAAGCCTTTGGACATGGATATTTCCTCCAGGGCTATGGAAACTCTTATCATTAGATTAAAACTGAATGTAGCAAGGCTACAAGATTTCCTGTTTCGATGTCGGCGTAGTAATTCCAATAAGTGGCCAGCATGTGGAGAGCGTCAAACAGTTTCACATTTCCTTCTACAGTGTCAACGAAATGACAAAAGTCGTTCCTCAATGATCAGTTACATGGACTACATACGAATGCACCTTATGTGATTTATAAATTTTTTTCTTTATCTTCAAAGATTTATTATCCTGGACTTGAACTTTTCATCAGACAGTCCCACAGATTTTTAAAAATTGCATCCTTTTTCCTGAAAAGTTTTGCATTCTCATTCTCAGTGATTATGGACATTATCTGATCTTCTAGAACCCATTGCATGACTCTTGTTAAAAATTGGGATCAAAAGCCAAAGGTGCTAAATATCCCAAAAAATATTTTCAGCAACAACAACAATAACAGCTCTACCATTTCATTATTTAAGTGATTTGTAAAGATATATAGTATATTAAAACTACTAAGTATTTTAAATATGGGAATTATGATATTTCATTAGTACCAATCAAATTAATAAAGGTTTCTAATTATCATTTTTATTGTTTCCAATGAAAACTTCATGACGCTCACATTCCACACCCAAAATTTCATATTTCTATCATCAATACATCGTTGCAATATTCGTTTGAAATTTTGGAATTTTCAAACTTTTTCACCGTTAGAGGGCGCATTATATTGTCCAAATATTCCTATCTAACCCTAAAAAGATTTTTTCATTCATCTCTAAATACAAACAAATATCTTCTAAAACAAAAAAATTGTCTTTTCCCACCCCCTTGGGTCTAAGAGGTCAATTCATTATTGCCAATGAAACATCATGGAGTTCACATTCCACCACCAAAATTTAAAATTTCTAGCTTAAATACGTCGTTTGCAATATTTGTTTGAAATTTTGAAATTTGCAAATTTTTCCACCATTAGAGGGGCAATTATAGTTTTTGGAAGATTTAAAAAGTGTAAATCATAATATTTTATCAATTCCTATCTAACCCAAAAAATAATTTTTTCATTTATCTCTAAAAACAAACAATTATTTGTTAAAACTAAAAAAAGTTGTGTTTTTCCACCTCCTCTGGGTTTAACGTGTCAGCTAATTGTTGGCAATTTAAACTTCGTGACCTTCACAGTCTACCACCAAAATTTCAAGTTTCTAACTTAAATACATCGTTTGCAATATTTGTTTGAAATTTTGGAATTTTGGAATTTTTCCACCGCTAGAGAGCGTAATTACGGCTTTAGAGAGATTCGGAAAGTGCATATGGTAATATTTCATCAATACCTATCCAAAACAAAAAAAATAATTTATCTCTAACCAAATAATTCAATGTCTCCTGATGGACAGACTTCAAACTGTATATATAATAATTCAAAGTTATGTTTGTGTATTTCAAATTGCCTAAACCTTTTTTCTAAAGAATTTACAGAAATATCCAAAAGAAACTGAAGAAACTAATTTTCATTTTTTTTTTTGTGTATCTAAAATAGGATTGCATTTTTTCTTGTCTTATTTCTTGATTCTTTAGTTATAAAGTTTTTGTACACTAAAATGGAATATTATTAAGAAACATTTCTGAGCATAATTATGCCTTAATTATTGTTATTAATATAATGAATTTTGTGCACAGATTAATATTTTTAAAACACTCTGCTAAAATGACTTGAGGAAAATTTTAAATCAAGTGAAATTTCCTTCAGAAATATTAAGATCATAACGCATAGTAGAGAAATTTTTAAAAGAACGAAATTCGTTAAAAAAATATTGATATAATGCAATAAATGTTATTCTACAATTTTTTCATCACTATGAGCAAAATGTCTTCTAATAATTTTGAATTCAAATTATTTGTTTTGTCAGAAAGCATAGAAAAACTCTGCAAATACTGCTAGAACAATTATTGCAAATCTGCAATGTTTTGTCTCGATTTTTCCAGTAGTGAAGATTATTTTCTTCTGTAGAAATTATCTTTGGTCTCTCAATTCATTTAATAAAATTGAAATTTTATTTTCTTTCTCCTCCAGCTTTTCTGTTTCATCAAAACAGGTTTCCGGTAAATCATTTGTTGAGTCATTTGATGGCACTGAACTATTTTTACCGATGCTATCCTGTAGAAGAGATTTGCTGTGCTTTTTAATGTGCTCATGAAAATTAATTAAATGAGTTTTTTGCTGAACGAGACATCAAATGGCATAAAAATAATCTCATGAATTAAAAGAAATTGAAAACTTTACTTATTCAACTTTTTTAACTTTATAGTCTGTTCTTAAAGTAGCTGCAAAGAAGTACAAGGAAACGCTTCGTCGCTGCTCGATTGAAACATGAGAATTACTTCTACTTTTTTCAACATATGTTCAAGGCGAGACTGATTGTTAAGAGATTTGCGAACATACACAGTAGAAATGTTTCGGGGGGTGGGGGTGAAAGATTTTGAAGATTTGGGGATTGGATGTCGAAGATTAGTGGAAAGACCAAACCGAAAGTTTCGACTATTATCAATGGCCTTTTCCTACAATTCTCTATCCTATACCCAAATTACCACACCTACGTAGTTCCTTCTCGAAGTGTTTAAGCAGATCACAGGGAATTGTAATATATCGGGATTTCCCCCCCCCCCCCCATTGTATCTGCCCTGTTTTCCTTCTGCATGAATGGAGACTCATTTTTTTCTTTTTCACTGCAGCTCTTATCTGGTTATCACAAAACCCTCTCTCTGAGCGCAAATTGCGACGAAGGTGGGTGGCTAAGACGGCTGCTTCCAAAATTCTTTTGGAATGTGTCAATGAAGGGCTTTGTTCGTTGATCATAAAAGTAAGTTTTACATCTATCGGTTTCACGCAAGTTTCTAAGTATATCTTATAAAGGAAAAATCTTAAATGTATCAAAACACAAAAACAGTAAAAATAGCGAAATAACGAAATTATTTTTTCCGCTTTTTGTTGCGTTTTATTGTTATAAACATTTTAAAATTCCGTTCACGTTATTCGTAAATCATTTCGTTATTCCATTATTTCGTTATCTTACACGTAACGTTTCCAACACTGGTTAAAACGCTTTGAATACCGAAGCTATATTATAAAATAATCGAGATTTAGATGCATTTGTAAGAAGGGCCCTTCGAAGGCCCCTTCCTACTTTGTGGTTGACATGGAGACAAAAGTTTTTTGTGTAATTAAATACACGTTTTTCGTCGAAAACGATTAGCTTTAGATGAAGTATACGAATTTATTAAAACATATATACAAAATCAGTATTACTAAATAATGGTAATAATTTCTGTTTTTGGTTTTGTTATGGTATTGGTTTGATTCTGAGTTCTTCCGTAAAAATACTAGGTCCGTGGCATTTTGCAACCTATGCCACCCTATTGTTTCTACACTGATTCGTTTGTAAACTTTACTTCATCTTCAGCCACATTTTTCTATAAAAAACGTTTTTCCTGTTTTTGGTTTTGTTAAGGTACTGGTTTGATTTTCAGTTCTTCCATAAAAATACTAGGTCCGTGGCATTTTCCCACCTATGCTACCCTATTGTTACTACACTGATTCATTTGTAAACCTTAGTTCATCTTCAGCCACATTTTTCTATAAAAAAACTTTTTTCCTGAAGTTATAGAACTTCGAGGTTAGCTGCCCATTAATTTAACATTGAAATACATTAATATTTGAATCCCAGTGTAGCTGATATGAAGACAAAATAATCCATATCTTAGGAGAAAAACAAACTCATACCAATAGGCATGGGACTTTCTACGGGAATATACGACTTTTTCTAGATGAAGAATATAACGCAGTGTTACTTAATGGGTACTATACCACTCACGTTAATTTGTGGACTTTTATCTGTCCAATGTATTTTTTATAGCATTTGTTCTCTCAGACCACATGTCTGTACTTATGTCACAAAATCTCGATGTGCAGTTATGGGTTTAGGGAAGACAGTATAATTATTCATTAAGTCAGTAGTTCTCAAACTGTAGGTGGTGAGCAGCTTGCAAGAGAGTCACAAAGCTCTAATAGCACTGGACAACACACGAAAAGGCTTTGAAATGAAAATAGCCAATCTTTACGAATTTTGAGCTGCCGAACACGAAAATGACAATAAAAATTGTCGATTGGCTCTTGTTTAGGAGAGACAGAGATGGTCATGTATAAACGACTCAGTCGCATTGAGTACATAGGTAACCATTTCATAATGCTGTATTTTAAACTCCAGTTGCAACATATTGTGTTGTATTGCATCAGCCCGCCATACACACAACCTCCGGAGGTATTGCATCATTGTCTGATGCAATGTAGTTGAGTCATGACATCGCGGACAAAAGATGATGCAATCGTTAGTTGTAAGCGACGTCTCGTAGGGTGAGCAAGTCTTTTGAGCGACTCCCATTTACCCTTGAGTCATAAGTACAACACAAGTGATCCTTGCAGTTTTAATCCAGCAGTAGTGGTGCCTCGTAACTGTTAATAGTGCAGATACATTCTGTTACATTTGCGGGGAAGAGACGTTTGCAAGCAAGAAAAGGACCATCACTCCAATAGTAAAAGCGGAGTATGAATTTTATTTTGGATGCAAGCTCGGAGACCAGGACAAGACCTGGGTCCCACACATATGCTGCAGTATGTGTGCAAGAAATCTTATAAAGTGGCTGAAAGGCGAAAACGTGGCGATGCCATTTCCTGTTCTCCTATGGAGCCCATCAATAACGAAAATGACTGCGACTTCTGCATGGTTCCACCTATTTCTGAAGGCATTACAAGGCAAAAGAAGTGGACAATAACGTACCCGAATATACAATCTGCTCTTCGACCAGTTCCACAGGGCAAAGGGCCTTTGCGTTCCCGAACCTCCAAACGAATTTTCCATCAATTCAGACGATGAGGAGGGAGGTGAACCAATGTCGGGTTCTCCACAGCCTTTAGTGTCTAATGATGATCCATACGTCTGCCATGGTGCATCATCTGGGCCACACATTCTCACCGAAGAAGAAATGAACGATCATGTTCGCGATCTGGAGCTGTTCAAGGCCAAAGCAGAGTTATTTGGATCAAGTCTTAAATAATGGAATCTTCTCAAGGAAAATATCCGAGTGACTTTGTTTCGAACTCTTCATGAGCAGTTTGTGACTTACTTCAGAAAGGAAGATGACATTGAGTTCTACTCCGATGTAGATGGTCGGATGAATGCCCTTGGAATCAAGCATGGCCCTCAAGAATGACGACTACTCGAAATTGAGTCTCATGGCGGTGTTACTGCATAATGGAAATCGACTTCCATTCATTTCGGTCGGCCACATTGTCTATATGAAAGAAACCTACGACAACCTGAGACACAGTTGTTGAACTGTCTTTAATACAGCAAGTATGGCTGGCATCTCTGTTGTGACTTGAAGGTAGTGGCTCTCTTGATGGGTCTGCAGCTGGGATATACGAATTACTGCTGTTTCTTAAGCAAATGGTACAGCCGAGCAAAGACTTTGGACTATGTAAAGAGAAACTAGCCTCAGAGGAAATCTCTGAAGATCAGAGAGAAGAATGGGTAACACCCAGCACTGGCAGAAACGCACAAAATCCTGCTACCATCCTTACACATCAAACTCGATGTGATGAAAAACTTCGTAAAAGCCATGGACCGGACTGCATCAGCCTTCAAGTACTTTGCTGACAAATTCCCTCGACTCAACGAAGTGAAAATTAAAGAGGGAATATTTGTGGGTTATCAGATCCACGAGCTGTTCAGAGAACAGATGTTTGGCAACCTGCTTCAGGGTGACGAGAAAAAGGCTTGGGGGCGCATTTCATCTGATTTCAACTAAATTCATTGGGAATGTTAGGGTAGACAACTACAAGAAATTGGTTAAGGACATGTTGTTTCTGTATCAGAAACTTGGCTGCAATATGTCCTTAAAGATCCACTTTCTCCATTCCCACTTAGATTTCTTCCCAGACAACTGCGGCATGGTTAGTGATGAGCATGGTGATCGTATTCACCAGGACATTGCAACGATGGAGTAACGATCAACTTCAATGGTCACTTCAATGGTCAGCCAATCACTTCAATGTTGGCTGACTACTGTTGGACGCTCGCCAGAGATTATCTTCAACAGCTGTATAATAGACGGGCAAAGCGTCGTCGGAAGTTGATGTGGAATTTTACCGTACATGTCATGTGTACGTATTACTCTATTAAATAAGAAACTATTGCGGATTTCTCAGAAATCATAGCCAATTTTGCATTTTCATTGTCATATTCGCGTTCAGCACCTTGAAATCTTTAGGAATTGGCTGCTTTTATCACAGAGGCATGACTATTATGAAAATTTGCTGCCCAGTGCAGTTTCATAGTTGATAGTATTTTTAGTGAAAACGTTTTTTGCAATATTATGTGAGACTGTGTTTATATAAGAAAAAAATATTTTCCCCCAAATGTATTTGTTTTAAATGCAAAAATATAATTTCGTTTCATTTTATCCTATCTAAATATAATGGAATCATTTGATGTATAACTACGTGTAGTGTGGGGAAAGAAGTTGCATAATTTCATCTACGATTTTAGGGTGTTGAAGTGTTCAAAAATTTTAGAACAGCTGGTTAAGTAGATTCTCCCAAAGGAGATTTAGAGTAACTACTCAGTATAATAAGCCATAGAGAAAATGTGTCAGGAAAGAAATAACTAAGCAGGAAGAAATATTCATGCCGTCTGCAAATTCAAACCCAGGTTTTTGCTTAGCAGCCAACCATCATCATCATCATCATCATCATCATCATCGTCGTCGTCGTCGTCGTCGTCGTCATCATCAAGCAGCCATGGGCTACGGAGGTCCAACCAGACCATGCAATTTAGTTCTCCAAGCAAGTCTATCCTGGGCTACATCTACTGCATCTGGCCACTGCACACCAATTCTAAAAAAGTCCTGTTTGACATTGTCTGCCCACCGCATCCTAGGTCTCCCCTTCTTTCTGAGGCCTTTAGGCACACTGTTAATAACCCTATTGGCCAATCTAATTATTCATACGAGCAACATGGCCAAACCAACGGAATCTCTCTCTGCACAATATGCTGCTTAAAGGAGGTTGCAAACTCATTTGCCTAACCTCATCATTAGTTACAAAGTTGAACCACCTAATGCCCAAGATACTGCGTAAGCATCTGGAATCAAAAGCATCTACTTTCCTGTTATCTTGTTTACAAATTGTCCAAGTTTCACTACCATAACTAACCCTAGAAAGAACCAAACTATTATACAGTCTAATTTTAGTCTTCAGGTGTATACGCCTATTTCTCCACACTCTCCATAGATTCTTAAAAGTCCCGGCAGCAATCCCTATTCGTCTGTTAATCTCATGCCGCACATCACCATTATCTGTTATATAGCTCCCAAGATAATTAAACTGTGACACCTGCTCAAGACTGCAACCATTCAGATTAACTGAATCACAGCCTGCCTGACTAATTTTCATCACTTTAGTTTTCTCTCTGTTTATAACCAAACCTACTCTACTACCAGTTTCATCAACAGCTCGAATGAAAGAGTTCATCTCATCAACATCATTTGCCAAAAGGGCTAAATCATCAGCATAATCTAAATCAGAACTTTTCGTATCTCCAGTCCATTTAAGGCCAAAATCTTTCCCTTGAAGTGAATTTCGCATAACATAATCAATAACCAAACTAAAGAGAAGAGGAGACAAAATGCACCCTTGTCGAACACCAGAAGCAATGCTAAACCAATTGCTACAAGCCTTACCAACTCTCACACACCACTCAGTGTTATTACAGAGAGCTTTCATTAGGTTAACTAACTTGTCTGGTATACCATATGATCCCACAATCAACCACAAATTATGACGATCAACAGAGTTGAAAGCCTTTTTGAAATCAACAAAGCTAGCAACCAAAGGTTTCTGAAACTCTAAACATTTCTCAAGAATCTGCCTAAGTGAAAATATCTGATCCACACATCCCCTACCACTTCTGAATCCACATTGCTCATCACGCAATTGACTGTCAACCAGATTCTTAATTCTATTAAGCACAATCGTATAAAGAACTTTCGCTGGAACAGAGAGTAGGCTGATACCCCTATAGTTATCACAAAACTGCGATCACCTTTTTTGAAAATAGGGATAATAATAGCTCTGGTAAAATCCTTAGGAACCATTCCTCTATCATAAAAGATATTCAAAATTTCAGTCATCCAAGTAGTAACAGAAACATTCCCAGCTCTAAACATTTCCATAGTAATTTCATCTACCCCTGGGGATTTATGTAGTTTAAGTTTAGAAACAGCCAAAATTACTTAAGATTGTGTTATACGGCCAACATTAAAGCCACCAATGCATCGTCAATATTGCAAACAATGGGAGGAGAACTAACCACATTGTTTATAACATCAAAGAAATGCTCAGCCCACCTAGCCATGACAGAATCCTCCCCTTCTATAACCTTACCTTGTTTATCCTTCAATCCTTGAATACCTGTCCATTTTCTACCACACAAAACATTAACTATCTGGTACACCTCTCTGCTGTTGTGCTGTCTAACTGCTTCCTCATCTTTTTCAGCCAAGCCATCAAGCCAAAGATTCTTATCAGCAGTTAACTAATCCTTTACACGTTTATTACGCTCTCTATAATGCTTTCTTTCAGGACTAGTAGGATATTTTTAAGGACATTCCTGCAGTTCTTTCTTTCTGAAAAAGCTCAAGTGCCTTATCACTCAAATAATTCTGTCTCCTCTGCTCCTTTTTTCCTAAAAGAGTACTGTTAGTGTCCAAAAAAGTCTGTTTAAAATGATCCCATTCTTCCTCAACTTCAGTAGTAAGCAAACCATGACTGTCATAATGACTAAGTAACCTACCATGGTAAGCTTTAGCTATAACTGGGTCTTTCAGAGCTTCAGTATTAAAGGTAAATTTTTTAACTTTAGCACAACACTTTTTAAGTTTAAGTTGCAAGACACTTTTAACAAGGTAATGGTCAGATCCAATTTCAGCTCCCCTATATGACCTGGTATTCCTAACAGAACTAGCCAATTTGCTGTTAATTAATATATAATCAATCATATTCTTATGCAGTCCATCGGGTGAAACCCATGTGTACTTATGTATGTCGCGGTGTTTGTAATAAGTGTTAGTTATTCTGAATTCATTGAGTTTACTTACCTGTAGGAGGCGTTGCCCATTGCCATTGCAGCTACCAATACCAAAAGGGCCTATTACTCCTCCCCAAAGGTTAGAGTCAGTACCACAGCCATGTAAACTGACATCTAATTCATAACAAAATTTATTTTTTTATTAACACACAATATCCACACGTACGTTACGTGGTGTGGGTCCATTATTTTGCTTGTCCTTAATATTTTGCAAGAATCAGCATTACACTGAAGAATTTAACTTTCATATTGTTCTATCAAAACACCAATCCACTGGAAAATCTCAGGAACATCTGTTCAACATTGTCTTACTAGGAACACAGAGCTTAAAGAATTATCACAGCAAGACACAGTTAGAAGGGGGAGTAGCATTGTCTCGTATTACTTAGGACATGATCACCGGTTTGAATCAAGTTTTAAAGGGATTTCCTTTGGGAGAGCGCATTCCAAAACTCGGGGCGGGGTGCTCAGTCGTTAGTGCGCCAGGTTCGTAATCTGCAGATCCCAGGTTCGAGTCCCAGCTGGATCAGCGTTGATATTTATCTCCGGAAAACTCCCCGACTTGCCCCCGATCAGTATGGACACCGATGGGCTTGTAAAGCCGCCGCTCGTTGGATGGGACGTTAAGCCGTGGTCCCATGTGCGGGAGAGCCATACCCTGTGCACGTTAAAGAACACACTGGATGGTCTTGATGAGAGACTACCATCTGTCTCCCAACTGCTGTTCCAGTAGTTCTCCTCTCCCAACCTTCTCTGAGCTTTTGGGGTCCTTGTGGCCTGACCATTTATTCCATTGTGTGCAAAAACGTGCCGCTCAGAGGTGAAACAAGTCAAACCAAATCCAAAATTCGGCAGGTGTAGATCTCAAAGGTATCAGTTTTAAGAAGCCAGTGGGCGATAAATGGTTAATGTCGATGAATGACTCCGTTACCCAACCAACAAGAAAACTTCCTATTCCGCCCAATATGGTCCAAGAAACAAAATAACAAATACATCTAGGATATAATCTATGGTTGGCATCAGATTTGTTTATCCCATCGTCGTCCTATCGTAATTGACACGCTTTCTATTGCATGAAGAGCTGTTAGAACCTTCGAACACTCTCAACCTCTTTAGTCAACGTTTGCCAAGTTGTTTGTTTTATTCCCCCTTTGCCATTCTTTCCTTGAAAGCTAATTACTCCTAAACTTTTTTGGGATTTGTTAACAGCAAATATGATGTCAGATATAAATCCAGGGACGGTCTTCTTTCAACTGAACCAGAAGAGTGGCTAGGAGAAGGAAAAATGTCTTGCTTGCTGAAACTAACCTATAACTTGTAATCTGCTGAAGTTAGTGCATTTTTGATTTCAGTTCATAAACAAGAAATAAATTGACGTAACATTGCCATCATGCCGCTTCTGAAATTGCCTAATTATGATTCCAAATATCATGTATCAATAAACAAGAACACTGCTAATCGTAATGATTTGCCTTTCAGAAACATGTAGCAAATAGCAACTATATATATTTCTAGATCATAAATGTATTAAAATGCCCTTAAATATGCCTATAATAGCTAAAGTGTGTTTTGTCTATGGCTATTGATTGGAGCTTTCCAGTTCCACGGAGCTTTCCAGTTCTTCCAGGGTATAAAAAAATTAATCAATTTTTGTTAAAGAAAATAAAGTAAAAAAAAAATATAACAAATATTAAATATCACGAGTGGTGTGGGTATACAGTTTTACCAAAGATCAATTCCTATATAAATACTATCAAAAAATTATTTTTTCACAGTAAACATACGTTCATAGTTGTCTAACTTTGACAAATATGCACGCACACATTTCTTAAAAGTGTTAAACATTTTTCGTTTCTTATTGTAAACTCCAGTGACTTGAAAAAGTTTTATGGAAAATTTCCTTTTTCCTATATAAAATTGGAAACTCAAAACTGTTGGTTTAAAATTAGGATCTGTAATCGGAATTAAATCTTGTTTTTTATACAAAAAGATAGTTGAAAAATATAAATATAATTTCTTTACTGGCAGCATATTGTGTTTGTTGTATAACATGGTGTTCCCAGCAAAAAAATTATGATTAAGATTACGAATTATTTTATTTTGCACATACATTAAAGGCAATAAATTTGATTTACATTCTACTCCCCAACAACTAATCCCATAAATTAAGATAGATTGTACCCATGCAAAATAAACATCCCATAGGAAATTATAATTAACTTAAAGGAAATTAAATTTAAATTATTTTAAGAAGTAAATTTTATTTAATGTTCTGTTTAGTTTTGAACAGAGTGAGTAAATATGCTTTTTCCATTTTAAATTAGATTCTATCATTAGTCCTAAATAATTACAGCTGCTGTTTCTTCAAATATTAGCTGGGTTCTTCAATAGGGTCCTCAGTGGTGCTGTTGGTGCTGTCGCATTGCTTCCTCGGCTTTGTCAGCCAAGCCATCAAGCCAAAGATCCTTATCAGCAACTAATTGATCCTTTACACGTTTATTACGTTCTCTGCAATGCTTTCTATTAGGACTAGTAGGGTATTAATTAGGGACATTTCTGCAGTTCTTTCTTTCTGAAATAAGCTCAAGTGCCTTATCACTCAAATAATTCTGTCTCCTCTGCTCCTCTTTTCTTAAAAGAGTACTATTAGTTTCCAAAAAAGCCTGTTTAAATCGTTCCTATTCTTCTTCAACTTCAGCAGTAAGCAAACCAATACTGTCATAATGACTCAGTAACATATCATGGTAAGCTTTAGCTATAACTGGGTCTTTCAGAGCTTCAAAATAAAAGGTAAATTTTTTAACCGTAGCAGAACTCATCTAACGTTTAAGTTACAAGTCACTTTTAACAAGGTAATGGTCAGATCCAATTTCAGCTCCCCTATAGACCTGGCATTCCTAACAGAACTAACCCATTTGCTGTTAATTAATATATAATCAATCATATTCTTATGCAGCCCATTAGGTGAAACCCATGTGTACTTATGTATGTTGCGGTGTTTGTAATAAGTGTTAGTTATTCTGAAACCATTGAGTTTACTTACCTGTAGGAGATGTTGCCCATTGCCATTGCAGTTGCCAACACCAAAAGGGCGCATCACCCCTCCCCATAGGTCAGAGTCGGTACCAACCTTGGCATTGAAGTCACCAAGAACAAGGGTAATATCTCCTTTCTTGACAGAATTCAAAATATCCTTAAGTTGTCCGTAAAACCTATTCTTCTCATCCTCATTGGCATCCTCAGTGGGGGCATAACAGAAGATAACATTCAAGTCTTTAATGCTTGTTTGAAAATTTTCTGTAAGAAACCTTTCATTAATGCACTCGTATCCTAGAAGAGCATCACTAGCGTGTCTGCTGAGAAGCAGACTTACGCCTTGGTGATGCTTATTATCTTCCCTCCGTGAAAAGTGAAATTTAAGATTATTTGTAAGAATCTAACCTCTATCTGCTCATCTGATCTCTTGCAAGCCGAGAATATCTAAATTATAACGATGGAAGCATTGTGTGAGGACATCCAGAAAATAAGCTTTGTGCAGAGTCCTCATATTCCAACTACCTATGGAAAGAAAATGGTTAGTGGAATGTTTAACGAAACTAAGTTAATTGAGAGGGTCAATGCCGACAATATCAAACAGCCCGCTAATAGCAGGCATGGGGAAAAGATCCGTCCCCCCACTACTAAAGGCTGAACTCAATCTACATTGGAAGACTTCCTCCGATGTAGAATTTGACGATGCCAGTAGAAGCAAGAGTTCAGGTGCCTGCGATGACCTCTGCTGAGGATTATCGACCAGCTGATAAAACATATCCTCTGAATCTATGCACAGGGGTATATATATCTGTGACATCCTATTATTTCAATCTTTAAGTTTGAAACACAATCATTTTTCTGTTATCCCGAAAAAATATTTATTTTTCATTGGCAGTTAAAAGTTTTTGTTCATAATAGAGATAATTCGGCTTTAATATGGCCAAACCAATTTGATAATTATAGAGTTCGAAACACTTGTGGGTTTATTGGTTGCCTGGTGTGGTCAGCCTATCCAAGTTCAGGAATAGAAAAAAAATGAAAATTAAAATATTTTAATTTCCTTATTGTAACATCATTTACAAAGTTCAGTACACCCTACCAACTAGGGAAGAAGCATGTGACAGTTAGCAGTGTAAAACGTCTTAATGCCCACACTGTACTTCTTGAATATGAAGCTTCTAGCTGAAACTTTATAATATTAGTTTAAATTTATTGTGTTTCCAATTTTTTTCCTCTCAAAAGGTGAAAAAATTAAAATAATGCAAAAGTTGGCAAAAAAGAATAGTTTTATATTATTAGTGCTTATTTAACCGAAAATGAATATTTTTTTACATTTTTTAATCAGTTAAACATAAGAAAAATGGCACATCAATCGATTGTTTATTCAGAAACAATCGATGACTATCGATGGTAAAAACACCGATAGTGCGAGCGACAGTGATTTCGTTTCTCGTCCCAACGGGCAAGCGACCACCATCTCCTTCTGTGTACATGAGAAGGCACATGCCACACTGGTGCGCAGATTGCATTTCAGCTAATCCCAGTTCTAGCCTCCCCGGACTTGACAATGAAGAGGAAAGTATAAAAGCGTGGCGCACTAAGCTGAGAACTTTGAGCGAAAGGAACATGAAAGGCACGAGTCGTATTTGACTCTTCGCAACCCTCGTAGCCTTAGGAGAGCAAGGAAATGCATTTTCCCGTTTTGATCCCCTTCCTCTTTTAATTCAAAGCTTTATGTCACACTTGGCCTGAGCGGTACTGCACCTGAATTACCCATTGCACCTTGTCACAGCCCGCATTTAGCGGTGTTAAGTCAATTATGAAGGAATAAAACTGTTACCTGGAAAGCTTTGAAAGAGTGCAGTATTTTCGTGTATGTAATTTCTTGCTTGAGCTAAGGTAGGAAATGAGCGAAAATACTCCTCACATAATAAATTTCAACCATCAAAAGAACCTGATTGTAGCTATAGGCTTACCCTCAGCGGAATGCCAACTGCGAACCTGTGTGTGATATTACTTCTTCGGTTGTGTCTATTGGGATCACTTAGGAATGTCCCTCCGGTTCGATCGCAATACGCGACGGGTGAAAGGGTCTTTCAGAACAAAAATCAAAGATCTTATTGGAATTGAAGGGACTCGATACTGAGGCTCCTTCCCAATAAATTGGTTCAACTTAGTCCTTGGTAAAACAATAACTATCCTTTATTGATATGAACTACATTGACTGATGAGAAAAACACACTCGTCACTCATTTACTATGAATTACAAAACCAGCTTACTATCCCCGTTCAGCTGTTTTCCCGAGAGCCTACGTACCGCTAATACCAGTCGGCACTCACCAGCTTTTCCAATCCGCGTCTTTCTCCGCTCGTCCCTCGGCTGGCTCTCTCTTCCTCGTTGCCAAACCCTTTCTTCCTTTCTCTCACTGCCCTGGCCATCTGGCAAGGTCGTTAGCCACCGGGTCACTTGTCAGTGGACGCTAGCCGTTCCCCGGACACTGCTACTTCAATTAACTCTCCAGATGCCGGGACAGAGGCCCTCCCACGTAGCATATGCCTTTTTGGTGAAATCAAAAATAATATACAAAACCCGAACAAAAAAAATATTTAAAAAGGCCTCTAGCCTGACACTGTGGTTTACACGTTTTTTTTTTCCTCCTTGTCCTCTTTTTTTTATTTAATGCATCTGACGTTTGCTCCCTCTACAATCAGTTGGAGTTGGGCACTACAATAAGATTGACAACAAAGCCTTTTTGCTGAGAGACAATGATTGAAGACGAAACTCGCTTGATGTGGTTGGGTATCTTTAGTTCATGGTTGCATTGAGAATGTTATAGATATTTATAAACAAAAAAATATTTTGTGTTGCAACATTTTAACGAACGATTGAAATCTTCAGTTTCTCTTGATCTCATGTTAAAATAACTTGCTCTGTTCAAAGGAAATAATATTTGATAAACGAAAGAAAATATTTCACTCGTATTCACTTGAGGAAAAATATGATCATTACAAAGCAGAATCAATGCCGATTTCAAAGGATGCTTGGGGCCGCAAAATATTATGCGCCAGTAATTGAATGGACTTGCTCTAATTTCTATTGAAAGCAAAAGTGCCGAGGTCTTTACTTAACTTTGGGAGCATAGCAATCTTGAAACTCTGTTGAAATGATTCAATTGGCATTTTATTTCAAATTTTAGCAAAAAAATTTGGAATTTTAGGAAAAAAAATACATATATTCCCGTATGCACCCTAAAAAAACTAAAGCATATCGATGGTGCAATAAATCACTGAATTCGTATTCACTTCAAAGGAAGATAAGGCGCCGGCAATCTTGTTGAGTAGGTCAAGCATCTCCCTATCTTCCTTTGAAGTGAATACTTACTCAGTGACTACCACATTTTTCCTCCTCCTTTTATTGGATTCGTTTTTGATTTAGGCTTTTATACTGCAGACGTCGTAAGCTTAAATTTGAGATATGACTCGTTAATGTCGTTCTCCCCCCTCAATTTGCGTACCCTTTTTGGGGATATGGTGTTGGCAGAATTCGAAAGAGTCTACGATGGTGTTCATATGAGCTTTCATTTGACACCTAACTCGAAATCGTAGGTCCTCAAGTTCGGAAGATATACCGAAACAATCGTTTCCATATTTTCCCGTTTTAGGGGGGGAGGGGGTAGAAGAAAACAATAATAAAATAAATATTCCCTCGAGCAGCTGTTTGCCATAGGGGTTCTGATAGGAGACTATCAGTTTATACACCATAGTAGGTCTGTGAGGATGGCAGACCCTCAGCAGAAAAACAACACAAACATCCATGCCTTACCCGAGGCTCGAACATAAGAGTAGGTGGAAATCTTTTACCTTGTAACATTCCTTATGTCAGAAGCTTTCATTTGATGCATATCTTGTTACTTTCGCACTTGAGTTCTGGAGATATAGGAAAAATCAATTTCGTATTTCCCTTTTTTACGGGGAAGAAATGTTGGGAGGACAATTTTTTTGTAGCCTATGACACTCTCCACGTCACAAGCTTTCATTTAACACATAAAAATTAAGGTTTTCCGTCGCGTTCGAAAGATATGGTTGAACAACGATTTTTACAAATTCACAAACCGGCAAACCGACAAATGACGAGAGAAAAGTAATAGGAAGATAAGTAATAAAAATGTACTCAGAGACATAAAAATAGTCCGATTGTTTGAGGTAAATAAAAACATTTTTAACGGCAAAAAAAAAGTAAATTCACTTGAAGCAGCAAGTTGCGCAGAAGTAACAGAGTGAAAACATGAGGAAAGTTATCTATGGCACAAAATTATTCATCTTTCCGCTTTCTATCATCACTAGAATAAAGTCATTTTAGTATATTATTCTATCTTTAACCTAACGATTTGAAAATTAAAGACATAAAACAGAGTAAGAAAGAAGAAACAAAATAAATAAAACCGACACACAGAGAGAGGAATGTTACCTCCCGATTTTATTTTTCACTCTAAAGTGCTCTGTGTCGATCTCTAGTTCATCTGTTGCTACCAACTTCACCAATTTCGAACTGTGAGGGAGTGGGCAGGTTGTTTGGTCGATGGCGGTTTTTGCCGAAAGCCGTCAGCCCACGCCCGCCCACGCACTATATCGACCAAAGAGGGGGAACGATGCTGCACATTTTCGTCTGTAGAGTGTTTTTTTTCTCCTCATCATTCTAGAAATTGCCTGCAAAAGGTTAGACGTGAGCGCGGTGTTAGGTCATTTCCTATTGCAATAACTCGAGATGTTGTGAAGATACGAAGGATGGGACGACGGTAAAAGATATTGGCAGAAGGAGACGAAGGATAGGGAGAGGTGAAAGGTATTGGCAGACGAAAGCGAAAAATAGGAAAAGCTGAAAAATATTGACAGAATAAAGCGAAGAATAGGGAAAGAGGAAAGATACTGGCAGAATAAGACGACGGATGAGGAAAGGTGAAATATACTGGCAGAGGAAGACGAAGGATGGAAAACAGTGAAAGACATTGGTAGAAGAAGAGGAATGGAGAAGAAAAGTATTGCAGAAGAATACAAAGAATTGCGAAAGGTGAAATATATTGGCTGAAGAAGGCGACGGATAGGAAAAGGAGAAAGATATTAGCAGAAGAATACGATGGATGGGCAAGGGTGAAATATATTGGTAGAAGAAGACGATGGATGGGGAAGGATTAAATATGTTGGCAGAAAAAGACGAAGAATGGGAAAGGGGGAAATGTATTGGTAGAAGACGGATGGAGGGGAAAACATGTTGCAGGAGAATACAAAGAATGGCGAAAGATGAAAGATATTGGCTGAAGAAGGCAAAGGATAGGAAAAGGGGTAGAGAGCTATCTTTTTCCTCTTTCCCTCTCCTAATAGATGCCAGAAGATGAAGACTGTGGAACGATGAAAGATACTGTGAGAACAAGACGAAGGGTAGGGAAGGGTAAAATATATCAGAAGAAAACGTATGGAGGAAAAATATTGCAGAAGAAGACGAAGGGTAGGGAAAGGTGAGATTATTGGTAGAAGAAGTGGACGGATGGGGAACGGGGAAAGATATTGGCAGAAGAAGATGTAAGATGGAAAATGGAGATGTTGGCAGAAGACGAAGAATGGTTGAAAGATAACGAGATGCTTAAAGTTGGAGATGTTAGCAGCGGGGTAACGAAGGAAACGAAAAGTGTAAGATTTTGACAAATGAAAATGAACGATGAGGAATAGTGTGATATTGGTAGAGGAGAGATGAGGGATGCTGAAGAGTATAAGACAATGGCGGTGGGTAGAAAAAAAAAACTGCGGAAAATCGTTAGGTGTTGGCAGTGAAAAAGACATAGATAATGGTGGAGATGCGGAATGGTGGGATATGTGGGAGTAGGCAGGTGAAGGATATAAAAGAGTGAGGATTTTGACAGTAAGAGAGACAGAGATTGCTGCAGGGTATGAGGTGTTGGCGATGAGTAGAAGAAAGCTGTTGAAAGGTGGAAGAAGGAGCAAACGTTGGCTGTAGGGAGATATCAGGTTGAAAAGTTGGTGATATCGGCTGTGGAATAACGAAGGATGCTCTACAGTCGGCCAGTCCAACACAAACTTAGTAAAGATCCACTAGGAAAAGGTTCTATTCTTAGAAAGCTGCGGGAAAAATTCTGCATCTAAAGTGAAAACATATATTTCAAATGACTAGTAAACTGGAAAGAAATACTATAATTTTAAGAATGAAAAAACTAAATTGCTTAATACAAATATTTACAGGGTGATCGAAAAGTCGTGCAACCCACAATAAGCACACATATCGTGCGAGGTTAATGATAAACAGATATAAGCAACAATCTGACTTTTCTAACAAAAGAAGATTTTAAATGTCATTATAATATATGTTGAAAATGGCCTCCTTGTTCACGGATGCAAGCGCGAGCTCTTTTTACCACGTTTCATGCCACCTTGTGAAGCACCTGAAGACTGATGTTTACGATCGCTGTTCTAATGTTTGGCTTGAGTTTATCCAATGGGTATTATATATCCAGGTATATTCAGGTGATATTGGGGGCCACAAGCTTATAGAAATGAGATGGTCACCGAAAAAGTCTTGAAAAAACTGCATGATTTCATTCAATGTGTGGCACGTGGCACTGGCTTGCAGCAACTAGCAATCACATTCATGTCTTGGTATATCACACTATTCATTGTTATTTCAAAGCAAATGGGTCACACTACCCAAAGACATGATATTACCACACACCACATTCCAATTTTTTGAGAGTGCAAGGGTTGGTCATGAAAAACATGTTGATTTTCGGAGGACAAAATCCTTTATTTTTGACCAATGACATAACCACATAGTTGGACCCAAGCTTCGTCACCGAAAAAAATGGTCAAACTGCAATATTTCACGTTCTTCAACAAATGACCGAAGCCACCGACAGTCGACTACACGTTTTCCTTTATCCTGGTTCATCGGTCCCTCGACTGAGTGCAACGATATGGACAAAAGTGTAACTATCTCGCAGCTATCTGAGCACTATTCCTGCTTGCATTGTGAGTTTGCTGAGGCTTTCTGTAGAATATTGCTGCAATGCTTTCTGCACATCATTCAATTTAGCGTAGGTCAGCACGGTAGATCTCCCAGACATTCTCTTGTCATCAACAGATCCCATTTCCTGGAAACGTTTCAGTAATCTAGCTACCATCGACTTGTGAGGGATTGCAGTTGCCGCATATTTCTTACGAAACCCCTCAGCAACACATGCATATGAATGACTATCAAAATAATGTTCAAAAATGAAAATTCGTTGTGTCTGGGGAAAGACATTTCACTTCCTCTACGAACAAAGCTACATTGACGATATCCTGTACCTGTCACACTGCAGTCAGCATCTCCGATATTTTTCAAGTCTTATGGTGCCATCTAATGTGAGGGAGAATAATTACAACTATTTGGAAATAATTTCTGCACCTTAAAGATCACGGTGGATAGCCTTGACGAGAAGATTCCATATATCTCCTAACAACTGTTTGTCCCCCTGCCCCCACACACGAAAATCCGATCGTCTGATACGAAATCTCAAACCTTCTCTACCTGCTTTCAAACCCAAAACAGTTGTCTTTGTATAATTTTATTTCAGACCTATATTTTATGTCCGACACTAAAAATAGATTAGAAAAAAAAAAAATCATAAAATTTTATTTCGTACAGAATATCATTTTAACTTTTCCTGTTCGATGGAATATTTAAATTTTTAAATAAATTTAAATAATTGGGAAAACCTATTTAAGTCTTATTCTCATACCTCTCCTCCGAAACCAAATTCTCGAACCCACCCCGAAACTGAATCCTGTATAAGTCCCTGTAAGTCAGTGGGTTCAAAACGTTCTTTAAATATTTTGGCATGGCGGCAGACAAAGAAGTTCAAAACGCATGGGACCATGTTGTTAGCAGTCAAAAAAAGAAACAGATAATGCTTTTGATCTTGAACTTGAATCATGTAGCAAATGTAATGACTGAATAAAGCTTTCAATTTAACGGAGCGATCTTGTAGCTACAAGAGTTCTGTTTCTAAATGCAATACACGAAATCACGAAATTAAACACTAGCTAGATCTGTGATATTTTGAAAATTATAATCAATCCAGGTGTATTATAAAATGCTCCTGTAAAATACGTGTTCCCCTAACCATTTCTATAAGGGGAGTTGCTGGTTTCGTTTCAGCGTTTTGAAGTAAAGAGGGTCATTATGAACGAGGAGTCACATTTTAAGTGCTTTATTTTATTACATAAGTAGGAAACAAAATAAATTGCGACTGCAAAATGTAAAAAAGAAAACTCTCTTAAGTTTCATTTTGTGTTAAATAGATTTCAACGTAGGAGCCATTGATTCTTTCTTTTAAATGCTATAAATTAATGTGTGTTTTTTTTCCGGGACTCTTCGATGGCCACAAGATTGGTTCATTTCTACGAATCGAGCAATCTGGAAAAATATGATTTAAAACATTATATGTGGTATTATTGTCACCTTTGATACCAATAAACAGGTCTTCATAACAAGGAAACTTGAAGAGGTTTTTGATATTTTGGACACATAAAATATAACACATTAAAATATGGATAGTCTGTTATAATAACTCTGTAGTACAGAGTGATTCAAAATTCGCGCAACCCGAAATGTAAATGCTTATTATTTCGCGCCAAATGAATTCAAATTTCGATTAATTTTGAGTGTTTTTTCAATCGCAGTGATAAAGACCAATAGTAACATTAAGTGTCCTATGTACTGCTGCGTCACAAAGACCCCATCTCTAGCATTAAATTTTGCCATTTGTAACTTTTTCCACCGTTAAAGGGCCGAATTACAGCTGTTGAGAGATTCTGAAAGTGCGAATCGTAATATGTCTTCAATACTTATCTATCACAAAGAAAATCAAATTGTAAATATTAACTTGATTTTTCTGAAAACGAGATAAAACGTTCCATCGTTTGATTTCTGTTCATAGATCGGAAGTGTCGCCTTGCGAATCTGTAGCTCACCTACGACTGCAAGTCGGTGCGCTTCGAGATTGGGTCCGTAAAAATGGAAGTGGGTTGTTTTTCGTTCGGACAGACGAAAGTGGACCCACACAGGACATTGTAACCACTGAGACTAACTGTGAACAACTTGTAGATCAAGCGATGGTCTAACACTTTTATTTCCGAAAAATACAACACAAAATTTCTAGGAAATTGATTTTAAAACGAATGAAAGAAAAATTAATATTTTCAAAAAATATTTTTTATATATGAGAATCGTACTAAAAGTAGTGCATAGGATTGTAATATGCATAACAATAGCGGTATGTCTATGTACTTTGCAAGATATGTAAATTGAACTTTCTAACGTCTTTTGTAACTCTTTTGAACACATCAGTAGTGATGAACCATGGATAAGAAGCTGAAACAAATATCTTTCATCGTGTTTCTGATGTAGATAGACTGGAGCGCTTTCGACATTTATGCCAGATTTTCCAAGGTGTATGGGGAACAGACCTTCGACGTCAGCAATATGCGAAGGTGAGAAGAAATTTACCAAAGTAGAAACAGCCATCAAGGCCAAGCTATGAAGTGGGAGGCCTTCAACTGTGGCCACTGATGACAATTGACAACGGATGGATGACTTGATTCACGCAGACAGGCGCATAACAATCTGGAAGATAGCTGATCACTTGCATTGCAATCACAATGCCATGGAAACAATGATCAGAGACTTAGATTATCGGAAAGTGTATACCAAATGGGTTCCTTATCAGCTGACATCTGATTTTAACACCTAGAGGCTGGTGGTATGCACTGGGTTGTTAGCGATGTTTGAACACTCATCATCATCATCCTGAAGCAGCCATGGGCTACGAAGTTCCAACCAGACCATGCAATTTAATTCTCCAAGCAAGTCAGTCCTGAGCTACATCTATTGCATCTGGCCACTGCACACCAATTCTAACAAGGTCCTGTTTGACATTGTCTGCCCACCGCATCCTAGGTCTCCCCTTCTTTCTGAGGCCTTTAGGCACACTGTTCATAACCCTATTCGCCAATTTATAATTATTCATACGGGCAATATGGCCAAACCAACGCAGTCTCTCTCTGCATAATATGCTGCTTAAAGAAGGTTGCAAACTCCTTTGCCTAACCTCATCATCAGTTACAAAGTTGAACCACTTAATGCCCAAGATACTGCGTAAGCATCTGGAATAAAAAAAATCAAGGGTAGTTCTGTGTAGCGCAACAATGGATGTACGTATATGTACAGTCCCGGATCTAAAAAAAAAGAGAGCGGGGGGGGGGAGACAAGTGAGCCGGAAAAGACTGCCTTTTCATTGCAATCTAACATTTTACCCTTTATTTTAGAGGGCTTTAAAAATTTATTGAATGATGAGCGAAATATGAACAAATTTAATCATTTTACTTCCACTTTTACTAGCATTCGAAAAGGGGTTGGAGGCATCGTACCCTATATACGGCCCTGTTTATATATAACTGAAACTTTCAATTCATCATAATAAAGACGTAATTACCTAACAATATTACTTTTGGTACAGCCTTCGTATATAAAGCACAATGTTTGTTTAATTCTAAGGATAGAAGTTAAAATTTGGCATAGGAATAGGAGATCCTTTAAAACCGAGGGAAAATATCGGAAAATTGAAAATTTTTACACTTGGATTCCAGTGTCAAAAAATGTCTATTGCATCTGGCCACTGCACACCAATTCTAACAAGGTAATTTCTAACAAGGTAAAATGTATGTGTTGTTCCAGTCTCAAAAAAAACAATCTTATTTCTTTCGTGTATTTTAGATATCGATCTGGGACTTTCGTCAATTCTTTGAGATCGATTTCTAGATAGAAATGTAAAATATAAGCTCACCGGACAAAAAATTAGTCACCCCTGGCTGAATGTCACCTAATAGCGCCTAACGCCTCTGTGCGACCGACGAAGAGCCGAAATCCTGTCTGGCATGGATGCCACAGTGTGCGGATGTAGTGCACATCAATATTCTTCCATTCTTCCAGCAGCAAATGCCGCAGTTCAGCCAGATTGGCCGGATGGTTAGGATGGCGCTTCACTCGTTGTCCCAAGTTTTCTATGGGATTCAAATCCGGGGATTTGGAGGGCCAGTCGAGATGTTCGAAGCATTCAAAATGCTCGTCATGCCAATCCGACACACTTCGAGCCCTGTGCACGCGACAATTGTTGTCTTGGAAGACTGGGGTATCCTTCTGAAATTCACTGTGGAGATGCTGCACAAAAGGCAACATGTTGTCGTCCAGTAGCTCCATATAGCCCTTCTGGTTCACGTGTGACGTCATCGCAACCAATGGTCCCATTTCCTCGTACGTGAAACAGCCTCAGAACATCACAGAGATTCCTCCAGCTTGAACAGAACTTTGTACACAGTCCGCATGGAAGGCTTCATGTGGCTTACGATGTACCCGTCGCCTCGCATCATTCGAATACAAGCAAAAACGTGACTCATCCGACCAGATCACAAGCTCCAAGAGTCGACAGTCCAGTCTTTGTGGTGCTGCGTCCACTGTACAGCCTTGTGCAGAGCTGTTAACATGGGTCTCTTCCGTGGTACTCTGCTCCAGATATCCATGGCGTGCAGTTCCCTTCAGAGTGTTCGTTCGGAAACAGCTTGTTGCAGGCCTGCATTGACTGACTGGAGCAATTCCTGCCTCGTTGCAAAGCGGTTTGCCCTAACAGTGTATGACACACTGTGGTGGTCCCAATTGGTGAGCACGTCTTTCTGCCGCAATTCGGGCGACGATTAGCGTTGGACTGTGACGTACACCCCTGCTGGAAGACCCTTTGGACAATACGTTTCGACACACCTGCAAAGGCAGCAACTTCTTGTACGCTATGCCCTTTGGCTCGGCCAAACACAATAACACCTTTTTGCCACTCAGTCACTTGGCGTGACCCATGTTTCATGGAGTGACTAATACACACGTGGCACACAACCACTTCTTGTCACTGTATGAACCCCGTAGCACGCGACACAGCTATTTGTAGGACATGGTTATTACTGGTGCGTCCTCTGTTACTGTCGAATGGACGTAACCCTCTTACGGCGGGATATGGCTAATGTTTTGTCCAGTGAGCTTATATATGGGTGTCTCTGATATAAATCTTAAGAAAACCTAGCTCAAAGCATAACCCCACCCAGGGGCATTACGGCGGATATTCAGAATATATGCGAGTACTTGGACTGTATATAAAAGGAAATTCCACCTGACTGCACTCAGTTTAGCAGTTCATATCTCAGTCGGCTAAATCAAAGGTTTGTTTTCGGGAATATGAGGCTTAATAGGCCTAAAATTTCCTTTTCACTGCTGTTTCATTCACTGCAGTTGTCATTGGACACCTCTCGCAGCATGCGCATCGATAATCTTCCGCTATTTTATCTGCATTTTCCATTATTTAATTTTCAGTTTTATTTGGTATTATTATCTCTCTAACAATTCAAATCATGCAATTGGACATTTTGAGCTCAGTGGTGTCCCTTCCGCATACCGTGTAATCCGTAAGGCAGGGGATGGATCTTGCCTGTTTGACTCAATATCTCACGCGTATCTCACCACTAGAATGTGTAATGAAGTTCGGGACTCTATTGTAGTCCAAGTAATGGCCAACTGGGAGCAATTCAAAGTCCTCCACTTTTCTAAATTCCAGCCTATGACATGATGCGACTGAAACATTTATAGCCTATGACACTCCTCGCATCTCTGACATGATCTGATGTGAGGAGTGTCAAAAGGACCCGTAGAAAGAACGGATATATACTGTATATTCTGGTACTCTATAAAATTCGTACATTGAATGAAGAAATAATAACGTCTGGTATAAACAAATACTTTGAGACCAAAATCCTGACCACTTGAATTACATTCTTTGTAAGAAAGGATGCCATACGGTACACACCACTGGAATTAAATATTTTTAAATATCTGTCGTAAAAGCCATTAACTGAAAGCGATAGGTAATAAATGAAGTGCTCAGTAATATAAGTTTACGTTTCATAAATTTACATCAACAAGGTTAAGAATAATTTATATTTCAAACTCTTGCCAATCGCGGATTTGGCTGTTCGCAAAAATTTGAGACCTGTTTCACTGATCGCTGATCGTTCGAGGAATTACCGTTCAATATTGTCCTTTAATAATTTGTAACATTAATTTACAAGTGCTACTGAAATTTCCGTCAAAATTTTCTCGTCATTTGTTGGCTTGTCGGTTTGTGTGTTTCACGATACCTTTCGAATGCGAGGGCCAAACGTAATGTGTTATGCGTAAAAGAAACATTTCTGATGCGAGGAGTGTCATAGGCTATAAATGTTTTCAACCCCATACTTTGTTACCACCGAAAACAAGGTAAATGAGAAAACGGTTGTTCCACTCTTTCTTTTTAACTAGAGGACCGAGATTAACTAGCTATGCGCAAAAAAAAAAAGTTTGCGATGTATGGAGTATTACAAAGTTATAGAGAATTTACCCCCAATGCACGGATCGAATATAAAACGCTATGTATCAAATGAAAGCTTATAACAAGGGAAGTATTATGGCTATAAGAGCTAACACCCGTGTTTCGTATCCCCCTAAAAATGTGTACATGAGAAAATGGTTGTTCTACTATAATATCCGAATGCTTGGACTAACAGTTGCGAGTTTGGTGTCAAATGGAAGCTTCTCATACGAGGACCATCTAAGGTTACTTCGAATTTTGTCATCAACCTTCTTTCCTTTCCCCTCCAAAAAAAGAAGAGAAATTTAACAAGGTGATATCCTAACGAGTTATATTTCAAATTAAAGCTTGTGATGTCGACAATACCTTTGGCTATTTAAAACACAAGAGAGAAAGGAAGTTAGGGCGACGATTTAGCTACTGAAGAATTGACGGCGACCTACCTCCCTTTGAAGTGAATACAAATTCAGTGACTGATTTAACCATCGATAAGTTTAATTTCATTTTTTCTTTTCAGGGCGAACTTAGTGTAAGGTTCCGGCATTTACCTAAGGAATTTCTGAAAAGCCATTCTTCGGGTGAATGATGTAGGGCGAGCTTCAGAAAAAGCAGTAACAGCCCAGGTGATTAAATACTTACAAATTACTTACAAAATACTTACAAGATCCCAGTTGATAAAATCTGAAAGATTTTTATTAAAGCACGTCGATAGCACGTCGATAACACAAATCAAGTCAAAATTAAATCTTTGGAATATCTAGTGTCAATTTGAAAATCTCTCGCGGCACACAGTTTGCGAGACACTGTTCTAGATCATAAGAACGTAATCTTTAGTAAGGTTAAAAGCACGGCACTCTTTAGAAAAGATCAAACTATATACAGTCAAATAGCCTGCTTAACGGTTTATTTAGATTATATCATTGTAACCAGGGGCGGCTCGTCTTTAGAGGCCCAGGCCACACCAACTTTTATCGTACTTTTAATTTTAATTTTCTTAATTAAAAATTTTGCCCTGTCTTAATTTAAATTTAAATTCTATTTCTCATTTTAAACCTTAAATTAAAATGAATAATGAAAATCATTATTCTTGTGAATGGTTTTTCTTGAATTTTGTTGCTTTATTTCTATTCACTGAAGCTTTAAGCTCAAAACTGCATGTTTTGCCTTCGTGGATGGGCAACTGAGAATGTGCCCAGAATCCTTTATCCTTCATCATGCAGAAGTACAGTCGAAGCCTTTTGGCGCTTTTCCTTTATTGCGGCTGTTTAATGGTTGGTGCATTGTTAGTATCAAGGCAATCATTTAACAATCAAAGAATTATACGTCTCAGATAAGCAAACAAGTCGTCATTTATTGACTGAATGCATAATCACTACTTTCTATTAGTACTCAGTAGGAGAACAACAGGGTCCATTATCTTTCTGAAGTATAAATATTAATAACACGATGCTTTGAAACTAACATTTATACATAGACCGAATGGGTATTATTTATGTCGGGAGTCCTGTAACAGATAGAGATAGAGATAACGAGGTAATATACGACATTAGATAAGCAGCTGGACTTTTAAAAATCTGTGAACAGAATATACTGCGTAAGCTTTTATTCAAAATGCTTATGCAGTATATCTTTATCTATTACGTGGTTTGGCTTTGAAACTAATGAAAAGGATAGGAGAAGGAGTCTGCAACTACCTTAGAGCAGTATTCTGTGCATAGAGACACTTCATTGGTTTGACCATGTTATCTGTATGCAACACTAGGGTTTAACGAATAAATTTATGAACAAACTGCCTAATGCTCTCATTAAAAGAGGGAGGCAAAGGATGTGGTAGAAAAACAATATAAAGGAAACTTGTTACAATTGTGCTGAAGTAGCCAAGTTCAGTAGCTTTAGTTGAGTTGAGTCTGGTTGACCTCTATAACCCATGGCTCCTGGAGGATTATGTACCAATGTATGTATACATATATGTATGCATTTGTAGGTAGGTACAGACCCGTACCTAGAAAAAATCGAGGAGGCAGAAACACAATCGAGAAAAAAAATGTAAATGCGGAGACCAAGAAACTGGATTTCCAATGAAATATAACATTTATCCCTCTTTTTACATGTCTTTAAAATCGTCATTGAAAAATGCATGAAATACAAATAAATGAATAATTTTTGCCTCTATTACCCTTACTAGCATTCTTAAAGAGGATAAGTATGCTCCCCCCCCCCCCCCCGATCGGCCCTGGGTAGGTTTGTGTTTCGGAAATGCTGCGCATCCTTTGGTTGTAGATCGAAATTGCAAACGATTTTAAATAGTACATGAGAGCTAGGTGCAAAGTAGTTTTAAAATAATTGGGAGTTCGATTTTCACTGATATAAAAAGAATATCCCGGAAACACAATCTGTGAAGGGAATCTCACTTAACGTCCTTCTAGGTGCTTAAAAGCGAAGTAGCTGAAAGAGTCGAGATGAATCCGATTCGCGGTTATTCTCCTCTCCCTTAATTTCCACGTGCAAAACTGAGCGGCCTTGTTCCGTGTATATCTAATGATGAATTGATCAAAAAAACTTTCTCAATTATGTCTGACTGATATTAAATGAAAGGGGTTTGTGTCTTTTTAGCGAAAATTAATCCACAGATTGAAGAGAGTACCTCAAATTTTATTCACTGCCAATCCACTGACGAAGCTGCACAGAAAGGTCAAGAAAACTAATGATTTTGTTATATAATACTTCTAATTACCGAATTTTCCGCTTCGTTAAAGGTAGCGGGAGCCTCCTTTCTCTCAGCCTCAATCTTCGTCAGAAAAGTAGTCCAGATATAGATGAGAATTCCTTTTTTGAATATCATTGAGAGGAATTATTAAGCGAGACGCACACATCACTCACCCGAGATCGTTGTTTGGTCCTTTGGCAATGCGAAGAGCAACAGATCGAGCTCCCCTCGCCCTGCCTCTCTCTCGACTCTATCATGCTTATGGTCATGCATCACGCTCTTTGGCGATGTCATTAATTTGGCTGACATTTGCTTCTCACATGAAGGGATTTACTAGGGGCTGGGACGGTATAATATTCGCGAAGACTTATGAAGACATCTTCTCTCACGGAAGCTATCAACCGAATAAACGAAACGTGGTTGGCAATGCACACCGTAACCACAAAAATGAAAACGAAATGAACAGTATTAACTTTGCTCAAAATGTAAAATTGCATCAGTTCACTTTTATCGGTTAATATCCTAGTGATAGTTGGTCTGAGCCGACACCTCCTGGAACTGAAAGCCATACCACTAAGTTACGATGTCAGCATAGGTAGCACACATTTCTTATATATTTATTTCAGCTTTTATCACTGGCGTATTTTTATACTGATCTTTATTAACGTTTATTTATAGATGTAGATTATTTAGAAGGAAAATTATTTAAATGTATTATCAGTACCATAAGGTTATACATAGAAGGTTTTTTCTAAATAATGTATTAGAAAAATTATTATTGTTATAAGTTATATAATTTTAATATTAATGCTTATAATAATTACATTAGTAAAACATTAATATTAAAATTCAGTGGTACAGCCTTTTCTAGGAGGTGCTTGCCATGTGAAGAACAAAATACATCAGAAACATTTTGGCCATTTTCATTTCTTTATAGGAAGTTTGCTATTGAAAGGATAAAAGGATACCAAATATATCATATAGGGAGCGTTTGCAGTTTCAAAAGAAAATGAATAATGAGCCATGTTTCTGTTGCAGATTTCGAAGATATAAAATAGTTAATTTTGCATCATGGTGAATCAGGGCATTCTTCTCGTTATCCTTTGGTGATATTTCTATAAACGTTTGATATTAGAAACTTTATGACAATTCTAAATGCACATCATATAATTAGTATATAAAGTTATTAACTTATTAAAGCAAGGTCTCCCAAATTTTCCTATCTCGTGAATCCATTTATCCTTTTGGAGAATATTTACGACACCCACAGGAAAAATTAGATGCAAAAAAAAGTGGGCAAACATTTGGATTTTATTTAAATGATGAAAATAAAAACTGCAGATTATACTATTTCAACTTAACCCTTAACTGCACACCTTAAATCAGAAAAGCCAAACGGAAACTAAATGTTGTGAAACTGTTTCTGTTCACGATAATGATTTCCTGCCAACACTAACTTTAAATGGCAACACATGAAGGTATGAAGAGGGGGAGGCACCCCATCATTTGAAAACTGTAGCCGAACGTCGCCATATTGCTCCTACTAGTAAGCGTGCATATCACTGTAGTAACGAGCGACAGAATGTGTTTAAAAATGGGTACGTGCGTAGCATATGAATGCGTCAATAAGCCTGCGAAAACGATCAAAGCGATAACATTTCATAGGTAATAAGTAATACTAAAGTTTTGCTTTGTAAATTGAAAACTTTTTTCTTATTTCAACTATTTATGACAGTAGCGTAGTTAGGTCTGCGGAAGGAGGTTGGGAAATTTTTCAGTGTTTAAAATATAAACTGATTAAATAAAGGTTTATTATAATTCATAAAAAGAAATAATAAATCAAGAAACGGGGAGAACGTAATACCCACATTATTCATTTCCTACGCTTTTGATGTACCTTAGTGAAATACAGAATTTCCGTTATGTCAATGAGAACCTAACTTGGAAGCTCCATAAGTTCTAAAATATGCAGTTAATGGAAAAATGTGACTGGAGATAAATTAAAGATCGTAATCAAATCAATTTAAATATCGAATTTCAATAATATTCGTTTAGTATTTAAATAGTTGCGGAAGCTGGAATATTGAATAATAATCTTCCATGTTATGCCAGTGAAAACCTAACTTGGAAACTCTATAATTCCTAAAATATGCATTTAATGGAAAAATGTGACTGAAGATAAATTAAAGATCATAATTAAATTTATTTAAATATATATTTTCAATATTAGAAACTTTTAATTAAACAATGATACAACTTTGAAATATTATGCTGGGGGGATTTAAAATAAAACTCATTCGCCCTGATTTCCAATGCAATGTAACATTTTTCCTTCCGTTTTACAGGTTTCTAAAAAAAATGAAGCATAAGTTTATTTTTCAATAGCATGAAATATAAATAAGTTTAATAATTTTTGTCCCTATATTACTATCATTCTGAAAGGGGGTGGGGACTCCCTAGATCCGGCCCTGCATTGGTTATAGTTTTATAATCAATCCCTATTTTACAAAAAAGATGCTGCGTAGCTTTCATTTGATATGTAATTTGTTGACTAACCTTAAGCTGGGGTTCAAAAACTGTGTTTAAAAACAAAAGTGAATGCAAATTCGAAGCCGAAAAAAGTAATTTTTTGTTTAAAAAAAAAACAAAAAACTATTGACCTTCCGTAAAAACTTCGATTTTACCTAGCAATAATTGTCGAAATAGTAATCTAATTTAATCAAAGGGTTTCAATCACTATTAGTACAAAAGGAAAATATAAAAACCTTTAAATGCTGAATAAGAATCTCTTTCGTACATGAAACAATTGCGATTTTATTGAACAGTATTCGTACAAAATATTCGGTTATATTGTAACTGAGGTACAGCGAGCGGCTTTCTGAGTAGGAACAACATGGCTACCGCCGTTCGCTGCGGCTACACTAGCGACCTATGCTAAAAGATAGTAAGGGCGCCCCCACTCCTCTTCCTACCCCCATGGATCAACATTGCTTTTGGGATCGCATCATCCTTCTGCTGACGGGTAAATATCGTCAAAGCAACATCTGTCGTCTGTGAGATTCAATGCGTAACTTTTTTGTTAATAGAATCAGTAGTGTTCTTCTAGTGATATTTTAAACGTAAATATCAATTTTTTTTAAAGTATTTATCTTTTATCATTTTAAATGTATGATTCGTTTACAAAAGATATTTGTGATATTGTAATTTAAAATAGGCGTTTGCTATCAATTTATACGGTAATGTTTCGATTTTTTAAAACATTTCTGTCGCCTCATTATTGATTTATTAAATCATTTATGTATTCATTTATTAATGATTTGAAAGGGTTTTTCTAGAAACAAAAAACAGATTAAAAAGCTGCTTAAGTGGCACTATACCATTCGCATTAAATTCTAATACTTTTTTCACTAATATTCATTTTTATATCACTGGGTGTCTGAAAAGTACAGATTTGAAATGGCACCAACCTCGTCCACAATAATTTTACAATGGGGCAATCGATGACGAAAGAAGAGCATATTTGGCCTAAATGCAGACAATTCAAGTCTTATATTTGCTTTCATTTATTAGCGTAAAAATAAGTTCGAATACCCCGCCTTCTCGAGGTGCAGGCCGTTAGTACCTTTCAAAAGAGATACTCTCTTGTGAAACTGAACGGAATGGAAGAGCTACCAGATTAGTATGGCTTACTGATCTGGACAACTATGGATACTTTTTTTTCCTACCCTGCTGAGAAGTTGTCAACCACACAGGGTCCTGGTGCTGACCATGTAAACCCACTGGACTGGAATGAATTATGGCTCTGAGCTTGATTATGGATCCTGAATGTACTGCACTGGTGGGCTTCTGTAGAGGGAAAATCTTCCGCTGTGTTTTCTGTTTGTTTGTGGGTTTACAGCCCCAAGTAAATAGATTCGCAGGATATATTTCTCAGCTGGTGGATAATCCTCAACAGAGGTCATCGCAAGCACGTGAACTCTTGCTCCTACTGGCATCGTCAAATTCTACATTGGAGGAAATCTTCCAGTGTAGGTGTCTTCAGCCTTTAGTGGTGAAGGAACGGATCTTTGCCCCATGTCTGCGATTAGGGGGCTGTTTGATTTTGTCGGCATTCCCTCTCTCAATAAACATAGATTCTTTAAACATCCCACTAATCATTTTCTCCATAGGTAATTGGAATGTGAGGACTCTGCAAAGAGGTTATTATCTGGATGTCCTCACACAAGAATTCTACAGTTATAATTTAGATATTCTCGGGTAGAAAGAGACCAGATGGACAGATAAAGATCAGATTCTTAAAAATAATCTTAAATATCTCTTTTTCGGGGAGGGAAGATAATAATCATCTTCAACGCGTAGGTCTGCTTCTCAACAGACACGCCAGTGATGCTCTTCTAGGATATGAGTGTATTAATGAAAGGTTAAAGATTTGAATTAAGATTTGATTGTTAGCTTAAGGATATTTGAATTCTGTCAAGAAAGGAGATATTGCCGTTGTACTAGGTGACTTTAATGCCAAAGTTGATACTGACTCTGACCTATGGAGAGGGGTGATAGACCCTTTTGGTATTGATAGCAGCAATGACAATGGCAACGTCTCCTACACGTAAGTAAACTTAGTGGTTTGAGAATAACTAACACTTATTATAAACACCACGACATACATAAGTACAAATGGGTTTCCCCAGATGGGCTGCATAAGAATATGGACGATTTTATATTGATTAACAGCAAATGAGCTAGTTCTGTTAAGAATGCCAGGTCATATAAGGGAGCTGAAATTTCATCTGACTATTATCTTGTTAAAATCGCCTTGCAACTTAAACATACGAAGTGTTGTGCTAAGGTTAAAAGATTTACCTTTAATACTGAAGCTCTGAAAGACCCGGTTATAGCTAAAGCTTACCACGATAGGTTAATTAGTCATTATGACAGTCATGGTTTGCTTACTATTGAAGTTGAGGAAAAATAGGACCATTTTAAACAGGTTTTTTTTGGAAACTAACAGTACTCTTTTGGGAAAAAGGAGCAGAGGAGACAGAATTATTTGAGTGATAAGGCACTTCAGCTTATTTCAGAAAGAAATAACAGCAGGAATGTCCTTAATCAATACCCTACTAGTTCTAATAGAAAGCATTACAGAGATCTTAATAAACGTGTACAGGATTGGTTAGCTGCTATAATAAGAATCTTTGTCTTGATGGCTTGGCTCACAAAGCCGAGGAAGCAGTTAAACAGCACAACAGCAGAGAGCTGTACCAGATAGTTAATGTTTTGTGTGGTAGAAAACGGACAGGTATACAGGGGTTGAAGAATAAACAAGATCATGGAAACGTGGGCTGAGCATTTCAGTGATGTTCTAAACAATGTGGTTAGTTCTACTCCCATTGTTTTCAATGATGATAGATGCATTGGCGGCTTTAATGTTGGTCCTATAACACAGTGTGAAGTTATTTTAGCTGTTTTTAAATTTAAACTACATGAATCACCAGGGGTAGATAAAATTGCTACGGAAATACTTATAGCTGGGAATGTTTCGGTTACCACATGGATGACTGAAATTTTGAATATCTTTCTAAGTTCTTTGCATGATTGTGCTTAATAGAATTAAGAACCTGGTTGACAGGCAATTGCGTGTTGAGCAATGTGGATTCAGTAGTGGTAGGGAATGTGTAGATCAGATATTTTCACTCAGACAGATTCTCAAGAAACGTTTAGAGTTTCAGAAACCATTGGTTACTAGCTTTGTTGATTTCAAAAAGGCTTTCGACTCTGTTGATCGTCATAATTTGTGGTTGATTGTGAGATCATATGGTATACCTTACAAGTTAATTAACATAATGAAAGCTCTCTATAATAACACTGAGTCATGTGTGAGAGTTGGTAAGTCTTGTAGCAATTGGTTTAGCATTACTTCTGGTATTCGACAAGGGTGCATTTTGTCTCCTTTTCTCTTTAGTTTGGTTATTGATTATGTACACTCGAAATTCACTTCAAAGGAAAGTTTCTGGCCTTAAATGGTCTGGAGATACTAAAACTTCTGATTTAGATTATGCTGATGATTTAGCCCTTTTGGCAAATGATGTTGATGAGATGAACTCTTTCATTCGAGCCGTTGATGAGACAGGTAGTAGAGTAGGTTTGGTTATAAACAGAGAGAAAACTAAAGTGATGAAAATTGGCCAGGCAGGCTGTGATTTAATTAATCTGAATGGTTGCTGTCTTGAGGAAGTGTCACAGTTTAATTATCTTGGGAGTATGTAACAGATACTGGTGATATGCGGCATGAGATTAACTGACGAATTTTTAACTGACGTTGCCGAAACTTTTAAGAATCTATGGAGAGTGTAGAGAAATAGGCGTATACATCTAAAGACTAAAATTAGGCTGTAATATAGTTTGGTTCTTTCTAGGGGTTAGTTATAATAATGAAACTTTGCAAACAAGATGATGAGAAACTTGATGCTTTTGATTCTAGATGCTTACGCAGTATATTGGGCAATAGGTGGTTCAACGTTCTAAGTAATGATGAGGTTAGTCAAAGGAGTCAGCAACCCCCTTTAAGCAGCATAATTTGCAGAGAGAAATACCGTTTGCTTGGCCATATTGCCCGTATGGATAATTATAGATTAGCGAACAGTGTACCTAAAGGCGTCACAAAGAGGGGGAGACCTAGGATGCGGTAGGCAGACAATGTCAAACAGAAATGTTAGAATTGGTGCATAGTGGCCAGATGTAGCAGATGTAGCTGAGGACAGATACGCTTGGAGAACTAAATTGTACTGTCTGGTTGGACCTCCATAGCTCATGGTTGATTGATGATGATGATAATGATGATGAGCAGACACACTTTAAGTAAAGTGAAATTAGCACTTGGTTTTCATTTTATTGATAAAACAGCTCTATGTTCTAGAAAAGAAATTCCGAAATGGAAAAAATATTTAGAGTGTGTTCAGTTCGAACGATATTTGTTACAAAAAGCATCAAGTTTCTAGAAACGTCTTCCGAATCCACGAAAAATGTGTTTCTAACTCCAGTTTGCGATACACTATCATAAAGAAATAATATCACCATCCAGTACCAACTCCTTTCCTATATAGTCTGTAACATTGAAATATCCAGTAGAAATGATCGGAAGTACACGTAAACAAGAGGCAGCTGAGTCGGGCCCATATATGCAAATGATTATAATATGGGCAAATTTCTCCCACATTTTAATCATTTGCATATCTGCAAGCATTTGCCGATATCAGCGAGAATGCCTCTGCCACAAGTTGCAACTAAGACCAGTTCTCGTGAGAAGATTCTTCCGGGTTCGATTTCTAGAAGAAATTACAGTTTGTATGGAATGCCAAGGCAACAGATTCGCCGCCATATCTGCAGCTGAGCGAAGTTGAGAGAATATAGATTATTGGCTCTGAGAGGCTGGATGGTCAACTAGCCGTATTGCACAAGATTTGTGCCCTATAAACACAACAGATCGCTGCTGGCAGCAGTTTTTTGAGAGAGGTAGGTGTTGCTTTCATCAGCCACGGAAGTTCCATTTAACCAGCCGCAAGCTTACGCCGCTCCTACAGCAACTCTATATACCATCAGAAAAGTGATAAATGTTGTGTCCCATCACAAGACAAACCACATCTCGAAGACTGCAGAGGCAAGAATTCATTCATGGCGTCATTGTGTCGCCTGCCCCTAACCAATGACCATCATTGCCAGTGTCTGGAGTGGTGTTGTGCTGGAGTGAACTGGAACACAGAATGACATTATGTGGTATTAAGGGATGAATCTAGCTTTTGTTTGGGGTCCGATGACCCCGTGTTCACTTATGGAGAAGATGTGGATAACGGACTAATTCAAAAGCAATTGTCGAGCCACATACAGCACAAGTGGCAGGCGTCATGGTCTGGGGAACACTTAGCTATGATAGCCAAAAACATCTAGTGTTCCTTACAGGCAGATTTACAGCTCAGTAGTATGTGGAGCATACCTGGATGCTGTTGATATTCTTCTCGTAATAGGGCTGCCTGCCTCCGCATACTGCAAAAATCGGAAGAGAAATTCTACGAAAAGTCTGGAGTGGCCAGAAAGATCCTCGGATCTGTTCCCAGTAGAACATGTATGGGATATAGTTGGATATCATGTGAGCACCCACCTGCAATGAGCACAGATTAACAGGCACATTGCAAGACCAGGTGTAGGAACCGTGGTGAACAGTGTCGCAGGAGACTATCAGCGGTCTCTGCAACTCACTCCTGCAACACCGTGCTTAATGTATTTGAAATAGCAGTGATTGTACAGTCGCTCAAAAAAGTATCCGAACACTACGGTTGATTACAGAATTCAGAAAAAATATCTGGCAACGATTTTTTTTAGAAATTAGTAATCTGGCAACCTTCGTGTCACGTGTCACGTGACACGAAGGTTACCAGATTACTAATTTCTAAAAAAATCGTTGCCAGATATTTTTTCTGAATTCTGTAATCAACCGTAGTGTTCGGATACTTTTTTGAGCGACTGTACCTCTTTCTAGATCTTCTTTCTGATGTGCTTTATTTTTCTGATAATAAAATTGTCCATTAGTTTTGAAAATTTAATCATGTCTTCCCTTTCTTCCATAATGATCCATACGTAAATATCAGTTGAATTTTCCCACCGCATTTGGGTATTACAATTTCAATGTTGCAGAGAGTATTTCATTTTCTGTTTTGTTTTCCTTATTCAAAAGCGATTCAAGATTGGAATTGGGAAGACTGGTCACGATGGACCTCGAAGTGTGCGTCCGCCATTTTGCTTTTCAAGTCGTCATCGTGCATGACGTAAGCAACAAGAAATGACGCCAGCAGCGATTTTTTTTTCTTTCAAATAAAATTTCAACACTTTCCGACGGATTCCAGAAGAAATATTTCAGAGTTTACAAGAATAAACTGAAAACATCCATTGGCATCACATGGAGTCATTAAACTATTGCAAATGCATAAAATAGAAGTAGTAGTAGTATCCTTTATTTCCATTTATATTAAATTTTGATACAATATAAGTATTTACAAAAATTTTGGAAATATACAACTCCATAAGAGTTCATAGACTCGCACGCGGAGTATAGGTTTAAAATAAAAAAAACATATATAAACATTAGAAACAACATTTTAAGTATATTACCATATTCATATTTTCTGTCACGGTTAAATCAACAACATAGTAACAGAATCAATAATAAACTATAAATACAACAATTTTTATTCAAAAATTTAACATCCAAAAGAGCAAACAAATAAAAAGAAAATTTTAGAATCAGAAATATAGGGGAAAAACCCTTCAACCTAAATAAATTTTTCTATATCATCTATATGACAAATCCAATCTCTTAGTTTTCGAGAAAACGTAAAATAATTTATTTCATCCTTTATAGTTTCAGGTAAACTGTTAAATATTTTAGGCGCCAAAAAATATAATGTTTTTGCGTAATAGGTTTCTTCGGAAGTGGTACAATGAAATTAATATGTGCACTTGTGTACATATTAATGTAAAAATGCATTCAGTATTAATATTGTATTTTCTGGGTTTCATAAACACATTTAATTGTAATTGTGTATGAGAGGGCATGGTTGAGCGTCAAGGTAAAAAAAGGAGTACGTGAGAGGAAGATTTAAGAGTGATGGGAAATTGTACATGGCAGTAAGACAGCATCCCTCGTGTGTTGCTCTATATTCTGGTGAATTTTATGACCTTCTGCGAATTTGTAAGATCGATACGAAATTCTAATTGAACCAGAGACTGACTACAGAAGTTCGTAGAACCAGACTCTCCGATCAGTCTGCTCCAAATGCATCTGCCCTGGGGAGGAAGGGCTGCAACATCTGTCCATTGCAACGTCCACGCAGTTCCACACCTGAGTCTTCTCCTCTTTCGAACACGAGGATAGCAACGTTATTCGATAGAACAAGATAAGTGCATGATAGCAAAAAACTATCATGACCAGCGCAATCTCTTCCTACATGAGAGGCTGCTTAAGGTGACTTCATGTGGTTGATAACTCTTCTATATGAAATCATCATTTTCATGAAGTAAATCCTTCACAAACTACAGATTTTTGAAGTTCTGGCATCATAAACCCCCAGAAATTAATAGAATGCAATAGATTGAGCTAAGCTGGTCATAAAATAAATGGAATAGGATATAAATTTGCTAAACACGGTCTAAAGAGAATTTATCTTCATGTTTTTTTTATGGCAAGAGAAAGGTCAATTTCTGCTAATCAGATCCCTTATTCTTTCATTTCACGTTTAAAACACGCGAATCAGGTTTCGAGAATTCATTTTCGCTATTCTGATTTAATATTTAGGAGCAACAAGGGCTCTGCTTGGAAGAAATAAGGAGGCGCACTGCCAAACTTCCATCATGCTGTAGAAGCGCATTTTTTTTTTGATCAGCTGAAGAGCCTCCGCCATGGAATTCCCTTAAGGCAATCCGCCATGGAATTCCCTTAAGGCAAAGTCATGCACGTGCCCACCGGCCTCACACTCCGACAACGCATTTACGGATGGTCTCATGTGCAGCTAAAGGGATTAGTGAGGCCAGATGTCGTTACGATCATTGCAGATTCCTAGCAACATCATTTCCCTATACATCGACTACGACGTTACAATTTGGGACTTAATATTTTATTTACACGAAGTAGCAGAAGCTTCCACAAAAGAAGCCCTGCTTGTATAAATATTTGCGAATCTACTTTATCAACGATAACAAACATCTTAGTTAATCTATAAGTAATATCTGTGTAAATGAAAACAAAAATGCCATATATTATCGTTACAACAGCACGTCTGATAAAATTAATGGATAATTATTGAATGGTACGATACTCCAGAATCCTTAAATACATAGTTTTTTTTTTCTTAACTCTTGTGAGAGTAACTAACAGTAACTAGCAACCATTAAATCTATGAAATATTGTATTTATGCAAAACCTTAAGCAGAAACATAATCTGTCATCAGGAAAAGAAGTGGCGCCAATCGGTTGACCTCCTGACTAGGAACCTAACGATCTGAATCGTGTTCAAGGTCTCGATTTTTCTCCGCGTTTCCCTCTCTGCCCTCGATGAGAAACGAGACCAATCTCTCATCTCAGTTGATCATTTATAATCACCAAGCAGCAAAAAAGCGCCGAATGGCTTTCTTTGCTGTCCTTTAAGAATATTAAAACATTTAATGACTGTTCAGTTACGTTGGAGGCACAATAGCTTAAAGAGTTAATAACTTCATTCAACTGTAACTACTCAAAGTTTCTTATAAATTGTTTAAAATGATTATTCTCTTATTCTTATCTTTCCTTTTACAATTTTCATTTTACTGTAAAATGTTAATTTGTTCAGCTTTCAAAATATTCAATTTTTTAGATTTTTCCCTTCGCAAGATATTTAATGAAAGCAGTACCACGGAGGAAGAGGAAGGGATGAACATAACGATGCTGATTGTAGTATCCCTCGCCAAATTAATGAATGATATGTTTTTATAAGTTAGTAATTAGGTAAATATGCTCAAGGATACTGATATTTTTTTTTGATATTTTCGATGATCATTGTACATTTGACGATATTTGCGACCATTTTGTTCTGGTGTTATGGTTATTGCCTGTAGCTCTTTCTTTTGGCTGGCAACCGTCGTGTACTGTACACGATGGTTGCCAGATCACTAATTTCTAAAAAGGTCGTTGCCAGATATTTTTTTCTGAAATCTGTAATCAACTATAGTAGTGTTCGGATATTTTTTGAGCGACTGTACCACTGGGTGTTGCCAACGGATCCTTGAGAGCAAGTAGCGGCGTGAGAGAAAAGGCTCAGCGAGGAGACGGGCAGACTCGTATCGAAAATCAAAGGAATGAGTCATGCATTTCTCGAGGACTGAGATTCTGAAGGAAGGTTTCAGTGCAGGGTTTATGAAGTTCAACCCGAGTAATAATCTGTGTGACTATAAGTAACCAGAGGTCTATATGACCAACATATTCCTATTCTTCTAGCTTAAGGGAACGAATCGTAATCAGTCTGTGTGACTGCAGAGAAGTGAAGATATCAAAAAGAAAGGACAACCTCCTAATACGATCCCAGCAACAAAAAGTGAACATTGATGATGATCAGGTGATAAATAAAGCTCATATTAAATTTATAATATTTGCCTGCCAATTATTCACCAAATAAAAAAAAAAACTGTACAATTTTGGGACATACATCTCTCTCAAAGATTACATAGCATCAGGCGTAATTATTGACTGGCATTCGCTCGCACTAGATTAAATAATCCTCGAACCTCATTATAAATTTTAAATGTTTAACGTCCTCTACCCTTACCAGTGAAGGCCAGCGAAGTGCGACATCTAATTGACCACTCGAGAGTGAGGGGCGCGACATTTATGGCGCAGTAGGTTCAGGACGTGCTTCAATGAATAGAATGTGATAGAAAGGTCATCAGTGAAAAGATGTGCTTATTGGATTGGGTTGGGTTGTTTTACCTCTGAGCGGCACTTTTTTGCACACTATTGGCTAAATGGCCAGGTCACAAGGACCCCGAAGGCCCAGAGAAGGTTGGGGGAGGGGACCCACTGGAACAGCTGTTGGGAGACAGATGGTAGCCTCCCGTCAAGGCATCCAGCGTGTTCTTTAACGTGCACAGGGTATGGCTCTCCCGCACACGGGGCCACGGCTTAACGTCCCATCCGACGGACGGTGGCCTTTCCAAGCCCATCGGTGTCCCCTACTGACCGTGGGCAAAGCGGGGAATTTTGCGGAAATAAATCTCAACGCTGACCCAGCTGGGACTCGAACCTGGGAACTACAGATTACGAGCCTGGCGCGCTACCGACTGAGCCACCCCCGCCCCTGCTTATTGGAGGTAGAACGGAAACTGCAATAACGGACTTTTGCTTAAATTTTAATTGGTGGAAAGAACGTTTTCTCTTATGTGTGAAGGGACTTGGACGTGTTCGACGTACCCTTTGCTTCCGCGGTGGAAGAATTCCTCTTCATCCCAAAGTAATCGCCGTGGCACAGTTCCACAGTGAAGGATGATATTCTCATCGACAACGCATCACAGGAAGATAAGGTCAGCAATTTTCTCTTTCTGATTTATTGTTGTTATTAGTTTCCAGGATGGACAGGGAACTTAGAAGTAAAACTAAGGAAAAGGAGGCTAGGGTAGGTTTGGGTTGCGATGATGTATATGAAGTAGGTCGGAAACTTCTTAGGGACAAGAGTATGATAGGAGTCAGTTTGAAAATTTGTTAGTGGAGCATGATAATGGGGAAGAAGAGTGCAAAGATTTTAGCATGAGCAAATCAGCTTCTGGGGAAAAGGCCAATGAGCCTTCTAAATCGAAAGAAATGGATCTTAAATGTAAAATGAGACTAATGGAAACAGAATGGGAGAGAGAAAAAAAAAGATGGAGAGTAAAGATAAAATTAGAGAGAGGAAAAGACAAATTTAATTAGAGAGATGGAAAGAGAAGAAAGAATTAGAATCACAATTAGAGGAACAGAGAGGGGAAGGTATCAAAGTATTTTCGAAAATATGAAAGATAACAAAAAAGTTTTCAAGAAGAGTCAGAAATGATCTGTGTAAGCTATCTCTCCTAATATGATGTTGATCCACCACGCGCCGCCAAAACAGCTCTTACTCGGCGAGGCATGAACGCTATGCTTAGAGTTCTAAAGGTGTCTTGTGATATCCGGTACCAACACATTAACAGCAGATCCTTTGACTCTTGTAAGTTACATTGTTCAGCCGCTGCAAATCGGATATGCTGTTCCAACACAAACCACAGATGCTCGATTGGATTGATGTCTGGGGAATTTGGATGCCAGGACAATACCTGGAAGTCTCCCTCATGTTCGCGAACCATTCTCGAACAATCCTGTCAGTGAGGCATGGCACATTAACCTGCTGAAAGAAGGCACTACTAGAGGGATATACCGTTTCCATGAAAGGATGTACCTGGTCTGCAATGATTTTTAAGTAGGTTGTAGACGTCATAGTTTCCTGCACATGAAACACTGGACCCAAAATTTCCCCAGCAGAGTATTTCCCAAAGCATTACACTTCCTCCACCAGCTTTCTTTAGCCCCATGTTGCATCCTGGTGCCAACACTTCCTCAAGCAAATGACGTACACGTACCCGGCCATCGACGTAGTGCAACAGGAAATGAGATTCATCGGGCCACACGACCTTTTTTTAATCATTCAAGGTCCAGTTTTGTTGCTCGCGTGCGTGTAGGCGCTTTCGACGGTGAACCGAGGTTATCATGGGCATTCGGAGCGGCCTGTGGCTACTCAGCCCCGTTTTCAGCAGGGTTCAATATAATGTGTGTTGTGACACATTACTCCCGTCAGCAGCATTCAAATTACGGGCAAGGTGCGACACAGTATCCCTTCTGTTGGCTCATACCATATGGGATAGCCTTCGCTCACCTCTATCATCGATGAGCCGTGGGAGGCCCAAATTACTTGCTGGGGGGGGGTCGTGGTTTTTCCCTCCTCGGACCCCATTTTGAAGGTACTAACCACAGTTGACCGTAAGCACCTCACAAGCCTTGCCGTCTCAGAAATGCTCTGACCCAGTGGTCGGGCCAATACAATTTGGCCTTTCTCAAACTCACTTAAGTCTGCTGACTCTCCTATCTCAAAAACAAGAATAACACTGATTAACATGCTCAGTATCAAATGTTATTTATACCGTTTCATGACCTTCATTACGTGCCGTCGTTTACCTGCAGTTGCTTCGATTTGCATAAAGACGAGCTGGTCATAATGTTTTGACTCTTCTGTGTATATAGGAAGTGAGGATAGATCACCTCGCTATAATTTTAGCAGATAAATTACAAGAAGCAAAGTGAGCGATAAGTTTAGTAAAGATAACTACATGCCTAAGAAAGATAGCGTGCATAGTTTGGTTTGGTTTGTTTTACCTCTGAGCGGCACTTTTTGCACACCATGGGCTAAATGGCCAGGTCACATGGACCCCGAAGGCTCAGAGAAGGTTGGGGGAGGGGACCCACTGGAACAGGCTGTTGGGAGACAGATGGTAGCCTCCCGTCAAGGCCATCCAGCGTGTTCTTTAACGTGCACAGGGTATGGCTCTCCCGCACACGGAGCCACGGCTTAACGTCCCATCCGACGGACGGCGGCCTTTCCAAGCCCATCGGTGTCCCCTACTGACCGCGGGCAGGGCGGTAGCGTGCATAGTAGAAGTAATAAGAGAAAGATGTTTAATAATACTGTAAATAATATTGAGAAGTCTATTGTTAGTAACTTAGAGCAGTGGGTCTCAACCTTTTATGCTTCACGTATCCCTGGAAATGTGTATGTAACTGGCGTACCCCTTGTATAGATAGATAAAACTATAGTTATAGTATAACAATGGGAATAAAATAAAACATATATATCAGTGGTTCTCAACCTTTTATGCTTCACGTACCCCTTGGAAATGTGTATGTAACTGGCGTACCCCTTGTATAGATAGATAAAACTATAGTTATAGTATAACAATGGGAATAAAATAAAACATATATATATATCAGTGGTTCTCAACTTTTTATGCTTCACGTACCCCTGGAAATGTGTATGTTACTGGCGTAGCACTTGTATAGATAGATAAAACTATAGTTATAGTATAACAATAGGGATAAAATAAAACACATTTATACACATTAAATTTTGTATTCATAAATTACCTATATCGATAAATACAAAAAATGACATTTTTGCACAGCAGTGTTGCCAACTTAGCGACTTTGCTACTAGACCTAGCGACTTTGGAGCTCTCACGGCGTACCCCAAAATATTTTACCGCGTACCCCACGTTGAGAACCTCTGACTTACAGAATAAGGAACGTAAGAATGTACAAGGTAGAATAGTCATTAATGATAAAAGGATATCAAAATGTGGCGAATCTAAAATGATTAGTAGGTATGAAGATTTTAAATTAAAAGGCAAAAACGTAGTTTATCTGTATATTTCTAATACAGATAAAATGGAGGTTGGTAGGATAAATATGGAAACTGAAAGAATCAATTATGAAATCGAAGAGCTGAAGTATATGCCAGCTGAAAGTAATAACTTAGTGGATGTATTTAATAGTGATCAGAAAATTGTCCTTACTCTTAATAATGACAAAGCAGCGTGTTCTGATGCAATGTGTGTGAACGCCAAAGCGACTGCTAAATGACGGCACAAGGTAGATGCCGAAGCAGCCAAAATGGAAAGTGATATCAGTAAAAGATATTACCTCGTCGAAGTAAAAGTGAATCAGATAAAATAGTTAAGGCAACCGATGATAAAATTGATAAATCTAGACAGGGTGAATTAAGTATTAGTAACAGTATAAAATATAGTGAAAAGCTGTGTAAGGAAGACACTAGGCAGACTAGCAGGCTGCAACTACGCAATGGCCGAAATGGCGCAGGTTGATACTGGCAAGGTAGTAAGCAGTGAAGTGTGTAAGATGTTTTGAGTTTTGTTAATAGTGATTATGATAGTGAAATTTATGCTTACGGTGGAAATGGTATAGTTATCAAAGCCAGTGCTATTTATAGGAAAGAAATTGATTATGTCAATCTACAGTATATGAATTGCAATTATGTTAATTCCTACACCGATAGGAATTGGAACGTTGATCACAATGAGGTAAATTGCAACTGCATTAATTGTAATGATAAAGATTGTCGCTAGAGAAGAGATATTAAAAGTGAATTATATTGCCGACTGTATTGAGAGTAAAAATGCTACTAATGGAAAGAATGTTTCTATTGATTGCAATGATAATCGACTTGATTGCATACAAATGCCTGCTGGAGGTAAAGTAACTAAGGAAGTGTGTTCTGATGAAAATAGTTTAATATATGATTTTTGTGAAATTGTTATTAGCAACGAGTTGGATAGTAAGATAAGCAGTGAAGATGAACAGGAAGAAATTAGAGCAGATAGTAATCCAAATGCTATCAGTAAATAGGGCGAGACTGGTTTTGGCGTCAGTGACGTATTAGCGGATAGAGGATTAAATATCAAGATTATATACGGCAAAATTTAGAGCAGTTGGCAAAATTCGAAGCCACTTAGTAAAATACAGGTGAGTTGGCAAAATTCGAAGCCACTTAGTAAAATACAGGTGAGTTGGCAAAATTGGGACAACTTCGCAAAATCTTGGGGAGTTGGCAAAATTCGGAGTGACTTGACAAAGTCGTGGGTAGTTGGCAAAATTCAGGTGAGATGTAAAAATTGGGATTTTTTTCTGTAAAATTATGGCGAGTTGGCAAAATCAAGGGGCAGTTGGCAAAATTTGGAATGGGTTGAAAAAATCATGGGGAATTTACTATAGTGAAGTGTTAGATATAAATTGTGAAAGGAAATAATGCGTGGAAATTGTAACTAATGGCGATCCAAATGCGAACGTTGAACAAAAATCCAGTGAGAAGATAAATCCGGAATGCATGATGGGGTTGATACCCAACAATGTGGGTAGTTACCAAGGTAGTTGATGAGAGAGAAAGATATTTTTCAGGATTGACTGGGAGAGCAAAATTAGGTGCCCATGAGATAAAAATGGAACCTGGGTTCATGCAAAAGCGAGTATACAAATATAGGGTTCCTGAGGCACTTAAGTTTCAAGTAGAGACACAAATAAATGAGTTATTACAGACAGGAATGATTGAGCCAGCGGTGAGTGAAGTCGCGCATCCAATTGTCTGTGTAGCGAAAAAGGAGGCACTATGCGTCTCTGTGTGGATTACCGAGCCCTGAATTTAGGGACAAAGCAGGATGTATACCAATGGAAAATATTACGGATTTAACAGCACTGGTGGGAAAGGCTAGATACATCACCGCGTTAGATCTTTAAAGAGGATACTGGCAGATACCTATGGATGAAAGGGGAAAGTCCCTCACAGCATTTAATACACACATGGGGCACTTTTAGATGGACGTTATGCCATTTGGGCTAAAACATTCAGCTGCTACTTTCCAGAAAATAATCAACCAGGCATTGGATCAACATAGGGGCTACTCTTGTGCATATATTGATGATGTGGCCATATTTTCGAAAACATGGCAAGAACATATGAAACACATAAAGAAGATGTTATTAAAATTTGAAAGCTTAGGGTTCACTGCTAATATTAATAAGAGTTATTTTGCTCAACTGAAGGTCCTATACTTGGGGCACGTGGTGAGTTCAGGAAAGATAATGCCTGATCCCAAGAAAATTACAGCTGTAAAAAATCTCTCTAGGCTAACTACCAAGAAAGACCTTAGGAGTGTGCTGGGCCTCTGCCGCTATTATAAAGAATACATCCCCAATTTGCAGAAGTCGCTCAGCCATTGACAGGAAAAAGGGTGACTCTTAAAATCCCTTGGTCAGAAGTGGAAGAGCATGCTTTCCTTATATTGAAGGAGAGATTTTGTGCAGGTTCTGCAAGATATGCTGCAGATCACAAGAAACCTTCCCACTCGATACAGATGCCTCTGACCTGGCTGTCGGGACTTGTTTGTCACAAAAGGATGCAGAGGATAACTAGAGACCAGTTGACTTTGCAAACCATCACCTAACTCCAATGCAAGCGAGATGGAGTGTTGTGGACAGAGAAACCTATGCTATGGTTTGGACTTTGAAAACATTCGAACACTGGAATTTTGGCACGAAGTTACATGTTGTATCCCACCCAATCCTTTGAAATACCTAACACAAGGCTACCCTCAGGGTGCCATATTGCAGAGGAAGTCTCTTGCACTAATGAGATATGATTTGACAATTTCTCCTAGATCTGGTAAAACTCATGTTAATGCTGATGCACTCTCTCGATTAGTTGGTGGTGGAAGGGAAGAAACAAATTATTAGATACACGAGTAGATACACACCAAGAGAGATGGCAACTGACTGCCGACGGAAATTCAGAGAGGGAGAATTGCTAGTCTGATAGTGAATCTCCCAAGTGTGTGTGTGTTTATTTATTTAGGAAGTGCAGAAGCAGATCGAAATTTTATAAAGTCTAAGTGAGAACTATTTCACAATGAACTTTAAGTGAAAAGAAAAGATGAATTAATTCTGTTCGGAACACTTTGGGACTTTGAGTTTTCAAGTCCAGAAATAAGACTTAAAAACGTTTAGAGAGAGGATTGTAGTATCCCTCGCAAAATTAATGAATGATACGTTTTTTTTTAAGTTAGTAATTGCATAATATATGTTCATGGATATTTTTTAATCATTTTATTGATAATATTTTCTATGATCATTGTACATATTGATGATATATGTGACCATTTTGTTCTTGTGGTATGGTTATTGCCTGTAGCTATTTCTGTTGGCTGGGAACGTCGAGTTGATGATACTGCACCTAGTGCACGAAATGCATCGAAAATGTGTGAAGACATGGGAGACGATCCACCTCCTATGATGATAGGAATGGAAACCGCTCTCATTGCTGGCGGCTGTGATGAGGCACCTTTCCCCACCTTCTCCTGTTCCCTAGAAAGGTGTTGGCCTGCCGCATGAAATTTTAAGGGAAGTAGCGGCGTGAGAGAAAAGGCTCAGCGAGGGGACAGGTAGATTCGTATCGGACATCAAAGGAGTGAGTCGTGCTTTACTCGAGGACTGAGATTCTGAAGGAAGGTATCAGTGTAGGGTTTGATGAAGATCAACCCAAGTAATAGCTGTGTGAATATAGGTAACCAGAGGTCTGCGTGACCATATACATATCAGAAGTCTGTGTGACCGTATGTAACAAAGGTCTATGTGATCAAGCATATTCCTATATTTTTAGCCTAAGGAACGAATCGTAGTCGGTCTGTAAGACTTCAGCGAAGTGAAGATATCAAAAAGAAACGACAGACAACCTCCTAATGCGATTCCCGCAACAAAATGGCAACACTGATGATGATAAGGTGATAAATAAAGCTCCTATGAAATTTTCAATAATTATCAGCCAATTATTCACCAATCAAAAGAGACTGTACCGTTTTGGGACATACATCTCTCTCAAAGGTTGCGTAGCAATAGGCGACATATTGACTGGCTAAGCACTCTACGACACTGGCACTAGATTAAATAATCCTCGAACCTCATCATAAATTTTAAATGTTTAACATCCTCTACCCTTACCACTGAAGGCCAGCGAAGTGCGACATCTATTGATCACTCGAGAAGTAGGGGACGCAACAATGACGATGGGTTGGGTTGTTTTACCTCTGAGCGCCACTTTTTTGCACACCATGAGCTAAATGGCCAGGTCACATGGACCCCGAAGGCTCAGAGAAGGTTGGGGGAGGGGACCCACTGGAACAGCTGTTGGGAGACAGATGGTAGCCTCCCGTCAATTCCATCCAGCGTGTTCTTTAACGTGCACAGGGTATGGCTCTCCCGCACACGGGGCCACGGCTTAACGTTCCATCCGACGGACGGCGGCCTTTCCAAGCTCCATCGGTGTCTCCTACTGACCGTGGGCAGGGCGGGAAATTTTGCGGAGATAAATCTCAACGCTGACCCAGCTGGGACTCGAACCTAGGAACTACAGATTACGAGCCTGGCGCGCTACCGACTGAGCCACCCCCGCCCCTACAATGACGATGTAGATGAAGCGAAATGAAGAGATGTTCAAATGTTTTCATCAGGAGAAAGCTTTTCTTGAAAGAAATCATCGCAAAATATCATTGATTTACAATCAAATTTCCAAGTACTAAAGTAGCGAAAGGAGGATTACGGGGAAACATGTAAGTATTGGTAACCTACAGGATTGCAATTCTTCTCACATTTCAACCTATTATCCCGCGTCCCGCAGAAACAAATTTCGAAATGCAAAATGTACCTAATTTTGTATTTTACATTTTTTAAATCAGAAAAATTGGATGTATATAAAAATCAATATTAGCAAAACTATTTGAAAGCTGACGTGTCAAACCTCGATTCATGCATTTAAAATTTAAGATATTTTGTTAAAAGAAATTAACGCTAGGCAAAATTCAAAGCTTCTTCTTTCAAGAACAGAAATATAAAACTGCTACACGCAAACTTATTAATACGGAAAAGACGTGTTTATTACGGTGAAATTCTTTTACATCTGATGCCTTATGTTGATGGATGTGAACTAAAATAGTGCTCAACAAACTGCCGCATAGCATCATCCAAATTATGTGGTACACTATAAAAGCGGGTTAAAGAAAGGGCCTTTTGAAAAATTTGGATGGAGTATTTTGTGGAAAAGAAAAGTTCATTTGAAAAATATACCGAATTCTTCGCGCCAATCGAAAAATGCTTCGAAATGTTTGGTTTCCAAGGTACTTGTTTTTAAGTAATCCTCCTTTTGTTCCTTCAGTAATTGAATGCATGCAAGTGATGCAGAATATCAAAAAGCATGAAACGATTTTCATCAGGTGCTCAGATTTCTGCCATATGACATCACTGGCATGGGGAGACATCCCTCAGAACAGCATCAGAAATCTCTACTACCCCTCTATGTCGCCACGTGTTGCTGAATGTCTTATGACACGAAGTTTCATTACATGCTAAAGGACATACATTTTAGTTTATGCTGTCCGTTTAATTCGTTGCACTGAGCTGTAAACGATATCACTCCATGCCCATCTGATCATTGATGCTTTTCATCAGTTTCAGAAGATTCCGTCCCACTCCTTCTGGGTGAGAAATTTTCACTGTCAAGCATTGTATAGCATATTTGCTATATGGAGTCCGTATTAAAGTTATAACAGTTTTTAATAATTTATAATAAGCATCGATATTTGCAACATTTTCAAGTTATGTCGTTTTGTTTTTCATTTTCCCAAATTGTTTGATCGTTATTCTGTGATAACAATTATGATTTTGAGGTGCGTTTTGTATTTTTGTTTCGTTTAAATGTTTTGATTTTCTGTTGGTCATCAAAAATATAGAAAAAAAAATACTTTACTCTCATGTGTAGGAACAACAATCAATTGCTTGATCCTGCACAACAGTAAAAGTAAAAAAATTATGAACATTATAAAACAGCAACCAGTAACTGTTTAATTACTTGCCATTGCTTACCAAGAGTACAGAACATCCGACCTGAATCAAATTGCAAATATGAAACTTTCAGAGACCCGATACTTTAAGAAATTCCACTGTATCGAAGATCATGGCTGTAGTTGTGTGCACAGACAACGGGAGTTCGTTATGATATCGTACGAAAAGGCATATAAAAGGAACTGCAAGTGGAATTTCTTAAAGTATCGGGTCTCTGAAAGTTCCATATTTACAATTTGATTCAAGTCGGATGTTCTGTACTCTTGGTAAGCAATGGCAAGTAATTAAAAGGTTACAAAAAAGGTGATCAATTTACCTTGGCAGCTATCAGGAAAAGAGTCCAATAATTCCTCATGAGAAATAAACTGACGAATTCAAACAAAGTATTCAATATCGATACACTCGAAAACTGCCTAATTTCGGTCTAACATTACATAGATATAAATTTAGATTTTCCACCCGCAAACAGGAAGCTGCTTTAACTGAACGATAAGATATATTAAATATGCAGATGAAACTGGCGTATATTTCACACTGGAGACAAAAATTGTCTGTCTTCAGACACACAGACGACAAAGTGAAAATGACCGTTTTTCCTTTTGTACATGAGTTATAATAATAAATCATTTCTGAAGCATTCGACCAGTTGGCCCGGGAAGCTAATACGAGGTGTGTCAACAAAATAAAGGATGGAAAAAGATATGTGCGAAGGAAGCGAGACTCCAGAATGAAGTTAAACATACACCTGGAATAATGAAAGAGATCTGTCTGTTTGTGACAGCCATAACTCTTTGGGAAATTGTGGTAGACGCTTCAAAAAATTTCAGAGGGTTTTTGGTGGTCGTCTGATTTGCAGTTGACAATTTCAAGTCCAAATTCCTAAAGGGCGCTTGCTAGAAGCAATTTGATTTACCATGCTATTCCTACGGGAAATGATAATCGCTGCCGAAAAGATTGTTGCAATTTGATTTACCATTCTATTCCTACGGGAAATGATAATCGCTGCCGAAAAGATTGTTGCAATTTTATTTACCATGCTATTCCTACGGGAAATGATAATTGCTGCCGAAAAGATTGTTGCAATTTTCTGCTCCCTAACTGTGAACAAAAGAGTCATAACAACACGTAAATTCTGCGGCCTGTGAAAATAGGCGTGATTTCATCTTCGCAGTTGGGAACACTGCATTTAATCGTCATTCCTTATTATAATATCAACTATAGACGTGTTTAATCAGCGCTTAAGGGGAGGAGTGGAGTGTGGGGAAGGGTCATTAGAAAAAGAAATTCTTCAAACTAACACAACTATTATTCACAAAACTAAACTTTAGTGCAGTGAAAATATGAATATTCAGATTGCCTCTTTAAAGTGAGACCCGGGCAGCACCGAGTACCATTCAGCTAGACAAAAACAAAACATCCATGTCTTATCCAGTTCTCGAGCTCAGTTCGCAGCTAAGCCCTGTAACCTCTCCTCCAACGGGAGCAGAATATTTCGATGACATACTAAGTATCGAAACGCAGTGCGAAAAGATAAAACTTTTAGAGAATCAGTGATCTATTTAGCAATATATTTCATAAAATGTTCTCTTGTGTCATGATGTATGTAGTATACCTCGCATAATCAATTGAGTGATTTTTCTTATGATTTAATAAGTGCATATTGTAGAATATGTTCATAGATATTGATATTTCCAATGATAATAATTTCTATTGTCAATGCACATATTGATGATATTTGTGACTATTTTGTTCTTGTGGTATGGTTGTTGCCTATAGCTATTTCTGCTGACTGGGAACGTCGAGTTGATGACACTGAACCTAATCTCTACCCCTCTATGTCGCCACGTTTTCCAAGTACTAAAGGAGGTACCAAGTACACAAGATGCATGGAAAATGTGTGAGAACCTAGGAGGTGGCCACTGCTATGATGATAGAAAATGAAACTGCTGTCATTGCCGGTGACCGTGATGAGGCACCCTCCCCCACCTTCTCTTGTTCGCTCGCAGGTGTTGGCCGCTGATGACACTTTATGGCACTGATGGAATGTGCAGACGAGAGCTGATGTCACCTTGCTGATCTTGAGAGCATGAGCGGCGGGAGAGAAAGGGGAGCCAGGGGAAAGGGGAGAATCGTATCGGACATTAAAGGGTTGACTCGTGCGTTTCTCGGCAACTGAGATTCTGAAGGAAGATCTCAGGGTAGGGTTTGATAGATTCAACCCTAAGAATAGTCTATATAGACATAGTCTGTGTCCCAGCAACAAAAAGGCACCACTGATGAGAAGGATGTAAATAGAGCTCATGTAAAGTTTGCAACAAGTGTCTTCTGATTATTCATCGATCAAAGGTGACAATACAGCGGTGGAACATTAATTCTTCTCAAGGGTTGCATAGCGAAGGGAGGAATTATTGACTGGATAAGTACTCTAAGACACTGACACTGGATTAATTAATCCTCGAACCTCATTATAAATTTTGAATGTTAAACATCCCTACCCTTGCCACTGAAGGCCAGCTAAGTGCGACATCCATTGACCACAAGAGAGAGAGTGGGGGTGGCTCAGTCGGTAACGCACCAGGCTCGTAATCTGCAGTTCCTAGGTTGGAGTCCCAGCTGGGTGAGCATTGAGATTTATCTCCGCAAAAACTCCCCACCCTGCCCATAGTCAGTTGGCGACACTGATGGACTTGGAAATGCCACCGTCCGTCGGATGTGACGTTAAGCCGTGGCCTCGTGTGCAGCAGAGCAATACCTGAGCACGTTAAAGAACACACTGAATGGCCTTGACATGAGGCTTCATCTGTCTCCCAACAGCTGTCCCAGTGGGTCCTCTCCCCCAACCTTCTCTAAGCCTTCGGGGTCCTTGTGACCTGGCCATTTAGCCTGAAAAAAAAAGTGCCGCTCAGAGGTAAAACAACCCAACCGACCACAAGAGAGTGGGGGAACGCGAGTGTTGTGCTCGATAATACGAAAGAAATAGATTTTATTTGCACGGTTTACACAGATATTCGATTTCAAGGCAACTGAAGTACTTTATTTGCACGATTTTAATTCGATTCCTAATTTAAAACGCTAAAATTAAAATAGAAATGCAAAATTAAATTAAAATTACTTACCTTTTTCAGCAAACATCATGTAGTTTTGGCAATTAACACTACTTACAAACCGTGTAACAACTGTTAAAATTAGGGCTGACAATGTCATGTCGATATAAGTCTTTGAAAAATCACTAAAATGTAGATTTATTGTAGATATGGTTAGTTTCCGACTGTAGGACAACCTCCTATTTAAAAAAATAAAAACTTTCTTAGGCTCATGCGAATGCGGTACATGTGTGTGTTTTCGAAGAAATTGCAAGACACTAAAACTTTAAAATATAGTTAAACGTGTTCTGTTTGACTCTATGAGTGAAAAACTCTCATCGAAATCTCTTTATTATCGGATGTTAATAAACGTATTATGTCTTAATAACATTTTATTTTTATTATTATTTTTACTAAACGGAGATTTTGAGTCTTGGTGAAAATGATTTCATCGAAAGTAAATTTAAATTCTTGCTGTACACATTTTTCAAAAAGAAACTAAAGTATCATGGTTCTGAACTGTTTAAAATAAAGTGTCGTGAAGTATTTGATCCCAGATATCACAACTGTTGTTAGAATAATGCAGATGGCGTAACTACATGATGCACGTGATACTACGCAATGGGTGTTTGATGATTAGAGAAAGACATGTTTATGCTCTACGACAGAGAACGCACACGTGCATACCAATAGAAATGAACAGGGCCACAGTCACTCACACATGCAGATGGAGCATACGTGGATGCGAGTAAGAGATGGGATGCGAGGCATCTGTTTTTGCAAACGATGCTCATCGATCAAGAGAAACGCGGGGAAAATGCCGCCGAAACGCTAATTCCCTCCGAAACCTTGCAAGGCTACTAAATCCCGGATGACAAATGCTGCTTTGTCACTGCAGGTTTTGTTACGAGATGGGAGAGGAGAGAGAGAAGATGTGAAAGTGCCGTATCCTATTACCGAGCGAGGAACAATTCGCGATGGACATCACCGGCCGATTTAGCTGAACTGCCTCCATCCGCATCAGTTATCCCACGTGGAATCTGCCAGCATTTGAAGGTCTTCGCTGCTCTATCTCCCTCCGGCTCTGATATACCCAGTCTCTCTTCACGTCATCATCAGCTGTGCATCAGCTAATAATGACTGCTATGCAAAATGGATGCTCCTCCGGGATCAGCATCGTCGCCTCAACATCGGGTTGTACACTGTCCATCAACCCATCACTTGGAACATGGTCTTTAGAGCGCCTCTTGGGCAAGAAAAATGGGGAGAAAGGTCGAGTTCTAGGGATAGAGAGGGAATAGGGAAATGGCGCGTACATCGTCCAAAACAAGAGTAAGGAAAAAAATATCCATGAATATTTTTGAGACTAAAGGAGCAAATGGTATTGTTAGCATCATAAAATTTTCCTTTTTCAGCAACTGCATACCTAACAAGGAGAAGTCGTTAAAATTATCGGCTTAATTATCTGATTGGTTTAGTTCAGAAAATAAATAAATCATAAAACAAAATATATGTAAAGGGGATAAAACAGGACGAGTATAGACAGAGTGAAGCCAAAAGGCTCCCTTTTAGGGTCTGTCCAACGTCGCTGATATATCGCTCTCCGTGAAGTCAGAACAGGGACAAGTGAGCCATAGGATCTACATATTCTTCCGATCCTACGTGCCATTCTTTGTTCATATCTTGATCAATATTTCTCGCTGTGAAGTCTTACAGATATTTTTGCTTTTCGATCATGCAGACTCTGCATGAATAATTATACTTTGAATATTGAGAAAAGTATTGTTTCTTATCATACATTACCCCCAAAAGTAAAAAAAAAAGTACGAAGTGGGTGATCTGTTGCCAATTAATAATTAAGAAAATAGGCTAGACCAACCTTTAAAAACGCGTTTTGTCATAAAAAAGATAGTTTTTTTATTGTTTAAGAAACAAACTTTTCATTGTACAAAGCAATTTTGAAAATGTAAAAATAAATCTGAAAACGCCAGTTTTTCATTTAAAAAATCCAAATTGAAAATTTTCCAAGCAAATTGTTGCTAAAAAATTGGATCCATTATTAATTATATCCACAGCTCATGTTTTTGCTTGGATATTTGCACTAATATGCTCTATTTATTCATATAACGGCAAAAGTATAGAGGAAAAATTGTCTTGAGTTTGATGGGATCGTAATCCACGACCTCTTTACAACATGTCCGGTGCTCTGAGGTACTGGCCGCTGAACAATCATCCTCTATTGTTGATCATAAATAAGCCTTATGCTGGGCCATACACGATGGAGTTGGGAGCCAAGCAGGGCGCTTGACGAACCTTGTTTTTCTTGAGTAAGACAAAAGGGCTTGAGATTTATCTCCGCAATAAATTCTCTTCGAAACGAAGAACCAAAGAGAGTAAAATTTGTAGATGGAAGCCTGTCTTTAAAAGAGGGACAAATGTCTTGATATTGTTTTCTAACAGTCGTGGTTAAACGTACTGTGGCATATGAAAAAAGAAACATAAGTGGTACCTTTTGTTCATTATCATATCAAATGTATACAAAGGAACAAAAACATTTTGTTTTATGTTAAAAGTTTTTTTTTTTTACTTATTGTTGATCTTAAGCCTTAGTAAAACAAAAACGTTTTGTTTTATTTGACATTATATTATTTTAATAACTCTAAAGATTATACATATAATGATGGTTATTCACAGTTTGGGCAGATGATAATTGAATGATTACAGCATATGAACGTGCTACACTGAAACCAATATGTTTTATATTGTCACAAGAAGAGCTAAACCCCCGCAATGCCCTCGGTCAGAAAGGGAGCTTCAATGAGTTTGGAAAGGCGCCGTCCATCGGATGGGACTTAAAGGTATGGAGCCGTGTGTGGAAGAACCATACTTCGTGCACGTTAAAGAATCGTCTAGATGGCCTTGACGGGAGGCTTCCATCTCTTTCCTAACTGCTACTGAATGGGTCTCCCTTCCCCCAAACTGTTCTGAGCCCTTGGGGTTCTTGTGATTTGGCCATTTAACCCATTTAATTCACCATCTGGCAACAGCACAAGTGTTATAAGAATGTGGACATAAATAACGGATTTCATTTTCCGATTGACAGCTTCGGAAGAGACGCTTTTTCAACAAAGCTATAAATTTCACTCAAATGTTTCATTCTTCTGGGGGTTTGTGAGATCCTTTTCGGACTTTTCTCTACATTGTTAGGAGAAAGGCAAGACCATCCCTGCAACCAAGTGATTAGTGTGCTTGATTTCTGATGAAAGGGACCCGAGATCGAGCCCTAGAAAAGGTTTGGATGTTTTCTTTCTTGTGTAGTCCTTCCGCTGAAGTCTCGCCTTTCTTATAGATCCCTATGGCGTATTATATTATCAGGCTCCTGTCAGACGTCTGTGGCAAGCAGGTGCTTGAGAGATAATTTATTTTTTTATAGGATAAACTACTTACAGTTAACACCCCTATTGATACCAAGACACTGACAACCAAATGAAAAATGAAGAAATCGCTTTAGCTTTAATTTGTAATCTACCACTAGTCTTTATAGGATATTTTTATCTGGAAAAAAATTAATCTAAAAACTCGAACTTTTTTTCGTAGATGGTACCAAGGAATCAATATAAACCAGAGATGTTTGAACTTAGGTAATACAATTAATTTTATATTTTTTTAACTAGCTTATAATAAATTTATTTCAATTTTAGTTAAGATATACATATATATAGAACAAAATAATATTTTTTGTTACCAAATATTTAATATATATATATATGGATCGATCCCATAGTACCACCTAAGAGTTAATTGTTCCTTATTGCTATATATGTATAGTATAATGCCCTTATTTTAAAAGTATGGATTGTTACCTTATATTTACTATCACTATAAACAATAAAAATGCACATTTAGGAATGTTTATTTATTTGATTAGAAAAGTACAAATAAATATAGTTTTGCATTTCTGAAATCATTATCAGTCTAATGCAAAATTAAAAGCAATAATCAAAATAATTTTTAAAAAACTGAAATTGGGATTTAATTCAAAATTGAAAAAAAAAGTAAAAATTGTGTTCATTGTATATCTGATAACCAAGAGGCAAAAATGCCTGTCCAGGATTCAAAGATTTTGTCTACAAAACGTTTTTCCCAGCAGCTGTCCAATGGGCATCATTTGTAAATTTTAACATATTAAATTTATTCGTTTATCTAAATTGCAAGAACAAAAGAGCTAGCCTAATTTAAACACCAAAAACTATTTCTTTTCCAATATCATATATATTTAATATACGATTTCTTAACTTCTTTCTAAATGCAGAAATAATTTTTTCATTCCTTATGCCAAAATCCAAGGAATTAAACTAATCTAGGAGCCAGAAACAGAAAATGCAAAATATTCTTATTTGCTTTGGGTACAACAAATTTCCTGTATTCGAGAGTCAAACATTTTACATTTTGCATCAACCCAAGTAGAATTAAAGAAAAGGAAAACGAGTATTCTATACAAGTAAATTTATCTAATTTCAAAAAAAGTTTTGGTTCATTCATAAATTTATGTTGCAAGATTTATTAAAAACTCTTTCAAAAATCTTAGAATGGATATGTTGAGTTTTGTAAGGTTCACTTTATAATCTCCTCCCCAACTACTTAAACCATAATGAACAACTGAGTAATACAGGGTATGCATATTACAGAGTATGCATAAAATTACTTGGAACTATTCTTTGAAATGCATAAAACCTATACAATACATACCTTTTTTTTGTAAAGTATATAATACGATTCTTCCATTTTGATTGTTATCTACTTCAATACCTAAATATTTTTATTTTTCAACCCTCTCAATTGCAATATGTCAATTGCAATATGACAAGCAATTACAATATGTCCTTTCATTACATTCAAGATCGTGCTATTTTACATTTGTCGTACTGTTAATGTTACTACATGTAATGGAGAAAATCATAAATTTACTTTTCCTTGTGTTTAATTTTAATTTATTTTTGTTAAATCATTTATTTAGTAAAGGTAAATCGTTTTCGATGACCATTTTTAGTTCATTTACATTTTTTCTCAGTAAACCAGCGCAGCATCATCCCCATAACATGTGAGTTTACCTCTAATTTTAAAAAGCACATATCCACAGTATGGACCAAGAACTGATTCTTGAGGCACTCCTTTTGGTACAGTTTCAAATTTACTGATAATATTTTCTAATCGCACTGCCTGTTTTTTTTTCTCTAAGTAACTTTGAAACCAGAAGTGACCAATACCTCTAAACCTTCTGAATTTTTTAAAATTTAAAATATTTTTTAAAAAATTTCTTAACAAAATGTCAGGATCAATGGAGTCGAATGCTTGTGTGTCCAAGAAACTGATGCTGTTAAATTTCCTTTATCGATGCTGCTATATATATATATTCCCTGTATAGTTTAAAATTGCTCTTTCTGTATTTTAACCTTCTCTAAATCCATATTGATGAGAATAAAGATATTTGTTTTCTTGAAGAAATCCAATAATTCTTTTTTCTATTACTTGTTCAATTATTTTTGAAAAACTAGATAAATCAGAAATAGTCGTGCAATTATAAAACATATCAGGGTCATATGATTCAAATATAGGTGTAACAATTGCCCTTTTAAGTTCCTCCAAAAGTATCCTTAATTCTAATGAGGTATTAATTATATATGTAAAGAGCTTTATGTTATATCTACTTATTATTTTAAGCATTTCTACTGTAATATTATCTGAACCAACTGCCTTATTATCTTTTAGATTATAAATATTTTTTTCAACTCAGCTTGGTCTGTATTTGCCACATTCATGGAATTACTGTATGAGAGCAGATCATGATCATTAGAAGATACTCTGAAACTCTCAGAGGGGGGCGAATGCTTTCAAAGAAACTTTTGTTCATCTCTTTTAACAAAATATGCAAGTAATTAGTGTTTAATTTTTTCGTGATTTTTTTCTTTGACCCCCAACAATGACATTTATAAACTCCCATTGATTGTGTGTATTTTTATCTCATTTATGGAAGTGGTTTTGAAAATACTTCTGCTTTTCCTCTTTTATTTTAAATTTTAAAAATTTATTGTAGGTTTTATATACTTGCTCAAACTCCAAAATTCCTGGATTTCTTTTGTATTTTCTATACAATTTTTCTTTAGTATTTATGCTTTCAACTAAATCCTTAGTTAGCCTTTTTTTCGCTTTAAATTTAGACCTATTTTATTCCCACTTATATTCCTTTGATGATACCATACCAAGAAACACTTCATATAACATATTAACATTAGATATGTGAAAGAAATCATCTTTAATTGTCATTTGCATAATATAAGCTTCAAAATTTTTATAATCAAATATCGTTACGATATTTACGCGTTTTTCTTTATTTAAAATACTAGAGTCAGGAAATTGGATTCCAATTAAAATTGTAAAATGTTCAGTTAATGTTGACTGAAATCACTACATCATTTTCAATAAGGCTATTTCTATTTCTTGTATACGTGGTCTAAACCAGTGGTTCTCAAATTTTTATGCTTCACGTATGTAATATGTATGTAACTGGCGTATCCCTTATATAGATAGTAAAACTATAGTTAGAGTATAATAATGCCAACTTAGCGACTTTGTTACTAGATATAGCGACCTTTGAGTTCTCACGGCGTACCCCAAAGCATTTTATCGCTGTACCCCACGTTGAGAACCCCTAGGCTGAACAGCTAGAGCTAAAGTTTCCATTTCTAGTTACAATGTTTACATATAGCTTAAAACCTGATTGCTTAAAATATTAAGCTACTCATTTGTTTGCCTATCATCTCTCAATAAATCAATGTTTATATTCCCTACTAGATAAATATCGTAATATTTTATACCCTTTAAAGTTGAGTTCAATTCCACATTAAATTGATCGAATGAAAAAATTAAGAAATCTATATAATAAGAGAAAGGATAAATTGTATTTTATATTCATGCAAATAAATGCCTTCTGCTGTGTGTATTTAAGCTCAGTTTTACAAAATTTAATTTCTTATTATTTAAATATATTAGGACCTCACCTGACCTATTGAATTCCCTACATTTGTAATACTTAGAACAGCCTTCGATATTATAAAGATTTACTTCCTCCTCTTTTATCCATATCTCGGATAAAAGAATTAAATCCAAGATATTACCAAAACACTTAAGCAGTATCAACAGCTCATTAAAATGTTCTCTATGACTTCTTCTATTTAAATCTTTTATGTTCAAGTCTGCATGGCAATTTTTAATATGTTCTTTGAAATTTCCCAGTTCACTGATGAGGCTGTATTAACCTCGGTCTGATCTTCAAGGAAGTCCTTGTTTGCCATCTTCACTCTTGAGTTTATCTAAATCTTCTTCATTTCTAATTCTGGTAATCTTACTTGTATCTGTTTTTCTGAGGTAGAGTTCCCATTTTTTACCCATGTATACTTAAAATTATTTTCTAACCTTAAACTGTTTCACCTTGAAGAACAATTGCTTTATGTGCTTTGTCAAATGTTCATTAACAAATATTTTAGTATCCTTAAATTTACTATTAATCATGTTTTCTTTCAATATTTTCATGTTCTTAGCTTTTTTTATCCACTTGTCCCTGATTGAGCTATCTTTGAGCTTTACTATTATTGGTTTGATCTTGTTCTCATTGATTGTGCGTACGGTGAAAACAACAATGATGTCATCTGTAGTTTCTATCTGTAGTATTTCAGATACTTTAGTTATTGCACGTGCAATATTTTCTTTTGGCTCTTCAGGTATGCCTGTCAATTCAATATTAGAAGATTTTGATCTTATTTCCAATTCATCCAACTCGTTCTAATCTCTAATTTTAAAGCATCGTTTTCCTTCACAAGAGATCTATTTTCTTCTTGCAAAATTAACCACTGAATCTTAAAAATTTCCATAGCTTTTTTACAATTTTGCATTCTGTCAAGTTGTTGTATTCAAGTGATTTTTAAGTCTTTCATATCTTTTTTCAGACTATGCTTATTAACGCTTATTTCTCTTCGAATTTATTCAATTGTTTCTCTGTATTCTAATCTAATTATGCTTCTTTCAAACTAATTACTTCTTGATCTAACAAGAGCTAAATTTTCTACCTTACCCGCTTCTCCAGTTTTTGAATCCATATGTCCTGCTTTTTAAAGTTTGCTTTAAAGAACATTGAATAGAGCAGTTAACACTTTGCCATTGTTTCTATTTCTCCTTGGATAATTTACGGAAGCTTGATTCACTCATTCCAATACGTGCAGGATGATAAAATTTCTTATAACCCTTGGAGCACTCCAAAACTTCTTTTTCGTCAAATATGTAAGAAGAACAAGTATTACAAATCATCTCAAATATTTAGATTTACCAAATTCAGCAATGGCGCTATTTATGCTAAGCACTTTGTAACAGTTAAACGAATATGTTCAAAACATCAACTGGTGAAACTAATTATGTATTAAAACCACGAACGCATGGAAGAGTTTAACTCTTACAATTTTCATTTCTTGAGCCCTCGACTTCTCTTCACACAGCTTCAGTGAAAAAATGCAAATTTAATTATTTTCTTTTGAAACAAGTTAAAATTATCACTGTTTGAAAAATCATACTACGCCATGAATCACACTGTTGCCAGATGTATCAGTTTTTCATATCCTTGTAAAAAACTTTATATTATCAAAAATTACATCTTCTTAAAAATATGTTCTACACATGTAAATTCTTTATTTCAGTTTATTTTCTTATGTAATACAATTAGTGTTTAGAGAGCGTAATCAGCTCTTAATATGCTTGTCTCTTCTTCAATTAAATCACATGATCAGAATATTTTTCAGATGTCATTCGTGGCCTAGCTGTGTTGTTTCCAGATGCCTGCGGAACTGACAGCCGGCAAATGGTTTTATTGCCTTTCCAACTCTCGACTCCCTTCGTATAGCCAGAGCGATATAAACTTAAGTATTTAGTGGAAAATTCTGCAAATCGATATTTTTGACTTAATGACATGTTTAAATTCGCTAGTGCCGCACAATCACTATTGTTAGTAGCAAACGCGGTGAGTGGGAGTGAGAGCGCATGCTCATGCATTGTCAGAGCCAGGATGACCATGCCTCACACGGTCACTCTAGCTTTGCACCGTTCAAAGGAACGAAGAGGACCGATGGACAGATCTTTACCCTTCGAACTTGGATCGACATGGCGTGACCTTCGAATTGGACCCCCATAGACGTTCGCGATTGGACCAAACGGCAAAGCTGGCGCGCCCAGCTTGGCTCAAAACCAGATCGTGTATGGCAGTTTAGCATGTTTTTACGATTTGAGGTTCAGTCTCAAGAAGACGTCTTTGGCTGCATTTGGAGACTCTACTTTAAGAGCCATTCAGGCAAGTGCACATGAAGGGCACTCTCAGGAGCGACCCAATTAGCAATCTGACATTCTCGTGTTTGAGTACCTTTTTTCTTACCCCCCCCCCGTTATGGGACCACCTTGACGTGGTGGTGGGCGGGGGGGTCTTAATGGTGCCTCTGTGAAGTAGGGTCACGGCTCGTTGTTTCCACATTTGCACGATGGCCTTTGGTGGCAGGGCTTGTGAGGGTCTGCAGACTGGTTTGGGAGGGGCCAGTCTAGTGGGCTTATTCGCTTGCTCAGGGAAGCTTTAGGTTCACAGTCCCGATGGAGGGGCTGTGACTGAGAGTACTGCGGACTGGTGTTGGGGTCACCGGTCCAGTGGGCTCATCAAAAAGCCTCAGTGAAGCTGCTTCTGGGGTGCAGCGGGTGCGTGGCACTGATGGAGAGGACGAAGTTGAAGGCTTGCGACTGGAAAAGATTCTCGGTTGACAGGCTTATCGGTGGAAAAGCCAAACGAAGAGTCTCCAACCCGGGAGCCGAGTCAACTTGGTTCTATATACCATTTTTGTGGCTAACAGGGGAACAGATTAAATTTATGTTTTGACGGATGGATGAAACTTCCTTCTATAGGATTGTTCGCCATAGATAGCCGTGGATGAGCTGTGTCCTTGTGGCACTGTCTTGCCCCGCCGTAGTTAGTGGAGATTTTGGCATTCTCTCCATAGTTGGTGTGCAGCCTTATGTTGCGGTACAACTGGGATTTGCCTTTACCAAACGTAAATTCTCGTGTTTCACAAATCTGACATTCTCGTGTTTTGATACATCAGTAATTACCATGAAGTTAGAATTATATCACGGCTCATCACTTCGTACTGGGCAAGTTACACTGTAATGTTATATTTATTCATAGGATTACAAAAGTATAGAGGAAAAATTGTCTTTAGCCGGGTGGTACTACCATAGCGTTCACTGCTGGACAAAAACATAAGACATGAAGAGGACGATAGCCCAACAGCCCAAAGAACGAGCTCTCCTTAGTAGTGATACCATTACATAATGCACATAGGATGCAATAAACTCTGCCACTATTGACGACTGAGGTCACGAAACTCGAGTTGGGCCATTAATATTTTATAACTTTTGGTGCCTTCTAAGAATTGTTTTTGAACATTTTAACTTTTTTATGTCATTTTTCTTGCTTACAATATACACTGAAATGCCATTGAATTAGGGAAAAGCAACTAGTAACGTGTTGGACCATCTCTGGCCCTGATAATGGACGCCACACGACAAGGCTCTCCACGTTTGCTCTCTTTTTCGACTGGACTCGAAATTACGTATGCTCTTTTTTCCTAACTGGACTCGAAATAGTATTTGTTCTCTTTTTCCAACTGGACTCGAAACTACGTTTGCTTTCTTTATACAACTGGACTCGAAATTACGTTTGTTTTCTTCATACAACTGGACTCGAAATTACGTTTGCTTTCTTTACACAACTGGACTCTAAATTACGTTTGGTTTTTTTATGCAACTGCACTCAAAATTACGTTTGCTTTCTTTATACAACTGGACTCGAAATTACGTTTGCTTTCTTTATACAACTGGACTCGAAATTACAAATTACGTTTGCTTTCTTTATGCAACTGCACTCAAAATTACGTTTGCTTTCTTTATGCAACTGCATTCGAAATTACGTTTGCTTTCTTTATACAACTGGACTCGAAATTACGTTTGCTCTTTTTTCTCCTAACTGGACTCGAAATCGCATTTGCTCTCTTTTTTCAACTGGACTCGAAATTACGTTTGCTTTCTTTATACAACTGGATTCAAAATTACGTTTGCTCTCTTATGCACTGGACTCGAAATTACTTTTGCTTTCTTTTTGCAATTGGACTCGAAATTACGTTTGCTCCGTTTTACCAAATGGCCTCGAAATTACCTTTGCTCTGTTTTTACAACTGGACTTGAAATTCTTTTTGCTTTTTTTCCCACCTGGACTCAAAATTACATTTACTCTCTTTTTACAACTGTACTCGAAATTACGTCTGATCTCTTTTCGCAATTGGGACTCGAAATTGCTTTCTGTCTCTTTTTCCAACTGGACTCTAAATTACGTTTCCTCTCTTTTTTCAACCGGACGATATTACATTTCCTCTCTTTTTCCCACTGGACTCTAAATTACGTTTCCTCTCTTTTTTCAACCGGACGATATTACATTTCCTCTCTTTTACCAACTGAACTCGAAATCCTGCTTGCTCTCTTTTTTCCAACCGGACGATATTACATTTCCGCTCTTTTACCAACTGGACTCGAAATTACATTTACTCCCTTTTTCCAACTGAGCTCGAAATCCTGCTCGCTCTCTTTTTCCAACTGGACTTGAAATTACGTTTGCTCTCTTTTTTCAACTGGACTCGAAATTACGTTTGCTCTCTTTTTCCAATCAGACTCGCTATAACGTTCGCTCTCTTTTTCCAACTGGACTCGAAATTGTTTTCTCTCTTTTTTCAACTGGACTCGAAATTACGTTCGCTCTCTTTTTTCAATTGGACTTAAAATTACGTTTGCTCTCTTTTTCGAACTGGACTCGAAATTACGTTTGCTCTCTTTTTCGAACTGGACTCGAAATTGCGTTTGCTCTCTTTTCCAACCGGACTCAAAATTGTGTTTGCTCTCTTTTTCCAACCGGACTCGATATTACGTTTGTTCTCTTGTTCCAACTGGACTCAAAATTGCATTTGCTCCCTTTTTCCAACTGGACTCTAAATTACATTTGCTTTCTTTTTACAACTGGACTCGAAATTATGTTTGCTTTCTTTATAGAAAAATTCTATTACGCTTTCTATCTCTATCCAGCTGGATTGTAAATTACTTTTCCCGACTGTTTGCAAATTTGGTAATAATGTTTTAGCCTCTTTCTAGCATAACTCGAAATATCAATTCTTTTTCCGGTTGGACCAAAAACCATCTGCCTGCTTCATCTACAGTCGAAATTTCGTTTTCTGTGTGCTTCCACCTCGACCCAAAATCACGATCTTTTGGCAATTTCTACCTGGATTCCAAATGACGCCTCTTATGTGTTTTTTCGGTTGGAGTAAGAATTCTGTTATCTCTTCCACATAGATTCGAAATTCCGTTTGTTACCTCTGTGCCCCAACTGGACTCTTTACTTCTAAAGGAGTTTGTCGTATCCCTCTAATTTGTTTCATTACCTTATTTATTGTTCTTGTACATATCTCTGCATTTGTGCATTGTCAGCAGTGTTTTAAATGGGAATGTTGCTCATTAGCCGTCATTCATGGCTCAGCTGTGTAGCCTCCAGATGGCTTTAAGGCATTTCTGTCACTGGGACCCCGCTTGTAGTTGGAGGGGACTGGTGTCAATTATCGAGAGAGGGCAGCGCGAGATGCGACAATAACCGTCGCAGAAAGTGGGTGACTTAGGAACGGTTTCCTTTAGCGTGTCAAAGTGATGTAGCTCTCTCAAAAACACTGAAGGAGCAGGGTTCGGTTCTGCGTGAATCAGGTTATGTAGGCAGGGGTTAGGATGTCATCTCGCCGAGTTGTGATCTGTAAAGCGATTTCGTTACGGGAAAGTACAGATTTTCACCTCATTAATGGAATCGTGAAAAGACAAAGTAGCATTCAAGCTACAATAAGCTGATTGGAGAGTCTCCAAGGAGTACATATTAAGCCATTTCATCCACAAATTGTTGAACACCGCTAAGGGTAGCAGAATAAAGCGCATTCCCATATTTCTGGATCAATCATGACTGATTTTAATACTGATGACATATATATATATACTGTATGTGCGTGTGAATGTAAAAAGTGTAACTAAATAGTGTGTCGTCATCTAGCTAATGCATCGGACATTTACTTCTTTCATCCAAAGCAGAACCATTAAAAGTCATTTCAAACAGAGAACATCACATTTGATTCACATAAGTCTGATGCACATCTAAGCACGGGCGTAACCATCCACGGATCTGTTGATTTACTTATAATTAAGGGCGAAAATTAATTAATTGTTAATTAAGCTCATCGGACAAAAAATTAGTCATCTCCCGCCGTAAGAGGGTTACGTCCGTTCGTTCGACAGTAACAGAGGACGCACCAGTAATAAACGCATCCTAAAAATAGCTGTGCCGTGCACTTCGGGTTCATACAGTGGCAATAAGTGGTTGTGTGCCACGTGTGTGTTAGTCACTCGGCGAAACATGGGTCGTGCCAAAGATGTGAATGAGTGGAAAAAAGGTGTTATTGCGTTTGGCCCAGCCAAAGAAAGGGCATAATGCACAAGAAGTTGCTGCCTTTGCAGGTGTGTCGAAACGTACTGTCCAAAGGGTCTTCCAGCAGTGGCATACATTGCAGTCCACCGCTAATCGTCGCCAAAACTGCGCTCACCAATAGGGGCCGCCGAAGTGTGTCGTGAACTGCTAGGGCAAACCGCTTTGCAACAAGGCAGGAATTGCTCCAGTCAGTCAATGCAGACCTACAATAAGCTGTTTTCGAACGAACACTCCGAATGGAACTACATGCCATGGATATCTGGATCAGTGTACCGTGGAAGAGACCCATGTTAACAACTCTGCACAAGGCTGTACAGTGGAGGCGGCGCCACAAAGACTGGACTGTCGACTCTTGGAAGCGTGTGATCTGGTCGGATGAGTCACGTTTTTGCTTGTACTCGAATGATGCGAGGCGACGGGTACATTGTAAGCCGCATGAAGCCTTCCATACAGACTGTGTGCAAGGTTCTGTTCAAGCTGGAGGAGATTCTGTGATGTTCTGGGGGTGTTTTGCGTACGAGAAAATGTGTCCTTTGGTTGCGGTGACGTCACATGTAAACCAGAAGGGCTAAATGGAGCTACTGGACAACAACATGTTGCTTTTGTGCAGCATCTCCACAGCGAATACCAGAAGGATACCCCAGTCTTCCAAGACGATAATTGTCGCGTGCACAGGACTCGAAGTGTGTCGGATTGGCACGATAAGCATTCTGAAGCTTTCGAACATCTCGACTGGCCCGCCAAATCCCCGGATTTGAATCCATAGAAAACTTGTGGGACTATTAGGAGCACTACATCCGCACACTGGTGGTATTCCTGCCAGACAGGATTTCGGCTGTTCTTTGGTCACACGGAGGCGTTACTCGCTATTAGGTGACATTCAGCCAGGGCTAATTTTTGTCGGTGAGCTTAATTGGAATGATTAATTAAAGGGAAACTTATGAAAGAAGTTCGAGGAATCAACCAATCTAGAGAGGTCATCACATACTTTCTTCTTTACTTTTGTTTCCAGTCGTATTCCAATTTTTTTTTTTCGTTTTCAAGGTGAATTAAAATCCACTTTTCTTCCTGTTTCTAACTGAACTGGAAATTCCCTCTTACGTCTGTTCCAACTGGACTAGATTTTTTTCTGCGTATTTCAAGCAAAACCCCAAATTTTCTTTTCAGTTCCTATTCGTAATCAATTTTCTCGTTATCCATTTTTGTGCCTTCTCCTAGCTTAATTCGGAATGGTGTTTACTGCTTATTTGTGTCCTGATTCAAAATTACCCCCCCCCCCCGATTATTTCTAACTGGATCTTAAATTCCGTCCTGTGTTTCCATCTGAATTTGATATTTCCTTTTTTGATTTCAGCAGGGCTCAAAATTCCGTTTTCGATAAAATTTATGAGATTGATATTTTTTGAATAAATATTAGTTGTCCTCAAACGTTCGTTTACACCTGTTTTGAAAATATCATAATTTTCTTGCAGCTCTTAATATCTAGAGAACACATGAATGGGAATGAGGTCACCAAACACAAGATTAATGCTATTTTCTTTAAGAAAACTGAAATACAGTTTTACAATCATGACTGACTATAAAACTGATGATAAGTAATTATGGAAACGAAAGAGTGCAAGGCGTTTTCCACTGTGTCGCTGTTGGATTTCCGATGTAAAGGACGATGTCATATATCAAGGTTTGGCAAATCAAAGGGTGCAATATGTAGACTGAAAGCATAATTTATTATACACACTATACACCCATCTGCAAACCTAACTTTCTCCACCACAATTGCGGCAGCTGACTGGCAGCATTAATGGTTATGATGGGTAAATATCGTGACCTGGGCGAGTTCAATCATGGGCAGATAGCAGGTGCAAGGAAAATGGATGAGGTGCTCCATATCGTGACTGCAGAACATCTTGAATTTCCACGTGTGATCGTTGCACACATATATACCAGAACTACTTCTAAACTAGCAAAACCTGCAGCTGCGAGGAAAAATGTGGCCATAACTGAGTCACTAAAGTTTGAGGTGAGAGTCACTTCTCCCATATCAAAGCGTCAGAACAGGGGGCACAGTGCAGATGATAGCATCGACATCCAATGACAGGGAAGCTATGACAGTTTGCGCAAAGACCATTCGGTATACGATGGCATGACTGCGGTAGCCATCGCCCACATGGAATACACTTGTTAACAGCATGTCACCGGCCACGAGGCTGAAGTGGTTGAAGGAACATCGCCAAGGACAGTGGAAGATTGGCAATGGGAAGTTTGGTCCGACGAATCGAGGTTCCAAGCAGAACATGCCGACGGGAAGTGTGGCATAGACCACACGAGGCCATGAACCTCACTGTCAAGTCTGATGTTACAGGAGGTTCGGGGACATGGTTACGTGGTCCACGTAACCATGTCCCCGAACCTCCTGTAACATCCCTTGGGCCCCTTGGACCTATTGAGACCACCATCACTGCACAACGCTATGCTCGCCCACTACCTACACTTGTTCATCTATCCACTTCCCATAGCAGGATTCCCATTGCCCGTCTCATTGCTCACGTTTGGCAAATGACTGGTTAGAGGAGCATTTCAGTGAGTTCACAATCCTCGAATATTTGGTGACCATGTATCACATTCTCCGGACCCTATTGATCATTTTTGGGACGAAGTGGAGCGATGCATTCGAGCTCGAAACCAACCACCAGAAACTCTCGGCGCTTTACTAATGGCTGTCCTGGAATCATGGGCCGCAACACAACCTGAATTGTTCCAATGCCTGATGGAGTCCATGCCGCGATGTGTTGCTGCTGTTGTGAGGGTCGAAGGCGGACCCACCAGTTATTAGGTGGGTGTGCATAAAAATTGTCCGTTCAGTGTATATTGCATGAGAGAGCAAAATGTTATACTATTAGATAAAAACTGGGAGAGAAATGTTTTCGGAAAGATTAAAATTGTTGAAACAAAGAAAACTATATATTAATATAAAAATATCTAACAGAATTTGGTAAAGAAGCAGTATTTTTTAAAGAAATTTCTATTCTTATAATAGTAAGTAATTGGCTCAAAAATTAATAATGATATTGTAGTTTTAAACAATCTCATCAATCTGATAAAGAGTACTGAAAATTACGTTACTTAAAGTATAAATGTAGTTTCCATTGATTTCAGCAAAGTTTCGGATATATGAACTCCTATTATTCTACACTTACTGACAGACAGTGAAAGAATGGAAAGTCCTAGTCCATGACATTATGTTGACATCGATCCATTATCTGACATTATCATTATACCCATGCATTATGAATCACATTATCCTTGCACCTACCCATAATTCATGACCTTATATTTATATCCACCCATGAGTTATGATCATCTTTACATCAATGCATCATGTATGACAATATCATTAAACCCACCTATTCATTACACATAAGATCACATAATGATCCGGAGGATTTTCTCCCGCATCATGCATAGGTATATACACACATCTAGTTAAATACACCCATTTATCAGCTATACATGATTTTTATACCCATCTATAATCCATGACGTTATCTTTACACCAATTTACGATCAGTGACATTATTTTTACATCTGAAACAATGTTATTTTATTTCGTATCAACGTAAAAAAATTCAGTTAGTTTTTAATTAATTTGGTAAAGGGGTGCACCACTAATTAGAAAGAAAAACATGGGAGAACTCTTGGAAATTTGTTTACTTCTGTCATAGACGATGCTGTTTATTCAAAAACATTTTACACTGCCCTGGTCGGGTAATTCTCAATATTGCATTTCAAGTGGTGCAGAACTAATAAAAAATAATTTGAAAACTTTGCTTTAATGTAGTAAAAATTATTATTTTACATCTAATAACATTGTTAATTTTCCTACAGCTGAAATTCATGCTTTCGAAAAATAAGCATCTGTGCACTTGTTCTCCATAAAGAGCATTCTCTACAAAACCAACATTGCTTTTAATCCAAAAATGCAACTTATGATGGCAAACAAATAACTAAAAGAGTTTGTTCCTTTCGGTGGATTCATTTAGTGGAAAGGGAGGAGGAAGTTACAGCGAAATAAGCTTAACGATAATCACCGACAGGAAGATGAATATCACACTTTCTGCTTCTAAATATTGAGGGGATGCCGAAGATGAAAGCTGGTTCTAACGTTTCAGACATCTCCCTCGGGCAGTTACGTGACGGCTAACGGCAGCGGAAGAAGACAGATTCCTAGTTGATGGAAGAAGCATTCCGTCTTTCTGCCAGCTGATCAGTTATCCAGAAGCAAGTCTTGTAGCGCCTAGTCCCAACTGTCAAGTGATCTTTGAATGCTCCGCAGAGTTGTAATTAGGTGGCAGATCGTTTTTCTCCAGAGGAGCTGCATCTTTCTTGCCAACCGTCGCCATAGATGGGAAAAAGACATTTGGATACACGTGCAAATCAGATGCTAATTTCGTGAACACTGATTTGATACAAATGTTGTCTAACAATTTTCTTGAGACTACGCACATAAATATTTTTGTTGAATTAGGATATCAGTTTCCTTAGGACAAGCTTTATCAAATTCATTGAACACTGACTCTTATCTACTTTGTTGCATACAAAACAAAGCTCCCTCCATCCTGAAAGAGGGAATTGATTAGTTGAAAAAGTAATACGCATGCAAACAGGGCTAGGCCTTGGTGGGAGGGACAAGGGGACCATGTCCCCCCTCCCACTTTCAGAATACTAGTAAGGATAAAAGAGCCAAATTTATGAAATTGATTTAAATTTAATGCATTTTTAAACAAAATTTTTAAAGGATTGTAAAACGGATAGTGAAATATTATACTGCATTGGAAATTCAGTCTCTTGTCCATTGTGCATTCTCCTTTTTACATTTTTTTGGCTCGATTGTGTTCCTTGACCCCCCCCCCCCCACCTCTCGATTTTTTTTAGATCCGGGTTTGCATGCATATCATGACAACATATGTGAATGACTAAAGTAATGATAAAATCGAATTAGACAAGTAAAAGAATCAGATCGTGATGTCCGGAGAGTAAGTGTTCGACGTTAAGTGCTGAACCATACATCCCGTTAGAGAATGGTAAATCGCCCATAAGATTCGTGATATGTCTGGGCAACGTGTAAGAGAACGAAACCGCCAGCTGAAGGAAAATAGCAAGGAATTTTAAACCTTGACTCGTGAGATTTTCTGGTTAACTCGCCGCGTCATCCCTCGTGTTGCTTGAGATATTAGGATGATCAGTTAATGAATGCAAAGAAGACACTCACAACCATCAGCCAGGCTCTTAAACCAGTTAACACACTTTGGAACGCGAGGATCTTAAGATCCGATGATAGATGGGAGCGCACATTGCTGTTATTTTAAGGTAAAATATTGCAATGTGACTCCCTTTCAGAAAATGGTCTGCAATCACATCAACCATTACATCGGCTACTACTGACCCCCAGCCTATCAACGACATCAATGGGAATGGGATCAGCATATAGCCCTGAAGTGGTGAATACCGATGTCTTGAATGAGCGAAAGACCTCCATTCTCTGGCAACCAATATTCATCAACACACTGCAAATGTCTTAAGAGACAGCTTCACATGATAATTAGTACTTGGCTTGCATCCCTGAATGTGACATGTCGACAGTTGGCAGCATAGCAAAATCATTTTACAGCATGAAATGTTCCTTTTTTGAAGCATCAGTAGAGTGAAAATGACGTAGTCTTCTGCTATATGTGACCAGTTTTCATCTGCTTTGAGCTGATGCAACGACGACGCATCATTATCACAGTCGCGTTGGTTGGCGTTGGTTGATCATCCGTGCTCCAGCGTTGCAACATCCTGATGAAATATCCCTCTGTCAAGCGTCCTGGATTAGGTCCAGAGAGTTATGGGAAGCCTACTCAAGATCCATTTAAATCTGTTTTGTTATCAAAATATTTATTATTTATTAATTTATTGAAATTTCTAGAACGAATGTACCGTTTGCATTTGCCATTTTAAAACTTAGTTCCTTCTAACGGTCGAAATTTAAATTATTGGAAGATCTGAAAAGTCGAATTATAATATTATATTACTATCTGAATGAATGAACCCAAAATGATTTTTTTTATTTATCTCTAAAATCAAACAGAGTTGAATGTTTAGAGCAGGGCAGGGTCAAGGGAGTTCCGAGGGGGGAGCGGCATTCGAGGGGGGGGCGGCAGCAGGGGCGTAGAGCAAAGGGACTATGGGTAGAGGGGAATAGGAAAGATTTTCCATCTCACAGATCAAATTTTGCCAACTGAGAAAAAATAACTACATAACATAAATTCCGAATTATGTCTCTGTCGTTCTCTGTCTTTCCTAGGATTTCGCTCTCAGTGGGGGGTGGGGGAAGTTTTAAATTTCACAGAAATTTCTCACTTTTATCATTTCACCTAAAATTTTCCAAATCACTTCGCATTCGGAAGATTTTCCAACGTTTTTCAGATTTTGCAAACTCACAAAGAATTTTCCGAGTTGTCTTGGTGTTGCCAACTCCCCAAGCTTTTTCCCAGTTGACTCGATTTTGCCAAATTTCCTTAATTTAAGAAACCAATTCCAATTTCACAATTCATCTGTATTTTACCAAGTGACTTCGAAATTTGCCAACTGCCTTAGATTTTGCAAACTCGATATAATTTTACAGAAAAAAAATTCAATTTTTATATCTCCCCTGAATTTTACCAAGTCACTTCCAATTTTGCCAACTTCCCAAGATTTTGTCGTTGTGCCAATTTGGCTAATTCACCTTCATTTTGTGAACTCGCCATAATTTTACAGAAAAAATTTCAATTTTCACATCTCACCTCAATTTTGCCAAGTCACTTACAATTTTGACAACTCCCAAAGATTTTGCCAATTGCCTAAGATTTTGCTAACTCTCCATAATTTTACCAAAAAAATCCCGATTTTTACATCTCACCTGAATTTTACAAATAACTTCCAATTTTGCCAACTCCCCAAGAATTTGTTAAGTTGTGCCGATCTTGCCAACTCCCCAAGATTTTGTCAGCTCTCCTTAATTTCACAAAAACAATCACAATTTTCACAACTCATCTGTATTTTACCAAGTGACTTCAAATTTTGCCAACTGACCTAGCTTTGCCAGCTGCCTAGATTTTTCCAATTCCCAAAATTTTTCTGAAAAAAAAAAAAAATCCCAATTTTCACAACTCTCCTGGATTTTATCAATCACTTCGAATTCTCCAACTCCGATTTATTTTGGGTGGGAGTCTCCTCCCATCCCCTCCCATCCCCTATAGCTACGTTCTGGACATCATATCCCTCCCTCCCTTTCAAAACACTAATAAGGGTAATGGAAGACAAAATTTTTTAATATATATATGGAAATTTAACTTCAATGGAAATTCAGTCTCTTGCCCACCTCCTTTACTTTTTTGCCAGATCGATTGAGTTTCTTTCTCTCCCCCCCCCCCCCTCTTTCTTTTAGATCCGGGCCTAGTCGCAGACAGACAGACGACACACGAAAGCAATAGCTGGTTTTCTTGATATATATATTAAACAATTAAAAATGTATCTTCCTATATGCGTGGGAAAAAGTACAGAATAAACCTAAAACTTATCGATGGTGCAAGGACGATAGGTTACTGGCAAAGGGTTGAGTTGCAATTTTGGAGTTAGTACTTTTGTAGTCAGGAATTTTGTAGTTAGTTGAGTAGGAATTGCCTGCTTGAGTAGGAATTTTGCATCAGTCGAATTCCTATCTTCCTTTGAAGTGAATACGAATTCAAAGACTGATTGCGTTATCTCTGTATTTCAGATTTATTTTCTACTTTATTGGGCGCATACAGAAATATAGGTATTTCTTATTTTTTTTTAAATTTATTTATATTGTTTTGTGACTAAAAACATTTAGCTTCAGAAACTTTCACTTGGTATCTGACTCATAAACCTCGACGACCTTTCCTTTCCCTTCCTTTTTTCTGGAGTCTGAGGCCATGACACTGGAGAAGTCACAAGCTTTAATTTGCGATATAACTCGTTAAGATAGACTCCCGCTAAATTTCGTTCCATTTTCAGGGGTGGGAAATATAGTGGGGCCATAATTCAAAGTAGTCTACGATGTTCCTCATATAAGCTTTCATTTGGCACCTAACTTGCAACTGTTGGAGCTCGCGTTCCTAAAATACAGTAAAAAAACGACTTCCCGATATCCTATTCCTATTTTTTAGGGGAAAAGAAAGCAAGGGGTATATTTTTACTGACCACAACATTCCCCACGTCACAAGCTTTCTTTAAATAAAACTTGTTACGTTCGGCTCTCGCTTTAGAAGGACACAGTAAAACAATTCTTCGCATATTTTGCACCTTTTCTGGGGGGAGGAAGGCATGGGAAAGGAGATTATTATTACCTGTGACACTCTTCATGTTCCAAGCTCTGTCATTTGATGCATATCCTCTTACTTTCTGTCCTTGCGTTTCGAATATCTAGCGGAACAATCGTTTTCATACTGCCCCCCCTCCCCCCCGATGATTGTTTTAGACAGAAGAAAGCATGCTCTCTTTTTGTATTGTCTGAATCATCCATTAGTCGGAATTTCCACTTTTTAAAGGGTACAAGTATCGAAAAATGTCGATCTTCATTCTTTTTGAAAAAAAAAATCATTTCATATCCACCAGAGGCGATGTATTATTTCTTTTAGTTACGATTATTTTAAAAGCGTTTCATCATATTTGCCAGCTTGCTTCTGAATGTAGCAAACTGGTGTGACAGTTCAGTATTCCGAATTCTTCAGTTCTTCATTCCAGAAATTTCTCCGTTACCCAAAGCTTTTCCTTTTAACCTTTTCATACCGGAATACGTTTGCATATTGTTTATTAAATTGTTGAGGCGGCGATGGAAAGTTTTGAAAAATTTATTTACATATAATGAACAGTTAAGAGAAAAAGAAGAAAATTTTTGTTTTCCGTTTCTGTCCATCGGAGCCATTACATCCCAACTACATTAACTTTATTATAAATTAAGCCTTTGCGAGAATAATCTCCTATCTAATCAAATGAAAGCAGCTCCGAAGATTCAAAAGGAAAAAGGGAAGATGAATTCCACATTGCCCTACCGCGATGCAAACCATTTCGCTGAATGCAGGCTCTGCTTATGCAAAGTTTTCCACTTGTGACTGCATCCTAATAGAATTAGCGCAAGCTAAGCCATCCGTTCTCGAGCTTCCGTGTCCGCCCACAGCGAGAAGAGCCTCGCCTTATCACGATCCAACTTGCGTGCGATAGTAGTCATCCATCAGCAAGATCTCGAGCAGCAGCATAATGTCGGACGGTGTCGATGGCGCTGCCTCTAATCCGTGGCTCGCGGTACCATTTGCCAACTCTCACGAGGCCCATCGTAGGTTGAGAGAAAGAGCAGAAGATGCTTTTAGGGAAGTTTTCATGACCCCAACACTAGATGTACAGTAAGGAACAACGCGAAAACTCATTTTTTATATTTTAATACTCAACGGATTTTAAAAATTTAGTTTTTTTTTTAATTTTTGACTGAGTAAAAAGCGTAATGATGCAAAAGTGCACTTTCAACTAGTTTGTTTCCTTCTAATCGAAAAAATTACAGAAAATAAATATATAAATTATCTTTGTAAAATGCGTTTTTTTTTTAAATAGAATCTTTAGTGAATTTAGATCACATTTTTTTTCATTTGAAATTAAAGTTATTGTTAGTGTTTATTTAAATATTTAAAAGAGAATACTTATTAATAAAAACATAGTACTGATATAAAGCAGGAAGTTAAATATGTTTACTTCTATGATACTTATTAGAGCAGTGCTTTAAATTTTTTTAGAAATTTGTCATAATCTCGATTCGTATAAGTGCAATTTTTACAAAAGGCTATTAAACAGAAAAAGAGAAAATAAAAATTAAAAATACCTATCTTCATATATGGGCCCTATAAAGTGGAAAATAAATCTAAAGCATATTGAAGTGCAATCAATCACTGAGTTCGTATTCACTTCAAACGAAGATAGGACGCCATTTTACCTGCACAACAACAGTGCCGGCGCCCTCTATCTTCCTTTGAAGTGAATACGAATTCAGTGACTGATTGCACCATCGATATGCTTCAGATTTATTTTCTACTTTTTAGTTCCCATATAGGAAGATAGATATATTTTAAATTTTTTAATTCATTTACATTTTTGCCACTAAAAACACCTTCCTTCAGAAACTTTAATTTGAGTCATAGACATCGACCACATTTTCTCCTTTTTGGAGTCGTGTATTTCAGTTAGCTCACGATATTGAAAATATCATAAGCTTTAATTGGAGATATGATTCATTAAAATCGAACCCTGCGAAAATTCGCCCACTCCCCCTCTTTTATGAGGGGAGGATAATAGTAGGGAGAAATTCGAAATAGTTTACGACGGTCATTTAAAGCATAGCTTGCTACTTTCCGTACTCGCATTCGGCAGATAAAGGGGAATAATCGCTTTTATATTTTCCCCTTTTATAGGGGGAAGAAAACATGGGGGGAAGTTTTTTTAGCTTATGACTCTCCCCGCATCACAAGCTTTCATTTTGGCGCATAAATTGTTACTTTTTGTACTCACGTCCGGGAGATATAGGGTAAAAATCGTTTTCATATTTCCACTTTATTTTAAAGGGGAAGAAAGATGGGGGGTGTAAATCTTTTATAGACTATGACAATACCGCGTCAGAAATTTTCATTTGACGTATAACTTATTACTTTTGGAATTCCGATATGCGCCAGAGGCGATATGCATTCTTCTAGTTTTATCAATAAATAAAATAAATTTATTAACATATTAACTGTTGCTTTCATAGCTAAACTTGATACTGTCATAATCAAGACGAGCTCTTGGGTAAGAAATAGCGCTTCAGATGACAGTTGTCTATTATTTATTCATCTTAGCAAACGTGCAAATATATGTAAACTACATGTAAATGTATTATTATGAGGGGCATTCAAAAAGTTCTTCACATGCAGCTGCAGAACCAAAACCATGACAAATACGTCAACAAAACTTTTGCTGTCTTTCGTAGTATTCCCCTCAAGCATATATGCAAAGTTGCAGACATCTACGCCGATTCTAGAAACTTTGGTGGTATTCCTGTTGCGGAATAGTACATAACTCTGAATGAACCCATTTTGCAAGGACGTGCCTTTTTTATTTTTGGAAACAACCAAAAATCGCTTGGGAAATATCTGGTGAATACCCTTCACATCCGTAACCAGTTTTGGCAAATCAGAGTTGGTGTACTATTAGCCAAATTTACAGTAATTTTTTTACAATGTCTACCACTCCTTGGAAATTAAAAAAAAAATTGTGAACATCCTCTACTTTGAGCGAAAGTATTTTCGGAGAATTTGAGGATAATAATAGCAATAATTTATTCTATGCAGGGTGTTACAGTAAAACCAAGGTACAGGTAATTTTTAATATTAATTTGAACGTTCTTGATGTCCCAGTACATTTGAGAAATTAAAAATAAATATTGAGGATAGTACAAAAATAGAAACATAATTATAGGAATTGCATAATTATTTGATACATATAAACAGAATGGCAAGTTGCACAGACGAAGACAAATATATAATATGAAATATGATAGAAAACATAGTAAATATTAGGGGGAATAAAAAGAAGGTTTAAGACAACAGAGACTAATATTAAATGAATGAACAGGGGGAAAAAGATTGCGGATAATCCAGACAAAGGACAAAGATGAGGAATGGGAATAGGGGTGAGAAGATATAGTTGGTTAAACGTTTCAATATTCCAATAGGAATGGAGTAATATAGTTTTTGAATTTTGTTTCAGAATTTAAAGAGTTGATATCGCTCGGTAGAGAGTTCCAAGTTGAGGTTGCTTGAAAAGCAAAAGAAATTTTACCATACTTAGCTTTGAAAATCTTGGGAGTAGAAAACATTTTATTATCAGAGCGAAGGATGTGGTGATGTGGTAATCGAATATAAGGTGTAAGAATCGAATGAAGGGGATGTTTTAAAAAGTGTCATGAATAAGGGTAATAAACCGCAGCTTTCTTCTAGATTCAAGAGTGGGAATTTGGTAGTTGGAACGAATATCAGTAAGTGTTAGAGATTCTCGTTTGTTAAAATAGATTTTGCTCATGATTCTGAGAGCTTCATTTTGAACTTTTTTCTAATTTATAAGAGTTCTTTTAATTAATACCAAAAAGAATGGAAGTACAGCATTCGAGTTTCGGTCGAATGTAAATTTTATAGAATATTGGGGCATAGGAGGATATATTGTTTCGAATGTACCTCAATAGATAAGTTAGTTTAGATAGAAGCCGGAATGACAGTTATATTAATGTGAAGTCCAAAGTCAAGATTATTATCTATCGTCATACCTAAGTACTTCATGGAAGTGGAAACTGTAATATGGGTGTTATTAATTTTAATGTTTGTGTCAGGCGGGGGAGAATTTGAAGTTGAAAGAAAAACGTATTGGCTTTCTAGATATTGACATTGAATCCATTTTTAGAGAAGTGAAAGAACTAGATGTAAAAGAAAGAACTCAATCGTCTGCATACATAAAAATATTGCAGTTGGTGGAGGATTCTAGAAGATCGTTAACCAAAAGGTTAAAGAAAAGTGGGAACTTCATCCCTCAAGAATGGTTTCTTGAGGTACTCCCCGATTGATTTTAAGAGGTGTAGAGATCTCATTAGTGCTTAATTTAGTTCGGATAACACGGTCGTTGAGATAATTTTTAAACCAGGAAAGAGCCGAGGGCGATAGATTAAGATTATAGCAGAGTTTTTGCAAGATACGTTTGTGTTCATCTGAATCAAATGCCTTTGAAATGTCAAGGGAAACCAGTCCCACAACCATTTTCACTTTGCTGTCTAAAGCCAATCTCCATTGATTAACAAGAAGTGTCATGAGAGTTTCAGTTGACCGATTTTTCCTAAACCCGAATTGTCTGCACGAACGACGACGGCTTTTTCTAAAATTTTGCTTAAAGCACATGTAACTAAAATAGGTCGATAGTCCAGAGGGTTAAAAGGATTAAATTTTAGTTATATGTGAGATGATGGCTTCTTTCCATGGAACTGGAAATTCATTAGAGTTAAATGAGCAATTAATTAGATAACAAAGGTGTGCAGAAATTAATGTGGAAAGAATTTTTAGAACAAAGACAGGGATTCCATCTGGTTCGACACTGCGAGTGTTTTTTAACTAATTTATAAGGTGAAGAACTTCGATTTCGGTAGCATTTTTGAGCTTAAAGGTTTGCAAATTATTAAATGATTTACTGGAATAGGACAATGACTCATTTCCGTTTGCATGATTTTCTGTAGAAGTGCAGGATTTACAGAATAAATTATTCAAAACATTAGCAATGTCTTTAGGATCATAGAAGGAATTGTATTGTAAACGATCTTATTAATTCTGGTTTGGTTTCTTAAGTTACCAGTAATAGAATCAAAAATTCGAAATATTTCATTAACATTTGGAATAATAACAGAAAGTCAATTAAGAAAATATAAACGCTTGGCATTTTTAATACTACTGTCCCGTGGCCGAGTGGTTAGCGCGCTTGGCTATTGATCCAAGGGACCTGGGTTCGAGCCCCGGATAAGGCATGGATGTCTGTATTGTTTTTCTGCTGAGGTCCTGCCATCCTCTCAGGTCCCTATTCGGGTACAAGGTGGTCCCCTATCGGGGGGGGACCAAGGTCCCCCCCGATAGGGGACCACCTTGTCGTGGTGGGGTGGGGGGGGGGGGGGTGCTAGGGCCCAGCAACCTGGCTGAAGGCTGTGCCGACCGGATTGGCGTCCCGGTTGCACATGGCTAAGGCCAACCGAGGTTGAAGATGCTGCTGGCCGGCTTGATTGCCGGTCGGATGGTGACGGCGTCGGAGATCTCACCTCTCAGAAGATCTGTGTGGTCTGTTCGACGGCTCTGCCGAAAGGTCTGAGCCCGCCTTGTAGGCACGAGCTGTCCAAAAGTCTGGGTCTTACTAAGAGTCTCCACCCCGGGTGCCGATCGAGCTTGGATCTATATATCCTTGCACATTTGCAAACCGGGGAATAGATTAAAGTAAGGTTTCTTCCGGTGGTCAGCTTTCCTTCTGTAGGACTGCTGCCATGTGAGGCTGGGGTTGAGGTGCGCCTATAGGGCGTATTCCTTGCCCCCGGCTCTAGATGGTCATGGCTTTTCATAACCAGGTAATGCTGTACAAGCGGAACCGGGAATTGCCGTGGTTGCATAAGATCGCAACAAAAGAGATTCATCCTCTCAGATCTTCTACTATGGCATGTAAACTGACAGACTTCTGTCAGACCTCTGTGGCAAGCAGCTGCTTGAGGGGGTATTTATTTTTATTTTTTAAAACCAAATTACGGAATGTTTTACAGTACTCCCATGTGTATGGGTGATTAGAGTTAATAGCATTTTTAAAGTATTTATTTTTTAATGAGATCATTTTCAAAAGCTCTTTTGTAATCCAAGGCTTTCGAGAAGGGCAAAGTCTGAAAGTTTTATAAGGATCATAGGTATCAAGTTCAAAATTTATTAAACAGGAGAGATGTTGTACCTTTGAAGTAGAAGTTGTGCATTCGGAAATACTCTTATGGAAAGAGAGATATTTTTCAAATTCAAAAAACTCATCATTTTTAAAATTTTTAAAATTATATGTATTTTAATATTATATGTTCCCCTCAAGTAGCTGCTTGCCACAGAGGTCTGACAGAAGCCTGTGAGTTTATATGTCAAAGTAGAAGGTCTGTGAGGACGGCAGGACCTCAGCAGAAAAACAACATAAACATCCATGCCTTACCCGGGGCTCGAACCCAGGTCCCTTAGATCAGTAGCCAAGCTCAGTAACTACTCGGCCACTTTTAAAGGACCTTTTAGAAATTAAAACTTTAGGTGCACGAGGTGAATAATACAATACAGATGTGCCAATAATAAAATGATCACTAATGTCTTCGAAGATAGAAGTGTATGCTTGTGAAGGTCTATGAGAAAAACATATTAATGAGAGATTCACTGTGATCAGAAGGCGAGTGGGCAATTTGTTTAAACGAATATGTTCGAATGTTTTCAGGCAGATTTCAAGCTTGGAATAAGCAGAATTACGTTTTAGAGCATCGATATTAAAATCTCGCGTAAGAATGGAAGTAATGTTGCAAGGGAAGCTTTCAAGGCCTGAGTACAATGTAGTAATAAAATCTTCAATATTGCTATTCGGAGGACGGTAAAGTGTGCCGATAATAAGAGTAGAATTTTGTTTATTGATAGGGGTGATTTTGACCAAGAGACCTTCGAAAAAAGAGTAAGAGGGAATAGGCATTACTTCGACATTAAATGTTTCCCTGGCATATAATGCAAGTCGTCCTCCTGTCCCACTAGATCTGTCGATGCGGAATTGTTTATATCCTTAGAGGTTCAAAGAGATCTTCTGTAAGGGAGATATTGATCCATGTCTCTGTAAGAGCAATCACATCAAATTTCAAAACGTCAGAACTCGGTAGATAGAAGCGTTTAGATTTAAGAGAACGAATATTGAGTTGACAAAGGTTTAACCAACAGTAATCTTGTGGAAGAGATATATCTGAGAGAGTTGAGTATAAGTTAAGAAGAAACTTTTGTTAGCGTTAGATAGGGACATGAAGTATGGGTGACCAAATTTCTCAATAGCCGAATGAAGCACTTTAAGCCTGTTTGAAGTTAGATCTTCATGGATAGTGATTCCACTGCCTTTAAATTTACTTTTAGCACGGAACACAGCATTTCTTTCCCGATAAGAACAGAATATTACAATGATCGATCGGGTCTTGCCGTTCCGACCAATACCCACTCGATGATTGCGGTCAATGTCATTTACGGAAATGTCAACGTTTAATGTTTCATTGAAAATTTTAATGACAAGGTGAAAAACGAATATATAATAATAAAAATAGATAAATAAAATGATTAATTAACTTCTTCCACTCCAAAAATCCCGATAGAGTTTCTGCGTTGACACTGTTCAAGTTCATTGCACTTAAATGAAATCTCCGAACGGAGTTCATTTATCACTGCATCTTTCTCTCTAAGTTGATCTCTTAGCTCATGTATAGTTTCCGTAGAAAACTCAACAGTTCTTTTAATTTCTTGCAGAACAGCAAAAGTAACTGCTTCAGTGAGTAATGAGACAATCGTTTGAATAGAGTCTTGGGATTTGAAGACAGTTTCCACACATTTAGAGACTGACGCCAACAGATCATCGTCCGAAAGCGACAAACCAGCGCTAGGGGCAGGGGGTGACCTTGAAGGGCTGCTTCTATCCACCGGAGAGCTGCTTCTACCCACTGGAGAGCTGCTTCTACCCACTGGAGAGCTTGATGCTTTGCTAGCGAGCGCTGCATTCTTTAGCAAGGTTGCCATATTGTTTTTAGGCGCCACGCTTTTAACAATAAATGCGAGGAAATAAGATTAAAGTACAATACCTAAAGTGTTTCAAAGAGAGGTAGGAAGTTCATCTTCCGTAACCCGAACATAGTTGTCGATCTTCCTGGGAGTTGTATAGTAATAACACCACGTCTCATCATCTGTGACAATGTCTGAACCGTTTGGGATCACTAGGTTCAAACACTGACTTGCATGAGTCAACTCTAGCCCTCTTTTTTTGCTGTTCTTGTCAATTTGTGAGGTACCCATTTCGCATAGTTCTTTAGGAACATTAAATGTTGATGAATAGTTGTTTCCACACTAACAATCGATACACTGACATCTAAATTTATTACCTGAATAATGATGTGTAGGTTTTCCTTAATGAGTTCATGAACAGCAGCGATGGTTCTTTCGTTCACGGCCTCCTTCGGTCTTCCTGCATGAGGGAGGTCTTCGAAGCTCTGCCGCCCTTCTCTGAATTTTCTCATCCATCCAATTGCAGTGCCATATGAACAAGTATGATCACCATATACGTGTGATAAACCGGCAGGAATTTTTTTTGCATCTTTCCATATCGGAATCTTTCGGAAAATGTAAAATCTTTCCCCGTCTTTAGTAGGCACCTTAGCAACAACGAACAGATTCCGCAGACCGAACTTTACGCTCCGCCAGCGAAGAGAGAAACAATGATACGGCCTTTGTTTTAACACGTAACGACAAGTTTAGACAAGCTTTCAAACAAGTCGTAGCTCGTTAACTTCGAAGGAACGAATGCAAATCTACAGACACCTATCAAGAGTGTTTTGAGAGCCCTCCGTATTAATAAAGATATTGATATTTTTTCTACCTCTTTTTGAATGCACCTACTGCAGTGGTGGGAAACGGGAAAGTAGTATGTCCCTATGAAGATTCCCTGATGAGAAGCAATAGCTTCTTTTTTTCATTGAACTGTTCTTCTTTTGTGCAATAGATTAATTGTCCAGATCTCAAAAGTCCCAAGACCCAGGTAGTGTGGAAAAGAGATTATCAGAAAGCTGCTCCGATGCAGAGGAGAAATTCCGAACAAGACAGCCTATCGTGTTTCTAAAACTCATGGTATGACTCTTCTGGGACAGAACCAAATTCAGCATCCCGTCTCATTGAAGGGAGAATGTGAGCAAGAGGGCAAACTCTCGACCAGGTATGCAGCTAATTACTCCTTCTCCTTCCCGGTGATGAAAATATATCGCATCCTGATATCGTCTCCTCAAGAGTGTTGAGAGGCAATGACATTGCGCATCAGCTTTTAGATCATCTGGTGTTTACTCAGAACATTAAGAGTTCAGGTTTTAGAAATGGTTTACATGCGTTTTCCTATTTACTACCTTCTCGAATTTGAAACATACTGACTAATAATTATCGATTGATTGTTCTTATCTAACACTTTCACAACAATTCATTCAGTGGTGTATTTTCGGGTTGAATTAGATACGAAATGACATTTCACTTAAAAAATGACGAAATTAATTTTAGTTCAATTTTAATTTCAAAATTTAATGTTTCCTGCATAAACGAACTCATTATGTTATCACACTGAATTAAATGCAAAGTTTCCGCATTCCAACTTATCAACTAGCTTTTTACTTCAGCCCAATTATCAGTTCAGTTATTTCAGATCTAGTTATTTGTTCAGCCGTTCCAGTCATTAATTAAATTAGCGATTAACATTTTCAAGACAAACGGTCACAAGAACAATTCTAATAAACTGTTTGATATATTGTTTAATTCAAACTTTTATCAACGTTTATTATATCAGTTTGAAACTGAATTCTGAAAAGGCATTCCTTCGGAAGAAAAATTCCGGCCCAACCTGGCTTTATTTAGTAATAATGTATTAGTGAAAAGATTCACTCAGTAAATTACATTTCTATGAGCAAAATTATTAAAAATAATTTCCCCTTTCATTTTTAAGCCCTAAAGACAAGTATACATAAAACGTGATTCTGATTTCCAATTTAATTGACGCAAGTTAATCCAAATGATTACTTTAAAAGAACACTATCGTTCTCCCCGCAGCTCTATTCTTTTCCGTATCATGCAAATACAGGTTTCAGGAAATATTATCTTTTTAAGAAATGAGCCAGAAACTAAATAAAAAATGAAACTCAAATATTTAAAAGAAAGAGGATGAAAGACAATTCCAGAGATCATGAAATAATATCAATTCTGAAACCATTGTTTCAAAGACTCCCACTCATCCTAAAATAGTTCCTATTAGGAGAATAATAAGAAATTAGAAAAGGAAATATTAATTATTTATTAAATCTCGGAGATATTTCCTTCAATTACCTTGGAAAATAATTTGCTCAAAGAGAAAGATGTTATCTGTATTCCTAGTTCAGAAAGAGAAATTGTTTATTCTAAAACATTATTATCGTTGCTAAAAGACTATATATGTTGATCCAAATAAAGTAAAGAATTCGATAGGCCATGCAATGGAAAACTAAACCTTTGGATTATCATATTGAAAGTTGCTTTTGATTCTAAACGGTTTCGGAATATAGCATAATTGTTTAAGACTTATAAACATATTGACTCTTTAGCGAATAGAATCCTAAAAGGTTACAAAGAGTAACAAAACAATTGATTTAACAATTATTAAAAACATCTGAAAAAAATATTATCGCTGATGCGGCGTGAATCGATCCCGCAACTCTCTAGATACATGCCACAACGCTCTATAAATGTTTAATAATTGTTTAAGTCTATTTCCACAGTTAATCTGTGTACTTATTATGGATCAATTGTTTTAAATTGGAGCCAGGGTCTTTCGTTTTTGCTGTAATTTTGATCTGATAGTTATGGCGAAGTGGTCAGCGTGATTGACTGCTGAATAAAGAAACTTGGGTCCCAGTTTAGGATGAGCATAAACGCTTCTTTTCTGGTGTCTTTCAGCTGAGGTCTTCCCTTCTTCAGAGACCTTCCTTATGGAATATTACACTGGCAGGATCCTGTTAGTGACAAGCAGGTACTTGGTAAGTAACATTTTCATTTAACTTTAAAAATCCTGGTAAGAATGAAAGTAATTTGGAGCGCTATTAAAGAGGCTGAATTGATGTTTAGTGGCATTGTTTCGAAAGATTCTCCATGTATAGTATTCCATGTAGTCTTAATGTAACTTGCAAAAATTGGAATATTTAAAGACAAATAATAAAAACATTTCTGAAGGAGATCACTGCTAAAGAGAAGTGAGAGAAAGCTTTCCATCTCATTCGACAGCAATGTCCTCTAACAAAAATCTCTTTATCATCAATTTAGTGATTAATAAGTCACAAGCTGAGTCACCTCCAGCGTTAATTTTGCTTCTTAAAAATTCGAACACCAGCCAACTCCTATCAAGGTTGCTGGAATATTTGACTATGGGTTAATATAACGGAATTTTTCAGTTGGAAAGTCATTAAGAAATGTTCAGGAGAAATCGAAATTTAGCAGTTTGTAAGATAATGAGGAATAACTTTATTTCTAGCAACTTCGGAAAGTCCGTGAAACTGCGAAGGTATATGATGAATTTAATGCAACTGGCTTGAAAACTGAGAACAGCAAAGTGTGAAATCTTTCTAAGTATCATGCAAACCTGGTGATTATCATTTGGAGAGAATTATTCAAGGAATATTAATGATAACAACATATCTCAGCAAATCCCATTAAGTGCGTCAACGTGTCTCCGATGTCTGGAAGCTCCACCATTTTCAACTTTAGGTCATCTTTCTGTGCTCATCCTTAATCATTCATCTTCAGTACTAAATATTTCTGCATGAAAATAAACTTGACAATTTAATTACGCTCGTCCGAAGAAGATATTTTCAATCGGATGAATGAGACAGCACGATGAAATGAAACGTGAGTGAAGTGTAAAAATGATTTCTAATTTTAAGGCAATGTAACAAATTAATATTTTAATGAAATGAAACCGAAATGAAAATGAATCAACAAATTACAGAGATAAGATGAATTACTGTTCAAAAGCTAAATGTCGAAAATTACACTTTCTGTACTCTTGACTTATATTTCCATTCATTTACTTCCATCAAATAAAAAAAAATAAAGAAATTTATTTTTAGTTTCGTAAAATCTTGTTTATGACGTATGATTCCAAATGCCTACATAGCATATTGGGTGTTAAGAGAGTTTGATTGTACAAATAATAAAAAGGTTAGGCTAAGGATTCATAGTAGTTTTTAAGCATCATCTTATGCAGAGAGATATTGCATTGCATGTTGGCCGTATCACCAGTGTTCAGAAATACAAATCAGCGAAAAGAACTATGAACTTAAAGAGCAAAGCAAAAGAGGAGGGCCTAGAATGAGGTGGGTGTGTTATGTCGCAATTATTCTTTCGGCCTAATGGACGTAATTAAACCAAATCCAAATTCTTCCAGCTCATAGCATCCACCAAAGAGCCATCTGCTTTCTCTCTTCAAGAAGAAGTGGGAATGACATGGCAGTTGCACTCTGACCACCCCCGACGTAAACGAAGCATTGTTGAAACCCCACCCCGAACTATCCAGTGGCACCAAGAGTAAACAACAAAGCATTCGACCACCAGTATTTTAAAATCTCTCATCAACACAAAGCACCGTCCGACTACAATAAATCACACTTTCTTGACACCACAGGTCACAATCCACAAAATGTTCGACTCTGGACATTGCGTTACCACTTGGACACGAGTAGCTGGAACTCAATTTGGAATACCGGCTCGCCGACCCTTGCTGGACATTAAACGAATTAGATGACAACCGATGCGGCCATTCCAACCCGTGGGAATGACCCAGCCAGGGACACATGGGAAAGTTGCGCCGACCATATTAATCAAACAAGATGGTTATTGTAGAATAAAACTGGAGACAAAGGAGTGGTGGTCAGTCAAGTGGTTCAAAGTCTCAGACGTTTGCCAGATAGGAATGCAATGCTCGTGATTGGGAGATTGCGTCAGACTCTTTGTCGAAGCTGAGAGCAGCGAGAGCAGAATCCAGTGGACCAGCTGAGTCCGAGTGATATAAGCAGATACAGTGCTCCTTTCGAGACCAATGGAGTGACGTAGCCAGGAATACCGGAGACAGTCTTCATGCCATCATAGTCCCCATCTGACGTAAGAATTGCAGGATTTTCCGAGGCATCGACGACCCAGATGCAAGCTATTGATTTTCCAAAGGAATCAAGGAACCCCTACAACTTCCCCACCCCAGCAATCCTCGCAGAAAGAATCACAGAACGCTCTGCTCACCACGTAATGACGGGTATCGGCATAGGACATCCAAGAGAACAGTCCCAAAATATTACGTACGAAGTCATTCCCTTGTTGCCTCTGATTAAAAGGTAGTATTTCATATCTAAATTAGAGGATAATTTAAATAAAGTTTTGGCAGTGATTACGAGTAGAAAATTAGTGCGAGCACAATTTATCAAAATTATGGCAATTTATCCCACAATGGAAATGAAACATTAAATTTTATTATGTTTGTGCAGAATCAGAGTGAGTATTGAATTCATTCACAAAATTTATACACTTCCTAAGCCAAGGGGTGGACTTGGGTTAATAAGGCTTCTCTTCGCTAACTGACACAGCTATTGTCAGTTTCCGAAGGGAAGAAAACACAACGCAACAAAATTATGTACACTTTAGTGCGCCTCCAATTCTGGGTTTGCATAACAAGTGGGCAATGCCAAATAGCACCATGTTAGCATTAGACTGCAGCAGCCAAATGCAACAGAAGTAGCTTAGAATTGATCTGTATTGAGAACTAAATTATACATTGCGGTTAGAACTCCATAGTGATCAATTCAGTCCTTCCTCATGGTTATGTGTATATGGAACGACTCACATTTCGCGTTATGCCAAACGTACACAAATAGAAAATAATGACTATTATAAGTTATAATTAAGAAATGGAGTTATAATTAAGAAATGGAATACATTGGGTACTTTCTTGAATGATATAAAGATGTATCGTTGACTGATATATTGATGATACAAGGATACATAAAGTACGTTGATTTGACACAACACCATAATATTTATTTTAAGAAAAACAGTTAATATTAATGATCTCTCCACACGCTGCAGATATTGTTCTGTGTGAGAAATGAAAGTAAAATCTTCCTGAGGTAAGAGCAAACGCGAAGATATGTAGAATTAGAAGAGAAAAATATATATTACTGTTGAAGTTATAATAGTTGATTTGTTTTCCTATAATGATAACCAACAGGTTTGAAATTTTATAATTTTTAGCGGCATCCGAATATTCTGTTAGCAACCTATGTTCTGCAGTAGGGGTTCTCAACGTGGGGTACACGGTAAAATTCTTTGGGGTACGCCGTGAGAGTTCAAAAGTCGCTAGATAATGTTATATACAGGGTGAATCTGAAAAAGTGGGCAAAACTTTACGGGGTGGTAGAACGCAGCTATACGAGCAATATTCGTCATAGAATTTATGGTCGGAACGCAAGCGGTGAGAAGTTAAAAGGTAGTTTTCCACTGTCACATTTAAAGAATGAACACAAGAGGGAGAGGAGATACTCTGTGCCTCACTTGTATTCCCGTCCGCCGCACCGTACACAAAGTGCATATCCGCCATTTCGTGGCGGATATGCACTTTGTTATATCCGCCACGAAATGGCGGATATAACAACGAATGGCTTTTGGTTAGTATAACCACGAATGGCCACGAATGGCTTTTGGTTAGTATAACCAGCCATCCTCTTGGCAATCCACGGTAGAAATGCCGTTGGGTGCGAGGACCGACCCTTTTATACCATTTCCAACGCCACCTAGCGGCTCGCCGTTTGCGTTCCGCCCATACTTTCTATGACGAATATTGCTCGTATAGCTGCGTTCTACCACCCCGTAAAGTTTTGCCCACTTTTTCAGATTCACCCTGTATATATATATTTTATTTTATTTCCATTGCCATACATTAACTATAGTTTTATTTATCAATACAAGGGGTATGCCAGTTACATACACATTTCCAGAGGGTACGTGAAGCATAAAAGGTTGAGAACAACTGTTCTACAGTTATTTTATTATTTGTTCATTTCAACATTACAAGTTTGAGACACAATTACAATGAACTGCTTATATACTTGAAATGTGCTGGAAAACATTTTGGTTTGATTTTACTATCTGAAATATGGGTAAAAATGAAGAGGTTAAATTATTTTACAATTGCAGATACACAAACAAATCTGGGAGTGTTTTAAATTATTCTAAAGAGGAAAAATTTGATTTTGAACAAATTGATTTTGATTTACATAATTCAGATGCATTGAATCTTTATGAATATATATTCATTTTTGTTTAATATTAGGTTACAGAATAAATAATTCTTCTACGGAATATTTTAATCATGAATTGCCATAGAAGTCAAAATATGCTAAATAGGACGGATGGACGTGCAACAATAAAACCATGATGTGATGCGTTATGCCTCAGCGTGAGAATTACGTGACTAACTTATTGGAACAGATAGACTTTAAATAATAACGGAGAAGCGAATATTGAGAAGTTTTCAGTAGCAAAAATGTTAACTTGCATTTTTCTAAACTAAATGGACAATTTATTATATACACCTACCTAATAAGCTGATCCTCCACCTTTTGCCCTCACAACAGCAGCCAGACGTCTTGGTAAGGACTCAATGAGGTGTTGAAAACACCGAGGTGGTATTGCCGCCACGAAGCGAGGATTGCTTGTAGTAGAGTATCCACAGTTGCCGGTAGGGAGTTGGCATACTCGAACAGAACTTTCCAATTCGACCCACAAATTCGCAGTGAGATTCGGGTCCGTCGATCGAGTGTGAAAAACTCACTTGAATGCTCCTGGAGCCAATTGGTCACCATTCGGGAGTTATGTGGTGTGACGTTGTCCTGTTGAAAGATGGCGTCATGGTGTGGAAAGAGAATCATTACGAACGGGTATAGATGATCAGCGAGGATATTCACATACCTTGTGCCAGTGGCAGAAATCTCGACGAGTACGAGAGGTCCCAAGAGAGTTCATGTAAACGTACACGAAACTATTACATCACTTCCACCTTCTTGTTAAAAACTTGCCTATATGACCTCAACTTGGCAAGTTGGGGTCATACAGGCAGGTGTGTGGTTTATTCCAAACACGCACCCTCCCATCGGCGTGATAGAGTTGAAACTGTGATTCCTTTGACCAGATGACGTGTTTCCTGTCCTCCGCACTTCAGCTGCGATACGCCTTTGCAAACTCCATCCTAATCCTTGCAGTCAACAAGGGGATGCTATGTGGACATCGACTGCCGTAGCCTATTTTTTCCCGTTGTACGACGGATAGTCTTTGTGCATAAGCTTGTGAACACCCTCATTAAATTCCGACGTTATATGCTCCACGGTAGCCATGTGATTCCTTGTAACGATGTGGGACAATCTGCACTCACCTCGAGAGTCAATTACACGTTTACGTCCACATTTCTCCCACTGGTTGGAAGTTTTGCCACATTTCACATAGTGTTGGTATACACGGGCGATGATCTGACGTGGAAATCCCAGCAGTTAGCAATTGCAGTAATTGAACGACCGGCATTCCTCGCCCTTACTATCTGGCCATTTTTTATCTTAGTAATGCTGTTTTCCAAAAAAATGAAATTTCACTTACGTCACTGACTTGATAAAAGTTACAGAAAAGGTACATATTACCTTTCTGTAACTGGTTTTCTATCCGTAAAGACCTGCTCTATTTATAGGCATTGCGAATTTCAGCATCCCATGTGACTGGAGGCGATGCTTCTGCTTTGTATACTGTTATTGGAGTGTAATATAATAATTTCTCCATTCAGGTAATAAGCTAGCGTTATAGGAATCTAAGTGAGAAGAATGCTTATCTTTGTTTACGCTGAAGTGAAGGTTATTCAAGGACATGGCAATCAAACCGAAGAGGCAATATCTTAGTCGAGCAAGCAGAACTCGCCTTAATTTCTCTGTAGGAAGACTTCATTGTCTGATGCTATGATGTTTAAGTATGATGTTTAAGAAGTTTAATTCCATTGGTGATAAGAAGCCAACAGGAAAAGCAAAGAGGATTTAGTTCAGCATAATGTAAAAAAAGAATTTGTAAGGTAAACCTTCGAGAAAGAAACTTGCTCTCTTGTTAAATTGTTTTAACAAGATTCCTTTGACTAGATATTGAAAGAATTCTAGTACAAATATTTGAAGAAAAGTTAAGAGATGTATAATGTTCTTGTTATGGTTTAACTTCATACTGATCAAGGGAAGAATTTCTACTTATTTAAGATTGTTATATATAAATGATCTTACACATTTGTAAAAAATTAGTTCATTAACAATTTTGTAGCTAAGCATTTTTTTAACTCACGCTCAGTTTTCTATTAAAATATTGTAACAGTATATTTCATTGACGATATCAATATTGATTTGCTCCAAAACCTTCAAGATATAGCTGAATTTTTAAACATATTTAGTGAATTCATTTTAAAAGGCATATTGGTATTCGAATTAGATTATCTAACATTAGTGTTAGCTGCTTAGACCACTTTTTTCCCCACACCAAATTCTACTTGTTCTGACCCGTCTTGTGGGACTAGTCTTCAAACATTTAATACTTACTTTTAACTCAGGATCGCAGATTATATAAATCATTTCCAATGCTGGGGAGGGTCGAACGAATCCTTTATTTACACTGACGGATGTGCAATTGTTAAGGTTGACTTCCAAAGAATTGATGTGCGACATACATCCATACAAAATCCTCATGCAGCCATGGGTTACGTAGGTCCAATCAGACAGTGTAATTTTCCTTTCCAGACATGTCTGTTCTGAGCTACTGCTGCTGCATTTGGCCACTCTAGGCAAATTATAGCAAGGTCCTGTTTGACATTATCTGCCCATCGCTTCCTAGATCTTCCCCTTTTTCTGAAACCCTTGGCACACAGTTCATAATCCCGTTTGCTAATCTGCAGCTATGCATATGGGCAACATGGCCAAACCAACGCAGTCTCTGCACAATATGCTGTTTAAAGGAGGTTGATGACTCCTTCTTCTAACCTCATCATTGCTTACAAAGTAAAACCACCTAATGCTCAAGATACTGCGTAAGCATCTAGAATCAAAGGCATCAAGTTTCTTGTTATCCTGCTTACAAAAGGTCCACGTTTTGCTACCATAACAAGCCTTAGAAACAACCAAACTATTATACAGCGTAAGCTTAGTCTTTAGGTGTACACGCCTATTTTTCCACACTCTCCATAGATTCTTAAAAGTCCCAACGGCAATCCCTATTCTATTTATCTCATGCCGCACATCACTAGTATCTGTTACATAGCTCCTAAGGTAATTAAACTGAGACACTTTCCAAAGAGTGCAGCCATTCAAAGCAACTGAAGTATTATATGCCTGACCAATTTTCATCACTTTAGTTTTTTCTCTGTTTATCACCAAATCTACTCTATCTGCAAGAACAGCCCAAATGAAAGAATTCATCTTATCAACATCATTAGCCAAAAGAGCCAAATCATCTGCAGAATCTAAATCAGAAATTTTGAAATCTTTACACCATTTAAAGCCAAAATCATTCCCTTGCCAAGAATTTCGCATAGCATAATAAATAACCAAGCAAAAGGGAAAAGGAGACAAAATGCACCCTTGTCTAACTCCATTAGCAATGCTAAACCAATAGCTCCAAGACGTACCAACTCTCACACACGACTCAGTGTTATTATAGAGATCATATGGAATACCTGATAAGTTAGTGTAATCTAACGATCCACCACAAATTACGTCAATTAACAGAGTCAAAAGCCTTTTCGAAATCTATAAAGCTAGTAACCACAGGTTTTTGAAATTCTAAACATTTCTCAAGAATCTGCGAAAGTATTTGATCAATACATCACCTACCACTTCTGAATCCACACTGTTCATAATGCAGTTGACTGTCAACCAGATTCTTAATTCCATTAAGCATAATCATGGAAAGAACTTTCCCTGAAACAGAAAGTAGGCTGATACCCTATAGTTATTACAAGAACTGCGATCACCTTGTTTAAAATTGGAACAAATATATCTCTAGTAAAATCCTTAGGAAAGATTTGTCATAACAAATATTCAAAATTTCAGTCAGCCATGCGACAATAGAAATATTCCCAGTTGCAAACATTTCAGTGCTGACTTCATCCACCCCTGGGGATTTATGCAGTTTTTATTCAGAGATAGCGAAAGTGAATTCGGAATGTGATATAGATCCATCATTAAAGACAGTCATCATCATCATCATCATCATCATCATCATCATCATCATCATCATCAAGCAGACATTGGCTACGGAGGTCCAACCAGACCGTGTAATTTAGTTCTCCAAGCAAGTCTATCCTGAGCTACATCTACTGCATCTGGCCACTGCACACCAATTCTAACAAGGTCCTGTTTGACATTGTCTGCCCACCGCATCCTAGGTCTCCCCTTCTTTCTAAGGCCTTTAGGCACACTGTTCATAACCCTATTCGCCAATCTATAATTATTCATGCGGGCAACATGGCCAAACCAACGGAATCTCTCTCTGCACAATATGCTGCTCAAAGGAGGTTGCAAACACTTTTGCCTAACCTCATCATTAGTTACAAAGTTGAACCACCTAATGCCCAAGATACTACGTAAGCATCTGGAATCAAAAGCATCTAGTTTCCTGTTATCTTGTTTACAAAGTGTCCAAGTTTCACTACCATAACTAACCCTAGAAAGAACTGTTATTACTATTATAAGTTTAATTTTAGTCTTTAGGTGTATACGCCTATTTCTCCACACTCTCCATAGATTCTTAAAAGTCCCGGCATCAATCCCTATTCGTCTGTTAATCTCATGCCGCACATCACCATTATCTGTTACATAGCTCCAAAGATAATTAAACTGTGACACCTGCTCAAGACTGCAACCATTCAGATTAACTGAATCACAGTCTGCCTGACCAATTTTCATCACTAGTTTTCTCTCAGTTTACCACCAAACCTTCTCTACTACTAGTTTCATCAACAGCTCGAATGAAAGAGTTCATCTCATCAACATCATTTGCCAAAAGGGCTAAATCATCAGCATAATCTAAATCAGAAATTTTCGTATCTCCAGTCCATTTAAGGCCAAAATCTTTCCCTTGAAGTGAATTTCGCATAACATAATCAATAACCAAGCTAAAGAGAAAAGGAGACAAAATGCACCCTTGTCGAACACCAGAAGTAATGCTAAACCAATTGCTACAAGCCTTACCAACTCTCACACACGACTCAGTGTTATTATAGAGAGCTTTCATTATGTTAACTAACTTGTCTGGTATACCATATGATTTCACAATCAACCACAAATTATGACGATCAACAGAGTCGAAAGCCTTTTTCAAATCAACAAAGCTAGCAACCAAAGGTTTCTGAAACTCTAAAAATTTCTCAAGAATCTGCCTAAGCGAAAATATCTGATCCACACATCCCCTACCACTTCTGAATCCACATTGCTCATCACGCAATTGACTGTCAACCAGATTCTTAATTCTATTAAGCACAATCATGGAAAGAACTTTACCTGGAACAGAGAGTAGGCTGATACCCCTATAGTTATCACAAGAACTGCGATCACCTTTTTTGAAAATAGGGATAACAATAGCTCTGGTAAAATCCTTAGGAACCATGCCTTTATCATAAAAGATATTCAGAATTTCAGTCATCCAAGTGGTAACCGAAACATTCCCAGCTCTAAGCATTTCGGTAGTAATTTCATCTACCCCTGGGGATTTATGTAGTTTAAGTTTAGAAACAGCCAAAATAACTTCAGATTGTGTTATAGGGCCAACATTAAAGCCACCAATGCATCTATCATCATTGCAAATAATGGGAGTAGAACTAACTACATTGTTTAGAACATCACTGAAATGCTCAGCCCACCTACCCATGACAGAATCCTCCCCTTCTATAACCTTACCTTGTGTATCCTTCAATCCTTGTATGCCTGTCCGTTTTCTACCACATAAAAATTTAACTATCTGGTACAGCTCTCTGCTGTTGTACTGTCTAACTATTTCCACGGCTTTGTCAGCCAAACCATCAAGCCAAAGATTCTTATCAGCAGCTAACTGATCTTTTACACGTTTATTAAGTTCTCTGTAATGCTTCCTATTAGGAGTAGTAGGGTATTGATTAAGGACATTCCTGCAGTTCTTTCTTTCCGAAATAAGCTCAGGTGCCTTATCACTCAGATAATTCTGTCTCTTCTTCTCCTTTTTTCCTAAAAGAGTACTCTTAGTGTCCAAAAAAGCCTGTTTAAAATGATCCCATTCTTCCTCAACTTCAGTAGTAAGCAAACCATGACTGTCATAATGACTAAGTAACCTATCATGGTAAGCTTTGGCTATAACTGGATCTTTGAGAGCTTCAGTATTAAAATGAAAATTTTTAACCCTAGCACAACACTTTTTAAGTTTAAGTTGCAACACACTTTTAACAAGGTAATGGTCAGATCCAATTTCAGTTCCCCTATATGCCCTGGTATTCCTAACAGAACTAGCCCATTTGTTGTTAATTAATATGTAATCAATCATATTCCTATGCAGCCCATCAGGTGAAACCCATGTGTACTTATGTATGTCGCGGTGTTTGTAATAAGTGTTAGTTATTCTGAATCCATTGAGTTTACTTACCTATAGGAGACGCTGCCCATTGCCATTGCAACTACCAATACCAAAAGGGCCTATTACTCCTCCCCAAAGGTCAGAGTCAGTACCAACTTTGGCATTGAAGTCACCAAGAACAAGGGTAATATCTCCTTTCTTGACAGAATTCAAAATATCCTGAAGTTGTTCATAAAACCTATGCTTCTCATCCTCATCAGCATCCTCAGTGGGGGCATAACAGCAGATAACATTCAGATCTTTAACGCTTGTCTGAAATTTTGCTGTAAGAAACCTTTCATTAATGCACTCATATCCTAGAAGAGCATCACTAGCGTGTCTGCTGAGAAGCAGACCCACGCCTTGGCGATGCTTATTGTCGTCCCTCCCTGAAAAGAGAAATTTAAGATTATTTTTAAGAATCTGACCTTTATCTGTCCATCTGGTCTCTTGCAAGCCAAGAATATCTAAATTATAATGGTGGAATTCTTGTGTGAGGACATCAAGAGAAAAAGCTCTGTGTAGAGTCCTCACATTCCAACTACCTATGGAGAGAAAATGGTTAGTGGGATGTTTAAAGAAACTATGTTTATTGAGAGAGGGAATGCCGACAATATCAAACAGCCCCCTAATCGCAGACATGGGGCAAAGACCCGTTCCCCCACTACTAAAGGCTGAAGCCATCTACACTGGAAGATTTCCTCCAACGTACAAATTGACGATGCCAATAGAAGCAAAGAGTTCAGGTGCCTGCGATGACTTCTGCTCAGGATTATCCACCAGCTGATAAACATATCCTGTGAATCTATTCACTTGGGGCTGTCAACCCACAAACAAACAGAAAACACAGCGGAAGATTTTCCCTCCACAGAAGCCCACCAGTGCAGCAAAATCAGGATCCATAATCAAGCTCAGAGCCATATATCTGTCCAGTCCAGTAGGTTTATATGGTCAGCACCAGGACCCTGTGTGGTTGACCACTCCTCAGCAGTGTAGAAAAAAAAGAAAAGTAGCCACAGTTGTCCAGATCAGTAGGCCACACTAATCTGGCAGCCCTCCCCTTCCGTTCACTTCCACAAGAGAGTATCTCTTTTGAAAGTTACTAACGGTCCGCACCACGAGAAGGCGGGGTCGGACATTAGGTGCTAGGCCTGTAATGCATTACAAACAATGAGAGTAGAAATAATCACATTATTTAGAACATATCTGAAATGCTCAGTCCACCTACCATCACAGAATCCTCACCTTCAACCTACCTTGCCATGTTTATCCCTCAATCCCCGTGTACCTGTCTGTTTCTTCCCGCATAAGACATTAATAATCTGGTACAACCCCCTGCTCTTCTGCTGTTTAGCTTCCTCAGCTTTGTCAGCCAAACTATCAAGCCAAAGTTTCTTATCAACTGTTAACTGATCCCTTACACGCTTATTAAGCTCGCCTTCTGTTAGAACTAGTAGTGTGTTGATTCATATTTAATTCTGTACTTTCTTCTTTCAGAAATAAGTTCCATAACCTTATCACTCAAATAATTTTGTTTTTTCTGTTCCCTTTTACCCAAAAGAGTAATGTTGGTTTCAAGAAAAATCTGTTTAAACTGATCCCATTCTTTCTCAACTTCAGGTTCGATAAAAATACGATTATCATAAAAACTAGGTACCCTATCATGGTATGTTTTGGCTAAATCTTGATCTTTCAGCCATTCAGTGTTATAGCTAATTTTTTTAACCTTAGCACAACATTTCTTAAACTTCAGCTGCAAAGTATTTTTGACCAGATAACCGTCAGACTCAATTGTGGCTCCCCTGTATGATCTGGTATTTCTAACTGAACTAGCCCATTTGCTATTAATTAAAATATAATCTATCATATTCCTGTGCAACCCATCAGGTGAAACCCATGCATATTTATAAATGTCCCGGTATTTGTAGTATGTGTTAGCTATTCTCAAATCATTAAGTTCACTTACGTGTAGAAAACGTTCTCCATTTCCATTGGAACTATCAATGCCAAAGGGACCTAAACTCCTGCCCCAAGGTCAGAGTCAGTAGCAACTTTAACATTAGAGTTACCTAGCACAAAAGAAATATCTCCTTTTTTCACAGAATTCAAAATATCCTGAAGCTGGCTGTAAAACGTATCCTTCTCGTTCTCATCACAGTCCTCTGTGGGTGCATAACAACAGATGACAATCAAGTCTTTAATTTTTGTTTTAAATTTTGCTGTAAGAAATCTTTCATTAATGCAGTCATATCCTAGAAGAGCATCACTGGCATGTCTGCTGAGAAGCAAACCTACACCTTGGAGATGCTTTCCATCCGCCCTGCCTAAAATAAAATTAAAGTTATTTTTAAGGATCTCACCCTTACCTGTCCATCTGGGTCTCTTGCAAGCCTAGAATATCTAGGTTATAACGCTGGAATTCCGTCTTGAGGACATCAACGTAATAATCTCTATATTACGTCCTCACGTTCCATGTACCTGCAGAGAGAAAATGACTAGTAGAATTTTAAAAGAAACTTGATTTATTGAGAGAGGTATTGAGAGAGGTATTGGGAGAGGCAGCCTCCTGATCGCAGGCATGGATCAAAGACCTGTCCCTCCTTAAAGACTTGTCTCCTCCACTGAAGGTTGAAGTCACCGATGCTGGTAGGAACTTCAGGCACCACCTTTTCAAGTGAACCTTTTCAAGAATCATATGGACTTCCTGAGACATATTAGTCCAGTTCAGGATTGATGATGCCCAACTAGCTAAGTACCTGCGATGGCCTCTGAATCAGGTACCTGCGATGGCCTCTGATGACGATTATCCACCGGCTGATGTAGATATCCCATGCCTCTGTTCACTCAGGTCTGGCAACCCACAAGCAAACAGAAAACACAGAGGCAGATTCTCCCTCAACAGAGGGCCATCCTGCAGCAAGTCCAGGATCTGTAATCAAGCTCAAATTTATAAACCAGTCCAGTCTAGTGGGTATAAATGGTCAGTATCAGGATCCTGTGAAGTTGACCACTCCTCAACAGGGTTGGAAAATGAAAAAGGAAAAATGGCCATAAACCGACAGATCAGTAGGCCACACTGAGCTCGCAACCCTCCCCTTCCGCTTCCTTCCAAAAGAGAATAAAACCATTGAACTTACTTCAACAAAACTTTTACTGTCCTTCACAGCATACCCCTCCAGCATCTATGCAAAATTTCAGACGTCTACGAAATTTCTGAAACGATTGGTGGTACTCCTACTTGGGAATACTCTGCCACTTTGAATGAAGGCATTTTGCAAGGTCTTGCACCCTTGAAAACGGTTTCCCAGAAAGTCCCTTTTTATTTTTGGAAACAACCAAAAATCGCATGGTGCAAGTTAGGTGAATATGCAGAATGGTGTAGCTGGTTGAATTTTTTTTGCTCCAGGTAGGCCGTAATATTCCGGGTTTTGTGAGCACTTGCATTGACATGAGGAAGGAGAATTCTTGGCACGCCTATTGTTGTATGCCACTCCTTCATCTCCTTAACCATTTTGGGAAAAACAATGTTGGTGTAGTATTGCCTATTTATAATCTTTTTTCGGTAAGGTGTCGAAAGCTGCCATTCCTTCCGAATTGAAATAAATTATAAATATCTTTTTCCTTGAGCGAAGGTTTACCTACTTGTCATCACCTGTGTGTTTCAAGGATAAGCTGGTAGTTCCAACACTGCCAGCTTATCCTTGAACCAGTCGACCCCAACCGATTTTAACTGTTCTGTCAGTTTATGGGGTACCCCATTTGGCACAGATCTTTAGGAAATTTATATGTTGATGGAAAATTGTTTCCACACTGCCAATCGATACAATGGCATTAAGCTTATTACTTGAATGGTTATGTGTGGGGTTTCCTTAATGAGTTCACAAGAAGTTTGAAGGCCCTCCTTATTAATAAAAATATTGATATTTTTTCTACCCCTTTTTGAATGTACCTACTGCAGGGGTGGAAAACCGGAAAGTAGTATGTCACTATGAAGATTCCCAGATGAGAAGCAATAGCTTCTTTGGACTGTGCCGATTCACCTTCAGAGCTCTCGCCCGACTCTCAGTGCATTAAGTTCAATAAAATTCTATTTTATTGTCCCCACCCCAACGAATCCTTCCGTTTCACTGTCTTCTATCCCGCCTCATCTACGATCCTTCACGCTTAAAGACTAATATTTACAACTTCGAATTTAGAGGTCTCCAGCTACTTTGGATTCGATGCTGCAGACTCATATGTTAAGCACTGGATACTCTTCAGCTGTCATTTCCACCATTCGTTAACTTTTATTTTCCGCTTCTTCAGTGGAGATTCTTTTTATCTTCTGCCTGTTGAAATGAAGTGCATTAAATGTAAAGATGATATTTTGCTCGGATTTGACTATGTCACTTGTAACGGCATATGTGAAGGTAAATTATATTTCATTTGTTCAAGCGTTTCTGAGTCGAACTACCGCAGAATGATTCAGGAGAGATGAATGAAACGGAAATGTATTAATTGCAAAACGGTAAACCATCTAACAAAGATTTAAAAGCTAATGGAAAACAAATCGAGTTTTCATCAAGACACATGTCAAAGTTGCAAGCTCAGTGAAGCAAATGAGTCTGGATCGGTCACTTCGGATGAGAGCTGCGATGAAATGAAGACAGTGTTAAAGAAATTAAAAAAAAAATCAGGTTATTAATGAGCTGAAAGATGAAATTGCAGACATAAGAAGTTCGGTAAAGTTTTTCTCAGAAAAATATGACACTTGACTAGATGGATTACAAATCTATGAAAACAGCAAACTGAGATAGGACATAAATTATAAAATACTGATAAACTTTGCACAAAAAACATGGCTAAAATAATATCGCTACATATCATGCTAACGACTTAAATCAATATGGACGTAATAAGAATTATGAAATGCATCGAATCCCCGTTTAATACCAGGAAGACGGAATTAAGCTACACGCGTTAAAGACCACCATTGCGAAACAGTTTGAAATAAATAATTTTAACTTAGAGCAAATAGATGTCATCCACAGACTGCCTGTGAGAAATAAAAGTAAAATTTCGTCAATCATTGTGCAATTTTTCGTCAAAATCCACAAAAGATTATTGGTTATCGCAAAGAAGAAGATGTATTCTGGCCTCAGAAGTAGCCTCTAATGCTGACGATACTAAAGTTTATTTGAAGGAAAATCTCACGTCTGCAAATAAGAATCTTTTGTGGGGGGGGGGGAATCAATCGCTTGTGAAAGGCAGTACACATATACAGGGTGATTCAAAACTTATCGTTCAAATTTCGTGGGGAGGTAGGGAAAACATCAGGAAACCGATTTCACATAGGAAAGAATGCCCGCAAATGTACGCATGCATATGTAGAGGGCGCTGTGTGTACCCAACCAGTGTACAGCTCGCCTGACCACTCCCGCTGTCATCAGTGTATGAGCTGACTTACTAGTGATAAGATGAATCGTTTTACGCATCAAGAGCTAGCGGATATGCATCTCGCATATGGGGCAGCTGGCGAAAGTGGCCGCCAAGCTAGGCAAGTTTATGAAGACCGATACCCCAACAGAAGAATACCGCAGCATCAAATGTTTCCACGTGTGCATCGCAATCTGCGCGAACGTGGTTCACTGCGCAGCAACATGCAGGATACAGGGAGAAGACGACTGACGCGGATTGTCAACGTCGCAGAACAAGTCCTACAGTCCATCGAAGATAATCCGAACACCAGCACACGAGCTATTGCTCAGCAGCTTGGGGTCTCTCAGTCCCAAAGTCTGTGTCGGATACTGCACGAGGAACGTGTGCATCCTTACCATCTGCAAAGGGTGCAGTTACTGCATCCTGACGATTATCCAAAGCTTGTGGAATTTGCACAATGTTTCATGCAGAAAGGTGCCATGGACCCCAGTTTTCCAGCTTCTCTCCTTTTTACAGATGAAGCTTCATTCACTCGTGAAGGTGTGTTCAATACACACAATTCACATGTGTGGGCTTACGACAACCCGCATGGTACGAGAAGTCACGCTGCGCAACATCGTTTCGCCGTAAATATGTGGGCTGGAATCATTGGTGACTGTTTGTTGGGACCTTACTTGCTACCGCCCCGATTGGACGGCCGGAAATACATAATATTTCTCGAGACAGTGTTACCGACTTTTCTGGGCGCTGTTCCTGCGCATATCTGCCGAGATATGTGGTATCAACATGACGGGGCTCCAGCCCATAGCACAATTGTTGCGCGTGATTACCTGAACCGAACATTCGGAGCTCAATGGATCGGTAGAGGTGGACCGATCGCTTGGCCACCCAGGTCACCTGATTTATCGCCCATGGATTTCTTTTTGTGGGGGGCCATGAAAGACCATGTGTACGAGACCCCCGTCGACAGTGAAATGGACCTTGTTGCACGAACAGTGGCCGCCGCAGGCATTGTCCGTGATATGCCAGGTGTCAATGCAACGGCACTGTGAATCCTGTGTCCGTGTAAATGGTCGCAATTTTGAGCACCTACTGTGAACCTGTACTTTACCTTGTTGGAATAAAAGTCACATTCGTTACCACTTAACTGTACTGTTTCCTTGTGTTCACTTTACTTGTCCATTTTGTTCATGTAGATGACGTTTGCGGACATACTTTGCTATGTGAAATCGGTTTCTTGACGTATTCCCTACCTCCCCACTAAATTTAAACGATAAGATTTGAATTACCCTGTATATGATGTTAAAAATAATACAATACTCATTGGAGATTTTAATATTGATATTTGTAATCATAAAAAGAATGAAAGTCAAAAATATCTAAATACTCTTCATGAATTTAGCTTTGTCTCTACAATAAGAGGATTCACCAAAGAGAGATTTCAGGAAGCTCCACTACTCATTCTTGCATCATCATCATCATCCCTATCCTCAAGCAGCCAGAGGTTACCAAGGTTCAACCAGATTGTGTAATTTAGTTCAAATACAGGATGTCCCTGAATTCATGGCCCAAATGTGAGGGGATGGTAGAACACACTGAACCCACCAATATTCGTCATAAAATATGCGGCCGCAAACACAGCCTGGTGCCTGTAGGGGGCACAGACTAGTGGCATGGCTTAAAAGCGCTGGATTGGCCAAACCCCAGCATTCTCAGCGTTGACCGGACACAAGATGGAGCAGTTTACGAATGCAGAGAAAGCTGATATGCACCTGATGTACGGCGTAGCCAAGGGCAATGACTCTATCGTGAGCGATATCCTATGCACCGTGTGCCCGATCATAAAATGTTTGCACGACTGCACCACCAGCTGTCTGAGGCAGGCACCTTCCATGTCAGTCAACATGATGCTGAACGAGCACGGACAGTCAGAACGCCAGCTATGAGCGAGGACATCTTGCTTATGGTGACAGATAACCTAGGTACAAGCAGGCGATCCGCTGCCTGGAGCCTTACACCCCTATCACTTGCAGCGAGTGCAGGCATTGACAGTTGTTGATTATCCCCTGCACATGGATTTCGCCCAGTGGTTTCTGCAGGAAAGTGCTGCACATCCCGATTTCTCCACGCATGTACTCTTTACGGATGAATCAACATTCTCACGTGAAGGCTTAGTGAATATCCATAATGTGCATTTGGGGGCAGTCCAGAACCCTCATGGTACACGTCCAAATTCGAACCAGCAATGGCTCGCCGTCAATGTCTGGGCGGGGATCGTGCATGACTACTTAATTGGGCCTTACCTACTGCTGGACTGCCTCGATGGACAAACTTACCGTATTTTTCTGCAACAGATTTTGCCCGAATTGCTTCAGGATGTTCCAGCTGCAATCGGTGCCCGTATGTGGTTCCAGTACGATGGGGCACCCGCCCAATTCAGCATGGACGTGCGTCAGCATTTTCATACCACATTTGGGAACCGATGGATTGGGCACGGTAGTCTCATCCCGTGACCCCCCAGATCGCCTGATCCTTCTTGTATCGATTTCTTTCTGTGGGGACATTTGAAGAGTGTCATGAACGAGACGCCAGTGCAGTCCGCAGAGGATCTGGTAGCCCGACTGTCCCTCACAGCTGCTAATGTGCATGACAAGCCCAGTGTTTACAAGCAGGTACGGCAATCACTACTCCGCCATTGTGCCACCTGTATCAACGTTGGTGGGCGAACGTTTGAACATTTGTTGTAATGATCTCGAATAAATGTCATTCTGGAAACCTCTGTGTCTGTCCTTCATTTCCGAATTGTCACTGCGTTTGTGGCCGCATATTCTATGATGAATATTGGTGGGTTCGGTGTGTACTACCAACCGCTCACGTTTGGGATATGAATTCAGGGACACCCTGTATATATGTCCTGAGCTACATTTGCTGCATTTGGCCACCGTACACCAATTCTAACAAGGTCTTGTTTGACATTGTCTGCCCACCACATTCTTAAGTCTCCCCCTGTTTCTGAGGCCATTAGGCACACTGTTCTTATCAGTCATGACTAACGAACTGTAATCTCCAGTGAACCTGTTCGCTAATCTAAAATTATTCATATGGGTAAGTAGAGAGTTTCCAACGTAGTGCACAGGGCTTTCCCCCTATGACGTCATCGACCACGCCCCTTATTAATATCTGACCACACCCCCTTATTAATATTTCAAATTAATATTCATAATTAATTATCAGCCGAGCCCCTTATTAATAACTCATACTTAATCAACCCCTTATCAAAAGTTAACCCCCCTTTATTAAAAAAACTATCAAAACTGTCTCCCCCTCATTAACCCAATATCAAAAGTCCCTTCCCCCTTTATTAACCCCCCCCCTTTCCTCTGATTCCAACATTTTGAAAGCCCCATGGTTGCGTAATCCCCTTACGGCGTGAAGTAAAACTCGCGAATAAATAATAGTTTTTATTTCGTGTTTTTTTTTTATTAAACACTTATGCAAAGTGACGCCCCTTTATTAATATGCACCCCCTCATTAAAAAACCATTATTAATATGCACCCCTTTATTTAATGCTTATCAAAAGTTCCAACCCCCTCAGACGGCTAACCTCGTAATTTCCACCCTCAAAATAATTTAAGCCCAACTAAACTTTCGGTGGCAATCCCTCGCAGAATGGCTGATGCAATTCTCAAAATTATTACAAAGGCCCATATTTTGTGACATCGACCTTCATATAATTCTAAGTCCTGCAATGTGCATTTCGCAACAAGCATTCAGTATCTCACCCCTACCAAGGACCACGTTTTCCTGATGGATGGTTTTACAATCTGAAAAGTCCTGCGAAATTGAAAAAAATATTATTCCAAATGGGGAATCACACTTCTCTGAATAATAATCCGTATTTTAATATCTACAAGTTTTAACATGTCATGCTTTAGCCTTGTGTTATAATAAATATCCTTGTTTTAACACGTCATGCTTTAACCTTGTGTTATAATAAATATCCTTGTTTTAACACGTCATGCTTAGCTGTGACATGGGTCAGGGTTGGTTCTTATCACTACATTCCCAAGGAGTAGCTGATGGGTTCACAGATCGGATTCCAGATGTGCGCTGACTGCAATATTTGTTGCTGATAAGACCTGATGAATTATTTCCTTCGTTAAATATAGAAGCTAAGTAAATAATCCTGGTGCCACTTTCGCCACTTTTTCGACCTTTGTCGCGTATTTACTTCGAACGTATCTTTTCCACAAGCTCAGTGCTTATCAGATAGTGGTAAAGGTCACTGTTTTGCTCAACCTTTGCGAATGTTTATTTCGAAGGTGTATCATTTCCTTTGACCCCCACGAGATTATCAGATAACGATTGAGAGTATATGTGGTCGATCACGAGTTGCTACGACATTGCTTACTGTTACTCCGTAGATAACTGTCAGTAAGAGTTTTGTAGCCTTGCTTTGTAATCTAGTATTTTATCATCGTTTTTGGTGTAATGGCTCTTATTCCAGAATTCGAATATGTTAAGTTGATGGACGCCGAAAGAAAGGGCAGGTGTGTGCTAGCCATCCCAACGTTCTGGCTCACCCATTAGACGGATCAGTGCCCAGATTGTCATAATGCACGATGCCATGTAAGGAGGATGTTGCCACACCACTGCACTCCATCATTCCAGGGCTAGAACCACATTTGGTGGACTCTGCCATTCCTCACTACGGTTTCGTAGTGAACATGAGGAATTTTAAATCAGCCAAATTCAAGATGCAATTTGTGTCCACTAGTGTGCATGTTGGCAGTATGGATGACGTCGCCGCCCATAATTTTCTACCGACATTCCGCAACTTGCACGCCCAAACGTGATCTTGTACCGCAAGGCCCGTACAGCCACGTATGTCTGGTGTTTCACTCACACTCGATCAAGAATGCAGTTAATCTTCCTCTGTGTAAGAGAAACGAGCTGATGGAGGAGCGTTTCATAACAGTACTACAACAGGTCATTCAATCAAATAAAGGAATCGGACCCCATAGCAACATGGACTTTGATTTCGTGTGCGCCGATTTGGAGCATATCGGTCGCGGTGGTAAACACTATGCTCCTGAGACTCGTAATCTCGTCACTATGGATTCATTTTTAAAAAATAAAAAAGCTATATTACCGATCCAAAACAACGATGATACGTGTCTAGCTAGAGCTCTAGTGGTAGCAAGAGAACTGAACTTTAAAAAAAGAGACTTGCCTAATCAATACAAACAAATCCGATAATGCCACTGTAAGCTTCAATTTAGCGAAGCCCTTAAACTACATCAAACTGCCGGCGTTCCCATCGGTCCCTGCGGCATACCAGAAGTCAAGCTCTTCCAGCAGCATTTGGCACCTGAGTTCCGTATAGTGGTCTATTTGGCCATAGATTGCTTCCTGCCTGTTTTTGTGTGACCCGAGGCTACCTAGAATCTCTTTCTGCTATTCTGCAATCAACATTTTGATGTCATAGCTACTCCTGCAGGACTGTTTGGTACGAAAAAATTCTGTACTACATGTTTAAAGGCTTTCAATCGTCCAAGTCACGTTTGTAAAGGCACCTGCAACCGTTGTCTGTCGCAGGACGTCGTCCACAGTAGAGACCCCCCCCCCCTTCTGTGCCCTCACTGTAACATGTAATTTGAGGGGTGTTGATTGCTTTCAAGCGCATCTCCATTAATCATGCCAACATCGTCATCACTGCACAAAGTGCCTGACACTTTTGATCTTAAAGACAAACATTTGTGCCGAGAAAATAAGCTGCAGTACATTGAACCGCTTAAATTAAAGCCCGTGGAACGAAACTACATTTATTTCGACATCGAAACTGTTCAACTGATGGATGGCATGTTAAAGCCTATCTGTGTGTGGCCACTTATAAATCAGAGGACGAGTGGCGACTAGTTTATTATTAAATTTATGGCTGGCTCCTGAGTGAAAACGCAGAGCGGTAAATAATGTTTTTCAAACACTACCGTCATTGCGCACAATTTCTGTGGCTTTGACGGTATGTTTGTAATTGATTTCCTCTACCATCATCTGTTGAAATCAGACCTAGTCTTTCAAAGTTCGAAAATTCTGGTAATTTTCCTCAAGGGTCTGAAAATTCGTTTCTTTGATAGTTTTTCATTTATTCAGGCACCTTTGAGGACATTTTCAGGCACCTTTGAGCACTTTAAAGTGGAAAGGGTGAAGGAATTTTTCCCGTTTGAGTTCGTCCAGGAGGAAAATCTGCAGTACGTTGGGTTGATTCCTGACGCTCGTTGCTTTCGGCCTGAAGATATGAATACCACTACGTGGGCTGAATTCGACATGTGGTATGCCTCTGCCTCACTAAAGGACTGGAACTTTCAGAGAGAACTTCTTTTTTATTGTGAATCCGATACGATTCTACAACAGAAGATCTGTGAGAAATTTCAACTCGCTTTTATCGCGCGTAAGATAGTAGATCTATTCGTCGAAGATCTCACCACTGCAGGGGCGTGTCAACGAGAGTTTCGAGGAAAATTTCTTCAGAAGAACGTATTAGTATTGTCTGCCCCCCACAAGGTTACACAGCCACCAACGACAGGCAGTCGTTGAAAGCACTGACATGGCTGCAGTACGACGCTGAAAAAAACAACATCGAGATTCAAACGGCTCGCTCGCCTCAGGGGGAATACAAAATTTCAAAGTTTAAATTAGAAGGTATTTGCCATGGATGTGTCCAGTATTTTCGCCCTGATGCCATCCAGTCTGTGGAAAAAAAACATTTTTGGCGCTCTATAATCGAACTCTCGACCGGCTTTGAGCCATAAAACTTCTGGTGCCCAATTACGAAATCAAAGTCATGTACCCACATGACTTTGATCCTTTATTACGTACTGATCAGGCATTAGCAACCATATATAAAAATATTGAGCCTCTTAGAAGAATCGGAGCTCGGGATTTTCTATTCGGCTGAAAGGCTGAGTGCAATAGCTTGTTATGCTTCTGAGGATCAGGGCGTGGCCCTCAATTACCACTATGTGAATTCGATCTACCCCGCGGTCTGTAAAAAATCCCCCTATGGCAAAGGACACCCTAGAAGAATCACACAGAACTTTGTATTATGATATCGACTTTTATTTCGGTGTGATGCACGCCACCGTTCTTTTTATCACCCAACAATCTTTTTATCCCTGTGCTCCCATTCAAGGCCAACGGAAAGCTGCTCTTTCCACTCTTGCCATTCTTGTGGCGAAGGACAACTGGCGCCCCCTTGTACCCATTCATTAAAACAGCGAGCCCTAAATGGATCGTGCTGCACATTTGAAGTCTACACAGCTGTGAGAGCTGGATACGAACTCGAGAAAATATACAATGTTTGGCATTTTGATTCCGTGATCCAGTACGTTCCTGTCAGTAAAAAAGGGGGTATCTATGCTGGCTATATAGATACCTTCCTAGGAGTCAAACAGCGCTACACAAGTTTCCCTCGAGACGTCAAAACAGACACAAAAAAAGAGGCGTTTTGTGAGGTTATTTTTAAGGCGAAGGGGGTTTGAATCCTTCCGTCTGAAGTGAAAAACAACACCTCTCGAGGCAGGTCTCGAAAATTTACCTCAACTTGGCTTGGGGTAAGAATGCCGAGAATCTAACCCAGACACATACCATATATTGGTGTAATGTATTGGACAGGGCAGCTAACGATGGTGGTATGTGTCTGGGTTAGATTCTCGGCATTCTTACCCCAAGCCAAGTTGAGGTAAATTTTCGAGACCTGCCTCGAGAGGTGTTGTTTTTCACTTCAGACGGAAGGATTCGAACCCCCTTCGCCTTAAAAATAACCTCACAAAACGCCTCTTTTTTTTTGTGTCTGTTTTGACGTCTCGAGGGAAACCTGTGTAGCGCTGTTTGACTCCTAGGAAGGTATCTATATAGCCAGCATAGATACCCCCTTTTTTACTGACAGGAACGACTAGGTTGGGAACCGCTGCCAAAGCTATTCATTGAGACTTAGCGATAGAGATGAGATTCTTCGTGCCAAGAGACTAAGTCTCACGCAGAAAACAGAGCTAAACATAACTTCCAGTTGTTAAAGTCCATGGTGTTGGAGCAGTCTCCCTCTAGTGAGAGTTTCGAAGTCCCTTTTAATGTGATGCGAAACAAAGTGCAGGCCTCGCTTGTAAATAAGCCTATGATCAAGAAATTCAAGGTTAATTTGGATATACAATATCTTCCCCCGGGCGAAACTGTTTCCTTACCATATGGCTACAACGACCTGGGGCTGGATAATCTTATCGAGCTAATGGATGAATGAAAAGTGTGCATCCCTTTTTTTGTGTATTGTGGATATGATTTTAAAAATTAGGATGTCTATTTATCTACTGGGTTCGAGCCCCGGGTAAGGCATGGCTGTTTGTGTCGTTTTTCTGCTGAGGGCCTGACATCCTCTCAGACCTTCTACTATGGCATATAAACTGCCAGGCTCCTGTCAGACCTCTGTGGCAAGCAGCTGCTTGAGGGGGTATTTATTTATTTTTTATAATTGTAAATAATTTCAACATTGAAATATTTTTATCATCGTAACAGATTTTGCATTGGTACTTGTAAATAATTTTATGTTACACTACTAAATATTTTTGAAATTGTCAAAAGTATGTTTTATAATTTCTAAATCGATAAATGTCATACTTGTGTTTTATAATTCCGGCATTGTGTCAAACATTTTTATATCAGTAATTGATTTTATATGGTGATAATTTTTAGCTTAATAAAAAAATGTTTTTTTTATAATCAGTCTCTTTATTTCCCAACAATGAGCACTTTATTTATGTGAGTTAAAAGATGGAAAATACTGTTTGGTAGGGGTCAGCGATGAATGGTTTAAAATATAGCTATCGAGAAAAAAGGAAGCAAACAACTCCCCCTACCGAGTCTTCACCGAATGCAACGTGATTTGCAAAATCAGCCAACATGGCAGGGCATAAGGTCTTTTGGTAGCGAAGGGTGAGGAGTTAAAAACACATTTATATAAACTATAAAAACTTGATAAATCCTCGCTAAATCAATATACGTGCTATCCTCGCAAATTACCTGAGCCAATCCATCGAAACTTGCAACTGATAGTCAAAATTTGGGAAATACTTTAATGATTGCAACGTATATCAAGCTACGTTGAAAAAAGGATTCTTCGGTATCATCCTGAGACACTCAGCTTGCCAGTAACATAAATCCCGCCTCACTAAAATGTTTCAGGAATAACTTAAAACCACCAACCTGGGTCATATTACCGTCCTGTGGTTCAAGACCACTGTCTTGTTTGCTAAAATATTTTAAAAAAAGAACCACACACACACACAGCGAAAGAGATTAAAATCCAATGCACTGTTGTAAAGGTGCTTATCACGAAGGTCGAATTTCCATTGAATTCGTTGATGTAAAAAAACATAGTGACTTTGTTGCTGTAATAAATCCTGAGATACTAACGTTACTATGACCTCTTACTTCCACGACTAAATACTAATGTGAAAGTTCGTTCAAGGTTCAAGGTGTTGTAAGTATGGTGAAATTAGCCTCCAAATAAGGGGCTCCTTACACCAGTCACAACGGTAGGGCGAGATAGCAGATGCAGAAGAAACTGCCTCTCAGCTAGCTCTCAAAGCAAAAAAGAGTACTAATCAGGAGAAAGAAAAATAGAGAACATTAGACCTTGCAGAAGAGGCCAATGTTCTGAAAGAAATCAGTGACCATACAGAAGCGCGCTCACTGCAGCTTCGCATTATGGTTGTTGCCAAGAAGGGAGGTGATGGAATAGTCGGGGTCCCAATAGCATAAAGCTCCCGGAAAAAAGCTTCTCTTTCGACATTGTAGTGGGAGCAGTTGAGCAGAACGTGGGATGCAGTCTCTGAAGTGCTGCAAGTGGCACAGTTTGGACTCTATGCTCTGCCAAGAGTGTGAAGCATAGAGTTGCTGTAGATGACACCAACTCGGAAACGATGAAGGAGGGTCTCTTCAGATCTGCTGAGATTACCAAGGTTAGAAGCAGTGAGAGAAGGTTAAACCAGGTACCTGAATGAGGAACAGCTGCTGTCCTTCTGCCACTGAGCAAGACGAAGCTGGCTCATCAGATGTAAGACAGAGCTCTTGTTGTCGCTGAGAGAGAGAGGGTAATTAGTTACACACCTCTAACTCTCCAGTGCCTCCTTCACGGTGTGATCAGCGAGCTCATTGCCAGGTATCCCTACATGGGAAGGGATCCACTGGAAATGAACCGTGATTCCGGCAGAAGTTACCTTGGAGCAGGTCTCCATGATCTTCTGGACGAGGAAGGGGTTGCAACTCTTGCTATCTCGCTTCTGGAGAGCTTCCAAGGCTGACTTGCAGTCACAGAGGATGACAAAGGTGCCGCTCTCGAGGCTGAGGATGAAAAGTGTAGCCTCAAGTGTAGCATGAAGCTCTGCACAAATGGAGGAGGTTAGATGCGGGAGACGGAACTTCTGGCGATGACAGTATAGGGGATGGCAAAGGCAGAGGCATCCCGTTGCCTCTCCAGGTCCACAGATCCATCAGTGTAGACCTCAATACATCTCTCATATCGTTGAGTGACATAGTAGGTGGAGAGAAGTCTGATGGCCAATGGATCAGAGTCGCCCTTCCGACCTAGAGAAGGGATAGTGACAGACCATGTCAGTGAGATATAAAATAGGCAACAGGGTGCGAGGAAGGCCGGTTGTTCAATCACCACAACTGCTGAACTGATGGGCTGACCAAGACTACATGAAATATGGCAAAACTCCCAACCAACGAGAGAAATGTGGATGTAAACGTGCAACAAGCTTATGCACAATACCGGACTTTGACCTTCTGAGGCTCTAAGCTAAAGCAAATTTAAGGTCTCAAAAATTCGAAAGTCGAAATATATATATAGTTATTCTAATTGAAGGGAACGTTGAAAAATAAACACAAAATTAATGGGGTGAAAACATTATTCTAGCATTGGAAGAAAAGATGAACATAGTAGAATAAATATATAAAGAAATTTCGTAACGCAGTAAAACCTGAAATACAATTCTTTATGGCTCCTCATATTGTGAGGCTCTAAGCTGTAGCTTAGTTAGCTTATGCATAAGTCCGATCCTGCTTATGCATAAAGACTATCAGTCTACCGTGGGAAAAATATGCTATGGAAATGGATGCCCACATCTTATCCCCTTGTTGACTGCAACGCACCGAAAGATTAGGCTGCAGTTTGCAAAGGCTATCACAACTGGATTGCGGAGGACTGCAAATACGTCACCTGGTCTGACGAATAACTGTTTCAGCTCTGTCATGCCGATGGAAGGGTGCGTGTGTAGCATAAACCACATGAAGCAATGACTCAGCTTGCCAAGTTGGAATTATACAGGCATCCAAAAAGACAATTACAAGTCGTGAATGAATCTTGCAAAAACTAAATAATGAAAATATAATGACAAATAATGAATCTTGCAAAATTAATTAAGTATTACTTCCACCAAATATCCCTTCCACTTTAAAAATTGCAATATTGCGGCCTATCTACACTGAATGGACAAATTATTATATACACCCCAATAACAACATGCAAAGCAATAGTATCGCAATCATCTAAGGCAGTGGAGGCGGTGTAACAGTTTGTTTATATGGGCTTCTTTGGAGCTCCTTGCACTCGCCAAGACCTCTGTCACCGGCACAAGGTGTTCCATATCCTCGCCGACCATCTACACCCGTTCTTAACGATTTTCTTTCCGCACCATGGCGCCATCTTTCAACAGGACAACGCCACACCGCATAATTCCCAAGAACATTCAAGTGAATTTACCACACTAGATCGACGGCCCTGAACCCCATTGAGAATTTGTAGAACGAATTGGAAAGTTCTGTCCGAGCCTGCAACCCCCTACCGGCAACTGTGGATGCTATACGACAGGTGATTCTCGATCCACGGGTGGCAATACCATCTCCGTGTTTTCAACACCTCATTGAATCCTTACCAAGACGTCTGGTTGATATTGTGAGGATAAAAAGTGGAACAAAAGGTTATTAGGTAGGTATTGATGATAATTTGTCCATTCGGTGTATAAAAGTGTTGTTAAAAGTAACTATTTAGACTGGTTCACAGTAAATAAATACTTGCCCATAGTAAATAAATTTTTAGAAAGGTACATCCATGACATTCTCCGTAGCTTTCTCATAAAACACAACGATATCTCTAATAGACAATATGGCTTCCAGAAGGGAACAAGTATTACAACTCTACTGTCTAATTTTGAAGAATGTGTTAATAAGGCTTAGAACTATGGAGAAAAGTTTGCTGCTTTATTTCCCGACTTCAATAAAGCACTCGACATATTGGATCACAATATATTATTTTCCAACTTGAAAACTATGGAATTAAAGGGACAGCTCTTATATGGTTCAAAAATTACCTAAGTAGCAGGACTATTATAACCAAAACTGGAAATGCATTAAGTAGCAAAAGAAAAGTAAATGGTGAAGTTCCACAAGGATCTATACTTGGACCATTATTATGCCTCCAGTATATTAATGATATGACTAATTCAAAATTAAAGAGCAGATAAAATTTGTATGCTGATGATACTATTATTTTAAACAGAAACCGCGACCTGGATGCGGCTACAAGAGAATTACAGGACGACTATAATTGCTTGGTGAGATCGCTGAATCCTAATTTAATATATATATATAACGATAAAAAGAAACTAAATGGATGATCTTACACTCATCAGGTACTTTCAAAACACCCAACCGTCTAATTAAGACCCACAATATAAATTGTATATACATAAATCCGAAACTTATAAAACTATTTGTAATTGTCATGGCATTGAATTCGTAGAAAATTTTAAGCATCTGGATTAATATTTGGATTCAACCTTTATATGGAAACTCATGCTACGAAATTATGTGTATATTATGTCCAAGTATCGCGCTACTAAAATCTACAAATTGCAATTCTTAGTCGATACCGACGTTTGCCACATGGTCTACAAAGCAATTTGCGAATCTTTAGTTAAATATGGAATTGCAATATATGGAACCACTGACATCAATAACTTAAAAATTCTAAAAATTACAATCATCTGTTGACAAAAATATAGTTTCATACAAGCTTAGAGATAATCTTACATTCCTAAATATTCTATCAGTCGAAAATCTATTTAAATATGGCATTATTCTAGAAAACGTTTTTAATGACACTTGTAATTTACACTTTTACAACTTTTTATTTACATACTGTAAATGGTAGCTAGGTAGTCACTGGAAAGAGCTGCCGTCTTCTGATGACGACCATTAGTACCTTTCAAAAAAGATACTCTCTTGTGGAAAGGGAACGGAAGGGGATGGCTGCCAGATCAATGTCGGCTACAGATCTGGACTATTATGGCTACCTTTTTTCCTACCCTGCTGAGGAGTGGTCAATCACACAGGGTCCTGGTGTTGACCATATACACCACCCGGAACGGCAGCTTGATTACGGATCCTGGACTTGCTGAACTGGTGGGCCCTCTGTTCAAGGAAAATCTGCCGGTGTGTTTTCTGTTTGCTTATGCATTGACAGCCACAAGTGAATGGATTCACAGGATATGTATTAGCAGATCCTGACATGAGATCATGGCAGTTACCTGAACTCTTCCTTCTACGTGCATCATCAAACCTACATTGGGGAAGTCTTCCAATGTAGACGGCTTCAGCTTTTAGTAGTAGCGGAACCATTCTCTGACCTATTCCTGCGTTTAGGGGACTGTTCCATATTATCGGTATTCCCTCTATCAAAAACATAGTTCCTTTAAACATCCCACTAACCATTTTCTCTCCATAGATAGTTAGAATGTGAGGACTCTGCACAGAGACTTTTCTCTTGTCGTCCTCACACAAGAATTCCACCATTATAATTTAGATATTATCGGCTTGCAACAGACCAGATGGACACATAAAGGTAAGATTATTAAAACTAATCTCAAATTTCTCTTTTCAGGGAGGGAAGATAATAAGCATCTCGAAGGTGAAGGTTTGCTTGCCAGCTGACACGCTAGTGATGCTGTCTTCTAGGATATGAATGCATTAATGAAAGGTTTCTTATAGCTAAATTTCAGACAAACATTAAAGAATGTTATCTGTTGTTATACCCCTTCTCTCGATACAGATGACGATGGCAAGGATAGGTTTTACGGACAACTTCGCGATATTTTGAATTCTGTCAACAAACGAGAAATCACCCTTGTTTTAGGCAACTTATAAAGTTGGTAGGCTTGATAAAGTTGGTAATGACTCTGACCTTTGTGGAGGGATGATAGGTCCCTTTGGTATTGGTGGCTACAATGACAATAGGCAACATCTCGTACAGGTAGGGGCAGCGTGGCTCAGTGGGTAGTGCGCCAGGCTCGTAATCTGTAGTTCCCAGGTTCGAGTCCCAGGTGCATCAAGCATTGAGATTTATCTCCGCAAAATTCCCCGCCCTGCCCATGGTCAGTAGGGGACACCGATGGGCTTGGAAAGGCCGCCGTCCGTCGGATGCGACGTTAAGCCGTGGCCCCGTGTGTCGGAGAGCCATACCCTGTGCACTTTAAAGAACATGCAGGATTGCCTTGACGGGGAGGCTACCATCTGTCTCCCAACAGCTGTTCCAGTGGGTCCCCTCCCCCAACCTTCTCTGAGCTTTCGGGGTCCATGTGACCTGGCCATTTAGCCCACGGTGTGCAAAAAGTGCCGCTCAGAGGTAAAACATCCCAACCCAACTCGTACAGGTAAGTAAATGCAATGGTTTGAGAATAACTAACATTTATTGCGAACACAGCAACATATACAGTATAAGCACACATAAGTTTCACCAGATGGGTTGCATAACAATACGATTTATTTTATATTAATTAACAGCTAATGGGCTAGTTTGGTTAGGAATACCAGGTCATATAGAGGAGCAGAAATTGGATCTGACCATTACCTTGTAAAAAGTGTCTTGCAACTTAAATTTAAGAAGGGTAGCCGTCCCATGGCCGAGTGGTTAGCGCGCTTGGCTACTGATCCAAGGGACCTGGGTTCGAGCCCCGGGTAAGGCATGGATGTGTGTGTCGTTTTTCTGCTGAGGTCCTGCCATCCTCTCAGACCTACTATGGCATATAAACTGACAGGCTCCTGTCAGATCTCTGTGGCAAGCAGCTGCTTGAGGGGGTATTTATTTTTTTATGTGCTAAAGTTAAAAACAGTTATCTTTAACACTGAAGCTCTGAAAGACCCACTTATAGCTAAAGCTTACCATGATAGTTACTTAGCCATTAAGACAGTCATTGTATGCTTACTACTGAAGTTGAGGAAGAATGGGGTCATTTTAAACAGGCTTTTTTGGACACTAACAGTATTCTTTTAGAAAAAAAAAAGGAGCAGAGGAGACATAATTATTTGAGTGATAAGGCACTTGAGCTTATTTCAAAAAGAAAGAACTGCACGAATGTTCTTAATCAATACCCTACTAGTCCTAATAGAAAGCATTACAGAGAGCAAGATGGCTTTTGGCTGACAAAGTCGAGGAAGCAGTTAAACAGAACAATAGCAGAGAGCTGTACCAGAGAGTAATGTTTTTTTGTGGTACAAAATGGACAGGTATATAGGGATTGATGGATAAACAAGGTAAGGTTATTGAAGGTGAGGATTGTGTCATGGCTAAATGGGCTAAGCATTTCAGTGATGTTCTAAACAATGTGGTTAGTTCCACTCCCATTGTTTGTAATGACGATAGATGCATTACTGCTTTAATGTTAGACCTATAACACAGTCTGAAGTTATTTTGGCAATTTCTAAATTAAACTACATAAATCTCCAGGAGTAGCTGAAATTACTACGAAAATGCTTAGAGCTGGGAATGTTTCGGTTACCACTTGGATGACTGAATTTTGAATATCTTTTATGATAAATGCAGGGTTCCTAAGGATGTCAGAGCTATTATTATCCCTTTTTTTTTTAAATTGATCGCACTTCTTGTTATAACTATAATGGTATCAGTCTGCTTCCAGTTCCAGATAAAGTTCTTTGCATGATTTTGCTTAATAGAATTAAGAATCTGGTTGATGGACATTGTGTAATGAGTAGTATGGTTTCAGAAGTTGTAGAGGATATGTAGATCAGGTATTTTCACTTAGCCACTTTCTTGAGAAATGTTAGAGATTCAGAAACCTGTGGTTAGTAACTTTGTAGATTCGAAAAGGCTTTTCACCCTGTTGATTGTCATAATATGTTGTTGATCGTGATCTCGTGTAGCATACCAGACAAGATAGTTAACGTAATGAAAGCTCTCTGTAATAACACTGAGTCGTGTGTGAGAGTTGGTTAGGCTTGTATCAGTTGGTGCAGCATTGCTCCTGGTGTTCGACAAGGGTGCATTTTGTCTCCTTTTCTCTTTATTTCGGTTATTGATTATGTTATGCGAAATTCACTGCAACGAAAAGATTTTATCCTACATTTGGTCTGGAGATCTGAAAATTTCTGATTTAGAATATGCCGATGATTTACCCTTTTGGCAAATAATGTTTATGAGATGAACTCTTTCATTCGAGCTGTTGATGAGACTGGTAGTAGAGTAGGTTTGGTTATAAACAGAGAGAAAACTAAAGTGATGAAAATTGGTTAGGCAGGAACACTGAACTTTTAGATTATAACCATGAATGTAAACAGAAGTACAAGAAGTCAATGTCCTTATTTTTAGAGCTTGAACTTCGCTGATTTACCACTCCTACAGCAAAGGAAATAAGTTTGTTTGTTTGTCCTCCATGCAAATATTTGCTTGTGACATGTCATTTTTTTATTTATTGATTGATCTGTGCATCTCATGTCCCAAATTCCCTTTTTTAGATGAAGCAGATATGGGAGCAATGCACTCGATACTCTACTAAAGTCAATTATGATCTGTAATCTCTGATCTGATGAGGTCGTAGAAGAAACTGCACATTTTCACCTTCGGGGATATTGCTAAAATTAAAATCTTAAGAACAAGTACTGTGTTAGCTTCCTGCTTAACTTTGTCACCCACTCACTATATAAACTATGGCGGATTAAGTAACAACTCTCAGTTTTCAGATAAATACGATACGATGTCGAAGGTTGAAAATAATTTCTATTAATATTAAATAATATTTAATAAATTAGAACTAAATTATAGATTATTATATTCGAAGGCAGTTAAACATATACAATGGGTATTAAATGTATTAAATCCTGAAATTTAAAAATTAATAAAAGTTATTAAGAAAATAATAAAAACCAACGAGCGAAAAACGCGAAGAATAACTTTAGTGAAAGAGATTGCCTCCAACACCTAAAAGTAGTTATTACGCAAAAGTTTTAACAATCTGCGTCAGGTTGCTATCTTTTACATTTTATCGATATCTCTGGCCATAAAATAACACACTGTAGCTTCCCACTACCGCGGACTGTTGCCACGACACTGCTGGCTACTAGAGATCACTGCTCTCTTATTCCTGGCAATTTTCGTTTTAAGACAATGTTTCTGAGGAAGAAATGAGGTAATGGCGGCAAATTAATTACTGCACGCGATTCTTCCCATGCTGATATAACCAGTTTCATATCTCTGGCCAGTTGTTCATAGTTGGAAAATATAGCAGAAACATTGGTTTTAAATTTCATTGCCCTCGTTTGCCATCTAGAACACGAATACAGCAATCTTCTGCTGCAGCGTGATTCGATACCGCGCTTTTAATAAATTATAGCCGAAGCCAGCAGTGGTGTACTCTGCTCATTTCAACACTGTCGACTGAGAGCACTCATTGTTACGCTTGGCAACCCTGTATTAGGCAGCAGTTATTCTGCTTCCACACTTCTACACGGCGACGTCTTATTCAAGTGAAAAAATAGTTCCGGTGCATTATTTGCATTTCATTTAATTATTTAAATTTAAAATCAGTTCTATATATTCAAGTTCATTTACAGGAGGTAATGCTGAAATGTTCCTAAAAAATCGTTTCATACTGGCCTTACACTTCTGTCCCCTCGAAAAAAATATTAAAAAAACTGTAAGAGAAGAGCCCACTCTGAACAGTAACCACCATCAGCACCACCTGTGCCAATTGAAGCATATTATTTATCCAGGTACCCATCTACTATGCTAAAAGTCCCCAGACCTATAAACAGCGATTTTAATGTATTTGATCGCTCTGTTCTTTCAATTAGAGTATGTAAGTAATATACTGTGCAGTATTTTTATTCATTTCATTGTTTAATTGGAAAACTGGAACATACATTCATAATTCTCAAGCAGCGATGGTCTACACAGGTCCTACCAGACGGTGTAATTTAGTCCTACAAATGCATCTGTCTTCAGCTACTGCATTTCACCACTGCAAGCAAATTCTATCAAACCCCTATTTCACATGGCCTGCACATCGCATTTTAGGTCTCACCATTTTTCTGAAGACTTTAGAAAACAACTCACAACCCTACCACCTAATTTTTAGTTATTGATGATTATTATTATCATATTGATGATAATTATTATTGACGCCAGTGATTCTCATAGGTTATTGGACGATTGAGCCATCAATGACTAGTCGATCAGGTAGTGTCATGGAGAAACAATGATATCATAAATCATTGAGTGACAAGGAATTGATAGTTCATTCAGCCAATCACCTAAGAGAACCATCTTTTCATCAACTGCGCAATCTCATAGTCGAGTTGCTTCTACTCCCGCTTTACTACTATAATTTTATCGAAAAATGTTTGCTGATTTTTATATTTAATTTTTTTATGATCAAACTATCATGGAAACGATTCTCCTCAATATTTCCTTTAGCAAAATCTCTGTTAATTAATTTAAGGCTTGAAATTATTTTCCTTTTTTTTGCAATTCTCTCTTTTGTTTTCAGCTGAAGCTATTTTAAGAAATCCCTTGCATCATGAAATCCCTCTTTCTGCCTTCCAACACAATAACCAGACTAATATTGCATCAAAAGTGTATTGATAAATAAATGATACCTTCTGTTGTTCACAAGAAACCGATCAATACCCTTGTTGAACCATTCCCTCAATGTAGCTTTATTTCCAACTGCAGCGCATTTCTGATTAAACGCAATGTTTTTCTCCTGCAGGCAGTTGAATTGCTGTTCCAATGCAATGGATTCAAATTTAATTTTGCTGAGTATTACTCACTGTTATGTTTAGGACTGGGTTGAAGAAGCAAGTCGCTGGATATGACATTCTTTCGTCAAATCCACTCATCACAGCGGAGCCGGCGAGTCAGGTTCGTATTCTTCAGTTCCCAGATTCGAGTTCCAGCATTGAGATTTATCGCTACAAAACTCCCCGCCTTGCCTAGGTCACCGATGGGCTTGGAAAAGCCGCCGTCCGCCCGTCGGATGAGGCATGTGAGGAAAGAGCCATACCTTGTGGGGAGAGGGAACCGAGAATTTTTTTGGAGGGATGGGGGAGTAGGGTTTGCCATTTCTTAAAATATTTCACCGAACAGGAAAAGTTAAAATAATATTCTACATGGAATGATATTTTATATTTTTTGTAATCTATTTTTAGTGTCGGAAATAAAATATGGAGCTAAAATAAAATTATATATGTATAAGTATATTAGTAAGTTATAACGTATTATTATACAGGTATAGTACGGTCTGTAACTAAAGAATCTAATGCTCTCTAATGATGTGACTAAATATGTTTGGACAATGCTGTACTTGATACTCGTATAGGAAGGATCTGTAACAAAAGAGTACTCTTCTAGCTGATGACTAAATATATTTGAACGTACATTCGTATAGCAGTCTGCGACAATAGTTCAATGATAGAACTTACTTCAATACTGAGAGAACTTCAAGACCTAGAAGAAACTCAGTGGAACATCAATGACTTAGGCTCAGACGTATAGCTGAACAATAATGAATTTATACCTCAGCATATTCAAAATCTTTTAGTGATTCAGCTCATGAAATAATGAACAAGCCGAACGCTGCACCTACACTAGATGCAGGTTCCACTGTTCACAACAGTGCCAATTGCGATGCAAGAGGAAACAGTGGCAGGCGATGTCTGAGGAGTTTACACCACTTACAATGGGTAACCAAGCACTTAGACTGAATGACCATTATGAACAGTCCCGTAAATGATGCTCGAAGTCTGGCTGGACAGAACGTGCTGAAATAAATAGCAGAACCTTAGTTCCAGGCTAAATATAATGTTGAAAATTAAATCATGGCTAGAACTTCTCTATTCATTGATCATTTATGTTTTGGCATGTGAATATGTCCACTGATACTCAAGCTCGCAGAGAGGAATATAACTGGTTAATTTCCATTGAAGAAAGCGATGATTTTGTTCTGGCAGCATTATATACACTTAAGAAAAGCGTAATATGTTTCACTGTAACTTACTTATACGTCTCATGTATGATCTTTTCAAAAGTAAAAAAATAAACCAAACCTTCTTTTGTATACCTACTTATGAATAAACAGATACAAAAGTTTTGCAATCGATATCCATCTTAGAGAACTATGTTAGATGGTTATTTAATGGCAGCGGTCAAAATGACCGCTTGCGAACCTTCTAGGTATAGTGGGTATACGGTCCTTCTAGTGTCAGAATAAGAGAAGGCTTGTCCGACGGTGACCTTGCCATGTGGATAACTCTCAGAAACTATGAGGCCGATAATCTGGTTCAGGCACAGCAGAACTCGAACCAGAGAATCTTACGTGAATAGCTCAGTGAACTATCGATTGAATCATCTGCATCTCCAAGCGAGTACTGGTGATGTTCTCGTGCAGTGCAGGAAGCCGCAACAAGTGTGTTGTCGAAAGCCGAGAACTTTGTTCTAAATTTCACCAAAAACGTTTTCTCCATCACGCTGTTTGCAATGACAAACTGCAATTTGCTATTGTCAGATGCGCGAATAGATTTTTAAATATTTTTGCGCTTCTTTCACTCTTTTTTAATTTCATAAATTATCTTTCCCTCATACTTCAAAAAGTTAAAAGATGCAAAAGCGCCAATTTTCTCTCCTGTAGAACCCGGTTTCATTTCCGTTTCCTTTCATCTGTCCAATCTGCAGATCCATTTGTGTTTGCAGCACGTGCCGCCAGTGCACGTCGCGTATCGTCTGTGTAAACGCGGATCGTTCTGACGTCACAATTGAGTTCAACCCAGGTTAGCGTGACAACTAACATTCTGTTGACAATGATGTCATGAATCAAACATTGGCGGCTGCTTCGTTTGAGTGAGGACCAATTACAATTTGACACAGACCGTGGCACAAGAACACACAACAAACAAGATTGCAGTTGGCGCATCGAATTCATTTCGCCTTTCAGCCAATTTTAATGCACTGAGCAATAAAAAACAATATTTTACATATTAAATATGTTCAGAAGATGTTTCGAGTTCTTTTAATTCGCATATTACAACCTTTCAATGCATTAATTATTTCAAGATATTTCAATCTGATTTAGCGGATATGATTACACTTTGAATATCCGCCCATGTCGAAATTACTGCACAAAGACTAAGATCAAATATCCGCTTTCTGCTGTTAGTATTATTTCTAATCGTAAAACTTAGTTTTGTTCTGAATAATTGGCCTAAAGACAACTGTATCATCACCTGTTTCAGATTCGAGTCCCAGCTGGGTCAGCGTTGAGATTTACCTCCGCAAAATTCCCCGCCCTGCCCACGGTCAGTAGGGGACACCGATGGGCTTGGAAAGGCCGCTGTCCGTCGGATGGGACGTTAAGCCGTGGCCCCGTGTGTGGGAGAGCCATACGCTGTGCACGTTAAAGAACACGCTGGATGGCCTTGACGGGAGGCTACCATCTGTCTCCCAACAGCTGTTCCAGTGGGTTCCCTCCCCCAACCTTCTCTGAGCCTTCGGGGTCCATGTGACCTGGCCATTTAGCCCATGGTGTGCAAAAAAGTGCCGCTCAGAGGTAAAACAACCCAACCCTGTTCCAGATATGTACAACTTGTGGTGATTCATTCATTTATTAAAGCAACAGAGCATATGCCATCATAAAATTCTCAAAGCAAGAGAATGCAGTATATTTGCTATTTTCAAAAGTTTTGCTTCCAGATAAAATTATGGAAATCTATTGTTCATATTTTTTTATTTTTCTTTACAGGGTGCACGAGTTTCCAGAATGCTACCAATTATCATTGACCAGAGAAAAATCTTAAATCCCAATGTAAGAGTCGGCTGTCGCTCTTCGTATTCTAGCGCAGCGCATGAAACAGTTTAGCAATGATGAAATCTTTTCATCGTCCCTTTCTTTTTATCTTTTATAATTTAATCCCTATCGATTAACTTGCAGATCGGCACGATATTAAATTTTACGTGAGGGAAGTTTTTCTAAAACGATTCTCACCTTTGGTAAAGTCAGTTGCCGTGGTCATTAGGAATCCCCATAAATCATGTCACGTGGTTCAGCAATCTTCTAAACATGGCATGTGATCAAACTGTTGCTAAATCTGAATTTGGTGTAAGGAATTATTCCTTCCTCAGAATTATTCTAAAGAAATCCGCAAAATCGAAAATTGCTTTATGAGCTCACACGAAACTATTTCACACATTTTTCTCTCAGAATTTTAATTATTTTTGATTCATAACCGAATTTAAAATTTGTTAGCGATGAGTGCAAATAACACAGGTAACAATGAATTCTGTTAGGGTTATACAAAAACAAAACAGTTCCAATTCTTCTTTCAAGTTGCGAGGCATACTCTTCTTTTTCTCTGAGTATGATTCCATCAGATGATAATACCCACTTAGTTATGCCAAGCGAATGGCATGCGTAAGGTTGGAGTTCCAGCAACAATGGGAAAAAAGAAAAATATAAGGTATGTCTATATAGGGTGTTGGATGATATGATCTAAATGATGATTTTAGAACACTTTCCATAGATGACATCACCATATGGCTGCAGCGTATTTAAAGGTGGATATTATGAAACACGGATTTTCTAACAAGATTCAGAGAAAGATTTTATGTTTCCTTGAGAGACTGATAAGGAAAATCTTTAGGAAATGTTATCCATCCGACTTGCGTTATAGTTGAAGAAACATTTCACGCACCCAACAGAAACTTCCATTGGCTTAGTTTTGTTGTATCTGAAAATGCAATTTATTTACCACAAAAACGAACTGTAATTTCATTTATTTTGGATTTTGTTTCAGAATTAGCATAAAAGTTTACAACCTAAAACTTAAAAGTTCTCGATCACGTTCGGCGAAATAAAAAAATAAATTTAAAGGTTTAACGAGTGAAATAGAAAAGCAAATGTAAGTTCCGGGGTGAAAAAAATTTAAATGTAAGGGGAAGAATAATTAAATGTAAGGGTTCTGGGGGTGGGATGAGGAATTGAACTGTAAAGTTTTTGTGATTACATAAAATGTGAAACCCACTGCTACAGAACAGTGTAGCAGGAAAACTGGAGAAGAGAATTCTCCACAGAAGAGATTTGTCAAGTCTTAGCTGCACAAGAGTTGGAATTCTCTTTACTTGTCCGGGTCTTCCCCTTGGCGGTAGAGAAGAAGATAACTACTTAAAGGCCTCTTCGTCATTGGATAGTACATTTTATCATGACGAAGGGTTGGAGCAATCAAAAGTATTATGTTGTAAATTCATTCGTTTAATCATTTAGAAACCTAATTTTTGACCCCTATAAAGAAGCTCGGCGAAGTGTTTCATTGCTCTGAGGGAAGCATTATTTGTTCCGATACATATCGTTTACTTTGTGTTATCTCTAGGTGATACTGGTGGGAAAAGGAACGTCACCTTACAAGCGTCCAAGTTGTCAACTAAGTCCTTATAGGGACACATTTCGAATGTCAAGATAATGAAATATTAAGCCCTCCATTTCTTCTACCTTTCATCTGGCCCTGCTGTTGGCAATAGACATAGATTTAACGAACAAATACTGATTTAGAGCCAAAAGAGATTCCTTTTATCGTAACCTAAAGTAATGGACACATGGACTCCGCCATTATCTTTTGCGAAGCTCTGTAATCAACACAGCCGAAACTGCTTTTTGGAAATTGGCACCAAAGACGAAATCACCTGAAGTTAAAAAGTACTCGCCAAAATACTGATCTAGGTTGCTACACGAATATGTTCTCACTTTGGAAGATAAATTCCCAATCGGTGGCATCTCCACATGTCCGCTTTATTCATTCATTCTTTCTAAAGCAGATCCGTCAAACCCAAATTTATTAAAGAGCCACTAGGGACATAAACTACATTCTTAAAGAGCTGTAAGGAAAATTCTCTACTTAAAAATGGAAACACACGTTTCTACTAAGTGAAATAAATTGGGATAAAACTGCAAGGACACATATCGCATCTGGCGCATGTGGTAATCTCATTAGTACTTATAAAGAGAAAAAGGATTTCTCTTTTTATCCTTCAATTTTAAAAAGCTGTTTTCTCACACCCATCTGAGAAAAGGGGCAGATTGTTGCTATCAGTGGAATATCTCTTGACACGCTATCAATGAAATTTTATATTCCTACCGTAAACAGATTAATTATAACATTCGTTAAAGTTTCGCAGTTTTGATATTAAGTAATCCCTAATGATGCAAATTAAAACAATTCAGGAATTACAAAAAATGACAATTAAAATATTTCGAAATAATTAGAACCAATGCAAGTAAAAAAAAAAACGTTTTCCAGTTATATCTTAAAACAAAAAAAAGTTGCCTTTTCCCACCCCCTGGGTGTAAGGGGCAATGGTCATTGAAAATTGGAACTTCATTACCTTCACATCCCATTTCCAAAATTTCCAATTTCCAGCATAAATACATCATTTACAATATTTGTTTAAATTTTTCTACCTTTTTCACGGTTGGAAGACCTACTTTTGGGGGGCGGGGGGGGGCTCAGTCGGTAGCGCGCCAGGCTCGTAATCTGTAGTTCCCAGGTTCGACTCCCAGCTGGGTCAGCGTTGAGATTTATCTCCGCAAAATTCCCCGCCCTGCCCACGGTCAGTAGGGGACACCGATGGGCTTGGAAAGACCGCCGTCCGTCGGATGGGACGTTAAGCCGTGGCCCCGTGTGTGGGAGAGCCATACCCTGTGCACGTTAAAGAACACGCTGGATGGCCTTGACGGGAGGCTACCATCTGTCTCCCAACAGCTGTTCCAGTGGGTCCCCTCCCTCAACCTTCTCTGAGCCTTCGGGGTCCATGTGACCTGGCAATTTAGCCCATGGTGTGCAAAGAAGTGCCGCGCAGAGGTAAAACAACCCAACCCAACCCACTTTTGGAAGATTCAGAAATTTCAGATCGTAATACTGCATCAATACCTAACCAACCCAAAGAGAATTTTTAATCTATCTCTAAAAACAAAAAGTTCGATGTATAGATACAGACAAACGACAAAGTGACCACATTACGTCGGTTTTTTTTTTAAACGAAATAAAAACTATATTTTTTAAGAATCAAGAAAATATCTTGATTAAAAAATAAAAATACACATTTTAAAGAGTACTAGGAATTGCCAAAACCGTTTAGTTATGACCCTATAAATGTTTGGTGAAAACTTTGGAATAAATGAGCTGGGTGCATTAAATTGATTATCTATTTCGTGAGCCTTGGGTTGGTACGTCTGTTGGGCAATATGAAAAAGGTAGCAGGAGGAAATGCAGATGAAGTAGCTGCGGATCGCATGATTTTCAAATAAAACCAGTTTTTGCATAACAGCAATTGCAGCAGTAAAAAATCATGAATTAGGCTACATGGCGATTTTAGAGCACTTTCCATATATAATATCACCATATGGCTGCAGCATATTTAAAGCATTTTACTTTGATTTTGTTGTTGCACAGTGCAACAAATTCGCAACCAACTGCAAGAAAAGACATTTTCGCATGCTTCTGATTGATACCCATAATACCAATTTAAAACCACCAATCGATGAACATATTTCCTCTTAAAAACTTTAAAAATATGTGGCAATATTTTATGTTCCGAGGTTCACACTGATTTAAATTCAGTTCCCCCTGCCACCCTTCTTATCTACCATTGAGAGTAAGAGGGCGTTCCTTCCTTTAATGACACAGTGTTGACGTAAAATATTATGGATGATCTTAATCATTCCCAGTGTGGAATGCGATTTCCCTTCCGTCAGCATTAATGGAATCTCTCTGATGTTGTCAGAGAGACATAAATTCGCCAGCCGACGCTACTTAGTGCTCCGCCGACCAGACGTATTTTGATTCCATTTGCACTAAACTATCAGAAACACGGAGAAACCTCCTTGTTTTGCAGGCGCCTCCCTCTGTGCCCTCCCTCTGTGTCGTCCCTCCCCTTCACTGAATTGTTTCGTAATAAGCCAAGGTTGAGCCTGGACTTCGTTTTCCTTGAAGCTTCGCCGAACACTCTCGTATTTCCTGTCAGTTATATGTTGCGGCTGGAATGCTTAGAGCGAAAAATTTCACCGGAAGTTAATGCTTCGTCTCAGAAACATAAAGCAAAAATCACGTTTGCAAGTTCTGTATACAGGAGTGAACATAAATGCTGAGCCATAAAATTCCCTGAAAGCACCAGTTGGTTTCTTAAAAGCATTTCCGTGATGTGAGTTCTGGGTAAAAAAACATCGTACTCAATATAGGAAATGGCATCAAAACACTCATAAAAAATGAGATCCAGTGTGCAGTCAAAAATATTTATAACCTTTCGCTCAAATAACATTTATTAGAAATATAGTTCCTTTGGGCTTATTTTTGTTGCATATTTTTCCTTGGCGTATTTCAGAGCATTAATTTTTCAATAGAAATAAACAACACGGAAGCAACTTATCATATGGCGATATATGAAAGATCTGAATCGGATATTTTTATTCTATTTGACGCTCACTAACGTAATTTTGTAACACTGAAACAGATTTCTCATCATTTTATTCTTGGAAAAAATGGCCAATATGACTTTTATGAGTTACTTCCCTTAACACTTATTAAATAAAATTTCCTTAGTTTGTAATATTTCTCATACGATGTAAAAATCTAGAAATTACTACTTTTTTGCGCATTTACTGAAACAAAGACAAACTTGCTAAAACGATCATCATACAGCATATTTCGAACAGGCTGGCGGACATCGGAGGCAGAAATAGTCAGTTATCCCGTGGTTCCCCGGCTACTTGAGCGATCGGTCCCGGATATGGCGGGCTGTTCCCACTAAGTTCTAACCATGTTAAGTAATAGATCAGTTTCCATCTGTTGTGGGTCGCGAGGGATCCTTCGAAAAATGTCTGTAATTTCTGGGGGCGCTGCCGATGCCTATATTTTGAATGGAATTGTCAGTAATACGTATGGAAAGCTGTTAATAAAGTATCAATGGACATACGTTTGTCGCGATTTAATTGTGACTAGTGTGGTGAAACGCTATGAATAAACTGATCGATGGGAATAGTTATCAATGCGTTTCGCGCCAAACATTTGGCGTGGGTTTAACTAGAATTATAAGGTTATCTGACAGCTGTTAAGCTATACGAAAGAAAAAGAGTTAACTGTTTTTATCTCGTTTTCAAAGAAAACGAAGTAATAGTTTCTTTTTGTCGTCTGTCTGTCTGTCTGTAGACATCGATCATTTTTGTTTAGAGATAAATTAAAAATTATTTTTTGTGTTGGATAGGCATTAATGAAATAGTCCCATATGCACTTTCCGAATCTCTCTAAAGCTATAATTATGCCCTCTACCGGTGGAAAAATTTAAAAATTCCAAAATTTCAAACGAATATTGCAAACGATATATTTATACTAGAAATTTGAAATTTTAGTTGTGGAATGTGAAGGTCACGAAGTTTTCATTGCCAACAATAAGTTGACCCCTTAGAACCAGAGGATGTGCGAAAACACACCTGTTTAGTTTTAGCAGATAACTGTTTTTTCTTTTTTTAGATAAATGAAAAATTCATTTTGGGATAGATAGGAATTGATATAATATTATGATTCACACTTTTTAAATATTCGGAAAACAATAATTGCGCCCTCTAACGGAGGAAAATTTTGCAAATTCCAAAATTTTAAGCAAATACTGCAAACGACGTATTTAAGAAATGTGTTTTAATTTAAAAAAACTAAAGACCAGGATTCACTTACTTGTGAGTAACTTTCCTAATATTTCGACCCCTGACTGGGGTCGTCTTCCGAGGAGGTTGCAGCGTTCTTGGAACTTTCTTTCTTTTGTAGTAGTAGTTATCAGATTATAGGTAACCAATAAGGTTCAAGGAGTTGTAGATATGTTGAAATTAGCCTCCAAATAAGAGGCTCCCCACACCAGTCACAACGGAATAGCGAGATAGCGGATGCAGAAGAAACTGCCTCTCAGCTATCTCCTTTTAAAAAAAAGGCTCTACTCAGGAGAAAGTAAATTGTAGGACATTAGACCTTGAAGAGGAGGTCAATGTTCTGAAAGAAGCAGTGACCATACGGAAGCACACACGCTGCAGCTTCCCATTATCGATGTTGCCAAGAAGAGAGGTGATGGTGTAGTCAGTGGTTCCGATAGCGTGAAACTCCCGGAACAATGCTTCTCGGTCGATATTGCAACGGGAGAGTTGAGCAGAACGTGGGATACAGTCTCAGGTGTGCTGCAAGTGGCATAGTTTGGACTGTATGCTCTGCCAAGAGTGTGAAGTGTAGAGTTGCTGTAGATGACACCAACTCGGAAACAATGATCGAGGGTCTTCTCAGATCTGCGGAGATTACCGTGGTTAGGAGCAGTGAGAGAAGGTTCAACCAGGTACCTGAATGAGGAACAGCTGCTGTCCTTCTGCCACTGAGCAAGACGAAAGTGGCTCATCAGATGTGAGACAGAGCTCTTGCAGTCGCTGAGAGAGAGAGAGGGTAATTAGTTACACACCTCTGACTCTCCAGCGCTTCCTTTGCAGTGTGATCAGCGAGCTCATTGCCAGGTATCCGTACATGGGATGGGATCCACTGGAAATGGACCGTGATTCCGGCAGAAGTGACCATGGTGCAAGTTTTCATGATCTTCTGGATGATGAAGGGGTTGCAGCTCTTGCTGTCTCGCTTCTGGAGAGCTTCCAAGGCTGACTTGCAGTCCACAGAGGATGACAAAGCTGCCATTCTCGAGGCTGAGGATGAAAAGTGCAGCGTCAAGTGTAGCATGAAGCTCTGCACAGGTGGAGGAGGTTAGATGCGGGAGACGGAAACCTCTGACGATGCCAGTATCGGGGATGGCAAAGGCAGAGGCATCCCGTTGCCTCTCCAGGTCCACAGATCCATCAGTGTAGACCTCAGTACATCTCTCATATCGTGCAGTGACATAGAAGGTGGAGAGAAGTCTGATGGCCAATGGATCAGAGTCGCTCTTCCGACCAAGAGAAGGGATAATGACATTGATCATAAGATCACTGTTCTTCCAAGGTGGAAGGTCGGGAAAGAGAGTATTGCCAGCATCCAGCATCTGTCCCTGCCAGCTCGAGCGTCTGGAGCTGACAGGAAGGACTCGGTCGTAGAAGTCTTTGGCGGACAGAGCGATGGCAGACTGAGGCCTGTCATACAACTTCCTGAGAAGCTCATGGTTAGAGTGCAGGGAATGGAGCCTCGAGAGATGACACAGCACATCTCTCTTCCAGTGCAGGTGGAAAGGCATGTCATCAGCCTCTGCAATGACAGATGCATTATGTGTGTTAGGGCAGAGTACGAGACAGAGATGCAAAGATATAGTGTGGACAGTAGCCAACTTTGCTGAGCACTGTAGCAGAGACATTACACAGAAGGTGACCACTGTAGTTGATGCGGGAGAGGATCAAATGCCGGTACAAGACCAGGAGGGTCTTGCAGGAACTTCCCCAGTGGGTACCAGCAAGGAAATACAGTAGATTTCTCTGTGCAATGACAACTGTCTTGAGATGTTGGATGTGAGGCTCCCAGCTCAGCCTACTGTCCAAGACCACACCAAGGAACTTATGCTGATGGACGGCCTTGATATGATCTGGCCCAAGCAAGAGGTCAGGGAAAGTGGATGGAAGGCGTCTCCTCGTGAGAACCATGGTCACAGTCTTATCAGTGTTTGTTTGAGATGTATTTTCCTATCCAGGTCTGGTGCTGTTCCCATATTGAATTTATTTATCATTTCATCACGAGCTGAGCATAATACGAGTCCTGGCTAGGAACCAGATGCAGATATCGTCTGCGTAAATGGAAATACCCACTCTATCCTCGAGTCGAGAGGGTAGGCCTGACAGCAAGATGTTCAATAACATCGGGCTGAGGACACCCCCTTGAGGTACTCTATGATTGATGCTGTGCGAGACGCTGAGCGTGTTGTCCAGTTTGACACGTACAGTCCTGTTCGAGAGGTATGCTGTGATCCACTTGATGATATTGCCTCTGAGGCCGAGATTCTGGAGCCTGCAGAGAATATCCGAGTGGGGCAGGGAATCGAATGCCTTCTGGATGTCGAAGAAGACAGCAACAGTAATCTCTCCCATAGAAAGAACCGTGCCTGATCACCGTGCCATGAAGTCGATGACATTGTCCAACGTGCACTCTCTTTGCGGAAACCCGAGAGGCTATCAGAGAGGAAAGAGGAGAGGCTATGTGTCTATCGAGTCCCGTTTTATTTCGTTTGTTTTTTTATTGCAGCTTTGTGTTCTTTTATTCTTGTTTCTAGTGTTCTTCCTGTTTCTCCAAGATATAGTTTTTACATTCACATGATACTTTATAAATTATTCCGCTTTCTCTGTATATATTTTTTTCATGTTGTTTGATGTTTGAGATGTATTATCCTACTTTCAACCACCTCCCACTCTTCTAAAAATTCAATAGAACTGGTTGAAAACCTAAAAACAAGGGAAAGAATTGATAACGTTATAATTGGAAGTTATGATGTGGAATCCATGTATACCAATATTAATGCAGATATTCTAAAAAATGTCCTCAAATCAAAATTAGAAGAAAAAGTAAATGACGGGAAAATATTCATTTTAGAAATAGAGGCAATTTTGGATTTATTAACATTTTCACTGGATAACAATTTTTCCTAATTTCAAGACCAATTCTATGAACAAAATCAAGGGATAGCTATGGGATCACTATTAGCTCCTTATCTATCGAATTTTTACCTCTATCGCTAAGAAGAAAATTTCATTCCTCAGCCAGAAATAAAATTCTACCAAAGATACATGGATGACATCCTCTGCAGCTTCGGCACAACCGACAGAAACCTTCCCGAAGATTTTTTAAACAAAATAAACTCATTGGAAAAAAGACTCAAAATTTATAATAGAAATAAGAAAAGAAAACATCATCAACTTCTTAGATATCACGCTAAAAATAACAGATGAAAAACTCTCAATCATTAATTACAAAAAATCAACCAATACAGGAAAAATACTAGACTTTTACTCTAACCACCCAACATATAAAGAAAAATTTAATCGACAAAGCACAAAAGAAAATTTAATTAGAAAACACAGAGGAAGAAAAACCAATAGCGCAAATTAAAAAACTTGAAAATAACTTGCAGAAAACCATTATCCATCCAATTTCATCCTAAAGATAAAAAACAAAAAAGGAGATAAATCAAATGAAACAAAAGAAGAACCGTACTTCACTAAAAAATTGTCTTCTCATAAAGGTTTTTTCGAAAAAATCCAAAGAGTGAACAATAAATTCAATATGGGAACAGCACCAGACCTGGACAAGAAAATAGGAAAATACATCTGAAACATCAAACAACAAGAAAAAAATATATACAGAGAAAGCGGAATAATTTATAAAGTATCATGTGAATGTAAAAACTATATCTTGGAGAAACAGGAAGAACACTAGAAACAAGAATAAAAGAACACAAAGCTGCAATAAAAAACAAACGAAATAAAACAGGACTCGATAGACATATAGAAAAAATTAATCATAAAATAGACTGGAACACAACAACAATAATTAGAAAAGAAAAAATATGCATTCATAAGAAAAGCAGAAGGAGGATTATTAATACAATCAACAGATGGCGCCATGAACGATATGCATGGTTATTGGTTATCTATAATCTGATAACTACTACTACAAAAGAAAGAAAGTTCCAAGAACGTTGCAACTTCTTCGGAAGACGACCTCAAGTCAGAGATCGAAGTATTAGGAAAGTTACTCACAAATAAGTGAATCCTGGTCTTAAGTTTTTTAAATTAAAACACAGTAACTATTCCAAGACAGCCATGAATACAATTATTACTGACGTATTTAATCTAGAAATTTTTAATTTTTGTGGTGGAATGTGAATGCCATGATGTTCCCATTGGCAACAATGAATTGACCTCTTAGTCCCAGGGTGGGTGGGAAAAGACAATTTTTTGTTTTAGCATATAACTGTATTTAGAGATAAATGAAAAATTCGTTTTAGGGTTAGATAGGAATTGATAAAATATTATGATTCTTACTTTCCAAAACTATAGTGTCCTCCAACGGTGAAAAAGTACGAAAATTCCAAAATTTCGCGCGAATATTGCAACGATGTATTAATGATAGAAATATGAAATTTTTATGGTGGAATGTGAACGTCATGAAGTTTCGTTTGGAGGCAACTGAAAATGATAATACAAAACGTTTTTTCAGTTTGATTGATACTAATGAAATATTATTATTCGCATTTTTCAAATACTTAATAGTCTTAATATACTTAAATATATACAGGGTGATTCAAAACTTATCGTTCAAATTTCGTGGGGAGGTAGGGAATACATCAGGAAACCGATTTCACATAGGAAAGAATGTACGCAAATGTACGCATGCGTATGTAGAGGGCGCTGTGTGTACCCAACCAGTGTACAACTCGCCCGACCACTCCCGCTGTCATCAGTGTATGAGCTGACTTACTAGTGATAAGATGAATCGTTTTACGCATCAAGAGCTAGCTGATATGCATCTCGCATATGGGGCAGCTGGCGAAAGCGGCCGCCGAGCTAGGCAAGTTTACGAAGACCGATACCCCAACAGAAGAATACCACAGCATCAAATGTTTGCACGTGTGCATCGCAATCTGCGCGAACGTGGTTCACTGCGCAGCAACATGCAGGATACGGGGAGAAGACGACTGACGCGGACTGTCAACGTCGCAGAACAAGTCCTACAGTCCATCGAAGATAATCCGAATACCAGCACACGAGCTATTGCTCAGCAGCTTGGGGTCTCTCAGTCAGCAGTGTGTCAGATACTGCACGAGGAACGTGTGCATCCTTACCATCTGCAAAGGGTGCAGTTACTGCATCCTGACGATTATCCGAAGCGTGTGGAATTTGCACAATGGTTCATGCAGAAAGGTGCCGTGGACCCCAGTTTTCCAGCTTCTGTCCTTTTTACAGATGAAGCTTCATTCACTCGTGAAGGTGTGTTCAATACACACAATTCACATGTGTGGGCTTACGACAACCTGCATGGTACGAGAAGTCACGCTGCGCAACATCGTTTCGCCGTAAATGTGTGGGCTGGAATCATTGTTGACTGTTTGTTGGGACCTTACTTGCTACTTCCCCGATTGGACGGCCGGAAATACCTAATATTTCTCGAGACAGTGTTACCGACTTTTCTGGGCGCTGTTCCTGCGCATATCCGCCGAGATATGTGGTATCAACATGACGGGGCTCCAGCCCATAGCACAATTGTTGCGCGTGATTACCTGAACCGAACATTCGGAGCTCGATGGATCGGTAGAGGTGGACCGATCGCTTGGCCACCCAGGTCACCTGATTTATCGCCCATGGATTTCTTTTTGTGGGGGGCCATGAAAGACCATGTGTACGAGACCCCCGTCGACAGTGAAATGGACCTTGTTGCACGAATAGTGGCCGCCGCAGGCATTGTCCGTGATATGCCAGGCGTTTTTGAAAATGTTCGGCGGTCAATGCAACTGCGCTGTGAATCCTGTGTCCGTGTAAATGGTCGCAATTTTGAGCACCTATTGTGAACCTGTACTTTACCTTGTTGGAATAAAAGTCACATTCGTTACCACTTAACTGTACTGTTTCCTTGTGTTCACTTTACTTGTCCATTTTGTTCATGTAGATGACGTTTGCGGACATACTTTCCTATGTGAAATCGGTTTCCTGACGTATTCCCTACCGCCCCACGAAATTTGAACGATAAGTTTTGAATCACCCTATATGTTTACAGATCACTGAACTTATGAAACAGCAGACTTCTTATTGAGTTTTACAAATAATTTGTATAGAATATAAATTGGAAAAAATAGTGATAGTTTTAAGAGATATTCCACTGAGAGGAATAATTTACCCACTCTTCTGAGAGAGGTATGGGAAATGCAACTTTTTAGATTTAAGAATAAAAGTTGAATACTTTTACGTTGTATAATTTTACTAATGAAATACTATTTGCATTTTTCCCATCATGCTCCAGCTGAAATTAAAATTTTAAGAAATGAAACTGTAGGTGAAGGAAAAATTTCTTTCTCATTGAAAATGAGATTCTCATATGCGCCAGAGGCGATGTGCCTCATTCTAGTTTAAATTTAACTCTGCAAATTAAATGCAATGAATAAAAGCATTTCTGGAAGAATTAAATGTAATAAAATTTTTAACGTTATTTGTTTTTCATTGTTTCTATTATTCACCTTTCGAGTTATTTTAAACTCTTGTGTGATTCTAGCAAAATACATTTAATGCATTCTGAATATAAAATTTTTTTATTCATTGTATATGTAATACAATGTGAATTATTTCAGCATTTCTGTTCAAACAATGTTTTTCAATCAGAGTGACCGGGAGTGAAAAATATATATATATATTTCAATTAATTAACTTTAAGTTAATGTTTATCTTAGAGTTTATTATTCAATTTTTGTTCATATGAAGAAAAAAAGATATTAAAAGTTTTATGCAAATGCTCATAATTTGGTATGAGGTGGAAAAACTAAATTTATTTTTTAAAGGCGACCAGCAAATATTTTTTAATATACTTTTCTATTTAAAATACATTAAATACTTTTTTCTGGTATGCTACAACAGTTACAAATAACTCCCCAATGGATAATGAAAATAGCGAATCGTTTTAAATATTAGCTGATATGGAATAATTATACTCTAAATGCGACACTTATATTCCATAGCAAAATATAGACTTTCATGTTTTTCTGTTCAGTAATGGAACAATATAATTCAAAAATAGTTAATTTTATTCATACACATTCATAGTTCATTAAGATAAACACGCTCTATCTATATTTTTATTTCGTCTTTAAATAAATGGTTGTTATTATTGGTGGACTGATAAAATGAAATGGCCCTGGATGTGTCAGTGCAGCAGTCTGCGGATACGTAACACACATGAACGCCTTTAGAATTTTTGGTGGTGGTGTTGGGGGGACAGTAAATAATACTTTTTACTGGTCTGGGGAGGTATAGAATATCCTCCAAGAGCAGTGATATATTTCTGGGGAAGAAGTATTTTTGGGAAGAATATTTGGAAAGAGGATCAACAATATATAATAATATAATAATAAATACCCCCTCAAGCAGCTACTTGCCACAGAGGTCTGACAGGAGCCTGTCAGTTTATATGCCATAGTAGAAGGTCTGAAAGGATGGCAGGACCTCAGCAGAAAAAACGTCACAGACAGTCATGCCTTACCCGGGGCTCGAACCCAGGTCCCTTAGATTAGTAGCCAAGCGTGTTAACCACTCAGCCATGGGACAACAATAGAGGATAATTATTCGGTAGCTAGTAGCCAGATCACCTAACATGTGATCAAAAGGTCGTGGGTCGCACTTAGGTCAAGACATTTTTTTTATACCTACGTTGACTTACACCTTTACTAGTGTTCAAAACTTTGAAACTAATAAAGAACTGTGATATAAAGCGTTACTAATGGCAATATATATAACGCTGGGGAGGGGGGCGCCATTAGGCCACTTGAGGCATTGCCGCACCAAAAATAATCACAAGAAATAATAAGCGAAGTTTAAATTTATTATTCACTACTTATCTTATCTATATCAGCATAATATTATTTTTATATTCGTTTTGGAATCATTATTTGCCATATTATGCAGACAATCGAAGCATTTACTTTGCGACTCAGCCCTACGACGTCTGCTTCACCTTATACAATATGAATTTTTTCTGCACAGCTTATGAAATCCAAGATTTTATCCACTATCAGCGTTATCAATATTTTTTATCCGCGTTAATATTCATCTTATATCCATCCTCAGTTGCAGACATCCGCATCCGCGCAAGGTTGTAACCATAATGAGAAAATGTATAGAAAAATATAAAAAGTTAATGAAACAAAAATGTGACGTGTGTGACTGATAAATCGAAAAAATGAAGTCCATGCTTATAGTTGTTGTTTAAACTGCACCAGTGCACGGGGGGAAGGAATGGCGGGAGAGCAGAAAAATGAAATCAAACATTGAGATATGTTTTGAGTAATATTTGTGTTAGACTTGTCGTATTGACTCGATAGATGACACTATACATAAATGTTATCTCTCAATTAATTATATGTATTTAAAATTGCAAAATTATATTTTCAATAATATAATCGTATATCTATGCAATTTACTTCGTAAAGCAAACAAATGGCCTAGGATATTCACTACAAAGTTTAAAGTTTCACTTTTAGGGTAAAAATATTTAATCTTTGATTGACAGAGTCTATATTTTTTATCCAGAAGGCGGAAGTTCTTCCCCGCCATCTTTAAACAAAGTAATAAGTTTAAAGAACATAAAAGCTACCTGAATTTCTCTATCCGAAGTTGCGGGGTTTTCACTCCACTGGGACGACCTGGAACGACAAAAATGTCTCATTGTTATCTACTCACTTCACATGAGAAAGAGATCGGAAGAACTTTGCTAGCACAGGACACATTTCGTTTTAGCTCGTCTTAAGAAAAGAAAAACGATCTAACGATTTCAGTTTGCATCTATCCGTCCGAAGATATTCAACGTTTTGGGTTTTAACTATAAATGAAAAATTCTATGAGTTGCATAGGTACTAAATAATAGTTGCATAAGTACTTTTTATTTAGATTACGATTCAGATTTTCCAAATCTCTCGTTAACTTTAATAGCATCCTCTACAGGTGGGAAAAAGTGGAAAAGGCTAAAATTTAAACGAAATGACAAACGACATATTTAAGGAATAAATTTGAAATTTTGGTGGTAAAGTGTGATAATCAGATGTTTACACTACAATAATGATTTGCCCCCTTATCACCAGGGAGGTGGACAAACCCAAATTCTTCATTTTAATAGCTAAATGAAAAATTCCTTTTGTCATAGAATTTGAAGGTGTTTAATATGGAAAACTTCATTCTCTTCGAAAACTAGCATTCCATATGCGCCAGAGGCGATATTTTATGCTTTTAGGTTTAGCTCGTTTTCAAAGAAGGTGCTGTTATTTTCACTTTGTCCTCTATTCGTCTTATCTGTAGCAGTCCTGTCCAAAACATACTTAGTCAAGAAAATGGTGTTTTTTAAGAGCAGCAGGAAACGTTTCCACTTAAAAACGGAAGCATATATTTCTAATGAGTAATGAATTGGGAAAATTGCTTTAAGAAAACAAATAATGTTTTGACTACGAAACGTATTTTTTTATAAATATCATGAATTGGCGATAACGTTTAGTTACGCACCTAAAAATGTTTGGCGAAAAAATTGGAAGCAATTATACAGATTCTGTATATTGATTATTTTCTTTGTTAGCCGCAAATCGTTTTCCAATGAGCTGTGGGTTGTATGGGAATGATCTATTGATATTCATTGTTTTAGTTTTTAGATATAAACGTAGGTTTGAATAAGTACTAATAAATACATCTGAATATTTGAATAAGTACTAATATGTACTAATAAATAATCTCATAGTACGCGAACCCGATGAAACGCGATTGACTCCTAAGAGAATTGTTAAAATCCCTCATTAGGTAGCTGTCCAAGGATTCAACGACATGGCGGAGGACGATATAGTGTATTGTATGGGGACGAGCTAACAGAAGACCTATAAGAGCCTATCGCGAATGCCGATGAGGACGAATTCGAAGAAAAGAGAATACATCGTAGGACCTCCAAAAATTTAGCAAAGGGTTTCAACTCTTTGAGTTGAATAGATATTAACGAATTATGATGAGTAATGGTTTTCAAATCATCCAAAACGCTTTAATTTATTTCATCAGAGAGCGCTAAATGTAGAAAAATGTAATTTTGCAAGTGATATATTTATGGTAGAAATTAGAAATTCTGGTTGTAGAATGTGTTGATTAAGATAAGAGATACACAGGTAACTTACAAACCGAAGTATAATTTATATTTATATGTATATGTATATTTTGATTACTGTTGGTTAACATTCAACCAGTTGCTCTTTATTTTTTTGCTCTTTCATTTTAAAATTTTGAATATATATAGAATAGTGATAAATATAATGTTTTTCATATACTAACAGATTTGCCCTCTAACCTTAGAGGATGAAAAAAGGCTACTTTTTATTGTAAGAGATAAACATGAAATTCTTTTCGCATTTTATAACGATAAATGATATATTATTATTTACGTTTTCCAAGCACCCGTTAATAAGAATTCCTACTTTTAAACGGTGCAAAATTCGGAAAATGAAAAACTTTGGCTCATGGCAGATTTCATTCATTGCCTTAAAGAGTATCTTATTTGAACAACAAACATTTTGAGTAGTGCATTAGGAAATAATACTTTTTGAAGGGAAATTAGAAGTTCTCATGAGCAAAAGTGACCAATGAAAAGTTGTTAATAATTATTAAAGAATCAGGACATTGCCACCAGAAGTAAGAGAGTCTGCAAGTAATGTATTATGTATGTGCACGATAGAAGAACTCGCTTTTGAAGACAGAGAACTCTGTCTTCAACTGTGGAGTGATATGTTCCTAATCACCAGTTAAATCAGTTTTTTGTTGTTACGGAACACTTTGGGATTTAGATCTCCTGATACCAGATCACATTAAAATGGTACATATATTTCTTAAATAAAAAAAAATATTATATTTCAAGGTGTAAGGATACTTCTGGTGTCACGATATGAATACATGAGTATATATAGTAGGGAATTAAAAAAATGTTTGCTCTCACCCTTACATTATTTCTTTATTACCGACATTATTTCTTTATTGAATATATTTTGACCTCTTCAGCAAGCAGTGTCGGAGATCGCCATTGACATCATGCGACGCCTGCGCAATAAGAAATGAATTACCAAGCTATAAGTTTGCAAAGTAAAGTTTACCTTTCAGGACTCGCCCTCTGAAATCGTTTGGTGATGACGACAGACTTGAAATGAAGTCCGACTGCCTCCAAAGTCTGGAGATTCGATGACGTTTTCCTTCTCTTTCGATGCCGCGACCGCCGCCACTTCGTCAACGATTTAATCTCATGCCAGCGATCAAAGATACCCGTGCATGTTGACTGACAGACTCTAAAATTAGGGGATGGCGGTGTTGCAGAGTCACGAGGACACGTTATGTACACATAAGGAATGTGCTAGGTTTTATTATTTGAACTCTGCAGACAAAGTTAGCGGATTCCTAACAAGCAGCGCCAAAATTCTCTCTCCACTCTGCGTCAGTAGGTGGCGGGCTGTGTCTGCTGACAAATATGATTTCATTTGGTGCGATTCCTGAGGCTGAGGAAATTCCGCTTCCCTAGCGCGAGAAAAAAGGAGGTGCGAAGAGTAAAGGTATTCTTACGGTGGCAACGGGGAATTGCTAATATTTACCGATTCAAACTTCATCAAATGGAAGCTGAAAGACATTTGTTGCGCTGCACGCAACCGTCGTCTGCCTACATCGTTTTCGCTGGGTTGGGTTGTTTTACCTCTGAGCGGCACTTTTTTGCACACCATGGGCTAAATGGCCAGATCACATGGACCCCGAAGGCTCAGAGAAGGTTGGGGGAGGGGACCCACTTAAACAACTGTTGGGAGACAGATGGTAGCCTCCCGTCAAGGCCATCCAGCGTGTTCTTTAACGTGCACAGGGTATGGCTCTCCCGCACACGGGGCCACGGCTTAACGTCCCATCCGGCGGACGGCGGCCTTTCCAAGCCCATCGGTGTCCCCTACTGACCGTGGGCAGGACGGAGAATTTTGCGGAGATAAATCTCAACGCTGACCCAGCTGGGACTCGAACCTGGGAACTACAGATTACGAGCCTGGCGCGCTACCGACTGAGCCACCCCCGCCCCTCGTTTTCGCTGGCAAAGATGAAATCCTCCAGGTATAAAAAAGTTATTCAATATGATATTCGAATAACAGTGAAAACTTTCCATATAAGTGATAATTGAACTAGTTAGAATTATTGAGCACATAATATTAGTTAGAAGAAATTTTCTGCAGATTAATTAGTAACTATTCGAAATCAATGGACTTTTAAAAAAATTCTTACAAGTTAAGAAGAAAGCGGAGATCATCTGTTAGAAGGATCTCAGCAGAAAAACAACACGAACATCCATGCATTACCCGGGGCTCGAAACCAGGTCCCTTAGATCAGTAGCCAAGCGCGCTAACCAGATGGCCACGGAACGGCTGATTAGCAGCTTTTTTAGGGTGGATAGGTATCCACCCTAAAAAAAAAGTTTTCATTTATCTCTTAAAACATAAAAAAATAATTGCCCTTTACTCATCTTCCATGGGTCCAATCCAAATAGCTACTGGCAAATATAAATCCTTTCACTACATTTCATAATCGATATTTGGAACTTCTCAAAAATTGAACCTTTAAATATATCGTTTAAAATATTAATTTAAAATTTATATTTTGCGACTTTTAGACTATCTAAACGGTAAAATTTTAAACAATTGGATGATTCGGAAAAATCTGAATTCCCATATTTCATTAGTAACTATCAAATTCAAAAAACAAAAAACTTTTTATTTATCTCTAAAAAGCAAAAAAAAAAGTGGAATGCCTAAGACAGACGCCCAAAGTGAAAGAAACAACAGGCTTTTTTGAAAGCTGGATAAAAATAACAAGCAACCAAAAAATACAACGTACATAACAAATCCGTGCCACTATGGATGCATGACAAAGTCAGCATCCTCCTCAAAGACATTGACTTAAAGAAACAACTGCAATTAACCTATTGAAATGATGCCTTCGGGTGATTCGAGTTGTAGATGTCGGAAACGTTATGAACGTTCGGATCCAGAGGGTCGTTCGAGGTCAAAGATCAAATTTAGGTTTATCAGTGCTAGAGAGCTAAAAATTGGTACCTGAGGGTATTTTGGGTCGTAGATCTCAGAAATGTTGGAAAATTTTGCATATGATAGGTCCTTTGAGGTCAAAGGCGAAATTTAGATCAACCGCTTCTTGATCTAAAATTAGTTGGCTATAAAACGAAATTGAGGTTCTAGTGCTTACCATTAAATAACACTTATTACGTTTCTTTTTTTTGGGGGGGGGGAGAGAAATATTTTTGCGGAGCAGAATTTTTCGAATGATTTAAATTTTACGAAAAAGCTGTGCACAGATTATTTTGTGTTCCTGTTCCTACCATTTAGTAAAACTATTTTGAGTCATAGATCTCCGTAATTTTGTCAAGTTTTAGATGCGATGGGTCCTTCGCGTTGAAAGGTCAAATGTCGATATACCAGTGCTGCAGATCCGGTGTCGCATTCAATGTCAAATAAAGGTCGGAATGATCGGCTAAAAGTCAAGAGGTGACGAAGGCTTCAATCGATTTCTAGTCTCAGATACAACTCGTTAAGCTCAGCAGTAATTTACGAATTTCTCATTTTCTGAGGGAAAATAAAATTTGTGGGTCCTTAATTTGCATTATGACAAGAATCTCTGCTGGAGGCAAGGTGACAATATTTGGCCACTTAGCTCCACGAGCGCCAGGCCTTCATCCAGATACACACGTAGCACCAGCACTTGACTTTTATAACTACACAGACAGACATCAGGTTAACTTGGCTTTGTTAGGAAATGAATTAAATTATAACTTCTAAACTATAGAGTAGATCACACTTTTCACGTAACAAACTGTTATTTAACAAACAATCGTTACGATCGATCCTGGCGGAATTATCCTTTTCCCTTCTTCGGGCTGGAAGGAAGGAGGCGGCATAATTTCAGGTAGACACTCCACACATCAGTAGCTCGTTATTCCCCGCCTTGCCCACGGCACCAATGGGCTTGGAAAGGACGCCGTCCGTCGGATGGGACGTTAAGCCGTGGCCCCGTGTGCGGGAAGCCATACCCTGTGCACGTTAAAGATCACGCTGGATGGCCTTGACGGGAGACTACCATCTGTCTCCCAACAGCTGTTCCAGTGGGTCCCTTCCCCCAACCTTCTCTGAGCCTTCGGGGTCCATGTGACCTGGCCATTTAGCCCATGGTGTGCAAAAAAGTGCCGCTCAGAGGTAAAACAACAACAACAACAAGTAGCTCGTTAACGCTCGGCAATAAGTTTAGGTATTTTGTCTTTTTTTTTTACATTTGATGGGGAAGGAGAGTTTCATGTGTCAAATGTTATTTTAATTTACAGTAAGGTAACGCTGTAAACCGAAACTAATGATTCTAGCGTTTAAGAACACTTCTTACGTTTGTTTTTAGGGGGAAAAGTGAAATGGTTTTTGCGGAGCAGAATTTTTCGAATGCTTTATTATAAGAAGAAGCTGTGGGCAGACTTTTGTGTTCCTAGTTCTTACCATTTAGTAAAACTTTCTGCACTTTTTTAAGGTGAACATTTTTTCGTGGGGTGAAGATGCTTAGGAAGCGAAAACCTTACTTAGCTTTAAGTAATGATAAGAAGAAGCTCAGTTGGCCGCCAGATGGCAGCATTCGTCCACTTTGATACATGACCGACAGGAAGTTGCCAGTCGCCATCCAGACATCCAAGTAGGCACTTGATTTTTATATTTATATGAATGTAATTATAATAAGGTCCTATTATTATACTTGATCTGCAAGGACCAACTTGTACATTACTATAAAATTATCACTATAACTATGAACATCAAAAACATTCAAGCATATAATTCCGATGAGGAGGCAAATTAACTAAAATTAGGAAGATACAACTCACGGGCTTCCCATTAGATGCTTATTGCATAGCTGAAATTAATGATTTCAGATATAGGAATCTGTAGTTCTTTCCGATTTGAGTTTAAGAGTCCTTTCTAATATAATAACAGTTATTTTCTGTTATCACTCGGATGCAAAAACATTGTGCCATATCCCAGATCAGGATACGAAACACTGCGCATCTACCAAGCGTCGCAAATGACTTTCAGAATGATTCTTTACAAAAGAATCTTTTTCCATCGCTCTCCAGGAAATGGGATGATTTCGTGCAACGGAAGTATTCCGTCGTGAAGTGAGATGTCACGTTCAGTTATGGTCTCATCCGGAAGATGTCGTCTTCCGCATCGAAAAAGGAAAGAGGCTTGTGGTTCGAGACGCGCTGGTGAAGTGCTCAGATGAAAATGGCCATTAAAAAAACTCCTTTAATATGTTTTTTTCACATCATGTCCGAAAATATGGTCTTCAGGGGGAACACTTGTAGGAACCAAAAAAACATCAGACAGAAAATCGGATTTAAGCCTCAAGAGCAGTATTTTTTAACCAAGGTTCCCTAGAAGACGGGTTCACTAACAACTTTAAAAAGTTTTGTGCAATTATCAGGCCATTTAAAAAGTGTGCCAAATAAAAATGAACTTTTTCTAAAACCAGTTTAAAAGATTAAACGAAATAATTAGGATATGCTAAATATAAATCAAAAACGTTTCCATAGAGTGTACTGTATTAGTTCCTTTATTGGGGGGAGAGTGGCAACTGTTCCATAGCATTTTGCAATGCAATTATAAGATTCCTTAACCAATTACAAGTTGAAAGCCGTGGTCCAATAATGATCCCACTAGTCATTTCGCCCTACACCGACCCCTTTCATGACTTTAATCTAGTGTTTATCAACTTATTTCACTCCATGTTTAGTACTGGACTCACCCTTGTGACTATACAGGGTGTCCCTGAATTCGTGGCCCAAACGTGAGGAGATGGTAGTACACACCGAATCCACCAATATTCGTCATAGAATATGTGGCCGCAAACGCAATGAGGAGTCGGAAATGAAGGACAGACACATAGGTTTCCAGAGTGACATTTATTGCAGATTATTACAACAAATGCTGAAACGTGCTGGTCCTGCATCATGTCGACTGACGTGGAAGGTGCCTGCCTCAGACGGCTGGCGGTGCAGTCGCGTAAACATTTTATGATCGGGCACAAGGCGCATAGGATATCGCTCACGGTAGAGTCTTTGCATCTCTCTACCATTGCCCTCGGCTACGCCGTACATCAGGTGCATATCGGCTTTCTCTGCGTTCGTAAACTGCTCAATCTCGTGTCCGGTCGACGCTGAGAATGCTGGTGTTTGACCGATCCAGCGTTTTTAAGCAGTGCCGCCTCGTCTGCGCCCCCTACCGGCATCGGGCTGCGTTTGAGGCCGCATATTCTACGACGAATATTGGTGGGTTTGGTGTATACTACCATCCCCTCACGTTTGGGCCATGAATTCAGTGACCCGAAGATAAAAGTCGGGGATATAATTCCCCAAATTTATCTTCAATTGTATTCCACTGTGGTTGCAGGTGAAGCCACAAGTTCGCGGTTTGGTACACCCATGCTTGGATGTGCTCTAGGATGTCATGTTCGAGACGTAAAGGAACAAATGTTTGCTGTACTATGTAGAGGACGACACATGTATTCCGACATACATGCATAAACTTTGGGAATGCGTCTGATTCTGGGAGCATTAGCTGTGCCTGACACTTTGCGAATGCTGGCGGTTACTCTTTAATGACTTTACTCTTGGAAACTTTCTCCTGTGAATTCAAATGAGGAGGTACTTTTCCATAAAAACATTCACTGGAATGAGGCGTAATACTGCCCTTTAACATGCAGCATTCATCACAATTTGAAGACTCGGAGAGAGGCAATCCTACTTTCTCCCAGCGAAAATATTTTTGTGGGGGTGGGAACTCTCTAAAAACGGGACCCAGTGGAACTGCGCAATAATTCTAATAATTCTTTCTGACTATTTCTCTTTAGCTTTTGGGTAAGGGTGGCGATGGACTCTACTGCCACTCTCCTCTCCCTACAATGCTGGTTCTCTCTTCAAAACAGAAACTCTTTTCCATAAGGGGGCGGGAGTGGCTCAGTTGATAGCGTACTAGGTTCGCAATGTGTACTTTCCAGGTTCGAGTCTCAGTTGGGCAAGCGATTAGATTTATCTCTGCGAAGCTCCCCGCCATGCCTTCGATCAGTAATACACCTTTATTAATACAGCTAGGCCCTGAGTGACAAATCAACTAACATTCCCATTCAGGATAATACTGCAAACATACATATCATTATAAAAGAATACCCATATTTTAAGGCGCTCTACGTTACTTGGTCGCGAAGTGATATGTCACATTCAGTTATGGCCTCATCCGGAAGATGTCATCTTCTGCATCGAAAAAGGAAAGAGGCTTGTGTCGAGACGCGCTGTTGAATTGCTTAGATGGAAATGGGCGTTAAAATATTACTCCTTTAATACATTTTTCCGCATCAATTTCCATCATTAATTAAGAAAAGTAATTGTGCTTACAAAATGCCAAGAAATTCAAAGTTTCATTTTGTGTTCAACAGATTTCAATCCGTAGCCCAGTCCACAGTCGACTCAGCATATCTGACGAACCATTTGCAACAACTGTATTGAATTTTTTTCGTAATAAACGATGTACGTTACCAAAGAAGAAGTCAAAGGTGTCAAACACGGACTTATCAGGAGCCACAAGATCGGTTCAAGTCTGCCAATCCAGCGACACGGAAAATTAGCATTTAAAATATGTTATACTTGCCGTCGTCAATAACAAAGGTATTTTAAATTTCTTGACATTTTGTACACAAAATTACCATTGTTAATTAATTATTTAATAAAATATACGTCGTATCAGAATAAATGATATATAGTCGTATCAGAATAATATGACCACCCACGTAATCACAGGTGCGTCACAGAGCGCACATGACAAGGTCGACCACACGGAGATATTATAAGCAGCTGGCCAGGACAGATGAGCCATAGTGCGTAACATGAGCACAATGGGCAGAGGTATTGATTTGACGGACGTTCAAAAGGGAATGATCATTGACAACCACGCCAAGGGTGGAAGCATCTCGGAAACAGCAGACTTCGTGGGCCGTTCGCGAAGTGCTGTACTAAGGGTGCTCCAAGAATGGGCTGCTGGCACACCGAGTACCTCCAGACGTCATAACTATGGCGCCCCAAGGCCATCGACCCCAGAGGAGAACGTCGCCTCCGTCGACTGGTAAAGGGCAATCGACGCGCAACAGTGCAGCAATAAACTACTCAAATGAACGCTGGGGCACCCAGGTAGGTGTTCTCGATAACAGTAGAGTGAACCCTGTTACGCATGGGTCTCCTGAGTCGACGCTGCGTTAGGTATTCCCATTATTAGGTTATTCCCATTATTAGGTAGGTGGTCATATTATTCTGATACGACTGTGTATGGTTAATGTTTTGTAATGACCCTGTACAGATATATTAATAGCAGAAAATAAAAAAAAGTAAATATATGATATTTAGTAAGTTTAAGGGACACGACATCCCAGCACACAAAGCTTAATATTAAGAGTTAAAAAACTTCTCTGCTATTGACAGCGTAAAATCTTTTCCTTGGCAGAGCCCACTGTAACGCGTCGAATCAGTCAATATCCTCTATTAATATTTTTAAAATTCAACAACTTAATAAATATAATACCATTTAATAACAAACAATGGATGCATTCTTGTTTTATATATTCATATAATACGTGCTTATTTAATTTATCTTTCAGACTATTAAAAATTATTAATCATACAATAATCAATACTTAATATCGCGTTTAATGGCATGTTAAACTTTGACTGATGAAGCAAATGATTTGATTTAATGAAATGCATTATTAACTTTTCCAGGTTTGTTTTCAATTAAAGTATATAGGTGTGAAACGTGTAGTTTTCCAATTTAAAAAACTAACTCTTTCAAAGATATTTTTCGCACCACAATTAGCTGAATTTTTATTAAGACATTTTGAATTCTGTTCCAGCTAAGCAGTATTATTTTTTTCTTTGCTATTCCTTTATTAATGTTGTAGGATTATTAGTAGTGGACCCACCCAATGTCTTGTATCCCAAATTTTCTTTCTTCGATTGTACTCTCCTGCAGCTGAAAGTGTAATCACAAATTCGCTGTTTATTTTATTAATCTTTACTATTGACAAACTGAGGTGAGACAGTTCATGCTCTCATGGGTGCCTGAAGAAACACTTTGAGGTAATAGTAGATGCGAATAATCCCATTTTTAATATTATTATTAGATTCCACGGACAAATGCCACACCCACCTGTTGATCCTTTTATCAGAGGCAAAGCCTCTTTTATCATAATATTTTGATTATTGTTCACAAATTGAACCTAAAATGGAATTTATTTCTGTCATTAATTAATTCCATCACGTTCATCTTTGCAATTAAAGCCTCGTAGACTATTAAAGAAAGATTCTTTTCATTTCTTTTTGTTTCCCGTCCACGGAGCGTAGTCAATTTTCCAGTAGGTAATGCACAACATGCCTGGCCAATTGTTCTCATTTTAGTTTTCGCTCTGTTTTGTCGTCAACATCCCTAATTAAAGAGCTTTCCCTGCGGACATCATTTGCCAAAATGGCCCAAATCATCACCATAATCTAAATAGGATATTTTCAAAACACTAGATCTTTAAACTCCAATCTCTCCTTATAATGCACCCGAATAGAACTCAAGCAGTAATCCAAGACGCCACTAATAACACAAAGCAGTAGTGCGCTCTATGCATGGTCTATTTCTCTTTTTAAATTTCGTAAAAATATACTAAACTTTTTTTTCTTTCAGAAACAAGACTTCTCTTTAAAAACCTCAAAACCATGCCATAAATACGTCCTGCTACGAAATATCTTACTTTTAACTGCCAATCTGGTCTCTTGCAAGTTTAGACTGTCTGGATAGTAACGCTCTAATTCCTATATGAAAACATCAATAGAATATTTATGCAGCGCCCTCACGTTCCATATGCCAGTGGAAAGAAAATAATTCGCAGGATGTTTAAAGAAAATTGGTTTAGTAAGAGATTTAGAGACAACAATATTAAAAAGTCCCCTAATCGCACGAATAGGGGAAAGATCCATTACCTCCTCCGCTAAAGGATTAAACCTCTCATGGTGGAAGGAACGTACCTAACACCTCCTATAACAGAAAGCAAGAAGGCAAAATTGATGACGTCACCTTAAGTAGTCCTACTATATAACCAATACTTATATTTTTTTATTCTAATATTATTACTGGTGGACTCTTGTGCTAATCTAATACTAATATTTATCTAAAAATATATTTTATTTAGGAGAAGAATTTTTGCGTTAATTAGCATTATGATATTTGATAATAAATACAAATAATTTTCTTTCTGTATAAAATACATTAATAGATTAACATTAGATTAGCACAAGAGTCCACCAGAAATAATATTACAATCAAAATATAAGAATTGGCTATATGGTAGGACTACTTAAGCTGACATCATAAATTTGGTCCCTGGCCTTCTGTTATAGGAAGAGTTGACGAACGCCAGTATAGGATCGGCGATGCCCCTAGAAGCAAGAGTTCAGGTGTCTGCGATGGTCTTTGTTCTGGATTATCCACCAGCTGATATAAGGAATCCTGTGTATCTATGCACTGGGAGCTGCCAACCTACAAACAAACAGAAAACACGATAGTAGATTTTCCCTGAACCGAAGCGCATCAATGCAGAAAGTTCAGGATACCATAATCAAGTTCAAAGCCATTATCTAGTCTGGTTAGTAAAAATGATCAGCACCAATAATCTGTAAAGTTGACCACTCTAACTTGGCTAGAAAAAAATTAAATACAAAGTGACCATAAAATCATCAGACCAGTAGGTTCTTCCGTTGTGCACCCGAAGGAATATCGCTTTTTAAAGGTACTAACGGTCTGCACCATAAGAATTCGATATTGGACTTCAGGTGCTAGGATTGGCTGGTTCTGCGCACCATCGTAAGGGATTAGTACACATCTCTCCTCCCATGGTATGCCAGGCTACTATTTACAGACCTCAGTTCAATATTGAAATGAATTTTACGTAATCACAGTGTTATGTAAATTTGCTTACTCTTTACAAATATAGTTTTCACATTTAATAGCAGGTAACTTTAAATATTACTAAATTGCATCGTTTAGTAAACATCAGTAAAACACTTTTCATGAGCTAAAGAATACTAAATATTATTTGTAAATAAATGAATAATTGCAGATGATCTGAAGTGGAGCTCCATTTAGCATGGCTTTATTTACTGTTATGGAAATAACATTCATAAATTTACGAAAGAACTGAAATTTTATGGATCAGCACACATCTCAGTTTACAGATTAATTCTTCTTTATGCTGACTTGTGTATTTCGAATCAGGCATGCTCAAACGACAGAAAGGATACGCCATTAAAGGGAGACACCTATGGGTTTGGAAAAGCTGCCGTCCGTTGGATGGGACGTTAAGCTATGGACCCGTATGTAGGAGAGCAATGCCCTGCACACGTTAAAGAACACTCGGGATGACCTTGATAGGAGGTTACCATCTGTTTCCTAATAACTAAGCAGTGAATCTCTTTCCCCAACCTTCTCTGAGTCATTTAGGTATTTGTGGCCTGCCATTTAGTCCACTATGTGCAAAAAAAGTGTGATTCGAAGGTTATATCAAAAGGTCACATCGATTTTTAAAGGTTCAGTAACATAACATAGCTGCAATAAAGTCATTTTCCTAGTTTGTTTTGCTTCTCACTTTTTCTGTCAAAGAGGAATAAATTATTTCGCATTTGCTTCTGTGAAGTAGCCCTTAATCTGTAAAACGTATTACTTTAATGCTGATAAGAATTGTAACAGAGACTTCGCTAGAAAGAGTGATTTGTATACCCAAGTATAAGAAAGTTGAAATACCCTTACTTATATTAAAAAGTTTTCTTCATGTTAAATATTTCAATTTAAGTAGATGTTATTTGTCTTAAGGATATCCAGTTAGCAGGACGAGCACATTTTTTAAACCTATTTGTATTTCAAACAAACAGTATCTGTGTTCCTTAATTTAAATAATTTTTTAAATGATATTTTTCTAATTTATTTCACTTAAAGCATATTTTGACTTCTGCGCTGCATTCAAATTGTTTTCGACTCTTTGTCAAAGGTTTAGAACTTTTGTTAACACCTTAAAACAGTTTAGCAGCTCGGTGTAATCCCTAATTTGGAAAACATAAAACTAGCTTCATTATTCAGGGAAATCAGTTACTTAAATTCCGAATTATTAAGTCCGGTTAGTCAAACTAAAGATAGCATAAGGTAAGGGAGGAAATTTCAAAAATGCGCGAGTTGAACTGGCAAAATACATATTTCCATTTAACGGCCACGAGAAATTTGGTAAAACATATTTAAAATTAATAACTGCATCATCTTTATTCAAAACAATTAACTTCAATAACAGAATTGTGATACTCTTTGAGTGTAAACAATCAGTACATGCAAAACAGAGTGAATAGGTTTCTTTTTAAGTCTCTACTGCATAGAGAATAACAACCCAACTGGAGAACATTTCTTCATGATAGAACAAATAACTGTACGTTAGAGGACTGCTCTTCAAAAGATAGAAAATTTATTTCCTTCGTTAATAATACACCACTTTTAGAGAACTGATTGATCATCTTAAACCTCAAAATATTACAATAAAAACTAAAAAAAAACTATTAGCGGAAAACAACGCAGGAAACCCCCTTCAGTCTCTCAATAATCAACCAGCTTACCTTGTGAGCAGCAGTAAATATAAAAGCAAAACACAAAACGGGCCAAAATTATCTTGGATAATAAGGTTCAATGTAACAATTGATAACAAAACGAAAGGAAAAAATAATTATTCCACATCAGTATAAACTCTAGTGCAATACGCACTAATAAATCTAATCCCTCCTGTGCTGCCGCCATTTAAAGAAAAATAATCACTCTTCCACTTGACATTTCTTCTACTTCCATTCTTTATTTTGCCGAACAGTACGTTCCTTTTTATTATATTACTTCAAAAATCTCTAATAAAAAGCCCACATTTTATATTTCCAAATATAATATGAGCAACCCTTCATCGTAACATTGTCCAAGAAATCCTTCTTATGCTAAGAACTGTAAGTAATGATACAGGTAAAGGCTGGTAAGAAAGACTTCTATGTTCATCTAAGACAGTGGGTCCCAACATTTCTGGACAGAAAACCTCATTTTTCCCAAGAATGACTTTTCTAACTTCACCCTTCAGGTAAAACTGTGTTAATTTCAGAAATACTCGATAATTTTTTAATCTATTTCCATGAAAAACTCAATAAAACGCCCCACAAATTTCTAAAACTAAATTAAAAAATTTGCATGGCAACCATTGATCTAAGCGAAGACATCTTTCCTGAAATACATTTATATATAAAAGATTACAGATGGCCTGAACAAAAACCTTTGCATGAGTATGTTTATTTTTGTCGTCTTACATTATTACTGCCTTGATAATAGGTATATTTTATAATTAAAAGTTCTGTATTATCCATTTTGCACGAATATCCACTGGAATCTCTTCATCCCAAATCTTAATGCTAATGTACAGTATTGGTCTCTAGCCTATAAATTTTTTATAAAAAGGCAATATGATCTAGTTTTTAAATCTAGTATTATAACTGAAAGTGTTAATTCTTTCCAAACAGCAATAATATTCATCGTAAACTGTCATTTTATTTTTCACGCTGTACACAATATTTCCTATAACATACTTGTAAACGTTATATGTATTTAGTATTCCATTCCCATCAAGGGTTGTACCCGATTTCCCTAATTTATTCTTACAATATATCTCATAATTCTCTTTTGTAGACAAAACATACTATTCAAATTGGTTAAACAAGTATCTCCGCATACACCGACTCCATATACTCAATGGGTACAATAATGCGCAATATAAATTTATCCAAGTTTTACGATTTACATAATTTTATATCATTCCAATCGATCCAATATTTTTTGAAATAGTAGCTCTTAGCCGGTAATAGGATAACTCCAATTCAAATCAGCTATCACCTATATACCTATCTCATTATAATTCACCAAAATACCTATCTCATTATAATTCGGTTTCTTATTCTTTTTCTTAAAGACCACGCGCTTTTTTTAGAAATATTTATAGCCAATTTATTACATGTGATCCATTTATGTATATTTTCAATTATATTATTTGTTTCTTTCACTAAAATTCTTACATCAGTATGGAACAATACAATATTTAAATCATCTGTATACACAACAAATTTAACTGCTCCCTTTTTATGATCGAATATAATTCATATACAAAAGTAATAATAAAGGTTCCAGCACAGAACTTTGTGGTATTCCCCTGTTGAATTTGGTTTGTTCAGATGTAGTCCTATTTTGTTGTACAAATGTTAGTCTTTGAAATAGGTAGCCAATTGCTAAACCAATTGTTTATTTTCCTTCTTAGACCATAGTATCTAATCTTTTACAAGAGAATCTCGTGATCTAGAGAATCCGATGCTTTAAAGAAATATAAATATACAGCCAAGTAAACTCTCTGATGTTCAATATTATTAACACTATAATCATAAGTATCTATAATAGCACCTTATGAAGATTTACCATGTTGTAAACCATATGATCTGGTGTGAATAGCTTTCTGTTTGCAATAAATTTATATATATATATATAATTACATATTGAATTTTCAAAAATCTTAGCAAATACTGAAATAAAAGAAATAGACCCATAATTCTTTATATCTTTGAAATTTTTACTGTTATGAATAGGTATGATTTTTACAATTTTCATTTTGTTTGGAAAATTTTCATTCAGAAGTATCTTTCAGCGTTAAGGGAATGGATACTTTTCACTGTTAAGATGAAGCCCTACTCTAACTGTTAACCCAAATGCCACACCAAACATTAATGAGCTACCTAACGTGGTAAACCTTATCTAATGCGAATTTTCCAACGCCCAGTAATCCTTATTATGTCTTTTGACTGCGCTTTCTAGTGCATACTGTGACTTGTCTGTCCGCCAGATGTTAGACTCTTGATGTTCCGCTAACTAGTTAGAACAAAGTTACACCTATCTAGTCTTTTTCCTTGATCTTCAGCATACAGTGCTTGCTGCAAATGTTTTGATAAATAGATACATGCTGTGCCAGTTGCAGTATTCTTAGCACTCTCTGATGTCTCAGTCCACATTCCACACCAACTTCCCTTGAAATACATAGACAGACGTGCAAAAATGTAGACCAGAATATCTGTTTCATCACTGTGAGACTGACCGCTTCACTGCACTGCCTATTTTACGCAGTCGGCGAACGCGAATTCAGTATGGTCACATAAAAAAGACCGTTGCACTTACACGCGTTATACTGCACAAGTAAGCCAGTTGCATTCACCATTTCGCAGAATTCACCATTACTAAGTTCATCATTTAAATATCAGAAAGAAATCACACTGGCTGTGTTAGGAAGGGCTTCGTTTTACAACAACCTCTGCTACATAACAACAATGATTTCCATCCACAGTATGAGAGGCATTTAAAAAGTTTTTGGCATGCATATGCAGAACAAAAACAATTTCGCTTACCTCAACAAAACTTTTACTGTCCTTCAAAGTGCTCCCCTCCATCATCTATGCAAAGTTGCAGGCGTCTACGCCAATTATGGAATGTTTGGAGATACTCCTTTTGAGAAATAATCGCAACTCTGAATGAATGCATTTTGCAAGGTCTTGCACCCTTGATAATGGCTACCCAGCAATTTCCTTTTTACTTATTGGAAAACCAAAAATCGCTTGGTGCAAGATTAGATGAATATGAGGATGGAGTAATGAATTTTTTCCTGCTTCGGCTAGGCCTTAACTTGCAAAGATTTTGTGAGCACGGCATTGTCATGAAGAAGAACCTTTGATACGCCTGTTGTTGGACGCTGCTTTTTCATCTTCTTAACCATTTTGGGCAACTAAATGTTGGTGTAGTATTGGCCATTTATAGTAATTTTTTCTGGTAAGGTGCCCACAGCTACCACTTCTTGGGAATTGAAAAATATTGTGAACATCCTCTTCCTTTAGCGAAAGTCTTGTCGGAGTATTCGGGCAAGCGGTTCATCTTCTGCAACCCAAACATTGTTATCTATGTTTCTGGGAGTTGTATAGTAATAAAAACACGGCTCATCCCCTGTGGAAATGTCTGTTAACCGTTTGGGGCCACCAGGTTCAAACATTGCCAGCATCTCCTTTTACGAGCCGACTCTATCTCTTTTTTTGCTGTTTTGTCGGTTTGTGGGGTATCCATTTGGCACAGATCTTTCAGAACTTTAAATATTGAACAATAATTGTTTTGTCACTGACATCTAAATTTATTACCTGAACGATGATGCGTGGCTTTTTGTTAATGAGTTCACAAAGAGCAGTGATGATTCTCTCGTTCACGGCCTCCTTCGGTCTTCCTGTACGATGTCTTCAAAGCTCTGCCTTCCTTCTCTGAATTTGCGCATCCATCCCGTAACAGTGCCATATGAACAGGCATGATCCCGATATATTTATAATAAATCGGCGTGATTTTTTTTTTGCTCCGTTGTGATGCTTATTGCACCCTTGTGAAAATTTAAAATATTTCCCCGTATTTAGTAGGCTCCATAGCAACGACAAGCATATTTCGCAGATTGAACCGCAAAGAGAGAAATGATTATAAGGCCTTTGTTTTTAACACGTAATGACAAGTTTAGACAAGCTTTCAAACAAATCGTAGCTCGTTAACTTCTGAGGAACGAGTGCAAATCTATAGACGGATGTCAAGAACTTTTTGAAAGCTCTCCGTAATGAATGCAATAAGAACAACTCTTTAAATACTGTGATTTAGGCGAAGGTTTAGAGGCAGTGGTAATCTATGCAGAGTTGCGATGCAGTTATGAGATTAAGAGTTGCTGCAAAGACAGCGAAGAGAGAATCGGGGTCGTAGACATGCAGCCACCTGTTAGTACGCAACCTGGTGTGAATCATGGCTGTTACTATTTTAAATATGCGAACTGATCACCTGAATTCTTACTTTGTAACTTCCTTTTGAAAATTAAACACACTTAAAAATTTTTCCTTTCATGCTGAGTCATGTTGTGGTTTAAATTGGTTTATCGGGATGTTTATCATCACTTTGATTCAGGATAAAGATAATTCCCTATTTCCATCATGTTCTACAACTTTGCAATTGACTTTGTGACATATCTGCAAGCGGGTCATGGATAATTCGATGTTCCCTCCGAAAAGTGGGGGGGGGGAGAGGGAGGGTCTCAAAGTTCTTTCTTCTAGCGCTACATGCACAAGACTTATAAAGTTAGCATTATCCGTTCTCCAGAGATTCGCCTCAAAATAGGCTTTTGTTTGCTGATTTTAGGGAGATTTAATTCAGCAATTTAAATTTCAGCGGAATTTCAAAGGAGGTATATGTGTATGTTTATTGGTATTCTTGGCTCCTTGAGAGTATGTATGAACAACTGTTGATTATTCTTTGCCATATTTTTTCCTGTAGTCTAAATTAACATCTGAAGTTTCTGTTATCTGTGTTCATCTGTGTTTTGTGAGATAATGATGATGGTGATGATGAATAAAGAAATGTAACTAAAAAAGTCACGTCCAGTTATAATTGCACTCAGTCCATTAGTACACAAATCAGAGGGCAATGCGAGAGAGATGGCGCAGTGCGATGACTTCCGCAATAAAGCTAAAAGATCACTTTTTTAATAGTTGTTCTGCCCAAGGTAGATATTCAATTGAATTATGTCAGTTCTATTTAATAAGATAAGCTTCGTAAAACGCAAATTAAAGGCTAAGTCCTCATTTCTTCTTATTAGTAATCCTCTCAAAATGTCGGATAAGGTTGATTAGACAGTTGTTGAGAAAATTGACAACCTTCTTCATATGGGGAAAAAAGGTGCCTGTAAAGGTTTGCTTATGAAAGAAGTTCAGCAAAGGCGATAAGGAAAACGCTTCACTGTGGTTGCCACGTCGTCGCTCCCGCCTTATTCTTTAATAAAGCGCCGCCAGGTCAACACCCAACGCTTCACTTGTGTTGGCAGAGGTCCTTTGTCACTCCGTAGGTTCACTAATGGGCAAGGCAAACACAAAGCGCCAACACAAGAGGAGGAGCTCTTGGCCGCTGATGAACGGAGGAAAAAATGTCAACAGCGGGAGACGAAGTCTCCATCTGGACACGAGATGCTATGAGAGTTTCGCTGCTGAAAAACGAGGCCTTTGTTTGCTAAAGTCTTCCGTGAGGTGGCAGTTTGTAGCTAAGATTTAAAATCTTCAGCTACTGACAGAACAGAGCTAAAACGCAGAAAGATCCCACAATGTATGAAGTGGGAGCCATCCTATACTCTATTTTTTTTGCAGTGAGAACTAGGACACTTCTACTTCGTCTATCATGTTTATTAAGTTGAAAGAGTTCGCATATTTTTCACATTGAAGAAATCCTAAGTTTGAAAACATTTACACAAATTGAAATTTCGAGAATAATTATGAAATTGGGATCAAAATTAAATACATTACTCTCAAGAGTCACTGATGTCTAGGAGAAAACTTTTATTATAATGCGTCATAAAAAAGATCTCAGAGGAATGCCGGAGACAGAAGAAAGAAAAATATAAAAATATACTTTATCAGAACCCTTGTCCGTCACTCTATTTGCCAAAGAACACTAACCACGCAGCTACGGGAAGTGTGCTGAAATTGGAATATCGATTTAAAATATCCAGTTTTATGCACGCCCTCGCCAAATATAATTCAGACATAAATATGTGTATAAAATGGTTAATTATATAACAAATAATAGTAAATTAACCAGTGTCCACCATTATTGGATTTCCTTCGAAAATATGCAGAGGACCTTTGGCAAAATCCTTCAACTTCTTTGGAGTTGTTTAACGTTTGAGCATCCTTTTGTGACCACAATGACTAGTCAGAAAAACCCCCCTCCCCCCAAAAAAAGTTCAGAGTAAGGAGCTCTATTGGACAGCTGTTAAGAGTCACATGGTAGCATCCCGTCAAGGCCATTCGTTATGTTCCATAACATCCACAGAGTATGGCACCCCTGCATTCTGGCTACACTTGACGTTTCGTGCAATGGATTGAGGCCTATGCCAGAATCTTGTTGCTATCCCTTTTCTCACCGAGGGCATCGAGTGTGGCTTAGAGGAGAAAAACTGCGCGCAGGAACGGTGGAACCTAGGACATCAGATTACGATTTGGGAGAGATACCCAATGAGCCGAATCCCTGCACCCAGAAGTTCGAAATCGCTATTATAATGTAACAGATTAGAAAACATCTCTCGATTTAAAAAAAAAATGACTAACATTAATAGCAGGAACATTTCAGTTATTAAAGAAAATATTAAAATCTTATAGAATTATTTTAACACCTTTTAAAAAAATATAAAGAACATTTGAAAGTTTTGCGTTTGGAAAAGTTTTTATCGAAAACCCTCAAGTGATTAGTAAAAAAGAGGATTAACTTCTAAAGCCGTCCATTTGCCACGGAGACTGCTTTATGTTGGTGATCTTTTTTTTCCTTATTAGTAATCCTCTCGAAGTATCAGATAAGACTGATTAGGTAGCTGTAGAGAAAATATGTATTTATAACACAGCCATAAAGAAGAACAATGAGGAAGGGAGACCTCAGCAAATAAAATTCTCATGGGACGAGAGCTGCACCCCATTTCTTTCAGCACACAGCACAGCAAGTTCACTACCGAGTAAATTATTGTTTTTACTATATCAACCCAATAAATGGGGAGAACCCCGAACTTTTAGCAAAACGGTTGGGTGGGATACTTTTTGTTTTGCGCTGTAATACCTAAATGATGAAGTGACAAGAAACCCAATGCTCAGAAGAGGGTTAGGGAAAGACACCCACTTGATAACTGTTACGGCAGATGGGACGCTATCGTCAAAACCATCCAATACGTTTCTAACGAGTAGATAACATGGCTCTCCAATTTGCTGAAATAACATTTCGTGTCAGAGCACTGTCCTTTTTGACTGCATTATTTTCTTTCTGAGCGACAGAAAAATGTAGACAACCAAAAAATTCGGGTTTCATAGTTTTACTTACCTCTGAGCTTTTTGTTCGCACAGTGGGACTAAATGATGAACTCCAATGTATCCCAGAAGCTAAAAAAATATAATTTTTGAAATATTTTGAGGAAAGGGATCTATTTGTCAGTTGTTAGTAGAGACGGAAACTTCCTATCATGGCCATGCCGTGTTAACGTGCGCAGGGTATTGCCTTCCGGCACACGGCACCAAGGCTTAACTTCGACGAACGACGGCCTTTTCAAGATCAGGAATATCCTCTTTCTCACTGAGAGCAGAATGGCGGTTAGTGAAGATTAATATCAACGTGGGAACAGATGGGACTCGAACCAAGGAACATAGAAGATTGCAAACCTGCACGTTGCTCACTGAGTCGATCCCTCAACAACCAAAGTAAATATCCCTCTTTTATTTTTCTGGGCATAAAACTGAAGTCTGGTATAAAAATGACACAGGGTTAATTTCTACGCAATTTTTTGTATGTATTAGTGACTGCTAATGAATATCTCTGTTAGTTTATGCTTGTACTACGTACGTAATGCAATCTTTATTGGTAATTTTAGAGATTTCCTTGATATGCCTCTACTGATTTCTTTAAAGGTTGCTTTTAAGATGTCTTCTTTTGTGTGCTGTATTGTGTACTTGGAAGGTCAAGTTAAAACATAAACAGATGTGTGAATGCTTACCAGATGATGTGCAGACACTGTGAATTGGAATTTATGAATTTTATGGGTAAGGGGGTGACCATCGGCACAGAAGAAATCACAGGTAGCATCGCACGAGATTGAATATATGGAGCACAGGAGCAACATGGCCAAGGTATACCTAGAGCAAATAGGAGAGACATGGCCATGGCATGCCTAGAAGAAACAGAATGGTATGGGCAAGGTATGTTTAGAGGAAACAGAATGGTATGGGCAAGGTATGTTTAGAGGAAACAGGAGTGTCATGTCCAAGGTATGCACAGAAAAAACAGGAGCGACATGGCCAAGGTATGCACAGAAAACACAGGAACGACATGGCCAAGGTATGCACAGAAAACACAGGAACGACATGGCCAAGGTATGCACAGAAAACACAGGAACGACATGGCCAAGGTATGCATAGAAGAAAGAGGTGTGCCATGGCCCAGAGGAAATAGGAGCAACATGGCTAAGGTATGCCCAGAGGAAACAGCATAGAAGAAAGAGGAGTGGCATGGCCAGGGTATGCCCAGAGGAAACAGGAATGGCATGGCCAAGGTATGTCTAGAGAAAACAGGAGCATCGTGACCAAGATATGACTAGAAGAATCAGGAGCGAAATGGCCTAGATATAATAATACTATTAGGGTAAGACTAACTTTGTCTTTCCTATCAGATCTACGTGACAGAAGGCAAAGTAAGCGTTACCCTAATAATATTATCAGATCAGTGGGCAGTTGTTTCAAACATTTGTGGACGCGTTTTCCTAACTTGTTCTGTGGAAATAGGTTAAATAAGTATTGACTACTTCTTAGATTAACATAGCCTTCCATGAAGGAGGGTATTGGAAACATTAAAGAGAACTTTCGACCCAAAAAGGTTGATAATCATTAGCCTACAGAAAACAGGACCGCTCAACTAAGAAAGACTGTATATAATGTGGCAGATTCACACGAAATATCTTAGAGAAGATAACATTTTACACTGAGAGGAGTTAGAATATCATATTCTGTTCAGATCGAGGGATTCGATCTGCATTTATCAAGAGTTGATCTCTCGATCTACAAACGTGGAGTGACTCAGTGGGCAGCCCACCAGCCTCATAACTGTTGTTCGCAGATTCGAGTTCCCACTGGGCTTGCATTGAGAATTTTCTGCGCTAAACCATATTCTGCTGTTGGTGAGAAAGGAGACACTGAGGGGCTTGGAAATGTCACCTTCCGTCGAATGCAGCGTTAATCTGTGGTCTCGTGTGTAGGAGTATCATACCCTATGCACGTTAAATAAACTCTAGATGGATTTGAAGGGGGCTTCATTCGTCTCCTAACAGCAGGACAGTGAATCCCTTTCCCGAAATGTATTTTTGCCCCTGTAGTCCTTATGATCTGACCATTTAACTTGAGGGGATGGAAATGTCACCTTAAGTCGGATGGAGCGTTAATCTGTGGTCTCGTGTGTAAGAGTATCATACCCTACGCACGTTAAATACACTCTAGATGGATTTGAAGGGGGCTTCATTCGTCTCCTAACAGGACAGTGAATCCCTTTCCCGAAATGTATTTTTTGCCCCTGTAGTCCTTATGATCTGACCATTTAACTTGAGGGGATTGGAAATGTCACCTTCCGTCGGATGGAGCGTTAATCTGTGGTCTCGTGTGTAAGAGTATCATACCATAAGCACGTTAAATACACTCTAGATGGATTTGAAGGGGGCTTCATTCGTCTCCTAACAGTAGGACAGTGAATCCCTTTCCCCAAATTTATTTTTGCCCCTGTAGTCCTTATGATCTGACCATTTAACTTGAGGGGATTGGAAATGTCACCTTCCGTCGGATGGAGCGTTAATCTGTGGCCTCGTGTGTAAGAGTATCATACCCTACGAACGTTAAATACACTCTAGATGGATTTGAAGGGGGTTTCATTCGTCTTCTAACAGCAGGACAGTGAATCCCTTTCCTCAAATTTATTTTTGCCCCTGTAGTCCTTATGATCTGACTATTTAACTTGAGGGGATTGGAAATGTCACCTTCCGTCGGATGGAGCGTTAATCTGTGGTCTCGTGTGTAGGAGTATCATACCCTACGCACGTTAAATACACTCTAGATGGATTTGAAGGGGGCTTCATTCGTCTCCTAACAGCAGGACAGTGAATCCCTTTCCTCAAATTTATTTTTGCCCCTGTAGTCCTTATGATCTGACCATTTAACTTGAGGGGCTTGGAAATGTCACCTTCCGTCGGATGGAGCGTTAATCTGTGGTCTCGTGTGTAGGAGTATCATACCCTACGCACGTTAAATACACTCTAGATGGATTTGAAGGGGGCTTCATTCGTCTCCTAACAGTAGGACAGTGAATCCCTTTCCTCAAATTTATTTTTGCCCCTGTAGTCCTTATGATCTGACCATTTAACTTGAGGGGAATGGACATGTCACCTTCCGTCGGATGGAGCGTTAATCTGTGGTCTCGTGTGTAGGAATATCATACTCTACGCACGTTAAATACACTCTAGATGGATTTGAAGGGGCTTCATTCGTCTCCTAACAGCAGGACAGTGAATCCCTTTCCCCAAATTTATTTTTGCCCCTGTAGTCCTTATGATCTGACTATTTAACTTGAGGGGATTGGAAATGTCACCTTCCGTCGGATGGAGCGTTAATCTGTGGTCTCGTGTGTAGGAGTATCATACTCTACGCACGTTAAATACACTCTAGATGGATTTGAAGGGGCTTCATTCGTCTCCTAACAGCAGGACAGTGAATCCCTTTCCCCAAATTTATTTTTGCCCCTGTAGTCCTTATGATCTGACCATTTAACTTGAGGGGATTGGAAATGTCACCTTCCGTCGGATGGAGCATTAATCTGTGGTCTCGTGTGTAGGAGTATCATACCCTACGCACGTTAAATACACTCTAGATGGATTTGAAGGGGGCTTCATTCGTCTCCTAACAGCAGGACAGTGAATCCCTTTCCCCAAATTTATTTTTGCCCCTGTAGTCCTTATGATCTGACCATTTAACTTGAGGGGAATGGACATGTCACCTTCCGTCGGATGGAGCGTTAATCTGTGGTCTCGTGTGTAGGAATATCATACTCTACGCACGTTAAATACACTCTAGATGAATTTGAAGGGGCTTCATTCGTCTCCTAACAGCAGGACAGTGAATCCCTTTCCCCAAATTTATTTTTGCCCCTGTAGTCCTTATGATCTGACTATTTAACTTGAGGGGATTGGAAATGTCACCTTCCGTCGGATGGAGCGTTAATCTGTGGTCTCGTGTGTAGGAGTATCATACCCTACGCACGTTAAATACACTCTAGATGGATTTGAAGGGGGCTTCATTCGTTTCCTAACAGCAGGACAGTGAATCCCTTTCCTCAAATTTATTTTTGCCCCTGTAGTCTTTATGATCTGACTATTTAACTTGAGGGGATTGGAAATGTCACCTTCCGTCGGATGGAGCGTTAATCTGTGGTCTCGTGTGTAGGAGTATCATACCCTACGAACGTTAAATACACTCTAGATGGATTTGAAGAGGGCTTCATTCGTCTCCTAACAGCAGGACAGTGAATCCCTTTCCCCAAATTTATTTTTGCCCCTGTAGTCCTTATGATCTGACCATTTAACTTATTGTGTGCAAATAATTCGGTCACAAATAAAACAACCCTACCCTGATCTACAGATCTACTAGAGGGAAAGAAAAGTAGACTTATCCTAATATTATACAGCAAAGGAGAAGTCCATTATAAAGTATAAGAGTTAGCTATCTTGGCAGGGTCAGATGGAGTCTATTGGTAATAAACTGTTATCAGTTGAGAAGCCCTGCATACTGTCTCCGGCAGTTACCTGTATTGCTTAGTTTCTCTGTATACTAGTGGCTTATACCAACAAACTAGGTAACATCCTGAAAAAAATTTAAGTGATGGAAGCATTAAAATATAAATAATATTAGTTCAGGTTACGTGAAATTAAATTTGTTAAATTTAAGGTAAACTGTCAATGAATATTTCAGTTGTTACGAGTTTATGATTCATTTGCGATCCCCGGGATGCCTGCTGTCGCAACGATTGTTCATCACAGGGCCCATTTGTCAATGTTTTTGGCCTTTATTAATAAACATTAGGAAAATGACCTCTACGAAAGTAAAATGATAAATCCATAGTAAATACATAGATTACCTGTAGAAATAGACTTCAACAATTATTAAAAACATCTGAAAAAAATTATCGCCTACGCGGCGGGAATCGAACCTGCAACTCTCTAGATACATGCCAGACAGTTTGATGCATTTAACAGATAGAGCGCTCTGGTATGTATCTAGAGTAGGGGTTCTCAACGTGGGGTACGCGGTAAAATTTTTTGCGGTACCCCGCGAGAGTTCAAAAGTCGCTAGATCTAGTAACAAAGTGGATAAGTTGACAACATTGCTACTTATTAATTTCTAAGAACTGAGTGACGAAGCGCGGCGCTGTAGTTCATGTCTATTACACGTTTGTCAATCCTCCCTTCCCTATCTGAGAGCCGAACCTACCCGAACAGCTGATCGCCCTGTCAAAACATCCATTCTAAGGGAGTGAATGTGCCTTCTTACTGCTCTATTTATTTGTTGCGATTTATTTCACTTGCTGTGCTTAAAGTTATTTTTTGTCTTCAGTTTATTGTGAAGTTAATGAAGGCGTTTATTTTATTTTATCCCTATTGTTATACTATAACTATAGTTTTATCTATCTATACAAGGGGTACGCCAGTTGCATACACATTTTCAGGGGGTACGTGAAGCATAAAAGGTTGAGAACCACTGATATATATATTTTATTGTCATTGTTATACTATAACTATAGTTTTATCTATCTATACAAGGGGTACTCCAGTTACATACACATTTCCAGAGGGTACGTGAAGCATAAAAGGTTCAGAACCACTGATCTAGAGTTTTGCGGGTTCGATTCCCGTCGCATCAGCGATTAACGTTTTTCAAATGTTTTTAATAAAATGATAAATGTTGCGTTTACCTCATTGAAAGACACAACAAGAAACTACAATAATGAATTAGAAGAAAATGAGATATTCCACAATGTACCCTTTCTTCTTAGTAACTCTGGGTATTTAAGTTGATCTCGGAATAAAAATAAGACTACTTTCGAAGTAAACAGAAGCAATCTTCCGTGTACTTTTACAGCATTTCGTATCAATAACGAAGTGAGATTATTAAGGGTAATTACTTTTATGAAACGGAAAATTTCTTTGGGAAATAACGAAACCAATATAGTGAGAATTTTTATTTCTTTTCTTCGTGAAGTTTTCAGTCTCTTCCCGTTATTACGAATAACAGGACTAACTGTAACAATTCCTAGTGGGCAGACATTTATATTTCAGAAAGATTTCTTGATGAGAAATATCTAGTTTAATAATAATGCAATTTAACCGGATATCTCATGGAAAATTTCCGTGGATTAAAAGTTCTCCCTTGTATTTTGAAAGTAATGCTAGAATAAGAAATGTTTCCTTATCCGGATTTGTACTCGAATCTACGAGCCATTGGTTATGACTTCAGCAGGGTCATCGAAATTGAAATGTTTGATCTTTACGCTTCTATTAGTGTTTGCTTGTAATTTTGTGCAAGAGAGAAAATACCAAGAATGCTCAGAAGAGAAGAATGCTAACAGAGAAAACACCAAGAATCTCTCCCAATTGAATTTATTCACAGTTCTAGTGTTTATTTCGCTTATTTCAGCTTTTTAATTTACTATCCACATTGCTTCAAGTTTCAGCTTTTGTCATATAAAGTTATGCAAGAAATTCTGTTTAACGCTCAGAAGACGCGAGATAAACAAAATGGAAGAAATCTTGGTTAATTCTGCTGATCTTTCGTGAGGTGAGAAAATCGATCGAGAAAATAGAGAGTTTCCAGTTTGTGGCCAACTTGAAACTTTCCGGTGAACGAAAGAAGCAGAACACTTCGTGGGAAGAGAGATGAGCAGGCTAAAGCCTTTCAATCTTTGCCACCAGAAAGATCAAATATCGAAATGGAAGAGATTATAGCGAGTAATCAGACCTAATCTTTCTACTGACAGACGAGATGGTCAGGTTTGTCAACAGAGACAGAAGTTGCCTGCAGCGAATAAGAAATGTGGCCGAAACAGAAACAACAACTCTGAGGGTGGAAAGAAAAGGCAACTCAATCAAGGGCGTTCGAAGGAAAGGACTCGACAGAAGTCACTCGATAGACATGGTTGAAATGAAGTTGATTTTGAATTATGCACGTGTTTCCTGTCTGCAGCATAAGTAGTAAGGTGCGGGTCCAAATGCTTAAAATGTTAAATATATAACCTCGTGATATATTATTAGAAACAAATATAATCAGTTTTCCATTCTTACTACCAAATTCTTTTTCTTTGTTACGACCTACTTAAAGATGAATTCCGTCTCAACCTGAGTCCAAATGCACCTACGATATTTGACTCTGCTTAGAACCTGTTGACAATGCTGTTCACAGATCAGCTACAGAGTGTTGAATGCACGAGTAGGTGACGTGCAATCGAAGAAATCAAATTACAAAGCGCTAAGGCAAAAATGCAATTCATCTAGATTGGAAAAAGGCGAAACAAAAAGAAGTTTATTTTTGCTTTTGAATCATCACCACAAAGACGATTTTCCACGTGTTTTATCACCTGAGGAGCGTTCGGAGAGACAGAACACAATTTGATTTCACCGCACGTGTTTCCTGTCTAATTAGATGCAAATCCACGCATCCGCATTTTATCTGATTTGGGTACGACTCTAGAAAGGGATTTTGAGGATAAAATTGGCTTGCAAATGTAGACTACCTAGAGAGCAGAACCCTTTCAACCGGGACTTACCCCCCCTCCCCCCCACACACAGAAAACCTTTTTCGCTGTGTTCACGGCATTTCATTAAGTCTCGGAGGAAAGTCAATCTTTTGATTTATTCTTCTTCTTGCTCTTTGCTCGGCTACAAAGAAACAAATTCGGCTTATCTTTCAATTAACTGGATGATGCTCTGAGAAGAGAGTAGAAAGGGAACACCGATCCCAGCTGCACATTTCATCTCCATGCTTCAGGATTTAATCTTGAAATAAGGAAGCAAAGGATAGGGATATTTATCATTAAAAAAAAGTGACTGTTGCAAGTTTATTTTATTATCTTACACCCTACGTATCAATCGCGTCCTTTTTGGCGTGCGTTTAATTAAACGACAGTAAGAGCTGCTTAAGCATTGAAAATGTAAGAAATCTTTTCACTTGATGATAACGATTAGCAATAACTGAAAAGCCATGTTATTGGATAAGGTTGTACATTAAGCTAAGATTGAGAGGGTGATCTTAAAGAAACCAAACCATGAATAACTAGGACGCTGCCCGATACTAGTGCCAGGTTTCATATGGGAAATTTTATTTTAATCATATCGCTATTTCACTCAGTTTACGGGGGCGGGAGTGGCTCAGTCGGTAGCGCGCCATGCTCGTAATCTGCAGTTCCCAGGTTCGAGTCCCAGCTGGGTCAGCGTTGAGACTTATCTCCGCAAAACTCCCTGGCCACGGTCAGTAGGGGACACCGATGGGTTTGGAAAGGCCGCTGTCCGTCGGATGGGACGTTAAGCCGTGGCCCCGTGTCCTGAGGAGCCATAACCTGTGCACGTTAAAGAACACGCTGGATGGCCTTGACGGGAGGCTACCATATGTCTTCCAACAACTGTTCCAGTGGGTCTCATCCACCAACCTTCTCTGAGCCTTCGGAGTTCTTGTGACCTGGTTATTTAGACCATGGTGCGCAAAAAAGTTCCGCTCAGAGATAAAACAACCCAACTCAGTTTACGGGAATTAGTTTAACCCTGAAGTAGTCAGCTGAAATTCTTCAGCATAAGTAGTGAGGTGCGGGGTCCAAATGCTAAAATGTTATATATCATATACCTTGTGATATGTGACATAACATATGCATCGCGAGATATTCAAAATTCCGTAATATTAAAAATAACTCCGTTATTTTTCTGCTATTGTAAAACTTTAAAAGATAATTTTAAGACGAAAAATTATTATTTAAAATTCATTTTTATTTTTAATTAATCACTTTTTAAACATTCAAAAATTTGCCTACAAACTAAAAGTTTACTTTCATAAAAAATATATCTACTTTTTCTTCAAGCGTGATTGAAATTTTCATAACTATAAATATCAGTTTAAGTAGAGAAAGAAACGAAGAAAAATCGACAACTTTGAAATTGAAAAAAAATTGAAATTACACTACACAATTGAAACAAGTCCTCTTAGCTCCACCATTATAAATCGGCTTATTGCAATTTGTAATGGGCTTTTCCATTAATCAACGAAAGCTGATCATCGCATTCTGATTGTTCACTTTACGGATCATGGTCACTTTCTTCATAAACAGATTCGGCAGAATTGAAAATGTCACTTTCATATTTAAATTTGATAAAGTCTTCAATACTGGAGTCATTAATGGCAACAGAAGCTCCTCATTGTATAGGCATATTTCACTCTTAAATGTACTAAAAGAAACATTCAAAATAACAGATAATTCAAAATAATTTCATCAAATATGGCAATATTAGTTGTCGAGCTGGAAAAAAATGTGTAGTCTATTTTTATAACGTAAGTAATCTGATAAGGGTCAAAATGCTCAACTGAGGCCACAGCGGGATGTGCACACGACGCAAGATCAGTGCGATACTAACACAATGAAATCACGGCTAATTAGGAAAGTACTAAGACGAAGGGGTGACTCTAGTGTCACCCCTTCGTCATCGGGATAATCAATTAATTGATATGTGAAAATATCCCTGAATCATTTTCATAAAATTACATTTTTAAACGAATTATGCAAAGAGTGTGTTTTTGAGAAGAAAGCCAAAGTGATTTCTATTATGTGTTCTGGTAGATAAAAAGAAATTTTTACACCAACATCAATTTTTCTGAAACGCATTTTCATTGAAAACCACACCGATGACAAATCGACTCTTGCCTTCGTGTGGATTTCAGTTAAAGAATCTGTTCGGAGAACAAAAAACGTCATTGTCGTATTCCTCGCAAAATTAGTTAATAATTTTAATAAGTTTATTATTTGAGTAAAGTGAGATATGTGCATTGGTGATGTTATTTTTATGTTTGTTATTTCCTTATAGTAGTAGTGTATATAGATGATATTTGTGTTATTTTGTTTATATTATTTGCGTTCACAATGTCATCGCGTGTAACTCTTTCTGATGGGTGGGAACGTTGAGTTATATGATACTGAACCTGGTGCCGGCACATATTAGAAATGTGTGAAAGCAGAGGTAACGATCCAATTGAGGAATCTCCTAACCCACCTTCTCTTGTTCGCTAGAAAGGTGTTGGCAGCTAGATGGAATTTTATGGAACTGCACGGATGGTGTTGTCACTTGACTAACGGATGATTCCAGGGGCAAATAGCAGCGTGAGGGAAAGGACTCTGCGATGGGACAAGCACTCTCGTATCGGACGTCAAAGTGTTGAGTCGTGCGTTTCTCGGTGATCGAGGAGTTCGATCTATTGAGATCAGAAATAAGATCTCAATGTGCGGTTTGATTTCAATCTGAGTTAATAGTTTGTGTGACTATACGTACCAGATGTCTGTGTGACCGTATTTACCAGACATCAGTATGACCGTATGTACAAGACATCAGTATGACCGTATGTACCAGAGGTCTCTGTGACCGTTTACATATACTAGAGGTCTCTAATATGTACCAGAGCATTGGCACCGAATATGGGGAAGGGATTGAGGGGCTCGCCCCCCCCCCCTGAAAATTTTTTTTACGTATCTAACAGACGAAATAAATATATCTGGCATCCTGTTATTGCATGTTATCCCCTGAGAATTTAAAAACCCGGTGCCTGTGGACCAGAGGTCTGTTTGACCAATCACATTCATATTCAGTAGTCTATGTAAATAAAATTTATTCATTTCTGTATGACTTCAGAGCTGTAAAACTATCACTAAGGAACGATGAATGGTCATCCTTCTAAGGAGTATCCCAGCAACAGAACGATAGCAAAGAGATAATAGATTTTATTATTAAAATTTTCACAAATTGTCTGTTGATTTGTTCATCAATCAAAATAGACTCCCTCTCTCCCGAAGGCTGCATCACATTAGGCGTAATCAATGACTGGGTCGACGATATTCTACGACACTGGCAACCTGTTGAATAATCCGTGAACCTTGATATAAACAATAATTGTTTAAAGTCCTCTACCTACTACACCATTCCAGAGAAGGGCACATGAGAGTCATATCTCTTTTAATCCCCTCGATATAATTCTGACTACATCTTGAATTTCCTATTTTGCGATCAGCCCAATATAACGATTCCACAACCAAATGATTGAGTAATGACGTAGAGAGATGCACAGCCAGCGAGAGAATAAAGATGACAGCTTGTGAAATATCATTTTGTCCCCACCGCCACACTCTCATAACTCTTTTTAATCATAAAAATGTTGGTTGTCTTGTTTTATCGTAAAAAAAGGTTTGTCTATTTTATTGCAAAAAATTTGCTTTCCTATAATTAAATATGTATAATAAATAGCATAAGGGCCTTAGGCCTCCTCTGTGCCTTGGATATCGGCCCTCTTTGCGACGACCTTAAAGGCAAACTCATTTTTTTCCGAAAACGTATTTCTTGGAGTTATCGTTACCAAGTTAAATGGTCTAATACAAAACAAGACATTATTTATTTTTGCTCTCCGAACAGATTCTTTAACTGAAATCCACACGAATGCAACAAGTATCGATTTGTCAACGGTGTGAATTTCAATGAAAATGTGTTTCAGAAAAACTGATGTTGGTGTAAAAATTTCTTTTTATTCACCAGAACACATAATAAAAACGATTTTGGCTTTCTTTTCAAAAACACATTCTTTGCATAATTCGTTTAAAAATATAATTTTATGAAATTGAATCAGAAATAATTTGACATATCAATTAAATGATTTTCTCTAGGATATTGAGATATATATTTTTAAGTGAAACAATTTATTCTTCAAAACAAACATTATTTTTAATGGTGATAGATCGTTTAATGTAAATAGAGGGCGTTCAAAAGTTCTTGGCATGGATCTGTAAGCAACAAAAAAAACGAAAACATTGCCCTTACCTCAACAAAAGTTTTACTGTCCTTCAAAGTACTCCCCTCCAGCATCTATGCAAAATTACTGACGTCTACGATCTTTCTGGAACGCTTGATGGTACTCCTACATTCCTGTTGCGGAAACCTCCAACAACTCTGAATGAATGCATTTTGCAAGGTCTTACACCCTTGGAAAAGGCTTCCCAGCAGGTTCTATTTTAATTTTTGGAAACTACAAAAAAACGCATGGTGCAGATCGGGTGAATATGCAAGATGGATTAGCTGTTTGAGCTTTTCCTGTTCTAGATAGGCAATATTTGCAGGGTTTAGTGAGCACTGCTACAGTTATGATGAAGGAGAACCCTTAACACGCCATTGTTGGACGCTGCTCCTTCATCTCCTTAACCATTTTGGGTAAAACCAAGTGTATAGATTGGCAATTTATAATAATTTCTTCAGGCTAGGTGTTCATGGCTACCACTCCTTGGGAATCGAAAAATTTTGTGAACATCCTCTTCCTTAATCGAAAGTTTTGTCGAAGGATGGTGACTCGGTTCATATTTCGCACCCAAACATAGTTGTCCGATCTTTCTGGGAGCTGTATATAGTAATAAAACCTGTCTCGTCATCTATGACAATGTATGTGAACCGTTTGGGATCACAGATTAAAACATTCCCAGCATCTCCTTTGTATGAGTCGATTCTAGCCCTTTTTTGCTATTCAGTCAGTTTGTGGGGTACCCATTTGCACCGATCTTTTGGAACTTTAAATCTTGATGAATAATTGTTTCCACACTACCAATCGATAGACTGACATATAAATTTATTACCTGAACGGTGAAGTGTGGGTTTTCCTTAATTAGTTTACGAAGAGCAGCGATGGTTCTTTAATTCACGCCTCCTTTGGTCTTCTTGCACGAGAGAGGTCATCGAAAACCCTGAATTTGCGCATCCATCCCGTAACTGTGCCATATGGACAGACATGATTCATATATTTTGTGAATTCAGTCCCTGATCTAGAAAAAAATCAAGGGGTAGGGACAAAAATCACATGGACCCTTCCTTGATCCGGTCTTGCTTGTGGTAAATTGGCATGAATTTGTTCCGCGTTGTCTCCAAGTTGCATCCTTGTGAAAATGTAAAATCTTACTCCGTCATTAATAGGTCCATAGCAACAACGCACAAATTTCGCAGACCGAATTTTACGCCCTGCCATCGAAGTGAGAAACTCTGATACGGCCTTGTTTTTAACACGTAATGACAAGCTTAGACAAGCTTTCAAACGAGTCGTAGCTCGTTAACTTAGGAGGAATGAGTGCAAATCTACAGATACGTGTCAAAACGTTTTCAACGCCCTCCGTACCAGGGTGAATGAAAAAAAGGGTGGTGCCACTCTGTGAGAGAGCAATTCTTGACGGTCATTGGCTAGGCATTTTGACGTCACAGTGGGAAGACAACGACAAACCTTGCTTATGAGAAGCGTATGGAAGATAGATTTCTGTTGGCAGAAAAAAGTGTAAAATTGCAATTTCAATTTGTTTTACCTGTTTGAGGTCTATCTAGCTATCAGGGAAATATTTATTGTTAGGAGAGCGTACACCGCCACAATTTACAACAGCAATGCGATGACAGTTGTAAAACGAAGCGGTCATGTGTCATCCTCCTATTTAGTTTTTGGTCTTGGATTATTTCGCAAGTTTTATTTCATCGTTTATTATCCCATAATAGCCGTCCCGTGGCCGAGTGGTTAGCGTGCTTGGCAACTTATCTAAGGGACCTGGGTTCGAGCCCCGGATAAGGCATGGAAGTATGTATCGTTTTTCTGCTGAGGTCCTGTCATCCTCTCAGACCTACTACTCTAGCGTATAAACTGACAGGCTCCTGTCAGACCTCTGTGGCAAGCAGTTGCTTGAGGTATTAATTTTTTGGCCTTTCCGTGGCCGTGTGGTTAGCGCGCTTGGCTACTGATTTAAGGAACCTGGGTTCGAGCCCCAGATAAGGCATGGACGTTTGTGTTGCTTTTCTGTTGAGGTCCTGCCAATCTCAAAGACATTATAATATGGCATATAAACTGACAGGTTCCTGTCAGACCTCTGTGGCAAGCAGCTGCTTGAGGGGGTATTTTTTATTATCCCATTACTCATCATTAACCAAATAAGAGTGTGAATCCTCTGGGATTCATTTTCTAGGGATATATTATTTTGCTTATTTTAAAGCATGGAATCTTGACCGTGATTTCAGGATAGACTTGGCAAACGTCCAATTATGGATTTCATTTGCATTTTAAAACTGTGGAATCTAGTAAGTAAACATTTAATATGCAGTGATTAATATGCGACAGAATTACATTAGAATACTAGCGGATAATATACTATGACATATATTTCTGCTCAGTTTATATAAGCTATTACTACTATGTAGTTAAATAATTTGAAATTTGCTATAATGGCGGCAAGCTGTACCGTAAGCGTTTAGTAATGCTAATATGACTAGTTCACAAGTTGTCTAATAGGTACATATTATATACTCGTACAATATTAATGAAACTCTTGTTTAACAGTATTGTGTTTAGTTGAAATCAACTCTGATATTTTAATGTTCGGGAGACCAAGTTTCAATATTTCGGATAATAGCTACTAATAAAACTATCATGGCAGCTGTTGTTTTGTGGCGTGAGAATATATACTCACGCCACAAGTATCAATTTCGTTTTGACTGCAAAGTTTACTTGTAGTAGGGCATACAGCAACTTATTAGAATTCATGCGATTCTGATGGGAATTCATAAAGTAATTTTGCTAATGAAATAAACGCTGACTACTAGATGAGTGTAAAATATTTCACTATCAAATGTTAGCAAAAAGATGAACCTTTCGCCAATCATCTCATATGTTGACATATTTTTCCGTTATTATCTCGGAAACGTTCATGACTTTTTTTGAAATTCAAATTTGCAGATAGGAAAAATTCCGTCGTACTCATACAATATATTTTTGTAATGCACGGAACTTTTAAAGAGTTTAGCAAATATTATTTTTTATTTAGAATGGGCTTTACTTTGCTCTAGAAATTATTTTGCCTCCCATTCGTTCAAAGGGATTCAAATATTTTTTTTTCCTTAACGAATAGGCGAGTAATTTCAATGCAGATAAAATGTTATTAATTTAAATAAAATCTTTCAACTTCTATAGTAAGAACTGTTTTGGCGGCACGTGGAGGACCAACATCATATTAAGCAGGTGGTCGTAATGTTTTGGCTCTTCTGCGTAACTATACATGTTTACAGTGGACACGAAGTGTTCACTGGAAACAAAACGATTGAAATTCAAACAATATCGTTAAAATACTTTAGTTGGAATAATTAATTTTTTATTATATAATCCTATTACAATTCGTATTTCAAATTCTGAAAAGCAATCACTGAATCGAAGTCATGATTCAGGTAAGATTAGAAAATATTAGGGTGAGCTAGGTTACTTTTATCTGAAATATTATTAGGAAAAATTAATTTATATGCTACAGAATAAATATTAAGAAATGACTCCAAATATTGGAGAATAGGTAATCATGTGTATTTTATAATGCTAAAATATATTGCATCCAACTTACTTGGATGTCTCCAGTGCTCCGTATGCACTTAATGCACTCGTTGGGCGTAACAGAAATAGTTTGACATGCAGTAGCGGTAGTTTCGTATTCGATGTTGAAATTTGCAAGAGTTCTGATTATTAATATTACCAAAATCTTTTAGGTTTTAAAATAAAATAATACATACAAGGAAAAGATGATTTACTAATTTCAAAATATATTATTTTATTAATATTTATATTTTAGAAAGAAAATGGATTCTATTTTTCGCGCATTGATTACTCAAAGATAGTAGTGATTGGGTTTTCAATAAAAGAAAATGGTGACTTGTTTGCTTAGATGGAATGAAACATAGTTTTGGGTGACAAGCATAGGGCAACATCAGACTTTAACCAAATCACGCCCCAACCAGCAAACTGCGGCAATAGAGGAAAAGCGCTAATGGGAGAATAACCTCGTTCTGCTTCAGCATGCTGAATGACAGAGGGTCCTAGGCAGATTCTCAGTTGCCCCGTTAAGATACGCGAAGACAATACATCTGCTGTTTAAACTACGAATAATTTTTCAACAAACTATAAATAGCTTGCCAATTTCCAAAATTTCATGTTTTCTGCCGGTGGAAATTAAAACATTTGGATAGTTCGGTACGTGCGATTCGTAATACCATATTAACATATTAGCCAAAGTATCCCACCAAAAATTTTAGTCACGAACGGGTCTCTTGTAACTCAGTGCAATGTGAAATATATTCCGTATGATACTTTTCAATCATTTCTTGAAACTGAAGGCATTCTAAAACGTATTATATATTTTCATAAAATATATAATACATTTAGTACAATAAAGCTGATCTGAAATAAAATGTTTGTGATTGATAATTATTTTTTGTTCAACTTTAATAAATTGTTCTCTCATGTTTTCCACTTTCACTTTTGATTAAAAGTATCCATGTACTAGGTTTTTGGATCACAATCAATTTATGTGCTAGAATGGGGTGCCAAAGGTTTTACATGAACAGCAGCGATTTTACCCCTATCTAGTAGGAGGGGAAAAACCCTACTTTGCTTTTTTACGAAATAAACGAAAAATTAATTTTTAGATTGGTACTAGAGATGAGTACGGGCGGGCTCGGGCTCAGAATAATTTAATCTTCAAATATTTCTTTTAATTGTAAAACAAATTACTAAAAATATAAAATGCTTTTATAATAATTTCAACTATTTAATTAATATTTAGTATTTAAAAGTAAGCACCATGTAACTTTTAATTCTTTTTTACGCATTCTCTTGTCTTTAATAAATAAATAAATGGCTATTTTTGTTTATTTGGTGTCACCCATGAACTTCCAATTTCTGCTAGTTTTTCTAATATTTTTCGTTCCACATAGCATCGAAGTTTTAATTTTGTCATAAAACGATAACAGTTAACAATATAAAAAAATAAATGAATAGCGATAAGCATTTCTGCTTATATATGTTTATGCCTCAGAGAATAATTGTCGAAATTATTCGGGCTCAGAAAATTGAGCCGAAATTCATCTCTAATAGTCACCAATAATATATCACTCTTCTCATTTTCCACACCTCTCAGTGGTTTGCATTTCCACCTTTGTAAAGTGTTGAAAATGAGCTTTGTTTTCTTTGAAACGAGCATTCCACATTGTCTAGAGGAGATTGATCTTTCTTGTTTAGCTCGTTTTCGAAACTCGAACAATTTTTTCTACTTTGCCATCTGTTCATTGCCACAATTCAAAGATGTTGAATGAAACATTCGACCATTTTGTTTTAAGGATGAGTGAAAAATTCATTTCCGATTGGACGATAAAATTTTACTGTTCGCATTTATCTAGTCTTCCATGAATTGCAGTTTCCACGGTAAGAGGCGCTTAAGTTAAAAAAAAATATTATCTTTTAAACTGAGCATTCCATATTCTCCAGAGTGACATGTCCATCTTGTTCAGTTCGTTTTCAACAAAATCCTACTGTTTTCAATCTGTCAACTCTCCCTACAGACTTTCAACTTCTTTTTTTTTGTTCTTAGAGAAACAAGAAATACTTTTGAGTTTGATAGGTATTATTAAAATGCAGGAATTCGAATTTACGAATCTTCAAATAGTTTCAATTTTCATAGAGAGCGCTTAAGTTGAAGAAATGACAAACTTTAAACTGATATCCTGAACATGCTAAGAGTTTTTATTTAGGTAATTTTATATAATAAGCAGTCTCAGTGGCGCAATTGAATCGCTTTGGCTTGCAGTGACACTGCAGCTGCCGGGGTGTGGGTTCGAATCACGGCATGGTTGTGTGTTCGTGTTTTTAGAAGAAACCAGGACAACCCTGATATAGTTTCTAAGTTGTCTCTCCTTTTAGTACATTCTTCTCTTTTTAAAATTTAAAAAGTGCTCAAGTTTGGTGGTTAGGTTGCTTACATTAACAACAGTGACCTACCCCTCTGGGAATAGGTGTAAAAATCAAATTTTCAAGTTTTAAGAGATAAATGATGATATTTAATAGATAACGAAAATACATTTGTATTCTTTAAATAATAATAAACTTTTCGCTAATTTCGTTTAAATTTAAAAATGACAAAAATGTTTTCTTTTCGAAAAAGAGCATTCCATATTGGACTTCCGTTTTCTTTAAAAAGGCTCTCATTCTTTAATTACTCATATTGCATCTCTCCTCTTGTGAAACTTGGACAAATGCCATATTGGGTTCAGGAAAAAGGAGAATTTCTTCGGTGAATATCGTCTCTTCCTGAGTTCTCTCAGAAGATGCGGCAAACGACTCATTTCCGCTTCCACATGAAAGGGAATTTATTTAACGGTTGACAAGACTTAACGAAATAACACCACGAGAGATATTTGAATCAATCCTTTGCGTGGGAAAGTTTCGACACCACCAAATTTCACTTGGTGGTGTCGAAACCAAATCTACAACACCAAATTTCACTTGGTGGTGAAGAAGATGAAGAATTTTTACTATTGAAAATTTGTCGTTTTCAGCCAGAATGAGTGCTTCTTGCTTGTTCAGCAGGCCACGAGCTATGAAGTGCCAAACATCGAAATGGAAAGAATAGGTTGTAAGTGTGAGTTGCATGAGAGTTTTTCTGAATCTAAAAATTGACAAACGAATATCCAAATTCATGTGATCTCCCTCAACAAAAGTATTTGACTTATATCTTAAAACATGGTATTTGCCTTTTACAGGATTTTGCCTTTAGGCTGTAATCTTGTGTTAGGATCATTGTTTTCTTTGGATGTGATCACAACCTCAAAGCTAATCTTTGCATGTTATGGCAGAACAAATTGCTACGCCATTAACCCGTAGCGCAAGACAATATTCCGGTAGTCTGTAGCGTTACCACGATCCAACGCGATATCATTGAATCACAGATTCTGCGCAATAGTATCCTAAATGTGGGATATACCTTGCATAGCACTGCTCACGAATTAATTGAATTCAGAACTACAATGAGAGCAGAGGTTTCAGAAGATGTTAGACGCAGAGCAAATAGTTTCACTTTCAAAGTGTCTAAGTTATGATGTACGATGATGAGTGTTATTTTTAAATTATCACTTGTGTGCATGTGATAAGTGTTCGATCATGAGCATTTATTGATTTCTATGTGGAGATAGTGGCAATGGGAATAACAGATGAACAGTGATGGCCTCAAATAGGTTGGGTTGTTTTACCTCTGAGCGGCACTTTTTTGCACACCATGGGCTAAATGGCAGGTCACATGAACCCCGAAGGTTGGGGGAGGGGACCCACTGAAACAGCTGTTGAAAGACAGATGGTAGCCTCCCGTCAAGGCCATCCAGCGTGTTCTCTAACGTGCACAGGACATTACTATCCCGCACACGGGGCCACGGCTTAACGTCCCATCCGACGGACGGCGGGCTTTCGAAGTCCATCGGTGTCCCCTACTCACCGTGGGCAGGACGGGGAATTTTGCGGTGAAAAATCTCAACGCTGACCCAGCTGAGACTCGAAACTGGGAACTGCAGATTAGGAGCCTGGCGCGATACCGACTGAGCCACCCCCGCCTCAGGTCTTAAATGGTCTTGCTAGAAGCTGAATCATCGCCAATCCCGCAAACAATTAATGTGAAGGTTTAGAGTATTCACAATGAATGGAATCGTTGACACTTCTCGGCAGTTGGCAATATATATATATTTCAGCTTTGTAGACCAATAAGATTTAGCAATGCAAAGATAGGCAATGCACTGTAGAATTGCATTAAAATATTCTTCTCGTATAGAAGGATGCGATAAGTTGAGCTTCTTCGAAATCAGAACCACACTATCTTTAAAGTAAATAAGTCCGATGTCATCTTAGCGAACGCACATCTGTAGCTTCCTGTTTAAGCTCTTCAATATTCTTTCCGACACCCAGATCCAATAACTGTTCACAGATGAGAACTGTTATAAAACAGTTCTTTCACAGATGAGACTGTTATAAAAGCAACTGATGCAATCAGATCGGTTCAGATCGTAGACTACGATTTTCTGTTGTTTAGGAGAAATGCTGATCTTAGAAAGTATATCAGCTATAATATTGCACATATTAGGAGCATATACCTTCTCCAAATTATAAGTTTGATATTTCGAAACTCATCTAGCAAGTTATCTTGTTGGTGTCATCTAACATCAACCATTTGAAGCATGGATCACAAACAGAAGGGTTTCCGAAAGTTAAAATGATCTGTAGAATTGAGCTTCTCTTCAAATGTTAAGCAAATAACAACAAAATTAGTATACATATAAATAAAGTTCAACAAATTAATCAAATTTTGTAGGAAGATACAAACATAATAATGTGATAGCCATGAAAATTTAATCAAACTTATTTCCATATAACTAAAAAAGAAATAGAGTACATGAGAAAAAATGAGGGGTGGGATTTAAAAAAAAAAATGTATTGTCAATAGGGAATGTATTTCTCTCCACCACTAATATAGGACTTACAACGTCGATTCATGCTCTCAGTAAGTTAATCCCGAGAATGGGATGGCAATAAATTCTACTCAGCAATAAGAGCAATCGTAAGGTTCTGGAGGATTTGCGGAGAGCATTGAAGGATGTCAATACGTCTCCCAAAGGCATCCCATAAAGATGCTCTATCGGGTTGAGATCCAGAGAGAATGCAGACTCTTCATTCTTTGAATACTTTATTCCTGAAGATACTGGTTGATATGTTCTGTTTGTGTGGATGGTATTTATTATCCATTAGGATGAAATCGTCAGCTACTGTACCAGCATAGGGCTTGACACAGGGGTCAAGAATCTCATAGCGATCTCTCATAGCAGTCAGAGAACTTCCAACAAACACATAGAAGTCAGTATGGTCACTCTATGAAATGTGCTCACTTTATTTACTCCTTTATTTTGTAATTATGTGGATTTTTTTTCGAATAACGAATTTAAATAACGATTAAACTCAGAAACTTTAAAAGTAAAGAAAATGATAGCCTCACCTACCTTCTGGTACCTGTTATATCTCTGGTTGATTATCGCCTGCAACATGAGTAAGCACCTAGCTTGCTCAGTCGTCTGACCGATATAACCTCCAAGCACTGCAGTTCCACTTCCCTCCAATCCCACCACAATCACTACCAGCAAGCCATAGGATACAGCACTCAGCGTGCATTAGAAAATTTCTTCATAAAAAATTATATCCTTATTGTACATGGTATGTGTCTTTTTTAGGTTATATTCGTTTAGAGTTTAGCGTTAAAGTGCTTATTATTGTATCAAGTAAATACTGTATAGTAAAAAAATGAAACAATGGAGGAAATAGATTTATGTATGAGTTTTGCAGCAGCGTTACCTCCCAATTCCGTTCATTTGCTCTATTTCTAAGGCAAAATTATGCTTGATTTAGGCGGTCATTTTAAAGAATGCAACCTCCTTGCAATTCGAGAGCCAACTGTTGTTGCAATACAGCACGATGTTCTTTGATGTCGGTGTGGAAGGAGTGTCTGGTTACTTTTCATCACCTATTACACACTGGAAAATAACCACGTGTATCAAATTGGTGGTTTCAGAAACTTTCGGGAAAATAACAACCCAGTAATTACGTCCCACTGGAAAACAAGTCGATGGGGAACCAGTTCAAAGCTTCCTCTAACTCAGCTGCGTCAGAACAGGTCGAATTACACGCACGCAACGTTTTGAAATGTTTTCAGGTTCATGTGTTTAAAATCCCTCGTTCTATATTTAATCTCTTACAACCACAATTTTAACTATTTATTTATATTTAATAACTTTATTGATATTCTTAACTTTAGAAGTAATTACTCCTAGCTCAAAATTAAAACTGAGGTAAGATACTGATCAGATACCTGGAGATTGGTTTCTTTCATGACATCTACAGTTTTTACGAAAGCTTTCGACTTACCGGGGGTGGGGGTGGCTCAGTCGGTAGGAGGCGATGTTCAGAATTTGTAGTTCTCAGGTTCGAGTCTAAACTCTGCCAGCCTTGAGAATTATCTCCGCTAACCTCCGCTCTGTCCTCAGTCAGAAAGGGAACACTGACAGGTTTGGAAAAGCTGCCGCCCGTCGGATGGGTTCTGTTGGGTTGTTTTACCTCTGAGTGGTACTCTTTTTGCACACAATGGGCTAAATGGCCTGGTCACAAGGACCCCGAGGGCTCATAGAAGGTTGGTGGGGACTCTCACTGGATAACTGTTAGGAGATAGATGATAGCTTTCTGTCAGGGCCATCCAGAATATTCAATAACGTGCACAAGGTACAGCTCTCCCGCACATGAGGTCACGCCTCTAAGTTCCATCTGACGGAATACTCCCATCGTGCTGTCGATCAGTAGGATACACCGATCGGCGTGGAAAAGCCACGTGTATGAAACTGTAATATTAAATGGAGACGTTAAGCCGTGGCCCAACAACTTACCAATTTTCACAACTTTCTCAAATGGTTACGATTGTTTTAAACTATTTTCAGATAGAAACAGAGATCTTCATCAACATTCTAAAATTTTGATAACAACAAGTTTTACAAACTTTCCTCTAAATAAACTTCTCTCCAAGAGAAAGTGAATAGAGGAACCATACGCAATCATCACTGGTATTTTCTAAAAATACATATAAGAGCAAAATGGCGTCACATTCTGTGAAAGCTACAAACTTTCGCTCTCTTGGAGAGGAAGAAACGAAAGTGTAGAAATATTTAAAATAGCCTCAGTCTCTTCCTATGTAAAAACATTCATTAGTTGCAAATTTTGTTATGATTCTTCCTTTGGTTGACGGAATGAGAGTTTTAAATGAGATTTTGTTTCGGAGATTACACTGGTGCTCAGATTTACAGGATTTTTATCTCGAAAAGTATATAATGGACTGGCATGAAATGTGGATTTGGAAAAGAAGTAAAATTCGTGTTCATTCAGCTGACACGACCACTAGCATGCAAATTCGAGTTGCTACAAAAGAGCGCTTTGCTCCAGTTGCCATTCATATCCGTTGCAGTCAACCGGGCATTCACTTGCAGAGGATTTTGAGTTCATAAAGGACAACGCATGTTTTATTGTGTACATCAGACAGCAATGGTCATAATGGCAGGTGGTTAAGCGCAGACCTAGGTATCCAAGCCTTAAATGAACTCTGAATAATAATATCTTTTTAATGAATAATAATTTCTGTTTGTTAACAAATCTTAAGACTTGGGTGACAATTTCAAGAAACAGGAGAGGTTAGTCATAGACCTAAACAAGATTGCCCTAGAATCACAACTGCTGAGGATGACTGTTATCTGTCTTCTGTCTTGCCCGGCAAGACAATATAAGGAATCACAGCTGTACTCCGTTTCGCCAAGTTGACACTTGATGTAAATAAACAAATCTTTGCGTATTAGCTAAAGACATCGTCACTACATATAAGTGTATTTGTCCGCATAAATATAATTTTGCCACAGAGATCTGATAGGAGTCTGTGAGTTTATACGACATAATAGGTGTGTGAGGATGGCGGGACCTCAGCAGAAAAACGATACAAACATCCATGGTTTATAATAAAATGGAGACGAAATTATTTAGGCAAATTAGAACAAATCGCAGAAACTAAAAAAAATTACACGAAACTTGAACAAATTCAGACTACACTGCTCCTAATGTGAGGCAGTCGATGTAATAAATGAACAAGCTTTTAAAAATATACTTCTTCATTTACAAAGCAGCAGTAGTGATGATCCCGTAGGCGATATTAGAGAATAGCGATTTCCAGAAAATCACAGCCTCAAATAGCAGTTCCTTCAGCGTTTCTATCGATAATATATTTATCATTTAATATTTCTTCACAAGCATTTCTATAAATTGACATCATCATCATCATCATCCTCAAGCAGCCATGGGCTACGGAAGTCCAATCAGACCACGCAATTTAGTTCTCCAAGAATATCTGTCCTGAGCTATATTTGCTGCATCTCGCCACTGCACACCAATTCTAACATGATTCTCTTTGACATTGTCTGCCCACCGCATCCTGGGTCTCCCCCTCTTTCTGAGGTCTTTAGGCACACTGTTCATAACCCTATTCGCTAATATATAATTATCCATACGGGCAACATGGCCAAACGAACGGAGTCTCTCTCTGCACAATATACTGATCAGAGGAGGTTGCCGACTCCTTTGCCTAACTTTTCATTTCTTACAAGTTGAACCACGTAATACCCAAGATACTGCGTTAGCATCTAGAAGCAAGAGCATCAAGTTCCCTGTTATCTTGTTTACAAAGCGCCAAGTTTCACTAACATAACTAGAAAGAACCAAACTATCATACAGTCTAATTTTAGTCTTCTATCAGTCTAAAATTATACTTCTAATTTTAGCCTAAAAATCCCAGAGGCAATCCCTATTCGCCTGTTAATCTCATGCCGCACATCACTAGAATCTGTTATATCACTCCCAAGATAATTAAACTGAGACACTTACTCAACGGCGCAACCATTCAGAGCGACTGAAGCACCAACTGCCTGATAAATTTTCATCACTTTAGTTTCATCTCTGTTATCACCAAACCAACTCTATTACAAGTCTCATCAACAGCCCAGATAACGAATTCATCTCACCAACATCATTAGGCAACAGGCCAAATCATCTGCATAATCTAAATCAGATATTTTCAAGACCATTTAAGGCCAAGATCTTTCCCTTGCAAAGAATTTCGCATAATATAATCACTAACCAAACTAAAGAAAAAAAGGAGACAAAATGCACCCTTGTTGAGTCATTGGAAGGAGAGCTATGCACCAATCCTCTGTGATGATGCATAGAACAGGCCATGCCTAGCACCTAATGCCCTACCCCGCCTTCTCCTACTATCGGCCTGTTAGTACGTTTCAAAAGAGATACCCTTTTGTGGAAGTGAACGGAGAAGGAGGGCAGCCAGATTAGTGGGGCCTACTGATCTGGACAACTATGGCGACTTTTCTTTTTTTTCTACCCTGCTGAGGAGTGGTCAACCACACAGTGTCCGGGTACTGACCTTATAAACTTACTGGACTGTATTAAGGCTCTGAGCTTGATTATGGATCCTGATTTTGCTGCACTGGTGGGCTTCTGTGGAGGGAGAATCTTCTGCCGTGTTTACTGTTTGTTTGCGGGTGTGCCAAGCCCCAAGTGCATAGATTCGCAGGATATGCTTTATTAGCTGGTGGATAATACTGAGCAGAAATCATCGCTGTGACCTGAACTCTTGCTTCTGCTGCATCGTCAAATTCTACATTGGAGGAAGCCTTCCAGTGTAGAGGGATTCAGCCTTTAGTGTTGTGGGAAAGGGTCTTTGTCCAATATCTGCGATTAGGGGGGCTGTTTGATATTGTCGCTATTCCCTCTATCAATACACACAGTTTCTTTAAACATCCCATTAACCATTTTCTCTCCATAGGTAGTTGAAATGTGCGGACTCTGAACAGAGCGTATTTTCTTGATGTCCTCACACAAGAATTCCACAGTTGTAATTTAGATATTCTCTACCATTTTAAACAGGCTTTTTTTTTAACTAACAGTACTCGTTTAGGAAAAAAGGAGCAGAGGAGACAGAATTATTTGAGTGATAAGGCACTTGAGCTCTTTTCAGAAAGGAAGAACTGCAGAAATGTCCTTAATCAATACCTACTAGTCCTAATAGAAAGCATTACAGAGAGCTTAATAAACGTGGAAAGGATCAGTTAGCTGCTGATAAGATTCTTTGGATTGATGGCTTGGCTGAGAAAGTCGAGGAAGCAGGTAGACAGCACAACAGAAGAGAGCTGTACCAGATAGTTAATGTTTTGTGTGGTAGAAAACGGACATCTATACACGGATTGAAGGATAAACAAGGTAAGGTTATAGAATGTGAGGATTCTGTCATGGCTACGTGGGCTGAGCATTTCAGTGATGTTCTAAACAATGTGGTTAGTTCTACTCCCATTGTTTATAATGATGACAGATTCACTGGTGCCCTATAACATAATGTGAAGTTATTTTGGCTATTTCTACACTTAAATTTCGTAAATCCCCAGGGGTAGATGAAATTACTATGGGAAAGCTTAGATCTGGGAATGTTTCAGTTACCACTTGGATGACGAAATTTTGAATATGAATTTTGAAATTTTGAATTGGTTCCTAAGGATTTTACCAGAGCTATTATTATCCATGTTTTTAAAAAAGGAGATCGCAGTTCTTGTGATAACTAGAACAGAGAGTAGGGTATCAGCCTATTCTCTGTTCCAGGACTCCCTGGAACAGAGAGTAGGGTATCAGCCTACTCTCTGTTCCAGGGAAAGTTCTCTGCATGATTGTGCTGAATAGAATTAAGAATCTGGTTGCCAAGCAATTGTGTGATGAGCAATGCGGATTCCGAAGTAGTAGGGGATGTGTATATCAGATATTTTCACTCAGGCAGATTCTTGAGAAATGTTTAGAGTTTCAGAAACCTTTGGTTGCTAGCTTTGTCGATTTCAGAAAGGCTTTCCACTCTGTTGATCGTCATAATTTGTGGTTGTTTGTAGCATTGTGTTTGCCGTATCTCTTGAATACCTTCACTTCATGCATAAACAATCCTTTGTCTTTGGTTAGCTCACTAGATTTATCATACTAGTAAAATAACACAACCACCTGCCCACACAACACATAAATATATTACTTGTTGTGATTTATCGTACACTGACTCAGACTATTTTAAACCTCCTTTCTTTAGATCTCTTCAATTCCAGCACACTGAAATTCTATTATTCACTTTTTCTAGGTCGGTTCTGCATTCAAATTCGTTTGTTGTATAAATTTCACGCACAAGTATATGAGAGCGTTCATGACACGTTTTGTCAAGAAGTCACTGCAGCGCGTTCATCTGTCGTAACAGTGACCCCTCCTTAGGTCTTGTTCGTTCCGAACAATTCTGGATTCCGCAGCTTCTTCAGGAACAGAATCTCTGTAATTATCTGTAATTCGGAACAGAATCTCTGTAAGTGTAAATTATTTTGGTCTATTCATAAGAGGACAAAAATTTCCTTTTTTATTTTATGTCCTGTAGGCATTTTAAATATTCTTAATATTGTTTACTTTTCACTGTTTATAAATTATACGTGAATTTCGTATAACGTACTGTTCGTCTGCAGCAACGTATATCAAAATCCAAACGATACAGATCAGTCGCTGAAGTTATTTCAGCGAATCTGTATCGTTTGGATCTATTTTAACTATGTTTTCGTTATTGTAATAACAGTCAGGGAGTTTATTTCAATGCTTCTTTATGCATAGTGGAGTACATAGAACAAATTGAAACAATTGGCAGTGGGCAAATGGATACATTATTATTGATATATTTTAGTCATTTCTTGAAAACGAAGGCATGCCGAAAGGGATTAAAAATAATATTGCCATATTTTAATTAATGTCTTTTTGAATATTTTTTCTTCTATTTATATCCTCTAGTGCAGTGGTTCTCAACCTTTTATGCTTCACGTACCCCCTGGAAATGTGTATGTAACTGGCGTACCCCTTGTATAGATAGATAAAGCTATAGTTATAGTATAACAATGGGAATAAAATAAAACATATATCAGTGGTTCTCAACCTTTTATGCTTCACGTAGCCCCTGGAAATGTGTATGTAATTGGCGTACCACTTGTATAGATAGATAAAGCTATAGTTATAGTATAACAATGGTTGTTTATACTTTGTTACTAGATCTAGCGACTTTTCAGCTCTCAAGGCGTACCCCAAAATATTTTACCGCATACCTCACGTTGAGAACCCCTACTCTAGTGTGTGATAATGAAAAGGATTTAGTGTAATAAAATTAATATGAAGTAAAATATTTGTGATTCCTAATTATGTTTTGTTAAAGCTGAATGAATTTAGTCGGCTTATGTTCCTCATTTTTACTTCTTATTAAAATACCGCTGTACATCTATAATATAAATGTTAACTTTTTATGTATTTCATTTTGTTTCGGTAAGATATGCATATCTAGTGGAATCACACTCATTAACAGGGTTTCATATCTCCATAGTTTTACTCTGACATAATCCTTGTAAACAAAACGTGCCAAGCGCTTAGCTGTAAAAAAGCCTCTTGTAAATATCGGAAATTATTGTCAGATCTATAGGTTTATGTAGAAACTTTTGTTCTTTAGTAACAAATTGATCATAGAATCGCGCATCGCTTTCCTTTCCTAGGTAAACAAATTTATATCAGAATTTTGTATCGTTTTGCTTTCTTCGATATTAAAAGATTACTGTTGTTTGCACTTATTATCAGTCGCAATATGATTTAATTATATTTGTTATTAACTTATAAATATAATTGAAGACCTGGATTGCAATCCTCTGTTCTATTGAAAAGGTTTCGCATATGTCCATGTTTTGCAGAAATTCGTTACTGAATATGAACAGTTTGTATTGTAAATTCAACTCTGTACTTTTTGTATATAATATGTATATAACAGAACACAGGTTCGAATTTAAGGCAGCTTAAACTGTGATACCAATTTTAAATATAAATCGTAAAATAAGGCATGACACTGTCGGGAATGATCAAAATAAAGCAATATTATATTACATTTTGAAATTCGTACAAAAATTATGTCACTTTTCAATATCTTCTGTTTCGAATGAAATTATGTGTTTTAATTAAGATTCCCCAATGAATTCTCAACAGGCATTCAGGTAGTATTATTTCAAATAAAATATGTTATTGTAAGAAAGGAAAATTAAAACCGGGATGGAGGCTTTCATCGACTATTTGAATTGTATAAGAAAACTATGCATTAAGTTTGGCGTAGTACTGATGCAAAACGTATAAATCTTTCTATTGTTAATTTTCATTTCTTAAGCATAGAAAATGAAGGGTTCATATCAGTGGAGTATCTAGGGAGTGGAAAAGTTTGAAGTTATACTTCTTCCTTTTGACAATTTGAATAAGGTATATTTAAAAAATAATGTCTCTGAAAATAGATGCTCAAGACGTTACCCTTCCTCCCCGTTACACTCCAACATGTCACCTCTACCACCCCGATTAAAAATTTCTGGTTACGCCACTAGTGCATATTATCTTAATCGTGAAACATTAGTTTATATAAGAGCCACTGAGATAACCCTCCGAATTCCACGAAATATATTCGTACCCTTGATGGATTTTTTTCTGCTGGAACTTTTGAAAAATACCAAAAAAGTAGAGTGATTGTTTTCGAAAATATGAAAAACAAATGGATGAAAATCGTGAAACATATTACATATATTACCGCTAAAGCTCGAAAGCCGTTAATGTGCCCATTACCTAGCTAATCTGCAGATTAACTGATTTGCTCCGTTAACGTGCGGAATCAAGAGTTTTCCGCATTTTACCTAGGTGATGTGCACATTAACGGCTTCCGTATCGTTAAAGTTCAAAAGTTTGTTTCTCTCATAGTGGTGAATCTCTTCAATATGAATCTTCGTGTCACGTGATTCACTCGTCCGCATTATAAAAAACGCCCCGGATGAGCGGAGGCCAAGTGAGAACGAATCGGTAAAGTGATTCATTCTTGATAACGAATCACTAAAATGATTCGTTCTCACTTGGCCTGCTCATTTTGGGGGCGTTTTTTATAATTAGGACGACTGATTCATGTTGACAGAGGGATGACCCTGGTTTCAACTCTACTCTCGGACACTAGATAAATAACATTATGTTAATTTAAGCGTCAGAAACGTTCCTGTTGTTCCAGCAAAGATCTTATTTTCACTTTAACGAGTGCCTAGTAGGTAATGTGCAGATTATCCAGGTAATTTGCAGATTACCTAGGTAATTTGAGAAATGAAACAATTTTCCGCACGTTAACGGATCACCCTAGTTAATCTGCACAATACCTAGATAATCTGTAGAATAACTGATTTCTGCACTTTAGCGGTAACACATACATCGGACCCCGTATCTAGAATATAGCCAGGGGTGGAGTGAGCCGGAACAATGTTCTGGTACAAATATTTTCCTTCATTTTAGTGGTCTTTAAAAGAAAATGTGAAAAACATGTGCAATACATTTGTGTGATTTTTTTTCGTTCCATGTACTAGCCTTCTCAATGAGAAGGAGGAAGGATTTAAATTTACATATTGTATAATTACCCTGTATGTAATTTTATTTATTCTGGTTTTTGCTTTCAAACTATACTTTTTGGCTTTTTTTTTTCTATTTGCTCGTAATGAAATTTTAGTTAACATTTATGCTAAATTCGATAAGATCGAAATTAATAACTTTTTTGCCAATTCTCTTCAATTTCGAAAACGCCACGCCCTAAAATACATGCAAATACTTGTAAGCTGTTTTTTCTAAATTTCTGTAAATTTCTTGTGCCCGGAGCTGTCATTTGGTCGCGCGAAAAATTTTGGTAGCTATGTGGCCTCAGCTTAGAGGGAAAGTTGCTCACGGTCAGTCTCTTTTGATGTTACAGATTTGTTTGTGTGCAGTAGCTTACCCAGAAACTTTCGATGGGTGAGTATGTTTGAGTCTCATTTGTCATACTTGAAACTCTGTTTTACGAGGGCTGTCTTAGAAAATTATATTTAAGCCTTCAATGGGAAACGCGGTGTTATAACCCCAAACCACACACTTTGAGTACGCCACTGTTTCTATGCTCTGCCAATAAAAAGTCATCAAAATATCCTTAATAAATCATTACTATGTCTTGCTAAGAATATATTATGCATCTTTCACATATGTTTGCTGTAGAATTCAATATTGGATAGAGGAATTGTTCTGCATTATTTAATAAAAATAGTTCTTTTATTCGAGTGCTCAATACAATGATGATTAGTTTTTATCTAACAAGAGATTAATTCCCTCTTTTTAACTTTCTGCTTCAGATTAAATATTTTGGGTCATATATTTGAACTGAATACAATCGCTGCTTCCACATCCAACTGGAGGAAATATACAGTTCTTACATAATAAATAATCAGCAGCAAAAAATTATTTAAAATTCTTGGAAGTTTGTGATTTTCAAAAATTTTGTTAATATTTTTGTTAATGGAAATTGATGAAATAATGGTTTCTTAAACATAAATTTCCCCAAAAGAAGAAGAAAAATTATACTTTCAATATCCTTCCTCCTACCACTATATGTATAATACTGCTATGACAGATGAACGTGCAACAACAGAACCATGATGTGATATGGTACTGTCGTGCTCACATTTGTTTTATCCTGTGGACACGACTTTTGGCGTGGAGGGTCATGGATGCCCTTATCCTCGTTCCGATAGCGCCTTTCCATATTGCCTCCATTTTTGTGTCCAGTTCAACGAAGAGGAGCTCGGCCGAAGGCACTGAACTTTCCAGATTGAGCCTGAGACCCCAGATGGCAGAGGGACTACGTAACATGCCTGGTAAACAACGTTGGCTGGAAGGGAGCTGAGATTCGCACCTCGGCTACTCTGGCCAATCACGTACAGCCACACGTGAGCGTAGGTGACCTCTGTCGGGGGGACCGGGCAGTGTGCCTCGAAAAAAAACAAGCGAACAAAGATCAGTTCTTTCTTCGTCGCTCTGAAAGGAAGGAAGTCTTGTGCTGTTGCCGCTGGAAAGATGGAAACGAGGAGAATTGTCGTTAGCGCCTTGTGAGACAGCGAGTGGCCGATGAGGGAAGCCTGTGGCCACGGAAAGCAGCTAGACAACTTGCAATGTCGTCCCCTGGGATCAGCCTGCAGTGAACGAGGAGGTGGGTCGAATTCAATTATTTCTGGTTTTAACTTTTCCCACTCAATTACATTATTACCGCCGTCACGCGGCCTGTGCGGAACTAATACATGGTGTCGTCGGCTCACCTTTTGAAAATGAACTTTGAAGGACTCATAAACAGTGAAATCGTCGCATGAGTGGACCTACATGTGTGAAATAGCTGATAGCAAATTTTGTTAATAAATGTTGTGTTTTTGTTAACTGTAAAATTATCTCAGTTTTCATTATTGCAAATGTCTGTTAATTTGGTTGTGGGTCCGGAAATTGGCCTTGGATTTGGCATCAAGTAACGTATCGCGGCCTGAGTGTTTGTACCGCCCTAAATATAAACCAGGGGTGGTCATAAATACAGCGTGAGATCTACGTCATTAATCGAATGGAACAGAGAGACTCGAAAATAATAACGGTGTGTTTTAAGAAGGATTTTGTGAAGAACTAGATTGATTTAGTCTGTGCAATTAGTCTAAAGAAGAATCTTACTGCAGTATGCGCGAGAGTTGCTAAACATTCTTTCAGGTTTAATTTCATGAAATAGATTTGCGATTGGTTTGAATTATAATACTTGCGAACTGATTGCATAACTGATTGCAAAACTATTTTATTCATAATTTTGTTGGTAAGTATTCTTTTGAACTCAAGCTCAGATTTCATCTATTAAATTTATAACAATACTAATATCACAGAAAATTTTGTTTAAAAAAATATGTATATAACCAGGCTCGAATCTAGAAAAAAAAAATCGGAGCCGGGGGGTGGGGTGGGGGGTGGCGGTGTCACGAAACACAATCTAGCCGGATAAATGTAATAGGGGAGTGGGGGCCTAGAGACTGGATTTCCAATGCAGTATAATTTTTCTTCCTCCGTTTTACAGGTCTTAAAAAATGTTTTTGAAAAATGCATGAAATATAAATAAGTTTAATAATTTTTGCCTCTATTGCCCTAACACTTCATGTTAGAGAACGGCGTTCCGTTCATTGATTTGGAAAGATAATTACCAAACAGCGTTCCGATTTAATGATTTGTAAACTCAACTACCGAAACGGGCCGATCCGGTTCAATGATTCGCAAACACGTTACCAGAACAGCGTTCCAATGTAAGTTTCGCAAGGCGTTTGTTATTTGCTTACCCTGTTCAAATAGTCACGCTTCTGCCCTGATATCCACATGTTTATCGTGTGCTTAAAAATGAGGCCTCAAAATGTAGCCAATAACAGTTACTTCTGTGCGCATTAATACTAAGCAAACCTTCGTTGTGTCGTACGGTTTGTTTATGTTAGGTCTCAACTTAGGTGGAACGGAGTATGGACAATTGTCTCGTGAGATAGCAGCCAGAGGACGAGAGTTTCAAGTGTCTATGTGAACGAGGTTTCTATTATCGAAGAACCAACGGTGTGCTTTTTTTGTCACTCCTTTAGAAAGAACAGCTCGTATAAGTGGTTTAGACATCACCACTAGGACTCCAGTTTCACGAAGTGTTTCTGATTGTCGTCTGGGTAGCAATGCCAAATTTCAAGTTGAATTCCAAAAGGGAGCTGGAAAGAAATATATTTACCACTCTATTTCTACATGAGACAATAATCGCTGCCAAATTTATTTTGCATTTGACTGCTCCCTAATTGTGAACGTCACAGTCATACTAGCATTTAAATCTGCTGCCGCTGCCAGATTCCACACATTTCCAAAAGAATTATTATTTTAAGACGTCTCACTGTAAGTAGGAACCTGATTTTTAACCTAGCACGGGATAACACAGAGGGAGTCCTTCCACCCCGAAAATCCTATCATATTAATTCTGAATTTTGTCTACCTGCTATGAAATCCAAAGCAGTTGTCTCGGTATAATTTTATTCTGCCCATATTTTATATCTGACATTAAAGATAGATTTAAAAAAACTGTAAAGTCTCATTAACTATAGAATATCATTTTAAACTTTCCTGTTCGGTGGAATATTTAGTAATTAGAAAACCAAACTCGTCTTATTGTCAAACATTCTAGGAGCTTCCCCGGAACTGAATTCTCGGGTCCCCTCCCCTCCCCCAGAAACTAAATCCTGCTCACGTGCCTGTACCCGTGTATGTAACTTCATACATAATAAGCTTTAAGCTGATGTAAAATTCCCTCTTTTCAACTTTCTGTTTCAGATTAAATATTTTGGGTCATTTATTTGAACTGAATATAATCGCTGCCTCTACATCCAACTAGAGAAAATATTCCAATACAGTGAGGTCAGTGAACAAATAGTTCACGTGTTTTATCTTGAAACGTTCCCTTGATAAGGTTAGTTCCTTTTCTCCATCTCCGTCGATGATTCCCTCTGTGCTGCCATCTGCCTTAAATATGTGAACAACTAGAGTAGACAGGTCGCAGGTCGTATTCTAGTGAAGTTTACCCAAAATGGAATATAATCCTTTTTTCGGAATATATTTTTATTTCAACAGATTTAATCATGTGCGAGAACTGAAGCCAATTGAAATGTAGTTAGCTCAGCAATTACGCTAACATATCAACTAATTACGTTCATATTTGAAGAAACTGTTCATGCGTAGCTGAAAAGGGGAGGGGGGGGAGCAAGGAGTATAACCAAACTAAGAGGCTGCCTTGTGGTTTTAAAATTTGGTGATCGTTTAGATTTTCCTATCGTTATTGATGAGAGTAATTACGAGAGACTATTTGTCTCACTACGTCTAATTGGTGCTCAGCCGGCTGGTTCGATTTGCTTAAAGGAACAAACATTTATTCATTTATTCGTTTACTCTTATCCGACAGGTACGACTCAGACCATTTCGGCCCATTCTCCGCCTGTTTCAAGGCGCTGAAGTTGGCAGGTAAGAAGACACCCGGTGGTCATTCTCGATGCTTAACAGCGAGCCAAGCAGCTAACTAAGAAGGCTGGGAAGGAAAAACGCAAAAGGGGGGGGGGGGGACAAAACGAATCTGGCTGACCTGTTTCATCCATCCAGAGGTGTGGACACTTTCTGGTTCAGCTCCTCCTCCGTTTACTGCTTGCTAGTTGACTTTTGCTCATCATCTCGGGCGGTTGCTTTTTATTTAATCCTTGGTTATTTCAAAACGATGTCATGTTCTCTGCGCATCCTGGACAATTAGCAGCGACAAAAAAAAGCTAGAGGCTTATTTTAAAACCTTAATCACTATTCGAGCTGTTTTATTGTTGTTTAGTAAATCAAAATAGCATTTCGATCGGTGAATACAGTATAGTAGGGATGTTAGTCACTTCTTGTAGTAATGTGTGATATCTGTTATATCTGTTATAATCTGTTAAGCTAGCAGCTTGTTTAGCTAGCAGCGACAAAAAAGTGTCTCAGTCCAGAACAATTTCACTAATTCGAACAAAGCATACATTCGGGTACGTCGTTCGAGACGTCGTCCTACGGCTGACGAAAACACTCACTAGAACAAAAAGTCGAATGCGCAATTTTCAAACTCTGCCATTTCAAGCCTTGTCATTGGTGGGATTTTAAAGTCATGCAGACAAAGCGCTTAACAGATCTCGCATTGTCTAGCTTGTTGCTAGGCACACAGAGTTCCAGTTCTGCATAAATGTAACTGAAGCAGCAGAAGTGGGGGGGATGACAAATCTGACAATTGATATTTACGGTAATTTGATATTTGATAGTTACCAGGATGGAAAAGCATTTTGACAAAATCTCATATTACAGGTAAAAGGTTGCATTGATAATAATATGGATGAAAGAGATCGAATTGGAGTGGAAGCAATCTGTTTGATTAAGACCTTTTAGGGATGACCACAGAACGTTATCGATGCTTTTCTTGGAGACAACAGGCCATTGACGATGCCATTAACCAAAAACAGGTGGGAAGGGAAAACGGGCGGCAAACCATTTCAATAATAACTCCAAAACGGAGGCTGTAGGGACATGGAAGACTCATAACGGAGACGACGAGTACGAAAAAACCGCCACCGAATCTGAAAGAGGTGTAAGTCGTACCCTTCTCATCTGCGGCGCCTACATTTATTTAATGTCTCTTCCTTCTTTCAGAGTTTCTGTTGGCTTGCTCTGCGGCTTAATGGGTCTCCATGCCATTACAGATATTGATGACCAGAGTTCAGCATTTAACTCACCTGCAATAAATTTGTGCAGGGTGTGACGACCAGATATTCTGGTGTCATTACACTAAGCTGCTGAATTTCCCAAATTTAGCAGTTACCACGGGTGGAGGATGACAAATCTGACAATTGATATTTACGGTAACTTGATATTTAATAGTTACCAGGTCATGGGACAATCATTTTGACAAAATCTCATATTACAGGTAAAAAGTTGCATTGATAATAATATAGATGAAAGAGATCGAATTGGAGTGAACGCAATCTGTTTAAGACCTTTTAGAGATGAAACTTCTATAACCGGAAATTTCCAAAAGGTTAGGTTGAAAAGGATAAACGTACGTGGAGTTAACAAATTGCTATTTTGTCTCTGATTAACATTATGATGTCAAACTTTTTCGGAATATTTGGCATACACTGAATGGGCAAATTATTATATACACTCCAATAACAAGGGGCAGGGATAGCTCGGTCGGCAGCACGCCAGGCTCATAATCTGCAGTTCCCTAGTTCGAGTTCCAGCTGGGTCAGCATTTAGATTTATCTCCACAAAACTCCCAGCCCTGCCCACGCCTGTCCAAGTAGAGGACACTGATGGGCTTGGAAAGGCCGCCGTCCGTCGGATGGGACGTTAAGCCGTGGCACCATGTGTGGGTGATCCATACTCTGTGCACTTTAAAGAACACACTGGATGGCATACTTCCCGATTGGCGACCAATTGGCTCCAGGAGCATTCAAGTGAGTTTGCCACACTAGAATGGTCCTTCGATCGCCGGCCCTGAACCCCATTGAGAATTTGTGGAAAGAATTGGAGAGATCTGTTCGAGCCAGCCCCCACTGACAATTGTGATGCTCTGCGAGATAGGTGATCCTCGCTTCATGAGCGGCAATATTACGTCCAAGTTTTCGACACCTCTTTTAGTCCTTACCAAGTTGTCTGGCTGCTGTTATGAGGTCAAAAGCTGGAGCAACAGGCCATTAGGTAGGTGTGTATGATAATTTGTCCATTCAGTGTACATGACGACAGAAAATTTTTTCATTAAATCCTAATTTAAATGAAACCAATCAATGCCTAATTTTAGAAGAGAAAACATTCTAGAAATTGAATTCGCGGGAGATATAATTAAAAAACAGAGAATAAACAAAGAGTTCAAAAGACGGCTTGATTAAAAGTGAGGATAATTATGAGCGAAGACGCTTTTTTCATGGAACTTTACTGCCAAGTGATACAGAGCATGGAATAGAAGACAGGGAAAAGTAGTATAAAAATGAAATGATGTCCTTTTCTAGTTTTCTTTATTATTATGACAAACTTGAAAATTATTTATACTCCATTAAATACATTTTTTCCGCTTTTTAAAAACTACCACAGCCTCATGCAACATTAATCAGTGATGTCGCTTAACAGACATCCCAGTGTAATAGAAAAATAAGACTTTTTTACTCCTTTTCTAGTTTTAAAATTATGGAAAGGAAAGCCATTAATGAAAGCTTTTTCAGAGGGCATTGATAAAAGATTTTTTTTCTTATAAGGCAAAGCTCTAAATCATTTTAAGGAAATTCCACCAAATCAATAATCATTTTCGTAATTGCCTCAACCTTCATATTTTCTTTACTAAATTAGCAAGAAGCTGGAACAACTTGAGAAACGTCCCTGATTGTTTCATTAGTTTTTCGCATCAAACTTCTGCGTAAAGTGTTCACTTTAAGAATTATAAAGATTTAAGAATATGTTTAGTTATACTTTAAAGGAATACAATATGATTTTCCTCTCTTGCTCGTTGGATCTGGAGTCGTCGCATCTGGAGTTACCAGATGCCAGTGTTATAAAACGAGTGCAATAAAGCTACAAATGGAGGACATGCTTTGAATTTGTGAAAAAAAAATAAGTTTATTGCTACTAAGTTTTATTTCAAGTACTGACTAACATTTGAGTCAGAAAAATGCGTAATACTTATTAAATGTATTTTAAAATATATGATGTACCGATTTCTATTCCTACTTGATAAGCAATAGAGAGTTATTTTGCCTTAAGTGGAATAATGGCTAGTAAACTATTTGCTGTAGCAGGACGCAAACTTTCTGTTTCTATGAACTCTGACTCGGGTAGTGGTCAACAGTGATTTGGGTCTTGATAGGAGCTCTTGCATGAGAAGGCTCCTATAAACTACTAGTAGGCCTTAATTACTTCGCTGCCTTTTATGTTGCAAAAAAAAACTGCTCTCAACTTTCATAACTCCATCTATCCGTGGGACGAAGCAATTTTTTTTGCCATTTTCTAAACCGCATACTTTTTTCAATATGATATGTAAATTACACATTTTGAGATTACAGAAAATTGTAACTTTTACAAAATTAGCAGAGTTAATTTAGCATTCACGATTTTCATTTACAGTAAATTATTTCAGGGTTGACAGTAAATTATATTATAGTCATAGGTTCAAGAAATTTATAAAAGGAAATTACAAAAAAGTGCTTTAATTTCAGTTTGAAACATGTTATGAGTTTATACAAAAAGGAGGATATTTCATGTTGTTTCAAAATTCTGAGAGGACATAAGATGAAAAAGGAGGACATGTCCTCCTTTTGGAGGATATATATTAACCCTACTTACATCTGACTTTCAAGTTTCCTGAAGCATTATTCCCTCAACACCTTACTTTGAGCCTGGTAACTTCTAAAGGAAATTGTTCTGCTGGAATTTTCTTAAGAAAGTTCTGTTGTTATTTGCAACATTTATTTCACAATACCAACGAAAAATTTTATTTTCGATATTTTCTCGCATAGAATTCGAAATGGAAATGAAATATATCAAGCGGATATTAAGCTCAATTTACTCGTAGGTTAAAGTCTCCTCTAGCTCAAAAGTTCGATTTCGATTTTAAATCGATCTACTGTATTGAAAATTCCTATTTGTTATTTTCATCTTTCTATGTATCTACTTTAAATCCTTGATATGGTGAATTTCCAAGGCATGCAGGTATGGAAATGAAATTCTGTCTGAATTCACGATGTGTAAATATTATTAATATTTACAACAAATTATTTAACATCTGTAAGTGTGTACAAAATGTAACAGTAAATATAGTTTGCTTTGCGCACTCATCAATTAGTTTGCTTTCGTATTTTGCTCACCCCAGCTGAAGACCCCGTGCTATAAAAGTCACCTGCTCCTCTCCACAATGAGGCAACCAGAAGAAAGTTTTGCAAGTGAGAAGTTTTTCATTCGCTGACCTTTCTTTTTTCTACACCAAAACATAGAGATGTTACCCACGTCATCGTAATCCATCGTTGCACTATGACAGTTCGAATTTTATGGCACTCTAATCTACTAGTACTGTATTTTCCTTTCTGTATCAGATCAATTTGCTTTACCCATAAATGTGTAAATTAAACTCCCTCTAAGAGTTGGTTCCATTTTTAAAAGTAACTAATATTGATATAGAAAAAGGAATGTTTTCAAGGGCTAAATAACTAAATAATTCTGTCTTCACTTTCCCAAATAATTTAAAAGCATAGTTTCTTTTGTTTGCACTGAGACTACTCGTTTCAAGGATATGCCCAAACAATGTCCACCAAATACTGAACAGAAGAGTTTAAATAGCCGACTCATCCTTGGGTTTATCGTTCAACCGAAACGGAATAAAAATATCGAATTACGAACTTCGGTGTATGCCTTTGAAGAATTAATCTAACAAAGTTGTGAGCGGCATAAAAGAGCAGTTAAACTTACCGAAATGTAATAAGTGTACGAAACAAATGTAAATTTGAGAGCAAAAGTTAAAAACAGCGGTAAATATTTACGTTGAGAATTTTTCCGTTGGTGTTTCATTTCCGGCAAAGGTAATGTTTTGGTTTTCATTGTTGATCTGATTGCGCGTCAGGAGCACCCTTCGCGCCCTCTCATCACCAAGTCAAATACCAGCTCACTCATCCGTTCGGTCTAAGGAAATAAAAAAAACCTAAATGGGAACTAGGGAAGTATCTTTCACATCTTCACTTCTGAATCATCAGGCATCACTAACTTATTGTTCTGTACTGGGAAGAGGAAATTTGAAACATGGAAAAAACTGGTGTCGATGTTCTACTGCGTTTAATTTCTCTCGCAATCGGTTCTGCAGTTCAGTCTCCATACTTTTCGTTTTCTTCTCGCTTCATATGATGTTACATTTTCAGCTCGGAGATTTTTCTCGCTCCGTAATCTCTAACGTTGTCAAGAAAAGTAAACATCAACGACAGAAATCTCTTCAACTCCAACAGAGAGTAAAGAGAAGGAAGCAAAAAATATAAACTGTACTTCTTCAAGAGCCTTTTTTTTTCTTTAGTTATTGCTCCATTTTCAGTAAGTCGATATCGAATACACTGAAGAAATATTTTTCTTCTCGGCATAAACAGGATTTTAGTGAAATGAAAATGCATCAATACGTTTTTTTCTCTCTCGAAGCTCCCGAAGCTGGCAGGTAAAAACAAAACAAACTTAGGACAAAATATTAATGCACAAATGTAGATATATATATGACGAATCTGAATTAATGATATACTTTTTTGGAGTAAACAGGCGTGATATATCGCCGTGAAAATATTTTACAATTACACTTTATTTTATATTATCTTACTTTAAAGAACTATATTACGTTTCATACAGTTACTTTTGAGTAAGTGATTGTTTGACGATGCTATTAGTCGCAATTGTTCAGAAACTTGTGAGACTCTCAAAATGTTCATCACTGATAAATCGAGACCGCAGTTATCGGGAAAAAATATGAAATTCGATATCCGACAAATCTTTTATTGGAAATAGAAGTTATATTACAGTATAGAAGGAAGCAATGCATAATATATAATAATAGATATCTGAAAGCTGATATCTTGGATTAATTCAAAATACAGATCTCAGAAAACTGAATGAGATCGTATAATGAGGCCCGCCCAGAAAGAATTATACCCGCAACTGAGGAGAAGGGAAGAACGCATATATTCTAACTTGAAAATCAAATTATTCAAACTCTCAAAAGATATAAATGTCGGATTTCCCTAATTGGGAAAACTGAGAAGTCAGCTTTTCCCAATTGGGGAAGAAAAGCCTAATTTTTCCACTCAAATGATAGAATTTTACCATGTCAGGAAATAAAACCATTTTTTTAAAGTCGGAAGTCAAATTTTTCTGTTTGAGAGATTAAAATGCATGTGTTCCTACTCAAAAGATAAATTATGCCAACTTATAAAATAAGGCTTGTAAATGGTAGCTAGGCGTAAACTGGAAGGAGAGCTGTGTACCAATCCCCAGTGATGATGCACAGAACAGGCCAGGTCTAGCACCTAATGTCCGACCCCGCCTTCTCGTGGTGCAGGCCGTTAGTACCTTTCAAAAGAGATATTCTCTTTTGGAAGGGAACGGAAGGGGAGGGCTGCCAGTTCAGTATGGCCTACTGATCTGGTCATCTATGGCCACTTTTTTCTTTTTTTTCAACCCTGCTGAGAAATGGTCAACTTCATAGGGTCCTGGTGCTGACCATTTATACCTACTAGACTGGACTTGTTTATGGATTTGAGCTTGATTATGGATCCTGGACTTGCTGCACTGGTGGGCCTCTGTTGAGGGAGAGTCTGCCGCTGTGTTTTCTGTTTGCTTCTGGGTTGCCAGCTCTAAGTGAACAGAGGCATGGGATACCTTATATCAGCTGGTGGATAATCCTAATCAGAGGCCATCGCAGGTACCTGAACCTTACTTAGCTCGTTGGGCATCGTCAAGCCTAAACTGGAGTAATGTGTCTCAGGCAGGCCATATGGTTCTTGAAAAAGTCCACTTGAAAAGGTGGTGCCTGAAGTTCCTACCAGCATCGGTGACTTCAGCCTTTAGCAGAGGAGGAACAGGTCTTTGCCCCATGTCTGCGATCAGGGGGCTGTTTGATATTGTTGGCCCTACCAATCTAAATAAACCTAATTTCTTTAAAAATCCTACTAATCATTTTCTCTCTGCAGGAACGTGGAACGTGAGGACATTACATAGAGATTATTCTCTTGATGTCCTCATGCAGGAATTCCAGCGCTATAACCTAGATATTCTAGGCTTGCAAGAGACCAGATGGACAGGTAAAGGTGAGATACTTAAAAATAACTTTAAATTTCTCTTTACAGGGAGGGAGGATGGAAAGCATCACAAAGGCGTGGGTCTGCTGCTCAGCAGACATGCTAGTGATGCTCTTCTAGGATATGAGTGCATTAATGAAAGGTTTCTTACAGCAAAATTTCAGACAAGCATTAAAGACTTGAATGTTATCTGCTGTTATGCCCCCACTGAGGATTCTGATGAGGATGAGAAGGATAGGTTTTACAGACAACTTCAGGATATTTTGAATTCTGTCAAGAAAGGAGATATTACCCTTGTTCTTGGTGACTTCAATGCCAAAGTTGGTACCGACTCTGACCTTTGGGGAGGAGTAATAGGCCCTTTTGGTATTGGAAGCTGCAATGGCAATGGGCAACGTCTCCTACAGGTAAGTAAACTAAATGGTTTCAGAATAACTAACACATATTACAAACACCGCGACATACATAAACACACATGGGTTTCACCTGATGGGCTGCATAAGAATATGATTGATTATATATTAATTAACAGCAAATGGGCTAGTTCTGTTAGAAATACCAGGGCATATAGGGGAGCTGAAATTGAATCTGACCATTACCTTGTTAAAAGTGTCTTGCAACTTAAACTTAAAAACTGTTGTGCTAGGGTTAAAAAATTTACCTTTAATACTGAAGCTCTGAAAGACCCAGTTATAGCTAAAGCTTACCATGATAGGTTACTTAGTCATTATGACAGTCATGGTTTACTTAATACTGAAGTTGAGGAAGAATGGGATAATTTTAAACAGGCTTTTTTGGAAACTAACAGTACTCTTTTAGGGAAAAAGGAGCAGAGGAGGCAGAATTATTTAACTGATAAGGCACTTGAGCTTATTTCAGAAAGAAGGAACTGCAGGAATGTCCTTAATCAGTACCCTACTAGTCCTAATAGAAAGCATTACAAAGAACTTAATAAACGTGTGAAGGGTCAGTTAGCTACTGATAAGAATCTTTGTCTTGATGGCCTTGCTGACAAAGCTGAGGAAGCAGTTAGACAGCACAGCTGTACCGGATAGTTAATGTTTTGTGTGGTAGAAAACGAACAGGTATACAGGGATTGAAGGATAAACAAGGCAAGGTTATAGAAGGTGAGGATTCTGTCATGGCTAGGTGGGCTGAGCATTTCAGTGATGTTCTAAACAATGTGGTTAGTTCTACTCCCATTGTTTGCAATGACGATAGATGCATTGTTGGCTTTAATGTTGGCCCTATAACACAATCTGAAGTTAGTTTGGCTATTTCTAAACTTAAACTTCATAAATCCCCAGGGGTTGATGAAATTACTACGGAAATGCTTAGAGCTGGGAATGTTTCAGTTACCATTTGGATGACTGAAATTTTGAATAACTTTTATGATAAAGGCATGGTTCCTAAAGATTTTACCAGAGCTATTATTATCCCTATTTTCAAAAAAGGTGATCGCAGTTCTTGTGATAACTATAGGGGTATCAGCCTACTCTCCGTTCCAGGTAAAGTTCTTTCCATGATTGTGCTTAATAGAATTAAGAATCTGGTTGACAGGCAATTGCGTGATGAGCAATGTGGATTCAGAAGTGGAAGAGGATGTGTAGATCAGATATTTTCACTTAGGCAGATTCTTGAGAAATGTTTAGAGTTTCAGAAACCTTTGGTTGCTAGCTTTCTTGATTTCAAAAAGGCTATCGACTCTGTTGATCGTCATAATTTGTGGTTGATTGTGAGATCATATGGTATACCAGACAAGTTAGTTAACATAATGAAAGCTCTCTATAATAACACTGAGTCATGTGTGAGAGTTGGTAAGTCTTGTAGCAATTGGTTTAGCATTACTTCTGGTGTTCGACAAGGGTGCATTTTGTCTCCTTTTCTCTTTAGTTTGGTTGTTGATTATGTTATGCGAAATTCACTTCAAGGGAAAGATTTTGGCCTTAAATGGGCTGGAGATACGAAAATTTCTGATTTAGATTATGCTGATGATTTAGCCCTTTTGGCAAATGATGTTGATGAGATGAACTCTTTCATTCGAACTGTTGGTGAGACTGGTAGTACAGTAGGTTTGGTTATAAACAGAGAGAAAACTAAAGTGATGAAAATTGGTCAGGCAGGTTGTGATTCAGTTAATCTGAATGGTTGCAGTCTTGAGCAGGTGTCACAGTTTAATTACCTTGGGAGCTGCGTAACTGATACTGGTGATGTGCGGCATGAGATTAACAGACGAATAGGTATTGCTGCCGGGACTTTTAAGAATCTATGGAGATTGTGGAGAAATAGGCGTATACACCTTAAGACTAAAATTAGACTGTATAATAGTTTGGTTCTTTCTAGGGTTAGTTATGGTAGTGAAACTTGGACGCTGTGTAAACAAGATAACAGGAAACTAGATGCTTTTGATTCTAGATGCTTACGCAGTATCTTGGGTATTAGGTGGTTTAACTTTGTAACTAATGATGAGGTTAGGCAAAGGAGTCTGCAACCTCCTTTAAGCAGCATATTGTGCAGAGAGAGACTCCGCTGGTTTGGCCATGTTGCCCGTATGGATAATTATAGATTGGCGAATAGGGTTATGAACAGTGTGCCTAGAGGCCTCAGAAGGAGGGGGAGACCTAGGATGCGGTGGGCAGACAATGTCAAACAGGACCTTGTTAGAATTGGTGTACAGTGGCCGGATGCAGCAGATGTAGCTCAAGACAGATATGCTTGGAGAATTAAACTGCGCGGTCTGGTTGGACCTCCGTAGCCCATGGCTGCTTGATGATGATGATGATGATGATGATGATGATGATGATGATGATGATGATGATGATGATGATGATAAAATAAACCTCATATTTTCTATCTCAAAAGACAAATTTGGCGAACTAATAAGGCAAAAACCTACATTTTCAAGAGCAGACGACAATTTTTATCAACGCATCGAAATTGCGTCATCACCAGCCTTGTAAATTTATTTTTACTGCCGTAATTTCTCTTTTCTTAATTTTTTAAGCAAAAATTATTATTGAACTTGAGTAACTCATGATAAAACTTTCTAATTCTCGCTCTGAATTTTTTGCCTCCTTCTATGTCCTTTGGTAGTGAGTCCTACGGAAGCTCTGTCTCTGCTTGTAACTTTCAAGGTTAAGTAGAGGTTATATTTCAAACCAACTACGATATAACAAATTGTTACTAACAATGTGAAATTTAGCGTATCCAGATATTCCTTCCAAAGATACCAAAGAAACCACCTACCTACCAAAGAAAGCATAACAAATTAGAGAACATCTCATTTCTTCAAAGTCAAATACATTTTAATATATTTCACGACGTAAATATGCTAGAGTACTGAATACTCTAGAGCCGGAAACAATCTTCATCAGGAGTATGAAACACGTGACCCTCGAAGCTATTTAGGGCTTCTCGCAAGTAATAAAATCTATCCTAATCATTATCAATACGCTCTATCCTAATCACTATTAATACATTCTATACTAATCATTATCAATGCGATCTATACTAATCTTTGTTAATACGCTATATCCTAATCATTATCAATACGATCTACCCTAATCACTATTAATACATTCTATACTAATCATTATCGATGCGATCTATACTAATCTTTATTAATATGTTATATCCTAATCATTATCAATACGCTCTATCCTAATCACTATTAATACATTCTATACTAATCATTATCAATGCGATCTATACTAATCTTTATTAATACACTATATCCTAATCATTATCAATACGATCTATCCTAATCACTATTAATTACGATTAGGATAGATCGTGTTAGTAATGACTAGGATAGAATGTATAAATAATGATTAATACGATCTATCCTAATCGTTATCAATGCGATCTATCCTAATCTTTATAAATACGCTGTATCCTAATAATTATCAATCCGATCTATCGTAATCATTATTAATCACGATTAAATCACTATTAGGATAGATCGTATTAATAATGATTAGGATAGAGTGTATTAATAATGATTAATACGATCTATCCTAATCATTATAAATACTCTATATCCTAATCAGTATCAATACCATCTATCCTAATCTTTATAAATACGCTATATCCTAATTATCAGCAATACGATCTATCCTGAAATGATAATCAGGTGTATATTTCGGTATTAAAAGTATGTTAAAAGCAATAAGAAACGATATAAGTAATCATATTTTGCTTATAATTACTTAATATAAGAAGCTGTTCGCCATACAATTAGAAGTAACTGATTTGGTCCCTCTATGATTTCAGTTTGAGACTTTTCATCTAATTGCAACCCGCGCCTCATAAAACAAATTGTCAATATACTGAATCTGGCATCTTTCTCTCAATTTTTGGACCAATCATAATTAGTTTCATAACTAATCAGTTTTGTTAATTCATATTACTCATTAAAAATTTATATTTTGCTATTTTAATAACGACATTGTCTTCGTTTCTTAAAAATAAAGTTGCTTTTCATGTTTTTTCAATAACTTACATGTTAGAAACGCATGTTTTCGTTTTCAGCTCGTTTAAAAAACGAGCTAATATTTGTACTTTGCTTCTACGGCATCTGTCTGTAGACATTCAACGATTTTGCTTTTACAGAAAAATTAAAAATTCTTTTATGGTATTAATTTATTATTGATGAACTATAAAGATCTGCATTTTCCGAATCTCCTAGAAATTTTCCCCTCTAACGGTGGAAAATTTTAGCCAAATATTGCAAAAGTTCTATTAATACAATAAATTTGAAATTTTGGTGGTGAAATGTGAAGGCCATGTAGGTTACATGGTCAACAATGATTTACCCCTAACCCCCAGGTGGGTGGTAACATATAGCTTTTTGTTTAAAGAGATAATTGTTTGTTTTAGAGAACTAGTAAAATATCTTGGGCTCCATAGGCATTCATAGAATATTACGATTCACGCTTTCCGAAACAATCCAAAATTTTAATTTTACCCGTTAATGGTAGAAAATTTTAAAATTTCGAAATTTTTCACTCCTATTAAAAAGGTTTTATTTGGGCCGAAATTTCGTTATTTTGATGATCGAACGCGATGATCAAGAGGCTTGCATTGACAACAACGATTTGCCCCCCCCCTACCCCCAGAGGGAATGGGAAAACGCAACTTTTCCTTTTAAGAGATAAAGGAAAAAATTCTTTTTGAGTTGAATGCGTAAAAATGAATATTACGATTCATATTTAACAAATGCTACAAAGGGCTAATTTACATTCTTAGAGGGCTCTAAACCTAGAAAATACGAAAAGAATTAACATTGCAAACGATGTATTTATGTTATAATTTCGAAATTCTGGTGGTAGAATGTGATAATCAACTAGAAGAACGCATATTACATCTGGCGAATACAGGAATCTCGTTTTCAATGAGAATGAAGTTTGTCGTTTACCTACTTTTACACTCTTTAAAAGCTTTAATTCGAACTAATTGATTATTTTAAAAAAGGCATATAGCAGTACACAGAGAGGCCAAAAGTCATGGAATACGTGATTAATAACGGTTGGTCCTCCTCGAGCCCTCAGCAGTACAAGCCACACATCGAGGCATGGAGTCAACGAGTTGCCGGTACCGTTCTGCAGGGATGGCAGCCCACACATCTTGCAGTGTAGACCATAATTGTGCTGCATTGGTTGGTGTTAGATTCATGGATCGTAAGTTTGTTTCTATTGTGTCCCACAGATGCTCCACGGGGGTAAATATCGGGGGACCGTGGGGGCAATTCATGGTGGTTAATGTCTGTGGAGTGTTCCTCGATCCACCTCCTAGCAACCAAAGACTGGTGACAAGCTGCATTATTTTGTTGGAATACCCCTTCACCATCAGGGTGCTAGAGAGTCATGAAGGGGTGAAGGTGATCTGATAGAATGCCCACGTATCTCATACCTGTCAGCGATTGCTCCAAACGGACGACAGAGCACAATGTAGACCACATGAATACGCTTCACACCATCACAGAGCCGCCTCCAGCCTGAACTGTACCATCCAGACACAAAGGATCCAGGGCTTCACAGGGCCTACAACACACTCTAACGCGCCCATCAGCACAAAACAACTGGAACTTGATTCATCGGACCATGCTACCCGACGCCACTCTTCTACTGTCCAATTTCAATGTCTTTGCACCCATTCCAGTCGTTGAGCTCTGTGATGATGTGTAAGCAATGGGACACAAGTGGATCTTCGGCTATCAAATTCGATGGAGTGCAGGTGGCGACAGGCAGTCCTTTCAGAAATGTTTTGTGTTTGGCCCGCATTCATCCTTCTGGCACCGACGATCAAGCCACTTTCAAAGCCAGACAACTCACGACGAGCAATCATGCTGAATTAACAACTACTCCGAAATGAATGTTAGGTTTGTAGGCTACTGCAGTGCCATTCAGTGGTTGACGTCCAAAGCATCGGTTACGAGTACAGCACGCTATTCCCATGAATTTTGGCCTCTCAGTGTATTTTATTAGTACTAATATAATAGAATTTTTTTTTCCTTCAATTTAAAAAGCTGCTTTTCTCACACCCCTCTGAGAAAAGGGAGAATGTTGAATGTGAGAATCTCCTGAATGTGAGAATCCTCTGAGAATGTTGTTGTCAGTGGAATATCTCTTGACACTCTACAACCGAAATTTCAAATTTCTACCATAAATTGCACTATTCGTTAAAATTTCGCCTTTTCCACATTTAGTGCCTTCTAAAGTATAAATGAAAACCACTATGAATTTGAAATACGCGAAATATAATATTTCGTTAGGACCAATCCACTAAAAAAGAAATTTTCAGTGGTCTCTTTAAACTAAATAGTTACGCTTCCAACACCCTGGTGTAAGAGACAACTTCTTGCAAATGCAAGCTTAATAACCTTCAGAATCTACCATCAAAATTTCAAGTTTCTAACATAAATGCATCGCTTGTATCCTGTTTCAGGAGTTATTTAAAAGATTACTTGGATAAAATGAGGTTTTTAACAAAAAGACAATATACGAATTTTGCAAAGGAATTGGAAAAATAAACTTATTAGAAGAATTTTTATTATTTACTAAATAAGAATTTAAATCCAGATGGAAATATGCTGTGATTTTCATGGATATTAATAAAGCTTTTAATTCAGTTGATATTAATATCGCATTACACAATTTTATCTAATGGGGGGTAAGGGTGAAATTCATAGCTGATTCAAAGTAATTTATTAAATAAGAAGTTAACTATGAGAATTAATGGCTCCTATAGTGTCGCATTTCGAGTTCGTGCTAAGCTTCCTCAGAACTCTGCACTGAGTGTTTAAATTTATGTAAATGATTTTTATATATATATATATACCGATGGTGTAATAATAGCAAACTTCCAAACATATGCAAGGTGAAATTAATAATTTACAAAAAGGCCTTAATCAAGCAGATATAGGGTTACACATAATAGTAGTAGTAGTATCCTTTATTTCCATTTATATTAAATTATGATACAATATAAGTATTTACAAAAATTTTGGAAATGTACAACTCCACAAGAGTTCAAAGACTCGAAAATGCTTAATGCAATATAAGCAGTTGTATAATAGGTGTAAGTAGTAAAACAGACGTTAATGATCTCATTTATTTGCAGATGAAATTTTCTTCCAAAAAAAAAGGAATTTCATTATTGAATTTCTATGCCAAAACTACGATTCCATAGCTTATAAAATTAAAATATCACACATTCTAGTTACTCAAGGTATTGTTATTTTAATTTACAAAGCTCTTTTTTTTTTAAATCCATTATTAAATATGGAATCTATATGAAATGACATACAAAACTGTAACAAATATGATAAATAGAATACAGGTGAGGTTGCTCAGAGATCTTTGTCATTCTGATGTTACGGAGGACATTCAAAAAGTTCTTAATACGTGTCAGTAGATTTGAACTAATTCCTCAGAAGCTAACAAGTTATGACTTGTTTGAAACTTGCCTAACTTTGTCATTACGTATTAAAAATAAAGGCCTTATCATCATTTCTCTCTTCGCTGGTGGGAGTACAGTGCGGTCTGCGAAATCTGTGCGTTGTTGCTATGGAGCCTACTAAAGACGGGGAGAGATTTTACATTTTCACAAGGATGTATCTTGGGGACGACGCGAAAAAAAAATCCATGCCGATTTATCACAAGTATATGGGGTTCATCAGTATTCATACGGGGACAATTGGAATTATGGAATGAATCCACAAATTCAGAGGAGGACGGCAGAGCTTCATAGAACTCCGATCTCGAAGGAGGCCAACGAGATGGTATTAATTATTGATGGATATTAATTATATTGGATGAGAGAACCAACGCTGTTGTTCGTGAACTCATTAAGGAAAATCCACGCATCACTATTCAAGTAATAAGTTTAGATGTCAGTGTATCGATTGGCAGTGTGGAAACAATTATTCATCAACATTTAAAGTTCGAAAGATCTGTGCCAAATGTGCAACCCCACAAACCGACAGAACAGCAAAAAGGGCTAGAGTCGGCTCGTGAAAAGAGATGCTGGCAGTGCTTGAACATAGTGACCCCAAACGGTTAACAACATTTTCACAGGGGGATGAGAAGTTATTTCTTTACTATACAACGTCCAGAAAGATCGTAACAGTGTTTGGGTTGCGGAATATGAACCGTTCCCCAAATCCTCCGACAAGACGCTTAAGGATGCTCACAATTTTTTTCAATTCCCAAGGAGTGGTAGCAGTGGACACCTTACCTACCTAACTTGCTAGTTGAGTACCTGAACTCTAGCTTGCTAGTTGGGCATCGCCAATTCTAAACTAGTGTAATGTTTCTCAGGCAGGTCATATGCAGGTCTTATGTTTGGCATGTGCTTAAAAATGAGACCTGAAATTGTATGTAATAGTTTCTTCTGTGCGCTAAAGATGAGTTCGGGATCAATATTTCGAGCCCGAGACCGAACCATTTCAACAATTATTGAGCACGATCACACCTGAACCCAATTTGATGTAAAAAGTTCTTTGACGCATCATAAGATATATATGCTGAAATGCAAAGAGTTAATCATTTGCTTTATTCTTATAATATCAATTACAATCATTTTATGACAAAATTAAAGCGGTAATGCAATTTGGAACGAAAAATATTAGAATTAGCAGCGAAAACTTAATGTTCATGGGTAACATCAAATAAACACAAAGAGCCATTTACTTATAAAGATAGCGAATACGCAAAATAATAATCAAGAGCCTCATATTAAAACTGGTTAAAAAGTTGAAATTATAATCAAAAATATTTTACATTTTTTTAATTGCAAGAAATATTTAAATTATTCTGAGCCCGAGCCCGAAGTCGTCTATACTATTTTGAGCCTTGGTTCACGTTCGCGCTCCCTCTGACAAAGCCCAAACCCCAACTCATCTCTACTGTGCGCATTGCTACTTGGAAAGGATTGCTTATCTCATATGGTTTGCTTATGTTAGGTCTCTACTTAGGTTTTCATGTTTCCTTGCAGCTGTGGAAGACTTTAAATTTAATGAATAGATAAAATAGGCCTGGAAGACAGAGAGACAAATAGCGATCTCTTATGTAAATTAGTATATATCATCATACCTCCATGGTATATATATATACTAATTATTACTCGCACAATCGCTAAAACGTCGTGACAATCACTACAGACTTCTATCTACGGATTCAGTTACCTTTATTGAATTCATTCCTGGAACATTTTATGAATTCTGGTAGTCTTATTCAACTTATTTCTGGAATTTTTAACAATTCAGTTAGCCTTATTCAACTTATTCCTGGAACTTTTTACGAAACCAGTTAGTCTTATTTAACTTTTTCCTGGAAAAAAAAAACAGAAGACAATTTCGGCCGCATCACTAGGAATTTTTCCGTTAAAAAATTAATTCCTAGCAAATTGTATCCACCACCAACAAACAAAAAATATACCCAAATATTTCTTACGAAAAGACAACTTAAAATATGATTTACGGAAAGATGAAAAATCGCATTATAGACAACACAATTAGCATTATTATATTTCAATATTTTTTCTCAGTGACGCAACTTTTAAATAAACAGTGGAAGATTCGAAGGAACAGCGAAGTTGGCAAATTTTGCTGTAATCTAGAAAAACTGTGAAATGCTAACTGTAGCTTTGCATAATATATTTGCTTTGCTACTGTTGTTATAAGAGATATAAGTTACTTGAAATATATTTTATTATTTCATAAAACATTCGTGAAATTTACAGGTTTTTGATATGGAAAAATAATGTACCACGTATTACAAAAACACAACAGTAGAATTACTTATTTTTTTTTGCAATTTGCACAAATAAAGGTCATCAGCTGGAAGTTTATCCCTAGTGTTTCACTTCCGTTACTTCGTATGAATTCATCCAAAGAGAATGAACATTTTTCGAGTACTCTCACATTCTCCTTCGATTCTGTGTGGAATGAAATGCTTTACTTTTAAGATCAATGCCGTCGTCCCTCATTGGGAATGCATAGCACCAAAGCTAGCGTTAGCGATAGGGAATTTCCGTCTCACTGAAAGGAATCAACTGAAAGGACACGTGAAAAGATTGTTTGAGGAACTGAAATTAGTTACGATACTGAATAAACCTTTCAGAAATGAAGCCACTTTAACGGCATTAATGATGGCAGACTGTCGATCCCATTTCGAGTTACGTTTCATGTTTCCTTACAGCTGTGGAAGACTTTAAATTTAATGAATAGATAAAATAGGCCTGGAAGACAGAGATACAAAAAGCGATCTTCTTAAGAGTAAAATTATACAAGAAAAGTCCTAAGACGAAGCAGAAAATAGTTTTTCACGTGGATATTCATTTTTAATTGCCAAAATTATAAAATATTGCTCCATCACCTACCTTCCTAACCCTCAGAGTTTTCAATCTTTTAGTCGCGGCGTGATTCTGATGATGTTGCGATCGGATTATTTAAAGTTTCAGTCCTTGAAAAAGCATTCAGATATTGTTTCTTGGTGAAGATCTTATTTGGGTGAAGTACTAAAATATAGAAACATGAACGTCCATTAATGCTTATGAATGGAATTACATAGCAAATCAGAAAAGTCGTCACGAAAAGGAAGAAAAATTATTATTTAATTAGTTGATATCGTTTCACAATTCCTGAAACTAAACATAATAATTGCTTAGGGGAAAGTATAATCGATTTCGTTTCAACGGTATATTATTACTCAAAGTTAAACGAAAAAAATTTGGGATTGTGAATCGGTCGAGCTTTGGAAAATGAGTGGATGTTAAGAAATGGGTTCACGAAGGTATAATAGATAGATATTGGCGTCGTCCTTTTTAATATTTTATTAATGTATTTATATTTTTTTATATTAATGTCAAAAAGAAATGTTTCTTTTGAACTTAAAGCAGTGTTTCCTCATTCGCTCCCTCAAACAACTAAGGCTAGAGTCGACTCGAGTCTGACTTCATTACTTGGTTTAAATAATAATAATATCTTTAAAACATTCTGATGGACACAGAGGTGTGACGGGTTGGGTTGGGTTGTTTTACCTCTGAGCGGCACTTTTTTGCACACCATGGGCTAAATGGCCAGGTCACATGGACCCCGAAGGCTCAGAGAAGGTTGGGGGAGGGGACCCACTGGAACAGCTGTTGGGAGACAGATGGTAGCCTCCCGTCAAGGCCATCCAGTGCGTTCTTTAACGTGCACAGAGTATGGCTCTCCCGCACACGGGGCCACGGCTTAACGTCCCATCCGACGGACGGCGGCCTTTCCAAGCCCATCGGTGTCCCCTACTGACCATGGGCAGAGCGGGGAAATTTTGCGGAGATAAATCTCAACGCTGACCCAGCTGGGACTCGAACCTGGGAACTACAGATTACGAGCCTGGCGCGCTACCGACTGAGCCACCCCCGCCCCCGAGGTGTGACGGAATCCTATTGGTGCAAATCACTATACTGTGAAGACAGCCATTCCTCAACACAGAGAAGACTGATACATCCACGCTAGAGGGATGGGTCACCTTACAAACATCCACTCTATATTCCAGTTCATTGCTTATCTACCTCAGTCTGCCTGTGACAACAGGAGCAATGATTCCAAGTAGGTTTCCTTCAGCCCATTTGGAGTTTATGATAACGGGGGAAGGGGGAGGTAAACTTGGCCTTCTACATAAGTCTAAAAAAAGGTCTAATGGGTATTCGAGTCATGGTATTAAAGTCATGGTATTTAAGTCAGCCATGATTTTGAACTACCACACTCAATACATTCTCCTCCCAACTTTCGAAAAGGAATTTCCTTACGATATTACATAGGTGTGGAGGAGCCAGTTAAATGATTGTATTGATATCTATTAAGGTGTAAAACAAACTTTCGTATATCCTCCTTCAAAACAAACATTATTTTTTCAATGTACGTCTGTAGGCTATAAATGTGGATTTTTTTTAAAAACGTTACATTCATTTGTAATCACCCTGTATGTAATACGCATTTATTCCCAACTAAGGGTGGGAATTGTATTTATTTTTAATTAGCAATTGAAATTGTTGTTAAAAGGGTAGTGGGCTGATGATAAATGAGAGGTTGGGGGGAGAAGGAGGTTCTCAAAAAACGAAAGGGGGTCATGAAGACGCAAAGTTTAAGAACCCATATAACAGATGAGAGGTACACGTCTTCGCACAGTTGTTTTTTAAAGAGAAGCCTCAAGGTATAATTCGTCAGTTTCATTGTGTCTGGTGAAAATATGCCTACTGTAGCAGTGTCATCAAAAAAAAGGTTTTCTTCAGAGACTAGAGACTAGGTTATTTTCTGGCACACTTGACATCAGTTTCTATCCGTCGTTTCAGATAATTCGTCTAATGAGTTTTTCTGGTTCTTCTGATGGCCCAGCTACAGTTGGCTTGGGACTGAAGAATTATCTATTGAGGCTTCTCTTTTTTAAAAGCATCCGAAGCCTGGTACCTCACTTCTAAAACATTGGTTCTTAAACCTTGCGGCTTCATGACCTCCCTTTTAATTTTTGAGAAACTATCACTTCTCGCACTTCTCATTTATCATCAACTACCCTGTTAACAAGAATATTTCAAATGCTAATTAAAAAATAAGCCCAAATATTTACATCTTGCTTCCCCTTGGAACGTCTTCATTATCTTCTCTGAATATAATATATATATATTTATTATATATATGTAATATATTTCCCCCTTATGAATATATATTTTATACAGGGTGATTACAAATGAATTTAAGGATTTTAAAAACCCTGATATTTCTCTTACGCATTACTTTAATTATGGGGAAGAGATTGGCTCCATTGATAGTGTGTCAGGCTTAAACTTCAATTTCCAGTTTCCGCCCATATTAATTATTTATCCGCCAGTTTATCCTGCCCACATTAATGAACACGCTGGATGGCCTTAATAGGAGGCTTCTATCTGTCTCCTAACAGTTTCCAGAGGTCCCTTCCTCCAACCGTCTCTGAGCTTTGAGTCCTTTTGTGACGTGGTCATTAAACCCATTGTATGCAAAAAGGGTGCAACTCAGAGATAAAACAACCCACTTTTAATTATGTGGTAGAAACCTCTACTCTAATTTCAATAAGCCTACATAATCATGCCTGTAAATGGTAGCTAGGCATAAACTGGAAGGAGAGCTGTGTACCAATCCCAGTAATGATGCATAGAACCTGCCAGGCCTAACACCTAATGTCCGACCCCGTTTTCTCGTGGTGCAGGCCGTTAGTATCTTTCAAAAGAGATATTTTCTTGTGGAAGGGAATGGAAGGGGAGGGCTGCCAAATCAGTGTGGCCTACTGAACTGGTCATCTATATCTGTGGCCACTTTTTTTCTGCCCTGCTGAGGAGTGGTCAACTTCACAGGATTCTGGTACTAACCATTTATACCCACTAGACTGGATTGATTTATGGTTTGAGCTTGATTATGGATACTGGACCTGCTGCACTGAGTGAACAGAGGCAAGGGATACCTTATATCAGCTGGTGCATAATCCTGATCAGAAGCCATCGCAGCTACCTGAACTCTAACTTGCTAGTTGAGTATCGCCAATCCTAAACTAGAGTAATGTGTCTCAGGCAGGTCATATGTCTCTAGAAAAGGTTCACTTGAAATGGTGGTGTCTGAAGTTCCTACCAGCATGGGTGGCTTCAGTCTGTAGAGGTGGAGAAACAGGTCTTTGCCTCATTTGATACTGTTGGCCCTACCTCTCTCAATAAACCAAGCTTCTTTATAAATCCTACTAATCATTTTCTCTCTGCAACGTTATGTTACATTCATCATCCTCAAGCAGCCATGGGTTACGGAGGCCCAACCAGACCGCGCAATTTAGTTCTCCAAGCATAATCGTCCTCAGCTATATCTGCTGCATCTGGTCACTGCAAACCAATTCTAACAAGGTCCTGTTTAACATTGTCTGCCCACCGCATCCTGGGTCGCCCCCTCTTTCTGAGGCCTTTAAGGCACACTGTTCATAACCCTATTCGCTAATCTAAAATTATTCATATGGGCAACATGGCCAAACCAACGGAGTCTCTCTCTGCACAATATGATGCTTAAAGGAGGTTGCCGACTCCTTTGCCTAACTTCATCATTAGTTACAAAGTTGAACTACCTAATGCCCAAGATACTGCGTAAAATCTAGAATCAAAAGCATCCAGCTTCATGTTATCTTATTTACAAAGCGTCCAATTTTCACAACCATAACTAACCCTAGAGAGAACCAAACTCTTATAAGTCTAATTTTAGTCTTCAGATGTATAGCCTATTTCTCCACACTCTCCACAGATTGTTAAAAATCTTGGCAGCAATCCCTATTCGTCTGTTAATCTCATGCCGAACATCACCAGTATCTGTTACATAGCTCCCAAGGCATGCCGTTTGTGTCGTTTTTCTGCTGAGGGCCTGCCATCCTCACAGACCTTTTACTATGGCATATAAACTGACAGGCTCCTGTCAGACCTTAGTGGCAAGCAGCTGCTTGAGGGGGTATTTATTTATTTTTTTTTTATTTATTTTTATAACCAAACCTACTCTACTACCAGTCTCATCAACAGCTCGAATGAAAGAATTTATCTGATCAACATCATTTGCCAAAAGGGCTAAATCACCAGCATAATCTAAATCAGAAATTTCCAGACCATGTAAGGCCAAAATCTTTGCAATGAAATTCGCACAACGTAATCAGTAACCAAAGTAAAGAGAAAAGGAGACAAAATTGCACTCTTGTCCAAAACCAGATGCAATGCGAAACCAATTGCTACAAGCCTTACCAACTCTAACACACGACTCAGTGTCTTAATAGAGAGCTTTCATTACGTTAAATAACTTGTCTGGTATGTCATATGATCTCACAATCAATCACAAATTATGAAGATCAAGAACGCTGAAAGCCTTTTTCAAATCAACAAAAAAAGCAAACCAAAGGTTTCTGAAATTCTAAACATTTCTCAAGAATCTGCCTGAGTGAAAATATCTGATCTACGCATCCCCTACCACTTCTGAATTCACATTGCCTATCACGCAATTGACTGTCAACCAGATTCTTAATTCTTTTAAGCATAATCATGCAAAGAACTTTACCAGGAACAGAAAGTAGGCTGATACCACAATAGTTATCACAAGAACTGCGAAATCCTTATTAAAAATAGGTATAATAATAGCTCTGGTAAAATCCTTAGGAACAATGTCTTTATAATAAAAAAAAATTCAAAATTTCTGTCATCCATGTGGTAACCGAAACATTCCCACCTCCAAGCATTCCCACCTTCCGTAGTAATTTCATCTACACCTGGGGATTTAGGTAGTTTAAGTTTGGAAACAGCCAAAATAAACTTCAAATTATATTATAGGGCCAACATTAAAGCTACCAATGCATTTATCATCATTGCAAACAATGGGAGTAGAACTAACTACATTGTTTAGAACATCGCTGAAATGCTCAGCCCACCTAGCCATGACAGAATCCTCACCTTCTATAACCTTACCTTGTTTATCCTTCAATACTTGTATGCTTGTCCGTTTTCTACCACACAAAACATTAACTATCTGGTACAGCTCTCTGCTGTTGTGCTGTCTAACTGCTTCCTCGGCTTTGTCAGCCAAACCATCAAGCCAAAGATTCTTATCAGCAGCTAACTGATCTTTTACACGTTTATTAAGTTCTCTGTAATGCTTTCTATTAGTACTAGTAGGGCATTGATTAAGGACATTCCTGCAGTTCTTTCTTTCCGAAATAAGCTCAAATGGTTTATCACTCAAATAATTCTGTCTCCTCTGCTCCTTTTTTTCCTAAAAGAGTACTGTTAGTTTCCAAAATAACCTGTTTAAAACGGCCCCATTCTTCCTCAACTTCAATAGTAAGCACACCATGAGTATCATAATGACTAAGTAACCTAGCATAATCATATCGTATATAATCATATGGTAAGATTTAGCTGTAACTTGGTCTTTCAAAGTTTAAGAATGAAAGGTAATTTTTTTTACCTCAGCAAAACCTTCTTAACTTTAAGCTGCAAGACACTTTTAACCATGTAACCAATCCAATTTCATCTCCCTTATATGACCTGGTATTCCTAACAGAATTAGCCCATCTGCTGTTAATTAATAAAATATTTCTTCGATTCTAAGACGCACTTTTTTCCCTTATAAATGTCTCTAAAAACGGGGTGCGTCTTAGAATCGCAGTTTCTTTTTTTTTTTTTTTTTTTTTCAAATTTTCCCGTATTTTGCACATGGCACCATACGTTTCGTTTTTACGCGGAAACCCCTCCTCCAATTTTGACCGTTATCGCCTTCTCCAATTCCATTGAAGAATAAAGTGGCGTGAGTGAAATTGCCGGAGAAATTGCCAAATCCTCTGAATAGAGGATATAATATATAAAGGCAGTCGTGGCTGGTGCGACAGACCCATGCGTCGTAGCGGGTTGTCGTTAAGACCCCGAACGTCTAGCTGTCAAAAAATTCCTGCAGCCTTTCACAACAGAAGCTGATTAACTTTCAGCGACATGTGATCAAATCAAGGAAAAAAAAGAAACTATGAGTTTAATCAAATTGGAAATATTTATGAAATCCCTGTGTTGATGAAAGCCGGTGATATCAGATGCAGATATCGATGATTCAGAAGGAAGTGATTAATAACATACCTACTGATAAATAGGTACTATTGTTGTTAGTAAATTGAATTCTATTATAATAAAAATATTTGTTAGATCCATTTTTGCGTTTTATTTTATTTATTTTGTTTCTCTTAGAATCAAAGCTTTTTTTCTGTTGGTGGTACTGAAATTAAGGTGCGTCTTAGAATCGATGGCGTCTTAGAATCGAAGAAATATGGTATATAATCTATCATATTCTTATGCAGCCCATCTGGTGAAACCCATAGGTGCTTATGTATGTTGCGGTGTTTATAATAAGTGTTAGTTATTCTCAAAACATTAAATTTACTTACCTGTAGGAGAGGTTGCCCATTGCCATTGCACCTCCCAATACCTAAAGGGCCTTTCACTCCTCCCCAAAGGTCAGAGTCAGTACTAATTTTGGCATTGAAGTCACCTAGAACAAGGGTAATGCATGAAAAAGTATGCATTTATATAGAGATTATTCTCTTGATGTGATCACGCAGGAATTCCAGCGCTATAACCAAGATATTCTAGGCTTGTAAGAGGTCAGATAGACAGGTAAACGTGAGATATTTAAAAATAACTTTAAATTTCTCTTTTCAGGGAGGTAGGATGGAAAACATCTCTATGGTGTAAGTTTACTTCTCAGCAGACACGCCAGTGATGCTCTTCTAGGATATGAATGCATTAATGGAAGATTTCTTACAGCAGAATTTAAAACTAAAATTAAGGACTTGAATGTTACCTGTTGTTACGCCTCCACAGAAGACTGATGAGAATGAGAAGAATATGTTTATAGACAATTTCAGGATAATTTCTAATTTCTCTAAATTATCTTATTATTATTTATCTGTCTAATTATCTGAAGATAATTTTAAGTTCTATGAAGAAAGAATATATTTCTGTTGTGCTAGGTGACTTCAATGCTGAAGTTGGTATTAACTCTGACCTTTGGGCATGAGTTTTAGGTCCCTTTGAAATTGGTAGTTCCAATGGCAATGGGACCTATATATAGGTAAGTAAATTTAATATATAGGTAAATAAATTTAAGTTTTCGAAAAACAAACACATATACAAACACGGGGACATTTATAAATGCACATGGATTTCGCCTGATGGGTTGCACAGGAATATGATAGATTATATTTTAATTAACAGCAAATGGGCTAGTTCAGTTAACAATACCAGATCTTAAAGGGGAGCTGAAATTGGGTCTGATAATTATCTGGTCCAAAGTGTCTTCCAGCTGAAGCTTAAAAAGGTTGTGCTAAGGATAAGAAAATTAGCCTTAACACTGAATATCGAAATATCCAAATATAATCAAAGCATACAATGATAGGTTATTTAGTCATTATGACAATCGCGGTTTGCTCACTGTTGAAGTTGAGGAAGAATGGGATCAGTTTAAACAGGCTTTTCTTGAAACCAAAACAATACTCTTTTGAGGAAAACGGAACAGAGCTAACAAAGTTATTTGAGTGATTAGACTATAGAACCTATTTCTGAAAGAAGGAAGTGCAGGATTAATATGAATCAACACCTTACTAATCATAACAGAAAGCATTACAATGAGCTTGATAATCGTGTAAAGGATCAGTTAACAATTGATAAGAATCTTTGACTTGATAGCTTAGCTAACAAAACAGAGGAAATAGTTAAAGAGCACAACATCAAGGGGTTGTACCAGATAGTTAGTATTTTGTGTGGGAAGAAAGAGACAGGTACACAGAGATTGAGAGGTAAACATGGTCATGGTAAGGTGATTGAAGGTGAGAATCTTGTAATGGCTAGGTGGGCTGAGCATTTTAGATATGTTCTAAATAATGTAATTATTTCTATTCGCAATGTTTGTAATGAGGATAGATACATTACTGGCTTCAATGATGGCCCTATATCACATTCCGAAGTCGCTTTGGCTGTTTCTAAATTAAAACTGCATAAATCCCTAAGGGTGGATGAAATCACCACTGAAATGCTTAGAGCTGGTAATGTTTGTGTTGTCACATGGTTGACACAAATTTTGAACATTTTTTTATGATAAAGGTTCTATTCCGAAGGATTTTACTAGAGCTATTATTGTCCCAATTTTTAAAAAAGGTGACCGCAATTCTTGTGATAATTATAGAGGAATTAGTTTACTTTCTGTTCCAGGTAAAGTTCTTTGTTTGATTATATTTAATAGAATTAAGAATTTGGTTGATGGACAACTGCGTGATGAGCAGTGTGTATTAAGAGGTGGTAGGGAATGTGCTGATCAAATATTTTCACTTAGGCAATGTAGTATCCCTCGCATAATAAATTATGGATTTTTTTGTATATATTTTTATAAATGAATAAGATATATGTCATGGATATTGATATTTTAATGATAAGAATTTCTATTTTTTTATATGTACGTATTTATGGTATCTGTCTATTTTGTTCTTGTGATATGATTGTTGTCTGTAGCTATTTCTGTTGGCTGGAAACGTCGAGTTGATGACACTGCACCTAGTGTACGAAAGGCATCGAAAGTATGAAAACCTCGGAGGTGATCTACTTCCTATGATGATAGGAAGGGAAGCCTTTGTCATTGCGGGTGGTCTTGATGAGTCATCCTCCCCCACCTTCTCTTGTGCACTAGCAAGGTGTTGGCCACAGCGTTGGCTCACCGGATGATACTTTATGGCACTGCTGGATGGTGCACGGGCGCTGTTGCCACCTTGAGACCTTGTTGACCTTGAGGGCATGAGCGGGTGGAGAGAAAGGGTGGAGCGACGTGAAGAAGAGAATCGTATCGGACGTCAAGGAATGGAGAGGTGCGTTTCTTGGTAGACTGAGATACATCAGGTATCAGGGTAGGTTAGATAGATTCAACCCTAAATATAGTCCTTATGACTTAGAAGAACTGGAATTTTGTGTGAGCAGGTAAATATCAAAAGTCTGCATGACCATCCGGAATAGAAGTCTGTGTGACTAACAGAGAACGGAATCCCTAGAAACGATAGACAACCTCCTAAGACGTATCCCAGCAACAGGAAGGCAATAGTTAAGTTTGTAACAAGTGTCCTGTGATTATCCATCGATCAAAGGTGAATACATCGCGGGGGATAAAATTCCTCTCAACGGTTGCGTAGTATTGAGCAAAACTATCAAAGGGATCAACACTCAGGCACTGGATTAAATAATCCTCGAACCGTAATATAAATTTTAAGTGTTGAACGTCCCCTACCCTTACCACTGAAGGACAGCGAAGTGTTACATCAATTGACCATAAGAGAGTAGGGGACACGAGGAGGCAGATCCTTGAGAAATGTGTTTAAAATTTGAGAAACCTGTGGTTACTAGCTTTGTAAATTTAAAAATGGCTTTTGACTCTGTTGATCGACATAATTTGTGGTTGATTGTAGATCATTTGGAATACCTGATAAGTTAGTTAGTGTAATGAAAGCTCTCTATAATAACACTGAGTCGTGTGTGAGAGAGTTGGTACATCTAGCAGGGATTGGTTTAGTATCGCTACTACAGTTAGACAAGGGTGCATTTTGCTTCTTTTCTCCTTAATTTGGTTATTCACTATCTTATGCGAAATCCTTTGCAAGGGAAAGATTTTGGGATTAAATTGTCTAGAGATTTCAAATTTTGTGATTTACATTATGCAGATGATTTGGCCCTATTGGCTAATGATGTTGATGAGATGAATTCGTTCGGTTGTTGATGAGACTGGTAATAGAGTAGGTTTGGTGATAAACAGAGAAAAATCTAAAGTGATGAAAATTGGTCAGGCAGATGGCGCTTCAGTTGCTTTGAATGGCTGCACTCTTGAGCAAGTGTCTCAGTTTAATTATCATGGAAGCTATGCAAAAGATACTGGTGATGTGCGGCATGAGATAAATGGAAGAATAGGGATTGCCGCTGGGACTTTTAAGAAAATACGGAGAGTGTGGAAAAACAGGCGTGTATACTTAAGGACTAAAATTAGGCTGTATAATAGTTTGATTCTTCCTAAGGTTAAGTATGGTAGTGAAACATGGACCCTTTGTAAGCAGAATAACAAGAAACTTGATGCCTTTGATTGTAGATGCTTACGCAGAATCTTGGGCATTAAGTGGTTCGACTTTGTGAGTAATGATGATGTTAAGGAGAAGGATGTCCGTATGGTATAACTGCAGATTGGCAAACGGGATTATGAGCAGTGTGCCTAAAGTCGTCAGGAAAAGGGGGAGTGTCAAACAGGACCTCGCTAGAATTGGCCTACAGTGGCCAAATGCAGTAACTGTAGCTCAGGACAGTCAGCTGCGTAGAGCAAAATTATACAGTTTGGTAGGACCTCCGTAGCCCATTGCTTCATGTGGATTTTGTATGCATATATGTACATAATCGTGAAGTTAGTGCGAGTATTTTAACGATGTTCCAAGTTTATTTCGGCCTTTCCCTTTCTATAGAAAAATGTTTAGCCATAGTACCTGTTAGTGGAAAGAAAACTGATAAAATTACCAAGCTAAAGAGGATCGCAAAGTGCAAGCTTAAAACAGAAAGTATCGAAATGATCGCTCTGACGAACACAGAAACGAATTCAATATTGCTTCAATGACGTATGCCAAGGAGGGACGGAACAATAAGAGAGCAGTCGCATACGAGTTTCTGCGCTATGCTTCGCTCTCTTTTTTTAAACTAATTTTAGAGTTGTGATGTATTAACTAACGAAACGTTGCACTCACTACTGGTAAGCTTTTTTTTATCTCATTTACGCCTGCGATTGAAGAGTTGCAGAAGAATTGTAAATTCTCGTTTTTTTTTGTGTCTTAACTATTCTTTGGCTGACATATCTGCGGCTGCAGCTTCGCCAACCCTGACCTTGAAGGAGTGGACTCCAACCGACCACGCCTCGGGCATCTGGCACTTCCCGCAACGCATCACAGACGCCGTGTACTACGTTCTCTTGGTCAGCCCTTGCCCCCCCCCCCCCCCGCAAACACGAGATGACCAGTCAACCACTTGCACATCACCTCAGGTGAATGGAAATACGACTCTTACTCTCCAAGAATTTGTGGCTCAGATTGACTGAATGAATGAATCTTTGTTCGCATTTGTGAGAAAAAATCTGCTACGGTTCTTTGCCACATGCCTGCGATGACGGGGGCTGTTTGATATTGTCGGCATTCCCTCTCTCAATAAACATAGTTTCTTTAAACATTCCACGAACCATTTTCTCTCCATAGGTAGTTGGAATGTGAAGACTCTGCACAGAGCTTATTCTCTTGATGTCCTCACAAAAGAATTCCACCATTATAATTTAGATATGCTTGGCTTACAAGAGACCAGATGGACAGATAAAGGTCAGATTCTTAAAAATAATCTTAAATTTCTCTTTTCAGGCAGGGACGACAATAAGCATCACCAAGGCGTGGGTCTGCTTCTCAGAAGACACGCTAGTGATGCTCTTCTAGGATATGAGTGCATTAATGAAACGTTTATTACAGCAAAATTTCAGACAAGCATTAAAGATTTGAAGGCTATCTGCTGTTACGCCCCCACTGAGGATGCCAATGAAGATGAGAAGGATAGGTTTTACGGACAACTTCAGGATACTTTGAATTCTGTCAAGAAAGGAGATATTATCCTTGTTCTAGGTGACTTCAATGCCAAAGTTGGTACTGACTCTGACCTTTGGTCAGGAGTAATAGGTCCTTTTGGTATTGGTAGCTGCAATGGCAATGGGCAACGTCTCCTACAGGTAAGTAAACTCAATCGATTCAGAATAACTAACACTTATTACAAACACCACGACATACATAAGTACACATGGGTTTCACCTGATGGGCTGCATAACAATATGATTGATTATATATTAATAAACAGCAAATGGGCTAGTTCTGTTAGGAATACCAGGGCATATAGGGGAGCTGAAATTGGATCAGACCATTACCTTGTTAAAAGTGTCTTGCAACTTAAACTTAAAAAGTGTTGTGCTAGGGTTAAAAAATTTGCCTTTAATACTGAAGCTTACCTTTAATACTGAAGACCCAGTTATAGCTAAAGCTTACCATGATAGGTTACTTAGTCATTATGACAGTCATGGTTTGCTTATTACTGAAGTTGAGGAAGAATGGGACCATTTTAAATAGGCTTTTATGGAAACTAACAGTACTCTTTTAGGAAAAAAGGAGCAGGGGAGGCATAATTATTTGAGTGATAAGGCACTTGAGCTTATTTCAGAAAGAAAAAACTGCAGAAATGTCCCTAATCAATACCTACCAGTCCTAATAGAAAGCATTGCAGAGAAAGTAATAAACGTGTAAAGGATCAGTTAGCTGCTGATAAGAAACTTTGGTTTGATGGCTTGGCTGACAAAGTCGAGGATGCAGTGAGACAGCACCAACAGCAGAGAGCTGTACCAGATAGTTAATGTTTTGTGTGGTAGAAAACGGACAGGCATACAGGGATTGAAGGATAAACAAGGCAAGGTTAAAGAAGGTGAGGATACTGTCATGGCTAGGTGGGCTGAGCATTTAAGTGATGTTCTAAACAATGTGGTTAGTTCTACTCCCATTGTTTTTTAATGATTCTAGATGCATTACTGACATTAGTGTTTGCTCTATTATTCTAATTCATAAAAAAATTATCCCTATTTTTAAAAAAGGTGATCGAAGTTCTTGTGATCACTATAAGTGCATCAGTCTTATAGTTTACATTTAATAGAATTAACTATCTTGTTGACAGTCAATTGCGTGATGAGCAATGTAGATTCCGAAGTGGTAGGGGATGTGTAAATTAGATTTTTTCACTTAGGCAGATTTTTGAGAAATATTTAGAGTTTCAGAAACCTTTGGTTTGCTAGCTTTGTTGATCTCAAAAAGATTTTCGACTCTGTTGATCGTCATAATTTGAGGTTGATTGTGAGATCATATGGTATACCAGACAAGTTAGTTAACTTAATGAAAGCTCTCTATAATAACACTGAGTCGTGTGTGAGAGTTGGTAAGGCTTGTAGCAATTGGTTTAGCATTACTTCTGGTGTTCGACAAGGGTGCATTTTTTCTCTTTAGCTTGGTTTTTGATTATGTTATGCGAAATTCACTTCAAGGGAAAGGTTTTGGCCTTAAATGGACTGGAGATACAAAAAATTCTGATGTAGATTATGCTGATGATTTAGCCCTTTTGGCAAATGATGTTGATGAGATGAACTCTTTCATTCGAGCTGTTAATGAGATTGGTAGTAGAGTACGTTTAGTATAAACAGAGAGAAAACTAAAGTACTGAAAATTGGTCAGGCAGGTTGTGATTCAGTTACTCTGAATGGTTGCAGTCTTGAGCTGGTGTCACAGTTTAATTACCTTGGGAGCGATGTAACAGATAATGGTGATGTGCGGAATGAGATTAACAGACGAATAGGGATTGCTGCCGGGACTTTTAACAATCTATGGAGAGTGTGGAGAAAGAGGCGTATACAACTAAAGACTAAAATTAGACTGTATAATAGTTTGGTTCTTTCTAGGGTTTGTTATGGTAGTGAAACTTGGACACTTTGTAAACAAGATAACAGGAAACTAGATGCTTTTGATTCCAGATGCTTACGCAGTATCTTGGGCATTAGGTATTTCAACTTTGTAACTAATGATGAGGTTAGGCAAAGGAGTTTGCAACATCCTTTAAGCATCATATTGTGCAGAGAGAGACTCCGTTGGTTTGGCCATGTTGCTCGTATGGATAATTATAGATTGGCGAATAGGGTTATGAACAGTGTGTCTATAGGCCTCAGAAAGAGGGGGAGACCTTGGATGCGGTGGGCAGACAATGTTAAACAGGACCTTGTTAGAATTGGTGTGCAGTGACCAGATGCATCAGATGTAGCTCAGGACAATTATGCTTGGAGAACTAAATTACACAGTCTGGTTGGAACTCCGTAGCTCATGGCTGCTTGAGGATGAGGATGATGATCAGTGTGCTGATATATCACCTTCCATCCTTCTCTGCAATAATAATAAGAGAGAAATTCTTTGAGGAAGGCGAGACCACAGCAAAAAGTCTATGTAAGAAAAGAAACATCCATGTCTTATCCGAGTGTCGAACCCAGATATTTTATTCTGCATCCAGTACGGTCTAACCATTCTGCCACCTAGATATGTAATGAAGCAAATTGGTTTTAACTGTGTTTCAATATTCAGATTTATATAAAAGCTTTGTGCTGCACCCTGACAAATACTTCAGTCATCATGGGACACACAGTTGAGAAACACTGCTCTACAGAATAGGTATCGGAAGCAAAACTAGCGACGAAAATTGGTCTTAAGTGATATTTTAATCCAAACGCAGTTGCTCTGATGATACATAGACACAAATCATTTCCTTGATTCTGAAAGTGAAATATTATTCAAATCCCCACCCCCCCTCTAAAACTGTTCCTTCTATCTAGTCACGGAAACTATTCCACACATATTATTTAATTGCAATTGATATAATTCATAAAAAAGTAGTCTTCGAAAACTTCAAAAATAACTGATTATTTTATATCTATTATATATTGCTATATTTCTAATTACATATGTATATATACTATATATTACTATATTATATATATATATTACTGCGCATTCAAAAATAATTGATAATTTTGTCCTTAACGTATTGGATTTCCCAAGTAAGTATTTGAAAAACAATATGTTATAATGAAATTCATAGTAATATATAATATATCTCAAAGATATATATATATTCTTACCTTAACCTTAAATATTGTAGATTTTAAAGATAATAAAATCTGTGCAGAAATATCCAAAGTTTAGTTTTCGCATTATTCGACCTTCTCAATTGGTTCCTCATACTATGTCTCTTTACAAGTTTCTCAGCAAATGCAAAACTCAAATTATATTGAAGGTATAAAGGACTTTCTTCCCAGTTTTGGAGTGAGTTATTACGATGATTAATTCAACCGCCATTCGTAAATGTTTAACTTCTGTGCATGAAGCTGACAAAGCGAGAAAACTATCAGCCCTGAATATAAGAAATGCCAGCAGCAAGTGGTTCTGATGAGGAATGATTTCTTAGCCGACCGACATCTTGTGGTCTGAGAGGCGGAAGCTGCTGAAAAGAGCAAAGTGGAAGCCGAAGCTCGACCAAAGCTTTCTTGCCCAAGTGTCTCGGTTGACATGATCAAGTCAAGTGCGCGGAGGCAAGTAAGCGAATTAAGGAAAGAGTAAGTCAGGGCTGAAACCGAATTTGTGCTCCTCTCTTTTCCTCTCTGTCGATGAGTGATAAGATTCAGTGCCAGAAGTCTTCTCTCGACGAATTGGTAACTCCAGCCTCTTTGCCTTTCCTAGATCAACCAATTGGCTAGTCTGCACTGTCCACTCAGAAAGAGCTTCCGGTTTTCTTTCCTACAAACTCTTTCCCTTCTTCTCCTTTTATTCCTCCTTTCAAGTTGCATCCAGAGAGCGAGAACTAAAAGTTCTTCTGCTCTTTTCTCATTTGAGGAGAAACCTTTTGAGACTTTCAGAGCGATCGCTTTATAGAGTTGTTCTCTAGGCATCCTGGCCACAAATATATAATTTAATTTTTCATTTTTAAAGATAATTGTACTGAAAAACGAAATAATAATAATGAAAGTAAAATATTCGGTCTTATGTCATCAGACGATCTTGCTATTAACAAAACTGTTGCAAAATCTTGAAGTAGATCAGTATCAGAAATTTAATAGTTCATAACAAATATTGAAATTTATATTTTTGCTGTGAATCGTTCGATCAGAATATTTCTCGCTTCATTACTACACTAGTAAGGACAAATAGTTAAATAGCGAGTTCCAGCAAAAGTAGCTTTGTTTCTCACTTGTGAATCTCACCACCGCTCTAAATTACCCTGACTTAGTTTGCCTGCGACAGATAGGCGCCATTTTTCTACTATTTAAAAATATAACGTTTTTCTTAAAATCCAAAACGAGCATTTCATAAGATAGAAACAAATTATAAGAGCATTGCATAATTTTGGTAGCTGTCGATGTTTAAATTTGAGATTACTAAGCGAAATATCTGAACTTATTATATTTAATATTTCGGGGTTTAAACTAAAGAATGTGTGAAAAGATTGGGAAAAGTCATTGCATTAAAAAATATACCCTGCTTCATTCTTTACAAAAAAAGTCAGGCTTTCGGAAATAACGAAAAAAAGCAATGGAAATTTGTATAGTACACCTATGTATTTGAAACCACAAAAATCCTCTATCGAAACTAAAATTAATAACAAATTATTTCGTTCTCTCATAGATATACCGGAAGGAAAAAATATATTTCTTTAGCAACACCTTTGCTCCCGTTCTATATGGAATAGTTTCATCTTTCTGCATCTAAAACTGAATTTTAACTTCGTTATGAAGCAACTTGCAAATAAAATTATTTTTCTTAGAATGTTTGTCATTTTATTAATCGCAATCCAATGTTTTTTCTTTTGGTGTATAACATGGCACATTTCTCCTTGTTAAAGAGAACAAACTTTGTTAGTAGCTTCTAAAAAAGCTTCCAAGAATTATTTATTTTCTGAATACGTTTCAAAATTAATTCGCTCACCAGAGTTAGTTTAGTTTCAAAAATCCGACACTGTAAGGATTAAATCGATGAATGCTGTCTATTGATAATAATTAAGCGATAATAATTATTAGCGATTAAGCTGAATTTCTTCAGTATGCATGTCAAGCACTCTGGTGGTGTATCAGACGAAAGCTGCCTTAGCCGCATCCTCTCTCCGCTTTCTTTCATTAAAAGATGAAACCTTACGGAAGCGCTCTTCCATTCTTGTTGCACCCTCCCCATTAACAACTTACCTTCTCCTCCACACTATAAAAACATATCAGCTTTAAAGTTCGAAGCGACATCTTTTTTCAATCGGTTCGAGCACGCTTTTCGATTTTCGTACCAGGCTACAGAATTTGGGAATGACATTTGTTTGTAGATTACCAGCGAGCGGCAAATCCAGAAAGTATGTTCAGAGAGGACGGTTATACGAGATAGGGCTCCATCTTATCTCCTTTTCAAAAAAACCAAATAATATGTTCACTTTGTCGGCTGTCTGTAGATATTAAATAGTTCTTTTTTAGAGATAAATTGAAATTTATTTTTGGGTTAGATAGGCATTGATCACATATTACGATTTAAACTTTCCGAATCCCCCAAAAGCTATAATTGGGTCCTCTAACGGTGAGAAAAGCTGAAAATTCGGCTCTCGATTTATGCGAATTTAATTAACGCAATTTTTGGAATAATTATTTCACTAAATTTACCCATTTTTTAAGTTACGTGGACATTTCTTTGCGGTATGCAGTGAGCACCAGACAACCGCTTCACTTTGGCGACTTAGTTGAATGTTGGTGAGAATCGTATGCAGCAAGAATCGTATGTGAGGGCTTCGAATGAGACGTGCCAGGAGAAAAATCACACTTCTCGAACAAACTCTCAGCAACAATAAAAGTGACATAGTCCATTGGCCTTAGCCTGCCCTGTGGATCAGAATGCAGTGGATTTCAGATGTGCTAGTAGACTTCCGCTCAGCTTTATTTATTCCGAATGCTGCTTTGTTACTGCAAGCACTCACATGATTTCTCTTTACCGACCTCAAAATTCGGAGAGAGGATATTTAATCTTTCCCTAAGCCTTCTGGTTCACATAGAACCGAACCCAGTCCTTCAGGGTCTCTTTCTGAGAAAGAGTTACGTCTCTTGACGCGCTTCAAAAACGTCCTTCCTGTTTGCAGCAACGCTCACTCTGTAGTTCATTGTTTACGCGCTCCTATCTGTCACGTGCCCTAGAGCCTACGGCTATTGACGGCAGATTCATAAAAAGCTTTTGCTTTTTATGCTTTGTTAACAGCTCATGGAGCTTTTGCTTTGTTAACAGCTCATGGAGCTTTTGCTTTGTTAACAGCTCAAGGAGCACTCTGCCCGAATGACTAGTCACATTCCCATTTCGGACACTTCAGAAAATACACTTAACACACATATATACAATAACAATAAAGCAAAATAATGAAATAAATTAGAGGGACACGACAAACGCCCTACTTATAACTACTTATAAGGCTTAAAGTGTGATTAGTAAGTTGTATCATCTGTTAAGTAATTGTTCAATAATATTTAAAAACTGACTTCTCTGGACGAGTTTCTTTTCTCATAGGCTAGATATCTTTGATCCTTTGGAAATATTCTCCTCACTTATAATCCGTCACCAAATATCCCATTCTCTTATACAGTATAGCAGCTTTTTTTTTCTCTTCTACATTCTCGCAACCTTAAAATTTTACATATTAAAAAGAAACAAATTTAATTGATCTGCTCACACATAGGTCTGAGAAAGTGTCTAATGATGGCCACATCACATGAATCACAGGACAAGTGAGAGGGTGGGTGTGATTTTCGGTTACTTTTGGTCGTCTGTCTCATGAGATACTTTGGAATGTCCCTCCGGTTCGATCGCAATAAGCGAACGAGTGAAAGGGTCTTTCTTAGGACTTATGTGATTCCAGGGAAAATGCAGGGACTAAATACTGAGCTACTCTTAATAAAATGGTTCAACTCCATTCTTTAGTTAACAAACAATTATTTATTGAACACATCAACATGACAAATGGACCAGGACATATGCTCAGTTACATGGCATTACAACCCCAGCTTACTATGCCTGTTCAGCTGTTTTTCCAGATTTAAATGCCATAAATTCCAGTCAGCATTTACGAACCAAAACTCCTACGCCTCCTGCGCTCGTTCCTCGACTGGCACTGTCCTCTGTTTGTCATTTCCAACCTTCCCTCCCTTGTCCGAACTTCGGACATGTGACAGGTCGCTGACCTCCTACCAGGGTCAACTGTCAGAGGACACCCAAGTTGGGTGGTCCTCCTCTCACCGACCTGCTACATCAATTAACATTCTAGCAGTGCTGCACCAACATGTCTTGCCGGAAAGGAAGGCATCCTAGATTGCATATGCCCCATTGGTGAAATACAAAATAATGTACAAAACACAAAAAATATTTACAAAAGACCTCTAGCCTGACAGTTGGGGAAAGGAATTTCAGTTGATAGCTGTTCAACAAGCGGGTCTAGTACTATTTTCAGCCAATGCCAACTGGTCTAATGCCGTTTCGTCCAATGGAAAATAGGTCTAAATGATTCGTCTAATGGGACAATTCGTCCAAAGCCGATTCGTTCAATGGGACGGTTATTCCAAAGCCGATTCGTCCAAAGCCGATTCCATTTTTGTTATTTAACTGGAAGAACTAACTTCTGGTGAATATGTAAATCCCGTTTTCGAAGAAAGTAAAGTTTTTTTATTTATCGACTTTTGCATTCTTTAAAATTGTTAATTCGGACTAATGGATGTTTGGGAAAATGCGAATAGAAATATTTTATTAGAACTTATACAATATTAAAAGTATTTTTTTCCCTTTCTTAAAATATAAAACGTGTTTTCTCGCAAATCTGTGAGAAAATGGGGCAGAATTTTGATGATAAGCAGATCACTTGAAATAACGATATAAACTAAAATTACCTGAGAATTTCAGAAATTGGATTTATAATATTTTGTTAATATCTATGCTGAAAACGTTATCTCTTACAATAGAAAATAATGCGCTGCTCCTTCGTATTTATATCAGTTGTGTTTCCCACGTCCTTGGGTGTAAGGTGGCAACTTATTCTTAATGTAAACCTCGTGACCTTCGCATTCCATCATCGAAATTCAAATTTCTATCATAAACACGAGTAGATCGCTAACAATATTCGTTTCAAAATTCATATTTTTCCACCGTTAGAGGGCGCAATTTGGACCTTTCGGTGATTCTGAAGGAGTAAATCGCAATATTTCATCAGTACCTATCGAACCAAAAAAATTTTACTTTAGCTAAAAAAACCCGAAAAACTTAACATCTATGACGGACGGGGTTCCCTTTGAAACAAGGTGAAATGAAATGAACCCAGGAAATAATTTAGGTGAAGAAATGAATTTCGCAACGAGTGAGACTCGAACCCGTCTCCCAATTACGTATCATATGAGATAACGGTTCGAGTTCCACTAACGGCGAAACTCATTTTCTGAGCTGAATCATTTTCTGAATTCTATGATAACAGTTAATCTGTGTATTTACTACTGAGAAACGTACCTGTTTCGTTTCTCAGCTTCAACACCGTATTTTACAATATATTTGAATGAAAAAACTGATAATTATTTCTATATAGAAACAACTTTCCCCTCTCAAGCGGCAAACATTTTAAACAGTGCATTTCGGCGAGAATTTTTTTTCACATATTCGTGAAGTTTGCTCTTTCAACAAAGGAACTTAAAAACAACAATGAAGCCTTTTGAGTTGTCTTGAAACTTTTGCGCAATTGATCAAACTTCTTCGAAGTGGATTATTGGAATAAAAACAAATGAAAATGAAGAAGGACAACAAACAACAGAAATGACTCCTTTAGCTGTGTGTATATTTTTCGCCTAGGCGGTGACAGACGGACTCGGACATGAGATAAACGTCTACCTGACTGATAAAAACCTTGTTATTATGTTTATTATTTTTTTTACTGTTGGAGAATATTGAACTTTGAAACATTAGGGAATTACATTAAGAAATTCCACTGAAAATTTTACTTATTACTATTTTTCATATCCACTGTGTCTTATTTTCTTAAGTACAGCTGAAAAACTGCAATTTGCAGTTATTCACATAAGGTAATAATGATGACAAAATATTGCAATGGTTCAAAATTTTAGTGTTACAGTAAAATAACGAGTAGTATATGCACGATACATAATATAAGAAAAATTGAGCTAAATTATCATAAGCGATATTTCACTCAATTAACGGTTAATCATTCAGAATCGATCCTTATGTAAATGCGCATAACCAGGTTAGATGTTGAAAAATATTCGGGGGTCGGGGTGGGGGGGGGTAGTAATGCATTCGGTCCGGAGAACAAAAAAAGAGGGCGCCAAGAAATTGGATTACCATTGCAGTATAACATTTACCCTCCGTTTAAGAGATCTTTAAAAATTTATTAAAAAGATGCGTGAAAATATGCACATGTTTAATTATTTTTTGCCTCTATTATCCTTACTAGCATTCTTAAATGGGGGATGTCCCTTTGTTAACCACCCCCGCCCAATACACACACTATCATTATATGAAGAAGTATTGGACGAATCGTATCATTGGACCAAACGGCATTGGACGAATCAGCATTGGCCAATTGTTAAGAACTGATCTGATATTCCAATCCGTTCATAATTTCAAGGAAATATTCCGACCAATGTCTCATCAGCGCTTGGAATGTCCTTGGCGGGTCTGCCTTTCGTTCCGAAGGAGGAGAGGCCGTGAGAATGCGAAAGATTTCCTTCCCCGAGAAGAAGCTGGAGATGGCCACAGGAATAGTTACCCTTTCACCCCGTACGCCGTTCAGCGCATTGCCCGTTTCCGGGGGTTCAAGCCCACGTTTGTGTGAGCCCTCCATTGGTCACAATGCACGGGACTACGGGCGATGGGGCAAGAAGGGCGACCAATGAGTAAAGTGAAAAAAAAACAAGGGAACTAACAAAGAATTCTGCACCGAAAACGTTTTGAGAGAGGTGAGGAGATGAAAAGGAAAAAGCGAACGATAAAGAAGTGTGTGTGTTGTTCCCTCCGGAGATAGCGCGCCTGACTTTCTTGAAAAACGTTCGTGTCGCTCTGAGATGGTGATTGTGCACCCTATAATGTGAGAACGTCGGAAAGTCAACATCTGGACCTGATGCTCATCCTGATGATCTGATGATCGCAGATGCCGACAGACTGAACGCTAATCCTACCATAACGCTATAGCGGTCATCTGTTCCTGCTGATGTGTGTCCTCAGTCCCTCTTCAAGTGCCGCCGAGCAGACCTCTTCAAGTGCCGCTGAGCAGAACTTTGATGGCTTCGACAACGCTGGCAGACACAATTATGGACTAATGTTCTCTTGACCTTCGTTCCCTGATTACGTGAGGACCAACAACCGCCAAGGACACGATCACAATAAGACATAGCAACTGATCCTGTTTTTCATACGCGCATAACAAAGTTCTAATGAGTGTTTAAATTAGCTCCGCGCGTAAAATTAAGAGACAGAAGCAGCAAACGCAGATAGAACTGCAATCAGTCATGGGCAAGAGAGAAGGCCTTAAGGATTTTTATCAATTTTGTAAAAGAGTTAGTTAAATTGTAAGAGTCAGCATGAGCTCTAATTCAGGAGAGGAGAGTTTATCCGTTGTTCGAAGCCCTCTCCTAGGTTTGTAATAATTTCCAATTATTAAATCATTTTGTTTATAGTATAAGGATCAGCCTTATTTTGCTAAACTGCACTGATGGCATTATTCGTATAAAAACGAATAATCATGGCCAACATAAGAGATTAAATAACGCAGATGTACGATAAAAAAAATTTAGAGGGGGAAACAATACGTTGTGACCCCCCTAACACAATCATCATTAGACGAATCTTCCGGGACCGTCAACAAGCAGATGGGAGACATTCCAATAAAACCCAGTTATCGAATGGTGCTTAACAATAATGCTGACATTAAGTTAATTTATTTTATTTAGTGTGAACATGAGAAGCACTCGAATCTCATAAGAACTGTCGTACCGTCAACAGCGCAATCTCAGAGTCTTCCCACACACTCCTTGCACTCTCACACTTCCTCGAGCGCTGCACTTAAATAGATTTGGTTTCTTTGCCAATATGCAGTGAGAGCATATGCTGAAAGTTTAGATATGTAACTCTCTCTTCTCTAATTCGCTAATCATTTCTGCACATTTAGTTTAGTACTTTTGATTTGAAACTCTTGATATGCTCTGCGCATATTTCGCTTCGAAAGTTCATACTAAAAAATTAGAAAGGGAGAATCTAAATTAAAGCTTATCTCAATGTACCAGATATCTGTGCACCAAATTTTTTCAACCCATTTATCTATTATCTCATCTATTCATCCCAAAACGTAAATAATAAGAATAAAATTTCGTTCCAAATTATCCAAATGCCGCCATTTCAAACTTGCCGTGCCGTAGAACTGTTACAACACAAAAATAAGTCAACAGTGAATTGCACGAGCTGTATCTGTAGAATCCAAATTCATTTCCCGTGAGACGTTTTTTAATCAAGAACTGTTGGAATCAGAGGGCGACTGATTATTATCTATCTATTTCGTACTTTGTACTGGAGACCTTATACGTCAGGTAAAGGCCACAACTAAGCAGAAGTGCGTCTTCTCATCGTTGCACGTGGCGTGGGTGTCTCCTGACGAGGGAGTGCTTCCGAAAGATTTATGTTTGCAGCCCACCTCTGATAAGATTGGCTGCAGTTTATTCTTCTTTCAGCGAAATCCAAACTGAAATTTTCTTATTCCTCTTCACTGCCTTTTTCCTATTATCTCCATTAACATATGACGCATTGTGTGTAGGTGCTTTTTTTAAAATGCTTTAATTTCTCTCTTTGTTTTTCCTTGTCTGTTTTCTTTTTCCATAATTACAATCCTTTTCATTTCCTTCTCCTTTAACGAAATTACTTTCTGCATCCTTCTCGCTCTTCCTGTTCAAATCCTTTCCCTTTCTTTCCAGAATTCCTTTAACTTTCATTTTGCTACATTTTGTTTCATCACCTCAAAAGACTTCTATTGCACTGGTTGGTGTTTCAGTTGTCTTTTTAATCACTTTAACATTAAATTATAACCGGTGTTATGAATAACAATCCCCAGCTTTCATAAACATTTTTCTCCTCTCTTATGAAGTAAAAGAAGTTCCCCTATCTCATACTGGTAATTCCTCTCATTCTTTGCAAAATAATATAAAGTAAAAGAAGTTCCCCTATCTCATACTGGTAATTCCTCTCATTCTTTGCAAAATAATATAAAGTAAAAGAAGTTCCCCTATCTCATACTGGTAATTCCTCTCATTCTTTGCAAAATAATATAAAGTAAAAGAAGTTCCCCTATCTCATACTGGTAATTCCTCTCATTCTTTGCAAAATAATATAAAGTAAAAGAAGTTCCCCTATCTCATACTGGTAATTCCTCTCATTCTTTGCAAATAAATAATTGCCTTCTTAATATACATTGTTCCTTTTCTTACAGGTTTCTGATTAAAAATTTATAATTAAGGATTTAGTCACTTTCACTAAATTTTGTCTTGCTTCACTTAATTGTTCTTCTGGGAATAATCCTTTCTCAATTCTTCAGCAGAAGCAGATTCTCCTATTAATGAACTCTCAGGAATTTCAAAAGAGGAATATCCCATTTCAGTTTTTTTACTTATTTTCTCTTGCATGTAGTTCAGTGACTTCATAACAACGGCACTTAAAAATTGATTTATTTACAGCACCTATAACGAGGCTCAATGTTTAAGGTTCATTTGAGAAAAAAAAAATCTGCATTATCCTGCACTTCAGAGTTAATAAATTTTTGAACACTATTATGTTATAAGTCAGTGTGGATATGGAGGAAAAATTGTATTGATCCACCTGGCTCAAGACAATTTATCCTTTATACCTGCCTCGGCATACAGTACAATAATGTTGGAAACACTTATAAAAGAGAAAATACTTGCATTTATTGCAATACGCTTTTGTCGTCTTATAATTAGGATACAATATTAATTTTCGTCTAAATCAGTGCTGTCTAACTCTTTAAGACCGTGGGCCATTTTTTTCTTTTGCCAATATTTCGCGGGCCAAAAAAAGAATAGGATAGGATAGGTGACATGAACTGACACCTCAAAAAATTATTTTATTTTTAAGAAAAATAATAAGTAATAATAAACCTCAAAAACACCAAAAATTATTTTATTTATACAAAAAATAATAAATAATAATAAATTTCAAAAAAATCAAAAAAGTATTTTATTTATACGAAAAATAATAAGTAATAATAAACAAATATAAATTTTCTAACCCTTATCAAATATTTAATAAATTTAATGGGAGCATTGTGGTCGCAGTTGTTGGGCAATAATTTCTTTTACGTCCATATCGATATTTGTTGTTGCGAGCCGAAGTATATGTTCAAGTGTAGAGTCTTTTAAGCATTTCCGGAATCTTGATTTTATATATTTCAAATCAGAAAATGCGCGCTCGCAGATATATGTACTTCCGAACATAGAAATTATTTGGAGTTCAAAATCTTTAATTTTTGGATATTTTTCTTTAGGCAAAAGTTTGAACAATTCTATTCCAGTTTCTCTATTAGATGCAATAATTGGGTCGAACTGAAGGTCGCATAACTCCATTTGATATTTAGGATCTACGGTGCTAATATCAATATTTAATGGATTACTGAATAAATTTAAACTTTGCTTCAGGTCATCAAATTGAGAAAATCTTCTATTAAAATCTTCAATTAGGATATCTAATTTAGGAACAAATTTTTCAAAATTAATTGTTTTACTAAGTTGCTTCATTTCTTCGTAGAACTCTTTGCAAGTTTCAAAATGAATTAAATTGTTTTCTTGCAAATTTGACTTGAACAATTGTAGTTTGTTTCTAAACCCAGCAACATGATTATAAAGACATCACACGTTTTGATCTTTTTCTTGTAAGGATTTATTCAAGACGTTTAAATAATCTGTAATGTCTGTTTGAAAGCAAGTGAACATAAAAAATTTTCATCAATAAACCTTGCTATTAAATCTTCATCGGTGCCCACTTCTGTGAGAAAAAGATGAATTTCTTTTCGAAGTATAAAAAATCTCTTGAGGCATTATCCAGCACTTAACCAGCGAATATTACTATGCAAAAACAGATCGCTATACTCAAAATACAGTTCATCCAAAAGAGCTTTAATTTTCTGTGTGTAAGGGCAGAGGCGTAGGAACGTGTTGGCATCGTGGCAGTTGCCAAGGGCGCCGGAATCACAGGGCGGTGCTGGGGCGGCACGAGCCGTTCCACGATATCTGACGTTTAGGTGCAAAATAAAATCGAATGATTAGCCGCCCGTAGTTCGTTGAATTTAATATGTATTGTTTATATCGACGTATCATCAAGACAGAATATTATAGATTATCGTTATTTCCAACAAAAAAAGTTTTTTCCTTTTATCGGCGGACAATTACACCCCCCCCCCCTCCTGCACCGCGTATGCCATAAAGCAGCTTTGGGGCGCAATTTCCAACTGTTCATATTGCTTTTACAAATCATGCCGTTACAAAATAAAATTCTGTCACATAGGTATCCTTTTCTTTGGACAGGAGTTCATAATTTATGCATTGTATTGAATTATTACGTTTATAAACCCAGGAATTGTTCATGATCAACATCAGGACAGGAGCGTACATCATCACTTTGTTTCCCATCAATCGAGCGAGAACTGACTAAAAAAATTAATTTTGATAACGATTTTGCCAACAAAAAAAGTAGGAAAAATTAAAATACTTTAAAAAATAATTAGTTGCAATTTCTTTCGCAATTAATATTTATTCATATAACTGTATTAAATAATGACAATAAATATATATAATATAAATAACATGTGTATTTTTTATCAATAACTGAACATGGGCGGACAATCACAAATTTGCCAAGAGCGCCAAAAGCCTAGCTACGTCTCTGAATGTGAGGGAACGATTTCCGCCACGAATCAAATTGGTAATTTTGAGAACCTTTTCCATTAGGTCGTTTAGTCTCAGCGAAATGCCGCACTATGTCTCCCGGTGCACAATACAGTGCAGCATTCCACAATGCATGTCATATGCATGCCCAGTGAAAGCGATTCGTGCTGTCGTTAGATGCTTCTTATTTCTGCAGCTTCATAAAAACATTTGTTTGATGACGCCGCACCGCTCTTAAAAGGTTTTAGAAGTTTTCCGATCGGCTTAAGAATGTTTTGTAAACTTTGTAAAATGAGTAAGTTGAAGATTGCATATCAAGTAAAGTAATATAAGTTGACAAAAAATTATAAAGTGGATTACAGATATTTATTTAAAATTTCAAGTAAAACTTGATTTTGTTCGCGGGCCACAAAAATCCTTGTGGGAGGATTTTTTGGACAGCGCTGGTCTAAATAAAAAGTTAAAGAGGAATTTAAATGTTGAATTGATTTTTTGGGTGTAATGAAAATATATGACATTTGGCGTTTTTATTTATTAATGTAATGGAATCTAACTGAAACAATGGAATTCTAACTTTCAGACCTTTTTGCTGATATAACTACATTTAAAAAAAATAGACATTCCGGAAAGGGGTTAATTACTTTTACTTTATTGATATTATAACCATTTTATATGAACATTCTTTGCTAAGTATTTAGTCAATCGGCGCCTCTTGATTTCTTGGGTTCACCTTACCTTTATTTGACCTTGAAATGTAAGCCGGATCTGAAATTTTAACGTTTCTGAGAATTACGGGCCAGCACCCCCCGCACCTATTCTCACCATTCTTGCTCACGTAGATCAAAATGTCACCTCTGATCTTGGGGGGGGGGGGGGGAGGGCTATCAGAATCAAATTTTCACAACGTTACTTAGATGTAACGCACTAAATAACCCTAACATCAATTTTCAAATATATTTTACTTTTGATCACGCGGACCGTCGGATCCGAAATTTCGCAACATTTCTCAGATGTACGATCCAAAATACCTGTAGCCATTAATTTTCAAATTTCTAGCACTTGTAGATCGTGGTTAGATCGAAATTGGCAGTTGAAGGACATGTCGTATCCGACATTTCGTAACATTGCTGAGGTCTACGACTCGAAATGCCCCTAAGCACTAATGTTCCCGTTTCTAGCTCTTCTAGATCGAGATCTGACCTTGAGATCTGACCTTGAAAGATAGTCGGAAATACAAAATGCTTTATACACAGGTGAAACAAATTAACTGTTAAATGAAACTATAGGTATATAGAAATCAGGGCCTAACGTCTAAATTTAGGATAGGTTTACACCACTGATGGCGAACGTTTTATGTGCGCGCGCCAAAAACTTACAATTAATATTTATCGAGTTGCTGACGTACAGGGCAGTTTTTAATACATGAAAGAAATTAATGAAAAATTAATTATACAGAATATTACTGAGACAAGTTTAAAAATTAACATATAATTTCATAAAAGTGTGCTCTAACTTGTCATAAAGTTTGTCATATAAAAATCAAAATCAATTATTTATTAATGAGATTTTTGCTGTTCTATATTGGCTGCCAAATGCTTTATATCAGGTTTATATTTCGTCACTTCTAGTAATACACACGCCGAACTAGATTTATCAGATATTCTATTTCTTAAACTGTCTTTTGTAAAATTCATTTCGGAAAATAATGACTCAAAAGCATATGTAGAGGAGAAAATTGATAATATAGCTGTCGCTAGTTTTTTTGAACTAAAGGTTTCGGGAATGACATTCCAAGTTCTCATTATTTCCTCATCAGCATTCTTTTTATATACGCCCAATAATCGATCATTTTCAATTATTTCCAAGTCATTTCTCAAATCGACAAACTTCTCTTTCCGTATAGAACTGGATTGAAAATCGATTAATTGCATTTCTATATCTTTCAAATTTAGACACTCGAAAATCTCCAAATTGAGTTTATCTGCTGATGTTGTGTCCGGATGTAAAACAAATTTTGATGTTTCTGCAAATTGCCTGAACTGTGTAAATCTTGAAGAAAATTCGTTGATTATCGACTGAATAACTGAAGAAAACTCTTGGGTCAATTTAACTTGATCTGGTTTATCATGAGATTCTAGATCTGCAAAGAATATGTTTGTATTTGGAAAATATTTTAAGGTGTTGATGAATATTTGAACGTCATGATTGAAAATTTGTAATTTAGCTTCGACTGCTTTGATTAAATCAAACATGACAATAACTGTCTTGTTATTATTGTTACCGAACGTATATAGTAGTCAAACGGCATTATGAATCAAATGTTAAACCTTGCAGTTTAAACATTAATTTATTACATTAAAATGCTAAACTTGCAGTTTAACATTCAATTCATTTAAATGTAAGCACAAATCAGTAAAAAAAACATTAATTTGGAAAGCCATTCGACGTCCCGTAATTGATTATATGTTTCAATGATTTTCTCATTATGTAAAAAAAGTCTAAGTTCATCTAAACACTCAACAAATCTTTGAAGAACTTTTCCAAGACTTAACAATCGGATGTTTTGTACATAAGTAAACCATTTATACTGACTTTACTTCATTTAATAATTCTAGAAATTCTCTTTTAAAGCATGTGCAGATATAAAATTGACCAATTTTGTTTACAAGGCTCATAACATTTTCCAGCTACTTCAAAGTGGCCTTTGCGCGTAAAACCTGCTGATGTATAATGCAATGACAACCCAGAACTTAATGTCCAATATGTTCGGTAAACACATTTTCTTTCCCAGTCATACTGCGAGCACCATCAGTAGTTACTGATACAATTTTGGAAAGATCAATTTCTCTTTCAGCGAGTGCATTTACAACTGCGTTGTAAATATCTATTCCTTTTGTTGTTGTTGCTAATGATGTTAAACTGATCAGTTCTTCTTTGATATTATTCCCAACAAAATAACAAATTTGCTAACGAACTGATCCAGTTTTGTCAGTACTCTCATCAAGGCAGAGAGAAATTAATTCAGAAGAGTTTATATCTATTTTTTGCTGATGAGTTATATTTTTAGCCATTTCCTATGCAAAACCTGGCGTCTCAATCGGAAAACATAAACATACAAATTGTCAAAACTCGTGAACTGTCAGAAAACCGGTATTTAATATTGGAAACACTGATTCTCCGTACGGTCGCAAATATAACAAAACAATCAATGGCCGCACCAACACCATCACAAATTTTTCAATCGCATACACGCACAACGCTAACGGTGCGTAAAAATGGTCACATTCAATTTTAGACGCATCATGTGATCAGATTCGCCTTCTAAAACCTTCTCTATTTCTGTGATGTCGACTGACGCAAGGAAAAATCGTATTTGTTTCTTTCGTGTAAAACAAAATTCAACTTGTACATATTGTAACAATTAAAAGAAATTGCATAATTTATAAGCGCATAAAAGATATCACCTGTAAATCGTTCACGTGCCAGCAAAATTTTCGACCGTGCCACGTCTGGCACGCGTGCCATAAGTTCGCCACCACTGGTCTACATCATTGCAAACCATCAGTCGAAACTTGAGAATACAAATTTCCTGGAGGATATGTATTAATCACTATTGATCCTCTACGCATTCAAAAGATGTTTGCAGTTATAATATTAAAAAGAGGTTCCGATGTTTGCAGTTACAATATTAAAAAGAGGTTCCGATGTTTGCAGTTACAATATTAAAAAGAGGTTCCGATGTTTGCCTTTATAACTTAATTTGAAAACTCTAAAAAATTATTAAAATATCCTAAACAATCAAAATAATTTTTATAACGTCGTTTAGTATGAAATATATAATTCTAGAAATAGGCTTGAAACTTGTTGTCCTGTAACATCCATATATTCCTTGTTTCGTTCTGCATGTCAACATTGATGTCAAATTTAAAAGAAAAATTGTTTTGACCTGGATGAGATATAAACCCCTGACCTCCTGATAACATTACTATTCATTCTCTGTATGAAATCAACATCGACAAACTTTTATTCTTATCTGTTAGAGCAGTGTTTTTCAGACTTTTTTGACAGCAACCCACAATGAGAAATACATTTTACATCGCGATCCAGACTGTGATATTTTCTATTCTATTTCATTAAAAAAATGCTGGTCGCGATTCACTAAAATTGCTGATTTTACAACCCACTAATGGGTCGCGACCAGCAGTTTGAAAAACGCTGTGGTGAACGATTACATTTCCGATTCCTTGAAGAGATCGTTTATTTATTGCAGAGAGACCTTGCATTTCTGTTCCTGACAAGAATTCTTCAAAAGGTACGTGCATTAAACCCTGAGAAAAGTAAGCTGTTCTATGTCCATCAACAATTTCAAGTAGAAACTGCCACTAACATTAGTGCAATGGAATCCATCTAGATGGCATCTCAAGGGAAGAGCTTAATGCTCAGAGTGCTGATACCAACACCTCAGTGAATGTGAATGGTGACAGGTCAGAAGTCTCTCTGAGGCTAGATGTTCATCATCCGAAATCGCAGCTCAGGTGGACAGGGTGTGGTGTTATCCGCACATGGAATTTCGGCTTATTTCAAGTTACAGCTCGTTCCTAGAGTCCCCCAAGCACGTACGTAAGCACGGAATAACAATAAAAAGATATTACTTGTCAAAGAGTGCAAATTTCTTCTCACTGTTATTGTGGACCATTCGATTTCAATGAAAACCATTAATAAAATAATCTATTCTCATCATTCATTGAGACACCAAATCACCGTTGATGTCATTGAAAATCGTGATGAGTCGAGTACAATATTATTAGGAACTGATCGTGTGGCATTATCAATCAATCCCGTTTCCATGTAAATAACAAACGACTTGTGTTTATGCGAAAGGGGCCAATTTGGGGTAGAGCTCATTTATTACAAACTAAAGAATGTCTCATATCCTGCAAGAGATTCCATCTATTATGAGTGTCCAAAATGTATCCACAGTCTGTTTGAACGTTGCCTGTGTAGCTCCATTCGATACGTTCGAATTCAATTGTTCCGCCTTGCTGAGAGATGCACCAATGCAACAATCTCCATCTTTCTGCAAGAGAACGATTTTCCTCACACATTCCCGACAGATTCTCCTTTTCGAGCTTTCGAAGTCACTTAATCTGTCACCGGTAAATACGTCTAATACATGATAGTGCAAAGTATTACTTACATGCCTCTACCAGCCCAGACTATCACTAAACTTTGTGAATAGATAGATACGTTGAATTGACCTCCCACAGGGCGACAATAGAGATCTCATTAACACGATTTCGCAACCTACATCCGTCTGTATTTTGAGGGCCATATCCCACACTGGTGTTATTCTTTTCTTGTGCGTGGTTCTCGTCTCTAACTGTTCTCATCCATTTTTCCCATGGTCTCCTTCTACAACACACATATACAATCCATACATTAACTCCTTCCAAGTACGGGAATTTGAACGATGAACAATATGCACCTATCTTCGATTTATTTCAACACCTTCTTCCTTTTACCAGTCAGCATTTAGTTGCAAAGAATCGCAGGCGAGATTTCTTTCTTTGAAGAAAATATTTAGGTGCTCTTTTTAGAAGCATCAAAAATATTCGTTTCAAATGCAAAAGTTTTCTACAAAGAATTGTAGGGAAGATACACTTAAACAGTGGTGGTCACCTAAATGCCAACAGAGCGTTCGTTCAATACTAGATCTAATAAAATAACAAGATTTCCATTATATTCGAAGAAAAGAAAAAAAAACTTTTTTACATAAGCACACAGTGTTTAAGGAGTTATTTTAAATTTGTCTTTTGATTTCCGGATGCGAGTGAGAGAGCATATAGTCTGCAGTTTCCAAGTTCGAGTCCCACATGGGCCAGCGTTGAGATTTATATCCGTAAAACTCCCCGCCATGCCCTTCGTTAGTAGGGGACACCGATGGGCTGGGAAAGGCCGTGGTCGTAGAATGGGACGTAAAGCCTTGATCTCGTGTGCTCTGGGAAAACCATACTCTGTGCATGTTAAAGAACATGATGGATGGCCTTGACGGTAGGCCACCATCTGTGTCGTAACCGCTCGGCCCAGCCTTCCCCTAACCATCTCTAAACCCTCTGGGTTCTTGTGACCTGGCCATTTAGTCCATTGAGCGCAAAAAAGTGCCCGTCAGAGGTAAAACAACACAACTGGATACGAGCTGCTATTACATCGTGCAATTCGGATTAAATTTCTATAAACGCAAGTGACGAAATTGAAGTAAAAAGAAAAAAAGTATTAAAATTTTATTTTTAAAATTATAAAAAAATTAAAAAATTATTAAAATTTTTAAATTTTAAATTCAAAAATTTAATTTTTTAAATTAAATTAAAAAGAAATCATAAAGTGATCAACATTTTGCTACTTCGAAAAATCAATTGTATAAATAATATAATAAATTATTTTTCATTTTTTGGAAAATACGTAGCACATATCGTCCTCGATTCATATCCATCACGTTCAGTTACTTCTCGTGATTTTGATTGATGTCCATACTTTCCATTAGAATATAACCTATTAGTTGTTATGGTAACGACTCTCAATTATTAAAGTCAATGGGAAAGATGGCGCGAGCTGATAATGCAAAAAATAAGGATAGTGTAAATACAAATGCTATTTTATAGATTAATAAAGAATTCTGCAGTAAAAGTTATCATTGCATAAAACTAGGAGTATTTATTTCTGAAAGGAAACAACTTGGATGAAGATCATTTTTCACGCTATGACCTGGAAATCACCTCCTTGAGAATAAGTGTGCCTGTTTTCGGATGGTATTGAAATCTGTGAAATTTATGAAACATGTTATATATGGAAAATATAATAGCCTCGTACACGAGTAATAAAGCGCCGCCTGTAAAGCTTTGGATTTATCTACTGTCCAACAGTTTTAACTTTCAGAGTAAACAATATAATACGCAAAACATTCCACTAGAATGCATTTGATACCTAAGGCACGGACTGCATCTAATAGGCAACAGGTAGAATTTCAAAAGCAAAACTGAAAAAGTTTAATAAAAAAAATGCTAAAAATTCTTAGATAAAATTCTTTTATAGCTACAACGGAATTATTTGGTTTTCCCTATCATTTTAGGCATTAAAGGCTAAGGAAAATATTTTCCCTTGAGAGAAATCGGCCTCTTTCGGTGGAAAACGATCCCGCGCAAAATGTTAAAACACCTACTTCAGATTCTGTTAAACAGATGGAGAGATTCAGAATTATTTTATAATGCATGCCACATATTTTATTAAACAGTGGATAAACAAATTTCTCTATTCTTTCAAATTTTATCTTTCACCTTATTTATTATTTAAGATGCAGGGGGCGCAGGGGGAGGGTTAAAGTTACAGTATTATAGGCTAGCTCGAGATGTCAGACTCCATAGCACACTATGGCTCCCGTGAAATTCGTCCGCATTCTCCCAATTTCCTGCACAGCGTCTGCCCTGTACCCAGATGATTGGTTTAAAAATCAGATTCCCACTTGTCCGTGGCTTCGTTTCGACACAAATTGTGACAGCTCGCGTCTCACTTTTAAACTGCATATTCTGTTATTTCCTGCACTAAAGGTTATTTTTGTGAGTACCGCATTTTATCACAGTTTGAACACGAAGAATTTCTCGGTGTTGCAGATGACATTCATTGCTGACTCGGCGCGCGCTCTCAGAGCCCGTGGGAAATGATCAAGTTATTTATTTCGTCAGATTTTGCCATTCTGTAATTCCCGACGTACTTCACCGAAAGATCTCAAATTTCGTAGACGGGTCTCCATACCTGACCCCATGTTGTCTTATAAAATCGGGTCACTAGCAGTAATGAAACGCCTCAATAATGCCTTTGGAAATATGGGGAATCTAACAACGGCAGAGGATTTAAATTCTATTTTAGCCCTTTACTTTCACAGTTAGGGAGCAGTAAATGGCAACAATAAATTTGACAGCGATTCTCGTTTCCCGTATGAATAGCATTGTAAATATGTTTGCTTCTAGCAAGTCCCCCGTTTGGACTTTCGACTTGCAATTTGGCACTGTAATCCGAACCACAACCAGAAACATTCTCTGAAATGTTGAAGCCCCTACGTTGATTTTCCGATGAGTTATGGCTGCCACGGGCACACAGACAGCTTTTTTATTATATAGATTACAAATTATAACTTTTTTTTAATTAACGTGAGATAACAGTCGTATTTGTAAAATGCACCAAAAATAAATGATTCTTCACAGTTTGTATGTCAAAAGATCTTCACAAATGTTGACATAATATTTAAGTATGAATTTAATTAGATCGAATTCTGGAAATATTTCTTTATGGTTTTTCATTCATTGTACCTAAAGACTAATTTTAGAGCATTTTTTCTTCTATATAATAAAAATTCTTTGTCCAATGGCGGCTGCTCATTAGGTGCCAGAGATGTCAGCCCCACCAAAGTTTCTATCATATATATACTAAAACATTAAACTCCGAATTAGAATAAATAATTAAACATTTTACATGGGTATTTGCTCTCTAAAATATCTTGCCCATTTTATTTCGTTTCAAATAGGCATTTAGTGAAGTACTGTCTTGCTCGCCTTAAATATCAGCGCGATAAGTCCCCCCCTCCCACCCAAGACTCTAAACCCCACACCAAAAACCCTGAAACTAAATACTGGGGTACGTGACTGACATAAGCTACAATATAAATATGGAAATTTTATGACACGTACATATATACGTACAGTATGTTCTTTTCCAATCCAATCGATGTTCCTTTTTTCACCGAGGACGGAATTGTGATTAGCGGAGGAAAACCTCCGACGTTCCGCACTACCATCCGAGCTGTTACCGCTCCTGCATAGTTGGTTTCTCAGTATATAACATTACACTGGTCCTACCTATTTAGAAACTCACGAGTCGCCACTGTCTTTGCCACTCAGAATGATTTAAGCCTGATATGGGACATCTGTGTTGAATAACGGACAATCAGAGGTATGCACCTGTTGGTGATAGACATTGAATAAATACAGAGGATTTTCCATTTTCTCGCAATCTCAAAAGTTTCTTAACCATCCCAACGTCAGAGACCATTCCGCAGTTTATCGCGCATCGACCATCACCAGTATCTGTCATAAAACTCACGAGATAATTAAACTTAGAATCGTGTTCAAGAACATGGAAATTCAAACATACATCGGTAAACTCAAACGTTCATCGCTTTCGTTTGTATCTGTTTTATCATCAAACCTAGTCTATTACCAGTTTCGTCAAGAGAGCTAATGAAGAGTTCATTTCATCAACATCATTTGCCAAAAGGGCCAAATCATCAGCATAACCCAAGTCATCTGATATATAGAGAGACGATTGTGAATGATTAGCTTGACAGGGGATGACGCTAATTCTAATTGTGATGCAGAACTGGGAGAGCTCTGAAAATATCCACCTAAGGTCATTTGGGTCGTAGATCTCGGGAAAAATCCGGAACTTGACCCCCAACGTTTTAGAATGTAGACGTCGGAAACTTTACGAAATTTCGAATATGGAGGGTCCTTCGAGGTCAAAGGGTCAAATTCATATTTATCTGTATTAGAGAGCTAAAAATTGGTTCCTGGGGGTATTAAGTGCCCCAGAGCTCAGAAATGTTGGGAAATTTTGCATGTGATGGGTCCTTCGAGGTCAAAGGGTCAAATATAGATCTACGGGTGTTAGATGTCTAAAAATTGGTGCCAGGGAGTATTTGGCGTTATAGATCTCAGAAATTATGTAAAATGTTCAATGCGATGGTCCTTCGAGGTCTAAGGTCAAATTCGATATAAGAGTGCTGGAGAGCTAAATATTGGTGAATAGGCCTAAATCAGGCAGCAGAACACACAAAAAAGAGAAAGTTTCAGATCCATTGTCGCATTTAAGGTCAAATAAGGATCTGAGTGACGAGCTAGAAATCAAGAGGTGACGAAGGCACCGATTGGCTTCTAGCATTTTCACGTCCCTAGATAATTTAAAGCCCCATTCATTCCCTTTATAATGAATGACGAAACAGGAAAGAAAAATGACCGAATGTAGCTTTGTCGTACTTCAGTGGTAATGCTAACCAACCGCTGCAAACCTTACAAATCTACACATGAATCACTATTATTATAATGAGCCATCATTACGTTAACTGACTTATCGGGAATGCCGTATGATGATGAACTCCAAATTACGGCGGTCAACAGAATCATAGCCTGTTTAAACTCCGAAAAGCAAATAAACATAGGTTTTCGAGACCCGAAATGTTTTATAAGAATCCATCTAAGTGAAAATATTTGTTCTAATGCAACCTTTACCACTTCTGTACCGATAAGTTCATCCGAAAGGTGTCCATCAAAGATTAACAGAACCTGGAACAGCACGTAAACCAATACCCTTATAATTATCACAAGAACTGATTCCTTTAGTGATATTCTTAGGAACAACAACTTTACCACAGTTATGATAATATTCAATATTACAATCATCTGACAATATAATCATTCTCAGTTCTAAGCATGTAAGCAAGGGTGATTTCAGCTATTCCTGGTAAGTTGTGCAGTTTTAATTTAGAGATAGCTGAATAACTTCATAATGCGATGTAGGGCAAACATTAAAGCCAGTAATATATCTATTCTCAATAAAAACAATGATAGTAGAGCTAACTTCCTTAGAACCTTTCTGAAAAGCTCAGCCCATCTAACAGTAATGGATAACTCACTTTCAATAGCCTTGCCCTCCTTATCCCTCAGTCGCTATATACCATTTTATTTTCTCCTACTCAAAAGATTTGCAATATGATACAACTTTCTTTTGTTCGGTGTTCTAGCAGCTTGCTCTGCTTTATCAAACAGACTATGAAGCCATAGATTCTTATTAGCATTAAACTGATCATTTGAACGTTTATTAATCTCAATATAATGCTGTTAACTAAGAACAGTTGGGTGTTGATTTTATTCAGTCCTAAACTCTCATCTTTCGGAAATAAGTTTTGCAATCTTATCACTAAAATGATCCTTTTACCTGTGCTCCATTTTACCGAAAACAGTGCGGTTGGTTTCACGAATATCAAATTTAAAATGGCCCCATTCATCCTCAACTTCAATACTAAATAAACCACGATTGTCATATTGGGTAACCTTTCATGGTAAGATTTGGCTACATCTGAGTATTTCAGAGCTCCAATGTTAAAAGCTATTTTTGTAATCTTAGCACAACAGTTCTTAAGTTTTAGTTGCAAGACACTTTTAGCAAGACAATGGTCATATTCAATTTCAATTCCCATATAGGACCCAATACTTAACAGAACTAATCCATTTGTTTTTAATTAATATATAATCTATCAAATACCTATACAATCCATGAGTTGACCGTTTAATGTGTTTATAAATATCTCGCTGTTTCAAGTAAATGTTAGTTATTATCAAGTTTACTTTCCGATAGAAGATTTTAACCTTCACGTCTTTAAAAGAGAATATTTAAGATTATATTTAAGCATCTTACATTAACCTGTCCTTTGGTCTCTTGCAAGCTCAAAATGTACAGCTTATACCACTGGAGTTCCTGAGTGAGTGGATCAGAGAGTAGTCGCTGTTAAAACCCATCACATTCCACATTGCTCTAGAGCAGAATAGCTCCAAACTACGACCTGCAGACCACATCTGGCGAATAAAGATTGGAAATTCGGCAATCGAAGCAAATAAGCTTCTCGCAATCACCAATGTGGTACACCGGCCGTCCAACAATTACCAATATGACCCTCCGGCCTACCAACACTCACCAATGTGTCCTTGCAAGCCTTCCAACAATGACCAATGTGGCCCACCAGCCTTCCAACAATTACCAATATGACCATCCGGCCTACCAACACTCACCAATGTGGCCCACCAGCCTTCCAACAATCACCAATGTGGCCCGCCAGCCTTCCAACAATTACCAATATGACCATCCGGCTTACCAACACTCACCAATGTGGCCTGCAAGCCTTCCAACAATCACCAATGTGGCCCACCAGCCTTCCAACAATCACCAATGTGGTCCGCCAGCCTTCCAGCAATCACCAATGTGGCCCACCAGCCTTCCAACAATCACCAATGTGGCCCGCCAGCCTTCCAGCAATCACCAATGTGGCCCACCAGTCTTCCAACCACCATCAATGAGGCTCAGCAGCCTCCCAACAATATCACCAATGGGCCCACCAGCCTTCCAACAATGATCAATGTGATCCACCAGTTTTTCAACAATGTGTTGCCTACCTATAAAAAAAGTTTGAAGACCTCTGCTTTTGAGAGAAAATCTTTAGTAGGTTTCTTGAAGAAACTAAGTTTATCGCAAACGTGGGAGACAAATCCTGTCCCGTTTATTAGGAGTTGAAGCTACCTTGATGAACTCAGACAATAATGACGTTCGTTATGTTACTAACTATGAAACACTATTTCAACCGTTTGCATAGCAATCACATCATTGCTGAAGATAAGCACGTACTCTGGAAAACAGTTTTCGTCAGCATGCCGTCGAAGGAATACATGCATTTTCGATCGAGGCCTGTTCACACGTCTACACTAAATATTTTTACATCAGATACATTAATTAAAACGTTAAGAATTATGCGTTTATATAAACGTACATGCACAAGCCCCCTCCGAATGTTAAAGATTTTTTATCGAATGGCACACTATTTTTAGGCTAATTATTTTCAACGAATCCGCTTGGAAAAAGCTTGAAGTGAAATAGGTTATTGTAAAATCTTTGTTTGTTTTCTGAACGGGAAGAATCTCTTGAAAAGAACCTTTAGGTTATAAACATAGTGATGATGATGGCTCGATGAAATGGGACATTGTTGTCTGAGAGAAGTAGTATCAAAATAGGACCACTTTCAGCGGTTTTTAGTTCTTTTTTCGTAGAAAGTTTTCCAATTAGGAGTTTGGCCGATTTAACCCGCTATTCGAAGTCAGGAAAACAGAAAATTCATATGGTAGTCAAATTCGAAAAAAAAAGTTTCAGAAAAAGGAAAGTATTTTCAAATTTCAATCTGCTCCACGTTGAAATTCAAAATTTAATCAGCTCAGTTCGTTGTAGTTGAGATCGCTACAAAAGTGTAGTTGTTTCTGTAATTTAAGGAACAAACAAAAAAATCAAAATTTCCGATGATGGAAATGTGCGTAATCATCAGTGCTGGAAGTAATCCGGTACGCACAGGTACACCGTACCGGCAACAAATTATTTGCCAGTACTGCTTACCTGTAAAACATTTTTCAGTCGTGGGGAACGTAACGATTTGTTTCACGGCTTAATTGTCCTTTCAATTGAGTAGCTGATTTGATCTTTGATTTGTCACCCCGTTTTCACAGTTCTGCCTCTGCTGGCAATTAAGACCGAATGCAGACAGCTATGGCGAATGTGAGCTTGCATTGTCTTCCTTATAAAAGTAATGAAAAAGGAACGTAAAAAAATGTAAGATGAAAAAAAAAAGCGATTTCCATTTCCTTCTTATTCGAAAAATTTAATTTTTCATCTTTATTTCACGATTTCGGACCCGGACGAAATGCCCCCATTTAATCATTCTTACAAATGGGCTACAGTAGGGAGCAGTAAATATTTACTGTGAATTTTACAAATTAAGTTGTTTTCCCTAGCCATTTAAAAAAATAAATAACTGGTCGTCAGTTTCGCCATTTCCTAAACTTCTGAGGGTTCTAAAAAGACAAGTATTCAGAGTACACACACACACACAGAGAAAGAGAACGCACACGTGGAAAAATATTTCAACCATTAATATTTAAAAAAACGAAGTTTAGTGTATGTTAATTTGTTTTTCACAATTGCTTTTTTAAATAGGTATAAAATATGTGTTTCACTTACATCTAATTATCAACTTTGACAAAAGTAATGTATTTATTTATTTCTAATAATTTTATTTAAAATTATTGTAAGGTATACTACACCTCTATCTAATTTTTTATTTATTTCTTCCTCCATCACCTACCACGAATATAGCTTTGGACGAGTTTTTGTTTTTTCAACGAAGCCGAAATCCACGAATACAACGGAATCTGAAAGTATTTAGTCATATTAATATTTATTTCCCATTAAAAAACCCTAAATCATCCGTTATTTGCCGAAAATAAAGGGAGAAATAGAAAATACATAGGTACGGTAGCTCAAAAAAGTATCCGAACACTACGGTGGATTACAGAATTAAGAAAAAATATCTGGCAACGATTTTTTTTAGAAATTAGTGATCTGGCAACCTTCGTGTCACGTGACACGAAGGTTGCCAGATCACTAATTTCTAAAAAAATCGTTGCCAGATATTTTTTCTTAATTCTGTAATCCACCGTAGGGTTCGGATACTTTTTTGAGCGACTGTACTGTAGTTTCGTCCACACACACATTCCACACACATTTCATTGTAAAATTCACAGTAATACCTATAATCAAGCTATGCGTGATTTCCATACATAGCTATGCTTTGAAGCGTACCGTACCAATAACAAATAAAACCCACTTTTACTACTGGTAATCATATGAAGTACGTAAAATACGACGCAAGATTACGATATGGTATGCCAATGAGGGGCTTTCTGACAACGATTTATGCAAATACATACAGGAAATAAAAAAATGCAACACTTGCAAAAAGTTATGCAAATGTGACGAAATTTAGGGAGGCGGAATTATATGAAAATGCATGGAAATGATTAGATGTTCAGGACGATCGAAACGATTGGACAGGCGCGAGCTGACGTAATAGGTGCATAGCAGTCAAACACAGACAAAGGCAACCAAAGCTCCCTTGTTGACACAACGTTGTGGAAATTGTTCTACACCACTAAAGATGTCCTTACGCAGACGTCGACAGCCGTTCCAACAGTTAACAAACTTTGAATTGAATTGAAAGAAACTCAACAAATGAATATTCCTACATAGATAATTACTATGCAGACTCATTCAGTCACAAGTTAAATATATATATATTTTTTTTTCCTTTTTTTATAAGAAATCAAACATATCAATGTCTTTTAGATATGAAATTAAAAGCTTGTAGAACTTTCTTTTCAGATTTTTGTTTTCAGGTTCCAAAATGGTTTTAAATGAGAACATGTTAACATTATACTTCTTTAAGTTGGAGAAGTATTTTTCTCTTTCTGTTTTATATTTTTTACAATGAAATATTAAAAGTTCAATATTTTCATATTGATTACATATTGTGCAGTTAGGAGAGTTTACTTTTTTCAAGTGAAATAAAAATGGTTTTGTTATTGCAGCATTTACTTTTATTCTTAGTATAATAGTGTTCTCTTTTTTGCTCAATCCATAGTTTTTAAAGGTTGTAATTTTATTTGAAATGTTATGTCTATGAGTATCTATAGCAGTTAAATCATACCAGTTTTGTGTTTCTTCTAGTAATTTTATTTTATTATTATTTTTAATTATGTTTATAAATATTAATGATTCCATAGTGTTATTAAGATATATTGCATCTTTTGCCAATGTATCAACTCTTTCATTGTGTTCAATACCAGTGTGAGCTGGCACCCATTGAATATACAATTTATTATTATTTTCTATGTGTTGTTTTGATTAAAATAAGGATATCATTTATTAGAACTTTAAAATTATTATTTTTTGGATTTTGAAATATAGTATCAATAGAAGATTTGGAATCAGTAAAGATTACAATCTTTTTACCTTTAAAGTAAAGTGCCCAATGAATGGCTAATATTATAGCAGTTAGTTCTGTTATAATTATTGGATTTAATTTATTTAGTTTAAATTGAAATTCATAATTTGTTATTGGGCAATAATATGCTCCAGATGAATTGTTGTTTTCAGCATTCACTGAACCATCCGTGTATATGTGTATAAAATCTTTGTATTGTTCTTCAATGTAAAGTTCCGCCAAATTGTTTAGGTTTTCTTTGTCTATATATTTTTTAGATATAATTCCTTTAACTTCAGTTTCCAAAATAGGGAAACAAAACTTCCAAAAAGGAGCCAAAATTTGTTTGTCACCACTAAGATTATTTTGTATAATATGTTTTAATTGTTCTTTATCGTTAAATAGGTTTATAATGTTATCATTAAAATTTTCATTTATTTTATCAATGATTGGATGATCATTGTTTTTTAATACTATTCTAAATAAAAGATTATGCAAGAGATTTTTTTTTTATTTCCAATGGAGGTATGGATGTTTCTGCATAAATATTTAATTTATTTGTATTTTGTAATAAACCTAAACAGAATTTTAAAATTTTTATTTGTATATTTTCTAAAGTTTTATAATTTTTTTTTGTTAAGTAATATATCAGTTCAATTCCATAAGTAAATTTGGGTAGAATAATAGAATTGTATAATAATAGTAGGTTTTTTTGATTGCATCCCCATTTTGAGTTGCCAAGAAATCTTAGAAAATGATAAAGCTTGGTTGCTTTGTTTTTAGCTTCTGTAATAAATTTATTCCAGTTCAATTTTGAGTCAAAGTGAACTCCTAGATATTTAAAATGATTTACGATATTTATATTTTTTTCATTTATTTTAATTATGAAATCTCTGGTAGTTTTCTATTAGGGTGAAAGTATGAAATGACAGTTTTTTCATTTGAAATTTTTAGATTCCAATTTTCACAGTAATTGTTTACTTTTTTAATTGTGTCTTGTATTCTTTTTTGTATTACATCTATATTTTCATGGAATGTCCAGAAGATTAAATCATCTGCATATGTTCCAAATTTTGTTTCTGGTTTAAAAATTTTCTGAATATCATTTAAGTATAGGTTAAAAAGAAGCGGGGATAATATATCTCCTTGTACAAGACCATTTAGTAATTTATTTGATGTAGAAGTATTATTTCCTAATTTTACTTTATAAGATCTCTTTCTAATAAAATGTAAAAGAAAATTATAAATGTTACCACATATTTTTAATTTCCTAATTTTATATAAAAGTGCGTTGTGATCTATCGAATCAAAGGCCTTCTCAAGATCAATTATGACAACTACCAAAAATATTTTCTTTTTTTTTGTAAATTCAACATCAGAAATGAAGTTTAACAGAAGATCCTTGGTTGACCTTCCAGGCCGGAAGCCAAACACATTCCTGTGAAAAATGCGTTCATGTTCAAAAAACCAGTTCAATCTGTTTACAATCATTCTTTCGAATAACTTGAATAAATTTGAACTCAAACAGATTGGTCGATACGATTCTAGTACTTCATATGGTTTATTAGATTTTTTATAAATATCATGTAATTTTCTAGCCAAATTGTTGGATAATTATTAGTTGTCCAGAAATTGTTAAATTCTTTTAGTAGTTTTTTTATATATTTAATTGGTAGATTTTTTATTAAATTATTTGAAATTTGATCTGGTCCTACAGCTGTATTCTTTTTTATTTTTTTATAGCAAATATTAATTCATATAATGAAAATGGAAGATTTATAAAATCGGTTTTATTATTATAATATGTTTGATGGAAGATATTTGAGTCATTATATAATTTGTATAATTTATTGTTTGGTTTATAGTGTAATGTATTGAAAAATTTTGCTATTTGTTCTGTTGTTTCTTGGATTGTTAATTTATGTTTTAATGCATAGTTATATAAAGGGTTTATTGGTTCTGTTTCCTTTGTTAATTTTTTATATATAGACCATAAATTTTTTGTAGATGTTGTGGGGGATAGTTTTTCTGTAAATATTCTCCAGTTTTGTTTCAAAATATTTTTGATTTTTTTATTGATAGCTGCTGCTAGTCTATTAAAATTTTGGCATGCAATAAATGTTTTTGTTTGTTTCATATGTCTTTCTGCTTTTCTGCGGATTGCTATTAGTTTGTTTATAAATATAGTATGTATATTGTTTACTGGTTTTTTTTGTTATTGTTGTTGTGTTATTTTTTTTATTATCCTGTATTTTATCAATTAGTGTAGTGTAATCCAAAGTTTCATAATTAATTTTGTTTAAATCTTCCTTAAAACCTTTCCAATTAATGGAGTTTATTTTTGGTTTCCTGATAAAAGGATCATTATAGTAAATGAAAATAGGTCTATGGTCACTACCATAAAACAAACTTTGAGTGTGGAATAATCATCGGCCTTAGAGAAGCTGGTTTGTCATACAGAGATGTGGCCAACCTTGTTGGCCGTAATCCCAGCACCATTGTACACATATAGCGTTTGTGGGTTCAAGAAGGATCCAGCACATGCCGACAAGGATCAGGAAGATGATGTATGACCACGGAGCTAATAAAGACCGCCATTTGTGGCGCATGGCATTGCGAGACAGATTCGCGACTACAACGCAACTGTAAAGGGACTGGCAACAGATAATACATCGAATACCTACCAGGCGGATGGTAAACAACAGGCTTCTGCAGTTTTCATTGCAAGCCTATCGTCTGGCACTGCGTTTGCCCCTCATATTTGCCCATTTGCAAGCACATCATCAGTGGTGTCGCCTAGACAGAATTGGAACGAACATGAGTGAAGTACCGTGGTGTTTGGTGATGAATCTCGTTTTTGTCTTGGTCAGCACGACGGTAGACAGCATATTCGTCATCATCCAGGGGAAAGGAACGCCACTCAGTGCGTGCAACATCATCACACAGCTCCAGCACCTGGTGTCTTGATGTTGGGTGCCATTAGTCGGACATCTCGATCAGAACTGGTCATCATAAGGGGATCTCTAACTGACCAATGATATGTTACCAACATTTTGCAGCCAATGGCTCTCCCATTTGTTCATCAGCATCGAAGCTTTAACCAGTAAGATAATGCCCGTCTCCACACAGCCCACATTAGTCTGCAATATCTGCAGGAGCAAAACGTTCAGATACTATCATGGCCAGCACGCTCACCAGACCTTTCACCTATTGAACATGTCTGGGACATGATGGGCCGACCGCTCCAACAACACCCAACAGGTTCGCCAATCACTGTTTCTGAAATGGAACAGCGACTTCGCGCTATTTAGCGTTCTATCCCTCAGGAGGACATTATAGAGATGTACGATCGCCTTCACCGCCGTGTTTATGAATGCTTTGCTGCGTGTGGCGGTTCATCATACTAATTACACCATTTTACCGTGTAGAAAAAGTGGTAATTTTGCATATTTATTTTTGATAATGTAATCAATCGCACATCTCAGTGTATGCTAACAGCTACCTGCGTTTCAATAAAATGGCACTAATCCTCCAGGTGTTTCAATTTGTTTTCCTGTAGTGTACTTCAAGTGTTAAAGAGGGGTTTTCAAGGATGTTCTCCAGTTCTCCTGTGAAGTGCGAGGCGTATTTGTCGAGATCGCAGATTTGTTGGGTATGTCTATTAGACATGTTTTTGAGAAAAAGCGCGGCCGACTGCACGCAAGCCAATTTCAAGCAGATGCTACCAGATTGTTTATTGCCGGTCGTTCAGTAGTGAATAGATTTTGGCAGAGATTCCAAGAAGGACAAAGTGCATCCAGATAATTTAGTAGTTGATGATGATGGACAACAATTGCAAAGGACGCCGCTATCTGGTGCTATGCGTCCAGAGGAGAAGATTGTCAACAACACATCAATTGTGGATCGAACCTTCTAGCAGCGAATAGAAGAATAGTGTTAACTGCTACCACAACATGCTGAAGACTTCATGAGGTCTGCTTTATGCTAGGTGACCAGTGGGGTGCCGGCCCCTGACCAAAGACCACAAGAAAGAAAATCTAAACTGATGCAGACATCATGTCGACTGGACCAAGGAGAAATGACAGTACGTGCTTTTCGCAGATGAATTGAGAATTTCCGCCACAACGATCTGCGACGCCAGTTGATACGGAGAGAACCAGGAACACGCTATCCTGTCACGAATATCTGTGAATGGGACGCCTATGGTAGTAACAGTGTCATGGATTGGAGAGGGTTATTTTTGGGTGACTGCAAATCTTTATGTATCTCCAACAGACTATGTTAACAGTCACAAGTACGGGGATGAAATCCTGCACACCTTCGTAAAAACGTATGTTGGTGCAATAAGTAATACCTTCCTCCTACAGAACGACAATGCTACCACAACATGCTGAAGACTTCATGAGGTCTGCTTTATGCTAGGTGACCAGTGGGGTGCCGGCCCCTGACCAAAGACCACAAGAAAGAAAATCTAAACTGATGCAGACATCATGTCGACTGGACCAAGGAGAAATGACAGTACGTGCTTTTCGCAGATGAATTGAGAATTTCCGCCACAACGATCTGCGACGCCAGTTGAACGGAGAGAACCAGGAACACGCTATCCTGTCACGAATATCTGTGAATGGGACGCCTATGGTAGTAACAGTGTCATGGATTGGAGAGGGTTATTTTTGGGTGACTGCAAATCTTTATGTATCTCCAACAGACTATGTTAACAGTCACAAGTACGGGGATGAAATCATGCACACCTTCGTAAAAACGTATGTTGGTGCAATAAGTAATACCTTCCTCCTAGAGAACGACAATGTCGAACCCCACCATTGTTGCCTTCTCGATTGCTATCTAGAGAATAAAACTACTTGACGTATACTCCATGCGTCTATTATTCTATTCTCTAGACAGTGATCGACAAGGTAATAAAGGTGCAGGCGGACATTATCAGAAACGTATTGGGTTGCCAGCCACGTCTCCCGAATTTAAATTAGATGTAATATACATGAGATGCTCTCGGGAGACAGGTTGCTCTTCGGAATCCCATTCTTGCAAGCCTTCAGCAGCTTCGACGTGTTTTGGAGGAGCAAATGGAGATTGCTACCCATGACCATGGGTAATAATCTCCATTTGCTCCTCCAAAAAGTGGTGACCACACTTCATATTGATTCACATGGGCTATTTCAGTTGACCTTCACATTTTTACCATGTGTCTGCATTCATATACAATTTTGGGAATGAGAGGTTTCATTCCATTTTTCGTGCGATATTCTTACACAGTGTTCAATGCACTTATTGTCCAACTCCCATGCAGCAGATCCAATGGGTTTTGAGCAAAACCGAGTGTTCAGATTGTTCCATAATTTATGCAAACCAGTATATAATAATCATGCAAGGTATCATTTTGAAAAAGTTTCCATTTGACTCAAAACTGTCAATTGATGAAAAAATAAGATAAAAATTTCCCTGTAAAAGGATTTCTTCCAAGGTGGAAGGAAAATATGAATTTCAATAAACGAACTATAATTACCTTTGGATGTCCATCTGTTTACCTACAAACCTTCAACTTTTTTAACTTTAGAGAAAAATTGAAATTTTATTGATGTGTATATAAAACAGTGCACTTTCATATGATAACCACTAGCAAAAACTAATAATACTAATCCCTCAAGGATCTGTTTGTAATAGAGGTCTGACAGGAGCCTGTCAGTTTCTACGACATAGTAGAAGCTCTTGTGATGAAGGCGAGGCCTCAGCAGAATGACAACAAAAAGATCCATGCCTGACGCAGGACTCGACCCCAAGGTCCCTTTGATCAGTAGCCAAGCACGCTAACTGTTTTCAGCACTATTATTTCACCCAGTGACCATCCCCCGATGGACGCTGGGAAAATTACTGTGAAGATAGTGGTTTAATTATCTGGACATTTTATTTTGATTTCGCTTTAAAAAAAACACGAGGAAATATATTCACTTTTTCTCCATCTGTCTGCCAGTAGTAGTCATCGAAATATTTTTTTATTTCAGAGATAAATTATAAATTATTTTCGGATTGGATAGGTATCGATGAAATATTACAATTCTCACTTTCTAAATCTACTAATAGTTATAATCTAACGGTGGAAATTTTTGAAAATTGTAAATGAAAATTGCAAACGGTGTAATTTATACTAGAAATTTGTAATTTTGGTGGTGGAATGTGAATGTCAAATTTTCAATTGACAACAATGAGTTGACCCCTTACGCTCAGGATGCGCGGGAAATGCTAGTTGGAAAACTCTTTTTTAGTTGAATTGGTACTAATGAAATATTATAATTCGCATTTTTCAAATTCTTAGATAGTTTTAATTTATATGGCTGGAGGTCACTAAATATGGAAATGGCGTAACTTTAAACGAATTTTGCAATTGATCTGTTAATGGTAGAAAATGTGAATTTCCGTTGTACAGTGTCAAGAGATATTCCACTGACAGCAACAATTTGACCCCTTTTCTCAGAAGGGTGTGAGAAAAGAAACGTTTAAAATTCAGGGAATAAAATACTTTTCATGTTGCATAAGGCCTAATAAAAATAGTAATATTTCCATTTACTCCATTATCCATTACTTCGAATTAAAATTTTTAAGGAGTAAAAAAGTAGGTAAATGAAAAGCTTTATTGCCTTTAAAGACGAGAATCCCAGATGCGGCAGAGGCGGCACGCGTTCTTCTGGTTGAAACATAGGTACAAATAAAATATAATCTACATTTTCTAAATCTGTTATTATATAGTTTAATTAGGATTTTCACCGTTGAACCGCACTAAAGTTGGAAAAGGGCGCAAATTTGAAGAAATGCTGTAAACAGACTATTTTTTTTTTGTAGAAATTGATGGTTTAGGTAGTAAAGTGTGGTGCTGAAGGGACTTGCACTGTGATTAAGAGATTGCTCCACTCCCTTAAGTGGAGAAAATTCATCAGTTTCGCTATAAGAGATAAATGGTTTGGGATGGGATGTTTTACTTCTATATCACCAATCGCCAATAAACAAAAGAAAATAGCAATGATAAAAGAGAAAAGATAGAAAAAGGGAAAGAAATTGACATCGCAGTATCGAGAACAAAGAGGCACCTTATACCCGTCCAAGTTTCGAGAACGAGTAAAATTTTATAATATGCGGCAAAACATACATTGATTTATCCATAGTAACAATGTTTAGAATTTTACAAATTATACGTCATTAAATATGTTATTCAAAATCATAACTTGAAGCCTGATAATTATTTGACAGCACCCAACAACCATAAAGGTAACAAAAGGAAAGAGACATTGAAATTTACAAAAAAAATTCGAAATTACCAATATGAACTATATATTTATTTATTTTATTTTTAAAGAGAACTAAATTAATTTAATTTTTAATAAACTTTAAAAAATTATTGTAAAATTTTAAATATAATGATGATTTGCAACAATTCCAAAGGACGCCGCTATCTGGTGCTATGCATCCAGAGGCTACAAATTTTAGTAGCTAGAAAAACAAAATATCATTTTATTATATTTTTATGTAAAAAATGTAACCCTGTATGTACTCCTCAGTGACGATGCACAGAACCGGCCAGGTCCAGCGCCTAATGCCCGACTTCGCCTTCTCGTGGAGCAGACCGTTAGTATCTTTCAAAGGAGATATTCTCTTTTGGAAAAGAACGGAATGGGAGGGCTGCTAGTTCAGTGTGGCCTACTGATCTGATCATATATGGCAACCTTTTTCTTTTTTTTTCACCATGCTGAGGAGTGGTCAACCATTTATACCTACTAGACTAGACTGGTTTATGGATTTGAGCTTGATTATGGATTATGGACTTGCTGCATTCGTGGGCTTCTGTTGAGGGAGAATCTGCCGCGGTGTTTTCTGTTTGATTGTAGGTTGCCGCCCTAAGTGAACATAGGCACAGGATACCTTATGTCAGCTGGTGCATAATCCTTATCAGAGACTATCGCAGGTACCTGAATCTTCACTTAGCTAGTTGGGCATCGCCAATCCTAAACTGGAGTAATTTGTCTCAGACAAGTCATATGTCTCTTGAAAAGGTCCACTTGAAAAGGTGGTGCCTGAAGTTTCTACCAGCATCGGTGACTTCATACTTTAGCGGAGGAGGAACAGGTTTCTGCCCCATGCCTGCGATCAGGGGGCTGTTTGATATTGTTGGCCCTGCCTATCTCTATAAACTTAGATAGTTTTTTTAAAAATCCTAGTTTCTTTAAAAATCCTACTAATCATTTTCTCTCTGCAGCAACGTGGGAAGTGAGGACGTTACACAGAGATTATTCTCTTCAAGTCTTCACGCTGGAATTCCACTATACCTAGTTATTTTTAAGTATACATCTAGATATTCTAGGTGAGATACTTAAAAATAACTTTATATTTCTCTTTACAGGGAGGGAGGATGGAAAGCATCTCCAAGGTGTAGGGTTGCTTCTCAGCAGACACACCAGTGATGCTCTTCTAAGATATGACTGTGTTAATGAAAGATTCCTTACAGCAAAATTTGAAACAAAAATTAAAAACTTGATTGTCATCTGTTGTTATGCCCCTCACGGGAATCTGATGAGAATGAGAAAGGTACATTTTACAGCCAGCTTCAGGATATTTTGAATTCTGTGAATAAAGGAGATATTACCCTTGTTCTAGGTGATTTCAATGTCAAAGTTGTTACTGACTCTGATCTTTGGGGAGGAGTGATAGGCACTTTTGGTATTGGTAGTTCCAATGGCAGTGGAGAACGTCTTCTACAGGTAAGTAAACTTAATGGTTTCCAAATAACTAACACATACTAAAAAACTAGGACATTTATAAATATACCTGGATTTCACGTGATGGGTTGCACAGGAATATGATAGATTATTTTGTTATAAATTAAACGGATGAAAAACAGCGTGAGTGTAAAAAATAATAGTATTTAACAATTATAATTCTAAAATAATATAATTTATTACAAAACTATGAATCAAAACATTTATGCAAACTCAAAAAACAAAAATCTAAATCAGTATAAAAATAAACCTGCAATCTATAAAGACAAACCTTACCAATTCCTAAACAAACTAAATATAACCATATAGCAAATGATAATCTCTCCCTACAGAAAAGTTGAGATCAAATCTGCTTTAACTAAACGAAACTTTTACTGAGGTATAACCTCCTCAAGTATCCAAACCTTCTTTTTCTTGCCACTCCAATAAACATAATTAACCTCCTTCGCACACATTACATAAAACACTTCTTCTTTAGATTATCTTATTGTGTACAGATTGAAACTAGCTACGTTTCATTTCACATAAAATATTCCTAATTTTCAGATCTTATTCCTTATTTTTCTGTTAAGTTCGTTCGAAGTAGTTGGTGACGTAATTCTCACGCTGTAGTTCACGCGAGCATCAAGACGATATATCATATCACAAGTTCATTGTAGTACGTTCATCTGTCGTAACAATATTGTAATTAACAGCAAATGGGCAAGTTCAGTTATGGATACCAGATCATACAGGGGAGTCCAAATTGGGTCTGACCAATACCTGCTAAAACGTGTCTTGCAGCTGAAGCTTAAGAAATGTGCTAAGGTTAAGAAAATTACATTCAACACTGAAAGTCTGAAAGATCCAGATATAGCCAAAGCATACCATAATAGACTATTTAGTAATTATGACAATCGTGGTTTCATTACTGCTGAAGTTGAGAAAGAATGGGATCTGTTTAAACAGGCTTTTCTTGAAACCAACAGTACTCTTTTGGGTAAAAGAGAGCAGAGGAAACAAAATTATTTGAGTGATAAAGCTATCTAACTTATTTCTTTAAGAAGGAAGTACACAATATGAATCAAGATCCTACTAGTCCTAGAAGACAGCATTGCAATGAGCTTTAAAATAATGTAAAGGATCAGTTAACAATTGATAAGAATCTTTGACTTGATAACTTGGCTGGCAAAGCAGAGGAAACAGTTAAAGAGCACAACATCAAGGGGTTGTACCAGATAATTAGTATTTTGTGTGAGAAGAAAGAGACAGGTACACAGAGATTGAGAGGTAAACATGGTCATGGTAAGGTGATTGAAGGTGAGAATCTTGTAATGGCTAGGTGGGCTGAGCATTTCAGAGATGTTCTAAATAATATAATTATTTCTATTCGCGATGTTTGTAATGAGGATAGATGCATTACTGGCTTCAATGATGGCTCTACATCACATTCCGAAGTCGCTTTGGCTATCTCTAAATTAAAACTGCATAAATCCCCAAATGTGGATGAAATCACCACTGAAATGCTTAGAGCTGGTAATGTTTGTGTTGTCATATGGTTGACTCAAGTTTTGAACATTTTTTTATGAAAAGGTTCTATTCCTAAGGATTTTACTAGAGCTATTATTGTCCCAATTTTTAAAAAAGGCGAGCGCAGTTCTTGTGATAATTATAGAGGAATTAGTTTACTTTCTGTTCCAGGTAAAATTCTTTGTATGATTATATTTAATAGAATTAAGAATTTGGTTGATGGACAACTGCGTGATGATCAGTTGGATTCAGAAGTGGTAGGGGATGTATTGATCAAATATTTTCACTTAGGCAGATTCTGGGAAAATATTTAGAGTTTCAAAAATCTATGGTTACTAGATTTATTAGATTTCAAAAAGGTTTCTAACTCTGTTGAGCGACATAATTGTGGTTGATTGTTAGATCATTTGGAATATCTGATCAGTTAGTTGGTGTAATTAGAGCTCTCTATAATAACACTGAGTCATGTGTGAGAGTTGGTATGTCTTGCAGCGATTGGTTTAGCATTGCTAGTGGAGTTAGACAAGAGTGCATTTTGTCTCCTTTCCTCTTTTGTTTGGTTATTGATTATGTTATGCGAAATTCTTTAGAAGGGAAAGATTTTGGCTTTAAATGGTCAAGAGATTTCAGAATTTCTGGTTTGGATTATGCAGACGATTTGGGCCTGTTGGCTAATGAATGTGGATGACATGAATTATTTCGTTAGGCTGTTGATGAAACTGATAATAGAATAGGTTTCGCGATAAACAGAGAAAAAACTAAATTGAAGAAAATTGATCAAGCAGGTGGTGCTTCAGTTGCTTTGATGGCTGCATTTTTGGGTAAGTGTCTCAGTTTAATTATCTTGGGAGCTATGTAACATATATTGGTGATGTGCGGTATGAGATAAATAGAAGAATAGGGATTGTCGTTGGGATTTTTAAGACTCTATATAGAGTATGGAAAAATAGGCGTATACACCTGAAGACTAAAATTAGGCTGTATAATAGCTTGATTCTTTCTAAGGTTAGTTGTGGTAGAGAAACATGGACCATTTGTAAGCAGGATAACAAGAAACTTGATGCCTTTGATTCTAGATGCTTACGCAGTATCTTGGGCATTAGGTGGTTTGACTTTTTAAGTAATGACGATGTTAGATGGAGGAGTCATCAACCACTTTTAAGCAACATATTGTGCAGAGAAAGACTGCGTTGGTTTGGCCATGTTGCCCGTATGGATAGCTGCAAATTGGCAAACAGGATTATGAACAGTGTACCTAAGGGTTTCAGGAAAAATGGGGAGACCTAGAATGCGATGGGCTGACAATATCAAACAGGACTTTGCTAGAATTGGGAATTGGTCTACAATGGCCAAATGCAGCAACTGTAGCCCAGAAGTGACACGTCTGGAGAGGAAAATTACACAATGTGGTTGGACCTCCGCAACCCATGGCTGCATGAGGATTTTGTATGCATGCATGCATGTATGTATGTATGTATGTATGTATGTATGTATGTATGTATGTATGTATGTATGTGTGTGTGTATGTGTGTGTGTATGTATGTATGTATGTATGTAAATGGTAGCTACGTAGTCACTGGAAGGAGAGCTATGCATCAATCCCCTGTGATGATGCATAGAACCGGCCAGGCCTAGCACCTAATGTCCGACCCCGCCTTCTCGTGGTGCGGACCGTTAGTAACTTTCAAAAGAGATACTCTCTTGTGGAAGTGAACGGAAGGGGAGGGCTGCCAGATTAATGTGGCCTACTGATCTGGACAACTATGGCTACTTTTCTTTTTTTCTACCCTGCTGAGGAGTGGTCAACCACACAGGGTCCTGGTGCTGACCATATAAACCTACTGGACTAGACAGATATATGGCTCTGAGCTTGATTATGGATCCTGATTTTGCTGCACTGGTGGACTTCTGTGGAGGGAAAATCTTCCGCTGTGTTTTCTGTTTGTTTGTGGGTTGACAGCCCCAAGTGAATAGATTCACAGGATATGTTTATCAGCTGGTGGATAATCCTGAGCAGAAGTCATCGCAGGCACCTGAACTCTTTGCTTCTATTGGCATCGTCAAATTCTACATTGGAGGAAGTCTTCCAGTGTAGATGGTTTCAGCCTTTAGTAGTGGGGGAACGGGTCTTTGCCCCATGTCTGCGATTAGGGGGCTGTTTGATATTGTCGGCATTCCCTCTCTCAATAAACATAGTTTCTTTAAACATCCCACTAACCATTTTCTCTCCATAGGTAGTTGGAATGTGAGGACTCTGCACAGAGCTTTTTCTCTTGATGTCCTCACACAAGAATTCCACCGTTATAATTTAGATATGCTCGGCTTGCAAGAGACCAGATGGACAGATAAATGTCAGATTCTTAAAAATAATCTTAAATTTCTCTTTTCAGGCAGGGACGACAATAAGCATCACCAAGGCGTGGGTCTGCTTCTCAGCAGACACGCTAGCGATGCTCTTCTAGGATACGAGAGCATTAATGAAAGGTTTCTTACAGCAAAATTTCAGACAAGCGTTAAAGACTAGAATGTTATCTGCTGTTATGCCCCCACTGAGGATGCCGATGAGGATGAGAAGGATAGGTTTTATGAACACCTTCAGGATATTTTGAATTCTGTCAAGAAAGGAGATATTACCCATGTTCTTGGTGACTTCAATGCCAAAGTTGGTACTGACTCTGACCTTTGTGGAGGAGTAATAGGCCCTTTTGGTATTGGTAGCTGCAATGGCAATGGGCAACGTCTCCTACATTTAAGTAAACTCAATGGATTCAGAATAACTAACACTTATTACAAACACCGCGACATACATAAGTACACATGGGTTTCACCTGATGGGCTGCATAAGAATATGATTGATTACATATTAATTAACAGCAAATGGGCTAGTTCTGTTAGGAATACCAGGGCATATAGGGGAGCTGAAATTGGATCTGACCATTACCTTGTTAAAAGTGTGTTGCAACTTAAACTTAAAAAGTGTTTTGCTAGGGTTAAAAAATTTACTTTTAATACTGAAGCTCTGAAAGATCCAGTTATAGCCAAAGCTTACCATGATAGGTTACTTAGTCATTATGACAGTCATGGTTTGGAATCATGGTCATATGACAGTCAAGTTGAGGAAGAATGGGATAATTTTAAATAGGCTTTTTTGGACACTAGCAGTACTCTTTTAGGAAAAAAGGAGCAGAAGAGACAGAATTATCTGAGTGATAAGGCACTTGAGCTTATTTCGGAAGGAAAGAACTGCAGGAATGTCTTTAATCAATACCCTACTAGTCCTAATAGAAAGCATTACAGAGAACTTAATAAACGTGTAAAAGATCAGTTAGCTGCTGATAAGAATCTTTGGCTTGATGGTTTGGCTGACAAAGCCGAGGAAGCAGTTAGACAGCACAACAGCAGAGAGCTGTACCAGATAGTTAATGTTTGTGTGGTAGAAAACGGACAAGCATACAAGGATTGAAGGATAAACAAGGTAAGGTTATAGAAGGTGAGGATTCTGTCATGGCTAGGTGGGCTGAGCATTTCAGTGATGTTCTAAACAATGTAGTTAGTTCTACTCCCATTGTTTGCAATGATGATAGATGCATTGGTGGCTTTAATGTTGGCCCTATAACACAATCTGAAGTTATTTTGGCTGTTTCTAAACTTAAACTTCATAAATCCCCAGGGGTAGATGAAATTACTACTGAAATGCTTAGAGCTGGGAATGTTTCGGTTACCACTTGGATGACTGAAATTCTGAATATTTTTTATGATAAAGGCATGGTTCCTAAGGATTTTACCAGAGCTATTGTTATCCCTATTTTCAAAAAAGGTGATCGCAGTTCTTGTGACAACTATAGGGGTATTAGCCTACTCTCTGTTACAGGTAAAGTTCTTTCCATGATTGTGCTTAATAGAATTAAGAATCTGGTTGACAGTCAATTGCGTGATGAGCAATGTGGATTCAGAAGTGGTAGGAGATGTGTGGATCAGATATTTTCACTTAGGCAGATTCTTGAGAAATGTTTAGAGTTTCAGAAACCTTTGGTTCCTAGCTTTGTTGATTTCAAAAAGGCTTTCGACTCTGTTGATCGTCATAATTTGTGGTTGATTGTGGGATCATATGGTATACCAGACAAGTTAGTTAACATTATGAAAGCTCTCTATAATAACACTGAGTCGTGTGTGAGAGTTGGTAAGGCCTGTAGCAATTGGTTTAGCATTACTTCTGGTGTTCGACAAGGGTGCATTTTGTCTCCTTTTCTCTTTAGCTTGGTTATTGATTATGTTATGCGAAATTCACTTCAAGGGAAAGATTTTGGCCTTAAATGGGCTGGAGATACGAAAATTTCTGATTTAGATTATGCTGATGATTTAGCCCTTTTGGCAAATGATGTTGATGAGATGAACTCATTCATTCGAGCTGTTGATGAGACTGGTAGTAGAGTAGGTTTGGTTATAAATAGAGAGAAAACTAAAGTGATGAAAATTGGTCAGGCAGGCTGTGATTCAGTTAATCTGAATGGTTGCAGTCTTGAGCAGTTGTCACAGTTTAATTATCTTGGGAGCTATGTAACAGATAATGGTGATGTGCGGCATGAGATTAACAGACGAATAGGGATTGCTGCCGGGACTTTTAAGAATCTATGGAGAGTGTGGAGAAATAGGCGTATCACACCTAAAGACTAAATTTAGGCTGTATAATAGTTTGGTTCTTTCTAGGGTTAGTTATGGTAGTGAAACTTGGACACTTTGTAAACAAGATAACAGGAAACTAGATGTTTTTGATTCCAGATGCTTACGCAGTATCTTGGGCATTAGGTGGTTTAACTTTGCAACTAAAGATGAGGTTAGGCAAAGGAGTCTGCAAACTCCTTTAAGCAGCATATTGTGCAGAGAGAGACTCCGTTGGTTTGGCCATGTTGCCCGTATGAATAATTACAGATTGGTGAATAGGGTTATGAACAGTGCGCCTAAAGGCCTCAGAAAGAAAGGGAGACCTAGGATGCGGTGGGCAGACAATGTCAAACAGGACCTTGTTAGAATTGGTGTGCAGTGGCCAGATGCAGTAGATGTAGCTCAGGATAGGCTTGCTTGGAGAACTAAATTGCACGGTCTGGTTGGACCTCCGTAGCCCATGGCTGCTTGAGAATGATGATGATGATGATGATGATGATGTATGTATGTATGTATGTATGTATGTATGCATGCATGCATGTAGGTATGTAGGTATGTATGTATGTAGGTAGGTAGGTATGACAATCCAAATCGTCTACAATTATATGGGGCCGTGAATGAGAGGAACCATATAATTTATCTACAATTATATGGGGCCGTGAATGAGAGGAACCAAATATTGTTAAACCCGATGAACGTGCTACAGTGAACCCATGATAGATGTGTCATTAATGCTCGCATATGCTTCAGCGTGACAATTACGTCATCAACTGATTGGAACAGACAGACACTTTGAATAACAGGAATTGAGGAGGAGAACGGAAGTTCTTATTTAGTAGAAAAAGAAGAACGTATTGTGTTGATGTTGTTAGGTTAGTGCTATGTGATTCTGAGTGAAAAGGTTGTTTACATTTCGTTCAAGATGAAGCCTAGTTCCACTGGTGATAAGGAGCCCAAAGGAAAAGTTTATTTTAGATTCTTTTTTAGGATGGATCATCGTACGATGCCTGGCATTAATAAGATGTAAAGAATTGTGAAGGTAACGATGGTATCACAAAGGAATTTCGACAGATATTTGCTTTGTTCGTTAAATGTTATGAAATAAAAAGTTCTACCTTCTACTAGGAGTAATATTGAAAACACTGTAATGTAAACATTAGAAAATTGGTTAAGCATAATAAATCATTCTTATTATGGTTTAACTTCATACTGATGAAGACAAAAACTTGTGTTTAGATAAGATTGTTTTATTTGTATGGTTTTATACCTTTGTATTCCATTATTTTATTTGTATTTATATATTTCTATTTGGTAAAGCATACTTTTACACGCTCAGTTTTCATCTATTAAATTCATAACATAAGATATATGTCTAATACTATAAAAATGTAGTGTTTAAGGTATGAATATTAAAGTAGGAAGAAATATTAAAGATTACTTTATATTTTTGTGAATTAGAATCAAATTATGAAGATTATTTTCATATCCAGCTCCCCATCTGCATATTCCATAGTGAAAAACAGAGTAAACCTATGCATTGTATAGTCCTATTAAATTTTTTTGTTACAGTTGGTAAGTAGTATACATCTTAGTTTTTTGTCGAAATGTTTCCATGAGTAATGCTTTGCAAGTTGAATCCAGATATACTCCTAAATATTTATAGCTTAACCTCTATTTGCACAGGACAATTGAAGTTTTGGAGAGAAAAAATTATCTAAAGACAATGTTGATTTAACTGCAGGAATATATTTATCATGTGGCAAAATCTCTTTAGCCCTACATGCAATTGTTGAAGACTGAATTTAAGTAAAATGTTATACTGGGAACATGATGTGAATTAGAAATTAGATGTCATAAAAATATAATTTTAGGGATATAATGGTGGAAAATATATCTCTTTTTATAAGGTTAATTGAATGTCAAAAGTTCTCAATAACACTCTAGTGTTGTTTTTCAACCAACTTCCTTTTTATGACCCTAAAAATCTGATATACCTAAAGAAAATGGAAAACATATGAATGAGAACAATGCAAAAAAGGAACAATGGGGTGTCCACTTTTTAAATGTATAAAAGAAATAATACCTGCAGAAGAAAAAGAAATAATACCTGCAGAAGAAAAAGAAAGAATACGGGGAATAGAGGTGGTGAATCTAGAAATCATAACAAAGTAGTGGGAGAGCAACTAGGAATATACCTTTATTTCTTCAAACAACTTTCAATCCAGTTTAACTTATATTCGTCTAAAAATTTCAGTTAAAGAAAAGTTTTCCCGACACCCATTCAGGATCCTCTCACAGTGCCCCTATGGGTCTCGGTTCTTAGGGACACTACCTTTTCCTCGTCCAACAGAACATACAATAAGCAATTCAGAATTTCTATATGCGTTTGAAAACAAAGTTCTAAACAAAAATATTAAAAACCTGTAAAACTTTTAGGACTGTCATCATCATCATCACTCAAGCAGCCATGGGCTACGGAGGTCCAACCAGACCATGCAATTTAGTTCTCCAAATAGATCTCTCCTGACTTACATCTGCTGCATCTCGCCACTACAGACCAATTCTAACAAGGTCCTGTTTGACATTGTCTGTCCGCCATCCTAGATCCCTCCCTCATTCTGAGGCTTTAGAGACACTATTTATAACCATATTCATTAATCTATAGTTACGCATACGAGCAACATAGCCAAACCAACAGAGTCTCTCTCTGCACAATATACTGCTCAAAGGAGGTTGCCGACTGCTTGCCCTAACCGATTCGTTACTTATAAAGTTGAACCACCTAATGCCCAAGAAACTGCGTAAACATCTAGAATCAAAAGCATCAAGTTTCTCATTATCTTTTTTACAAAAAGTCCAACTATCACTACCTTAACTAACCCTAGAAAAAAACCAAACAATTATACCGTCTAATTTTAGTCTATAGGTGTATACGCCAATTTCTCCACACTCTCCATAGATTCTTAAAATTCCCGGTAGTAATCCCTATTCATCTGTTAATCCCATGCCGTACATCACCAGTATCTGTTACATAGCTTCCATGATAATTAAACTGAGACACCTTCTCAAGAGTGAAGCCATTCAGATTAACTGAACCACAATCTGCCTGACCAATTTTCATCACTTTAGTTTTCTCTCTGTTTATCACCAAAACTATTCTATTACCAATCTCATCAACAGCCCTAATGAACGAATTCTTCTCATCAACATCAGTAACCAACAGGGCCAAATCATCTGCATAATCTAAATAAGAAATTTTGATATCTCCAGACCATTTAAGGCCAAAAACTTTCCCTTGCAGTGAATTTCGCATAACATAATAACCAAACTAAACAGAAATTGGTACAAAAGAGAACAAAACAAAAATTTACAAGTAAATTCACCCTTCTCGAACACCACAAGCAATTCTAAACCAATTGCTACAAGATTTCCAACTCTCACACACGACTCAGTGTTGTTATAGAGAGTTTTCATGGTTTTTTTAAAGGTAGCAAATATATATTTATTCATCATCATCGTCATCTCATAAAACACAGATGTAGAGAGATTTTATACATTTGACCCGCAAAGCTGATAGTTTATCTACAGGAAACACTGATGAGCATTAGTTTTCATATCTAAGTGAATATGGTGAAAGAAAAACACAAAAGTCATATAAATACAGGTTTTCTCAGGATTACAGATTAACAGATACTCTTTAAATAGTTTTTAACCTTTAACTTAATCTCACTAAAATTAGTTAGATATATGATTTCTCTTGGTAACTGGTTAAAGATATCCAGCATTTTATACTCTTTAAAATTTATACTGTAATTATTAACAAAATTCGGGATTTGAAAATAATTATTGGTCTGAAGTCTGGTATTCTTATCATGTGTAATTTGTACTTTATATGTGTCATTGAAAAGGTTGTCCAGAATAATGCCATATCTAAAGAGATTTTGGACTGATAGAATATTTAGGAATGAAAATCTTCCACTTGTGTTTCAAAAATTATCTCTAAGCTTGTATGGAAGTATATTTATTGCTATAGATCAGTGATTCCCAACCTTTCTGGACCATCGCCCTCTTTAGAAGAGAACAAAAATTTCAACGCCCCCTAGTCCATAATAGTTAATTTTATATGAAATATTAAAATATTGTTTCATATTATCTGTACCTAATTTATCTGTTTATTTATCTATTAAAAATCATAAAGCAGAAATTAATAAAACGACAACCAAATGTACAATAAAATTGTTTATTAAAATTTTAAAAATAAACACAGAATCAATAAGAAATAAAAAATAATGAGATAAACACAAAATTAATAATAAATAAAAAAATTAATGAGATGGTTGAGGCTGGTGGAGTGTTAACAATTTGTTAATGTCGGGTTCCAATTTCGTTAACATCAATCGCAGATCGCCACGTTCAGTGATGTGTAGTCTGTTCCTCTTCTTTGACAGTAAATTAGCTACTGCACTGAATCCACGCTCAGCCATATAGGACGAAGGAAATGCGATTAAAAACTTCTGGTCTGGTCTTAAAAACTCTTGGTATCCATTTTTGAATTAGTTAGTCGTGAGTTCTAAGAGTTCCTCTTCCAAATTTGATGATTCTTCAGTATCTGTGTGTGCGAAAGGATCTAAAACCCAACTCGGTATATTCATGTTGAAAATATCTTGGAAACGCTCCGTAAAATCGACATGAAGAACTTCCAAGTGTTGGCAGTAAGTAAGTAAATCTTCCGGTTTTGCAGAGACTGCTGATAATGTGTGAAAGTGGTTGTATTCACCTCTACCTAGATTTCGTTTGAATAGAAGGAGTTTTCCCGCAAAAGCAGCTATGACGTTTTTTGTTTTAATTAAATTCAACTCATCACCTTGCAATTGTAAATTAACTTGATTAAATATTTTAAACAGGTCTGTCAAATAAGCGATGTCATTTTTTGACGTAATCAGGTTTTCGCGCAATTTTTCGTCTCTGTCTTCAAGAAAGTCCAGTACTGAGTCAAATGGATTGAAAAAACGATTCAGACAAACACCTTTAGAGAGCCAACGTATTTCTGTGTGCAGCAGCAAGTGATTGTAATCTTCATCATTTTCATTACAAATCTTACCAAATAATCGGTCATTCAATGAATTGCTTCTAATATTATTGATTGCTTTAATAAGGTAATGGAGCGACGTATGCAGACGTTCATTCAAATTTTGCAACCAAATGCTGACAATTTTTTTGCAACCAAATGCTGACGATGAATAATACAATGTACAGAGAGTACATTTGGTACTGCTTGTTTCAAATGCGCTATGAAACCCTTATGATGCCCTGTCATTGCTGGAGCACCATCAGTAGCAGCAGACAAAATATTGCAAATAGGAATTTCTTTTTCTTGAAAAAACTTTTGCATGGTATTAAATATAGATTCTCCCTTTGTATCAGATTCCAAATTTTTAGCAAATAATAACTCTTCGTGAATTTTTTCTTCTTTTATAAATCGTACGTATTGATAAGAGTAGAGCTTCGTTATTTGGTAGAGTTGATTCATCGAGTTGAATGGAAAATTTGCAAGTCTTTAAGTAATCACATAATGATATTTCAACGTCTTTTGCCATTTAATCTATTCTTCTTTGCACTGAATTATTACTGAGAGGAATTTTTTGATGATATCTGACGGTGTCTTATGATGAAGAACAGTTTTTAATATCTCTTTGACTGCCGGCAAAATTAATTCCTCACCAATTGTGTGTGGTTTTCCTGCTTTTGCGATTAACAATGAAACGTTATATGAGGCTCGTAGTCCATCATCATCTTGTTTAGAAGACGACGCAAAAAGGTTTGACATAGTTGGCTGTTTTAAATATTGCTTTTCCAGTTCTTGAAAATAGGATAAATCTTTGTTCTTCTTATCAGCATGCATTTTATTTAAATGCTCTTGTAGCCTTGAAGGTTTCATAGCTTCATTTGAAAAACGTTTCGGCAAATTAAACACATAGGTAATGATTGGTTTGTAGGAGAGTACGTAAATCCATATTTCAAATACTCAATACTGTACTGCCGGTATTTCTTTTTAGATGTAGATTCAGACATTTTCAAATACAAATTAACTTCTCAACAGATTTATAGATAGTTATAAAAATAATGTTTATAATGACTTCTAACACTTATCACTCGCGACTATTTATCACGGCGAAGCACATAAAAATAATAAAACATTCCTAGAGCTATCGCTTTTATAGATTTGATTTTGTACACGCATTAACTTGTATGTTTGCGATGCCAGCGCACTTGCTCCGTAAACAAGTCATTTCAAGCTCCCATATTCTTGTCGAAACATGTTAAATTGCATGAACCGCGTGTTTGCCTACCAATTTGCAAGGACCTGTCACCGTCAATCTATTCTGAACTAAAACAAATTAGGTATAGGTATACCTAATGCTAATTTAAAAATGCTTATTAACGCGATAACAATAAGATAATTTATATAGCTAGATAAAATATTTATTCATGAAAACAGGTATTTTCAAAGTATTTTATTATATTAAAAAAATAATTATAAAAAAATATTAAATATAATAAATTTATTATTATTATATTATTATTACATCAAGGTTGATTTGCCTATCAGGACGGACACACATGTCCAACATAATAAGCCTGATATAGTAGTCCATATAAAGGTATTGAATGAGATTACAATTATTGAAGAAGGAACAACATCTCAGAATAACATGCAGACAGTAGAGGTTGAAAAGAAGAGGAAGTATGATCTGCTGGCTAATGAGTTGAGCCTAATTCACAAGTGTAATGTTAATATTGTACCTTATGTTCTGACGTGGGATGGTATTGTAACTATGTACCATAAAGCATACTCAAAGCGACTTGGAGTGGGAAAACATATTGAAGCTTATATCCAATCTGTGATCTTGAAGAGAACTTTTGAGAGCATCTCAGTCGACTTCAGACGTACCAGTACGCTAGTAGGCGGTAGCAGGGAACTTATTGTCCAAGCTGCAGTTGAAAAGCTGTACATGACGGATGAGGTAGTGGATGATCAGAATCACCAGGAAGACACCACAGAATAGAAGAGATAAAAAGGTTGTCACAGAAAATTCCATTAAATTCATTTATTTATTTGACCGTTCCTCTTGACTGCCTCAACGCCCCCCATTTGCCTCTGGATCCGCTACCGCCTCCATGGAAGGCTCCAGCGCCCACTGGGGGGGGGGGGGGGGCATCGCAACCGTTGGGAATCTATGGTATAGATGATTGCAATTTTTCATTTTTTTTAGGTTAGTGATGCCAGTTGTTCCATATTTTGTAATTCCATACCTAATTAAAGATTCACAAATTGCCTTGTAGACCATAAGACAAACGTCGGTATCGACTATGAATTGCAAATTGTAAATTTTAGCGGCGCGAAATCTGAGACTTTCACATAGCTTCAAAATGTGAGTGTTCCATCGAAAGGTTGAATCCAAATATAAATCCAGGTACTTAAAATTATCCACCAATTCAATGCTGTGACAATCACAAATATTTTTTATAAGTTTCGGATTTATATATGCAATTTATATTGTGAGTCTTAATTACGTGGATTGATGTTTTCAAAGTACCTAGAGAGTGGAAGATCATCCATTTAGTTTTATCGTTATTTTGATGTATTAAATTAATATTCAGCCATCTCACCAAGCGATTATAGTCATCCTGTAATTCTTTTATAGCCGCGTCCACGTCGCGATTGGTGTTTAAAATAACAGTATCATCAGCATAAAGAAATAATTTACTTTTTAAATTTAAATTAGTCATATCATTAATATACAAGAGTAACAACAAGGGTCCAAGTATAGATCCTTGTGGAACTCCAACATTTAATTTTCTCTCGCTACTTAATATATTTCCAATTTGGCAATTAGGCAACTTTGAATCAAAACGTAAGAGCTGTCCCTCTAATTCTATAGTTTTCGGGTTTCGAAAGAAGTTTATTGTGATCCAATGTGTCGATTGCTTTACTAAAGTTGAGAAAGAGAGCAGCAACCTTTTCTCCATAGTTCAAGGCTTTATTAACACATTCTGCAAAATTAGACAGTAGAGTTGTAGTACCTTTTCTCTTCAGGTAGCCATATTGCCTATTAGAAATAATGTTGTGTTTTAAGAGAAAGCTACGAAGAGTGTCATCGATGTACCTGTGTAAAATTTTGTTTACGATGGACAAGATAACAATAGGCCTATAATTCGTATAATTACTTTTAACACCACTTTTACAGATAGGTCTCAGTATTGCAATTTTTAAAGTGGAAGGTTATATCTATAACTTCCAGAAGTAATATTTAAGTTAAGTAGTTTAGCAAGATATTCTGTTAATTGATTCATGCATGCTTTTATATGTTTGACGTGTATGTTATGAACGCCACATGATTTGCGTTCATCCAAAGAGGTAATTATTTTTTTAACTGAATGTCCGAAATAGGTAGTATGTAAATGGATGAGCTCAATGGGATATTAAGCGCCAGCTTATAATTGTCATTTTGGGTTGGATTGCTCTCCCGTAATTTATCAACCATGTCTGCAAAATAATTTTTAAAATTCTTAGCAATTTGAGTTTTTATCAGATTTTTGGGCATATGATTAATTATTACATTATCTAGTGGCTTTTTCTTCTTTCCATCTAAGATAATATTAATCATATTCAGGATTGTTTTGTATTTCCAGCAATGGATTTGAAGCGTTTTTTGTAAAATTTAGAATTTTCTTTTCTTATAAAATCGGTTACTGAATTTCGTAGTTGTTGATAAAGTTTTTTGTTAGCATTGTCGTTTCTGTTGTTTCTGTAATTAACCCATGCTGCATCTCTTTGTTCAATCATATTCATGATTTCGGGAGTGATCCATTCTTTGCTGTTTTTCCGAAATTTCATGTTGTGTTGGCTTGTTCAGATATTTTCATCCAGAATCATGTTGTATTTAATTTTGAAACTATTGTACATTTCATCAGCAGACATGGAGACTTGTTCAGTATTCCAATTTGTCCTAATTATTGAATTAATAATATTTTTATGATCATATTTCAAATATTTTTCATCACCTGTTGTATATTCGCACACTGATTTATTCGAGCTTAGTAATAACGAAATAAAATAGTGATCTGCAACTTTGATTCGTGAGATTAAAGTTTTATAATTAAAATTTCTATCTAATTTTGCATTAATGTGATCAATGCACGAGTGAGCAGTGTAACTTCCCAAAATCTCTTCTCTAGCAAATCCTCTTATTGTAGGGACAAAACCAAACTCAGAAAGAGCGTTAAGATATTTCTGAACTCCATTTTTTCTATGACTAGAAATATCAATATTGAAATCGCCAATTAGTATTATATTCTTAAACTGAGCTAATTTTTCAGGCATGCCATAAGATCTCACGATCAACCACAGATTATGATGTAAGCATCCATCATCCATATCCAGTAAAGCATCCATCATCATTACAAAAAATGGCAGTAGAACTAACCACCTCGTTTATCCTTTAATCCCTGTATACCTATGCATTTTCTATCATACAAAACATTAACTTTCCGGTACAGTTCTCTGCTGTTACGCTGTCCAGCTGCTTCCTCGGCTTTGTCAGCCAAGCCAAAGATTTTAATCAGTAGCTAACTGGTCCTTTAGTTTATTAAGCTCCTCTGTAACGCTTTCTATTAAGACTAGTAGGGTATTGATTAAGGACATTCGTGCAGTTCTTTCTTTCTGAAATAAGTTCAAGTGCCTTATCACTCAAATAAATTTGCTTCCTCTGCTCCTTTTTCCTAAAAGAATACTGTTAGTTTCAATAAAAGCCTGTTTAAAATGGTCCCATTCTTCCTCAATTTCAGTAATAAGCCAACCATGACTGTCATAATGACTAAGTAACCTATTATAGTAAGCTTTAGCTATAAATGGGTATTTCAGAGATTCAGAATTAAAGATAAATTTTTTAACCTTACTACAACACTTCTCAAGTTTAAGTTGCAAGACACTTTTAGCAAGGTAATATCAGATCCAATATCAGCTCCCCTAAATGATCTGGTATTCCTAACGGAACTAGTCCATTTGCTGTTAATTAATATATAATCAATCATATTCTTATGCAGCCCATCTATTGAACCCATGTGTACTTATGTATGTCGCGGTATTTGTAATAAGTGTTAGTTATTCTCAAACCATTTAGTTTACTTACCTGTAGGACACGTTGCCCATTTGCCATTGCAGCTACCAATACCAAAAGGGCCTATCACCCCTCCCCAAAGGTCAGAATCAGTACCAGCTTTAACATTGAATGACGCCTAGAAGAAGGGTAATAACTCCTTTCTTGACAGAATTCAAAATATCCTAAAGTTTTTCTTAAAACCTATCTTTGTAATCGTCATCGGTATCGTCAGTGGGGGCATAACAGCAGATAACATTCAAGTCTTTAACGCTTGGCTGAAATTTAGCTGAAAGAAACCTTTTATTAATACACTCATATCCTAGAAGAGCAGCGCTTTCTTTCCAAAATCAGCTCTAGTACTTTATCACACAAATAATTTTGCCTCCTCTGCTCCTTTTTCTCTAAAAGAATATTGTTAGTTTCAAGAAAAGCCTGTTTAAAATGGTCCCATTCTTCCTCAACTTCAGCAGTAAGCAAACCATTACTGTCATAATGACTAAGTAACCTCTCATGGTAAGCTTTAGCTATAACTGGGTCTTTCAGAGCGTGTCTGCTGAGAAGCAAACCTATGTCTTGTAGATGCATCTTATCTTTGCTCCCTGAAAAGAGAAATTTACGATCATTTTTAGGTATCTGACCATTTTATCTGTCCATCTAGTCTCTTGCAAGCCGAGGATAACTAAGGTATAACGGTGGAATTCTTGTGTGAGGACATGAAGAGAAGGTAGAAGGATATATACTTGTCTGGAATTTACTGTTACTATCCTATATGCAAAATTTAACTTACCAGTTTCTCTTATGTATAAAAAAGTTTAAAGTTTTCATTATCACACTCCATGCAGTTTCATAAGGCTCTTTAAGAAACAACTTCCGTTATAGTTGTCTTGGCCACAGCGTTTGCCATAATTAGTGTAATATTATTCTTTATTACTGTTAGGACCCTATGCGCAGATATTGGCTTATTAATTCCTTCTATAAGAATAGTAAGCAATTAATTTTTTTGCCCTATTCATTAGAGATTCATTATTCTTTTACAGGTATACTGAATATCCCCAATATCTTCAGCTCTTGCATAAATATTTTAATATTTATAAAAGTAATTATATTGAAGCAAGGAACCTCATTTTTCACTCCACGAGGATCAGAACTAATTGGGACCTCCCCGCCAATTTCGGGACCGACCGCTCAAATAGCTGCGGAAGCACGAGGAAACTGCCAATTTCTGCCACCGATGATGTCACACGTGTCCGCTTACCCGTTCGTCCGCCGCCAGGAATTTCGCCTATTGTATAATATGATGATGATTGAGATATATTATTTTTGCAATTAGAGTTTTTAAGATGCGCTTTTGTGTGCATAATTTGTTAAATGCGCAGGCAGGTCACGAGAATCCCAATGGTTCTTTAGGGAAAGGAAATCCATTGTACAGCTGTTAAGAGGTAGATCGAAGCGTCTCTCTTGAACACCATCAGGTGATTTCATTAACGAATGAAAAGGTTTGACTCTGCTACACACACAACCAGGACTCAGCTTTCCATCCGACGGACGGATGCATTTCAAAGCCCATCAAGTATTCTGCTGCTCACCGAGAGAAGAACAGGGGTTAAGAGAGAATATCTCAACGCAGGTGCAGTGGGTCTTCTCACTGGGAACAGCAGACTATGATGTGGGATGCTACCGACTGCGGAAATCTCGCCCAAGAGAAAAGAAAGGAAAATTATTTTTTGGTTCCATGGATGCAAATAAAATAGAACTGTGAGATCGTATTGTACATCAACAAAACAATTTATTTATACATTATTTCTCTATGCAATTTGCTTTTGCAAAAGTAAGTCCATTAAAAGTAATTTCCTCTTATGCAGTTCTCAGTACCCTTAATTAATTTTTCCTTATTGTCCCATTCATCATTTTATTTTTTCGTTTCGATTCGATTTGTGCGGATCTCACTTCTGCAGCTGATTGTCGGTATCCGCAGAAAAAAAACAAATCCTGAGGAAACCGAAAAATGCGAAAAATGTGTTTACAGTAAAGGAAAAATCTGGTTAAATAAAAGGAAAACATAAGTATGCAGAAAATAAGCATTTTGATCGTTAAAAAGACGTAAAGCAAATAAAGAGGTTTTACGATGGCGACGATCTATTTGAAACTAACGTCTGCTACAAGAAGAATCTTTGAATGCACCGATAGGAAAAGGATTCTTCTCATTCCATTACGGAGGAAATGAATCTTTGGTACTGCAGACGAAAAAAAATGATCCAGTTTTGTGAGTTTATTTCGATATAGGAGAGATGATGTGTTTAAAAAAAAGACCATAAAGCGAAAAAGCGTCATTTGCTGCAAAGGCGAAATTTCAAACGCCAAAAAACTCTCTCCTAGAGCTCCAAGGTCGTTCCATTGCGAAAATAAACTGCAAAACTTTCGAATCAGTGCATATGGCAACAATCGACGAAGGAAAACTTTGTTGAAAATTTATAATGAACCACAACGGCAGGTCACAAGGGCCCCAAAAGTTGGGAAAGGAAAACCACTGAACAGCAGTTAAGGACAATGGAGGAGATGGTAACCTCTGTCAAAAGCCATCCAAGATTTATCTTAATATTACTTAGGGAATGAATAACCTCGTCTCCATTTCTCAGGGAAGGAATATCCTCGGCTCCATTTCTCAGGGAAGGAATATACTCGGCTCCATTTCTCAGGGAAGGAATATCCCCTGCTCCATTTCTCAGGGAATAAATAACTTCCCATTTGTTATGTGCAAACGATAGCTCTTCCATGGTACACAGATTATCTTCCTCTAGGCCAGGAAATATATACTCTATTCAAGTTTTGGAGACTAATAAATTTAGTTCTTCATTTGCGATTACGTATCCCATAAAAAGATCGCCATAATCCCTCACCCTATATACGATTTCTTTTCGCATCGATTAAGGGTTAAGAAAGCTTTTTCGATTTGCATGATATTGAAGGCACGAAGCGCGTGCGAGCTTATCATGTCCAAAGCCATGCGACCATTAGGTGAGAGTCAATTAAATATTCACGGAAGAGAAGGAAGCTTGTTTCACCGCGCCACACGATAAATCTAATGGCGGATTTGCACGGCGTCGGCAGTAGAAAGGAATGAGACAAACCATTGGTCTGAGGAACATAACTTATATTTACTCCGGATATTATTATTATGTGTTGGGGGAAAAAGATTTATAAAGACGATATTGGAAACGATGCCTCCTAAATGCGTACTTTGCTCGATAAATCTTCTTTTCCGTAATCTTTTCCTTAGGAGTCTTCCACACGCTTTAGCTGATGCTATTAAGATTTTGAAGAGGCCTGTTATTGCTATTTTATTCAAAACACCACTTTGTAGCCTGAATGGTTATCCATATTTCACTTTGTGAAGGAAATCCATTGAGGGCAAAAGGTCAGCGATAAAGAAGTATTGCAATTCTTTGAGCAGCGAGAGATCTTCCTCAATTATTGGGGACTTTTATTCGTCGTTTGTTTTGTGATAGCTGTCATACGAGTTCAGACTTTCTTTTGTTTATAAATGTTCCTACTTTGGGATTTTTTCCCCTCTTCCTTGGATTCTTTAGCAATTTTAGAGCAAAGAGAGAATCCTAAGTGATACTGGGTGTGAAAGAGACACTGTTCACAGTGAAAACACACACACACACATACACGCTGAATGATGTCGAATCGAATCTCTATCTTCACTTAACTGTTAACTAGTGGGTTTCATTCTTGAGGTCACACTCTCTGGATTATTGGGATCCTTGGATCAAATCATTTAATTCAGTGCAAATTCATAAATAAATAACAAAACTGCGCTTTGTTTTAGAATTATTTCAAGCGATATCAGAATTGGTCTCATTTGTGAACATTACAATATTTGGGTTATTTTACTATTCGAATAACACTTACGCCGTGAATTGTGCTAAGTGGTCAGGACACAAAGACTCCAAAGTTCTAAAAAGAGATTGGGAAAAGAGTTCCAATACATAATCAGGAGATTTATTTTTCGAAGTACACAAAGTATGGCTCAACTGCAAACAAAGTTACTGCTTAAAGTCCTGGAGGATACATTTTCCTTTTTCCGGACTAGGTTTTGAAACTGAGGGGTGTGGAGAGAGGGGGTAAATAGAATTGTGAATATCTCAACACTTCTATTATTTCATGTACATCCGCAAACAAGGTTTTAAAGCGGTTGTGGCTTGATTATACTATGTTCATAAATTGGTCTCAATAAATATATTATTATTTACTAGCTGAAAGTACCCGGCGCTGCCCGGATATCACCCCCCCCCCCCGCTGCCAACACTTTAGCCCAGATTTTCAACAGGAAGAAATCTGTCCGGGTCGTTGTTAACGTCAGCGAGCACTCCTCATAGCCCCTGGCTTAGTTTCTGCGTAAGCTATCGAGATTTTATTTCCGTAACCACAGATTTTTCCGCCCTATGGCTCCCATGATATTCGTTCGCACGGTCCAAATTTCCTGCACAGCGTCCCTCGTATGGCCCGGTGATTGGTTTAAAAATCAGGCATTCGTTTCGACACAAATAGTGACAGCTCGTGTCTCACTTTTAATCTGCATATTCTGTTGTTTGCCGCACTAAAGATTAGTTTTCTGAGTATCCCCCCCCCCCCGACGTTTTACACAGTTTGAACACGAAGAATTTCCCGGTGTCGCAAAGCTCATTGCTGACTCGGCGCACGCTCTCAGAGCCTGTGACAAAAGATCGAGATATTTATTTCGTTAGATTTTGGCATTCTGTAATTCCCGACGTACTTCACCGAAAGGTCCCAAATTTCGTTGACGGGTTTCCCCCTGCCCGACCACGTTTTATTAAGAAATCAGGTCCCTAACTGCAATGGAACGCCTCAATAATGTCTTTGGAAATATGGGGAATCTGGCAACGTCAGTAGATTCAAATGCTATTTTAACTTTTTACTTTCACAATTAGGGAGCAGTAAATGGCAACAGTAAAAGTTCTCGTTGCCCATAGGAATAGAATGGAAAATATTTTTGCTTGTAGCAAGCCCCCCTTTTGGACTTTCGAACTGAAATTTCTCACTGCCATCCGGACCACAACCAGAGACATTTTCTGAAAATTCGGAGCGTGTACGTTGATTTCCCGATGAGTTATGGCTGCCACAGACAGACATCTTTTATTATATAGATTATTATATTTAGGAGTGAGTCTGGGAAGTTGACGTTACGTATCTGCCAAGCTATCTATCGCACCAGTCTAGAGCCCAAATTTGAGAGAAAATAACAGAGGAAAACGAATAAAACGCGAGAAGGTGAATCTCAAAACAAAGGAATCGGACTCCGGACTTTGAAGTCATAGGGAATTACCCCGCTGTAGTATTTGCGCAGTGCTCGAATGTATCAGTGATATCGATATTGAGGTTGTGGTTAAAAGCAGAGAAGCACTTCAAAGACAAAAAAAAGGCTGAAATAAGGTCAATAGACGACCAGGGTTACAGTTATAACTAGAAGGACTCATATCGCCTCTGGCGAATATGAGAATCTCGTTTTCAAAGAGAAAGAAGTTTTTCCTTTACTTACTGTTTCATTCCTTAAAAGATTTACAAAGCGAAATTTGAGCTAGAGGATGATGGGAAAATTTCAAATAGTATTTCATTAGTAAATTATAAAACATAAAAATATTCGTCTTTGAATTCTAAAATCCAAAAAGTTGCATTTCCCACACCTCTCTTAGAAAAGTGGGTAGATTATTGCTGTCAGTGGAATATCTCTTAAAAATTACCACTAATTTTTCAAATTTTTGTTCGATACACATTATTTTAAAACTCCATAAAACCCTACTGTTTAATATTTAGTGATCTGTAAAAATAAAGAAATAAATACCCCCTCAAGCAGCTGCTTTCCAAAGATATATAAATTAAAACTATTAAGCATTTGAAAAATGCGAATTATAATATTTTATTAATACCAATCAAACTAAAAAAGAGTTTTCTAATTATCGTTTTCATTGTTTCCAATCGAAACTTCATGACGTTCACATTCCACACCAAAATTTCATATTTATTTCATTAATACATCGTGGCAACATTCGTTTGAAATTTTGGAATTTTCAATCTTTTTCACCGTTAGAGGGCGCAGTTATTGTGTTCGAAAGATTCAGAAAGTCATCATCATCATCATCCTCAAGCAGCCATGGGCTACGGAGGTCCAACCAGACCACGCAGTTTAATTCTCCAAGCATATCTGTCCTGAGCTACATCTGCTGCATCTGGCCACTGCACACCAATTCTAACAAGGTCCTGTTTGACATTGTCTGCCCACCGCATCCTAGGTCTCCCCCTCCTTCTGAGGCCTCTAGGCACACTGTTCATAACCCTATTCGCCAATATATAATTATCCATACGGGCAACATGGCCAAACCAGCGGAGTCTCTCTCAGCACAATATGCTGCTTAAAGGAGGTTGCAGACTCCTTTGCCTAACCTCATCATTAGTTACAAAGTTAAACCACCTAATACCCAAGATACTGCGTAAGCATCTGGAATCAAAAGCATCTAGTTTCCTGTTATCTTGTTTACACAGCTTCCAAGTTTCACTACCATAACTAACCCTAGAAAGAACCAAACTATTATACAGTCTAATTTTAGTCTTTAGGTGTATACGCCTATTTCTCCACAATCTCCATAGATTCTTAAAAGTCCCGGCAGCAATACCTATTCGTCTGTTAATCTCATGCCGCACATCACCAGTATCAGTTACATAGCTCCCAAGGTAATTAAACTGTGACACCTGCTCAAGACTGCAACCATTCAGATTAACTGAATCACAGCCTGCCTGACCAATTTTCATCACTTTAGTTTTCTCTCTGTTTATAACCAAACCTACTCTACTACCAGTCTCATCAACAGCTTGAATGAAAGAGTTCATCTCATCAACATCATTTGCCAAAAGGGCTAAATCATCAGCATAATCTAAATCAGAAATTTTCGTATCTCCAGCCCATTTAAGGCCAAAATCTTTCCCTTGAAGTGAATTTCGCATAACATAATCAACAACCAAACTAAAGAGAAAAGGAGACAAAATACACCCTTGTCGAACACCAGAAGTAATGCTAAACCAATTGCTACAAGACTTACCAACTCTCACAGATGACTGCGAATCATAATAATTTATCAATTTCTATCTAACCCTAAAAAATTTTTTTCATTTTTTTCTAAATTCAATTACCTGCTGAAACAAAAAAAAAATGTTTTTCCCACTACCCCTGGGTCTAAGAAGTCAATTAATTGTTGCCAATGGAAACATTATGGCGTTCACATATTCCACCACCAAAATTTAAAATTTTTAGCTTAAATACGTCGTTTTCAATATTTGCTTGAAATTTTGGAATTTGCAAATTTTTCCACCGTTAGATGGCGCATGATCATAATAGTATGAATCATAATATTTTATCTAACCCAAAAAGAAATTTTCATTTATCTCTAAAAACAAACAATTATCTGCTAAAACTAGATAGGTGTTCCCCCCCCCCCCCGGGTCTAAACTCATTGCTCGCAATGGAAACTTCGTGGCATTCACGTTCCACCAGGAAAATTTCAAAATTTCAGCATAAATACAACGTTTGCAATATTCGTTTGAAATTGTGAAATTTTCAACTTTTCCACCGCTAGAGGGCGTAATTATAGCTTTAGAGAAATTTGGAAAATGCATATCGTAATATTTCATCACTACCTATCGAACACAAAAACAATTTTTAATTTTTCTCTAAAAAAAATTGATCGATGTCTATAAACAGACGGAGAGGCAGACGACGACAAAGCGAAATTATTAACTCGTTTCCTTTGAAAACTTTCGTAAACTTTCACAAGGTTCATTGCAGACATTCGCGGGTGATATAAAAGAACTGGAAGTTTGTGAGCACTAAAAGAAGAGGATTTACGATCATTTGTGGATTCCTTTTAAAATAATTAACAGATATCTTTGCAGACTTTCGCTTTTGAGACTCCAACAGCAAAAATTATGAAGTTATGCCAGGATTATGGACAGGTGACTTCTGTCCTTAATCCCAGTCTAGGGAGGGGTGTATAGGGTGAATTATCTTTCTCCTCCCCTATTCCTATGGATGGAACACAATTTAAAGCTTTTTGCCTACTCCAATGATGCTCAGATTTCGGCTGCCCGAGAAGAAAATGTATTGATGCTGAAACGGACAGCGGAAGTCACCTGATTTGTGGTCGCTGGCTGCCGCCAGAGGACTTGGAAGGAGAGAGAGCGCTTTGGTACTCGTCTACAGCAGTCAAGTCAGGGACCGCTGCGAATTATTCTTTGTGTGAATTAGCAAGTCCCGCTTGGAGGCCTTGGAGGCCTGAGTTCGGTTTGCCGGACAACCGGGTTAGATCGAGACCACAGTATTGGTCGTCCTTTTGTATGCATGTGTAAATACACATTCGCATCAAAATAATATGACCTAATAATGGGAACAACCACCCTTGGCCCGGATGACAGCGGCGAGACGGTGTGGCATGGACGCAATGAGGCCCTGGAAGGTTGCCAGAGGCAGACGTGCCCATTCGGACTCCAGCAGAGCATAGAGGTTCTGGAGATGACGTGGTTGTGGGTCTGCACGATGAATCTGTCGATCCAAATTGTTCCACAAGTGCTCTATGGGAATGAGGTCGGAGATTTCGACGGCCAAGGGAGAACAGAGACATCGCTGTCGTGTTCCTTGAAACAGTCACGCACCACCTTAGCGACATGGCAGGGCGCATTGTCTTTTTGGTAGACACCATCACCACCAGGATAAACGTCCAACATGAAGGGATACATGTAGTCAGTGAGGATGGATAGGTAGCATTGGCGTTCAAGGACCCATTCAGTGGTACCAGCAGTTCCAGGTCATACCAGGAAAACATCCCCCAGACATGCACACTGCCACAACCGGCTTGTACTTGTCCAACAACCATGTTCGGATGTTGGTTCTCTCGTGTATCTGACTCTGTATCTGCCACCACCCGTCACCTCTCTGAAGAAGAAACTTCGATTCGTCGGAGAAGGCAACCTTTTTCCAGTCTTCCACTGTCCAATGACGGTAGTCCCGTGCGAACTGTAGGAGTCGTTGCCGATGAACCTTGGTTAACATAGGCGCCTTTACACAGCATCGACTCCAGAGACCCATGCGTAACACGGTTCGCTCTACTATTATCGGGGACACATGCGTTCATTTGAGTGGTCGATTGTTGCGCGTCGATTGCCCTTTACCAGTCGACGGAGGCGATATTCTCCTCTGGGGTTGATGGCCTTTGGGGCTCTACAGATATGACGTCTGGAGATACTCGGTGTGCCATAGGTCCATTCTTGGTACACCCTTACTACAGCACCTCACGAACAACCCACGAAGTCTGCTGTTTCCAATATGCTTCCACCCTTGGTGCGGTAGCCGATGATCATTCCTTTTTGAACGTCCGTCAAATCAATACCTCTGCCCATTCTGCTCACATTACGCACAATGGCTCATCTTCCTGGCCGGCTGCTTATATCTCTGTGTGGTCGACCTTGCCATGTGTACTCTGTGACGCGTCTGGGCGGATACACTGTGATTCCGTGGGTGGACATATTATTCTGATACGACTGTGTATATTATCTATGATTAAATATTTAATACGCAGTCATTGTGTCGAAATTCAAACCACCATTTAGGCATAATATCCTGACAATAGCTAGAACTCACGGAAAAGATCCACATGAAAGCGCACCGACCGTAAAGAGCATAAGATAATAGGTGCCGGCGAGAGGTGGTTTTCACAGAGGCCTTTGGCCACAATATCTAAAATAAATTCCTATGACATTTTCTTTTTAAAAAAAAATACCCTATAATTTGAGAAAAATGTCTTTTTTCCAATCACTCTACACAAAGGTGAATGTGCACGAAAGTAAATTTATATCTTAAAGCATTTCTTGATTTTTGACTCTAATTGTTTTCGGCTGTTGACTGTAATTGTAATGGGTCAGCGATTCATAGGGAGAAACATATCCATATTTTTCAGTAATTATGAAACCGTTTGTTGATTAACATTTCCTTTATTTACAAAAATATCTACGGCTGAAAGTCTTCAAGGTCGTCTGCATTCTTCAATGATGGTTTTATCCTTTCTTCAGCTAAAACTAAAGTTTTCGGCTAAGAGAACGGATTTCAAGGAAGATCTTAGAAGACGATCCTAGAGCAAAATCCAGCATCATATGGGTGAGTAGTTGATTAGGTGGAAAGGGACAGTCCAACCCTTTCTATGAACGGTGACAAAGCGATGCGGCTTCGTCTGGCGACAAGGAGGAAAAGGACCAGACGATACTTTGTAATCTCTGGAGACTCGTTGCCATGTATATGAGGCGGGCTGTTATGTATTGACTCGGTCGTAATGCTAGTTTCCATGGCAACAGTAACTCTAATGCGCGGGGATGAGAAGAAGAAGTGGAAATCCTTCGGCTCGAGCACATGCAATTTCTTTTTGCTCGGTCGTTGTAGACGTTATAAAAATATTCAGGAACAGAGTAACTTTGTTTCCCTGTAAATCATACGGAAGCTTGGAATGACATCATTTCTCTCTGGTGAAAACTCTCCTCCTGGTGAAAGAGTTCATCACAGAAAAGTGGAATATTCTCTGAGTATGAGATGAACTCTTGGTTGTTATGAGACCAGAGATTCTTGGAGGATGATTACTCAGTTGATGAATCCAAAAAAATACAGAAGTGCAAGATGATCTTTTCTTACTGAGTGGGAGACAGAAAGGACAGCATTTAAGCGAAACTATTCGAGAATCTAGAGTAACTCCCAGTGTACGAAGTAGAAATGAAACTGTTTAATAATGTCAGAAAACTCTAATTCAACTACTAACATCGTAACTAATTCATTAATATATATATATTTTTTCTTCCATACTTATTCTTCATTTTTAATTATCGGCATTTTTGGTCTCTCCAATCTTCTAGTTATGGAACGATATGTTTACCTCCTCTTCATCAAAGAGAGAAATAAACAATAAAGTCGCAGTCAGACGACATGAAGTATTAACTCATTGATTGAAAACATTGTTTTCCACAGTAATGATTTAATATATTGTATCGGAGATTTCTTTTTATTTGTCCCGTTGTAATTTATTTTTCAGTGGTCCAGCATTTTTAATGAATATCCGTTTAATCTGAAACCCTTGCATAATGCATTTATTTAGTTTCGAGTTAAAAGACATTCTTTTTGCACTTTCATTGCCAACGGCTATTTGAAAATTATGCATGGAAAAAATCTGAAACGCAAATGTTACAAGATGTTGATTTCACATATCTGTATATTTCTTCGCAAAATGAAACAGCTGTAGTAGATCAATGTTTATCGCATAAAGCTTGAGGTGTGTCGATATCAATTTTATTGACTGTCTAATTTCTCCTATGAAAATATTCACTTATAGTGCTAATGTTTTTTTTTTCCGAAAACATATCCACTGAATATTTTGAACTGAGCAATGAACTGTTTCTATGATGTATACGTCCTAGGAATTTATAACCTAAAATTTTATCATTTACAACAAAATTATAGAAGGAAATTGTAACGATAAACCATTATAACCGAATTTAAAAATGTGTCGCTATTAAATTATATTTTGGACAGTGGTTTGTTTCAAAATTCGATATCTATCTCAGATTTCAAATATTTAGAGTTTATTCAATCTTTATCGCTGATCAGAAATTTTTGTTTGAGGAATCCTTTGCAATCAGTGCTAAAGATTGAGTATAATCTAGGTATCACAACATAGAATAGCCGTGTTCGCATTTATGGGCATCTGTCAACAGTGAGTCTTTCTTCCACACCATGCTGACTAACTCTTGTCAGTAACAGCGGCCAGTCGCTTCTTCATTATTTCGGAGAGCTTAATTACTACACAAATTGCTTAACAAATATTCTTCAGATATTGCTCCTCTCTTTCCTTAAAGCTTTGGATCTTCCCTAATTCCCCACAGATTTCATCCATGTCCTAAATTTTGTTCCAGGGTTTATCCTGTTCTACATGTATTAAAAGTTCCAAGTCCTTACCTATAATAGAAAGTGCTTTAGTACTTCAAAATGGTTTTTCTCATTTTTTATATTTCATTTAATTAATTTTTTTCCTGTCTCCCGAATGATGAGTTAAAAACACGAGTCTATGAGAGACTCCGAGTTCCAATTTAAGACCACTTTCATTTTTGCCCTTCGAAAATCCGTTGTTTTTCGACGCAAAAGCTGATAATAAACTATATCCATTGAACATGGAACAGCGAGTGTTGCAAAAGCTATTCTGCATGCTAAACCGCTATATATTTCGTTCGGCACAGAGTTAAAGGCTTCGAGTGAAACGACATTTTGATTATTCCAATTTTCATTCAAGATTTTATGGTATTCGTTTATTACTGCGATTATGCTATCTACTTAACTCTTCTACATTTATGTTTCAGTTTGACGTATAAGACCATTTCACGTAAGAGAACTTTTCGTTTTATTTTGTGACTGCGTTCAATGTAACAGCATTAGTTGCGTGGAAAACTGAATACAAATTGTTAGATGGGAAAACGTAATCCAAGAGTAGAATTTATTAACATTCGTAAATAAGTGACTTTCAAAATTTACGAAATTCGTGAATCCTAATTTTAAGTGTGGTGTGCTGGACAGAGCCGATAATGTAATCTCATAAACTGAGATACTGAAATGTAAGGGTGAAAGAAAAATGAACTAGTTCAAGTATCGAGCGAATTTAAGAAACGCTTCACGCAAATCGAGCAGAATGTGATCCACACAGAGATAACTGAAACTATAAAAATAGCAAGTTGAAATGCTCGTTTCATTAAAATGAATTTTTTCTTTTTCCTAATTTTGCATCCTTTAACAGTAGCAATTCGTACTAATGGGTGATGGGAAAATGTAAATAGTAATATTTTATTAACATGTTTAAAACACAAAAAGAATTTCTCATTTACTCCCTTAAAATAAAAAGGTTTTTCTCATCTCTTAGGGTTATGGGGCAAATTTGTCAGTAAACTTATAAAGCAGATTATTTATTTATTATTACTATATTAAAATACTATTAAACATTTTACAAATAAAGAGTCACCAATCTAAATTTGATTGATTAAAATGCATATGACTATAAAAGATATAAACCAGGACAGGCCTGTCAATTCCCACAAAATTGTAGGTCTAATAGTAGTTATCTTGCATTGACAAAGGGTTTCAAAGAATAATCCTTAATACGATAGAGACTTTTCTACAAGATAAACAAATTGTCCCAACCATAAAATTTTGTTTCAGAAAGCAACTTTCGACGGTGCATCAGTTATTACGTATAGTGGAGACCATCAGCGAAAGTTTGAATAAGAAAGAATCGGTTGCCGAGTTTCCATGATATTGCGAACGCCGTTGATAAAGTATGGGCAAATGGCCTTCTCTACAAACTCATCGAGATGAACTTTCCACACTGCTTCAAAATTATCTCTTCTTATTTACACGGAACAACATGTCAAGTCTCTCTCTCAAACATTCTCTCTCAGACACAAAATCCACTTACTCAGGAGTCCTTCAAGGATTACTTTTGGGACGCGTCCTTTTCAACTTATTCATTTGTGACATGCCTGACTTTGAAATGATCAAAATACCATTATTTGCAGACGATACTGCATTGCTATCCCCCATCTTTAAGCCCAAAACTTGCAGCCAGGAGAATGCAAAATAGTCTTAAGTCTTGAAGCCTGACAAAATGGCGAATTAAATTCAACTCCACAAAGAGCAATGCAATAACGTTCACCCGTAGAAGGATGCATGAGGTCCCTAGACTTTATATTTTGGACACTAATAAGCACTATGCACCATACCTGGGAATCACCCTGAATCAACGAAGCAACTGGACTCAATATGTTACAAAGATGTTGAGTAAAGCACAAAGCGTTGAATGCAGCCTAAACATACTACTTTGAAGGAACTTGAAACTTTCCATAGAAAACAAGCTATTAATATACAAAATGATCATCCACCCCATCATACTGTGTGTATGCATGTCTGGTTTGGGGCTGTACAAAGAATAAGGCCATTGCAAGGCTCCAAACCTTTCAAATCAAAGCACGTATTTATAACTGTTTTATCTGCTTCATGATTCATTAAAAAACAGTAATTTACATAAGACCTCATCGTCGATTCTGTCGAAAGGTTAATCAGAACTAACTTTGATAAACTTCTCCACAAAGATGGAATCGCATCTTAATCACTAAACTTTAAATTATAACAATGAATGGAAACAGAAGTTGAAGAGGCCTAGATCATTGCTTGTAGGGTCTTGATCCTTTTCATCTAGCTTCAACTTCGTCCCGATATTTCGCTCCTACAGCAAAGGAAATATGCTCTTTTCTTTGTCCTCCATGTAATTTTTTCTTGTGATAGATCTTTTTTTATTTATTTACTGATGCGTTGCATCTCAAGTGCGAAATTGGCAATTTAAGATGAAGGAAGTATGAGTGCTACATTGCACCCATACCTCCTTCATCTTAACCGGTGCTCTGTGGAGTTAACTCGATCTCTGCTCTATGATAAATGATACTTCTGTTAGTGTAAGTTACCTGCGTATCCGTTCAATATCAACATATGCTATCATCAGAATTTCTAAACTGTAGTTTAAATATAATGTTTGCATTATTGCTTCAAATTCCACATTTTAAACGTTTAGAGTCCTCTATTGATATAAATTAAAGATCTTTGTAGGATTTGAAAGTCCAATGCAAAGATCATCATATTTCTTTAGTGTGTATTCAACAAAAAAATAATTTTCATTACTCTGTTTTAAAAAGTTGTATTTTAGCCCCTCACCCCGTCGAGAAATTTTGCTGACAATGTAAACCCCCTTAAATATCAAACTCCACCACTAAAATATAAAATATTTAGCCCAAACAGATTTTTGTTTTACGTTTTTCCAAACAGCATATTCGTTTTAAGTTTGAAAATTTTAAAAATTTCCATCAGAGAACGCAATTAAAACTTTTGGGAAATTCGAAAAGTATGAATTGTAATAATTTAGAAAATACTTGTCGAATCCAAAAATAACTTTTAATTCATCTCTAAAAGCAAACAATTAGCACTTAAAAACTTGTTCGTCAATGCAAACCTTGCTTATCTTTTTAATTCCAAAAGTTTTTCTTCCAAATACATTTCACCACCAAAATTTCAAATTTCTAACAAAATTTTCTCGCTTATAATATTTCTTTAAAATTTCCCATTTTCAAATTTCTCTAGCTTTAGATGGCGCAGTTATAATTATTGAGAAAAATCGGAAAATGTGAGTAGTAATATTTCAACAATACCTATCCAACTCAAAAATAATTTTCAATTTATCTCTAAAAACAAAGAAGTTGAATGTTTGCAGACAGACAAGACGAAAACATTAACTTTTCACTGGACAATTTACACTGTTATTCTGTATTTATCTGATGGCAAAGGTATAGAGGAAAATTTATCTTTAGACAGGTGGGATCCAAACCCACGACCTCCTGATAACATGTCCGGTGCCCTGACCGCTTATTTATCGGACTCCGATCAATCATCCCCTATTGTTGATCTTAAGCCTTGCACCATAGATTCGGTTTCAAGAAGCCTTCTCTGGCCACATTACCTTGATTCCTTTTTTAAAAACGAAAGAAAAATTAAGTTGATTTTCGGATTAATTGCTGCAGCTTATTTTCAGCAAAATAATACATTATTAAGCGATTCATTATCAACTGCCCATTGTCTCAAGCTTACAATAAACAAAAAACTGCACGAATGATAATGACAGGAAATTTTCTCGATTTGAAAAAAAAAATGTTTTGAGATCACTCTTCCTGAGAAATAAATAAGAAATTGGTGTCTTAATCTTTGTATTTTTAAATATTGCTTATTTCTGGAATTGAATAATTGTAATATTTGAATATCTTCAACATAAGAAATACTTCGAAAAAGAACATGTACACATCTTTTCATTAGCCAATAAAGCAGGCTACGAACCAGATTCTGCCAAAAGAAAAAGCCTAAAAAGAAGCCGCCATACAACATAAAATTTCGTCGCAACCCCCAGCAGCTCAAATTAACAATCCCAAATTCACAACAAACTCTTTCAAAATACCTTGATTTGTACTAACGATGCAAGCTATTATGAAACCGTACAACTTCAAAGTTCCCAATAATGGCAGATAAAACCATTTTAAAAATAATTAAAAATGACAGAGATTTTATGCCACCGTCAGGTGGTATTTATCAAATTCCAGTCGAAACGTAAGACCATAAATAATGAAAAAAACCATGGAAAAACGGAGAGACAATTCTGGCAAAGAACAGAAAAGTGATATACATAACCAGAAACAAAACACAGCACTTGCGAAAGCTTTCTACCTCGAAAAAGCAAAACCAAATTCAATGAAGCGAAAGAAATTTGTGCTCTACCGACCCAGTTCCAACTTGACTATGCTGAACATCTTACACATTGCAAAAACTGAATAAATATTATCAACGAAGAAATTTGCTCTCTCCCATCTGGAAAATTATTTTAGATACCCCTAATGGAAAAAAACATATTACCCCTTTCAAGAGCTATACTGAACCTGCCCCGGGATTCATCAATAAGCCATGTGGGTCAGAAATACCTTGGGACATTTACCTACTCCCACGTGCTCCGAACTATACACTTGAAAAAGCTGCTACCGAAAAAGCAGCGAAAACTGATCATGTACCTCCAGTGTATATGCTAGCCACCCCCACCCCCCTTCAAAGGGAGAAGAGAACCGGAAGTGACAGCCTGACCTCAACGCTGAAGAAGTCAACTGTCCGTAAGTGCTTTTCATATCCCTCGCCCAAATCCTTTCGACACTTTAACATCGCCAACGGCTGCTGTCGTATGTGCATATTTTTACCTGCAGCATTATAGTGAACTTGAACGAACTCTTGGACTGCATGTTGTGTTCCAAACTTTATTTCCGTTTGTTTAAATAGTACCGTAACAGTGTTAGGGAGAAAAAGAAAGGCTTTTAAAGGCAACGTAGCTGACACGACTGATACCGTCGTGTCCTTTCATTCAGGATCAATACATCGAGAGCAAAAAAAAAGAGATGTTATCGAATATCCTGTGGTTGACTGCCAAAGGTTTCCTTTATTTTCTAGTGCTTATTCCATTTTTCTTGGATATCTGATGCATTCCCGGGTGAATTTGCACATCCCTTCTCCACACGCAAATCAAAATCAATTCAATCAAAGATTAATTCAAATCAAAATAAAAGGATCATTCAGAGTGAATGGTTCGAAAAAAATCTCGACCATTTCAAAGTTTTGGGCAGAAAAGCTTCGAATAAGGATTACTGCGAGGTAAGAAATAGTTTTCTTTCTTCTTTCGCTTCCTATTTCCACGTTCATATTTTTTTTAAAACGATCTCTTCCATTTTAACACGTCGACTGCTCTATGAATCATATATGATTCGCACTTGTTCTAGACTACTACGCCGCGCGATTCATATTTGCTTAGCATCTAGGTTTTCAGTCCGGGCCACGTAGCTCACCCATTCGTGCTTAATGAATTGCTTATGATCGATAAGAAACTGTACCCCCTTGAACAAGTCAACAACCATGTATGTAACACCCCCATGAACAAGAGTTTAGTGCCGAGACTGCTGAATAATGGATAGGCATGTTCCCGTATTTATACACTAGAAAACCGCCTACACGAACTTGTGAAAACTTCTGTATATTCTTGCAAAATCGCAAATCATGTTTGTCCTATATACCGCGCGGTGCACACGTGATTCACAAAAGAGGGTGTCAAAATATTTTTTGACATTAATACTTCGTAATTAGTGATCTTATGGCATTTTCAGCCAAATACAAGAAACAAAATAGCGTGTCCCGGGGGGGGGGAATTCTTAACTATGCGGCAGTCAACGTGTTAAGCAGATGAGAATACAAACTAGCGAGGAGGAATGAATTTGAAAAAAGAACTTCTTTAGGTATCTTTCGACATGTGAGCAAAAGATGATACTGTTCAGCCGCAAAATTCTCCTCGGACCTTCTGCCTCAGCTTTGCGGAAAGCGAAGGGAAGACGAAGCAACAACCGTTTTTATTCCAGAGACAAACAGCGATAAATCAGTTCGTTACAACGTTGGCAGGAGCCAAAGGAGGTTCTTTAGGCAAACATCGCTTGCTAGTTGGGTGTTCCTCTGCACTTCAAACCTGCATAATTTCGGCAACACATGGAGACGAACTTCTCAAAATAAAACACTGCAAAAATAAACTTCTCTTCCACTGGAAATAGAAATGTCAGAGAAACGGATTTAACGATTATCTGTAAGTTTGCTTCGCGGAGAATACTAGATTTTTTTCCTATTCAAATAAATGCGATTTTGATATTTCTTTGTTCCTTTACAGCTTGCATCTCCTCAGTAGCCAGCAATGTCTTCGCTTTGGACAAACATCGCAAAATTCCTAAATCAGCTTTTCGCCGCAACCTTCGGGAAGTGTAAGTGGATTCAACAGTATTCCGTGCTGCACGTCTGCACAAATGCAGCAGAAGAATTTTACTTCCGTAACCTTTTTCCCTCTTCGATATTATTAAAGGAATGAAGGCATGATGATATGTGCGTTGTTTTACGAATGAAAATCGTTTAAAATATCCGATCTCGATGAAGTGATTGCTAAACTGAAGCGAAAGGTACTTCATAACGCAAAATGGAGAGCTAACAACGAAGTGAGATGAAGCCTCCTGAGATACCGCAGGTCGAATTGAATGAATCCCTTGAACGTATTTCGTTTAATATCAACTATTTTATAAAAAATTTAGCTAAAAAGGATATATAGAAAGATAGAGAAGGTGGCCATCTCTAGTTCTAAAGTTTCTAATATCTCGACAATTTTAAATCCTCGAAATCTGGAATCAGATATCTGAATTTTCGAGAATTCTAGAAAAATCTAATTGCATATATAAAATGATATTTTTTCTCAGATTTTTTTCGAGTCTTTTATTAAAATAATTATTTTTTATAAAATTGTAATCACTGACAAAACATTTTATTAACTAAATAAACAAAACTGTAATTATAAAACAAACACTTTTATGTTTATGATATCTATATATTATAAAATGTTGCTGTTTGTGTGTTTGTCCACTTATGCATTCGGTCTCCAGAAGAGCCAGAGGCACCAAACTTTTCATGAACTTTTCCGTCACCTAAGGGATGAGTATAGACTACTGGCAAACCTGCTCGGCTCAACTAAAACCGTGTGGTCCTGTTTATATGTTTTTGAAACCCCATACACGTAACATTAACTGTTAAATATTATTCAAAATAACTGTTGCCATTTAATAGGTTTAATATGTTTAAAAGAATAAATGTATCGGTTGATTTCTTTCCGCTTTCGTATGATAAAATCACTGTTTCAGAAATGCGTAAAGAGCACGAATTTTCTGTGGAAATTGAAGTCGTTCTAATTAAGTACGAACGGGACACGATATTCTTTGTTGAGGGAAGGCTTCGAAAACTAAGAATGCATATCAGAAGTTAAAATGGAATATGTAAAAGTTAATGAACGTATATCATAAAATATGTTTAAAAATATTTTAAATAATATGTTAAGTAATAAATATATATATATTTTTTTATTTTCATTGTATTTCACCTTTATAGTATGTACAGTTAGTTTTTAGTTTAGTTATTTAGTTAGTTAGTTTAGTTATTTACAGAAATTGGATCATATTTAATTTGCTTTTGCTATAAAGTTATATATGCCAGCCAAAATGTATCCGAGCAGCACTACTGGGTACGAAATGATTTGAAAGTTCTGTTATCAGAGCAAGGCAAGAATATTTTATGGTTTAGAAACTTCTGGCCTTCATACGATGCCTCGAAATATGTCCACTTCTTTCCTTCTCTTAAATAGTGGGGGTAACCAGAAAAGAGGTCGATAACAATTGATTTTATGCCAAATGAAAGCTTGCGACGCAGGGAGCATTTAAATATTGCATTCATGAGCCATAACCGTGGAATCGATTCCCCTACCCACAGAAAGTGTCCTCAGATATTCTGTGCCAGCTGGACAAAAGACGTTCTGGAATTGGGACGGAGCGAGGCACCGGCATTGACCAGTGAATGCTGCGTTCCACAAATGCTCGATGGCATTCATGTGGAAATTTGGCAGCCAGGGGGTAACACAAAATGCTTGGACATGATCTTCGAATCATTCCTGGACAATTCAAGCCTTGTGACAAGGGGTATTGTCTTGTTGAAAGAGTTCAATGCCCTCTGGACACATGGTCACCATGGTAGGATACTACTTGGGCGGAAACAATGCATACGTAGGATCTTGCGGAGAGATCCTGAGGGAAACCAGTGATGTTCATGAGAACAATCCTCGTATCATGTTACCATCACTGTCACCCTGTTTACGTCCAAACGTGCAGTCTAGTTGGAGCTGGATCCTTGACTCATCGAATCAGGCTACTCTTCTTCAGCCATCCAATGTCCACTACAGGTGTAGCTGTCGATGATGGTCAGTCAATACGTGCACATGAAAGGGCCGCCGACTTCGTAGGCAAATCCGCAAACGCGTTAGTCGGGTGGTGTGATTTCTCTGTGCACCCCTGGTGTAGTCTGCCATTAACTGAGGGATCGTAAGCCACCTGTTGTCCTGAACAGCACGTGCCAACTTGGCGTTCACCTCGACTGTCAACAAATGATGGTCTCCCCTTCCGGCATGCTGGGTAGATGTGTGTTCCTCTTCGGACCATTCCCACCCCGTCTCCTTGCGCCGATAATCATTTTCCGATCAAATTCCGTCAAGTCCTTCCCTTTCCCAATTGCATAGGCTTCACTCATATATATACGGCACTGTATGGTAGGGATGTCATTCTTACGTGTTCTGCGATGCATCCACTCGTGGAACATCGCAGATCGTGGTGTGGTCATAATGATCAGGCCCATGAGTATAGAAAATTTCAGACCCGAGCAATGTCGGGTAAATCTGTTAGGTTGTTATAAAACAAAACATTCATATGTTTATTATGGTTATTACGAAACAGAACGAAAATATTATTACACTGGTTTCCATAAATTAAGGAATGGGAAGCTAACGTCAAAGTTCTATAGCTTCTAGAGTATTTTTTTTGTTTTGAAAAATGTTATTGCAGATAAAGATTTCAATCAAATAAATTAATTTCTCGATTATCAACAATATTCATTCAGTATTTAATGTGTTATGGAAGTTTGAACATTTAACAACAGCAACCCATTGTTTAGAATGATGACAGATGCATTGGTGGCTTTAATGTTGGCCCTATAACACAATCTGAAGTTATTTTGGCTGTTTCTAAACTTAAACTACATAAATCCCCAGGGGTAGATGAAATTACTACCGAAATGCTTAGATCTGGGAATGTTTTGGTTACCACTTGGATGACTGAAATTCTGAATATCTTTTATGATAAAGGCATGGTTCCTAAGGATTTTACCAGAGCTATTGTTATCCCTATTTTCAAAAAAGGTGATCGCAGTTCTTGTGATAACTATAGGGGTATCAGCCTACTCTCTGTTCCAGGTAAAGTTCTTTCCATGATTGTGCTTAATAGAATTAAGAATCTGGTTGACAGGCAATTGCGTGAAGAGCAATGTGGATTCAGAAGTGGTAGGGGATGTGTGGATCAGATATTTTCACTTAGGCAGATTCTTGAGAAATGTTTAGAGTTTCAGAAACTTTTGGTTGTTAGCTTTGTTGATTTCAAAAAGGCTTTCGACTCTGTTGATCGTCATAATTTGTGGTTGATTGTGAGATCATATGGTATACCAGACAAGTTAGTTAACATAATGAAAGCTCTCTATAATAACACTGAGTCATGTGTGAGAGTTGGTAAGGCTTGTAGCAATTGGTTTAGCATTACTTCTGGTGTTCGACAAGGGTGCATTTTGTCTCCTTTTCTCTTTAGCTTGGTTATTGATTATGTTATGCGAAATTCACTTCAAGGGAAAGAATTTGGCCTTAAATGGGCTGGAGATATGAAAATTTCTGATTTAGATTATGCTGATGATTTAGCCCCTTTGGCAAATGATGTTGATGAGATGAACTCTTTCATTCGAGCTGTTGATGAGACTGGTAGTAGAGTAGGTTTGGTGATAAACAGAGAGAAAACTAAAATGATGAAAATTGGTCAGGCAGGCTGTGATTCAGTTAATCTGAATGGTTGCAGTCCTGAGCAGGTGTCACAGTTTAATTATCTTGGGAGTTATGTAACAGATAATGGTGATGTGCGGCATGAGATTAACAGACGAATAGGGATTGCTGCCGGGACTTTTAAGAATCTATGGAGAGTGTGGAGAAATAGGCGTATACACCTAAAGACTAAAATTAGACTGTATAATAGTTTGGTTCTTTCTAGGGTTAGTTATGGTAGTGAAACTTGGACACTTTGTAAACAAGATAACAGGAAAGTAGATGCTTTTGATTCCAGATGCTTACGCAGTATCTTGGGCATTAGGTGGTTCAACTTTGTAACTAATGATGAGGTTAGGCAAAGGAGTTTGCAACCTCCTTTAAGCAGCATATTGTGCAGAGAGAGACTCCGCTGGTTTGGCCATGTTGCCCGTATGAATAATTATAGATTGGCGAATAGGGCTATGAACAGTGTGCCTAAAGGCCTCAGAAAGAAGGGGAGACCTAGGATGCGGTGGGCAGACAATGTCAAACAGGACCTGGTTAGAATTGGTGTGCAGTGGCCAGAAGCAATAGATGTAGCTCAGGATAGACTTGCTTGGAGAACTAAATTGCACGGTCTGGTTGGACCTCCGTAGCCCATGGTTGCTTGAGGATGATGATGATGATGATGATGAATACCAATCTTAAGAAACTTATACAAAACTGAAGAATAGTGAAAGAGTTCTTTACACAAAGTTCTAAAATACACACTTATTTTATTAAACACTTGGCTACAATACTTATTTACTAAGTTTTAATTAACTTCTGAAGTCAATTTTTGCGACTGGCATTGTTATTGTTATGAACTAAACGAATATAAACTGAGCGTGAGTTAAAAAAATAGTGTTTAACAATTATAATTCTAAAATAATGTAATTTATTAGAAAAGTATACTGATATAAATCTATATCAGTATGAAAATAAATCTTCAGAAGAACTTAACACCTTGTTACTATTCTTACTATCTACACAAAAAGCATAATATAAGGCTTTTACATCAGTCAATAAGTGGCACAATCATATTTGTAAACAAACTTGCAATCCATACCTTACCAATTCCTAAACAATTATCAATAACCTTACCAATTCCTAAACAACTAAATATAACTCTTCATCAAATGATGAACTCTTCCTACAAAAAAGTTGAGATCAGTTCTGCTTGTTTAACTACATATAACGTCCTCAGCCACACCTTAAAGTGTCTTAAGCATCCTTCTTTTTCTTACCTGTCCACTAACAGAATCAACATTAATAAACTTAATTAGCCTCCAGCGAACACTCCAAATAAAAACACTTCTTCATTGTGCTCTGGCGTACAGACTAAATCAAACTACGATTTCCTTCACACTTCAATTCCTCTTAATTAAAACAATTTATTCCTTATTTTTTAAGTTGAGTTCTTTCGAAGTAGTTGGTGACGTAATTCTCACGCTGTAGTCCACGCGAGCATCAAGACGACAACACATCACGGTTCATTGCACGTTTATCTGTCTTAACATTATAGTTGAATATTCAAACTCCCACTAGTAATTAAATACTGAACGAATATTGTGGAAAAATAGAAATATTTATATTGTTACGAATTTTTAACAGGAAATCTTGGTCGTGAGTTCAAAAGGATATTTAACAACAAAAATTCATAAATGAGCTAATTTATTACAAAAGTATAAAAACACAAATGTAAAATACGTACGTAAACTCAACTGATAGAAATTCTTATCTTGATCAGTATGAAACCATCAGAAGAATATTTCGCATTATCCACCAATTCTTCAAATAGTGGTATTTACAATTCTTACAGTCTCTATTTAAAAGCATAAAGGAAAACTATTGACAACATTAGTTGCGCAATTACCTTTGCGAATAAACATGTAAATTACCAGATTCACCTTGCCAATTCTTTTTTCTTATTAAGATCACAATGTGTCACACAATTAACTCTTGAAAGGTTCTCTTGAAGTTGAGGCCAACTCTGCGTGCCTCAACTTCTCTGTGGTTCAGTTTTTTACCTGTTCGGTTTATTCACCAAGTCTTTAGAACAACTTTCCTAACATTAACTTAATACTAATTCACTACAAGAAAAATGAATAAACAATTTTAGCCACTACCGACAACTCTTCTTAATTCTCTCTATTTTTAAACATCTAAATATTCAAGTTTTTGTCTGTTCCTATCAGCTAGTGACGTAATTCCCACGCTGAAACACACGCTAACGTCAATGACACATCAAGCATGGTTTTATAATAGCACGTTTATCTGTCGTAACAATATATCAGATGGAGATCTTTATCTGCTATCACATTGTCCCAAAGAGAAAAGGTATTTAGAAGTTATAGAGCTTCGAAATTTGCTCTCATTGACATAACACAGGATTCTTCCTTAAATTTTGAAAACCAGTATGGTATTATTAAACAAAACTATTCTCTGCATTATGTTTCGCTTCTAATACAATTGTAATTAAAACAACTTATGTATTAAATTAAAATTGATACTTTAAAAACACAAGGTCGCTTCATCTGATAATTATCTGATAATTTTGTCTTTTGTTTTGAAACAAAAATTCTACAAGTGGAGAAATTTCTTTTTTTTTCGTGTTCATGTCAGTCTTTTAGTTAGCGCCCAAATTAAGTTTTAAGTTTTATGCTACTTTGTTCGACACTTCGTTATGTTGAACTCCTTTGCTAATGAAGTAAGATTTTCGAGTAATGGAAGTGGTTTTACCTTCGTCGTAGATAATGCTTCTTTTAGTTCGTTTTTTTTTTTATCTTAGGTCCGATTCTCTTTCCACTAGATTGCTAGATTCTTTAAAACTCCTTCCCATAGCAATTGATTTTGCTAATTTTATCATTTCAGATTTAGTTGACATACGAAAGAAATCATCGTTTTCTTTCGCGTTGAAGCAATTCGAATTACTCAAAAACTTTTATGAGCGAAATAAATAATATATATATATATAAATATTTTCCAGGGTTGGTCTCTTTGTCATCCAAAGAAACCGAGTGGTGAAAAAAGATGGAGGGGGGGGGGGAAAGAAAATGTGTTAGAAAATAAAGCAAGTTCTAGACTAGAACTTGTCACGTATTGATTAAGGACATGTATAACAGTTGTTACATGATATTTTGAAATAGTTTCTAATAGAGGAAACTAATGATTCACTAGCAAATTTCTCGAGTAACAAGCATTTTGGAAATCGTATATTACTCGAGAAATTCACGAAAAGAAACTCTATTTAGTTCTAAATTTAAACTATCCAAAATTAAACTTTTAAATTAAGAATTTTTATTTTTAGAACAAACACAATCCGGGGCACTTTGTCTATCTGTGTTATTGATAACCACTGTGTTTCAGTTTATGCTATGAACTGAATTGCAGAATAGCAGGAACTCATCAAAGTGGCATTTCATGTTCAGTCAGACATTGGGGGAGAAGAAAAAATCATGCTGCTTTCTTAACTTGAACCCAAGATCTACAGATTTACAAACCTGTCCCCCGCCCTTTCTCCCCACTGTTCAAAATCTTGTTTGCTATTAATTCAAAATTTCATTTTAGACCTTTGTGTAGGTTTGTGTTAAAACTTCTTATATCGGTATCGAGTGCTACCATTTAATTAACAACGAAAAATTAACCATCTAGTTGCATGTCAGCTCCATTTCCATCTCATCTACTTAGCACGAGAAATTTTCGAGCTTAATGTCGCCACGGAGAGTCTAATATGTAGCAACAGTCGTGAGTTCGGCATAGGAAAACGATATCTAAAGTTAGACAAATGGATTATTTTTAAATGTAAAGTCTCAGAGTGCTGGTAAGGAGAATTTTAAGGGATGTTCAACCAAATTTTTGCAATGCGTAAAAGCTGCAAATTTATCGTCTAGCAGTTGTAGGGTATCGCGTTGGCTAGTAATAATATTGCAGTTACCGGGGTCTGGGTTTGACTCCCACCATGGTTGTGCACGTGTTGCATAAAAAAAACAGGATTTGCCTGTTAGAGCTTACAGGTTATCTCCGTCCTTTTAAAAGAAAATTCTAAAAGATATAATTTATTAAGACTATTCTAATTCGGACTTCCTGACTTCAGTTCTGATAAGAAGGTAAACCCCAAGAATAGAGAAACTATACACCTCGATTTCATGTAAAATCATTATGTTCTTTATATAAAAACAAACAGCCAAGATCATCTTTGCTCTTTAGGTTTGGAGCGGGTGTGGCAGTCGGTAGCGCGCCAGGCTCGCAATCTACAGTTCCCTGGTTCGAGTCCCAGATGGGACAACATTGAGATTTATCTCCGCAAAACTCACCGTCCTGCTCACGGTCAGTAGAGGACACCGACGGGCTTGGGAAAGGCCGTTAGTGGAACGTTAAGTCGTGGCCCAGCGTGCGGAAGAGCCATACCCTGTGCACATTATAAAAACACACTGTATGACGTTGACGAGAGGCTACCATATGTCTCCCAACAGCTGTTCCAGTGAATCCCCAACCTTCTCTGAGCTTTCGGGTCCTTGTGACCTGGCCATTTAGCTCATTATGTGTAAAAAAGCGCCGCTCAGAGGTAAAACAAACCAAAGCTCTTAGGTTTTTTAAAATTAATAAATCCGAGATTTGCAAAGAATATAATTAGCTATCAAATAATTATAAATTTATATATTTCGCATTTAAAACAATAATATATTCATGAAACAATATTTAAAAAAATATGAAATTCCTATTTAATAGGGTCTATGACAACTGGATGGAAGACAATTTAGAGGATGCGACAATTTGGTGAATATAATAATTGGATGGACAACTGGTGAACGACAATTGGGTGGATATGGTAATTGGATGAAAAACAACTGGGTGGAAGACAACTGAGAGGTTACGAAAATTCCGTGGAAAAAAGAAATCCTTAGAGATTTTCCTTTACTAACGATTTGCGATTACTAACACTAATTCTAAGTGGGGGGGGGGAACTTTCCGGAAGTCTGCAATCCGACAATCTACAAAACGAAGTTGTTTAAAAATCAGCAGACTCGATAGTTCTATCACTTCTCTTTAATCCGACCATGGGATAAGGCGAATTTAAAAACAAATATATTTCTTTCGAATGAAACAATTCAAATTCAAACGATCACACTACAGGAAATCAATGGAGTCACTATTCCAATCAATTTCTCTAATTCTTATTTCAATAAAGGGTTCATGTCTACTCTCTGCAATCTATTTCACTACAACTGATATTTGTGTGGTTTTTTTCCTTCAATATATAGGAGTAGGGAGATAATGGGGGTTCTAACTCAGAGGAGGATCAATGTTAATCCTATGGGATCCGCCTCACATGTTTTTAGAGTGGAGGTGTATCATTATCAACCACATTGGTCAGAACTCTCACTGTTTTATGACTGAAGTCGGACAATGCCGAATAAAATACCTCCCTTCAGTGATGTATTAATCTGGAATTATATTATTCATTTAAATTGGAGGTAATAATTGATATATGACAGATGGTATCGAATGAAGTAAACAACCCACTCGTAATTTCCAGAGACGGCCATCTTGGATGACGTTACCCACCACGCTGTCGAGCCCTCTCTGTCTCCATATAGCATCAGACATGATGTGTTACAACATGTTGTGGAAAGGTTCATCCCCCTAAAACTCTTCACCGCCATTTTCGGACTCAACTCGAAATTTCTCTAAGTCCAGAAATGTCACCCATTAGAAGTTTTGCGTTTTAAATTACTTTTGCCCAATATAATTTTTTTTTTCATTTTCTACAGCACAACCATTTTCTTTATTTCAGTTTCTGCGGGATAGTCCTTCTTTAGTATAAATACAGCTTCCATCAGTCAGAATCCTCATTCTGTTGTGAGACGTTGACAGTGACAATTCTCTGCTGCTGCATGTGTGTGATTTTTCAACTGCTAGAAGTCAATAGTGATAGTTTTCAACGCCCTCGTGTAATATAAATCATATCCAGTTCTTTCACAAGTTATTGTTTGGCAATGCATCCACGTGATATATGTCAGAAGACTTTCACACTTCAAAAGAATCTCATTCGTCATGATGGAAAGAATCTGTTTGAATGCTCTCAATGTGAATCTACGTTCTCAAGGAAAGATGACAAACAACGCCATGAGTTATCCCACACCTCCAGGAAAACCTACAAATGTGAAGAATGTGCTATGGAGTTTGGAAGAAAGGACAATCTTTTGCGGTATCAAAGAAAGCCGCACAATAATAAGCGAAAACGTTCTGAAGATGAAAAGCTTCCCCAGAAGAAGCAAAAAACGGACCCTGAAGACCCCTGCCATTTTACAGAAGAAATGAAAAGGACGCTGTCAACTCATAAGTTGATGGCGACTAAAGAAACATCCGTTGATTTCACCATTTTCCTCGAGTCCTCACGGAAGTCACCCCCAACTCTTTTGAAAGAAAAAGTGACCTCGAAAGGTAGCATTAAATGGTACCTTGCCGTGCAAGTGCGCTTCAGGAGAAAAGTTTCCCCTTCTACCTTCGGATACTGTACCCCGTTTTTTCGAAGTAAATGTGTCACAAGTCTTCCTACATAGTTCCTAAACAGAGAACTGGATTCAGCTTGTAAGAGGATCAAAACTTCATTTGAAGAATTTGAAGGAGCACATAATGGATAGACACTGGATGTCCTACTCCACGGTGAAATGGACATTAGAAAATGTATCCCTCTTGCAGGGTCTAGTTATGTCCCTACTCCAAGAGAATTGCTATTAAAACGTGCTATGTTAATGTATGTAATTCTGATCAAAAATGTTTTGGCTGGTCTGTTTTAGACTCTTTTTATCCCGCTATAGGAAACTCCGAGCGCCTTAGCAAGTACAGGCATTTAGAAGAAAGATTAAACACATTTGGTCTAATTTTTCCTATAACAATAAATCAAATATCAAAATTCGAAAAAATGAATAACATCTCTGTCAATGTTTTTGGATACGAGAAAGAGGTGTTCCCACTCTACATCACACAATTTAAAGAGCACGCAAATCTCCTATTATTATCAGATAATGAAAAGCAGCATTATTGCTCTATTAAGAAGACTCCGAACATAAACGTCTCTCACGAAACATAAATCCCAGACTTCCTACTGTGATTACTGCCTTCACCGTTTCCCAAATGAATCACTCTAGAAGGATCATATTCCCTATTGTCAAGAACATGGACCCCAGAGAGTAGAGTTTCCAACTGAAGAGGTGAAATGGCTGAAATTCTCAAATTTCAAGTTCCAACGTTCCTTACGTAATTTACGCCGACTTTGAATCATTTCTAGTGAAAGTGGACACTTGTATGCCTGACCCTTCAAAACCTCACACCACTATCACAGCAAATCATGAATCCTGTGGATTTGCATATCTTGTTGTTGGACCTGACGGCTGCAGCTATAAACCACCAGTAGTTTATAGAGGTCCTAATGTGGTAAAACACCTAACGATTGCATCGTGTTTTGTCCGCAATCGTAAAGTCGCAATGTTATGACTCAACTACATTGCATCTGACAATGATGCAATACCTCCGAGGGTTGTGCGCATGGCGTGCTGATGCAATACAACGCAATATGTTGCAACTGGAGTTTAAAATACAGCGTTGCGAAATGCGGACTGAGTCGTTTATACATGACCATTCCTGTCTCTCCTAAACAAGAGCCAATCGACAACTTTTATTGTCATTTTCGTGTTCAGCAACTGGAAATTAGTAAAGATTGGCTATTTTCATTTCAAAGCCTTTTTTGTGTGCCCAGTGTAATCGGACTCTGGTTAAAACGGATATTTCTATTTATTTCGTCTCCTTCTGAACGAAACTAGCGGAAATCAAAGAAATTCATACAAAAAACTGAAACAGCTCATATTTGCATTTGTTCACGGTAATCCGATTCTGGTTAAAATGGATTTTTGTATTTCTATTCATTTCTGCTCCTACTAAACGAAACAATCGGAAATCACTGGAACTCATTCCGGGAAAGGAAACAGATCATATTTACATCTATTCTATAATCCGACGCTAATTAAAACCGATTTCCATATTTCTTATCATTTCTTATTCCTCCTAAAGGATGTATACTGAATTTGTTTGATGAGTTTTTTTATACTGATGATGTTTCCTGTATGAAATCAGTGGAATTCATACAGGAAACTGAAACAACCAATATTTACATCAGTTTTCGATAATCCTACTCTGTATAAAAGTGATTTTTACATTTATATTCATTTCGTCCCCTTCTGGAAAAAACAATTGGAAATCAATGGAACTCATTCAGGAAAATGAAACAGTTGCAATGCGTAGAAGCTGCAAATTTATCGTCTAGCTGTTGTTGTGGTATCGCGTTGGCTAGTAATAATACCGCAGTTGCCGGGGTCTGGGTTTGACTCCCACCATGGTTGTGCACGCATTGTATGAAAAAACAGGATTCGGAAAACGGGATATATTTCTCAATAATATTTAGTTGATATTTATATCTATTTTCAATAATGCAACTCTGGTTACAACGAACTTTATATTTCTAATCATTTCTCCTTTTTCTAATGAAAGAATCGGAAATCAGATGAACTCATACAGGAAATTGAAACAGCCCATATTAAATGTCCGTTCTCACCATTCCGATCCTGATTAAAACGGATTTCTATATTTATAGAAAATCCTCCTATATAGGATGCTCCTCCTATAGGATGCAAACCCGAATAATAAAACCGCAGAAATCAGATGAACTCATACAGGAAATTGAAACAGCCCATATTAAATGTCCGTTCTCACCATTCCGATCCTGATTAAAACGGATTTCTATATTTATAGAAAATCCTCCTATATAGGATGCTCCTCCTATAGGATGCAAACCCGAATAATAAAAACCCCATTCAGGAACTGAAACAGCCCATATTATCATATGTACTCGAAAATCGAACTCTTGTTAAAATGGAATTTTACATTTTTTGATTTGTATCGTATAGGACAGAGAAGAATACTAGAAGCTACTCCTAGCTTTTGCAGGCCTTCTGATATAAGGATATGGCCCTACTAAGAGCGAAGTCACTGCTGACCGCTCCCTCAGTCAGAGCTAACACGGCACACAGAGTTTACCTTGCTGAGCAGTGAGCTCGCTCCCTAACCACTATTGCATTCCACTGATGACTGCTCCTTCTACAAGAAACAATCAAGTGCAAATCAAAGGATGGCATACAGGAAACTGAAATAGTCATCATTTACCTTACATATGTTCTCTATAATCCGACTGTGAATGAAACGGAATTTTATATTTCTATTCCTGTTATATTATTCGATATTCAGTAAAACATTTATATACATTTCTATAATCGAACGTTTCAGTAAGATAAATTATAAAAAAATCTATTACCTCCAAATGAGTCCTAGCGAACTTCTCATAAAATCAACTATCAATGCACTGAATCTGGCACATTTCTTTCAATTGCTGCGAGTAAATATTTTTATGGGTATAATCAAACAATTTTGTCAAGTCATGGTACTCTTAAATATAAATATTTTTGCTTTTCAACCAAAATAATTTCTTGATTCCGTAAAATACAGATTGTTTTCCCACTTTTTACACCTTAGAACTGTATATTTTAATTTCTAAATACAGTATCTCTACTGCTGCTCGATAGAACCATACCATCTACACGATAAAGAACACGTTCGATTTCCTTAAAGAGAGGCATATTTTTCCCAACAGCTGTCTAGTGGGTCCACCTTCCCCAACCTTCCCTGAGCCCTTAAAGTCCTTGTGACTTGTCCATTTAGTTCATTGTGGGCTAAATCAATGTGGGCCCCTCTGAATCTTCGTCCCATAATGCAAGACAAAGGACATACAATATGTCCATTGTTTGGGACACCTAAGAAAGGGAAATGGTAACGTTTATGGGTTCGACAAGAACAGGAACCTGTGATACTGCTGTTCGTGAAAGAACATAACTATTTACTTAAAGGTAGAAAAGGTATTTAAAGGTTGTAAAGGTCACTGCCTATCAGGATTGCAGGTTTCGGACAAATCGTTTAACATGATGAAGCGTCAAAACGTTTTGCATCATTTTCAATGAAATGATGCGTATTAGCTTATAAGAAATAATCACACAAAGGCCCTTCTGCCTGTAAGGTGGATATGTGCCATTTTACCAGCAGCAAGCACATACGTGCATTAGTTTATAAGAAATAATCCCGTAAAGACTCTTCTTCCTTTAAGGTGGATATGTGCCATTTCATCAGCAGCAAGCACATACGCGTATTAGCTTATAAGAAATAATCCCGCAAAGGCTCTTCTTCCTTTAAGGTGGATATGTGCCATTTCACCAGCAGCAAGCACATACGCGTATTAGCTTATAAGAAATAATCCCGCAAAGGCTCTTCTGCCTTTAAGGTGGATATGTGCCATTTCACCAGCAGCAAGCACATACGCGTATTAGCTTATAAGAAATAATCACGCAAAGGCTCTTCTGCCTTTAAGGTGGGTATGTGCCACTTCACCAGCAAGCAGGCACATACGCGTATAACTTCTTCAGATCATCAGCAATTTACACTTCCTTGACATCGCCATCTTTAGGCAAAACTTTGACTACTTATCTCTCTCGGCATCCCAAAACTAACATGTTGCATCGATTCTCGTTTTCACTCGCGTGTGATAATCTCTAACATGATAAAGAAGAAAATATAATTTGAAACACAAATGTTACAAGAGGTCGATTTTATATTTTTATATATTTATGGCCATCACGATGACCGAGTTGTTAGCGTGCTTGGCTAGTGATCGAACGGACCTGGGTTCGAGTCCTGGGTAAGGCTTGATGTTTGTGTTGTCTTTCTACTGAGGTCCCGCCATCCTTACAGACCTTCTACTATGGCGTATAAACTGAGAGGCTCCTGTCACACCTCTGTGGCTAGGACATCTGCTTGTATTTATTCTTTTATAGATTTATGAGCAAGATGAAACATCTATATTAGATTAATAGTTATTGCATAAAACAGAAGTGTGACGAACTTATTTACTAACTGTCTAATTTCTCCTATGAAACTGACAGAGTTAGCCCGTCAGTTATCATTCGTCGTGCTAATTCTTTTCCCACAAAACATGTGCATATCCGCTGAATATTTTGAAATGAAGGATGACATGTACAAAGGATTTATAGCCCCAAATACATTTGTAACAGCAATTTCAAAGGAAGTTTCGACGATAGATTATTAAAACAGGATTTGAAACTCTTTCACTACCAAACGATATTTTGGGTATGTGCCATGTGCCAAAAGGTTTGCACTGTCAGATTTCAAATATTTAGATTTTTAAAATTTTATTATTCGCATAATAGCTTCAAAGCACAAGAGATTCTCTTTTATCGGAATATCTTAACAAGTGGGTTTGTAATTGGGAAAATTCTTCTCTCCGTTTCTCATCCTGCTCTGCTATCTTGTAACGAAATCCATTGAGGAGATCTTCAACTGCTCCCGGTGTAAAATTATATAAAAAACATTTCAGATTATGCTTTTCGGAAAACTGACTGAAACTATATTTAACGGCAAAATGCTTAACACTAATCCTCCAGATGCCATGCTTTATATACTCCATAAATTGTGAAGTCAACAAGGGAGGATGTCGGTCTCAAGGGAGGATGTCGTTGTATGAGAAGGTCTGACTAAACAGGAATTACTTTCGTGATCCTTTTCTATCCTATATCCAGCGAACAAGTGAAAAATTCCATCAATAACTCCAAAAAATACTAACTTTTCCATCAATGGAAAAAAATTAAGGTGGCAACTCATAAAGATTATTTTTCTCCCACGTACCTGACATCTTTCTGTTAGGATCTCTTTTCAATCCTGATCTGAGTTTGGGATTTTGATCATTTTCCCTTTCTGTACAGCGCGCAATAGAAACGAGCAGCTTAGCGGTGAAGCAACTCAATTGCCATTAGCTAAATGAGTCCGGAAACACTCTGCAGGCTTAGGCTTAAATCGTGTATCGATTTCTTACTCAACTACTCCATACAACGCTATTAACCTGTTAGCTTGCTTCGAAAACAATGCGTATAATTAGCTCACGGTGCTAAGAGAAATATCGTTTAGTCAACGTTGAATTAAAATTGCGTTTCATCGAAGTTTCTTTGGAAAAAATTAAACGAAATCATATTTAAACTTTATTGCTGTTCTAGGTATTAATCAGACTCTCTATTTAAATATACTCTCATTCCACCCAACAGTTCGAAGCCTTAGAGTTCTTATTAGTTGCATCCACTGGTTTACACAAATTAAGGAACAGATGAAAAAAAGCGCTATTGTAAAATTCCGACGATTGAAATGCACGAAAATCATACATAGCATATGCAAATGAATGGCAGTGTATACCACTGCCACTGCCATTCATTTGCATATACCACAAATGCGTCGAGTGATAGAAGAAGGCGTTGCACTCCTACGAAGTGCGATTGGGTTGGGTTGTTTTACTTGTGAGCGGCACTTTTTTGCACACCATGGGCTAAATGGCCAGGTCACATGGACCCCGAAGGCTCAGAGAAGGTTGGGGGAGGGGACCCACTGGAACAGCTGTTGGGAGACAGATGGTAGATCTCCCGCACACGGGGCCACGGCTTAACGTCCCATCCGACGGACAGCGGCCTTTCCAAGCCCATCGGTGTCCCCTACTGACCGTGGGCAGGGCGGGGAATTTTGCGGAGATAAATCTCAACGCTGACCCAGTTGGGACTCGAATCTGGGAACTACAGATTACGAGCCTGGCGCGCTACCGACTTAGCCACCCCCGCCCCTACGAAGTGCGAGGTGGGGTTGTCGTGACAGCTCTTTGATATATCTACCAGCCATCATTTATCAAAAGAATTGGGGTGCTGAGAAGGTGGGCTCCAGGCAGGCCATATTCAAACAGATGTTGCCAGATGGCTTAAAGTGAGTCGTTCAGGGTAACGTAGTTTGACAGAATCGAATTCATCCAAGAAAGGCAAAGTGCATTCAGATGAATTAATAGTTGATGAGTTGTTGGGTTGTTTTACCTCTGAGCGGCACCTTTTTGCACACAATGGGCTAAATGGCCAGGTCACATGGACCCCGAAGGCTCAGAGAAGGTTGGGGGAGGGGACCCACTGGAGCAGCTGTTGGGAGACAGATGGTAGCCTCCCGTCAAGGCCATCCAGCGTGTTCTTTAACGTGCACAGGGTATGGCTCTCCCGCACACGGGGCCACGGCTTAACGTCCCATCCGACGGACGGCGGCCTTTCCTAGCTCATCGGTGTCCCCTACTGACCGTGGGCAGGGCGGGGAATTTTGCGGAGATAAATCTCAACGCTGACCCAGCTGGGACTCGAACCTGGGAACTACAGATTACGAGCCTGGCGCGCTACCGACTGAGCCACCCCCGCCCCAATAGTTGATGATGACAAGATCAAAGACCAAGGGATGATCGCTTTCTGGGGTTATCAGCGAATAGGAGTAGATGTCATCACCACATCATCTGCGATCGGACCTCGTAGCAGTGCTTGAAATGGAGTTATCTGCTAACACAATATCCTAAAGACTTTACGAGGTGTTAAAACATCTGAGACAAAATCGGAGTATACAAAATATCAGAAGTTTTCCAAGATGCCCAAGATTATCTAAAAACATTTTATTAAAGGAAGTGTTGGTTAAAAGAATATATTTACTACGCATTTAATTTTTGGCAATAAATTTCATAATATGGTCCCTTTATATCTAAAAATTTTGAATTACAATATTGTTTTGCGTACTATCAAAGGAATGGGTTGTATAGAATTTTGAGATTGAGGAAGTCTTAGGTATTTAGTTTTATTATTTACTATTGCAAGTTATTGCCATTTTTCAATAGATCTTTATGCTTCATTTTGTATAAACTGAAAGGTTTACGAAACTGTTTAGGATACGGTGGTTATATATTTTATAGTTTCTAAAGTACACTACAGGGAAAATAATTGCAACACCTGAAGAAATTAATGCCATTTTATTGAAACACAGGCGTCTGTTAACATACACTGAGATGTGCGATTGATTACATCACCAAACAAAATATGGAAATTTTCACCACTTTACCTACCCGGTAAAGTGGTATAATTAGTATGATGTTGAACCATCCCGCACAGCAATGCATTCATGAGCATTGGCTATCGTACATACAGGTCTATAATATCATCCTGAGGAATAGAAGGCCAAATGGCGCAAAAATCGCTGTTCCATTTCAGCGATAGTGGTTAGCGCACCTCTTGAGTGTTGTTGGAGCGGTTGGCCCATCATATCTCAGACGTGTCCAATAGCTGAAAGGTACGGCGAGCGTTCCGGCCATTGTAGTACCTGAACGTTTTGCTCGTGTAGATACTGCAGACTAATGTGGGTTGTGTAGGGAGGGACATTATCTTGCTGGTAAAGGGTTTCGTGCTGCTAACAAATAGGACCGCCACTGGCTGCAAAATGTTGGTAACATATCGTTGGGCAGTTAGAGATCCCCTTATTATGATTAGTTCTGACTGAGATGTCCGACTAATGGCACCCCACACCAAGACACCAGGTGCTGAAGCTGTGTGACGATGTCTCACGCATTAGGTGACACTCCTTTCCCCTGGATGACGGCGAACACGTTGTCTACCATCGTACTGACCAAGACAAAAACGAGATTCGTCACCAAACATCACGGTACTCACTCTTGTTCGTTCCAGTTCTGTCTTAGGTGACACCACTTAAGACGTACTTGCATGTGGGCAGATGTGAGGGGCAAACGCAGTGCTGGACGATGGGCTCGCAATGAAAAGGGTAAAAGCTTGTTTATTTTTTTGCCGTCCCCCTGGTTGATATTAGATGTGTTACCTGTTGCCCCTCTCTTTGAAGTTGAGTTGTAGTCTCGATTCTGCCACACAATGTCATGACAATGCAAGCAAATGGCGGTCCTGTCGCTCCGTGGTCATATGTCGTCTTCCTGATTCTTGTCGGCGTGTACTGGATCTTTCTTGAACCTACTGGCGCCATATGTGTACGATGGTGCTAGGATTGCGGCCAACAAGTTTGGCCACATCTTTCTACGACAAATCAGCTTCTCTAAGGCCGATTATTCTTCTACGCTCAGTCTGTTAACTGTTAGAACAGCTGTGACGTCTGCGTAAGGGCATCTTTAGCGGTTTGGAACAATTCCCACAACGTTTTGTCAACCAGGGAGCTTTGGTTGCCTTTATCTGTGTTTGACTGATCCGCACCTGTGACGTCAGTCTACGCCTGTCCAATCGTTTCGATCGTCATGCAAACCTAATCATTTTCATATACCACCGCCTCTCTAAATTTCGTCATATTTGCATTAATCCTTGCAAGTTATTTTTTTATTTCCTGTACATTGTTTGCATAAATAACGTGATTACAATGAGCAGTACTTCTTGTGAAAAGGAAATGCTAGTGTTAATATGTTTGCATATAAATATACATATGTTAAATGTTGAATAAACTTGACTTGAGGTGGGTAGAAATCGCAATTTTTGGATAACGTCTTTCTACACCGGTCTCCATTCATAGTTTCTGTTTATTCGCAAATTCTAATCGAAAAGCCACCAAACATTTCCAGATCCCTCATATTCCCAAAGATATATTAAGATATCCCATTGCAGGTAGGAATCTGATTTCTCGTCCAACATGGGATCACAAAGGGAGAACTCGCGTATGAAATTTGGGACCATTCGATCAAGCATCTCGGTAATTTACTAAGAGACGAAGCCACCGGTTGGGTTGGGTTGTTTTACCTCTGAGCGGCACTTTTTTGCACACCATAGGCTAAATACGAAGCCACGGAGTATGAGGGCATGGCTGATGAAAGGAAACAACCTGAGCAACAGCGGGCAATTCTTCTAGTCGCTAATACACCAGTGTAAAAGAAATTATGCTTCATTCTGTACTTCGCAATATTCCGGAATCGAAATCAGAATTTTTAATTGCTCACTTCCCTAAAGTATATGTATATTAATAATGTACAAGTACATTAGGAAAAGTACTTATTTCTAGCATAAGGTGTGGAACTATTTGCTGTGGCAAAGTTATATCTGCAAGTTGTTCTTGCAAGAACCTATTTTGATTGGTTGATTGCTTTCTTTAATATTCAGAATTACCGCTCCATTCTTTATCTGGAAGGGAGTAGTTATCTTAGACTTGAAGTCCGCATTAGAGCCGAAGTCCTAAATAGTTACATTACAGCTGAAGTCTTCATTGGTTATATTAGCCTTGAAATACCAATTTAGTGCATTGTTTAGTAAGAAATTATCAGTCGAACTAAAAACAATCGATTTCAAGTATGTGTGTTGCCTCTGACAGCAAATATTAGTCAAAATAGTTGTGAAAAGATTTTTTCTTTCCTTTGGCAGAGGTTTCCTCAGTTTTTCGTTGGCATAATTACGAATTTGCGCCTGTTCAGCTGAAAAGTGGGATTTATGAGAAAGGAGAGCTTTTATGTCTTCTTCTTTTTAAGAGAAGTCAATATGTTGCAAATGGAAGAATAATTCATCGACGGATACATTTTAGGAAAAAATAAGAGATTGAGTTGGAACGCGATACGAAGATATCCAGCTTCCACTTTACAACAGAGAAACAGATATTCATAGCGAATACAAAGAGATTCATTAAACAGAAAAATGGAGATGAAAAAAATCAGGAAACAACAATGGATCAGTGAGGAAAACGTTTGGACGTATTTTATTATTTGTCGACGTGTCTGTTTTTCTGATTCAGTGTCGGTTGTCGTGTGGCAAAAACAGCAGGAGGTCACGTGAAAAACAGCTGAACTCTGTTACTTGACATGTTCACCTCTGTGATGTGACGAGCAATGGAGGAGTGTTGGCCCACCTGGTGGACGCTGACAGCCATCAAGTGAACGGCACGAAGAGAAGTAACTCATTGAAGAGAGATCGCGGTTTTCACTCTACTGTATTAAAGGGTCAAAAGATGAAACCAAACATCTAACAAGAGAAATTTCTATGCCGTGACTGACGCTCCATAAAAAATAATTATATCGTAATAAATAATTACAATATTTTAAAATGAAACACCTAATTGATCACGAAGTTGGTTTCGGGTAAAATGAAAAATACAGTAGACTCTCAGTTGTCCAGAATGAATGAGAAAAAACACTTCGGAATTATGGAATTCACATTTAATAAACCACCCATAATTAATTTAATTCGCCATAAATATTAAATGAACAAAAAGCTATTATTTTAAATTTCTTATCATGGACTTAATTTTATTCATTTAAAATAGAATAGCAAGAAAGTTTTCTTTTCATCCTTCATTCTCCTCTCGACGAATGGTGATTAAAACAATCTTTTGTCTGAAACCTTCTACTGTTGCGTCGTATTTTAGCGGCTGCGTTCTCGTATCCAATATTATTTACGGGCACATACTATTTTTTTCAACATCCCGATTAGTCCTCCCGCGAATTATCGACAGTCTACTGTAGTTAAATTATTCAGAACTTAAAAGATGACTTCAATGAAAGAAAACGAATGGCTTTAGTTAATGTTCGCAGGTTTAATGAATGAAAAATGCAAATTGAAGTAATAAATTATTAAATCGAAATTCATTTTAACAACAATTACATATGCTCTGTACTTACCCGAATAAAGTATACCAAAATTTCAATGTAACTCTATAATTTCACAGATTTATATAATTTTTTTAGTCCGTTTCTAAACATGAGATATCATTTTCACTTTGTTAGTCTGGCGACGTTAAACTAGAGTGGCTTTCCTCTTACCATGACGTACGCATTACCATGTTTTTTCTTCTTTTGGAATGCGTTAAAAAAATCTCGATGAAATCCGGTTGACCGCGATATTTCGAGCACCGGAAATAGTTTTAATTTTTTTAAGTTCAATCATGTGAAATTGGTACGTCTCTTAAAGAAAATTTATTCTAATTGCATTAATTTCATTTGCAAACAGTTCTAACAAAGTGGGCAATGTTAAAATTTTAACAGGAGAAAGATTTACTTAAACAATGATTTTAGAGCCACGTGCGTTTAATCTAAATGAGATGACAGTTCGCGATACATTTGTTGCGGATCTGTGACAAACAGTTGCGCAACTGTAAGCATTATATCATTGTAAAAAACAATCATTGCAAATATGATTGATGATTGATTTTTTTTTACATAACAAAGAGTAGGTAAAAATGTATTACCTTTCCTTTCCAAGAAAATATGTATGTTTAAATAAACATAACTCTAAATTACATTTTTATAAAAAAGAAATTGAAATATGCAACCAATATATAAAGGAGAATGTCTTTTTTGGGGGGAAGGTGCTAAAAAACAAACGCTTATAACTATCAATATTTCATAAAATAGCATTTCAGTGAAACAGCTTGAAATTATAATAGCAGAAATTTAAAGGAAAATATGTGTTCTTTGTCAATCTGTTTTAAAAAACTACAACCTCATCTACAAATCACAGTTCATTAACTCAATGAATAGTAAAAAAAATTAGATGAAGGTGGAGGAGGGAGTAACGTTCTTTTTAAAGGAAGAGTCAATTTTCGATTGTTTCAGTTTCGTCATTAGGATGAACGCACGTGGCTCAAAAATCAATGTTTAAGTAAATCTTTCTTCTGTTTAAAATTTTAACATTGCCCACTTTGTTAGAACTGTTTGCATATTAAATTAATGCAATTGGAATAAATTGTATTTAAGAGACGTACCAATTTCACATGATTGAACTTAAAAAATTAAAAATTATTTTCGGTGCCTCGAAATATCGAGGAAAATCGGATTAGACCGAGATTTTTTTTAACGCTTTCCAAAGGAAAAAACGTGGTAATGTGAACGTCATGGTAAGAGGACACCCACTGTAGTTTAATGTCGTCAGACTAACAAAGTGAAAATGATATCTCGTGTTTAGAAATCTCTACCTCATTGCGAACTGTTTGTTACAATCTGCAACGGGATAACTACAGAAATTGAGAGTAAGCATTTAGAAACTTTTATTGCAATTTGAAATTGCCGCGACGTCCAAGCGTGTGACTGGAGGACTCGTCTTCTTGAACAGAACATAGACCAGTTCGGGTGTTGTCGAACTCGCGTGGTGAGCATGTGGCGCGAGCTGCATACTAGTCATGCGCAGCAGGATACATTCATCATCTTCCTCAAGCAGCCATGTGTTACAAAGGTCCAACCAGACAGTGTTAGTTATTATGCGTGTTAGAATTTAGTTCTCCAAGCAAGTCTGTCCAGAGCTACATCTGCTGCATCTGGCCTCTGCATATCAATTCTAACAAGCTCCTGTATGACACTGTCTGCCCACAGCATCCTAGGTCTCCTCCTCTTTCTAAGACCTTTAGGCACACTGTTCATAACCCTATTCGCCAATCTATAATTATTCATACGGGCAACATGGCCAAACCAACGGAGTCTCTCTCTGCACAATATGCTGCTTAAAGGAGGTTGCCGACTCCTTTGCTTAACCTCATCATTAGTTACAAAGTTGAACCACCTAATGCCCAAGATACTGCGCAAGCATCTAGAATCAAAAGCATCAAGTTTCCTGTTATCTTGTTTACAAAGCGTCCATGTTTCACGACCATAACAAATGCTGGAAAGTACCAAACTATATCACAATCTATTTTAGTTTTTAGGTGTATACCCCTATTTCTCCACATCTCCACAGATTATACTGTTATTAATTCTGCTGTTATTTCTTTTTTTGTTCTACTGTTATTTTTATTTCTGTAGAAAAAAGAATTCTTTTTCTAAGTGAGAGTTGTGTGATTATTAAAGGTTTTTTTAGTGCAGACTTCAGATCTATGCTTATAAGTTTTCTATCAGGGATAATTTACGAGTTGGATGATTTTATTTTTATGATATTATTGATTTTATATTATTATTGATTGATGATATTATTTTTATTTTTTAATTTTATTCCTAGATTTAGAATTAATAATAACAGGGAAAAAAGAAATTATTCTTATCTTCCTTAGTATTAACATGATTATAGATTCATACAGAAAATTTTACAGCAAGTAGTCCAGAAAGTGGTATTTTACTTTCCGGAAAGTAGTCCAGATGTGAATGCAGGAAGTGCATTTTCAAAGACATGTTATATCCTAAATCCCGATATGCATGTAGCATCTGGTTTAATATTTCTTTATAATTAGACCTCTTTTTTACAAGAAAATTGTCTGTCACTTTCTTAAAACATGTCCAAGCAAGTTTCTCTTTCTCTGTTAGAGATGCGTCCAATTTCACATCTTTCTTGAACTGTCTTATTTGAGGGCCAACAAACACGTCCTCTTTTATCTTTGCTTCTGAAGGACGGGGGAATTTTGTTGTTAGGTAGGCAAATCCTCTGCCATATTTATCCACTGCCTTGACAAATTGCTTCATAAGTCCCAGTTTTATACGAAGGGGAGGAAGGATCACGTCCTCATACGCTATAAGTCTCTGCTTCTGTAAATATTTTGGTTCCACTTTCCAATTACGTATTGGCCAAGTTTTCTTCAAGTAATGGGATGCTCTATCACGACTGTCCCATTCACAAAGGAAACAAGGAAATTTTGTGTTCCCTTGTTGCATTCCCAATATCATGGCAATGATTTTTAAATCCCCACATATTTTTCCAATTGAAATCCGTATATTTAATGGATTGGAGCATTATATCTAGAATATCATATGATTCTTTTGCCATACAAGCATAGACAACTGGAACAGAAAGCATTGAAAACCATTATGTAGTAAAACTGCCTTCAAACTAGTTTTGGATGCATCTATAAAGAGTCTCCAATTTTGTGGGTCATGAATAAAGCCTCAAGATGTCATCAAACCGGCAATATCATTACAGAAAGTCAATCGGCTATCATGTGAGAAGAACGCAACAAAATTCCGTTCTCTATTTCTATATAAAGTTAGACTTCTACTAGGCTGGAGAAAATTCCATTCTTGCAACCTAGAGCACAGCAGTTCAGAATTTTGTTTACTTAGCCCTAGATCACGAACCAAATCGTTTAGATCTGCCTGCATTAAAAAATGTGGAGTTGAATCCATGGTAACCTCGTAGGAAGGATCACTTCTTTCTGGAGGTGATTCACGCGCCTCACTCTCTTCACCAGTACTTTCTTCATCTTCTGTTTCCTGACTTAGAGTTAGTGGAACTGGCAAAGTTCGCTAACTTTAAGTCAGGTTTTGTACCTTTTTGTACACTATGGGCTAAATGGCCAGGTCACAAGGACCCCGAAGGCTCAGAAAAGGTTGGGGGAGGGGACCCACTGGAACAGCTGTTGGGAGACAGATGGTAGCCTCCCGTCAAGGCCATCCAGCCTGTTCTTTAACGTGCACAGGGTATGGCTCTCTCAAACGCTGACCACGGCTTAATGTCCCATCCGACGGACGGCGGTCTTTCCAAGCTCATCGTTGTCTTCTACTGACTGAGGGCTGAGGGGGGAATTTTGCGGAGATAAGTATCAACGCTGACCCAGCTGGGACTCCAACCTGGGACTGCAGATTACGAGCCACCCCCGCCCCAAAAGATAAGTTGGGATAATCGATATGTCTCTTCGATTTTCTGCTGGTAAGGCCCTGGATACTAGTTATACAGAAGTAACAATCTGTGGAATGGTCTTTTGGTTCCCTCCATATCATGGGTACAGCAAATAACATGGCGCTACCTTTACCCTTCCACCAGTTTATTAATTTCACATAGCAAGTTGCACAACATATGTGAGGGGCCCACTGCTTATCCTGATCTCCTATTTTACATCCAAAGTAATGCTTGTATGCTCTCTTTATTATAGGTGACATTTTTTTCTTGTATCTTGCAAAGGTGAACTCTCCGCAAATATAACAGAAATTGTCTGCCTTATTCTGACATTTTTGGCGGGGCATTTTCTAGAATGCAAAAGAAATAAAATAAAATAAAAAATAAATAAATACCCCCTCAAGCAGCTGCTTGCCACAGAGGTCTGACAGGAGCCTGTCAGTTTATATGCCACAGTAGGAGATCTGAGAGGATGGAAGGACCTCAGCAGAAAAACGACACACACATCCATGCCTAATCCGGGGCTCGAACTCAGGTCCCTTAGATCAGTAGCCAAGCGTGCGGCCACGGGACGGAAATATTCACAAACCTGTCATGTTGACTACACAAATATTATCATAAAATATCTTTACATACCCTAGAATGCAGTTTGAAAAAAACTGATGTTAATTCGATTTGGCCAGATGCAGTAGATGTAGCTCAGGACAGACTTGCTTGGAGAACTAAATCGCAAGGTCTGGTTGGACCTCCGTAGCGCATGGCTGCTTGAGGATGATGAAGATGATACGTTTTTAAAATAAACTTTACAGAGGCAAACTAGTAGTAACCTAACCTACGAATAGAATAACATTGTTGCCAACATGTGAGTGAAAACTATTGCAAACAAGTGAGTATAAACTATTGCAAACAAGTCAGTGTTGCCAAGTTTTTTGATGTAACATATCCTGATTTTCATTCCCCAAGTAATATGTATGAAATTGATGTGTTATATCTCCACACCTCTAAAACTAGCCCTGATAGGACAATTCTGATCCCAGATTTCAATTTCCCACACTAAAATACATTAGGAACACATTAGTTAACCAAAGAAAATTTTCTCTTATATAAATAAATAATAAAAACCCCCTCAAGCAGCTGTTTGCCACAGAGGTCTGACAGGAGCCTGTCAGTTTATATGCCATAGTAGAAGGTCTGAGAGGATGGCAGGCCCTCAGCAGAAAAACGACACAGACAGCCATGCCTTACCCGGGGCTCGTACCCAGGTCCCTTAGATCAGTAGCCAAGCGCGCTCACCACTCGGCCATCACAGTGTTATTAAAAGTCCCGGCAGCAAACCCTATTCGTCTTTTAATCTCATGCCGCACTTCACCAGTATCTGTTACATAGCACCCAAGATAATTAAATTACGATACCTGCTCAAGAGTGGAACTATTCAGATTAACTGAATCACAACCTGCCTGGCCAATTATCATCATTTTAGTTTTTTTTTCTGTTCATAACCAAACCTACTCTACTACCAGTCTCATCAACAGCTCAAATGAGAGAGATCATCTCATCATCATTTGCCGAAAAGGCTAAATCAGCAGCTTAATCGAAATCAGAAATTTTCGTATCTCCACCCCATTTATCTCCAAAATCTTTCCCTTGCAGTGAACTTCGCATAATATAATCAATAACCAAACTAAGGAGAAAAAGAGACAAAATACATCCTTGTCGAACACTAGAAGCAATGCTAAACCAATTGCTACAAGCCTTATCAACTCTCACACACGATTCAATGATATTACAGAGAGCTTTCATTATGTTAACTAACTTATCTCGTATACCATACGATCTCACAATCGACCACAAATTATGACGGTCAACAGAGTCGAAAGCCTTTTTGAAATCAACAACGCTGGTAGCCAAAGGTTTCTTTAATTCTAAACATTTCTCAAGAATCTGCCTGACTGAAAATATCTAAGCTACATATCCCGTACCACTTCTGAATCCACGCTCATCACGCAATTGCCTGTCAACCAGATTCTTAATTCTATTAAACAAAATGATGCAAAGAACTTTAGCTCGAACAGAAAGTAAGCTGATACCCCTATAATCATCACAAAAACTGCTATAGCCTTTTTTTTTAAAATAGCAATAATAATAGTTGTGATAAAATCTTTAGGAACCATGCCGTTATCAAAATTTCAGACATTCATGTGGTAACCGAAACATTTCCAGCTCTAATCATTTCCGTAGTAATTTCATCTACCCCTGGGATTTATGTAGTTTAAATTTAAAAATAGCCAAACTAACTTCAGACTGTGTTACCGGACCAATATTAAAGTCACCAATGCATCTATCATCATTGCAAACAATGGGAATAGAACTAACTGCATTGTTTAGAATATCACTGAAATGCTCAGCCCACCTAGCCATGACAGAATCCTCACCTTCTATAACCTTACCTTGTTTATCCTTCAATCCCTGTATACCTGACCGTTTTTTACCACACAAAACATTAACTATCTGGTACAGCTCTCTGCTGTTGTGCTGTCTAACTGCTTCCTCGGCTTTGTCAGCCAAACCATCAAGCCAAAGATTCTTATCAGCAGCTAACTGATCTTTTACACGTTTATTAAGTTCTCTGTAATGCTTTCTATTAGGACTAGTAGGGTATTGATTAAGGACATTCCTGCAGTTCTTTCTTTCCGAAATAAGCTCAAGTGCCTTATCACTTAAATAATTCTGGCTCTTCTGCTCCTTTTTTCCTAAAAGAGTACTGTTAGTTTCCAAAAAAGCCTTTTAAATGGTCCCATTCTTCCTCAACTTCAATAGTAAGCAAACCATGAATGTCATAATGACTATAATCTGTAATGGTAAGCTTTAGTTTTCTGTTAACTGGGTTTTTCTGAGCTTCAGTATTAAAGTTAAATTTTTTAACCTCAGTACAACACTTCTTAAGTTTAAGTTGCAAGACAATTTTAACAAGGTAATGGTCAGATCCAATTTCAGCTCTCCTATATGACCTGGTATTCCTAACAGAACTAGCCCATTTGCCGTCAATTAGTATATTGTTACGACAGATGAACGTGCTACTATTGAATGTAAGTGAATTAATGATAAACGTGTCATGAACATTTGCGTATGCTTCTGAGTGAGAATTATGTAACCAACGAATTGGAATACAGAACCTATCTGAAAAATAGAAAAGATGAAATAATTATGTTGGAGTTGTCGATATCCGAAAGGAGGCATAATTAGTTTCAGTATGTACACGATGGGTGTATAAAGTGAAGAAGTATTTTACACGGAGAGTGCGCGGAAGGTTGATTACTTTAGTGGTGTGGATCGTGTTGATAAGTTAGCAAGGGAAAAGAAGAATTTGTCGTCTTGCGCGTGGTGATCAACGTCTGAAAAGAATTGGTTCTGAGAAACCAGTATACTTAGGCGTAGTTTTGGAGTATTTGAGGACTAAAACCTAAGAAGGAAGTCATTTAGTGTATAATTATTTAGTTTGTTTAGGAATTGGTAATGTTATTCTCTTTAGATTGAATTTTTATTATCCAACATGATTTTATTGTGCATTTGAATGACTATTAGCCTTGTTTTATGATTTGGATGTGAATAGAATTGAGATAATAAATTCTTCTGAAAGTTAATCTTTGTATTGTTACAGAGTTTCGTGCCAGTTGACTTAGTTTGTTTATAAATAATTTCATCCATGCTTTTGTAATAAATTGCATTGTTTTGCAATTTTTATTGAAATATTTTACTTGAACTCAAGCTCAGTATTCATCCATTTTAATTTATAACAATAAAATCAAATTTAACTGTAACTTTACAAGGTAAGTTGTTGGAACTGGCAACTGATGAAGGATTCATGAATTTTGAAACTACAGAAACAATTGTCTCATTTTAGATAAAAGTTAAAAATGAATATCCTGAGGTTGCTGAAAATGATTTAAAATCTCTTCTTCCTTTCCGTCGACATACCTCTTACTGATTTCTGATTCTCTACTATTATTATTCCCTATTTATATTAAAACAAAACATAGAAACAGTTTAGATATACATTATCCCCTGAGAGTAGGTTGTCGTTAATCCAATTTAGATTAGATAAATTAACAAACAAGAAGCACGCTCATTTATCACGTTAAAAATTTTAAATATTGATATGCACTGTGTTCGTTCAACTCTTTCACTCATAACTTTTTGATTAGTTAATTTTGAACGAATTTGGTTTCAAAGATAATGAAGAGTTCCAAGCTGTCTTAAATATGTAAAACAAGCCAATAAAGAAAACGACGAGGAAAATATATTTCCAAATATTCTTTTATTACCACTTTTGAAATTGGATAGAATATTTGGTAAAAGGGGAATAGTATTCGTGTTCCTTTTTCTTGAATAAAAGAATATGTAATATGCATATTTAGTAAGTAACATAAGAAGTATAGAGCTAATCTATAGTAATATTTTTATATTATGTGGATGAGTTGAACTATTTTTGTGTTTCTGTTTCAATTGATATTGTTGATTTGTTTTATCTTTCAAATCTCGAAATATATGTTTCTTGATAATCAACTTTATGCTAAAGAATAGCCTCAACTAAATATTTTATTTCTTTTTCAAAATTGTAATATGTAACAAGTAAAATTATAACAAGTTTAATATATATAAATGATGCGTACGAAAATAATCTGCGCATGGATGTAACTTGTTTCTTGAGGCCACATAGAGCCAGAAGCTACAGCTCATGCGTGGCTACACTAGGCCACACATAGCCAGAAGCTACAGCTCCTGCGTGGCTACACTATACCGGTCCCTGATACACCGGAAAAAAATTGCTGCTACGCCACGTCAGAAAGTTTGAGAAGCACTGAACAGTGATCAATTTCTTTTCAAAGAAGGAACAGTGATCAATTTCTTTTCAGGTACGTGCCATGGGCGGCAGCTACTTGAACACTTGCTCCTACGGACATTGCCAAACCTAGGATGGAGGAAGTTCCTACCAACATGTGTGGCAATAGCCTTTAGAAGTGGGGGGAACGGTCTTTGTCCCATAACTCTGATTTAAGGGATGCTTGATATTGTCTGCACTACATCTCTCAATACACGTTTCCTATTAACAGTTTTCTTTCCACGGGTACCTGAAATGTAAGGAGAGTTCACAGAGACTATTCTCTTGATGTCTTCACCCAAGAATTCCAGTGTTATAACCTAGATATTCTGGGATTAATAGAGACCACATGGAAAGGTAAACGTCAGCTCCTTAAAAATAGCCCTTCAGTTCTTCTATTCAGAGAGGGAGAATGGAAGCATCTTCAAGGCGTAAGTTTGCCAAGGATATGACTGCATTAATGAAAGATTTATTGCAATCTAAATTTAAAACTAGGATTAACACTTTGAATGTCATTTGTTGACCCACAGAGAACTTTGATGAAAATGAGAAAGATAGGTTTTACGGACAACTTCAGGATATTTTGAATTCTATCAAAAAAGGAGATATTATCCTTGTGCTAGGTAGCTTCAATGTTAAAGTTGGTACTGACTCTAACCCTTCAGGTGGGGTGACAGGTACTTTTAACATTTGTAATTGCAATGACAATATGGAGCGTCTCCTATTCGTGAGTAATGTTAATGGTTTGAGAATAACTAACGCTTATTACAAACACAGGGACATTTATAAATACACGCGAGGTTACTAATGGATTGCATACGAATATAAATAATTATATATATATTTATAATAGCAAATGTACTAGTTCGGTTAAAAATGCTAGGTCACACAGGGTAGTCGAAATTAGGTCTTCCCATTAGCTTCTAAAAGGTGTCTTGCAACTGAAGCTTAAGAAATATTGGTAAGAGGTTAAAAGAATTTCCTCTAATACTGAAAATCTGAAAGACCCAGATATAGACAAAGCTTACCATGATATTTCGCTTAATCATTATGACAATCGTGACTTGCTAATTATGGAAGGTGAGGAAAAATGAGACCGCTATAAACATGTTTTTCTTGAAAAACCTTCTCTTTTGGTGAAACGAAGCAGAGGAGACAAAGTAATTTGAATAATAAGTCCCTGAAGCGTATTTTCGAAGCAAAAATTTTAATCAACACCATCAGAATATTAACAGACATTATTGCAAAGAACTTAATAAACGTATAAAATATAATATAATATAACTCGAATACTAATAAGAAAATTTCGCGTGATAGCTTTGCTGACAAATCAAGGGAAACAGAGAGCTGTACCAGATAATATTTTGGGTTAAAAGAAACAAATTGACTCACAGGAATTGGGGGATAAAACATGGTAAGGTTATTGAAGGTGAGAATTTTGTCATGGCTAGGTGGCTGAACATTTCAGAGATGTTCTAAATAATTTTTAACTGGAAGATTTCTCACTTTGTCAGGTTGTGGAGAAATGTTTAGTTTCAGAAACCTCTGACTACTAGTTTTATAGATTTCAAAATGGCTTTGGACTCTGTTGATCGACATAATTTGTGGTTGATTTTTAGATCATATGAATATCTGACAAGATATTTAGCATAATTATAGATCTTTATAATAGCAATGAATAGTGTGTTAGAGTTGGTAAAGCATGTATAATTGGTTTAGCATTGCTGCTGGAGTTCGCGAAGGATGCAATTTGTCTCCTTTTCTCTTTAGTTTGGTTATTGGTTATGTTATGCGAAATTCATTTTAAGGGAAAGATTTTGGGCTTAAATGGTATAGAGATCAGAAAACTTCTCATTTAGATTATGCTGATGATTTAGACCTTTTGGAAACTGATGTAGATGATGTGAACTCTTTCAATAAGAGCTGCTGATGAGATCGGGAAACAGGGAGAAATCTAAAGTGATGAAAATTGGTCAGTCAGGGTGTGGTTCAGTTAATCTGAATGGCTGCATCCTCGAACAAATGTTTCAGTTTAATTACCTTGGGAGCTATGCAACAGACTGCAGCTGGGAGCGTTTTTTAGAACATATGGAAATCGTGCAAAAAGTTTGCATATATATATATACCTAAATATTAAAATTAGGCTATAAAGTTTTGTCCTTTCTAAAGGTATAGCAGTTAAACGTGAACACTTTGTAACCAAGATAAGAGGAAACTCGATTCGTTTGTTTCTGGATGCTTATTACGCAGTATCTTGTGCATTAGGTGGTCCAACTTTGTAAGTAATGATGAGGTTAGGCGAAAGGGTCGCAACCACCTTCGAGCAACATAGATTTAATCGAGTTCTACTGCAGAATTAGAGGTTAGTGAAAAACGTAATGACGAGTGAGCATATAGACCTCAGAAAAAGGGAGAGGTAGGATGCAGTGCACTGACAATGTCGAATTGGCCTACAGTGGTCAAATGCGGCAGCTGCAGCTCAGAGCAGACATGTTTGGAGAACTGAATTATACAGTCTAGTTGGACCTCTGTAACTCATGGCTGCTTGATGATTGTTATATATATATGTAAATTTTAAAATTGACAAAAATAATTTTCTTTCATATTCATTCAATATTATATTCACCATAGGTGACTGGAATGTTCTAATACTAATATCACAAGAAAACGTTTGGTAATGATATACAGACTAGTTTCTATTACTTACTTTTGCTTTCATTGGAATCTTAATGTCTTTTCCATTCTCTTTAGAATTCTGAGAAGGGCAAAACTCCAAACAACACTCCAATTCTTGTTTGAACGTTCTCTCTAATAAATGCATTATTAATGCAATGTCAATGGAACACCATTATCTAATCAGTTGTTAGGTAAAGTTTCCTGGTATTTCCTTAACATTACAAATAGAGTGCTCAGGCATAGCATTTAATGCTAGAACCTGCCTTCAACTAGTGCAGATCGTTCATCATCATCATCATCATCCTCCTCAAGCAGCCATGGTCCAACCAGACAGCGCATTTTAATTCTCCAAGCATATCTGTTCTGAGATACATCTGCTGCATCCGGCTACTGCACACCAATTTTAACAACGTCCTGTTTGGCATTGTCTGCCCACCGCATTTCTAGGTCTTTCCCTCTTTCTGAGGCCTTTAGCCACACTGTTCATAACCCTATTCGCCAATCTATAATTATCCATACGGGCAACATGGCCAAACCAGCGGAATCTCTCTCTGCACAATATGCTGCTTAAAGGATGTTGCCGACTCCATTGCCTAACCTCATCATTAGTTACAAAGTTAAACCACCTAATACCCAAGATACTACGTAAGCATCTAGAATTAAAAGCATCTAGTTTCCTGTTGTTTACAGCGTCCAAGTTTCACTACCATAACTAACCCTAGAAAGAACCAAACTATTATACAGTCTAATTTTAGTCTTTAGGTGTATAATATGCCAATTTCACCACACTCTTCATAGATTCCTAAAATTCCCAGAGGCAATCCCTATTCGTATGTTAATCTCATGCCGCACTTCACCAGTATCTGTTACATAGCTCCCAAGATAATTAAACTGTGACACCTGCTCAAGACTGCAACCATTCAGATTAACTGAATCACAACCTGCCTGACCAATTTTCATCACTTTAGATTTCTCTCTGTTTATAACCAAACCTATTCTACTACCAGTCTCATTAACAGCTCGAATGAAAGAGTTCATCTCATCAACATCATTTGCCAAAAGGGCTTAATCTTCAGCATAATCTAAATCAGAAATTTTCGTATCTCCAGTCCATTTAAAGCCAAAATCTTTCCCTTGAAGTGAATTTCGCATAACATAATCAATAACCAAGCTAATGAGAAAAGGAGACAAAATGCACCCTTGTCGAACACCAGAAGTAATGCTAAACCAATTGTTACAAGACTTACCAACTCTCTCACACACGACTCAGTGTTATTATAGAGAGCTTTCATTATGTTAACTAACTTGTCTGGTATACCATATGATCTCACAATCAACCACAAATTATGACGATCAACAGAGTCGAAAGCCTTTTTGAAATCAGCAAAGCTATCAACCAAAGGTTTCTGAAACTCTAAACATTTCTCAAGAATCTGCCTAAGGGAAAATATCTGATCCACACATCCCCTACCACTTCAGAATCCACATTGCTCATCACGCAATTGACTGTCAACCAGATCCTTAATTCTATTAAGCACAATCATGGAAAGAACTTTACCAGGAACAGAGAGTAGGCTGATACCCCTATAGTTATCACAAGAACTGCGATCACCTTTTTTGAAAATAATGATAACCATAGCTCTGGTAAAATCCTTAGGAACCATGCCTTTATCATAATAGATATTCAAAATTTCAATCATCCAAGTGGTAACAGAAACATTCCCAGCAATAAGCATTTCTGTAGTAATTTCATCTACCCCTGGGGATTTAAGTTTAAGTTTAGAAATAGCCAAAATAACTTCAGATTGTGTTATAGGGTCAACATTAAAGCCAATAATGCATCTGTTATCATTACAAACAATGGGAGTAGAACTAACCATCACTAAAATGCTCAGCCCACCTAGCCATGACAGAATTCTCACCTTCTATAACCTTACCTTGTTTATCCTTCAATCCCTGTATAGTTGTCAGTTTTCTACCACATAAAACATTAACTATCTGGTATAGTTCTCTGCTGTTGTGCTGTCTAACTGCTTCCTCGGCTTTGTCAGCCAAGCCGTCAAGCCAAAGATTCTTATCAGCAGCTACTGATCCTTTACACGTTTATTATGCTCTGTGTAATCCTTTCTATTAGGACTAGTAGGGAGTATCTTCAAAATATATATCGTTTCTTCTCACAGGGAGTGAAGGTGGCGGTTAAAGAACAATTTAATAATTGTAAAATAATTTTAAAATTTCAATATTTTACGCATTTTGTATTGTGTCGTTTTCCTATAGATACCTTAGAGGAAAAACTTTGCTTTTTTTAAAAGTAACATACATATAATGTTACTCTTTATATTTCCACGATTCCTGATTTTGCAACAGGGATTTTTCTCACAATAATATTTGACAGTAGATAAAAATGGATCATATCTCAAATAGAAATGTATAAAATTGCACTGATATCACTTCAAAATGTATTTAAAGGTTAACATGAAAATCATATATTGCATTTACATTATGCCCGAATATTATGTGAAACGTTTTAATGGATTTGATGGGGAAACCAAAAGAAAATATTCATAAGAAATATGAATGCAGAACGACACAATAGCATTTTCGTTGGGAGAAGCGCTGACCCCTTTCAATCATCCAGTAAGCTTCACCTGATAGCCTGCACTGCAGCACATTAGCCTTTCAGAGAAACTCACTTTTCCCCTTTCATCCTATTCCCACAAAACTGTAAAATAAACCTGATAACGAAGACTTCAACACATGACCTCCGTCTTCTTCAAACTTTACGTAGCAGATTATCTTCATCACGAAGCATTACTGTTGTTTCGCTTCCCCCATTCTTATCCGTATCCTCTTAGTCGTCCATTTGCTCTAAGTGCACATATCGTTTTAATCTCCGGCAGCGACTTAAACTCTTATCACGTGAGCGCTCGGTGTCACTCACCGTTTCCTTGCCTCGCTCGCTCGCACCAGGGATTAATCTACAACAAACTTCACGACCTCGGTGATTTCCATAATTAGATATATTAATGCAGCGTGGACACGAGCGTCGTCAGCACCGGCCAAGGAACAGAAAGAAGCAAAAAAAAAGCTTCCATTATTCGAGTTCGTCGCGTGAATCCTTAATCCGCTCCTTGCGTCACTGTCAAGTTAATGAAAATTTAACGTTGGCTCTCGAGTGCACGAGAGCGACCTGGTTAAGCTGCTGAAATTTTAAAGATGTTACGGAACTAGTTATCCAACTATTATCATTAACAGATCTCGCTGGAAAAACATTAGAATTTGATTCTTGGCAAACAAAAGGCACAAAGGTTTGCTCCAAAAAATGTTTTTAATCTCCGCCAAGACCCAGGCATGGCCACATGCTTCATTTCGTAGCACGAATTTAGAGATATTAATTAGTTCATACGGATTAACGCAACAACGGCAAAATAATTAAGTGCTTTCTTTATAATTAAAGGTTATCATAATTCAGGTCTGAAAAGGTACAATTTCTATTCCGCAGCGAAGCGCCACATGACGTCGCAACTTCAGTCTCAAAACCTCAAACTGCATCGCTGCCAGTCAACAAAATTACTTTTCATGGAGATGAGACATATTTCTATGTATTTGATTCATCTGTATTTACATAATGACTTACGAAATATATTACAAACGCATTCAATACAATGAAAAATGCTTAAAAGAGAATCATCGAATCTAAGAGAAACAAAGATCTTTCAGATTCTCTTGCATTTTAATTACCGGTCTATTTGCTTACGAAAATTAAAATTTTTGTTATTTTAACGACTCTAAATTATAATATTTACAATTCCTTTATCAATCGTGATTTTCTGATTCACAGTTTGCATTAAGGACTAACAAACACGAGTTTAGAGATTCTCAAACCTTAGGAAACGTAATATATATACGTATTATAATATTATGAAGTCTTTTTACACTTTATAATTTTTTTATTATTATAATTATTATAATTTTTACACATATAATATTTTTATTCAAATTGAGAATGATTCAAATAATAACTGTATTGCACAATTCTTCTGTTATGGGGAAAATTTACAACTGAATATTTAGAAACATTCAAATTTAAACAGTTATCAACAGCCCAAAAATGTAATTTATCCAAATCATTCTGCAATTGAATAAAATCCTCATAAGCAAAAATAAGTTTAAAAACATCATCCACAAATCTTAAACGATCTGAACGATTCAGAAAACTAGGTAAATCTTTAATGAAAACAATAAACATTAGTGACCCCAAACTAGATCCTTCAGATACTCCAGAATATAAAAACCACATGAAATACTGGTATCGTAATTTACCTGAAGGATCCTATCAGTTAACTAGATGAGATGCTTGTTTTTAGAGAAAACAATTTTTTTCATTTTCCGAATTTTGCACCCTTTAACGGTAGTAATTCGCACTAATGGGTGATTGGAAAATGTAAATAATGATGTATTATTATTTGCCAGAATTGGCCAACAATCGTAGATCGTAGATCGTAATGTGAGTTATATAGAGTTCCAAGCTTTAACTCTTTACCTCTTTAATCTCAAAAATGTGCCTAAAGCTTGATGTGATTAAAATCCACTAGGGAGCCTCTGTGGGCTGGACAGAAAGAATATAAGTCTATATGTCAGAAGAAAATATTGATGTTAATATAGTCCTACGTCTTTAGGTTTTATTTAAAACATCAGGATCATAAGAAAGAAAATTTTTGATTATATCGTTAGAATTTTCTGACATATTGTGGAAATAGGTATTTGCTAAGTCCTTAATATGATTGAAGATATGGACTTGATATAGATCTTTATTAATATTAGTATTATTTCTAAACCATGGGGCATTTGTGCACATTCTGAGTATTTTATTTTGAAAAGACTAACTTGCAGATGTTTGATTTTGTAGTATTTCCCCATACAGTGATTCATAAGTTAGAATAGGTCGAATTATAGAATGATATAACATTAGTTTTATCTTCAGATCTAGTTTAGAGTTTCTTCCTATTAGACCAATTATTTGAAAAGTAACATTTCTAGCCTTTTTGATTGCAAAATCTGCATGATCATTCCATAAAAGTTTGTGATGTAATATGACTCCTAAGTATGTAACAGTTTTTTTTTCCATTCTAGATTAAATCCAAAAACTGTAATCTTATCCGGGTTAATAATCCTCTTGTGAGAAAATAATAATGCGTGGCTTTTATCAATATTAATCTTAATTCTCCATTTAGAGTACCATTTCTGTATTTCATTCAGTCCTGCCTGTAATCTTGTAATAGCTAATGATGCATTAAGAGAAGGAGAGAGCACACATATGTCATCAACATATAAAGCTATTGAAATCTTGTTTCATTTAGGGATGTCATCATGAGAGCAGATACAATATGATGTTGGAGCCAGAAGTCAGCCTTGAAGTACTCCTGCACTGATAGATCTTTCAGTTGATATAGTATTATTAATTAGAACACAAAAAGTTCTATTGGTAAGGTAGGATTGAAGGAGTGGTATTAATCCAGTTGGAAATTTAGCTTTGATTAGTTTGTATATAAGACCATCAACACAAACCTATCAAAAACTTTAGCAATGTCTAAATATAGTGGCCAACAATAACATCCAAAGGGTATATACAGGGTGTCTCAAAATATAGGTACAAACTTTTAGAGGAGGTAGATAACATCTAAAGGAATGAGAATTGCATAGGAACCCATAACCAGAAACGTCATGGGAAAGTGGTAGCAGAGGTACAAGATCTGAAAGGACACAAGATAGTGATTAATGGGAAAACATTTATTGGACATAATTATTACAAATGGCGTACTAGATGGCCTTCCCTCACTTCTGCTACCTCTTAATGACCCATAATCGCACAAATTTTGATGCGCACGCGCAAACAAACGGTGGCCCGGTACATGTCTGTGTGGGAAGCGTTCTTGATACATTCATTGATTGGCTCGTCCGTTGCCCTCAGCTATTCCATACACTAAGTGTATGTCTGCCAGCTCCCTGTTCAAATACCTTTGCATGCTCTTCGTAAGCCGACTACCGCTCGAATGAGAAAATTCGAAATTTCCCCTCTAGCGCACTGATGAACAGCGCCGTCTATTGACTTACGGTGACGTTTCCGGTTATGGGTTCCTATGCAATTCTCATTCCTTTAGATGTTATTTACCTCCCCTAAAAGTTTGTACTTATAGTTTTGAGACACCCTGTATATCTCATTTAGTCCTTAAAATTAAAACGATGGATTTTCTTATCCTCTAGTGTTACAGGGAAAATCACCCAGTGTGTACAAAATAAAATTATTCATTTGTTATTGCTATAATAGAATATTGAAAAACTTAGTACTAAATTCATAAAAATAAGGAGAAACCGGTTGAACTTTAACCAATGCAATTTAATTAAAACACATAATGAATATCAATTATTCCTCTAAATAATTATATCTCTTTCTGCATAACATTAAATAACCTTTCTTTTTTGTAATTGCCTAGATACACACCCTTTCCTTTTTCGAAAGCATAACAATGTGATTAATCTCCGTACTTGACATCACTGTTCTTGTCACTGCAAGCGGCAGATATCGCCATGCTCCCACTCTAAGAGTGCAGGCGCCATTACAGTCCATTTATACAGTTCCGGTGTACAGGCGCTAGTTTCCGGAGATGGCTCCATCGGTGCGCGATTCCAACTAAACTAGCCATGATGGAGATCGGAGATGAGATCCTCAGAGAAAGGCAATGGGGAAAGGAATTGGGGGATGGAGACACAAAATGAACTCTTTCGCTTTTATGACGAAAGATCGAGACAACGGAAAGTCTGAATGAAGAACATTTCGCTCCCTTTCTTTTATTCCTTTTCTTCTCCTGTGTAAATCGAAGAGCATAACCATTTCTAGTTTCATATTTGAAAGAGCACTCGAGATATCCTCGTTCCATACTGTTCACTGAAATATTGTAGAATGCAACTTAAAAGAAACGCTGTGCATTCTAATTTTTTTGGATATTTCTATATTATAGTAATCCGAATCTATTGTGATTGTTCCCTTTCCGTTCCTTTCGCATTTCTTGATTGTCCGCAAAGTTTCACGAAAAATTGTAAAAGAAAAAAATATTAATAACCGATGCCAAATTGCACAAAAATATATAATTCATTACTCGAAGAACGGTCATCAAGAATCAGGATAGATCTTTGACACTCTAATTCAGGAGATCGAGTTTCAACGACACGAATTGGGACTGAAAGTTTTAGGCGTGAGGAACAGAACTTACTAACGAAAATGTTCTTGATCTTCTCTTTTATTTCACCTATATATCTTTTGCTTTTTGATTTTCATTTTTCAGTTTATCGATCGATTTGTCGGCTTGTAGATTTGTCAAAAACCGTTGTTCCACCATATCTTACCAACAGTACCGTCGACAGGGTGTAGCATAGTGGCAGCCTGCCTCACGGCGCCTGTGATGGTCCACCCATTCACTTTTACTTTTACTTAACCAGTTTTGCTTCATTTACGTTATATTTATCATTTTGGGGATTATTATTTCATTTTGTGGACATTGCAATCCTCGTTCCGAGCGTAGGAGTTGCGCATGCGCAACTCCGACCTTTTGAGGGGCGATATTTAATTGTTTGCTTCAGGGCGCGATCTAATCTGGCGACGGCCCTGCTTCCTAACATGACAGCTATTTCTAACGAGTTATACACTCCTCATCAAACAATTTCCGTACCCAGAAGGAACGCCATGCGTGCGATACAAAACGACGGAGAAGTGTAACAAATGATCGCATTAGTAGTATAACAATTGATCGCATTTGCAGCCTGTTTAGCGAGGCGGATATATGAATATTAGGATAACATGAGTACGATATATGGCTACCTTTCGCCTCATACCATTAGGAAGTAAGACAGAAAAAGTTCCTAATAATGTCCTAGTCTATAGTTCTGTAGATTTACTCTACATTTGCAGCTGAAGATCCGTAATGTTATGTGCTGGAATCAGTTATATTCTCAGACACTCTTGAGCAACATGTGTCGTATGCGTTCTCTATTATCGCGCTGGAATGGGGCGTTTGGCATGCTCTGCAGGAGTGATAAGACCAGAGGCTCTCAATGACTATGAGAGATGACCCACCGTAGTAAGAAATGGTGTTCCACACCAGGATACTAGCAGTGGGTGCTGTATGGCAGTGGGATATAGCAGTGGGTGCTGTATGGTGCTGAACGATACATAACGTTGAAGCTCTTTTCTCTAGTCCCTCATTCTGCTGCGAAAGAGATGCAGACCTCACATCAGACAGCTCGTTCATTGCAGAGGAGAAGTCGCTTCCCTCACATCGATGAATAGTACTGATATATACTGGTGGTGCCCCAATCTGTCGATCTGTCACTATAGCGTTTCTGTCGGACGGTAGCCTTTCCTGAACTGAGAGCCATCTGGTGAAAACTGCCACTCATCCCGATCCATAGTCACTCGAGAACGACCTGGAACCGAACGACGACGGGAAACACTTTCCCATATCCACTGATGCCAGGAGTGGCCAACTGTTCGCGATTTAGGCTCCAAATGCGTTGTATGAAAGCAGGATGGTTGCGATGAGCCATCCTGCTTCACATAGACCTATATCATGCGGCATCTATCAAACTCGCTGAGTTGGATTAAATATCTGTCTACGATGTACAAAATGCATTACCCTTCAATGGTAACCAGATGTACAAATCAGGTTAGAATTTTTTAATGTACCTCACAGACCTTCTACTATGGCATATAAAACGACAGGTTCCTGTCAGACCTCTGTGGCAAGCAGCTGCTTGAGAGGGTATTTATTTTTTTATTACACGGCCCACTTTTCCCCAACAACAACTTTCACTACAACTAATGGAATTCATGTCATCCAAACTTCCATACTAAATTGCATAAACGCAGCTACACTCCTTCTGGGCAGGGCAATGTTTTTGACGAGGAGTGTATAACAGATGAGATCGTTGACGTGAGGAGTGTCACAGGATATAAAAAACCTCCCTTTACAAAAAAGGTGGGAAATTAAAATGATTCTTCCACTATATGTACCAATAATTAGAGCCATGTAATGGGTTACATGCCAGATGACTTAGACGTGGAGAATGTCAAGCAGACGCCATGTGATTCTTAAAATAATACTGACAGTCGAAACAACTGCCAAGAAATTAAAAAGAAGTTCTTTTAAATAATAAAAAACGCTTAAATATAAAAAATACTGTTAAAACCAATATGCATATGAAAAAGGAGAAGTAGTGGTTGTTCCATTTCTCATATATTTAAAAATGTGATTGCCATAAACACGTTTTGTAACTTTGTGTATTGACTGTAGTTTATTTGATACAATCAAACCATTACAGTATATACAGAACCACATAATTAGATACATGATGAAACTGAGGAAATTTGAAGCGTTGCAAATGTATATAATGAATTAGGTATATTAAAAATAAAGAAATTATATGTATTTCAGGTACTGAAATATATAAGAAAAATTTTAATGTTCAAGCTTTACGGACATTTGAAAGGAATACATGACTGTCAAAAAATCTTTTCATACTTGATTTGGAAACGTACGAAACTATTGTTGAAAAACTTTACGTTTATTTAGCGCCAAAGTGCTTAACTGTTTACCAGAATACATTGAAGGAATAAGGAATGGTAACATTTTTTTAAGGATTTAAATGTAGAAAATATTGAGACTATGTTTTAGAAAAAAGAAAGAAGAGAATGAAATGCAATAGAAATTCATTAGACACAAAGTTGCTATTAAAGTGCTCAATAATGGATCTTTACCATTTATCGATGTACAAAATCAATATAATATATATATCGTTTTTGTTTTCTATTAAGTAAAGTTTTTCTTTCCATTTATTCTTAACTGTAATTTTTGAACTTTTAAATTGGTGAATATTTACTTTATGACTTTTATGCTGAAGCTAGGAAAATATGACAAAAATGGAAGCATGTTGCTTTTTCATTAAAACACGACTATTAATTTTCTTCCACAAGCGAGTTTTTACTCTCGTGGAAGATTCAACATTTTTTCTCGGATTTCTACCGAAAAATGTACGTAAAATTATAAATCATTAATGAAATATAATATTAGATATTTATTTATATTGATACGAATGAAAATATGATTTTTACTGAAGGAACGTTATAAAGAAGAATATATATATATTAAAAAAAAGATGTAATGCTTTAAAATTGTGTATATAGGATATGCAAGATTGTATATATATTCTTCAGTATATTATTCTTCAGTTGCATAGCCACTGTGAAGTGGCAGGCAATGAGAATGTCGACAAAACAGTTAAGGATGCTAATTTACAAGCATCTACAACTTTACCTTCATTTCTCACATGTCTTAAAAGGAAAAATAAAGAAAAAAAAATTCAAGAACTTAATACATATTTCAAATTTCATGCTCCAATTAATAGTAACTTTAGATATTTTCTTGATGAAAATACTTAATTTTTAAGCAATATAATTTCAGCAGACAAGATATTAGTAAAATCATCAGGCTGCGTGTAATAAGTAAAATCATCATTGCTGCACTTAAATAACTACCTTTTTTAAAATCAAGGAGAGCCAGACCGATTTGTGTAACCTCTGTCAAGTTAAAGAGACTGTTTAACATGTATTGCGAAATTGTGACAAGTATGATGAAGCCCGAAAAAACTTTTTTGAAGCACTTCGTTACAAATATAATCTAACTGAATATACACTACAAAATATTTTGAATCCCGATAATTCTTCTAAATTAGTTATCTTCCAACTTTTAATTGGTTTCCTTCGGGAATTAATGCTATATAATAGAGTATAAGTATAAATTTGGACTTCCATTTCGTTTTTATGTCTAAAGGATATAAATATCTGATTCAACCAAAGCACATTTTCTAATTTTATGTCATATGTATATATAAGAATTTTCTTCCTTGGTATTTTTGTCATATATACAAGATATTTTTTTATATTGTGTATTTTTCTAAGTGTATTTGTAATGTTATTATTGCATTAACATTTTCTAAGTATTTCATTTTTTTTTAATTTCTTTGGGGTGGAAGTGTTCAACTAAACACTCCAGAGGCGTGTAATTTTAAATAAATAAAATTAGGGCATCACTTTCTCTTCCCTCCACTTCGGCACGTTTTTCACAGTGAACTTCAATACATTCACAACTTTTCATTTGCTTTTGACATTCTCTTGAAGCCCGATTCTTCCATGCCAACACAGCAGAAGTGAAATTCATTCCTACAGTATCCTGTGCATTCAGTTAGCTCATTACTGTCATTAATTATTTCATTATACCTTTTGCAGCTAAACCATTTCTATTTATGCTATCAACCCATGACGATATGTTTTTTTTTCTCTCAACTGAGAGTCAAATCAGGTATCTAGCAGGTTTCGTACTTTTGTACCTTTCTTTTAGTGACCCGAAAAACTTACGGTTTTGGCAATAGTCACGGCAGCAGACTTACGATCACTTACAACACGTGTAAATATCTCCTCCACACTGTCAACAACGTATCACGTGGGCAGGCAGGGGCACGTGTAGTAATTCACGAGGAAATGTACAGGATTTTAGACATCCCAAACAGCTGAAGAGTTTTCAGATCGCTTCTAAAACTCAGAGCAACACTCCTTCTACTTTTCAATCAAAAATTCAAATAAAATTACCTGCTAACTATCAAAAATTTGAGATTTAATACAACATGAAAATTCTACTCTCCCTACTGATATCTCATATGAAAAAATTGAATACCAGAATAAATCCAAAACAACTTGAATTTTAAAAGCAAAAGGCAAAATCAAAATTATAGGCAATTCCATATTTTTCAAGCCAGCTATAACGCGCAAAGATTTGATTCGGAATGTATGAAGCATTCATTCAGAATGTATTTATACCATATTGTATAAATACATAGTATTTGGGGGCAGCCGTCCATCCTGAAAATTTGAAGAGGAGGGGAATATATTTCTCCCATCCTGAAAATTTGAAGGGTTCGAGGGAAGTATATTTTGCCCACCCATGAATCTTGGATTTGATTTTAACCTTGCTAATGATACCTACAAGTAAAATGATTTCTTTATGCTATTTTTGTTCCAATTGGAGAAAAAAAATGATTCCGAGCCACACTATTGAAATAGCATATGGTGTCATATATGTTGATGCAAAGATTGGTAAATACGGTACAATCAGGCACATATCCTTGATTAAGGGGTGCTGAACCTAAGAATACTTTTAATAGCCTCGAAAACATCTCGCACCCCATATACAGTAACAAGACATTTGTATATTGGGGTCGGGATTCTGCCTTTTTTTTGTACGTATGCCTTAGAAGTACTTCATGTAAAAGAGACTTCTTCTCTTCTTTTAACCACAAGAGGTGATTACGTACCTTGTTGGAAAAAAACGCAGTCTTTATTGGTGGCTCAGAAAAAACATTCACAAACTTACCAATAATTTAATTCCCTACTAATTAGTGTCACATTTCATGTTTATTCTTTTATTGGTGCAGATTAAAAATAAGGGTAGACCACGCCCATTTCTTATTCAATTTCACCCTTGAATAGACGCCTGGTTTGGCCACTTGTAAGAAGCAAAGTTGCCAACTCTGTTACTGAAATTGTTATCCTGACTAGGTCGTCCTTGAAATCTTTACAATCTTGACGTGCCATTTTAAACAGCAATCAGGGACATGCCAAGTCAGGAGGAATGGGACATCTGCACCATTCTATACAATTATTATGGGGTAAATTTTTATTACTGTGTACAAAAACTAATTCTTCGCTATGTGGCAAAATAGTCCGTTGCTCTGGGCGCGAACAACTTCCCTCGCTTGCCCCGTCGCAAAATTTTCTAGGCAACAATTTTAGGAAAATACAAAAGATTTTAAATTAATGAAATTTGAACCATCACTAACTGCCCTATCTCTTCGAATGAATTATTTCGTCATCACACTTGTAAACTTTATTTTCATGTCAATTAAACTATAAATTTCATTTTCTAAATCCCAACGAGATTGAATTTCCAAAGCATCCTGCAACTGCAGTTTTAACAACATTGATTTTTTTTTCAGTTATCTCACTAGAGAATAGAGAAACGGTTGACTTACTTTCGGCAATGTGCTCTTCCACAACAATCTCACTGGAGACTTTAACTCTACATCAGGTAAAGGAAATGAAAATCAAAAGTTTATTTTCTATTGACGAAGAAGAAACCTTTCACATAACAGTTTCTGGAAAGGAAAAAAAAACACATGGGTTGTTATTTTCTGTCTCATCATTTTCTTTAAGTATTTGCTTTATTTTTAAATCACACTTATTTTTAAACGAATAAAGAAACAGAAATCACTTGGTTAAAAATAGATCATGGTTAAGATTGCCCTTAATCTTTGAGAGTTGCCAGATCTCTACGCAGTGAAAGAGATGAAAATTATATATCATCAACAATCGCATGTCAGAGTGTAGAGAGAGCATTAAAAATATCTTACGCTTATGATAATCATCATATCATCGTAGGAGTCGCTTGATTCCCAATTAGCTCAATCCTTTGGGCATTGCCGCAGGATTTGATCACATAGAAGATCCACATTCGAGATCTCTTTGAAACACCCTCGTAAGGTTAATCATAGTCCACAGAGTGGGATATACAAAGCACCAGCCACAAAGACGACCTCGAAGGGTCGTCGCATTCAGTCAGACAGAAACAGGCTATTGCGGATCATTCATTAGATAACATGACCATCTAGAAACGATGCAATGGGAAAGGATTGTGTGGAGTCAAATCAATACCAGTCTGGCTTGTGTCGTTCGCATTGAGCTGTAACATCCATTCCGTGGGACATCGTCAATTGTACATCTCATGTGGATGACCTATTATCATTTTCTTTACTACAAATAACTTAATGAGAGGTTATTCTTCACGCTGAAATTTGGCCTTTGAAACACACTTATTCGAGAAATACTGGTGACAATATTTCTGAGGACTGTGAACAAGAGATTGTTTTAAATATAAAATTAGAATGAAAATTCACGCCAAATGCCTTGGTCTTGCTTGCAATAAGAAAATGCATTTGAACCATTTGCCTTGTGACAAATCTTCAGAAATATTCCGGGCTCTAATACCGCATTATTCTTAATTTTTTGCATTTCATACTTATATTTTTATCTTCCTATAATGAGTGGAATGTTTAGATAAAGATTTCAAATTATCTTTGAATCACCACTTATATTTCAATATAAGAATTTGAAAACAAATTTTATCTGTTTTCTTTCAAACTCGTTGATCGAGTGTATACGCCGAATGTGAGAAAAAAAAAACGATTCGGTAACTGAAAGGTTTAAGAGGATGGTTACGTGTTACTTTGGTTTTCTCGGTTAAAAGCAATTCGATTTCAAGTCACACAAAAAAGCAATATGCTTTAGATGCTAATAACAGCTGTAAAAATTTTTAAATTTTTCATTTGAAAGAAAAATAAAAAAATCATCTCTAAGTATCGCATTGCTATTTTTATTTACATTTTCAATTGAGATTTTCCATATCTTAAAACTATAATTCATATATTCATCAGGAGATAGCAAAAATACTCCATTTGAAATTTCTTGAACATAAATATTTTCATCAGAAAGATAACATTACAATGACGTGATGAAATATAATTATGATCATTAGGATCATTTCCTGAAGACTTCTGCTCCATGAAAGAGAAATGAAATCGTACGTGACGAATATCCAACCTCCGAAAATCTTATTTTGTCGACTAAACGAATGAAGCGGGAAATGTTTAATTTCATTTGGAATGAAAATTATGACTTCAAAAAATTTAGAACCATTCTTAAATGATATCAGCACATTTATTTATCTTAGGAAATATTTCCGTTTTCAAAAAAGTTAAAGTTTTTAATAAAATATTGCACAGAGTGCTTGAGATTAATGACACCTACGTATGAAAGAGCAATGGGGGGGAGGAAATAAACGATTGTAGTGTTTATTACAGAGCTGCTTTTTTTCAAAATGATCTTGCGCCATAAAACTGCAAACAACCAAAAGGTTTTTTTTTCTTTTCGGAAACTGAGAACTTTACAAAAGAGTTTATTATTAACAGAAATGGTGTATAGTTAAGACTTGATCACATTTTGCTTTAAAAAAAGCAAACAAATATTCAGGAATTTCCAGAAGTTATTTAGCCTTCTAAATGCAGTTTAATTCATTTTATGTTTGACAAAAATTATAATATCGAAAAGAATGCACCATCTACTATACAAGGTTCTTCGTGACTTAATTTTGTTAATATTTCAGGGTGTTCATTCTTGAGGTCATTCCAAGTCAAAAATGTCAAATGAACATGGTCATGTCAAATGAACATGTGACATGTTCATGGAATGTCACATGGAATGTCAAATGAACATGTCAAATGAACAATTTTCATTCCAAATGAAATTAAACATTTCCCGCTTCATTCGTTTAGTGGACAAAATGAGATTTTCGGAGGTTAGATATTCGTCACGTTTGATCCGCAACGGTTACTGAACTATATGTACTGTATTACAATACATTGGGAAAAAAATTAAAATTTTACATTGTTTATTGATATGAATTTAGAATAATAGTTTATTTTACAGTTACGTAGTTTAATATTAGTGCAGTAAAGGTTCCAAATGTCTTGGATTCCTTTTCCGATCCGTATGACTAAGGACCTTATTAAGGCCTTCATCATTATTTGTGAGTCTTGCCGTATTTAGAATTCTCACGTGTTCACCTTCATAAACCATCATAGTTTTTGATGTAATCTTGAGGGTTTATATCCAATGCCCAATCTGCGCAGCTTCACGGCCAATCCATCGGTTAGGGAATTGCTGATTCAGATATTGAGTGACATTCCTACCGGAATGTGGGGTCATGTTCGTAGAGAAATGTTCCCAAGAGGATGGGCATTTCATGTTGCAAAAATTCAGCTGTTGCTGGGAGATGTGCGATCCAATCAGCTGGTCACCAGTGACACCATACGTTTACAGAAAAAAAGGTGTTGGTAGTTATTTTCAACTGTTCCATGTGGATTGTCATGAACCGATAAATGATAGTTTCTGATACTGTTATCTCCACTGCGACGAAAATTATACCTCGTCAGTAAACGAAATGTAGCGATGGGTGTGTATCAATCCAACGAAAGAATTCCATCCACATGCCCGTAAGTTCAAGATGGTGATTTCGCTGGATATGGTATGAATGCAATCCTTCTGTGTCTAACGTTCTCCAGACTCTCATGTGCAAAACCCTGAGGACGACGGAAATTCTTCGTATACTAGCACGTGAATTTCGCTGTAAAATGCCAGTAATCTTTTCTTCTTTATCGGCATTCAATCGTACTTTAGCATTAAGTTCACACTCAGAAATGAACCATTTTCTTGCAAATATTAATTAACACGGCTACATACGTCGATCTGGGTTTTTTTCCTGTAAATGGTTGCTGATATATTTCAACGACAGCAGTGCATATCCGTATATTCTTCATTTCAAAATGTGACCGGCATGTTCGGAAATATTTCTAATACACGTCTCACAACACGAACTGCATGCATTGTTTGCTAGCCCACGTCCTACTGAAATGCTTGTGCTTGCATGAACACATCCATGCCTGTTTATTCTAAAAATATGAATAAACAATGTGTTTTCTTTTTTTTAGCTTTTCTTAATGCATTATAAATACCATAGCTCAGTAATCATTGCGAATCGGACCTATGCTCATTTGGCAATTCTGACTCGGAATGACCTGAAGAATGAATTTGAAATATTGACCTTAAACATGGGACATACTGTATATTAACATTAATATTAGGATAGTCACATGGTGAGCCTCTTGCTGAATAGGAATTTATGGCAATTAAAAATAATCGTATTAATCTATCTTAATATAATAAATGGTAATAATAATATATTTTAACCAACGAAATGTTATCTAAACTGTAATGCATAAAGCAATATTACGGATAATTATTAAGAACTTTGCAATAATATTTATTTCAGCGATTTAAAAATTTGTTTATCAGGATTAGAATCCATCATTGGGTTCACAAATACCATCTTCTAGATTAGAAAACCCTGTAGGATTAGCATTAGATTTGTCTGAGTTAAATCTGTCAATTCATTCTCTACTTGTGGGATATAGTTCGAATACCATGGCTTCAGTCCGTTGCTACTGTAATTATTATCTTGCACGAATATTATCATTCCTCTAACCATGTAGTTACATCTCCTTCTGAATTATTCTGGTTGAATATTTGAACAGAGAGAAATTCCAAGGCAAGGTTGCAAGGTTCATATCGATGTATTGCAAGACATGGGACAAATCGCCAATTTTTAATAATGATGGAAAATAAAATGTTAGCGAAACAAATTACTTGCTAAACCTGTAAGCTGTTATTTTGGAGAGTATTGTTAATTCTTATAGATGGAAGATAGGCATAAACTGGAAGGAGAGCTGTGTACCAATCCCCAGTAAGAACAGAACAGCCAGGTCTAGCACCTAATGTTCGACCCCACCTTCTCGTGGTGCAGGCCTTCAAACTTTCTACCTTTCAAAGAGACATTCTCTTTTGTAAGGGAAAGGAAATGGTGAGCTGCCTGTTCAGTGTGGTATACTCATCTGGTCATCTATGGAAACCTTTTTCTTTTTCTCTACCTTGCTGAGGAGTGGTCAGCTTCACATGGTCCTGCTGCTGACCATTTATACTCACTAGACTGGACTGGTTTATGGATTTGAGCTTGATTATGGATCCTGGACTTGCTGCACTGGTAGGCCTCTGTTGAGGGAGAAATTGCCGCTGTGTTTTCTGTTTGCTTGTGGGTTGCCAGCCCTAAGTGAACAGAGGCACAGGATATCCTATTTCAGTTGGTGGATAATCCTGATCAGAGACCATCGCAGGTACCTGAACCCTCACTTAGCTAGATGGGCATCGTCAAACATGGAGTAATCTGTCTCAGACAGGTATATAGCTCCTGAAAAGGTGGTGTCTGAAATTTCTACCGACATGGGTAGTTTCAGCCTTTAACAATGGGAGAACCTCAACCATCACTTAGCTAGTTGAGCATCGCCAATCCTAAACTGGAGTAATGTGTTTCAGGCAGGTCATACAAATATGACTCTGGAAAAGATCCACTTGAAAAGGTGGTGCCTGAAGTTCCTACCAGTATCGGTGACTTCAGCCTTTAGCGGAAGAGGAACAGGTCTTTGCCCCATGCCTGCGATCAGGGGGCTGTTTGATATTGTTGCCCCTATCTCTCTCAATAAACCTAGTGTCTTTAAAAATCTTACTAAATCATTTTCTCTCAGCAGGTACATAGAAAATTACATAGGTTACATAGAATTTTTTCTCTTGATGTCCTCCCGAAAGAATTCCTAGATATTCTAGATATTCTAGGCTTGCAATTCTAGATATTCTAGGATAACCTAGATATTTTAGGCTTACAAGAAACCAGATGGACAGGTAAAGGTGAGATATTTAAAAATAACTTTAAATTTCTCTTTTCAGGGAGGGAGGATGGAAAGCATCTCCAAGGTGTAGGGTTGCTTCTCAGCAGACACACCAGTGATGCTCTTCTAGGATATGACTGCGTTAATGAAAGATTTCTTAGAGCAAAATTTGAAACAAAAATTACACTTGAATGTCATCAGTTGTTACATAGAGAACTCGGATGAGAACAAGAAGCATACGTTTTACAGCTAGCTTCGGGATATTTTGAATTTTATGAATAAAGGAGATATTTAAAAAAAGATTATTGTGACTTCAATGTGCTAGGTGCAATGGTGAACTTTAAGTTGGACTGACTCTGATCTTTGGGCAGGATTTTTAGATCCCTTTGGCATTGGTAGTTCCAATGGCAATGGGGAACGTCTCCTGCAGGTAAGTAAACTTAATGGTTTGCAAATAACTATCACATACTACGAACACCGAGACATTTATAAATATACATGAGTTTCACCTAATAGGTTGCACAGAAATACGATAGATTACATATTAATTAACAGCAAATGGGCTAGTTCAGTTAGGAATACCAGATCATACAGGGGAGCCAAAATTATTGTCTGACCATTACCTGGTCAAAGTGTCTTGCAGCTGAAGAGTAAGAAATGTTGTGCTAAAGTTAAGAAATTTAGTTTTGACACTGAATGTCTGAAAGATCCAGATATAGCCAAAGCATGCAATGATAGGCTACTTAGTAATAACTAATAGATTGAGAAAGAATGGGATCAGTTTAAACAGGGTTTTCTTGAAACCATCGGTACTAAAAGATTACAGAGGAAACAAAATTATTTGAGTGATAAGACTATGGAACTATTTTGTGAAATAAGGGAGTGCAGGATTAGCATGAATCAGCACCATACTAGTCTTAACAGAAGGCATTACAACAGCTGATAAGAATCTTTGGCTTGAGAGCTTAACTGACGAAGCAGAGGAAGCAGTTAGACAGCATAATAGCTGGGTGTTGTATCAGATTTTTAATGTTTTATATGGGTAGAAACGGACAGGTACGCAGGGATTGAGGGATAAACAAGGCAAGGTATACCTGGTGAAGGTGAGGATTCTGTGATGGCTAAGTGGGATGAGCATTTTATAGATGCTCCAAATAATGTGGTTAATTCTACTCCCATTGAATTGTAATAAGGCTAGATGTATTACTGGCTTTAATGATGGCCCTATACCATATTCCGAAGTCGCTATAGCTATTTACAAATTAAAGCTTCATAAATTCCCAGGGTTGGATGAAATCTCCACTATAATGTTTAGAGCTGGGGACATTTGTGTTGTCACATGGCTGACTGAAATTTTGAATATTTTTTATGATAAAGTGTTGTTCCTAAGGATGTTACTAGAGCTATTATTGTCCTGATTTTCAAAAAAGGTGATCGAAGTTCTTGTGATAATTATAGAGGAATTAGTTTACTTTTTGTTCCAGGTAAATTTCTTTGCATGATTATACTTAATAGAATTAATAATTTGGTTGATGGACATCTGCGTGATGAACAGTGTGGATTCAGAAGTGATAGGGAATGTATCGATTTGTGGTTTAGACTTGTGGTCACTAGCTTTATAGATTTCGAAAAGTCTTTTACTCTGTTGATTGACATAATTTGTGGTCGATTGTTAGATCATATGGAATATCTGATCAGTTAGTTAGTGTAATGAGAGCTCTCTATAATATCACTGACTAGTGTGTGAGAGTTGGTACGTCTAGCAGCGATTGGTTTAGCATTGCTAGTTGAATTTGACAAGGATGCATTTTGCTACCTTTTCTATTTTGTTTGGTTATTGATTATGACATGTGAAATTCTTTGCAAGGGATTTTGGCCTTAAATGGTCAAGAGATTTCAGAATTTCTGATTTAGATTATGCAGACAATTTGGGCCTGTTGGCTAATGAATGTTGATGACATTCATTAGCCAACATTTCTTTCGTTAGGCTGTTGATGAGATTGATAATAGAACAGGTTTGCGATAAACAGAGAAAAAACTAAATTGAAGAAAATTGGTTAAGCAGGTACTGCTTCAGTTGTTTGATGGCTGCATTTTTGGGTAAGTGTCTCAGTTTAATTATCTTGGGAGCTATGTAACATATATTGGTGATGTGCGGCATGAGATAAATAGAAGATAGGGATTGCCGCTGGAACTTTTAATAATCTATAGAGAGTGTGGAAAAATAGGCGTGTACACCTGAAGACTAAAATTAGGCTGTAAAATAGTTTGGTTCTCTCAAAGGTTAGTTATGGTAGTCAAACATGGAACCTTTGTAAGCAAGATAACAAGAAACTTGATGTCTTTGATTCTAGATGTATATGCAGTATCTTGGGCATTAGGTGGTTCGACTTTGTAAGTAATGATGAGATTAAAAGAAGGAGTCATAAACTTCCTTTGAGCAGCATTTTGTGCAGAGAGAGACTGAGTTGGTTTGGACAAGTTACCCGTATGCAAAGCTGCCGATTAGTAAACAGGATTATGAACAGTGTGGCTAAAGGATTCAGAAAAAAGGGGACACCTAGGATGCAATGGGCAGACAATGTCAAACATAGAATTGGCCTAGAAATGGTCAAATGCCATCTCTAGATAAAGTTGGCTTAGAGTGGCCAAATGCAGCAGCTGTAGCTCAGAACAGACATGTCTGGAGAGGAAAATTACGCAGGCTGGTTGGACATCCGTAAACCATGGCTTCATGAGGATTTTGTATGTATGTGATACATTCTATTTTAAATTACTTTGAATATTTTATAGATAGCTTGAGTCGCAGGCTCTTCAGATAGTGGCCAATGGCGACTGATTTTCCGCCGTCTAAGACGATCCTTCCCTAAAGGATAATTCTGATGTTTTTGTTCAGAAAAATAAAGTCTATTGAAATGAAAGTCTGAAAAATTCGTGGAATGAATTTAAAAAGTCGTTTCCAATAAGCTTCTCTTTCATCAGAATAAAACATTAAAAAATATCGGCATAAAAATTAAAACATACTGCCAACAGGGACAAGAGTTGGTTCAATTGGTAGCTTGCCAGACTCGTAATCTGCATTTCCCAATTTTGAGTCCCACCTGGGCTAGGTTTGTGATTGATTTCCTCTAAGCCCACTCCCTGCCCTCTATCAGAAAGGAGCCAAAGATGGATTTGGAAAATCTGTCGTTCCTCATGTGAGACCCTGAACTGTGGCCACGTGTACGAGAGAGAAATATGATGGGGAGTTTAAAGAACACGCTGAATGACCTCAACGAGAGACATCCATCTGTCTCCTAAAATCTGCCCTGTGAGTCCCTTTCCCTCAACCTTCTTTGGGGTCCTTCAGACTTCCTCATTTTGCTCATTGTGTGCTAAGAAGCACCTCTCAAAGGTAAAACAATTCAATCCAACAACTCATACTTCCAATAACGAAATTAGTTGCTGAATCCATATTAACTTCAAAGGAAAATAGGACGACAACAATTATTTTCATTTGATAAAAGAAAACAGGTGTGAGCGTTATCTTCTATTAAACTTAACATGAACTAAGTAAGTAATTTCATGATTGGTATTATGATTTACCTTTTCCTCTTATTTTTAGGGCACATCTAGGAAGTGACTTTCTTTTTTAATTTACATACACAGTCGTATCAGAATAAGTGACCACCCACGGAATCACAGTGTATACGCCCAGGTGCGTTACAGAGTGCACATGACAAGGTAGACCACACGGAGATATAAGCGGCCGGCCAGGACAGATGAGCCATAGTGCGTAACGTGAGCACAATGGGCAGAGCTATTATTTTGATGAACGTTCAAAAAGGAATGATCATCGGCTACCGCGCAAAGGGTGGAAGCATCTCGGAAACAGCAGACTTTGTGGGCTGTTCGCCAGGTGCTGTACTAAAAGGGTGTACCAAAAATGGACCACTGGCACACCGAGTACCTCCAGATGTCATAACTGTGGAGCCACAAAGGCCATTGACCCCAGATGAGAAAGTCGCCTCCGTCGATTGGTAAAGGGCAATCGACGCGCAACAATGCAGCAGTTGACAAATCAAATGAACGCTAGAGCACCCAGGTACATGTCCCCGATAACAGTAGAGTGAACCCTGTTATGCATGGGTCTCCGGAGCCGACGCTGCGCAAAGGCGCTCATGTTAACCAAGGTCCATCGGCAACGACTCCTGCAGTTCGCACGGGACTAACGTCATTGGACAGTGGAAGAGTGGAAAAATATTGCCTTCTCCGAAGAATCGAGGTTTCTACTCCACAGAAGTGACGGGTGGTGGTGGATACGGCGTCACACGATAACCAACACCCGGGCATGCTTGTTGGGTAAGTACAGGCCGGTGGTGGCAGTGTGCATGTCTGGAGAATGTTTTCCTGGTATGACCTGGGACTGCTGGTACCACTTGATGGATCCCTGAACGCCAATGGCTACTTGTCCATCCTCGCTGACCACATGCATCCCTTCATGTTGGACGTTTACCCTTGGTGGTTATGGTGTCTACCAAAACAGGACAATGCACCCTGCCTTGTCGCTAAAGTGGTGTGTGACTAATTCCAAGAACACGACAGCGATGAATCCGTTCTCCCTTGGCCGGCGAAATCGCCCGACCTCAATCCCACAGAGCACTTGTGGGACCATTTGGTTCAACAGTCAACATTGGTTCGGTGTGCGGACCCACAACCACGTCATCTCCGGAACCTCCGAGCTTTGCTGGTGTCCGAATGGGCACGTCTGCCTCCGGCAACCTTCCAGGGCCCCATTGCGTCCATGACACGCCGTCTTGCCGCTGTCATCCGGGCCAAGGGTGGTTATTCCCATTGTTAGGTAGGTGGTCATATTTTTCTGATACGATGTATATAATTTGTCTTTCAATGAAAACTTTCATGTCACTAAAAACGCTTATCTTTCCTCTGCTTCGTACGAGACAATTGTTATATGAAATATTTCTATCATAACTTTCAAGTGACTTATAAATCCTTATAATGAACCCCCTGTTAAATTCTCCTTTCGTTTTTCTGAATGTGAAGGCATACTTTAAGAAATCAAGATCAATAAAGAAGGGGGTTCATAAGTTAAGGCAGTATATATGATATTCCCTAGTCATACTTTTTCCTTTTAATATATACGAGGAGTTCAAAAAGTTCTTGACATGCATATGCAGAACAAAAACTATTCCACTTACCTCAACAAAACTTTTACTGTTCGATGTTTATGCTACTGTTGAATGTTTCAAAGTACTCCTCTCCAGCGGTGGGAGTACTTTGATGATGATATAGATGTTGTAGAAATGATGATATAGATGTTGTAGATATGATGATATAGATGTTGTAGATATGATGATATAGATGTTGTAGATATGATGATATAGATGTTGAATGTTTCAAAGTACTCCCCTCCAGCATCTATGCAAAGTTGTAGACGCAAACGCCATTTCTGGAGCACTTGGTGGTACACCTGTTGGGGAATATTCTGCAACTCTGAATGAACGCATTTTTGTCTTGCACCCTTAAAAACGTCTTCCAGGCAAGTTCCTTTTCAATTTTTGGAAAGAGTCAAGAATCGCATAGTGCAAGATTGAGTGAATATGCAGGATGGAGCAGCTGTTTGATTTTTTTCATGCTCCAGATTGGCTGTAACTTTTAGGGGTTTTGTGAGCACTGGCATTGTCCTGAAGAAGAAGAAGAACCCTTGACACGCCTATTGTTGGAAGCTGCTCCCTCATCTACTTAACCATTTTGGACAAAACAGTGTTGGTGTAGTATTGACCATTTATAGTCATTTTTTCTGGTCTACCACGCCTTGGTAAGTGAAAAAAATTGTGAATACCCTATTCCTTGAGGAGAATTTGGGGATGCAGTTCATCTTCCTAAACACAAACATAGTTGTCGATCTTTTTGTGAGTTATATAGTAATAAAACCATGTTTCATCATCTGTGACAATATCTCTTAATAGTTTGGGGCTACTAGGTTTATTACCGGAATCTTCTTACATGAGTCAACTGAAGCTCTTTTTTACTGTCCTGTCAGTTTGTAAGATACCAATTTGTCGCAGATCTTTCGAAACTTTAAATGTTGATGAATAATTGTTTCCACACTGCCAATCTAACGTATTACCGGAATGATGACGTGTGTGTTTTTTCCTTAATTATTCACGAACAGCAGCGATGGTTCTTTCGTTCACGGCCTCCTTCAATTTTCCTGCACGAGGGAGGTCTTCGAAGCTCTGCCGTCCTCAGAATTTTAGCATCCATTCTGTAACAGTGCCATATGAACAGGCATGATCCCCAAATACTTGTAATAAATCTGCATGAATGTTTTTCGTGTCGTCCGCAAGTTGCATCCTTTTGAAAATATAAAATCTTTTCCCGTCGTAGTAGGCTTCATTGCAAGAATGGACAGATATCGCGGAGCTGACTTTACGTGCAGCTAGCGAAGAGAAAATTGATGACATGACATTATTGTTAACACGTAACGATAAGTTTAGACAAGCTTTCGAACAAGTCGTAGCTCGTTAACTTTGGAGGAATTTAAATCTACAGAAACCTGTCAGGAACTGTTTGAACTCCCTCCATAACTCATTATGATCGGTTCTTGTGTTCGGAAATATAGTGAACAAATCATTTGCATATTTTCCCTTTTTAATGGAAAAGAAACAACGGGAGTAATTTTTTGTAGCCTATTACACTCTCGACTTCATAAGTTTTAAATTGGTGTATTCCTTTTTTGCGATCGGTCACCGGGTTGGGAAGATATGAGGGAGCAAATATTAGGACAAATTTATAAATGGATATATGAAATGCGAAAAGCAAGTAGGAAGATATGGGGAGAGGGAAATGAGTGCAATTTGGTATTAGAATATGCAAAAGCAGGTTATAAAATTAAAATATCTTGATATCATTACTGAGAAATATTTTTTACATACTGTATCTATACAGAGTTGACACAAGAACTGCCCAAAAAACTGCACTTGAATTATCAGCGGAGTTAACGATGGGTTTTTGAGGGCTTAGCGCCTCACTCAAAAATATTTCAGATGAAACTTATAAGCGTTGTTAGTTACTGCTGTATTCCACGTTAATTCTCTTAAATAGTATACAAAAGGAAGTACGCTAATGACTTCAAAACCTATTCTAATTACCGCAACAAATCCCAAACGCATTATTGAAGGCGCGATTGACAACGCTTGAGTGCTGTATGATTCATCACAGAAACAGGAAGCTATTATTCGGCTGCCTTACAAATGCATTTCCCTTTGCAATGTCGAGGCTCATTAGGCCAAGTTGAATAGATGTGCGACGCAACCGAAATATTCATCATTCAGTTTTCTCCATTTTAACTCCAGAGCATGCAAAATTCATGAAGCAAATTGGGAGTTCCTGGTGCTTTAAACTGCCAGTGATCTGTGAGAAATATTTATGAATTGTCTCTTGGTGAGATGTCAACGTCAAGGTGCTGTCATGAATGATAGACGAGGGAGTGCACAGCGAGTAATACCGATCGCTCAGCGCTGCGGAGGCCGGGGAAAATTGGATCTTACGACGAGAAAGGGTTAAAGGATTCACAACCAAGCTGAAGAAGTAAAATAAGCACAAAGGAGTCTTAATTGATTTTCTAGTTTATAACTGTTTTAACCTTAACCCTTTGAACTGATATTAAAAAATTCTTTTCTTCGCACCCAGTTCATATGAACTTATGGAAGTACATATAACGTTATATCGGGTGACTCCTGGAACGAGGGTTGAGATACACTGTTCAACATAGAAAATGCGACATCATAACGGAATGCACGAAATTAAACGAAACTTAACACACATGCAGACAAGTAGGTGGAAAATAAGTGATCAATTTCTGAAGGATTACCTAAATGCGATGGGTAAAATGTGGTCTGAGTCAGTAGGTCGTATGACCGCCATGCTGGGCTATACATTCGGCAACATGGCGTGGCATCGAGTGGAAAAGTCCCCAGATGGTGTGCTGAGGAATTGCGGACCATATGTCGTTGACTTCTATCCAAGATTCATCGACATTGCGAGGGGATTGTGCAGAGGCGGGATGCCAATGATGTCCCACACGTTCTCTGCTGGGGAGAAGTCTGGGGATCGCACTGGCCAAGGCAGCACCTGAACACCTTGTAGGCACTGTCTGCTGATGTTGGAAGTGTGCAGACAGGAGTTATCGCGTTGAAACTGGGCATCAGGGATACCATGGAGATACAGCAACAAAACAGACTGCGGCATTTAATCAACGTATTGTCGTGCTGTCATTGTACTCACTATTCCTACGAGCAGTAAACGGCTATTGAAATTAATAGCGCCCCAAATCATAACACCAGGCTGAGGATATGACGCTCACGGATGTCAGCTAGATCAGCCTAGTGTCCACGTCATCTCCAGACTCTCAATCGGTAATCGTCGGTGCTGATACAAAAGCGAGACTCATCGTTGAATACGACATGTGTATATTCGTCCTGCCATGTATGTCTCATACTACACCACTGCAACCTTGCGTGACGATGTGCTGCAGTGAGTGGCAGTTGTCGCAATAGCTGGCGAGAGGACAAACCTGCTTCAGCTAATCTGCGATTCGCAGTTGTGTCGACATGGGGATGTCCATAACTGCCTGTACGCTGCATCGAATTTCGTCCACTGTGATTTGTAGGGCTACTAGGGCTTGCTGTAGAATGCGGCGATCGAGGCTTTCGAACATCCGCCTACATGCACTAGTCCCACTACGGCGATGCACATTGCTTTCCTTTAACCACTGTTTACAAAATTCGGCTGACAGTTCAGTTGACCGTCTTTCCTGATGCATTTCCACCGCGATACGACGCAAGAACGAACCAACCATACATAGCCCTACGTTGAAGCCTCTGGTAAAGGTGTTCGTGTGATCGTAAGATTCCCAATAACATTGCCCAGGTATTTTCACTTCTTACACGTGCTTTTGTCACCGAGATCACTCCAACGTAGTGGTTACACATACCAACCAATTTTCATGGTGCTCCGAAAAATACTTCCTGGTGTGGCATTTTCTATGTCGAGCACTGTACTTTGCGATACAGATATCGCCCTGCGAATAAGTACAAAGGTTAACCGAATCATGGACAGGATCTACATTTACTAAAATGCATATTTTGCTTTAAAACTGGCCGCCAACCGCCAGATGGAAGGTTAAGCTGTGGCCTGTGTGAAAGAGAATCATACCCTTTGCAAGTTAAAAAACACGCTGGATGGTATTGACTGAAGGCTACCATTTGTGTTCTAACAGCTGCCAAGTGGGTCCCTTTCCACCAACGTTCTCTGAGCTTTTGGAGTCCTTGTGCCTTTTTATTTAGCCCACTGTATGCAAAACAAAGTAGCACTCAGGTGTATATTTGCATATGGCATGTGTGCATTTAATAGCTTTTAAATAACTAAGAAGAGAAAATACGAAGTATGATGTGAGAACTATTTTTTCTTGTACCATTCCTAAATGTTAGTGAGATTTTTTTATATATATTTTCTAAGGACAGATATTATTTTCCCAAGGAGACAGCTACCACGGCACGAACCACACTTTGGGAAACGATGCTCTAATCTGAAGCTATACATACGGGCAACATGATCAAACTATGGCAGTTTCTCTCTGAAGAATTTGCTGCTGAAAGGTGGTTGTCTGATTCCTTCGTCTAACTCCATGATTACTCACAAAGCAAACAATATAATGCCCAAGATGTTGCGTAAGCATCTAGAATCAAAGGCATCAAGCTTCCTGTTAACTTGCTTAGAAAAGTAGTACGTCCAAGCGTAATTTTAGTCTTTAGGTGTATACACCTATTTTTCCACTCTCCATAGATACTTTAGAGTCCCAGCAGCAATCCCTATTCTGTTGCTCTCATACCGCACATCACCAATATCTGTTACACACATAGCTCCCAATATAATTAAACAGAGGCATTTGCTCAACCATTCAAACCAACAGAAACACCACCTACCTGAACAGTTTAAATTACGTTTATCCCTGTTATCACTAACCTGCTCTATTTTCAATCTCATCAAGAGCTCCAAAGAAAGAATTCATTTCATCAACATCTTTTGCCAAAATGACAATATGATCAACATAATCTGAATCGGAAATTTTGAAATCTCTAGACCATTTAATGCCAATATCTTCCCCGTAGAGTGCATTCAACGTAATCAAAAACCAAACTAAAGGGAAAATGAGACAAAATGCACCCTTGTCAAAATACAGCAGCAATGCTAAACCAATTGTTACAAGTCTTACTAACTCTCGCACATGACTCAGTGTTAGCATTCTGATGGCTCTTTGCATAATATCTGATGATGGCTCTTTGTAAAATATCTATACGGTGGCTATCTATATGATGGCTCTTTGTATAATATCATCAAAAGACCTATTATTAAACATTATATCAGATGCAGAATACACAATAAAAAATAGATTATACGTGGTTGCTACTATAATAGATATGGGAAAAGCCTTTGACTCCATATCACATCAAGGCTTAATAGCGAAACTCAGAAAACTATTACTTTCTCTCACATTTCATATTAGAAAAAACTTCAGAGTAAAAATTGGTAATAAATTATCAAATAAGTATAAATTTGAAAATGGAGTCATACAGGGAGACATATTATCTCCTCTGTTCTTTAATATTTATCTAAACGACATCTCAGAAGTCTTTAATCCAGAAATTATTTACGGAACATATGCTGATGACATTATCTTCTGGTCGATTGATACAGATATAAATAGTTTAAATAAAAGAATACATATTACAATAAATAAACTATCAATATATGCTGAAAAGGGGAACTTAAAAATTTCTACTGAAAAAACAAACATAATTTATTTTTATAGAAAAAATAAAATCACGGACGAATTAAAAATAAAATTAAATAACAAAGATATCACAATAACGGATAATATTAAATTCTTGGGATTACACTTAGATTCAAAATTAAAATGGAATAATTATATACACAATGCAATTGAAAAATCTAAAAAACTTTTTAACTATTTAAGATTTCTTGGAGGAGAAAACTGGGAAAGCCCTAATAAAAATTTATTATTAATTTTAAATTCAATTATCCTACTTAAATGCTTATATGGCATCAAATTTCTAAATACCATTTCAAAAACAAAATTAAAAAAATTAGAAACAATTCAAACAGAAATAATAAAATACTGTTTAGGATTAATGCAATCAACAAATAAACTAAATGCATATGTAGAAACTGCAATGCCACCAATAGAAATAATAAGAAAATATGTATTAAAAAATCATCTCTCGAATTTTTGCTAAAAATAGACAACATCCTTGCAATAGACAAATTAATAATGCAATTTCCTGATGTTTACCTATATAACTTTCCTGAAAAAGTAAAAATTTAATCATTTTTAATCATAAAACTAGGGGTGATTATATTCCCATCTTTCCTTATTGGATTGCACTTTTACCTATCATCATCATCATGATCATCCTCAAGCAACCATGGGCTACGGAGGTCCAACCAGACCGTGCAATTTAGTTCTCCAAGCAAGTCTGTCCTGAACTACTTCTGCTGCATCTGGCCACTGCACATCAATTCAAACAAGGTCCTGTTTGACATTGTCTGCCCACCGCATCCTAGGTCTCCCCCTCCTTCTGAGGCCTCTAGGCACACTGTTCATAACCCTATTCGCCAATCTATAATTACCCTTACGGGTAACATGGCCAAACCAACGGAGTCTCTCTCTGCACAATATGCTGCTTAAAGGAGGTTACAAACTCCTTTGCCTAACCTCATCATTTGTTACAAAGTTGAACCACCTAATGCTCAAGGTGCTGCGTAAGCATCTAGAATCAAAAGCATCTAGTTTTCTGTTATCTTTTTTACACAGCGTCCAAGTTTCACTACCATAACTAACCCAAGAAAGAACCAAACTAATTATACAGTCTAATTTTAGTCTTTAGGTGTATACGCCTATTTCTCCACACTCTCCATAGATTCTTAAAAGTCCCGGCAGCAATCCCTATCCGTCTGTTAATCTCATGCCGCACATTACCAGTATCTGTTACATAGCTCCCAAGGTAATTAAACTGTGACACCTGCTGTTCAAGACTGCAAACACTTAGATTAACTCAATCACAGCCTGCCTTACCAATTTTCAGAACTTTAGTTTTCACTCTGTTTATAACCACACCTACGCTACTACCAGTTTCATCAAAAGCTCGAATGAAAGAGTTCATCTCAGCAACATCATCTACCAAAAGGTCTAAATCATCAGCATAATCTAAATCAGAAATTTTCGTATCTCCAGCCCATTTAAGGCCAAAATCTTTCCCTTGAAGTGAATTTCGCATTACGTAATCAATAACCAAGCTAAAGAGAAAACGAGACAAAATGCACCCTTGTCGAACACCAGAAGTAATGCTAAACCAATTGCTACAAGACTTACCAACTCTCCCACACGACTCAGTGTTATTATAGAGAGCTTTCATTATGTTAACTAACTTGTCTGGTATACCATATGATCTCACAATCAACCACAAATTATGTCGATCAACAGAGTCGAAAGCCTTTTTGAAATCAGCAAAGCTAGCAAACAAAGGTTTCTGAAACTCTAAACATTTGTCAAGAATCTGCCTAAGTGAAAATATCTGATCCACACATCCACTACCACTTCTGAATCCACATTGCTCATCACGCAATTGCCTGTCAGCCAGGTTCTTAATTCTATTAAGCACAATCATGCAAAGACCTTTCCCTGGAACAGAGAGTAGGCTCATACCCCTATAGTTATCACAAGGATTACGATCACCTTTTTTGAAAATAGTGATAATAATAGCACTAGTAAAATCCTTAGGAATCATGCATTTATCATAAAAGATATTCAAAATTTCAGTCATCCAAGTGGTAACAGAAACATTCCCAGCTCTAAGCATTTCCGTAGTAATTTCATCTACCCCTGGGGATTTATAAAGTTTAAGTTTAGAAATAGCCAAAATAACTTCAGATTGTGTTATAGGGCCAACATTAAAGTCAGCAAAACATCTATCATTGTTACAAACAATGGGAGTAGAACTAACCTCATTTTTTTAGAACATCACTGAAATGCTCAGCCCACCTAGCCATGACAGAATACTCACCTTCTATAACCTTACCTTGTTTATCCTTCAATCCCTGTATACCTGTTCGTTTTCTACCACACAAAACATTAACTATCTGGTACAGTTCTCTGCTCTTGTGCTGTCTAACTGCTTCCTCGGCTTTGTCAGCCAAGCCATCAAGCCAAAGATTCTTATAAGTAGCTAACTGATACTTTACACATTTATTACTTTCTCTGTAATGCTTTCTATTAGGACTAGTATCGTATTGATTAGGATATTCCTGCAGTTCTTTCTTTTTGAAATAAGCTCAAGTGTCTTATCATTCAGATAATTCTGCCTCCTCTGCTCCTTTTTCCCTAAAAGAGTACTGTTGGTTTCCAAAAAAGCCTGTTTAAAATGGTCCCATTCTTCCTCAACTTCAGTAGTAAGCAAACCATGACTCTCATAATGACTAAGTAACTTATCATGGTAAGATTTTGCTATAACTGGATCTTTCAGAGCTTCAATATTAAAAGCAAATTTTTTAACCCTAGCACAACACTTTTTAAGTTTAAGTTGCAAGACACTTTTAACAAGGTAATGGTCAGATCCAATTTCAGCTCCCCTATATGACCTGTTATTCCTAACAGAACTGTACCATTTGCTGTTAATATATAATCAATCATATTCTTATGCAGCCCATCAGGTGAAACCCATGTGTATTTATGTATGTCGCGGTGTTTCTAATATGTGTTATTTAATCTGAAACCATTGAGTTTACTTACCTGTAGGAGACGTTGCCCATTGCCATTGCAGCTACCAATACCAAAATGGCCTATCACCCCTCCCCAAAAGTCAGAGTCAGTACCGACTTTCGCATTGAAGTCACCTAGAGCAAGGGAAATATCTCCTTTCTTGACAGAATCCAAAATATCCTGAAGTTGTCCGTAAAACCTATCCTTATCATCTTCATCGGCATTCTTAGTGGGGGCATAAGAGCAGATAACATTCAAGTCTTTAACACTTGTCTGAAATTTTGCTGTAAGAAACCTTTCAATAATGCACTCATATCCTAGAAGAACATCACTAGCGTGTCTGCTGAGAAGCAGTGCCTTGGTGCTGTTTATTATCGTTCCTCCCTGAAATGAGAAATTTAATATTATTTTTAAGAATCTGACCTTTATCTGTCCAACTGGTCTCTTTCAAGCCGAGAATATCTAAATTATAACGCTGGAATTCTTTTGTGAGGACATCAAGAGAAAAGGCTCTGTGCAGAGTTCTCACATTACAACTACCTATGGAGAGAAAATGGTTAGTGGGATGTTTAAATAAACTATGTTTATTGAGAGAGGAAATGGTCATAATATCAAACAGCCCTCTAATCGCAGACATAGGGCAAAGACCCGTTCCTCCACCACTAAAGGCTGAAGCATCTACAATGGAAGACTTCCCCCAATGTAAAATTTGAGGATGCCAATAGAAGCAAAGAATTCAGGTGCCTGCGATGACCTCTGCTCAGGATTATCCACCAGCTGATAAACATATCCTGTGAATCTATTCACTTGGGGCTGTCAACCCATAAACAAACAGAAAACATAGCGGAAGATTTTCCCTCCACAGAAGCCCACCAGTGCAGCAAAATCACGATCCATAATCAAGCTCAGAGCCATATATCTGTCCAGTCCAGTGGGTTTATATGGTCAGCACCAGGACCCTTTGTGGTTGACCACTCCTCAACAGGGTAAAAAAGAAAAGTAGCCATAGTTGTCCAGATCAGTAGGCCACACTAATCTGGCAGCCCTCCCCTACCGTTCACGTCCACAAGAGAGTATCTCTTTTGAAAGATACTAACGGTCTGCACCTCGAGAAGGCGGGGTCGGACATTAGGTGCTAGCCCTGGCCGGTTCTATGCATCATCACAGGGGATTGGTGCACAGCTCTCCTTCCAGTGACTCCCTTCCAGTGACTACCTAAATGGTAGCATTTACAGACCTATAATTAAAGATAAAATTTTTCGAATAGAAAACATAAAACAACTAAACTCATCTACTTTAAAAATCTTAACTGAAACATATATCCATGAAAAATATTCAAACTTCATTCAAATATATACAGTTGGATCTACAAATTTTGTAGCTCTTAACGCATCTGGGGCATTCTATTGCCCTGCAAAACAATTTGAATACCTTTTTAAACTCGACTCATTTCAACCAATTATTAATCCAGAATTAATTGTAATTATCTAAGCCATAAATTGGTCATTAAAATTCCATAACCAAAATATTATAATATTAACTGATAGCAAATCTGCATTACAATTTTTTCAATCTAATATATTTAAAAGTAATTTATTTCTGTACTTAAATGACATATTTACTTTAATGTTCAAACACCTAAACAACACAACATTCTATACATACGTTGGAAACGATCACACGTCAATATCAAACACAACGAATATGTCGACAGCTTAGCTAAAAAAGCTTCAAATCTAAATCAACTTATGCAATCTTCATTAAATTATACAATATATAAAAAAATTATAAAATATTAATAGATGAACTTCAATCATGGTATGATATGAAAGCTCAAAACACACATAGATATAAAATATATCCTTTAATAAACAAATTTAACGATTACGGATTAAATAAAAAAGAGAGAAAAATAATATTAAGGATAAAAACCAATCTTACTTTAACTAAATCTACATTATTTAAAATTAAGAAAATAACTTCTCCTAATTGCGAACACTGCAATGAAATGCAATCTATTGAACATATAATATTTCAGTGTAATTATTACAGAAATGAAAGGAAAGAATACTTTGAAAAATTAAATAACCTTAATATTAACAACTTTAATTTTAAAACTATTTTAGAATCTACAAAAAAACACTAAAACCTGCTTTATATAAACTCCCCTTAAAATTCTTTATAAATAAAAATATGTTTGATCAATTATAAAAAATACATAATATAAATATTAAAAAATTATATTTATATAAATATGAAAAAAATATGTATGGAACAAAAAAAAAACAGTGACTGAATGCGTCTGCGTAGACCCTTTTCTGTGCAGGATTATTCATTGTGTGATATACTCATCATCATCATCAAATGAGACAAAATGCACCCTTGTCAAAATACGTTGTTGGCAGCAATTCTAAACCAATTGTTACAAGTCTTACTAACTCTCGCACATGACTCAGTGTTAGCATTCTGATGGCTCTTTGCATAATATCTTTCCAGTCGTTGATGGTGAGCAGATTCTCACCATCAACAGAGAAAAATGTCTTTTGAAATCTACGAATCTACTTACATTTCTCAAGAATCTACCTATGTTAAATAAATTTTATCTATGGATGGTAGATGGCAGCATCAAAGAAATCCTAAATTAGCTTCAATAAAAAAAATGTGAATTAAGATATATGGTGAAGCCATCCGCCCAATGAAAATAAAGGTAAATTTCCATGCTCAGGAGAGTCCCGGTAGTGTGCATCAGTGGATTACTGATGGCATTCAAATGATCTGGGGGTGATCTATCATTTTCGTGAAATCTCGAATCAACGAGAAGAAACGTCAGATGCATGGATGCCATTAGTTTCATCATCTGGTCACTTGCGGCAAGAAGCGACACCAAGTTCTTATCGTGTTGAATACTCGAATACTGAGGCTATAATTCTGTTAACGTTAAGATATTTACGCGACCTATCAGTGACGAGCAATTAAAAACTGACCTCCCTACTTGAAATGAAATGCTACAGTCTTTGTGTTTGACATTTAGGATCTCCTTAATGGGACTACCAGTCTATTTTTTTTTTTTTTTTTTTTGTTAATACACCGAAGAACCAAAACATTATGACCAGGGCGTCTTTATGCAAATCGAAGCAACTTCTGGTAAACGACGGACCGTGTGAAAGTAATGAATCGGTATAATTAACATCTGATACTGAGCTCTGTTAATCAATGTTATTCTTGTTCTTCAGATGAGAAAGGCAGTGGACTAAAGTGGGTTGGACAAAGACCAAATTGTAATGGCCGGACGACTGGGTCAGAATATTTACGAGACGGCGGTTAGACGACGGGTCAGAATATTTACGAGACAGCGAGACGTGGTTAGTACCTTCAAAAATTTGGCGAGGAGAGAAAAACCACGAAGGTGTGATTCGACCACGGCTCATCGATGCCAGAGGTTAGCGAAGACTATCCCATAAGGTACGAATCAACAGAAGGGATACTGTGACGCAAATAGCCCGTAATTTGAATGTTGGTGACGGGAGTAAGGTGTCACAACACACAGTACATCGAACCCTGCTGAAAATGGGGCTGCTTAGCAATAGGCTGCTCCGAATGCCCATGTTAATCTCGGTTCACCGTTGAAAACACCTACAATGGGCACTCGAGCATCAAAATTGGACCTTTAATATGGTTTAATTGGTAGAAGGTCATCTGGTCCAATGAATCTCGTTTTGTGCTGCACCATGTGGACGGCCGGGTACGTGTGCGTCGTTTACCTGGGGAAGTGTTGGCACCAGGATGCACCTTGGACGAAAACAAGCCGGTGGAGGTAGTGTAATGATTTGGGAAATGTTCTTCTAGGAAACCCTGGATCCAGTCATTCAGGTGCAGGAAATTATAATGTCTACCACCTACCTAAACATCATTGCAGACCAGGTACATCCTTTCATGGCAACGGTAAACCCCTCTAGTAGTACCTTCTTTCAACAGAATAATGCGCCATACCACACTGCCCGGATTGTTCAAAAATGGTTCGCGGAACATGAGGAAGACTTCCAGGTCATTAAATTCCCCAGACATCAATCAAATCGAGCATTTGTGGTTTGTATTGGAACGACATATCCGATCTGCTGCAGCTCAACCACCAAGAGTTAAAGGATCTGCTGTTAATGTGTTGGTACCAGATTCCACAAGACACTTTTGTAAATCTTGTAGCGTCCGTGCCTCGCCGGGTAAGAGCTGTTTTGGCGGCACGTGTAGGACCAACATCATATTAGGCAGGTGGTCAAAATGTTCTAGCACTTCGGTGTATGTGGTATGTACTTGTTTACCACAGAGGTATGAAAGTAGCCTAGCAGTATAATAGTCCATAGAGATCTGTGAGGAAAGAAAATCTCTGTTGAAAGACGACGCGTGTCGTCTTTCTACTGGAATTTCGCTTCAAAACGTCGATGCCTTATCCGGAAACAATTGAATCCAAATTCCGAAAGAACATCGATGAAATCGATGAAGAAAACATCGATGAACATCTGGAGCTCGAATCCGAATTCCTTTCATCAGTAGCTAAGCGCACAAAACACTCCGCAACCGGGATGCATATTCACAGGTTCTAGAATACAAATGTATCACATTTTATAACAAATCATACATCACAAAACATTATTCGAAAGGTAAACGACTGGAAGCGAGAGAATATTTTGGGGTTGAGTTGTTTTACCTCTGAGCGTTACCACACATAATCAATAATAACATAGAATGGGCTAAATGAGCAGGTCGCCAGGACCCAAAGAGCTCAGAGAATGTTAGAGGAGGGAACTCACCCGATTGTCATTAGGAAACAGATCACCCGTCAAGGCCATCCAGCGTGTTCTTTAACGTACACAGCTTATGGATCTCTTTGCACTTGGGCCCACGGCTTAAATCCTTATACGAACTGAAGAGATAGAAACTGTCATGAGCAGAATTTGAAATCTGGAAGGAAAATAAGTGAAAAATAGTCACCTGGCATAAAATCCTAAAGTTTAAAAATTCATAAATATGAAAAAATTGGACTATAAATAATACATACTCTGTCTTGTTCATAACAGCTGAAACTCTACTTAAATACTATTTCAAATCCTATTCTTTAAAGATTCAGTATATCAAGGATTGTTATTATCAAACAAAATATTCTAAAATGATATCAAACTTCTTGGACAGTTTCATAATGCTCTTCATAAGAAACTGGTCTCTTCATTTCCGATACCGTGGGAAACGATTTGGATAATGTTTCAACAAACTCGTAATTTCAGCCGCGAAATGCTATCCAATTCTCTGGAGAAATACAAATATATTCCGCATTTGTCATCTTTTGTATCTGACTTATTTCTAAAAATGCACTGACTTTAAACTTACTGTGCTTTTAAAAATCCATCATGTATATTTGCATAATCACATTCTCAACATAATAATGTTCGGGACTGCAGTGTAGGATTAGAATAATATATTTTGGAGACCAGAGATAATTAAGGATTCTTTTTTTGATGAAGATGTTTTTTTTTTGCGACCTTAAGTGAGAGCAGTCACGTGACTTTGGCTTTTCAAATTTCGCAATTGGAGAACTGAAAATGAGGAAAGTCTCGTGCCGATTTCTTTCATCTGAAAAATCTCGTATCGATTTCTGGCAAAAGATTCTTCACCTGAAGATTAAGTTATGTCAGCGGTTACGTCACACAATGCGCCAGAACGATGTGCGTGAAATATTTGGGTCGTCCCTCGTCATCGTCATCGGCATGTAATATTCATGACGTAATTGAGAAACGCGACTTCTCGTTGCTAACCCTTTGGGAGTACAAGGAATGCACGCTGCTGCTCATCGTCATCCTTCTCACCGTAATGGATAAATGACATTGTGCAATCCCAAATCTCCGGCAGGTTGGCTTCGCCACAAAACTTGCATATAATAGAGTATTAAGGGATCTTGTTGTCTTACGAAGAAAAACGTTTGTGTCGCTGAAATTATCGGACTTCTCAAAGAATTGAACACAGCAATGTTCTTGTTGGAATATCTGAATTCCAAGGAACAGTCAATAAAGAATTGCATTGATGTCCTCCATCAAAAGACCCAACGATTTTTAATTTCGTTTTCATTGAAAAGTTTGTTGTGGAAACGGATACTCTGAAATCTGAGGTTCCGACTTCAGCTGCATCTCTAGTTCATGGTATAACCTTCGGTTAACGATTAATCGAAGTAATTATGAGTAATCCCAAGATTAATAGTATAATCTTCGGTTAACGATTAATCGAAGTAATTATGAGTAACCCGAAGATTAATGGTATAATCTTCGGGTCTCCAGTCTCTTCGTGCGTCCAGTGTTGTAACCCGAAGATGAGTCACTCCCATTTCCATTGAATTTGGACCCACTTGCAAAATCATATGCATATCACATACACCGAAGAGCTAAAACATTATGACCACCTGCCTAATATAATGTTGGACCTCCACGTGCCGCCAAAACAGCTCTTACCCGGCCAGGCACGGTCGCTACAAGATTTATAAAGGTGTATTGTGATATCTGGTACCAACACGTTACCAGCAGATCCTTTAACTCTTGTAAGTTATGTGGTTGAGTCGCCGCAGATCGGATATCCTGTTCCATGTTCATTTGCAGCTCTCCTATTGCGAATGATCATAATCCGATAGCGCTTTCATTTTGTCGCATCTATTACAGCATTTGTTCATCATATTATACAGGTGACCAAGGTCTAATGATTCCTTTTCACACAAAATAACTCTATGGACTGATAGTAGGACTGACTTTTTAGTAGATACGGTTTTTCTTTTGCTTCATTTAATTTATCTACTTTTTTGTTTTTATCTTTAGGATGAAATTGGCTGGATAATGGTTTTCAGCACAGCAAGGTTTTTTTCCAGTTTTTTTAATTTGCGCTATTGTTTGTTCTTCCTCTGTATTTTGTAATTGAATTTTCTTTATTGCTTGCACGATTAGATTTTTCTTATACATATTGGGTGGTTAGAGTTATAGTCTAATATTTTTCCTGCAATCGTTGTTTTTTTATAATTGAGATTTTTTTCATTTGTCATTTTTAGCGTGATATCTAAGAAATTGATGATGTTTGCTTTTCCTATTTCTATTGTAAATACTACCTTTTTCCAAAAAGTTTATTTTGTTTAGAAAATCTTCTGGGAGGTTTCTGTCGGTTGTTCTGAAGATGCAGACGATGTCATTCATGTATCTTTTGTAGAATTTTATTCCTGGCCGAGAAATGAATTTTTTTTCCAATGATAGAGATTAAGTTTCGAGAGATGTGGAGCAAAAGAAAATCCGTACCTACTAAAAACCCGCCTTAGCATAATGGTCCATTTGAAAAAAATCTAAAGAGTGAGCAATAAATTCAATATAAGAATAGTACCAGACCTGGACAAGAAAATAAAAAATACCAAAAAACCCAACAGCAAGAAAAAATATATGCAGAGAGATTGGAATAATTTGTAAAGTAACACGTGAATGTAAAAAAAAACCATATATTGGAGAAACAGGAGGAACACTGGAAACAAGAATAAAAGAACACAAAGCCGTAATAGACCGCAAACGAAATAAAACAGGACTGGACAGACACTAGAAAAAACTAATCATAAAATGGACTGAAACACAATAACAATAATTAAAAACTTAAAAAAATGCGTAATATAAAAAATATGCGTATATAAAAAAATGCGTAAATAGTAAAGCAGATGATGGATTATTAATTGCAATCAACAGATGGCGCCATGAACGATGTACATGGAATTTTGTTACCCCTGATCTGACAACCACTTCTACAAAGGAAAGTTCCAACAAAGCTGCAATCTCCTCGGATGACGACCCCAGTCAGGGATCGAAATTTTAGGATATTTACTCACAAGTAAGTGAACCTATTTGTCTGAAATTGCTACGTATATTAATCAGTATTCCTATCAATTTGTCATATTTTACAGTGATGTCAATTTGCATATTGAGAGGTAATTTATATTGATTTGCATGAACTCTTTGAAATTAGTATGAAATTGATTTTGCTATTTTTGTTACACAACTTTAAGAATTCTGAAAAACGGAACTGTTGTCTCTCATTTTTATTTACCACTGTAAAACACCTTTTACCACAATCACTTGAAAAGCCTCGTAGTGTAATGAAGACCTTTTCAGCGCCTAAGCCTGGGCCAGATACATTTACACGAAAGCAGACCCCATTGAAAACGTTTTCTCTTCTTGGTTTACAGAGGGTATTTAAACCCTTCAGCAGACGTCGAGTTCAATCGCAGGCAAATTATAATACAACCACTTAGGGCAAAATATGAAGAATTCCGTCATTAGTTGAGGAGTTTTATATTTGCTGTAGTCTTATTTGGAACACGATTTTCTTTCAGTTATTTCAACAACAAAAAAATGGTGGTATTCTAGAGTTTATGCACAGCTATTAATTATATTTTATATTATAAATGTACACTACTCTACCAAAATATTAGAGAATTTCCATGTTATAAGAATGCAAATGTAACTTCCAAAATATTCATTTAATGGCAAACTGTGACTCAAGCTAAATTAAATATTATAATCAAATCTGTTTAATATCGATTTTCAACGATATTCATTTGTATTTAAAGAGTTATGGCAGCTGGAATATTCGATATATTATCTTGTTTAATAAAAAACATTAATAATTGTCTAATATTGATATAATCATTATGCAAACGTCTAAAATGAATATTTATTTTATTAACTAGTTTGAAGCAATACTTAATATTTTAGTTTTTATTAATTTCTGAAGTGAATTGTTGTGATGAATTACTGTTGTGAACCATTCCAGCTTTCATAACTCTTTAAATACTGAACGAATATTGTTGAAAATTGAGATTTATATAAATTTGATTATGGTCTTTATCTCCAATCACATTTTTTCCATTAAATTCTACTATATTTTAGGAGTTATATTCTCATTGACTTAACATTGAAATTCTCTAAGAGTTTGATTGGCAGTGTATATTAATATACTTGCATAAAAATGTGGTTGTTTACCAAATTTCATGCAAAACAAAAGTGATTATTTTTTCTCTTCTTTCTTATGTTAAAGATTTATCTGGGAAACAAATCTGGCTATTTTTTTTCCGACAAACTTCACTGATGAGCTTTATTGGAGTCCTTTCATGACTACCTCAGTATGAAAAGATCTTTCACTGATAATATTCTGCTATCAAAGTATCAATGTAAGAGACAAAAGAGCAATTCCTTAAAGTAAATATAGATCAACTTTTGAAGTGGGATAATTTTTTATTCAATCAGTGTGCAGAACTCTTTAATAGCACATGCAATTGGTATGAAAGTTTGATCGACTGTATGGTAAGGGTTCAAATTCTTGGAAGAAGGAACTGTTGTTTCTAGTATGATAAGAAGCAAATAAAGAAGAATAGAGGTTAGGTTCTCTTTTATTTAGAAATCAGCCATTCTTCCGTTTAAATCCAGCAACTCTATTAGCAGTAAGGTGGAAAGACAATGTGATTGGTCGGATTAGATTGCTAATTGATTCAATGAAAATTATAAAGAAGGATAGAAACATTGAAGTACCTTGTGACGCTTATGAGCTACAGGGATATTAGGCTTTATGAGAATATTTATAAGAATAATATAAATGGGAATGGTGAGGCTCAATGTAAATGTTACGATGAAGTGTCTGAGCGGGTAAAGATGGAATGGAAGAGACCTATTGTGTCTTTAAGTAGAATTAGGAGAAAGGTTCTGATGAAAACGAAATGGATCCACTGTGGTGAGGAAATGCTAGTAATTTATATTCCTTAAATAAAAAGAAAATTACTATGCTATTTAGAATTTTGGGAGAGGGATAAAGGGAGTTGAAATTTTGTGGTAAAAAAAGAGAAGAAAAATAAGTATTGCAGCTCAATTTAGGAAAAAATTTAAGGATGAGGAGGGATCAAAAATTGAAAATGGTTAATTATCGTTTTTCAAAGAAATTTATTTTGGTGTTTTGAGACATAGAAGGACGAGAGAGGAGATAAAGAAAAGTGCTAAGAAATAAAGATTAATGCAATTATAAAATAAACAGCGGAGAAATAAATCAATAGAAAGAGACTGTTTTGGGAATGGAGAAGTAAAATTTAAATTTTAGAATGACTATCTAATGTTATTTTTAACTAATTTCTCTTCAGAAGAGAACCTCTATATTTGACTAAAGAGGCCAATACCTCAATTGAGGTTAGCTGAGGAATTTATTAATCATGAAACAAAATTAGGTCGTTGGCTTATTTCAACTGAGATAGGTATTAATTTATGGTTAGCCCCATAGATGATGTCTAGTGAAAATGGATGTTTGATTCAGACGACCTGAAAGAGCATCAATCTTTACTCCTCTGAAGGGTGTAGCTCACAATCGGATTACATCATACCATGTAACGATTGAGAAAATTTGTGAAAAATGTGACATAAATTTGTGCAAACTACATTTTTTCTGGTACGCTTACACTACGGACGAAAAATACTGCAAAAGTTTCTTCCGTGTTTAATTGAGATTTGCTCAGAAGAGAAAAGGCATAATAATAATAAATAATAGTGAAAGAATCCCACCCTGACTTCGAAGAAAGGTGAAATCAATGGGCTTCTTGGAGAGGCCGGCATACGTCGAATGGGACGTTAAGCTACACCTCGTCCATATTAAAGAACAAGATGGGCTTCTTGGAGAGGCCGCCATACGTCGAATGGGACGTTAAGTCACACCTTGTCCATATTAAAGAACAAGATGGGCTTCTTGGAGAGGCCGCCATACGTCGAATGAGACGTTAAGCCACACCTTGTCCATATTAAAGAACAAGATGGGCTTCTTGGAGAGGCCGCCATACGTTGAATGGGACGATAAGCCACACCTTTTCCATATTAAAGAACAAGATGGGCTTCTTGGAGAGGCCGCCATACGTCGAATGGGACGATAAGCCACACCTTGTCCATATTAAAGAACAAGATGGGCTTCTTGGAGAGGCCAGCATATGTCGAATGGGACGATAAGCCACACCTTGTCCATATTAAAGAACAAGATGGGCTTCTTCGACTGAAGCCTGCCTTCTGTCTTTTAACAGCTGTTCAAATTTCCCAACTATTTTGAAGTCCTTGTGACCTGGCCATTTAGCCCATCGTGTCCCGAAAAAAAGTGATTTCAAGTTGGCAATGGATTTTTTTTGTGTGTTTTTAATTTCCATCTTTTATTTTCTGCTTTTTAATGGTTACTGCGCATGAAATCTTCTCATTGAAACGTCTATATTTCTTTGTTTCGTGAGGAGGAAATTGTTAGAGTATCGTTTGCACTTTGCACGTCATGACATCCGTTCGACATGCAACTCATTACTTTCGTACCCCTGTTATATTTCCCTTCCATTTTCTGGGAGAGAAAGAGAGGGCATAAATTGAGGTATCCCGTGCCATTCTCCTCTTCACAAACTTTTACTTGAGATACAACTCGTTGCGATTGGCCCAGGAAACATTTCTCTCCCGTTTTTGGGAGGAAGAAAGGTCGAGAATAATTTGAGGTAGCCTACGACATTCCCCACGTTACAAGCTCACATTTGACAAGCAACTCACTGCTTTCGGCCCTCGCATTCGTAACATATAGTGAAACAATCATTTTCACAATTTCCCTTTGCTTAGGGAAGTAGAAAATAAGACAGTGAACTTTTTACAGCCTATGACACATCACCATCTTTTATTTGGTATACAATTTATTCGATCAGTGAATGGATTAGGAAAATATGGTGGAACTATCGTTTGGAAAACATAGAAATCGACAATTAACCAGCGAAAATCATTAAAAAAAAAGTATTTTCAAATCTCAATTTCAATAGTTAATTTTGAAAATTTCTCTGCTAAATCTTACATTACCCTATTTTACCAAACGTAAATATAGTTGTCTGGTTCAAGCCTGTTTCAGAGTTACAAATTTTTTAAATTTTAAAATGATCGAACACTTTTCTGCCTAAACTTCCTTTGTCCTCTTTTATCCAAAATAAGTATCGGTCGTCATATTAAGATTTACATACTTATTTCAAAGTTATAAAAAATATAAAATTCGAAAAAAAGTTAAAAAAATAGTGAGATTAACAATAATGTCTCACCTTAATTTCACTAAATGGAGTAAAATTTGATATTCCAAATATTTTTGTGCTGACTTGTGTGTTGTGCGTGACCATTGATGTGTGTGTGTGCTTTTATTGACTTGTGTGTTGTGCGTGACCTATTTTTCACATATTAAGCATTTTAACGAAATTTTAATAATATTTCAATATAATAATATAAAATAAATTATTTTATTTTACATGCACCGGATGATTTGCCCCTTAACCCTATTAGATAAAAAATGCAAGTTTTTCATTTTCAGGGATAAATGAGATGTGCTTTTTGCGTTTTATAGGCAAATATTATTATTTATATTTTCCAGTCACCCAATAGTATGAATTACTACAGTTAAAGGGTGAAAATTTTGGAAAATTTAAAACTTGATTTTTCTCTGAAAATGAACATCCCATATTAGGAAGAGGCAATATGTTATCCTTCTAATTTAATTATATTCATTTGATAGAGCATAAAATTATTAAACGATCTAAAATTATGCATTTAATTTAATTCTATTAATTTATAAACGTTTTAAAAAAGAAACAAAATTATTTAAACGTGCCTACACCTAAAATAACGTTGCGATAGCTATTAAAAATAAAGTCGTACTTTGCAAAATAAAAATTAACTGAATGAAGTGACGTTCGCAGAAATTTCTCCAAGGGGTGGGCAAAATATTTTCAAGATCTCAATTGCCTTTTAAATAAAGGGCGTGGTTTCTTAGGATATATTAAATCACGTATAGTGTCGTTTTTTATCACGTTTTCAAAACAAAAACGAGATAATATTTTCTCTTTGTCGTCTTCCTGTCTATCTATAGACATCGATTTTTTTTACAGATAAATTAAAAACGTGGAATGTGTCTTGTCTTTCCAATACGTTTTATTATCTCGCTTATTATATATATGTCTCTGCCATATGTCTCTTTCCAGAAAGGTCTTCTTAAATGGGAATGTTGCTCATTAATCGTTATTCGTGGCCTAGCTATATAGCCTCCAGATGCTGGCAGAAAGTAGTGCCGGCAAATTTATTGCACGTTCGTCGCTCGACTCCCTTCGCAAAAACGAAGGGGTTAGGGTATGAATTGCGAAGGCCGGCGAAGTAGGGTGACGAAAACAATCAAGACAGAAAATCAGTGGGTTAAGAATGGATAAGTCACGTTCGTTTAATACGTCAGAGTGACGTAGCTCTTTCTTGAAAACCCATTAAGGGTTCGATTCTGTGTGAACCAGGTTTTGTAGGGAACGATTAGAATATCCTCTTGTCGAGTTCTGAAGTCTGAAAAGCGATTTTTGTATGAATTTACATATTTACACCTCATTAAGTGAATGCCTGAAAACCAAAGCAGCTTCAAGATACGATAAGGCGATTGAAGAAAGTCTCCAAAGCATATCAAATTAAGACATTTCTTCCAGCAAAGTTTGAGCACAGCTGAGGCTCAAAGGTCTAGCACATTCCCATATATATATATACGTGTATGAATATATACATTGAAAATAAATGGTGTGTAGTCCTCTACTTAGTGCATTGGACCTTTATTTCATTCATCGAAAGCGCATCACGTCTGACGCACATCAAAGCACGGGTGTAAAATACATGGATCTGTGATTAATGGGAATAACTGACTAAAGGGAAAATTAAAAAAGCCGTTCAGGGGATCACAAATCATGGAGGGGTCACGACAGAATGTGAAGCCATAAAGTTTCCATCGGCAACAATGAGTTGGCCTCTCACCTCAAAATGGGTCACCACCACCACCACCACCACCATCATCATCATCATCATCATCATCATCCTCAAGCAGCCAGGGCTACGAGGTCCAACCAGACCATGCAATTTAGTTCTCCAAGCAAGTCTGTCCTGAGCTACATCTGCTGCATCTGGCCTCCGCATATAAATTCTAATAAGGTCCTCTTTGACATTGTCTGCCCACCGAATCCTAGGTCTTCCCCTCTTTCTGAGGCCTTTAGGCACACTGTTCATAACCCTATTCGCCAAAGTATAATTATCCATACGGGCAACATAGCCAAACCAACGGAGCCTCTCTCTGCACAATATGCTGCTTAAAGGAGGTTGCAGACTCCTTTGCCTAACCTCATCATTAGTTACAAAGTTACACCATCTAATACCCAAGATACTGCGTAAGCATCTAGAATCAAAAGCATCTAGTTTCCTGTTATCTTGTTTATACAGCGTCCACGTTTCACTATCATAACTAACCCTATAAAGAACCAAACTATTATACAGTCTAATTTTAGTTTTTAGGTGTATACGCCTATTTCTCCACACTCTCCATAGATTCTTAAAAGTCCCGGCAGCAATCCCTATTCGTCTGTTAATCTCATGCCGCACATCACCATTATCTGTTACATAGCTCCCAAGATAATTAAACTGTGACACCTGGTCAAGACTGCAACCATTCAGATTAACTGAATCACAGCCTGCCTGACCAATTTTCATCACTTTAGTTTTCTCTCTGTTTATAACTAAACCTACTCTACTGCCAGTCTCATCAACAGCTCGATTGAAAGAGTTCATATCATCAACATCATTTGCCAAAAAGGCTAAATCATCAGCATAATCTAAATCAGAAATTTTCGTATCTCCAGTCCATTTAAGGCCAAAATCTTTCCCTTGAAGTGAATTTCGCATAACATAATCAATAACCAAATTAAAGAGAAAAGGTGACAAAATCACCCTTGTCGAACACCAGAAGTAATGCTAAACCAATTTCTAAAGCCTTACCAACTCTCACACACGACTCAATGTTATTATAGAGAGCTTTCATTATGTTAACTAACTTGTCTGGTATACCATATGATCTCACAATCAACCACAAATTATGACGATCAACAGAGTCGAAAGCCTTTTTGAAATCAACAAAGGTTAGCAACCAAAGATTTCTGAAACTCTAAACATTTCTCAAGAATCTGCTAAGGGAAAATATCTGATCCACACATCCCCTACCACTTCTGAATCCACATTGTTCATCACGCAATTGACTGTCAACCAGGGTCTTAATTCTATTAAGCACAATCATGGAAAGAACTTTCCCTGGAACAGAGAGTAGGCTGATACCCTTATAGTTATCAAAAGAACTGCGATCACCTTTTTTAAAAATAGGGATAAAATTAGCTCTGGTAAAATCCTTAGGAACCATGCCTTTATCATAAAAGATATTCCGAATTTCAGTCATCCAAGTGGTAACCGAAACATTCCCAGCTCTAAGCATTTCCGTAATAATTTCATCTACCCCTGGACAGTTCTGAAGTTTAAGTTTAGAAATAGCCAAAATAACTTCAGACTGTGTTATAGGGCCAACATTAAAGCCACTAATGCATCTATATTCATTGCAAACAACGGGAGTAGAACTACGCACATTGTTTAGAATATCACTGAAATGCTCAGCCCACCTAACCATGACAGAATCCTCACCTTCTATAACCTTACCTTGTTTATCCTTCAATCCCTGTACACCTGTCCGTTTTATACCACACAAAACATTAACTATCTGATACAGCTCTCTGCTGTTGTGCTGTCGAACTGCTTCCTCGGCTTTGTCAGCCAAGCCATCAAGCCAAATATTCTTATCAGCATCTAACTGATCCTTTACACGTTTATTAAGTTCTCTGTAGTGCTTTCTATCAGGACTATAGGGACTAGTAGGTTGATTAAGGACATTCCTGCAGTTCTTTCTTTCCGAAATAAGCTCAAGTGCCTTATCACTCAGATAATTCTGCCTCCTATGATCCTTTTTTCCTAAAAGAGTACTGTTAGTGTCCAAAAAAGACTGTTTAAAATGATCCCATTCTTCCTCAACTTCAGTAGTAAGTATAGCATGACTGTCATAATGGCTAAATAACCTATCATTGTAATCTTTGGCTATAACTCGGTTTTTCAGAGCGTCTTTAGTAAAAGTAAATTTTTTAACCCTAGCACAACACTTTTTAAGTTTAAGTTGCAAGACACTTTTAACAAGGTAATGGTCAGATCCAATTTCAGCTCCCCTATATACCCTGGTATTTCTAACAGAACTATCCCATTTGCTGTTAATATATAATCAATCATATTCTTATGCAGCCCATCAGGTGAAATGAACGTTATTGTATGTCGCGGTGTTTGTAATATGTGTTAGTTATTCTGAAACCAATGAGTTTACTTACCTGTAGGAGACGTTGCCTATTGCCATTGCAGTTACCAATACCAAAAGGGCCTATTACTCCTCCCCAATGATCAGAGTCAGTATCGACTTTCGCATTGAAGTCACCTAGAGGAAGGGCAATGTCTCCTTTCTTGACAGAATCCAAAATATCCTGAAATTGTCCGTAAAACCTATACTTATCATCTTCATCGGCATCCTCAGTGGGGGCATAACAGCAGATGACATTCAAGTCTTTAACGCTTCTCTGAAATTTTGCTGTAAGAAACCTTTCATTAATTCACTCATATCCTAGAAGAACATCACTAGCATGTCTGCTGAGAAGCAGACTCACGCCTTGGTGATGCTTATTGTCGTCCCTCCCTGAAAAGAGAAATTTAAGATTGTTTTTAAGAATCTGACCTTTATCTGTCCATCTGGTCTCTTGCAAGCCGAGATTATTTAAATTATAACTGTGGAATTCTTGTGTGAGGACATCAAGAGAAAAAGCTCTATGCAGAGTCCTCATATTCCAACTACCTATGGAGAGAAAATGGTTAGTGGGATGTTTAAAGAAACTATGTTTATTGAGAGAGGGAATGCCGACAATATCAAACAGCCCCCTAATCGCAGACATGGGGCAAAGACCCGTTCCCCCACCACTAAAGGCTGATGTCATCTATACTGGAAGACTTCCTCCAATGTAAAATTTGACGATGCGAATAGAAGCAAAGAGTTCAGGTGCCTGCGATGACCTCTGCTCAGGATTATCCACCAGCTGATAAACATATCCTGTGAATCTATTCGAAAAAAACAAACAGAAAACACAGCGGAAGATTTTCCCTCCACAGAAGCCCACCAATGCAGCAAAATCAGGATCCATAATCAAGCTCAGAATCATATATCTGTCCAGTCTAGTGGGTGTATATGGTCAGCACCAGGACCCTGTGTGGTTGACCATTCCGCAGCAGGGTAGAAAAAAAGAAAAGTAGTAACAGATATCCAGATCAGTAGGCCAACTAATCTGGCAGCCTTCTCCTTCCGTTCACTTCCGCAAGAGAGTATCTCTTTTGAAAGGTACTAACGGTCTGCACCACGAGAAGGCGGGGTCGGACATTAGGTGCTAGGCCTGGCCGGTTAGGAACCAAAATTGTTTATATTTTAAGAGATAATTGGAAAGCTCTTTTCACTTGGTTAGTACTAATGAACTATAATGTTCATTTCTCAGATTATTAGGAAGTTTTAATTTATATCGTTAGAGGTCAGTAAATATAGAATCGATGAATCTTTAAAGAATGTTTCAAATGATCCGTTTATGTTAGAAATTTGAAATTTCGTTGGTAGACTGTGAAGTGATATTCCACTGACAGCAACAATCTCTTTTCGCAGAAGGGTGATAGAGAAGGAATTTTAAGTTTATATAACAAAACAGAAAATATTGCCTGTGCAAAATAAATTACTATTTCCTTTTATGCAGTCATCCATTAATTCGAACTAACACGATTAAAGAGTGCAAAAGTAGGTAAATTAAAAATTTCATTCCCTTTTAAAACGAAAGTCCCGTATTTTCCACAGGCAATACGCATTCTTCTAGTTTTTATCAGTGTCAATAGCAAACATACCTTACTTAAAAAAAAAATCATCAGAAAAGCACACACATGAAAACACTCATAAAGAGGGGAAAACGCACACTTCCCACTCCCTCTGCGGATACCCATGTTAGAATGTGAATTTTACAAGAAATTCGAAACTGAAAACTGGTTAAAAAAAGCATGTTTAGTTCGAAGACAAAAAAAATGAACTCCAGAATAAGCCCAAGACAACTTGAATTTAAAAAGTGAAAGACAAAACCAAATAATAGGTAATTCAATATTTTCCAAAATAGTTCCGAATGTGTTTGCGTAATGTTATTTACAAGTGGCATACAAAGTGGGTGGGTAAGGTGGTAGATAACGCCCACTTTGAAAGACCTTGGAGAGTGGGAAAAAAAGAGCACATTTTGTCCACTCACAATTTTTGGATTTGATTTTAACCATGCAAATGATACCTAGAGAGAAACGTTTTCTCTCTTCTGCCTGAATAAATCATGTTCCATAAATTAAGGAAAAATCTGAAAACTCCGATTTTCTCGAAGATCCGTTGAATTTGTTGCATGTGAATCAGAAGATAGTTTCATATAAATACTGTGCGCAAGAATAACAATCGAAAAAAAATGGAATGACACTTTCAACTCCTTAAATTATATGCGAATACAGTTACATGGTAGAAAGTTGAAGGTCAACTGAGAAAGCCCAAGTGGTTCAATATGTAGTGTCAGCTCTTATCGCTATGCAGGTCTCACACTCACAACCATGCCTCATGCTGTTTATAGAGTAGCCGATAGCGCTGGGGTTAGTAATCTCCTTTGCACTTGAAAGCTTCAGGAGGCCTCGCAGGAACGAGATTCAGAGGAAAATCACATCTCTTGAGAGCATCCCATGCATGTTCTATCAACATTTAGATAAGGAGATCGACGGACCACTCCATACAGTTAACAACGCAATAATTGTGTGGCAATCCAGGTGTTCCGCTATACTGAGACAGCACTACACCTTGAGGGAGTTGCCACGAAACCACAATCCACTAGCCAGAGAACATTCGATAGATCTTGTCTTCTTAGAACTTGCCTACATGCGGGAGAAGACCTGTGGAAGAGAGAGACCTGTCTTTTAGAATCGAGTCTGTTGAAATAATCATTGAGGTGCAGTGAGTGGGTTTTTGAATTTTGAACATTGCCATGCCTAGGAAAAAGCCAAATAACTCACTGAATTCCGTCCAAATACTTTGCCAAAATCATATCAGGTGGTATCTTTTGAATTTAGAAGCCAAACTTCGAAGGTAATCCTAACTTTTTGAGTCGTTTGCAACGGAGACTCTCAGGCTGTCCCGTCAATAAGCCACGCCTAATCGGTTCCGCCCAGCCTTTCAGCATGACCCTCAACTTCGTCCCCTCCATAGTGCCGACTGGAGGCCCCCCAGCGAACAGGTTGCCACCCACTTCGAGGCTGCAACCAAGCCCTTCGCAGATGCAGGATAAGTCTGCCTAATCGGGTTGACCAAGTTCTTTCAACAGACCCTCCAGTTCTAGGAATCTCTGGGTGGTTGCCGGCTAAGCGAACGCTAGAGGACCTCCAGCCCACACTATTTCGGAGCACCTAAGCCCCTCCACCACGTCATCTGCCTAAAGATCTCATGTGGAGACTCTTAGTTTGGCTTTTCCATCGATAAGCCCGTCGACCAGGTTAGTAATTCCCGGTTGCGAGCCCTCAACTTCGTCCTCTCCATTGTGAGCGGGCCGAAGCCCCCCCCCCCCCCCCAGTGAAGTCTTCCGACCCACGATATCACTGAGACCGCACGATGAGCCTACTGGACTGAGACACCACACCCAGTCCGCAGCACCGTGAAGTACGGCCCCTCAACCGGGGCTGCAACCCCTAGCTTCTCAGGGGACAAGTCAATAAACCCACTGGACCCCCCCCCCCCCTAGAACCAGTCCGCAGACCCTCAACACGTCCCCTCCAGCGGCGGCCACAAGATATCGTGAACTCCAGAGTGCCAGCGATCCGAACCCAACTTCTCAGAGGCACCGTAGCCCCCTTCCCCACCTCGGCAAGGTGGTCCCACTTCGAGGGGGGATACAGTTAACAGTGATATTTTCCAGATAGCAATCGATAAGACGACAACTGTAAAGAAGGGAGTTATCATCCTGTAGGAAGAAGGTATCGTCTATTTCCCTCGCATACGTTCGCACAATGGAATCGAAGACTTAATCCCTGTACCTGCGATCAGTGATGTAGCTTGTTGGAAGCATGCACAGATTCTTGAGGCCGCCCAAAGATATCTCTCTCCAAACCATGGCACTGCCACCAGTGTAGATATCCCATTCATGGATATTCGTGGCATGATAGTATGTCCCTGGTTCTCTCCATATTAACTGACGCCGCGAATCACTCTGGACGGCAAAACTCGATTCATTCTGAAGAGCATGAGCAGCCATTGCTCCTGGGTTCAGTTGATATGATGTTTGCACCAGTTTATACGATCCTTCCTGTGATGTTGGTCAGGGGTACCACACACACTTTACGCCTAGCATATAGGACACGCTTATGAAGATTGGCGTACATTGGTAACGAATATTACCATTCTGCTCGTTGCTGCGAGGTCCGATCGCAATTAACGTGGAATTGAGATCCTCTTCCTCCGGTCACGTAACACCAGATAGAAGTCCTCCTTTGGGCTGTTGCCCTTCATCGTCCAGTACTGAATAGTCTGAATGCATTCTGCTCTTGTCGGAAACTCTGTGAAAGTCTATACATCACTGAATGACTCATATTAAGCCATCTGGCAACATCTGCTTGACTTTGGTCAAGCCGACCTATGGCTAACCACCGGGCTTCTCCTGATATGATATCGAGAGGGCATATGTGTTGTCTCTGTCTGGTTGCCAGAGACAACAAATCTGCAATCTCGAAAACCTTACCTCGCACTTTGCTGGAGAACACGAGACCTGTTGTAGAAACGCCAGCATTTAACGCTCGAAGCATTTGCATTCACAGCTGACAGCGCCATTCATTTGCGTGAATACCTATACCCCAATCCTGTGTCGTATTTTGCATACTATACATTACTTACGTGCATTTGTATTGTCGAACTTTTATGATATCGTGTTTTCTTCATTTCTTCCTTAAGTTATGTACACCACTGTATTATAGCTCCAATTCAATATCTAAAATGATTATGAGTACGCTATTGAAATGACTTTCGGGTCATATATGCTTATGCTACGATTGCGAAATACGGTACGACCTAGGGTATATCCAGGATTTTAGGGGGAGGGGCGGATGAACCTTAGATTTTCTTTTAACATCATCTTCAAGCAGCCATGGGCTACGGAGCCCCAACCAGACTGCACAATTTAGTTCTCCAAGCATATCTGCCCTAAGCTACATCTGATGCATCTGCCCACAACACACCAATTCTAACAAGGTCCCGCCTGACATTGTCTGTCCACCTCATCCCAGCTTTCTCAGAGGCTTTTGATTTTGGTCTTCTGAGGTCCCCCCTCTTTCTGAGTCCTTCAGACACACTGTACATAACCCTATTCGCTAATCTATAATTATCCATAAGGGCAACATGGCCAAACCAACGGAGTCTCTCTCTGCACAATATGTTGCTTAAAGGAGGTTACCAACTCCTTTGCCTAACCTCATCATTAGTTACAAAGTTGAACCACCTAATGCCCAAGATACTGCGTAAGCATCTGGAATCAAAAGCATCTAGTCCTGTTATCTTGTTTACAAAGTGTCCAAGTTTCACTACCATAACTAACCCTAGAAAGAACCAAACTATTATACAGTCTAATTTTAGTCTTTAGGTGTATACGCCTGTTTCTCTACAATCTCCATATTTTCTTAAAAGTCCTGGCAGCAATTCCTATTCGTCTTTTAATCTCATGCCGCACATCACCATTATCTGTTGCATAGCTCCCAAGATAATTAAACTGTGACACCTGCTCAAGACTGCAACCATTCAGATTAACTGAATCACAGCCTGCCTGACCAATTCTCATCACTTTAGTTTTCTCTCTGTTTATAACCAAACCTACTCTACTACCAGTCTCATCAACCGCTCGAATGAAAGAGTTCATCTCATCAACATCATTTGCCAAAAGGGCTAAATCATCAGCATGTATACCATTTAAGGCCAAAAACTTTCCCTTGCAGTACATTTCGCACAATATAACCAATAACCAAAGTAAAGAGAAATGGAGACGAAATGCACCCTTGTCGAACATCAGAAGTAATGCTAAATCAATTGCTACAAGCCTTACCAACTCTCACATGACTCAGTGTTATTATAGAGAGCTTTCATTATATTAACTATCTTGTCTGGTATACCATACGAACTCACAATCAACCACAAATTATGACGATCAACAGAGTCGCAATCCTTTTTGAAATCAACAAAGCTAGCAACTAAAGGTTTATGAAACTCTAAACATTTCTCAAGAATCTGCCTAAGTGAAAATATCTGATCTACACATCCCCTACCACTTCTGAATCCACATTGCTCATCACGCAATTGACTGTCAACCAGATTCTTAATTCTATTAAGCACAATCATGGAAAGAACTTTATCTGGAACAGAGAGTAGGCTGATACCCCTATAGTTATCACAAGAACTGTGATCACATTTTTTGAAAATAGGGATAACAATAGCTCTGGTAAAATGCTTAGGAACCATGCCTTTATTATAAAAGATACTCAGAATTTCAGCCATCCAAGTGGTAACCGAAACATTCCCAGCTCTAAGCATTTCTGTAGTAATTTCATCTACCCAAAAGGAATCATGAAGTTAAAGTTTAGAAATAGCCAAAATAACTTCAGATTGTGTTATAGAGCCAACATTAAAGACCCCAATACATTTATCATCACTACAAACAATGGGAGTAGAATAACCACATTGTTTAGAACATCACTTAAAAGCTCAGCCGACCTAGCCATGACAGGAGCCTCCCCTTTTATAACCTTACCTTGTTTATCCTTCACTCCTTGTATGCCTGTCCTTCTTCTACCACATAAAACATTAACCATCTGGTACAGCTCTCTGCTGTTTTGCTGCCTAACTGCTTCCTCAGCTTTGTCAGCCAAACCAATCAGCCAAGGATTCTTGTCAGTAGCTAACTGATCCTTTACTCGTTTATTAAGCTCTCTGTAATGCTTTCTATTAGGACTAGTAGGGTACAGATTAAGGACATTCCTGCAGTTCCTTCTTACTCAAATAAGCTCAAGTGCCTTATCACACTTAATAATTCTATCTCCTCTGCTCCTTTTTTCCTAAAAGAGTACTGTTAGTTTCCAAAAAAAGCCTGTTTAAAATGGTCTCATTTTTCCTCAATTTCAGTAGTAAGCATACCATGACAGTCATAATGACTAAGTAGCCTATCATGGTAAGCTTGGGCTATAACTGGATATTTCAGAGCTTCAGTATTAAAAGTAAATTTTTTAACCTTAGCACAACACTTTTTAAGTTTAAGTTGCAAGACACTTTTAACAAGGTAATGGTCAGATCCAATTTCAGCTCCCCTATATGCCCTGGTATTTCTAACAGAAGTAGCCCATTTGCTGTTAATTAATATATAATCAATCATATTCTTATGCAGCCCAACAGGTAAAACACATGTGTACGTATGTATGTCGTGGTGTTTATAACAAGTGTTGATTTCAAACAAGTAAGTTAACTTACTTATAGGAGACGTTACCCATTGCAGCTATCAATACGAAAAGGGCCTATCACCCCTCCCCAAAAAACAGAGTCAGTACCAACTTTGGCATTGAAGTCACCTAGAACAAGGGTAATATCTCCTTTCTTCACAGAATTCAAAATATCCTGAACAGCCTCGAAAAAAATCTGTCACGCCTCAGACAATAGCAAGGTCAAGACATTTGTGTTTGCGGAGTGTAGTTAGGATTGTACCTCTTTTTTTGTGTATATATAAATATTCTTTCGAATCAGCTTCTGTAAAATAAACTTGTTCTTTTAACCACAAGAGGTGCTTTACCTTGTTAGAACCAACACAATCTTTGTTCAGAAAACAACACACTTTCACAAACTGTCCGATAATTTCATCGCTTGCTGATTAGTGTCTTTTTAATTATTTATTCTTTCGTAGTTACAGATTAAAAATACTCGTTACTTCTTTTATTACGAACACTGCGCTCCTACTATTTAATTGTTGCATCTTCATGCCAATTTTTGTGGATATCCTCCAGCGAGTGTTTCAGTTTTTTTATCTCGTTTTTTAAAAAAAGAGATTAATATTTTCACGTCTTCTGTCTCTCTGTCCCTCGTTAGATATCGAAATGTTTGGTTTTAGATATTAAAATTCCTTTTGCGTTCGATAGTCATTGATGTAATATCCAATTCGCACGTTCCGAATCTCCCAAAAGCTATAATTGCGCCCTCTAACGGTAAGGAATCTTAAAAATGCAGATATTTTAACAAATATTGCAAATTATGCATTTTTTTTTAGAAATCTGAAATTTTAGCGCTCGAATGTGAGGTTTGTATTTAAAATAATCAGTTGGTCCTTACTCCCCGAGGGACGTAACTGGTTTGTTTTAAGAGATAATTGGAAAATTCCTTTTTAGTTGAATTGGTATTAATGAAATATTACAATTCTGATTTTTGAAATCCTTAGGTAGTTTTTATTTACACCACTAGAAGTCACAAAATAAGAAAAAGGCGAAACTTTGAATGAACATTTCGAGCGATCTATTTATAGTAGAAATCCGAAATTTCTGTGCAAGAATGCCAAGAGATATATAACACTGACTGCAACAATATGCTCCCTTTTCTCAGAGAGGTTTAAGTAAAGCAACTTTTTGATTTTAAGGAATAAAAGAGAAAAACTTATTATATTTTATAAACAATAATAAAATACTATTCTTTGTATTTACCCAATCATCAATTAGTTGAAATTAAAACTTTTGAAGCGTTCAAACGACGAGCTTCATTCTCTTTGAAAACGAGATTTCCATATTCGCCAGATGCGTTACATTATCTGTTTTCTACTTATATTATTTTCTACTTGTATGTTCTTCTTCCCTTACTTTTGCAACTCAGTGGACTAGACGCACTGACCTATCACTGTCCCCGTTTAAAGAGAATTCCAAAAGAAAAAGAAAGAAAATGAAAATCGATACCTGAGACACATATAAGGAAACTCTCAATATGTTTAAAAACGTCTCTTGCAAGATCACTCTCCCGCCCCTGGAAAGTAATTTGTAGGATCATAAGCTTCCAACAAGCAACTGCAACGAAACGTCCCCCAGTTTACGTTGGGAAATATTTTTACAACCCCTAGAGATTACTTTTCCTTTCTTTGCAACACGCTAAAGGTTTTGAAAAAACGAAATTACTACAGAGAAGAGAGCACGAGAGCGAACTAGTGTTTACTAAGAGCTAAAGAGCGCCGCACTTAACAGGCATTCTTCTGCCATTAGAATGTCGCATTTCATTATTGCAGTCCAGGTGACGACTGCTTCGCGGATGCCAAAGAATGGCGCCTCTTTTAACTAATGGAAAGAATGTGGTCAGGCTCTAAGAATGTCAATGGAGTGTTCAAGCTCTCTATATTTTGGTTTTGTTTCGCTGCAAAAAAAGGGGATTCCGAGTTTATCCAAAGAGGAAATTCCTTTTTCTTTTTTTCGTTACAAGTTGTTTCACTTTAACTTACCATCTAATTGATCTTTTAAACTGTAAGTCCTTTAGCCAATAGGCTGGCGTCTTTATTAAATTTCCTTTCCATCCCTCTCTTTCCCTCCCCCTTTCTTTCCCTCCCCTCCCCTCCATTCGGTCTCTGCAGCAAAGTCTGGATAAAAAAGAAAAAAATGTACTTTAAAATAAATATGGATGACATGTGAAGTTCTTATTTTTGAAAATGAGAACGCATCTTATGATATTTTTTGGTGTACTATTTTCTAGTTGATTTTAAAACTGAAAAATTATGTCACAGCTTGAAAAAGTTCTTAATTTACGAAATGGAATTTCATCAATGTATCCCGCCATCCTCTCAGACCTCCTACTGTGGCGTATAAACTGAGAGGCTCCTGTCTCGGGCCTCTGTGACAAGCAGCTACTGGAGGGGGTATTTATTATTTATTTTATTATTATTGAAGGAAAGGTGAATTATACTGTGTTTCCCCGAAAATAAGACCGGGTTTTATATTAATTTTTGCTCCAAAAGACGCATTAGGGCTTATTTTCAGAGGACGTCTTATTTTACCTCTCATCCAAAGGCGCCGCTTGGGTATTTACAAATACTTAATTATAATTTATATTATCATTTATTTTAAGTATTAATGTCAATAATATTATTTATTTATATTTAATTATATATTAATATTATTATTTTATAATTCAATACGTCCGTCGTGTGTTGCATCCGTCTGGTTGACGATCTTAATTGGGGTTTATTTTTGGGGTAGGGCTTATATTACGAGCATCCTGAAATATCTTGCTAGGACTTATTTTCCGGTTAGGTCTTATTTTCCGGGAAATACGGTAGTAAACATCAATACCAATATTTGAAAAAGAAAATTATCCTACATGACTGTCACATATCTGATTTTAATTTAACGAGATAACACTTGCAGAAAAGTTGGGAATTTATCCAAATCGAAATTTGAATTTAGTGTAATATGTAGCTAAAAGTATAAATATAATGTGTGCCTTATTACATGAGGAATGACTTTAGAAAACGAGGAAAAACGAGGATTATGGGATTGAAAAAAAAAGAGTCGTTTTATCTTTGAGTCACACTTTTGTGCCAAGAGTGGTTAAAATGATGAGGCCACAATGATTCCAATGGATCAGCGTATGGTAGGGAATGAAGACCCATTGGACTGCTATTAAGAGACAATTGAAACCTTCCGTCAAGGACATCCAGGGTATGCTGTAATATGTGCAGGTTATAACTTGTCTACATAAGGGACCATGTTTTAACGTCATATTCGATGGCCGGTGGTCTTTCCAAGCAGATCGGTGTCACCCTTTTTCACCTAGGACAGACCTGGGGTCAACGGAGACAATTCGTAACGGAGGCATAATTGGGACTGAAATCAGGAACTGAAAAAAATATGAAATTTCATTTTTCATGAAAAGATATAAATACATTTTTCTTTTCGTTAAATAAGCTGCGAGTAGTTCCCTCAACTTAGGCCGAAACAAATGAATTCTTCCTCTCATTACCTTCCTCTCAAATGATTTTCCTCGTTTTCTGAGCGATCCCTTTATCATCAAGACCTTGTTCCGATTGGCTAATGAGGTGTGGGCATTCAAACGAGTAGAATGTTACATCTCTTCGCGAGTAGGTAAGACAGTAAGGCTTCCAGTTTGTTATATACTGAAGTGCCATTGAATTAGGAATAGCAACTTAGTAACGTGTTGGACCCCTCTGGCCCTGATAACGGCCGCCACAAGACGAGACAAGGACTCCACAAGCTTGCGTAAATGTTCCACAGGTATGGCGACCCATGCATTCTCCAGAGCTGTCCAGAATTCTCTCAAGGTCGTCGCTGATGGAACATGGGCCAGAACACTCTGCTCGACGGTATCCCAAAGATTTTCAGGTGGACAATTAATTATTTCAAAGTCAGCAGAATACTCCTGCAATCATGTAGTAGCTAACTTGGACATGTGAGATGAACAGTTGTCTTCCTGGTATGTCTCCATTGGGATGCATGATGGCCATAAATGGATGTAAATGGTCAGCCATGAGTTCTGTATACCGGGATGCATTGAGAGTCGTTGGTACACGTACCAAAGGTCCCACAGTCATCCAACTGAAGACACCCCAGACCATCACTGAGCCACCACCAGCTTGTACTGTTCCACCCTGACATGCAGGATTCATGGCGTCATGGGGTTGGCACCATACCCTCAGTCTCCCATCGGCATGATGAAGTTTAAACGGGATTGATCACTCCAGGTTATCGTTGCCAATTTTCGATGGTCCACTTTCGATGTTCTTTAGCCCAGGCAAGGCGTTGAGCCCGGTGTCATGCCGTTAGAAGTGGGACTCTTGTAGGTCGGCGCTCCCGAAGCCGAGACAGTGAAGTGAGCATTGCACGGTCTGTGCACTGACTTCCCAGCTGGAACCCGCATTCAGATGGGAGGTGATTTCAGATAATGTCTGACCCCTATCGGTCTGTAGACGCAGGTCAGACGGCGAAGCCCACGATCATTCAAGGCTGGTTGTTCTTTGCAGTTTGTCTGGGAGAGTGCTTGCTTTTTTGCCGGAATTTTCATGTTCCCGGAACACTCTTGAAACTGCCTTACGAGAAAATCCAAGTTCGTTGACAATTTCGAGATCGAGTGTCCCATCCGTCGGGCACCTACGATCTGTCCTCAGTCAAATGCATCCAAATCCCGCTCCTTTCCCATTACGCTTCTAACGACGAATGCTTGGGGAAGTCAAATCTGAGAGCTATAAATGACCAGAATTTCAGTCACGCATGCGCACAAATGCGGGACTTGCGGTACTGAATTTGGATAACGTCTCCTATCCCTTAATCAATGGTATTTCAGTGTAGATCTACTAGGGTTAAGTCTAGGGTTAAGTAAAAAAGATAAATATTCCGTCGAACTGACAAACATCTGAGGCTGTAGCATCACAGCATTTAGTATCAAATAGCGTCACTAAGTAGCAGGTCATTTCTATTACACACCGTGCTCTGAACTTCAGAGTCTGAAAGAACATGGCGAAGGTATTGCACTTGTATACGAAACTGGATATTCGAGCAGTAATTTCATCTATCTTCGCCTTCTCCACATGTGGCGACTGGCACCTGTTCACGTACAATCCAGAACTTTTCCCTCATTTTATGACTTCGCCTTCAAAGAGGATGTCATAAAATAGCTTTAGGAGCAGGACGGCACCTTCTACCGACAGGAGGGCTTCAGGCTTCGATAAGCTGATCGAAAGAACTTGCTTCCGCAAGAACTTAGCAACTCTGTTGTCTATACCACCCTGTTAATTCTGCATTTCCTCGCAGCTTCAATACTTCAAGCCAGACTATGGTCTCGCTGGCCATTTCTCCGTGACAGTAATATGTTATGAGGCATGGGTGACTCCCTTATATAGTTGGTTTCATTGTATATATATATATATGAATACACTGTATATTGACCCCCGTTGTTAAAAATCTCACTGGCCTTCACTATCTTTCATAATTTGTCTTCAGATTTGTAACGGAAGGCAGACAACCACACTTCCTTCCATTTCCATCCTTCCTCTTTCATCCAGTATGTATCTCCCTCGTTAGAGCAGGATGTTGCTTCCTCACTAAATGAGTCATCGTTTACCTTCGCTCTGTAATGTATCCACTATTGAATAAAGATTGTGAATAGATTTTGGAATCCCGAAATTAACTCTTAATTCTGCTATATGTAAAATTTTTACTAAATAAAAATTAAAAATTTAGAATTAAAATTTTTAATTAGAATTAAATTTTTTACGAATGAATGTGCATTTATGACATGATGGAAGATATGGCAAGTCATATACTGGTAAAGAATACCAGGATAGATTTATACGCGAGTGGACAGTAAGATAAGTGGGACGGTTTAAAGAGCGTTTAATGCAAATCTGAAGATTGTTGAATGAAGCTCTCTGGATATAAAGCCCAAAGAGTCGATTCAAGTCGTCGACGCGCACCCCTATTATAAATAGACTTTAAATGCTCGTCTATGTTCGTTAGTGGCGCAACAACTTCAACTTCAATGACTACACTGTCAGAAGCAAGTTGATGCCGCTGCATAGCATGCATTAAGAGGACATTCCATTAATTAAATGATGAGCAGAGAGCCGCAAACCATTGTTGGCTTCCAGTAAAGAAGTCACCCACGTGAGTCGAGCTCCTCCTGTGGACACCTCAGGCCATCAATAACGTACACGGCGATACATCAACTGCACATGCGTAGCTAGACCTCTTGCGAGCCTGAGGCTATTATCAGAATTATCCCTAGAGAACATCCTTCCTCTTTCTCATGCCAAGTTCAATTATCTGACATTGCTTAGTCTTCAGCCTAACTTCAGAATTTGTTTCAAGTTTCCAGGATTACTCCTTTAAAAATTAATGCAATGTACTCTTGAATTCATATGATACAGAAGGAAAAGGTCAGATGGATTTAATTATTTTTAAGCAAAATAATACAAAGCAATTTATAATTTGTTAGATGCAATAATTTTCCGACTTTATTATTCTGCTATTCGGCGGGCAATAAGCAAGACAGAATGAGGCTTGATCCTTCTGAATACCAGATACTTAAAACACTGTGGTGGATATTAGGCGATTACCATTTGGACAACTGATGAGGTTTGACGACGGATTAACCAACTAGTTTTGAACAGAATCTTTTGTGGATAAAGACTGCATTGGTTGTCTGCATTTTGGATGAAAATTTGATAAAAGTGAGAAAAAAAGAATAGCAATTCTTAATGCTTATTAAAATAATAGAATTAAAGTTGAAACAATATTAGGGGGACAGTGTCAAACACTCCATTTCTGAAACAGGCTTTCAATGAAGTGAGCAGCATTGTTGAATAAAATAGACATGATTTGACAACAGTTTAGCTGAGGTTCCTTAATGAGTTTGTATTTCACTTTTAATTCAACCATTCGGATGTGGGCTTCTGCTCCTTTTTACCGAAAAAGAATGCTATTTCTTTCAAGTCTGTTTAAAATGGTCACATTCTTTCTTCCTCAACTTCACTATTAGGAAAAAACGGCTCTCATAATAACTAAGCAATCATGGTAATATCTAAGCTTCGGTTACATCTAGGTCCTTAAGAGCTTCAATGTCAGAGGCAATTCTTCTTAGATGCATTAATTTCCCGGATTATGTTACTCCGCTATTCGACGTACAATGAACACGACAGCACAAGTTTAACCTTAGCACAATATCTCTTAAGCTTCAGTTGTAAAAACTTTTGACCAAGTAAAGGTCCGACACAATTTCGGCTCTCTTATACGATCTGGTATTCCTAGCGGAACTAGCCCATTTGCTGCTAATTAATATATAATCAATTATATTCCTATGCAACCCATCAGGTGAAACTCATATGCATTTATAAATATCCAGGTGTTTGGAGTATGCGTTAATCTCAAACCGTTACGTTTACTTCTCTATATTAGACTTTCCCCATTGCCATTGGAACTACTAATGCCAAAGGGATCTAACACACCTGGACAATGATCAGAGTCCGTACCAACTTTAGCATTGAAGTCACCTAGTATAAGGGTAATATCTCCTTTCTGAAGCATAAGGGTAATATCCTGAAGTTATCCTTTAAAACCTGTTTTTCTTATACTCATTAGAGACCACAGTGGCATAACAACAAATAACATTCAAGTCTTTAATCTTAGTTTCAAATTTAGGTGTTAGAAATCTTTCATTAATGCAATTATATCCTAGTAGAGCATCACTGGTATTCTGATGAGAAGCAAACATGCGTCTTAGAGATGCTTCCCATTATCCCTTCCTGAAAAGAGAAATTAATGTGTTTTTTAAGTTTTTTTACCTTTACCTCTTGCAAATCAAGAATATCTAGGTTATAGCCCTGGAATTCTTATGTGAGGACATCAAGAGAATAAACTCTGTGCAGAGTCCTCACGTTCCATGAACCTGTCTAAAGAACATATTATTGCGATTTTTAAGGAAACTATGTTTATAGAGAGAAGGAGTGCCGGCAATACCAAACAGCCCACTAATCGCAGGCATGGGAAAACACCAGTTTCCCCCACCGCTAAAGGTTGAAACCACCAAGACTGACAGGGCTACTATAGGTTTGGCGATGCCTGTAGAAGCAAAAATTCAAGTATCTACGATGGCCTCTGATCAGGATTATTCAACAAGTTATATAAAATATCCTGTAAATCTCTTCACTTGGGGCTGTCAACCCACAAACAAACAGAAAACACAGCGGTAGATTTTCCCTCAAAAGAAGCCCACCAGTGCAGCAAGTTCAGGATACATAATGAAACTCATAGCCTTAATGAAATGGCTGATAAGTATACATGGTCAGTACGAAGATCCTCTGAGGTTGACCATTCCTCAGCAGAGTAGAGAAAAAATTAAATATAGTCATAGTAGTCCTGTTTCTAAACATATAAATACATAAAAATGAAATTGAGAAAATTAAAAAAATATATTCCGGTATTACCTAAAATATATTTAATGGTGAAATCATCAATAACTTTTAAAACGTCCATATGTGCACATTTTCGGCTCCTTTATTTAAGAGAGTTATATGTGATAATCATTTCTAACGTATTGAATTTCGAGGCCAAATTTTTATGATTTTCATTTTCAAAAATGTTTGTTTCCCAGATGCCACCATAATGGAAATCGTCAAGAAAGAGAATCGGAAGTGAAGAAACTTCAGGTGTTACTCATGTTCATGTCATAAATGTTCTTCCATCCGGATACCGCTATCATTTAATATGATGATGATTATAAGGTTTAATTAACTGTTTTGGCTCTGACTGACGGTAAAAGACGCCAGACGTTTAAAGTGTGAAATTCAGGTTATTTAAACGCGTACAAACAAGTTCAAAATTGCGCATTTGGCATAAATGATCGCCGTTGATTGTTTTTAAAGAATCACAGCAATCGTCGCTGTACTAGCCATACCAGACAGTACCAGGGTCGGATCTAGAAGCGGGGGAGTGGGACCTGGATAGTGCACTAAACATAAATATTAATTTTTTAATATATTTAAAATATACTATATTATTATATTTATCATACATTATTAAAATATATTATATAATTATTTAAACTATTTATGTAAATTTTACGCCGTCTTTGACTGAGTGATTAGCACGCTGGCTACTGGTCAACGGGATCTGGGTTCGAGTCCAGGGTAAGGCATAGACGTTTGTGTTGTCTTTCTGCTGAGGTCTCCCTTCCTTACAGAGCATCATCTACTACGGCGAATTAAACTGACAGGCTCCTGTGAGACCTCTGCGGCAAGCAACTGCTTGAGGAAGTTAAGTTTTAAGTGCCTTAAGATTCAACTAATACTGATTTATTTTTTAAAATTTGGTAATTAATTTCAAAATATTCATAAATATTTTAATAAAGTATTAATAAATATCTTGTTTTGTTTTATGCTGTTAAAATAAATATCTGTAGTAAAACTTTAAACAAATTAAATAACTTAAATCATTTCTCTTAATTTCCTTCCCTTTGTTGAACAAAAGGTCCTGGCCTTGTGCGTCGAGGTGGTTCTGGACATGGCCACCCCTTTAAGGAACGTCGGCAAAAAAATATTAAACTTATCTGTATTACATGTATTTTTCATTAAATGTTTTAAAGACTACTAAAACAGAGAAGAAAAAAAGAATTATGCTGGATCAGCTTTCCAGCTCAAATCTTGCCCCCCCCCCCTCCTTTATTTTTTACAGATCTGGGCCTGGACAAGTACACTAAAGCTTGAAGCATAAACAGAATCAGTCCGTCGCTTCATGCCGTCTGCATAACTCTTAAGGCAAGCAATGGTTATTTAGAATTAATTTATTTCGCTAAAATGTTCGAATTTCTAGCATTTATAAATAAAATCGAGAAGATCAACTACTGAATTAAATTTTCGATCTGAACGATAATAGTTTTAAAACGATTTTACAAAACTTATTGAAATAAAAATTTGAATCCCCCCCTAAAGTTGAAGGAGCCCTCTTAGTCGAGACTCCATTGTCGCCGCATTGGTTGCTTTTACGCAGTTACGCCCTTGCTCTTACACCACCTTTCTTATAACTGCTACTCATCATAACGAATCATAACTGCTACTTTAAATGCCTCGCTTATCCCTTTAGAGTCATGATGACTAGCGCTTCATTTAGCTTTCTCTTCTTCTTTATGGCATTGCGACTAATACTATTTGAAATGGCTCACGTATTCAGCCTTCCTTGTAAATCAATGACTACTGCTTTGAAAGGTTCGTTTAACACTCACTATACCTTCCTTATAAAATAATGATCGCTATTTCTGATTCAAACACCTCGTTTAGACCTTACACAACATTCCTTTACACTTCCATGACAACTTCTCTTTCGTTTAGTGGTCATTTCATGTTTCTTACAGCTCCTGACCACTTCTACTACTAACATTTCACCGACTCCTTTCAGCTAGTATTATCTTATTGTTGCTTAAGCACAGTAACTGCAATTGTTCTTTGCTTAATAAACTTACATAATGTTTCTTCACTTGAAATGTATGAAATGACTCTTAACATCGATATCAGATTTAGAGGAAAAGTTGTCTTGAGCCGTGTGGGATACGAACCAGGGCCTTCTAGATGGGACAGGGTCTGGGAATTGTGAGGTCAGTCCTCTGCCACATCACGAGAGGCGGCGATTACCCTCGCGTAGTCGAAGGAGCAGACTTATAGCAGACAGAAAGTAATCAGTAGCAGTTACTTTTGTCATGTTCTTTGTGAAACATGACGAGAAAATGTTGTCTTCCAAATTGTCGATCGCATTATGATAAGTCTTATGTTGCAGTGTTGCAGTAATAAATGATCACAGGAAAACGTCCTGTAGATAAGAAACACTTGAAATAATGAGTTGAAAAAATTAGTTTTCCTGACTGCGATTCGAACCCAGGTCTCCCATTCGATTTCCCAAAGGCGAGAAAGGAAAACAACTTGGATAAATAAAATCCCGAGAGTCAATCTGCGTACAACTAATGAAACTGTTGTTTGTGTGACATATTTTACATCTGATGATATTATGTTTCGGGTAATATCGTTAAATAAGTGGTTCGAAGTATTGTATATTGTTACTGTACAAGAAGTACTCCAGTTCGAGAAAAGGATACGAATTGCAAATTTTGTCAGAACTAGGAGTATAAATAAGGTAATTTGACATTATATACATATCAGTCAATGAGTTTCTTTCGAAATTTTCGTTTAAAAAAGTTAACAACGACATCATCATTTATGAGGCCAAAAAAAAGTGTGATCTAACAACAGGAAATGATTTTAATTCACAATGAGAAGACTTTGCTACCTTTCATCGCAAGGTATGATGTTTTACAAGGCAAAGAAAAGCCTTGTCAAATTGTAACACATGTTGTCCCAAATAGCCGAGGCGCAAAAAGAGTTTGATTCAATGAACATCTCTTTTTAGACTTACGCATCCGTCAAATGAATTATTTATGACAAATTAGAAGCGCAATTGAGCATGACAAATATAGATGGGGGGGGATGTCCAAGAGACTGGATGCCGAAAGCAGTATAGGATTTCGCGCTCTGATTTACAGCTCTTTAAAAAAATTCTTAAAAGATGCATCAAATATCAAAAAATTTAAATTTTTTCTGCCTCTATTGCCCTATCATTCTGAAAGAGGGAGGGACATGTCCCCCCATACCCATATCCGGCTCTATCACAAGTATATGAGGAGCAGATTTTATGAAACCAACCATCGCAGACAACTTTTGACATCATTTCTGATGGACAGACTCGAATTTGAAGAGAAAACTGCGAATGCAGGAAAGCTTCCTGATGTCTATTGAAGCATCGACAAATGTGCAACTGTTGGAATTTGGGTTCTAGTTCCGGGATGGTATGGGTGTTTGTTTTTTCATAAACTGCAGATAAGATAGTATTTTTGCGGATCTCATAACAAACTGAATTGAAAAAAAATATGTATATATAGTAAAAACTTTAAATGTTATTAAACCGGTGCTTCGGCTTTATAAACGTCATTACAATTTTTTTTTATGTTTTCTCTTGCAATTCTTTTTTGTTAAGTAATATTATTAAAGTTAAATATTGAAAGCTTGTCAGTTCTGCAGCAGACATTAATGTTGATTAAGTAAGGAAAAAATATTGTTAACAATTTGTTTTAAATCCACAAGATTTTAGTTTTATAACAAATATAATAATAAACAAATCTGAAAATTTTACTAAATTAATAAAATATCATAAGTATAAGAATGATGTATCATAAGTGGTTATACAAATAATTTAGAATTTTATATAATTACCGTTACTCTTTATAAAAGTGTGTTCAAATTTGGTCATCATGGGACTTACGTACCAAAACACTAAGATCTGCAATAGCACAGATTTTCTTTTAACTATCATAACTGCTAATAATATGAAATCAACATAATATGAGATGCGAATGTTGAGACATGATATGAAATTTATACTGCCAAAATTAAAAAATATGTACAAATATTCAGCTGCAAAAAGCTAAATCCTATAACAGCTTTATTATTTAAAGAGAACATTGTGATGGGTAAGTGTTTTTGCACAAAATAAAATGTAATAACAAATAAAAACGCTTAAAATCAACATTCAACAGAATATGTCTCAATAAAATTGGATGTTATATTTACTTTTATTTAGAAAGGTAAAAATCATGCAGCTCAAACCGAAATGTTGCAGAACAAGCTAAACCGTCGCCCCCTAACGTGACGTCAAAATTTCATATTTTTCAATTGATAAATATTGAGAAATTTAATAAGTACCCTGAATTCGTATACGCGTTCTACTTCAGGATGATGTTTGTAAGCAGAGAAGACACTGACTTCAAGTGACACCAATATCGAGATCGTGTCCTGCAGGTAGAAAAGTTCCTATCTTTAAACAGAGAAGATCGTGTTCATCAGTGGCCTGATCTCAGTAGTCAGAGCGTCTGACATGTTTCAGGAGGTCGTGGGTTCGTATTACCACGCGTCTCGAGAAAACGTTTCCGCTAAATTTAATATAGATGTTAAGAGTGATTTAATGTTTCGTACTCACTGTTTAAAGATATTTATTTTAAGATATCATATGACTTATTCCAAAATTTTTATTCCGGAAGAATCCAGTGGGATGAATGCTTATCAGACCAAATCCAATGATATTCGCGTCCAGACCGTTAGCTTCTCAGGCCAAAGTTTTAGTGTTTAGTCTGACCCCATATTTGAAGATACCTATGCATTATGCATATAAACTTACATACATCCTAGAGTAATCGTTGGTTCAGTCCGTAGCGAGCCAAGATCGTAATCCGCAGTTCTGAGGGTCGAGTTCCAACTGTGTCAGCATTGAGATTTATCTCCCCAAATCCCACCCTGTCACCGGTGGGAAAGGAAATACCGATGATCTTGCAAAGGTCGCCGTCCATCAGATGAGATATTAAACCGTCGCCCTATGTATAAGAAAGCCCTGCACACGTTAAAGAACTTGCTGTATGGCCTTGATGGGAAGATTCCATCTGTCTCATAGCAGCTAGCTGTCCAGTGGATCCCCTTCTCAAGCAATATTTGTGCCTCTGTGGTCATAGTGGCCTCACCATTTAACCCATTGTGTCTATAAAAGTGCCACTCAGAAGTAAAGCAACCCAAGCTTACCGAGTTAAAGATAAAACATGATAAGACGAAATTTTTTGACTAAAGGAAGCTGTTTTCCCCCATCACAGTAAATTAAAGCACTATAATGCAGCATAAAATTTAGTTGACGTTTACGAATTTTAATACTCTTAACATATACATGTTCTTTGGTGAATTCGAATAGCAGAGTGCAAAGAGGAAATCCAATTTATAACGTTAACATCTGTTGAATTGCATTAATTTTACATCAAGTACATATTTTGCAAAGTTTATTTTTCTGAAATAATCATCTCAAAATATATTTTTTATTCTTGTGCATTTTCTGTATGTTCTTGCATTTCCGAAAGCAAAACAGCAAAGAGAATTCTGCGCCTGCATCTAAAGAGATACTTTCACCTTGCGTCCAAGGCTACAATGTGCAGTTTTGCAAAATTCACCCATTTTAGAAAAGAACCGGGAAAGAAGGAGCCCAGTTATCCGAGTATTGTTTCGGCAGAGAAGACGCAATTCTTTGCCATTGAGAGAAAATTTCTCTTTACGGATTCATCGTGTGACTTCGGGAATCCACCAGAGGGAAAAGCTATACATCGTTAACTTTATTTACGGCCGATTCAGGAAGAGAGAAAAAAACAGGCTTTGGTCCTTCGCTTCTCGTGCGCTTCGGGAACGCAAGCACGAGCTGCTCCAAGTGCAACGCTCTGGTGGAGAGCGCCGCCACATGACTTACGGAACATTTCCTTGCTTCTTGTCCTTCGCCATTTTTCTCCTTGAAGCTTGGAGTTTTCGAAACCATTCAAAGCAGCGAATTGGCAGACATCGAGAATTTATTGCGAAAAGGGAGTTTTGTCTCAATGATACAGAAATATTAATGACTTTTTTTAAAATTAAAGAGATATTTTTACGTATTTAATTAATGTTAAGGAAGATCTCCCTCTTGAAGCTGACGTCGATCAATTTTAGAGGAAAAATTGTGTTCAGCCGGGAGAGAAGCTTTGCTTTTAGAAGTCATTGATAGTCAATCCTGCAAATTAAAATTAATTATTGCTATTATGAATTTTCGAACAAGCTGCTGTTTTTCCGAAGAAATGTTTTTCAATTTAGGGCACAAAAAATTTCATTACGAAGCAGTTAAGGGTCGTGAATTTTTTTTATGGAGAGGCAAAAGAAGTCAGATCGTAGACGATAGATAATACAATTAATAAAATATTTTCCCAATCTAAAATACTAATTGATAGTAAGGTTGCTAGGGCTAAATACGTAAAATATTAATTTCATACATCCGTACTCTATGTGGAGTTGACAAAGGGTGGACATTGGAGAATATAAGTTCTAAGAGAATCGTTATGGTTTTGACTAATTAACATCAATGAAATGGCTCATGATCGTTAGCTTATAAGCTGCTTCTATTTGATCCGTTTCTAGACGTCATTCGAGTTTTGCAGACAGAATTTTTTTAATATTTCCATAAAACATTCTATATTGGTCTCCTTGGGTCCACACTCACTAATACAAGCACACCCACTCTTTGGCTCAAGCTCAGCCTGAAAACGGCATCACGAGTTGCCAATGGCAGTATTCATTCCTACACGGCTCGTGCATTATGGCGCAAACGATTAGAATAGGGAGAAGACGAGAGGCAGAGAGAGAACGTTAAGAAAAGCCTCGCCTCCTAATCCACCCGCTGAGGAGCGTGGTAGGTTCTTCCTTCTTTTCGTCCGTCAAGAGTTCATCATCCGTTAAGCCGTCGTTTTCCTTTCTCCATTCTTCAGCTCGTTTACAGAACTATGTAGGCAGACAAAAACAGGGCTGTGACTAGCGCGAAACAGTGGCATGTGACTCCAAGTCAGTGAATCCGGCTTAGCTTCTGCTACGCCACTGTCCTTTTGTCAAAAATCTCTGCCATACTTCCTCAAGTCTGCTCTTGGCTGCTCGAGAACTAGAAGGGGCTGACGGCTTGTCACTCAGGTGCCGACCATGAGGGGGAGCTACGCTCTCCGATAGGTCAGGTAAGGTCGCGTCAAAGCATCATTGGTGAGTGCCGTGTGTGGCGAGCAAGCACCATGTCTTTGTGACCAAGTCCATCTTCTTTCTGTTACTTAAAACACTTTAATAGAGATTAAGTACTCAGTAAATCAATGATGAACTGGGAATTCATCTGTCTAAATACCAGGTACTATTGATCATACCAGAAGTGACGCAGATTCTAATTTGTTCACAAAAAATAATCACCTAGAAGGCTCTTGTAGCTGGTCGTTTGCAGATGCCTCGGAAGGTTCTGAAAAAAAAAGTCTCCAAATGCACTTAGTATAGGAGAGATTGATCGGTGGTCAGAGCACATGATAGGTCATTAGGAGATCGTAGGTTCAGATCCCACCCGGCTAAAGATATTTTTTTTCTCTATACCCATCTTCCTACTGTCACAGTACAGCTTAATAGTGGTTCAATACTCAAGTAAAGCAAGAACGAGTTGTTTCCTTTTTTTTAATTTTTGCTAAATACTGCGTGTGGAGAATAGCTGTAAAAGAAAGAATATATGCATTTTGGAACATCTTTTCAGTCCGATTCGGTTCAATTCAATACCAGGCATCTCCCAAAAACATTCCCTAACATCCGGGCCCTACCTCTGCTAGGCAAAGTGTTGTACGAAAATTTTTAGTCAGGTTTTTGCCACTACTGTCCAGGATGATTACACTTTGAGAAATCTTCTCTACTTTCTCCCATTGAACACTATCAGCAGTTTAAGTTCATAAGATGATTATTTGGCAAAGCTGTAATATATTCCCACCGTTTTCAAACATGGTATGGGCTTCTACACTAGCAATCAATATGAGAAATTTAGGAATGATGGTTTTCTTTTTTCTTTAAGTTATATCGTTTACAGAATTGCTTCTCTAAATTTTCCCACTGAACAGCATTAGTACTCGAAATTCCTTTGTTGATTATTTCCCGAACATTCTGTACGTTTTCACCATTTTCAACTATATTTAGAAATGTATGCAGAAGTAAGTGCTCCACGAATCTTAAAGATATAAATTGCAGGAGATTTTTAACCAGTTACCAAGAGGAAATCATATATCTAACTAATTTTAATGATATTAAGTTAAAGGTTAGAAACTATTTAAAAAATGTCTGTTAATCTGTAATCCTGAGAAAACCTGCATTTATATGACTTTTATTGTTCTTTTTTTACTATGTTCACTTATGTATGAAAATTAATGCTCATCAATATTTTCTGCAGATAAACTGCGGAAAAATTGCGGGTCAAATGTATAAAATCTATCTACATCTGCGTTTTCCAAGATGACGATGATGATGAATGAATGTATTTACTCTTAAAAATAAAAGTACTGTTCCAAATTTCATGATAATTGGCTCATTTTTAAGAGTGTTATTAATTTTGTTCACTTATTTTACCATTTCGTAACCAGGGCCGGAATTACGCATAAGCTAAGTAAGCTATAACTTAGGGCTTCACGATTATGAGGAGTCTCAAAAATATTCAGTTTGAACTTTATGAAAAAAATGTTGTGACCATATTCAAACTAATTTATTGTGCAAACACTGTGTATCGTAGCTTTACACAATCATCATTCTACACCAATGCTAGTATAAGGTTTTCACCACAAAAATGTTTATTTTTATTTTCTCTTCAATCAGAATAATAAATATGTATTTTGAATTTGGAGCCTCTTAAACTAAACATAGCTTAGGGACGCTTAAACGTGTTATAGCTTAGGGCCTCAAAAGGTCAAAGTTCAGCCTTATTCGCAACTCATGGTGGAAAGAAAGAAATCGTCAGGAAACAACATGGTGCTTCAACAAATACTTGATATTTATTCACGAGAGCTGATGCCCTGGTAGTTCAACCCTAATACATACATACCCTGTACACATACCAGAAAAAATTAAGAGGCGGTCGCTCTTTGTTTCCGACGAACAAAAAATATAATGCTTAGCAAAAGTCGTTTCCTTTTATACCTAACAATTTAGAAATCAAATCGTGAACTTCTTCTTAAACGACGAGATCTTATTTCTGGAAAAAAAGAAGAGGCCTTTCGGAAAAAGAGACTTCGAAAGTTTACATTTCACGAAATAGACGATTTGGTTTGTTGATACAGATCAAGAATTTTTTACCAAGTTACAGAAAACAATTTCTCAGGTGCCAATTAGATATTGAAGGATGAATTTAAAATAATGTTGAAATATCCCATATTTAAAATAAATCACTTTTGTTATACCAAAACAATGGTTTAAGTCGAATCTACCATTTGAAGACCCGATGCGAGACCCGATTTCATCGTATATTTCCTATTTCACTTTAGAAACATAAGAGGAACATCAGAATATCTTATTAGAAACAAAAAGAAATCGATCCAGCTTTTGCATCTAGGAAAATTATTCAATAAGCTGCTGAGAAATTTTTAATTTTTAATCTCCTTTCCACATTAAAAAAAACAACGAGATATTTTCAATTTGTCCTCTGTAGACATCGAACTTTTTTGCTTACAGAGATAAATCAAAAATTATTGTTGTGTTGGATAGGTATTGATGAAATATTACGATTACGCACTTTCAGAATCTCTCTAAAGCTTTAATTCTAGTTGTGGAAAAAGTTGAAAATTCCAAACTTTCAAACGAATATTGTAAACGATGTATTTATGCTATAAATTTGAAAATTTGGTGGTGAAAGGTGAAGGTCACGAAGTTTCCATCGCCAACAATGAGTTGACCCCTTAGACTCAGAGGGAGTTGGGAAACACATCATTTAATTTTAGCAGATGACTGTTTGTTTTTAGAGACAAATGAAAACTTTTTTGGGTTAAAACACACATTTTAAATCTTCCGAAAACTATAATTGCGCCCCCTAACGGTGGTAAAATTCACAAATTCCAAAACTTCACACAAATATTGCAAACGACGTATTTAAGCTAGAAATTTAAATTTTGGTTGTGGAATGTGAACGCCATAATGTTTCAATTGGCAACAATGAATTAATCTCTTAGATCCGGGGAGGGGCACAATTTTTTGTTTTAGCAGACGATTGTTTGTATTTAGAGATAAATGAAAAAATCTTTTAAGGGTTTGAGAGGGATTGATAAAATATTATGATTCGCACTTTCAGAATCTTTCGAACACTATAATTGCGCCCTCTGACGGTGATAAAGTTTTAAAATTCCAAAATTTCAAACGAATATTGCAACGACATATTAATGATAGAAATGTGAAATTTTGGTGGTGGAATGTGAACGTCATGAAGTTTCCATTGGAAGCAATGAAAATGATAATTAGAAAACTCTTTTTTTAATTTGATTGGTACTAATGAAATATTACATTTTGCATTTTTCAAATACTGAAATAATGAAACGGCAGAGCTGTTATCGAGATTTACAAATAGTATCGATAGCAGTGGTTCTCAACCTTTTATGCTACACGTACCCCCTGGAAATGTGTATGTAACTAGCGTACCCCTTGTATAGATAGATAAAATTATAGTTAGAGTATAACAATGGAAATAAAATAAAACATATAAATATGTAACATATTTCTACCGACTTTTGAGCTCTCACGGCCTACCCCAAAAAATTTTATCGCGTAGTTTTTAAGAGATGAATATATACCATAATATACCCACTTTTCTGAGAGAGGTGTAGGAAACGCAACTTTTTAGATTTAAAAATTAAAAGACGAATACTTTTATGTTGAAATGAAATACAATTTGTATTTATCCCATCAACCACTAGCTGAAATTAAAACTTTTAAGGAATGAAACTGTAGGCCAAGGAAAACTTCTTTCTCTTTGAAAACGTGATTCTCATATGCGCCAGAGGCGATTTGCGTCCTTCTAGTTATTGATGAAATTTTACTCTTCGCACTTTCCGAATCTCCCAAGATATATAATTGCACCGCAAAGAGTGGGAAGAAAGATATCCATTTTAAGACCACAAAAAATCTCAGACATTATTTGAAACTTAATATCAAGTTGCTTTGAGGTTTTTTTTTCTTTAAGAACTATATTCAATTAATAAATGTATAAAAAGCTATATTTTTGCTTTTATTACGAAATCATTATTTGGGCCTCTGAAAAATTCTTTGGAAAGAAATCAATAACGAGTTAAAAAAGAATTGGTATTTACTGAAATAACTTTTTCGTTCCTCGGGAATTGCGTGTTATTGCGCTCTTGACATTTCTTGCTAATGGAGGGATATTACTCTTCTTCTTCTTTTGACATTAAACATTTAATTTAGTTTGCAGCGATGAACTGATGGAGTTTGGTATTGTTTACATTCTTTGAAACAATTGTTCAACAGCTAAAATAAATCTGCTTTCTCTAACAAAATGCAGAAATATACGTTGATTATTTTTCTTTAAATAGCAAATCTCCCAAAACATGAAGCATTAGATTTTTTTCACTACTGAAAATACCTTTATCTCACCATTCGCTTGACATGGAAAATGTCAAACTTTATTGATCACTTTATCTCTGGAATACTGCTTCTTTTATAACAAAGGAAGCCGACAATAAGTAAAGAATTTCATATCCATTGCTTTTGCCATACTGCCTTCAATTTCATCTATTTCTCGGAGTTTGAAAAGTTCACGAGGCAAGAATTCTTGGAATCCTTCATCCAAGCTGTAAAGTTTTCTGTGTTTTCAAACAGAAACGAACAGGGCCACACAAATCATGTCTCTCAGTATACAACAATGCAGACAGATTTTATGAGCAAAGTTTTACATCAGATATACCAAACTTTAACGATCCACGTATTAAATTACTCAACTTGCCAGAATAAAGTGGCTACTTTTCTGTTTCGTGCCGTTAATTCTTAGAAAAAAGATGGTAAGGAAAGTTCTGGGAAAACTGATTCGAAGAAAGTGAATGTTGTTCGCGAAAGGAAAAAATAACGTACCTTGAAGATGAAAAGCAGCTAACAAGGCTAGAAGAATTTCTGATAAAGAAGACGAGATCTATTTTCTTCTTCCTTTCATCTCTTTCGCAAGGAAACCAAGAGACGCCGAAAGCAGCGAGAAACTCTTTAACTTCATTTGCGGTTGGGCTCCCAATCTCTTCGGTACTGAATCTCTTCGGCGGCTCTCAGATCTACGGAGCACATTCCTTTCTCATGGATGTGAGCGAAGCTTCCAGATTCCTCTTCCTCCTCCTCTTGCTCCCAGGGCTCAACTGTCCCTCGGCCCACTCCTTCCTTTCTCAAAGAGCAAACAGTAATTGCTACTCTTTCTCTCTCCACATGAATGAGTTGTCGCCAAGTTGTTCATCGGAATTTGGGGAAAGGTCTCGCAAAAACTATTTTAGAATACCTGAAATGCTATTTTCCTATCTCAGAGGTAAACTCTGCCATAGGAAAATGATAAAAAGAGCTAGGAAAGGCCGCCGTCTGTTATGACATGGTTTCCCACAACCATTTGCCCACCAAATGCCCTACCATTGTATCTGTTATTGGTGCGCATTCCAATGATGATATTATTACATTATTATATTGTATGGAATATTGAAATCCATATTTTGTAAATCAGCTGGCAAACAAGCAACGCCACTCACTGCCAACTCCCATGCACTTGGAAGCAATGTAAAGGTAGGAGTGCACAAAACAGCCGTATAGATGCGCATATAGATAATAGTTTCATGAATTACAAGGCAAAGAAATCGAACAAACAGGATATTTGAAGAAGAGCAAATCGTCTCTGGCGAATAAGAGATACGCGTTTTCAATGAGAATAAAGTTTTCCATTTTCTGAATTTTGTAGACTTTAACACTAGACGTTCATACTAACGGTTGATTGGAAAAATGCAAATGGTAGCATTTTATCAGTTCTATAGAACAAAAAGAGAATTTCTCACTTATTGCATAAAATGAAAAAACTCCGCTTCTCATCTCGGTTGAGAGGCAAATCAACCAATAATAAAAAATTCAAGGGACATTTCCCTAGACCAGCAGCGCCACCTATATAAGATTGGGTGTAGAGAACTGTCGAGTCCAATCTTATTTAGATGGCAGAAACAAAAGCGTAAAACAAAAATAAAAGAAGGAGTTAAAGATATATGAAGAATTGGAATGATTTAATTTTATAAAATTCAACTCCAAGCTATTTAGTTTAAAATGGTACAAAACATAATAACTTATTTATTAATATAATATTAAAATATTATTCAATATTTTAAAACTAATTATTTTCGAAATAATACCATCCAATCAAATTTTAACTACCGTAATATAAATCTAATTAAATGCAAACAAAAGTTCAAGGTCCCTGGGTAATTAGTCTAACTTTTTTCTTCTAGTCTGAATTCTACTCCTACAGCAAAGCAAAACTGGTTTTTTTTTTTGTATTCTATGAAATTTTTTTCTTGTAACATATTATTTATTTATCTATTAATTTTTTATCGATGTGCCAAATTGTCATATTTAAGATGAAGGAGGTGTATGTGCAATGCACCCGGTACACTATGCAGTCCACATGATCTCTGATCTCTCCCGCTAAGAAAACTATCCGGGCCCCTCTGCCTTTATCATCATATTCTACCATTTAATTTCAAATTTATAGCTTAAATATATCGTTTGCAGTATTAATTTAAGATTTGCATTTCCCACATTTAGCTCCTTCTAATTATGGAAATTAAAGCCTTTTGGAGGATTTCAAAAAGTGAATCATAACATAATTAGCTTTTTTTCCTGCAGCTATTTCATGAGGACATCTGTTGTGATACTTTATTAGTGAATAATAATATTTCGATGTTACTTATTCAACTCAAAAATATTTTATCTTGACCAAACAAACAGTTCCTTCCCCCCCCCCCCCTCCTTCTCCTCCTGGTGATGGTATCGAGGAAAATTGTTTCTCTCAATGTCCCTTAGCCATCACACTCAACCATCAAAATATCGAATTTCTGTCGCAAATAGCATGTTTGCAATATCGATGAAACCTTTTGGCATTTAAAAATTTTCCACCGTTAGAAAGCGCAATTATCACTTTTGAAGGATCCGGAAAGTGCGAATCGTAATATTTCCTCAATACCTATCCAAACAAAAAGATTTTTTTTATTTATCTCTGAAAACAAAAAAAACGTTGGATGTTGAATGTCTACAGATGAACCGGCAGATAAACGGACGGGCAGAGAAACACAACAAATTGAAAATATTAGTTCGTTATCAAGGAAACAGGATAACATTTTTACCTTCTACTAAAAATTTATTTATAAAGTAGCGTATTACCAGCAACAGGAAAATTTATAATTCGACAGATTACTACAAGTTTTAAACTAATGCTACAGATACTATTTAGAGAGCCGTGGTATCATACCTAATTTCTTCCATTATTCTATTCTTATATAAAAGATAAAAATTTTATCTAGAACACAAATATGTATTGTGCATATATTTGTTATTATAAATATTAAATACAATAATGCCTAGAGCACATATTTACAAATAATACTTTCCCATTTAATACAAACGTCATAGGAACAAAAATATACCTCTAATTCAAAAGTTTTAACATTAGTTTACAGTTTTATCTGCTGCACGTAAGTTACACTGGTTTCCATAAATTAAGGAAAAATAAGAAAAATCGCGATAATTCGCCAACAAATTCGTGCGATCCTCACCAAACTTGATGAGGTTTGAGTTGAATTACTGTTCATGTAACCAGTAAAGTAATGCCGAGTGAGCATATCGTAGGGAAATTAGTCTAGGTTGCGTCAATTTGCGCAATCGGATTGCGGCATAAAAATGGGTGTTTTGCAGTGAATCTATTGGCCGGCTCGAATCAGGCCAAGTCAGACGTGGCACGATGTCTGAATGTGAGTCCTTCTGTGGTCCATAGACTGTGGAATCAATTTCTTAGCATGGATTCCGCGTCTTGGAGGTTTAGCCGAGGAAGGGCTAGAATTACGACCTCTGCGATTAACTGCATGAAGGAGCAGGATATCTAGTCCCTCTCAGCTACGATCCTCTCTTGCAGCAGCCACTGGGAGGGTGTATCAACTTCTACTGTGCGTAGAAGGCTTCACGAGGGAGGCATGTACGCTAGAAGGCCAGTAATTTGTATAACCCTCACGTCACGTCACAGGAGATATCGGTTGAATCGGGAATGCACGCATGTTAACTGGACAGAAGAGCAATGGAGGTCCGTACTCTTCACAGATGAGTCCAGATATTGCTTGCAGAGTGATTCTGGACATTGTTTGATATGGAGAGAACGAGGTACTCGCTATCATCCTAGTAAAATCCGTCAAAGAAACAGTTACAGCGTAGGTAGCATGTCTGCTTGAGGTGACATTTCCTTAGGTGGATGCACAGACCTCTATATGTTGACGAGTGGGAACCTCGATGCTCAAAGGTATAGAGATGACATCCTGAACCCTTATGTACGTCCTTGCGTTGGTGCAACAGGTGAAACATTCACCTTGCAAGACGATAATGCTCGTTCACACAGAGCTCGACCAGTGGAACAATACCTTAAAGAGGAGACCATTATACGCATGGAGTGGCCAGCTCGATCTCTCGACCTAAATCCGATTGAACACGAGTGGGATGCTCTGGGGAGACGTGTTTTGCCCACAACCCGCCACCTGAAACAAAGGGGGAGCTTATTATTGCTTTAAAGGAACAATGGTCGTTACTCCCTACTAGGGTTGAAAAATAATCGAAAATTTAAAAGTCAGTTTTTAATCGATCTGTTTTTTTTAAAAATCGGTTTTAATCGGTTTTGACCAAAAAGTATAATAATTTTTAAAAGCCAAAATGAAAAGTAATGACTCATAACAAGTATAGTTTATGGTCTATTTCTTGGTCAAAAAATGACAAAAAGACAGCATCTTACGCATGCATATGAAAAAGAAAATGACAACTTTGACAATTGACATATTTTATTTTAACCAAAATAATACATCATTCTGATAATTGAAAAAAAGAATTAATAAAAACTTTATACCTAGAAAACAAAAATAATTTTTTTAAAAAAAATTATAAAAATAAAATTAAAATTAATAATTATAATAAAATATTAATAAATCTCTAATATGGAAAAAAAAACTTGAAATAAAATTTTTTTAATAAAATACATTTACTTAGAAAACAAAAAAGAGACTCTTGTAAGAAAAGATATAAAATTAAATTTAGATTTTATCGCTATGCTGAAAATGACATCTTAAGAAACAAAAGGCATTATGGGTATTTTCTGTCATTCTTGAACGAAGCTTAGATAAAAAAAAAGCCCGCAGCTGAAAATCCTCTTTCTGATTCAGCACTTGGATTTAGTTTAACGGTAAGTAACACATTATGCAAAAGCTCTAAATTTTTACTCTTTTTTTAATATGGCTTCAAAGTGTTTAAATTCATAGTTGACATTAAAATCTCTGGAATCTTTCATAGGCAGCATTTCTAATTTATTCACTTCGCTCAAATACTCGTGCATTAAGTCGTCATCTTCGTCAGTTTTAGCAATGCTAGCTGCACCTTGCACTTCTGACTCTGCGTTATCATCTACCTCGATGGTTTGATATTTATTAGGAAAAAGCCTGAGAAATGTATGTACTGCGATTTTTTTACTGTTTGCCTGTATTATAAAGGGAAAAAAATTAGACGATTCATTTTTTTAAAATATCTGGATTGGTCAAATAGCTCAACAATGAAATGACTTCCTTTTGTCGTCTTGATGAATAGCGTTTGGTAAGGCTTTCTTTGAGATTGGCAGCAATAGGATTTTCCTTATTGTCTCCAAGTTTCTTATAGTTTCTTAGGTTCTTATAGTTTCTTAATATTGTTACGACAGAAGGAATCTGGCAACCGAAAGCAAAAAGTTTCAGCCAACGAATAAGAACGTTGGGAGAATTTGGAGAAGAAGAGTGGAGCGTTAACGGTCGTTGTATTGTAACGGTCGGTGAGTTCGAAAATGGACGGTGAGCTGTTCTGAGACAGTGCGCGTAAGTATCAAGAAGTAACTTGATGTGTTGTGTATACGCGGAAGGATAAAAGTGGGATCTTTTATCGTTAAGTATCAAGAAGTAACTTGATGTGTTGTGTATACGCGGAAGTATAAAAGTGGGAACTTTTATGGCTAACTTCGAATGTCTACACGGACTGTCTTTTTGTTCGGCTAGTGTGTGAAAAGTTATTAGCACAGGACGAGAATTGGTTTACGAGTGAAGATCTTCGGGTGACCTGGTAAATCAAGTAAAAGGTAGTATTTAGTAAAATACACAGAGCTGATATTGTGTGCTCTACGCAGGAAGATTGATGACTTGTGCATGTTAATAGTTGATTTGTTAATAAGATACTTCATCCATATTTCCTTTGTAACAATTTACCTTGTATTGAATTTGGTTTTGAAATATAGCTTTTAATACTCACGCTCAGTGGCTATCCATTTTTGTAATCCGCAACATTTGGTGTCAGGAGTGGGATAATTTATTGAATGCCGTTAACTAGAAGTATGGATGAATTAGTGAAGTTGTTAAATGACTTGAAAGCCGATATGAAAGCCGATATAGCTGCCCAAAGCGATAAAATAGGTGACTTGAAAGCCGATATGAAAGCCGATATAGCTGCCCAAAGCGATAAAATAGGTGACTTGAAAGCCGATATGGCTACGCAGATGACTGATATGGCTACACAGATGAATGACATTAAAAGTCAAAATAGCGAAATGGCCGCACAAAATAATGAGTTGAGAACTGAGATAGTTTCTCAAAAAGATGATTTGAAAGCCGAAATGGCCGCACAAAATAATGAGTTGAGAAATAAAATAGGTGACCTGGCCGCACAAAATACTGAGATGAGAGCTGAAGTGGCTTCTCAAATTGATAAGATTTCTGATAAGTGTAAGGACATTATGACCGAACTAAATAGTGTAAAAGATGATCTTGATAGTGTTAAGTTAGATTATAAACACGAAATTGAAATTGTAAAAACTGATTGTGAAAGCCAGTTTCAGATTTTGAGAAATGAAATGTTACCTTCTGCCTGTGATAATAATAATTCTAGTGGAAATAATGTTATTACACATATCGCTAAAAATACAACTAAACCTTCTACATATGATGGTCAATCATCTTGGACAGTATTTAAAACACAATTCGAAGTTATCGCTACAGCCAATGAGTGGAATGAATTCCAAAAGGCCAGTTTTCTTGCAGCTTCCTTAAGAAATTCTGCTGCGGAAGTTTTGCAGTCTGTTCCAGAAGAAAAACGACTTGATTATCAAAGTCTAGTTTCTGCATTAGAACTAAGGTTTGGTGATAGTTATTTAAAACAATATTACGTGACTCAATTTAAACATCGCATGCAGAAAAATGGTGAAACTTTGCAAGAGCTTGCTAGTGATATTGAGCGTCTAGCTAGATTGGCTTATAGTAACTGTCCACCAGAAATTCAAGATAATTTAGCTCAATTACAATTTATTGATGCTATTGCTGACCCTGACACTCAGCAATCTCTGAGGATGTTGGAAGGTGAATCCTTAAAGTCAGCTGTGGTACATGCTATGAAATACGAGTGCTCCAGGCTTTCCTCCCGAGCGAACAAACGTGCAGTGAGATTTGTGAGTGCAGAAGAAACTGTAGAAAAGGATAATGAAATGAAAGAACTAACCAAAGCCATACTATCCGTTTTGAAAGATATAAAAGGTTCTTCTTCAAAACCTACAACAGACCTCCAGTGTTGGAATTGTGGCAAGACCGGACACATTCGTACCAACTGCACTAGGAAACGAATGAGGAGTCCAAGTACATCAACTAGACAACAGGATCAGAGAAACAGAAAATTTATCAATCTTGCGAGGCAAAGGCTGGTTGTTGATTGGTTGGCCCCAGGGGAAGTCGCCCACGTTTCAACATTGCATGGTGATAATAATGGATTAGTAGCTGATGGAGCCATAAATGGAATACCTTGCCGTATGATAGTCGACACTGGTGCAAATGTAACTTTACTCAGAACGGATATAATAAAGAAAATAATACCTCACCCAAACTTGAATACTACACAGTCTAGAATAAGCCTACAAACGGCCACTGGAGATCGTGCAAAGGTTCATGGAAAAATAGAACTTAATATTCGAGTTGGTAGCTGTCTGGTTCGCCATCCTGTTTACATCGCTGACATCTACGACGAATGCATATTAGGCCTTGATTTTCTTAAGAAACATGGATTCAACATTAGACCCAGTGATAACCTACTCATCTATGAGACAGAAGAGATTCCTCTGCTTAGCCGGACGACTGATTCTTTATCAAGCGTAACTCCAATATTAGTGACGGAAGACACAGAGATCCCAGCACAAAGTGAAGTTATAGTCCGTGGACATCGGGCGGAGACTTCTGGGGCCTTCCGATTGGCAGTTACTGATGCCTCTGGTAAAGGAGCTTTGGCTCATAATATCCTGGTTGCAAGGACTTTAGTCAGAATAGATAAAGAACAGATCCCTATCAGAGTGATGAACTGTAACAAATCCAATAGAATGTTAAAAAAAGGTGAGGAATTAGCAATATGTGAAGCTGTTACCTGTGTAACAAGTATAAATAAAATAGAAGTTACCGATTCATATCAAAATCATACAGACATCCCGTCTCATCTTACTGAATTATGGAGAGAAACAAGACAAATATTAACTGAAAACCAAGCTGTTAAGGCCGAGAACCTATTAAAAGAATTTTCTGACATTTTTTCTGCCACATCAAATGATTATGGCCGTACTAACCTGACAGAACATAAAATCAACACTGGTGATTCTCCTCCAGTCCATCTGCCGGCAAGAAGGCTTCCATTGGCAAAAAGAGAGGAGACGGAACAACTCATAAAGGACATGGAAGCTCAGGGCATTATAGAACCATCACAGAGTCCCTGGACATCACCAGTAGTTCTTGTCAAGAAAAAGGATGGATCTACACGATTTTGTGTAGATTATCGCAGATTAAATGACGTAACAAAGAAAGATTCCTTTCCTTTACCCAGGATTGACGATACACTAGACACTTTATCTGGGTCAGAATGGTTCTCAACATTAGATTTAAAGAGCAGCTATTGGCAAGTTGGTATACGTCCTGAAGACCGTGAGAAAACGGCTTTCAGTACAGGGAATGGACTTTGGCAGTTTAAGGTGATGCCATTTGGACTCTGTAATGCACCTGCCACATTTGAGCGACTAATGGAGTCAGTGCTCAAAGGTTTGTCTTTGGAGGTCTGCCTGGTTTACTTGGACGACATCATAGTTCTTGGAAGAACTTTTGAAGAACATTTGAGAAATCTTCGTCAAGTATTTGAAAAACTTAAGGCAGCCATGTTAAAATTGGGACCGACAAAGTGTAAACTGTTCCAGCAAGAAGTTCATTACCTTGGTCATGTGATCACTACAGCAGGGATTAAGACTGATCCTAGTAAGATAGAAGCTGTAAGAGACTGGCCTCCACCACAAGATGTTCATCAACTTCGTAGTTTTATTGGACTTTGCACCTACTATAGAAGATTTGTCAAAGGTTTCTCCAACATCGCAAGGCCATTACATCGTCTGACAGAAGAGGGCCAGCGGTTTATGTGGACCACCGAATGCGATATAGCCTTTCAACAGCTAAAGAAAACTCTTTCCACAGCACCAGTGCTAGCGTACCCACAAACTGGAAAACAATTCGTAATAGATACTGACGCAAGTAACACAGGAGTTGGTGCTGTGCTTTCACAAGAACAAGACGGACAAGAGAGAGTTATTGCATACTTTAGTAAAACTTTATCCAAACCAGAGCGGAATTACTGTGTAACACGCAAAGAACTGTTAGCAATAGTAAAAGCAATAGAACATTTTCATCATTATCTCTATGGCCAGAAATTCCTTATACGTACTGATCATGCTGCACTTAGATGGTTATTAAACTTCAAAAACCCTGAAGGACAAATCGCTAGGTGGATACAACGGTTACAAGAATACGATTTCTCCATCGAACATCGAAGTGGTAAAATGCATAAGAATGCAGATGCTCTTTCCAGGCGCCCATGCATTGACAACTGTAAACATTGCTATAATGCAGAACTGAAATTTGGAACTAAAGAGATAATGCCCATAAGACAAATAGTATCGACACAAACAAACAATGACACCCCTAACATCTGGAATCCAATTGAAATCAGGAAGGCTCAACTAGATGATGAAGACATAAAACCAATATTAGAATTGATTGAAAAATCTGATGTGAGACCTAATTGGGAGCAAATCTCGAGGTATAGTCCAACTACTAAAAGTTACTGGGCACAGTGGGACTCCTTAAAAATGGAAGACGGAGTATTATACAGAAGATGGGAGAATCCCACTGGACGGCTGATCCGTTGGCAGATAATTCTTCCTCGATCCCGAGTGGAACTTGTGATGAAAGATGTACATGATAGTGCCACTGGAACACTTCGGTGTTAATAAGACATTAGCCAAAGCCAGGGAACGATTTCATTGGTTGAAAAGTAGGGCAGACGTTGAGAGATGGTGTAGGCAATGTGAAGCCTGTGCAGCAAAGAAAGGCCCTAAGACTAGGAGTCGGGGTAAGCTGCAGACGTATAACGTTGGTGCCCCTTTTGAAAGAATAGCCATTGATGTAATGGGTCCGTTTCCTAGAACTGATGATGGAAATCGATATTTATTAGTGGTAATGGATTATTTCACAAAGTGGCCTGAGGTATATCCCATCCAAGACCAGGAAGCAACAACAGTGGCTGAGATGATAGTTAATAACTTCATTAGTAGGTATGGAGTACCTTTACAACTCCACTCTGATCAAGGACGGAATTTTGAATCCAATGTGTTTAAAGGCATCTGTCAACTATTAGGCATTCAGAAAACCAGAACAACTCCCTTACACCCTTAGTCGGATGGTATGGTTGAAAGGTTCAATAGAACAATTGCTCAGCATTTAGCATTATTTGTGAACGACCACCAACGTGACTGGGATCGCCATGTACCACTCCTTTTGCTGGCATATAGAACGGCAGTGCATGAGACAACTGGACAGACACCTTCCATGATGATTTTTGGAAGAGAGTTACGTCTTCCCTGTGACCTTTTATATGGTCGGCCCGAAGCAATGCCTGTGTCCACTCCACAATACGTACAAGAATTGCAACAACGACTAGAAGAAATCCATCACTCCGTTAGACATAACATCGACATAACAAGTGACAGAACCAAAACAAGATATGACAGTAAAATAAATGGAACTATTTTCAATCAAGGAGATCTTGTCTGGCTATACAGTCCACATAGAAAGAAAGGACTATCTCCAAAACTTCAGAAACCTTGGGAAGGTCCATATACAATAGTTAACAGGATTAATGACGTGGTATATCGCATTCGTCGACGTCCAGCTACAAAGTGCAAGGTGGTTCACGTGGATCGTTTGGCCCCGTTTCATCGAAGAACTGAAGAAACTTTGGAATCCAGAATTGTTCGGGACGAACAAGACCTAGGAAGGGGGGCAGTGTTGCGACAGAAGGAATCTGGCAACCGAAAGCAAAAAGTTTCAGCCAACGAATAAGAACGTTGGGAGAATTTGGAGAAGAAGAGTGGAGCGTTAACGGTCGTTGTATTGTAACGGTCGGTGAGTTCGAAAATGGACGGTGAGCTGTTCTGAGACAGTGCGCGTAAGTATCAAGAAGTAACTTGATGTGTTGTGTATACGCGGAAGGATAAAAGTGGGATCTTTTATCGTTAAGTATCAAGAAGTAACTTGATGTGTTGTGTATACGCGGAAGGATAAAAGTGGGATCTTTTATCGTTAAGTATCAAGAAGTAACTTGATGTGTTGTGTATACGCGGAAGTATAAAAGTGGGAACTTTTATGGCTAACTTCGAATGTCTACACGGACTGTCTTTTTGTTCGGCTAGTGTGTGAAAAGTTATTAGCACAGGACGAGAATTGGTTTACGAGTGAAGATCTTCGGGTGACCTGGTAAATCAAGTAAAAGGTAGTATTTAGTAAAATACACAGAGCTGATATTGTGTGCTCTACGCAGGAAGATTGATGACTTGTGCATGTTAATAGTTGATTTGTTAATAAGATACTTCATCCATATTTCCTTTGTAACAATTTACCTTGTATTGAATTTGGTTTTGAAATATAGCTTTTAATACTCACGCTCAGTGGCTATCCATTTTTGCAATCCGCAACAATATATTCTGATTTATATATCTCTAAGTTCTTATAGTTTCTTAAGGCAAATTTTCATAAGCATGTGAACTTTAAGTAAAGTTTTTCATCTTCAGAGCATAGAACTTTCAAAACAAATTCTAGGGGACGCAGAGTTTCAGCGAGGTTATCTAACAAATTACATTCCTCTTCAAAAGCATTTTCTATTGACGCTAATAATCGTAGAGCCTTAGGAATGTAGTTCCTTAGTTTTAGAAAACGTTGAATCATAGAAAGGAGACTATTCCACCGTGTCTTGCAGTCTAAGATAAGCTTCTTTTCTTCTCCGTTGAATTCCTCCTTTACGAAATCTTGAAGCCTGCCATTATTCAAGAAGATTTGCGAAACATTCGACATACTTTTCTGAGTTTCGTAATTACTTTAAAATTATCTGCACTTAGTCGCGGTGACTCATTTGTCTCAATATTTATCTCAAATACAGGGTTCAAACATAGTCCTTCATTAACATCACACTTATCTTGATTTACGTCTTTATCATCATCGTCAGTTCCCTACTAGTCCTAATAGAAAGCATTACAGAGAGCTTAATAAACGTGTAAAGGATCAGTTAGATGCTGATAAGAATCTTTGGCTTGATGGCTTGGCTGACAAAGCCGAGGAAGCAGTTAGAGAGCACAACAGCAGAGAGCTGTACCAGATAGTTAATGTTTTGTGTGGTAGAAAACGGACAAGCATACAAGGATTGAAGGATAAACAAGGTAAGGTTATAGAAGGGGAGAATTCTGTCATGGCTAGGTGGGCGAGAGCATTTCAGTGATGTTCTAAACAAATGTGGTTAGTTCTACTCCCATTGTTTGTAATAACGATAGATGCTTTACTGGCTTTAATGTTGGCCCTATAACACAATCTGAAGTTATTTTGGCTATTTCTAAATTTTAACTTCATAATTCCTTTTGCGAAGATGAAATTACTACGGAAATGCTTAGAGCTGGGTATATTTCGGTCACCACTTGGATCACTTAAATTTTGAATATCTTTTATGATAAAGCATTGTTTCTAAGGATTTTACCAGAGCTATTATTTTCATCCCTATTTTCGAAAAAGGTGATCGCAGTTCTTGTGATAACTATAGGGGTATCAACTTACTCTCTGTTCCAGGGAAAGTTCTTTCCATGATTGTGCTTAATAGAATTAAGAATCTGGTTGACAGGCAATTACGTGATGAGCAATGTGGATGCAGAACTGATAAGGGATGTATGGATGAGATATGTTCATTTAGGCAGATTCCTGAGAAATGTTTAGAGTTTCAGAAACCTTTGGTTGCTAGCTTTGTTGATTTCAAAAAGGCTTTCGACTCTGTTGATCGTCATAATTTGTGGTTGATTGTGAGATCATATGGTATATCAGACAAGTTAGTTAACATAATGAAAGCTCTTTATAATAACACTAAGTCGTGTGTGAGAGTTGGTAAGGCTTGTAGCAATTGGTTTAGCATTACTTCTGGTGTTCGACAAGGGTGCATTTTGTCTCCATTTTTCTTTAGTTTGGTTATTGATTACGTTATGCGAAATTCACTGCAAGAGAAATATTTTGGCCTTAAATGGTCTGGAGATACTTAAATTTCTGATTTAGATGATGCTGACGATTAAGCTCTTTTGGCAAATGATGTTGATGAGATGAACTCTTTCATTCGAGCTGTTGATGAGACTGGTAGTAGAGTAGGTTTGGTTATAAACAGAGAGAAAACTAAAGTGATGAAAATTGGTCGGGCTGGCTGTGATTCAGTTAATCTGAATGGTTGCAGTCTTGAGCAGGTGTCACAGTTTAATTATCTTGGGAGCTATGCAACAGATAATGGTGATGTGCAGCATGAGATTAGCAGACGAATAGGGATTGCTGCCGGGACTTTTAAGAATCTATGGAGAGTGTGGAGAAATAGGCGTATACACCTAAAGACTACAATTAAACTGTAAAATAGTTTTGTTCTTTCTAGGGTTAGTTATGGTAGTGAAACGTGGACACTTTGTAAACAAGATAACAGGAAACTAGATGCTTTTGATCCTTGATGCTTACGTAGTATCTTAGGTATTAGGTGATTCAACTTTGTAACTAATAATGAGGTTAGGCAAAGGAATCTGCAACTTCCTTTTAGCAGCATATTGTGCAGAGAGAGACTCCTCTGGTTTGATCACGTTGCCCGTATGGATAATTATAGATTGGCGAATAGGGTTATGAACAGTGTTCCTAGAGGTCTCAGAAGGAGGGGGAGACCTAGGATGTGGTGGGCAGACAATGTCAAACTGGACCTTGTTATAATTGGTGTGCAGTGACTAGATACAGTAGATATAGCTCAGGGCAGATCTGCTTGGAGAACTAAATTGCACGTTCTGGTTGGACCTCCGTAGCCAATGGCTGCTTGAGGATGATGATGATGATTTAAAATATAAAACTATTACCATTGCAATCTCTTTCATAAAGTGATGACTTGTTCACGTAGGCCATCATTCTCTCACTCTGTCTCTCTACACAATTGGATAGATACGTCAGCTGAGAGGTACGACAATTGGATGGATACGACAGTTGAGAGGAATGGCAATTGAATGGATACGACAGTTGAGAGGTACGACAATTGAGTGGATACGACAGCTGAAAGGTACGACAATTGGATGGATACGACAGTTGAGAGGTACGACAATTCGGTAGATACGACAGTTGAGGGGTACGACAATTGGGTGGGTACGACAGCTGAGATGTACAACAATTGGGTGGATACGACAGTTGAGATGTATGGCAATTGGAAGGATACGACAGTTGCGAGGTACGACAATTGGGTGGATACGTCAGCTGAGAGGTACGACAATTCGATGGATAAGGCAGTTGAGAGGTACGACAATTCGATGGATACGACAGTTGAGAGGTACGGCAATTCGGTGGATACGACAGTTGAGAAGTACGACAATTGGGTGGGTACGACAGTTGAGAGGCACGACAATTGGGTGGGTACGACAGTTGAGAGGTACGACAATTGGGTGGATACGACAGCTGAGAGGTACGACAAGTGGATGGATGCGACAGTTGAGAGGTACGACAATTTGGTGGATACGACAGCTGAGAGGTACGACAATTGTGTGGATACGACAGTTGAGAGGTACGACCTGGGTGCGAGAATTTGATTGGAAAAGAGAAGTGATTGGATATAATTCGGGGTTATAAACCTAATTCTAAAATACCTCCTGTAGAGGAAACAAAATCAACAGCTTTCGGAAGTATCTGTAATCCGTCACTCTATAAAATGATGTTATGCAGAGATTAATACAGTCGATATTTACATCCATTCTCTCTAATCCAGCTTGCAATAAAGCAAATTTCAAATAAATAATCCTTCTGAAAGAGATAATTCTAAATGAATCGCCGTCCGTCGGATGGGACGTTAAGCCGTGGCCCCGTGTGTGAGAGAGCTATACCCTGTGAACGTTAAAGAACACGCTGGATGGTCTTGACGGGAGGCTACAAACTGTCTCCCAACAGCTGTTACAGTGGGTTCCCTCCCCAACCTTCTATGAGCCTTCGGGATCCTTGTGATTTGGCCATTTAATCCATATTTTTCAAAAAGTGACGCTCAGAGGTAAAACGACCCATTTTAATCATGGATGTAGCCCAGCTTTAATCTAGTTGAGAAAATGGAACTATCTGTACTCTCAACCGGACGTTCCTTAATTGGATGTTTTGAAAAGAGTTTTTCTTTTTATCTCGTTTTCCAAGAAAACCAGATAATTGTTCCGTTTTGGCGTCCGTCTGTCTGTCCGTCTGTAGATATCGAACTTTTTTGTTTACAGAGATAAATTAAAAATATTTATGTTGAATAGGTATTAATAAAATATTACGATATGCACTTTCCGAATCTCTCTAAAGCTATAATTTCATCCTCTAGCAGTGTAAAAATTTGAAAATTCCTAAATTTCAAACGAATATTGAAAACGATGCATTTAAGCTATAAATTTGAAATCTTGGTGGTGCAATGTGAAGGCCAACGAAGTTTCATTGCCAACAATGTGTCGGCGCCTTAGACCCACGCGGCCGGGGAGAACACAATATTTTTTGTTTTAGCAGATAACTGTTGGCATTTAGAGACAAATGAAACATTCCTTTTTGGGTTAGATAGAAATTGATAAAATATTATAAATTTTCACTTTCGGAATATTTCGAACACTATAATTGCACCACTAACAGTTGAAAATTTCAAAACTTTAAAGGAATATTACAACGTTGTATTAATGATAAAAATTTGAAATTTTGGTGGTCTAATGTGAACGTCACGAAGTTTCCATTGAAAATAATGAAAGCGATAATTAAAACAATCTATTTTATTTGGATTGCAACTAATTAAATATTATAATTCGCATTTTTTTAAAATTAAACAGTTTTAATATATATCTTTACAGATCACTAAATATAGAGACGGTAGAGTTAATAACGTTTTCCAAATAACATGTATAAGAATAGAAATTTGAAATTTTAGTGGTAGTTTTTCAAAAGATCATTGACATCAATACCATACCCATTTTTCTGACAGATTTGTCGAAATGCAAATTTTTAAATTTAAGAATTAAAAGACGAATAACTTTATGTTGTATAATTACCAAAAATATACTATTTACATTTTTCTCATCATCCGCTGGCTCAAATTAAAACTGTTAAGGAGTAAAAGAGGGAAATACATACTTCATTCTCTGTTAAGGAGTAAAGGAAAATCTTCATTCCTTTGAAAACGAGATTCTCATATGCGTTCTTCTACTTTTGTAATGTGAAAAAGCGGCAAGTGAAATAGGTACTTTGCGAGTGGTAGAAAAAGTTGAAAGACGAACTTTATATGTACTCTTTGATTCAAATTATCATCATACATTGGGAAATCAAAAGCGAATTTGAAAACTTTGACGCCATCAACTTCGAAGTTTCTTGCGACTGTGTATATTACTATCGAAGTTTCTCCAGCATTGTAAAGACCTTACACTACTGACTGAAGGTCGACGGTTCACTGAGGGTCGACGGTTCACAACGATCGCAATGCTGCCTTCAAGAAATCGAAACAGACTCGCTCTACAGCGCCCTGTTAGTTTATTCAGAAGCTGGTAAGCATTTGTATTCCGCAACAGCGAAAGCAACCTCATATTCGATGTTATCCTTTCCTAAATAAAAAGTGGACAAGAAAGAGTGATGTTATTTCAGCAAGACATTATCTAAGCCAAAAAGAAATTGTTATCTGACTAGGAAAGAACTGATAGGTTCAGCTGAATCCATAGAACCTTTTCATCGTTATCTCTATGCAGAAAACTCTCTTCTTTGAACTGATCATACAGCTGTCAGGCGATTGGTTAAATTTCAGAAACTGTTAAGGACAGGCCGTACAATGGATACAGATTTTATTCTATCATATTACTTCGTTGAACATTTTAAAAGTAAGCTTCCCTTGGATAAACCGCACGATATCTTATAGAGTTTGAAACTCTTAGCGGACTAACAGTTCCCCCAATGGGGGAGAAAGACTCGTGCTACAAGGGTTCACCCAGGCAAGCAGGAGGTATAAAATATTATAATTTGCACTTTCGTAATATTTCGAACAATTTTGTGCAATATCATATGGCTTCGAGAAGTCTCATAGGAATGCAAATGTGTTTTCTAGGCGTCCATTGAATAAAATTGTAAACACTGCTGTAACGCACAGGTCAATTAGAAGCATTCTTCTACTAATTGATCCATTTTACTGAAATGTCGGATTAGAGAGAGAATAGAGGTAAATGTTTTATTGATAGTCGAATTAGTGGAAATAATGGATGTTTACAAATGAATGTAACGTTTCTTGTTTTGGAGTTACCTTATATACATACACCCCAACTCAGAGGACTCCTAACCTTCCTATTACACTTTAATCAATCTATTATATACATCCACCCTATATTGGGCAACGGTTGACTCAGTGGGTAGCAATGCCAGGATCGTAATCTACAGTTCCTAGGTTCGAGTCTTACGTAAGCTAGCGTTGATATTTTACTCCCCTAACCCCCCCCCCCCCCATACACACACACACACACACACCCTTGCCCTCAGTCAGAATGAGACACAAATTAGCTTGGAAAGATTGTCGGTCATCGAATGGGACGTTAAGCCGTGGTCATACCTGTGCTTGTTAAAGAACAATTTGGTTGGCCTTCGCAGGATACTTTCATATGCCTCTTGTTTAGTGGGTATCATTCCCAAGTTTTCTCTGAGTCCTTGTGAAGTGGCCATTTAGCCCATTGGGTGCAAACGTTTGCAGCTCAGAGGTGAAATAACCTAACCCAACCACCCCATCCTTTCTTAAGTGTGTCGTCTTTCACATGTTCCAAAATTTCTTTAGTATTTTCAGTGACCTAATTCTAACGTTATGACAATTGACCTTGACACTGACGTGATAGGTTACTTCATCAGATAAGACTAACTTTGCAACAAGACTCATTATGTCATTCTCGAGCCATTCTTGAAAGTCAAGGGAAAAAAAGTCAGGTATTTTCATCTGCTAGCTTGATAGCAAGTAGCAATTGTAGCAGCAAACTTTTGTATTTCTGCTTACAAAACAGGCGTGATTTGTTCAATTTCAATACAAAGATTTATCTTAAGGAATTGTTTAATCATTATACTTAATGTTCAATCATTGTATGGATAGATTGACGGTTATTTCAGTTTCCTGTAGTACTTTCCTTTGATTTTCGATTGTATCATCAAAAGAAAGCTAATTCAAAATTCATTTCAGTGAATGCCGGATTATTGATAATACCAATAGAGTTTCCAAGTCGATACCTACATTACGTTCCTTTGATTTGAGAATGTTTCATTTAGAAGGAAACAAATCGTGAGAAATAGAACAAGGAGAATAACATATCTCCTCTTGCGAACCGGAGATACTCGTTTCTTTAAAAACTGAAAAAATTTCGTTTTTAAATGAAGTTTTTATTTTCCGTATTTAACAATCTTTAAGAGTAAAAATTCGAACCAATGCACGAGTTAGGGAAACACAGCTGTTAATGTTTTATTTTAACTTTGAATGTTTATTTTGTTAATGCTTATTTTGAACACAAAAATGAACTTTCCCCTTATCTCTTAAAACAAAAGAGTTACGTTTTACCTCTTCTCTGGGGGGTGAGGGAGCAAATCATCGCTGTCAATGCAAATCACTTGGCTATCATACCTTACCATCAACATGCCAAGTTTATAGCTAAATATATCGTTTGCAGTATCGTTAAAATTTTGGCATTTTCCACCGCTAGGGAGTTCTTTTGAAGTTTTAATCCTTTAACATCCTCTAACAGTGGAAATTCCTACAAACGGGTGATTGGGAAAATGTAAGTAGTAATAGTTTATTAGTACCTATAAAAATGCAAAGTTTTTTTTATTATTTTTGTCTTAAAATTAAAAAAATTACATTTTCCCATCCACCCCCCTCTAGTAAGGGGTGTCATTGCAGCGAAGGTAAAACTTCGTTTAAAACTTTAGCATTTTCTAACTTTTTTCTGCTGATAGAAGACATTATTATAGTTTATTGGGAGAATTGCAAAATGTGAATCTTAATATTTCAACACACCTATCAAACACAGAAATAGTTTTTATTTTTTTTTAAAAGAAAAACATTTTATGTCTATCCGGACAGACAGTCCACAAAGCGAAAACATCAGCTGATTTTTCTGAAAAGAAGCTAAAAATTCGTGTTAGCTGAAGTCGGATTTGAAAGATTAGATATATATATTTGTTGTTTCTGTTTCTTGTAGTGCATTTATTTGATTTCCTGTTGTTTATTTCAGAAGAAAAGTACCTTAAAGAATGCTATTTTTTTATAATGTCGGATTAGTGAGAATAATGATAGCCTTACGCGATTCTGTTTCATGTGCGGCATTCTCTAATCCGAGGCTGTTGTATTTAGACGGAACAGAGAGGAATAAAATCCATTTTCGACAATGTCGGATTACAGAGAATTTATATAAACATCGAGTGTTTTGGTTTCATGCTTTACGTTCATGTGATTTCCTTCTTTCGTTTAGAATAAAAAAACTTTTAACAAATTCATTTGTTAAATGTCTGATTAGTGGGAATACAGAGAGTGTTTTTGCAGTTGCTTTTCATGGGGTGCATTCCTTTCATATATAAGATTGACACATTTAGAGGGAAAAAAGAAAAATGGAAATGTAATACCAAGTTTTTATTAAAATTAAGGATTTTTTCCTTAATCCTATTTTCCAAATCTATTCCTTATAAATGTAGCAAACAGAAAATAAATTACTTTAAAAGTCTTTCTTTTAATGATAAAATCAAAGAATGTCAGCGTGAATACATGTAATATCGGCTGTTTCGGCTTCTTGGTATACATTCATTTGATTTTTTTCGATTATTTTTCAGTAAGAAGAAAAGGAGCTCTAGAATATTCGCTTTATTGAATGCCGGATTAATAAGAATGCTGATTGCATTTTGCTGATGGTTTCCTGTACTGATTTCCTTTCATTTCAGTTTGCTACATTTATAAGGAATAGATTTGGAAACTAGGATTAAGGAAAATAGATGTAAATGATCGGTTGTTTTGGGTTCTTGTTACACGTTCCTTCGATTTCCGATTGTTCAGAAAAAAAGGACGGTTAAAAAAAATTAATTTTTTTGAAAATCGTATTAGAGAGAATATAGACAGCTGCTGTAGTTCATTCCATTTTGAGATTGATCCATTTAAAAGAAGGAGAGAGAAATAGAAATATAAGAATTCGTTTTAACCATATTTGTATTAGCGAGAATACATGTATATATCGGCTGTTTCGGTTTCTTGTTTACGTTCATTTGATTTTTCGATTATTTTTCAATCAGAAAAAAATGAGCTTTAGAATATTCGCTTTATTGAATACCGGATTAATAAGAATGCTGATTGCATTTTGCCGATGGTTTCCTGTACTGATTTCCTTTGATTTCAGTTTGCTACATTTATAAGGAATAGATTTGGAAAAATCCGTTATACTGAATATCGCATGAGAAAGAGTAGACGGAAACGCTTTATCGGATTGAGGGATTAGAGAGAATAGATTCAAATGATATTTTATGTGTATGACTGAATAGATCATTCAGTTTCTGTTGTTCGCTTGTTTCATTTAGAAATATCTCTTTCAGAAGGATTATTTATTTGAAATTTGCTTTATTACAAGCTGGATTAGAGAGAATGGATGTAAATATCGACTGTATTAATCTCTGCATAACATCATTTTATAGAGTGACGGATTACAGATACTTCCGAAAGCTATTGATTTTGTTTCCTCTACAGGAGATATTTTAGAATTAGGTTTATAACCCCGAATTATATCCAATCACTTCTCTTTTCCAATCAAATTCTCGCACCCAGGTTGTACCTCTCAACTGTCGTATCCACACAATTGTCGTACCTCTCAGCTGTCGTATCCACCCAATTGCCATCCTCTCAACTGTCGTATCCATCCAATTGTCGTACCTCTCAACTGTCGTATCCACCAAATTATCGTACCTCTCAACTGTCGTATCCACCAAATTATCGTACCTCTCAACTGTCGTACCCACCGAATTGTTGTACTTCTCAGCTGACGTATCCACCCAATTGTCGTACCTCTCAATTGGCGTATCCATCCAATTGCCATACCTCTCAACTGTCGTATCCACCTAATTGTTGTACCTCTCAGCTGTCGTACCCAACGAATTGTCGTACGTCTCAATTGTCGTACTTCTCAACTGCCGCATCCATCCAATTGTCGTACCTCTCAGCTGACGTATCCACCCAATTGCCGTACCTCTCAACTGTCATATCCACCCAATTGCAATACCTCTTAACTGTCATATCCACCCAATTGACGTACCTCTCAGCTGTCGTATCCACCCAATTGCCGTACCTCTCAGCTGTCGTATCCACCCAATTGTCGCACCTCTCAACTGTCGTATCCACCAAATTATCGTACCTCTCAACTGTCGCATCCATCCAATTGTCGTACTTCTCAACTCTCGTATCCATCCAATTGTCGTACCTCTCAACTGTCGTATCCACCAAATTATCGTACCTCTCAACTGTCGCATCCATCCAATTGTCATACCTCTCAACTCTCGTATCCATCCAATTGTCGTACCTCTCAACTGTCGTAACCACCCAATTGTCGTACCTCTCAACTGGCGTATCCATCCAATTGCCATGCCTCTCAACTGTCGTATCCACCTAATTGTTGTACCTCTCAACTGTCGTATCCAACCAATTGCCGTACCCCTCAACTGTCATATCCACCCAATTGTTGTACCTCTCAACTGTCGTATCCACCAAATTATCGTACTTCTCAACTGTCGCATCGATGCAATTGTCGTATCTCTCAACTGTCGTATCCATCCAATTGTCGTACCTCTCAACTGTCGTATCCATCCAATTGTCGTACCTCTCAACTGTCGTATCCATCCAATTGTCGTACCTCTCAACTGTCGTATCCATCCAATTGTCGTACCTCTCAACTGTCGTATCCATCCAATTGTCGTACCTCTCAACTGTCATATCCATCCAATTGCCGTACCTCTCAAATGTCATATCCATCCAATTGCGGTACCTCTCAGCTGACGTATCCATCCAATTGTCGTACCTCTCAACTGCCGTATCCATCCAATTGTCGTACCTCTCAACTGCCGCATCCATCCAATTGCTGTACCTCTCAACTCTCGTATCCATGCAATTGTCGTACCTCTTAGCTGTGGTATCCACCCAATTGACGTACCTCTCAGCTGACGTATCCACCCAATTGTCGTACCTCTCAGCTGTCGTATCCATGCAATTGTCGTACCTCTCAGCTGTCGTATCCACCCAATTGTCGTTCCTCTCAACTGTCGTATCCACCCAATTGCCATACCTCTCGACTGTCATATCCACCCAATTGCTGTACCTCTCAGCTGTTGTATCCACCCAATTGTCGTTCCTCTCAACTGTCGTATCCGCCCAATTGTTGTACCTCTCAACTGTCGTATCTACCAAATTGTTTCACCTCTCAACTGTCGTATCCACCGAATTATCTTACCTCTCAACTGTCGTATCCATCCAATTGTCGTACCTCTCAACTGCCATATCCATCCAATTTGCCATACCTCTCAACTGTCGTATCCAACCAATTGCCGTACCTCTCAACTGTCGTATCCACCCAATTGCCATACCTCTCGACTGTCATATCCACCCAATTGGCGTACCTCTCAACTGTCGTATCCATCGAATTGCCGTACCTCTCAACTGTCGTATCCATCCAATTGCCGTACCTCTCAACTGTCGTATCCACCCAATTGCCGTAGCTCTCAACTGCCGAATCCATCCAATTGTCGTACCTCTCAACTGCCGTATCCATCCAATTGCCGTACCTCTCAGCTGACGTATCCATCCAATTGTCGTACCTCTCAACTGTCGTATCCACCCAATTGTTTGACCTCTCAACTGTCGTATTCACTCAACTGTCGTATCTACCCAATTTTCGTTCTACCAATTATCCTTCCAGTTGTCGTGCACCCAATTGACTTCACCCAATTGTTAAAGACTCCAAAGGAACAATATTCAGTTGCTTTAAATCTAGCAACTGTCAAGGAAGAGCTAAAATAATCTTCGTTAAGGAAGGAAGGAAGTTGTATTTAGCTTTTAGCAAAGTTCTTATTCGACATTTAGTTAGCAATTTTTTGAATTGTGTTCAAATCTAGCTATTAAATTTGTGCCTTTAAGTAAGATTTTTTAAGAATTATTTAGAATTATCTTTAGGGAGTGTTCAAGTATTGCTCTATGCACATCAAATTTGCATTTCTCCTGAAGAACGTGTTGAACTGGAATTTTTAAGCTCGATATTGGGGGAATAAAGTGAAAGAAGGTAAGATACTGAACTGATGTTTTGAAATACAAATAGCAAATCAAAGGGAAAACCTTTAAGAATCGATTTTTAAATGGTAAATGAAGAATATGCATTTATTGCATTTCAACATTCATATTGCATATGTGAAAAGTAAATTGCTAAAATCTCTAATTAAATAATTTTAAAACTAAATTTAAGTTGCAGTTTTTCTTTTATCAGAAGATTTTTACCACAGGGTCGTACCAACATACAAAAATTTGATGCAATGTGTAAAAACTCCCAAATTTAGAATTTTATTCTTTTATTGGGAATTGAAATTACAAAATCTATACGCAAGAGCATCCAAACACAAAGGAAGAAGTATTTTAGGCCACCAAGCTTATCTTCCAGATGGGTAGCATTAAGAATTTGATATCAGGGCGCCCACACAAAATGCGTTTCGACGCTCAAAGATGCTTGCAGCTGACAAGTCTTCGAAGACTTTGCATTTTCTGGAGTCAGTAGTCGAGCGTCGCTTGCACTCTACAACTCTTCCAACAACACAGCCAGAAACAACAAACAGAATGAACACCACAGCTTTTGCCAATCTTCTAAATCATCTGGCCTTTGATGAAGCCATTTCCAGAACAAACCTATATTTCTTCTTCAAGATTTTCCTCTGGGATTTTTGATAGAGGACATCATCTAAATCATTTGATTTAGTATGTCATTGCTCGTGCATCATGGCAATGGAACGAACATATTATAAAAGTTAATAATTGGTTGTTTTATTTAAAGAGAGGAAATATCCTAAGCAATGAAACCAGTACTTTTTCAATCAATAATAAATACACAGATTATCTGTTGACAAAAAATTCAAGAAATTTTTTTGTGGGGGAAAAAAATTTTCGCCGATGAATAGGATTCGAACTTACGCCTCCCAGTTATACACCAGATGCTCTAACCACTAAGCTACCAACAGCTCTATTATTTACCCACCAATTGTGACTTTTAAATCTTCTTAACCTTGTCGCTCAGATAGATGGTGCCTTGAACGACAAGGTCAGGATGATTTAAGAGTCCCAACTAAGTGAATAACTAATATGGTTGGTGATAGCTGGTGAATACACCTGGCATGTAACAGACAGACGTAGGTTCAAATCACACTCAGCTTATATATAAAATAATTTTCTATATTCAGGGAGATGTGAGTTCAAATCCCACTCAGCGGCGAAAATAATTTTTTTTACAAAGGTATTTCAGCAATTTTTCATTTCAAAGTAGAAATTGAAATCTTTGTTATCTCTGTTTCATTTTTGCTGATAAATTTAACGACTTTCAAACGTTAAGTATTTGAAAATAAAGCTTAAATTTGAAACAGCGAAAATACCTAAAACAGGAGCGCAGACAACACGAGACAGAAACTTTCTTATACCAATGACACACTTCTGCTTTGAAGAGCATAATAAGCCAACACTAAACTTGGTATTTTATGGATCTAAAATAAGGGCAAATGTAACTTTATAGGATTTTCATTAAAAAAATAAAAAATACCCCCTCAAGCAGCTGCTTGCCACAGATGACTGACAGGAGCCTGTCAGTTTAATACGCCATAGTAGAAGGTCTGTGAGAATAATATAATATATATAATAATAATAATTTATTTCATGCAGGGGGTTACAGTAAAGCCAAAGTACAGGTAATTTTGGATATTAGTTGAAACGCTCAAGTGGCTTGATGCACCAGTACATTTCAGAAATTAAAAATAAATATTGAGGATAGTACAAAAATACAAACATATTTATAGGAATTGCATAATTATTTGATACATATAAACAGAATGACAAGTTGCGCAGACGAAGACAAACATATAATAAGAAATATGATAGAAAAATAGGAAATATTAGGGGGAATAAAAAGAAGGTTTAAGACAACAGAGACTAATATTAAATGAATAAACACGGGGGGGGGAAGATTGCGGATAATCCAGACAAAGGACAAAGATGGGGAATGGGAATAGGAGTGAGAAGATATAGTTGGTTAAACGTTTCAATATTCTAATAGGAGTGGAGTAATATAGTTTTAGAATTTTGCTTTAGAATTTAAAGAAGTGCTATCGCTCGGTAGAGAGTTCCAAGTTGAGGTTGCTTGAAAAGCAAAATAAATTTTACCATACTTAGCTTTGAAAATCTTGGGAGTAGAAAACATTTTATTATCAGAGCGAAGGATATGTGGTGATGTGGTAATCGAATATAGGGTGTAAGAATCGAATGAAGGGGATGTTTTAAAAAGTGTCATGAATAAGGGTAATAAACCGCAGCTTTCTTCTAGATTCAAGAGTGGGAATTTGGTAGTTGGAACGAATATCAGTAAGTGTTAGAGATTCTCGTTTGTTAAAATAGATTTTGCTGATGATTCTGAGAGCTTCATTTTGAACTTTTTTCTAATTTATAAGAGTTATTTTTATTAATACCAAAAAGAATGGAAGCACAGCATTCGAGTTTCGGTCGGATGTAAATTTTATAGAACATTGGGGCATAGGAGGATATATTGTTTCGAATGTACCTCAATAGATAAGTTAGTTTAGAAGCCGGAATGACAGTTATATTAATGTGAAGTCCAAAGTCAAGATTATTATCTATCGTCATACCTAAGTACTTCATGGAAGTGGAAACTGTAATATGGGTGTTATTAATTTTAATGTTTGTGTCAGGCGGGGGAGAATTTGAAGTTGAAGAAAAACAATATTGTTTTTTTTTTATTGACAGTAAATCCATTTTTAGTATACCAATGAAGCACATCATGAATATTGTTTTCTATTTCTTGTTTTAGAGAAGTGAAAGAACTTGAGGTAAAAGAAAGGAGACAATCGTCTGCATACATAAAAATATTGCAGTTGGTGGAGGACTCTGGAAGATCATTAACAAAAAGGTTAAAGTGGGCTAAGAATGGTTTCTTGAGGTACTCCCGATTGATTTTAAGAGGTGTAGAGATCTCATTAGTGCTTAATGTAGTTCAGATAACACGGTCGTTGAGGTAAATTTTAAACCAGGAAAGAGCTGAGGGCGATAGATTAAGATTATAGCAGAGTTTTTGCAAGATAAGTTTGTGTTCATCTGAATCAAATGCCTTTGAGATGTCAAGGGAAACCAGTCCCACAACCATTTTCACTTTGCTGTCTAAAGCCAATCTCCATTGATTAACAAGAAGTGTCATGAGAGTTTCAGTTGACCGATTTTTCCTAAACCCGAATTGTCTGCACGATAGTAAATTAAATTTTTCAACAAAAGGCGATAATTGTCTGTCGACGGCTTTTTCTAAAATTTTGCTTAAAGCACATGTAACTGAAATAGGTCGATAGTCCAGAGGGTTAGAAGAATGTGAAATTTTAGGTATAGGTGAGATAATGGCTTCTTTCCATGGAACTGGGAATTCATTAGTGTTAAATGAACAATTAATTAGATCACAAAGGAGTGCAGAAATTAATGGGGAAAGAATTTTTAGAATAACGACAGGGTTGAGAATCAATTTTTAGAATGATGAGGTTAAGAACTTCGATTTCGGAAACATTTTGGAGTTTAAAGGTTTCCAGATTATTAAATGATTTACTGGAATAGGATAATGACTCATTTGCGTTTGCATAATTTTCTGTAGAAGTGCAGGATTTACAGAATACATTATTTAAAACATTAGCAATGTCTGTAGGATCATAGAAGGAGTTGTCGCTGTAATCGATCTTATTAATTTTGGTTTGGTTTCTTAAGTTACCAGTAATAGAATCAAAAATTCGAAATACTTCATTACCATTTGGATTAATAACAGAAAGTCAATTAGGAAAATATAGACGCTTGGCATTTTTAATACTACTGTTGACCAGATTACGGAAAGTTTTATAGTTCTCCCATCTGTACGGGTGATTAGGATTAATAGCATTTTTAAAGTATTTATTTTTTAATGAGATCATTTTCAAAAGCTCTTTTGTAATCCAAGGCTTTCGATAAGGGCGAACTCTGAAGGTTTTATAAGGTATCAAGTTCAAAATACATTAAACAGGAGAGATGTTGTGCCTTTGAAGTAGGAGTTGTGCATTCGGAAATACTCTTGTGGAAAGGGAGATATTTTGCAAACTCATAAACTCATCGTTGTTGAAATTTTTAAAGGACCTTTTAGAAATTAAAACTTTAGGTGCACGAGGTGAATAATACAATACAGATGTGCCAATAATAAAATGATCACTAATGTCTTCGAAGATAGTAAGTGTATGCTTGTGAAGGTCTATTGGAGAAAAACATATTAATGAGAGATTCACTGTGATCAGTAATGCGAGTGAGCAATTTGTTTAAACGAATATGTCCGAATGTTTTCAGGCAGATTTCAAGCTTGGAATAAGCAGAATTACGTTTTAGAGCATCGATATTAAAATCTCGCGTAAGAATGGAAGTAATGTTGCAAGGGAAGCTTTCACGGACTGAGTACAATGTAGTAATAAAATCTTCAATATTGCTATTCAGAGGACGGTAAAGTGTGCCGATAATAAGAGTAGAATTTTGTGATTTTGACCAAGAGACCTTCGAAACAAGAGTAAGAGGGAATAGGCATTACTTCGACATTAAATGTTTCCCTGGCATGTAATGCAAGTCCTCCTCCTGTCCCACTAGATCTGTCGATGCGGTGCCTCGAACCCAAGTCCCTTAGATCAGTAGCCAAGCGCGCCTCTACGGCTTCTACGTTTTCCGGCTCTACGGCAGTGCGACACCGTATGGCGAAATGTAATCCAACGGAGAAATGAAATTCATTTTCAGTGAAATGAATTGTAGGTAGAAGAAACAGAGAGTGGAAAAGGCATTTCGTTGTCGATAAAGGTTTATAGAAAACCTTTAAAAAGATTAAGTCAATTTTTTAAAGGTGAGACATATTATCTAGGCACGTGGTGTAAAACTATTTTCAGGAAACTAAATTTCGGGAAGAGAAAATTGGTTCCCAAATATCATTTATAATTTTAATGCAATTTCAGGGGGGGACAAGGCACCTACTCTGGCAAAGTGCTAGGCATCAGAAGCAGACCTTGATATGCAAAAACTATAAAAATATTTAGAGGGGAAAGGACGAAATGTATCAGAACACCATTCCAGTATTTTTACACGAAAAATCCTCCTCACTGAATATTAACATCATATATAGTTTCCCATTTCGCAGCACTGATTTTCAATTTCTTCGTTTTCATTCTAATTATTAACATTCTCTGAGGGGTTCGGAGGAGCATTGCTCCCTAAGATCTGACCTGAGATTATCATTCCAATATCAAGTATTACGGAAGGCACTTGATGCTTTTTATTTCAAACATCCAAAATAGGGAACACTATTATAACAAAATCTATCACACGCAGACACCCCGCTCCCTCCCCATTACCTTGGAAACTATTACTGGACCAACGTACAGAAAAATATACGCAGAAATAATTCGAATGCGAGGACACAATGGCAAAGATCTGATCTCTCCTATTCAGAAACGTCCTGCAGCAACATATGGGTTGCAACCCCACCCAGCGACGATGAGTCAGCGCATGCGCAATTAGGAACGCGTGACTATAGCCTCTTCAGGACTCGAAACATCTTGAACTCTGAAGAGGACAGACTACTAGCTGTCGAAACTTGGTCCAGGAAATCATTTTATTTTTAACAGATCTACCGAAGTCCCAAACGTTTGCAAAAGATCTGCAGTGTGAGTAGTTGGACGTCTTAGAGCCTGTCGTCCAAACTACCGTCATTGGAAGCAAGAAACGGAAATAGCTCTCTCTATGTAGACATGTCACCGATTTGTAATAACATGGATATCCGACTTGGGATCAAGAATTATATCTTTAAAAAATGTATGAAAGTATTTTCAAGTGATATGCTGGTAACGACATCTTTATACTTTTATATCTATAAAAAATATTATATACCGCGTTAGTGGTTTTATGTGATTTATAATAATATGATTTTATCGAAAATAAAAATTGTCAGTTGAATTTAGGTGGAAAAATCAGTATATAAAGTTCTAAGCGGAAAAAACAATACATATTTCACGTGCGTTGATAAATACGACCTCGACTACAAATCCCATATAGCAGCCATATAACATATAGAGCGTAAAAACAGGATAGCAGACAACACGAGACGAAAACTCTCTTATACCAATCACATAAAAATGGGTGATAAAAACGTGGAGAATCTCAGGCAGGAGTGTTTGTTTTAGTCTACCTAATTGCTATGATTTGCTGAGACGCCGGCCAAGTGGGACAGTTGCCTTGGGCATCGCGAAGTCGGGAAATTTTCGAAAGCATTTGAAGAAGACTTATCTCAGATCTCCCCACTATTAGATAGGAGAGATGAACGGAATGTTTTCGTTGCCCATAAAAAGAGCTATCCAAAAAAAATGAATTATTCTGATGTTGTGGAAACATCTCGAAGGCAAAAATCGGAAACTGTTATAATTAAATTGAAACTTTTAATAACATATCTCATGTCATTTAAGTCTTAATTTGATTGTTTTAAATTTAAATATAAATTGGGGTTTTGTTTTAAATATCCAAAACTGTTTTTTATCGCATTAATATGTTTGCATTTTGTTTTACCTTTGTTAAATAAAAATTTCCAGTGAATTGTTTTGCTGTAGGACCCCCGATGCTTCGATAATAGCAGTTCCAAGGACAGCTAATAAATGGCGAATTGAGCAACGAGACTGCACATTTGACGACATGGTGATCCTCTTCTTCCTCCATTGGTTAATTGAGCATCAGTTATTTGTCAATCAGTCAATGATCTCATATAGCAAAAAATGATTAATATATAATTGATTAACTGAATAAAGCAATGACCCTGGTTTGCGAAGTCTCCTTGTCTCTTCTGATTCTTCGCTACTGTACCCAGTAAATGATTCCTAATGGCAGCGCAATGAAGGTTGTTGGAGGAGATAAACATGGAAAGAGGCTCAAGAAGTATTTGCAAAAAGGAAATTCAGTGCCCGATATCACTCTCATTCAATGGGGAAAATATTAATCTCACTATTCAAGTTACAGAATCCTCTTTAACCTTTGAGATGACTAAGAAGAGTTTTAACGTGAAAATTACGTGGACTCGTGCAAGAAAAGATGAACAAAACTTGCAGTGATTGATAAGTGCAAGAGATTCATTCTGTTCCTAATATAATACTGGATTTCAAATATTAAAATCTAATACTCCCAAATCTGTGATGAGTTCGCTTTGCTCGTTAATAAAGCTCAGAAGACAAAACATTAGATGGAAAAGGAAGCACCTCGGCTGCAGGAGAAACATAATATTCCTTTCTTTAGCGCTGAAGGTATATAATGCTTTAATTGTGATTTAAAGATAGACTGAAGGTACTAGAAATGATCTTAAGAGACTGCGCACACTTACCACTGCTGCACTTCTTTAAATCGATGTTGTCCTTTTGGCCAACGTTTTGCAAGCGCAAGCTGTGGTTATTTCAACTTCAAAACCATTGACTGAACAACTTTATTTCTAAGCAGCGGAAATACGAATGAAGTGGAAGTGATGTAATGAGTGGTTTCAGCCTCATGTATCACAAATGACCTATTGTAATGAAAAACTTAAATTACCTTCTCAAACAATTAAAAAACAAACACTGTTATCCTTTTAAGCATTAAGAAAAAAAATTGACTCCACTGTGCTTTGCTTTTTACACTCTGATCATGACTCTGATCTTCAGACAAGGATTGGATGATGAGGCCTTTTTGCATACAATGAGATAAATCGTCAAGGACCCAGGCTCATATCTGGAGAGGGAAAGAGTTGTTAGGAGGCAGATGAAACCCGACCATCAAAACTATCCAGCAAATTTTTAAGCGTTTAAACTGAATATTGCTTTCGTGTGGTGCCATAGTTTTATTTGAAATTGGCCTCTCAAGAATAAAAATCCCAAGGGAAAACTCAAACAAATTAAAAGACTCCCGTTTTTAAGATGAACCTAGGTAAAAACTCAGAAAAAAACCACAGAACTGGTGATCTCATTATTTTATTATGCTAATTATAACTCAAAGTCCCATTACATTATTTTTACTTTACAAGTACTATACTATACATTCTTTGAAACATCAGTTTTTAAAAATGCTTTATCTTTTGAAACATTAATTTTTTTATCGTTATATATCCCTTTGAAATATCAGTTTTTAGCTACTGTTTGCCCATCAAAAGTGGGAAAAGAACCACTTTTCCATTACAGGGAAAATTATCAGTTCTATCACACGGGTAACATTTTCTTACCTTTGACTTAAATCCTGAGCGTCTTAACACAGAGTGAGAAACATTGTTCCTAATACCTTTACTAGCAACCACTGAACATAACGAAAATTGTTGCTATTCAAAGTAATTCATTGACGAATTAATGATACGACGTAATTCACTGACATCGAATTATTTTTTTTCTTGTACGTATGGGAAGGAGGTAACTCAGTTCTAAAGAGAATTTTTCGTATGTTCTTGTTAAATACGAAATTAATTTTTGCTGCCATAAAAATTGCATACAAAGCATTATATGCGTTTAAAACGTGAAGATAATTGTATGAAACTGAAAAAGAAGAAGATTTTTCGAACTTAAATTTGATCAAATATTTTCTGAACTACAAATGAACGTCACAAAATCTAGCAAGCAAAGAAAATGCACATTTCTGACTGTAAATAGTCATTTCGCTAAGAAATCTCAAATTCTGAATATCCGTTATTTAAGTACAGTCTTTAAAGAAATAGCGTTAACATTATTCTCCCAAAGTTCTAATTTATAACCTCAGGCATTCGGTAGAGCGAGGAGTGATGAAGTTGATACACAATCAAGAGGAAGTAGCGTGTTGTCGGAAGAATGAAGAGAAGAGGATGAAGTGACTTCCTTCCTCACTTCGCCATCGATGCAACTTCACGCTTTTGTAAGTGGCAGGCAAAGCGTGAAAGGTCAAAACACACGGAAAGAGAAGTGGATCCTGTTTTTCGCGTGAGTAGCTAGAAAAGGGAGAAAAAAGAACTTGGGAGCGAATCGTCGTCACTCTTTCCCTATTTTTCATCGAGGGAGGATCAAAACAAAAATGCCTTTTTCGTGTCCGCTGAACTAAAATGTTGCATTAAGAGGCTTAGAAGGAAATGGAAGAGGTTTTCAACATCAGAGCATGCCTATCACGAGAAAGAGAAGAGGTTAGTTGAAAAAAAAAACCTCTTTCATTATTACAAAGGCATATGATAATTCTATTAGTGAAGGTGATGACAGGAATGAGAATTAAGCAGTTGCTCCACTGCATGGTAGGGTCAGATCTACAACAAAACTGCTGAATATAAGTGGCAAATAACTAGAATGAACCAGAAGTTCAGGATGCTGTTTCTGTGGTTTTTTTGTTTCTTTATCTCGTTTTCAATAGCAGATAATCCGTTCACTTTGTCGTCTGTCTGTCTGGCCGTGTGTAGACATCGAACATTTTTGTTTCTGGAGATAAATTGAAAATTCTGTTTGGAATGCACAGGCATTAATGAAATATTACGATTCGTACTTTTCGAATCTCCCAAAAAAAGCCACAATTGCTCCCTCTATAGGTGGAAAAATTCGAGAATTCCAAAATATTTAAAGAATTTGTAAATAATGTGTTTGTGATACGAATTTGAAATTTTGGTGGTGGAATATGAAAGTCATGAAGTTTCCATTGGCAACAATGAGTTTGCCCCTTAGACACTGGGGCGGGGGTGGCTCAGTCGGTAGCGGGCCAGGCTCGTAACCTGTAGTTCCCAGGTTCGAGTCCCAGCTGGGTCAGCGTTGAGATTTATCTCCGCAAAATTCCCCGCCCTGCCCACGGTCAGTAGGGGACACCGATGGACTTGGAAAGGCCGCCGTACGTCGGATAGGACGTTAAGCCGTGGCCCCGTGTGTGGGAGAGCCATACCCTGTGCACGTTAAAGAACACGCTGGATGGCCTTGACGGGAGGCTACCATCTGTCTCCCAACAGCTGTTCCAGTGGGTCCCCTCCCCCAAACTTCTGTGAGCCTTCGGGGTCCATGTGACCTGGCCATTTAGCCCATGATGTGCAAAAAAGTGCCGCTCAGAGGTAAAACAACCCAACCCAAACAATTATTTTATTATTCCCATTTTTCAAATCCTCGTTTAGTTTTAATTTAGATCGTTGGAGATCATTAAATATGGAAAAGGCAAAACCTGAAACGAATGTTGCAAGTGATCTGTTTAGGAAAAAGTTTCGAAATTTCAGTGGGAGAGTGTCAAGAGATATTCCACTGATAACAACAATCTGCCCTTTTTCTCAGAGGGGTGTGTGAGAAAATCAACTTTATAAATTGAAGTGATAAAAGACAAATACTCCTTATGTTGTATGAGTACTAATAAAATAGTAATATTTGCATTTATCCCATCATTCATTAGTTCGAATTAAAACTTTTAAGGAGTGAAAAAAATGCACTACAGGAAAAAGAATTGCAACACCTGGAAGGATTAATGCCATTTTAGTGAAACGCAGGCAGCTGCCAGCATACACTGAGACGTGCGGTTAAAAATACGAAAAATTGCCACTTTACCTACGTGGTAAAGTGGTATAACTAGTATGATGTTGAACCGTCCCGCGCAGCAATGGATTCATGAACACCGCGGGGGAAGGCTATCGAGGCTATCGTACAGGTCTATAATGTCATCCTGAGGGATAGAAATCCAAATAGCGGGAAGTCGCTGTTCCATTTCAGCGACAGTGGTTGGTGTAACCGCTTGGGTGTTGTCGGAACGGTTGGCCCATCATGTCTCAGACGTGTTCAATGGGTGAAAGGTCCGGCGAGTGTACCAGACCTAGGTAGTACCTGAACGTTTTGCTCGTGTAGATACTGCAGACTAATGCGGGCTGTGTGGGGACAGGCGTTATCTTGTTGGTAAAAGGTTCCATTTTGCTGAACAAATGGGACAGCCACTGGCTGCGAAATGTTGGTAACATATCGTTGGGCAGAGATCCCCTTATGATGACCAGTTCTGACCAAGATGTCCGTCTAATAGCATTCCACACCAAGACACCAGTTGCTGGAGCTGTGTGACGATGTCGCACTAGGTGGTGTTCCTTTCCTCTGGATGAGGTGAACACATTGTCTACCGTCGTGCTTCCTTTCCTCTAGATGACGGCGAACACATTGTCTACCGTCGTGCTGACTAGGATAAAAACGAGAAAGCGTCACTAAACACCACGGTACTCCACTCTTGTTCGTTCCAGTTCTGTCTGAGACGTGCTTGCATGTGGGCAGATGTGAGGGGTAAACGCAGTGCCGGACGATAGGCTTGCAATGAAAACTGTAAAAGAATGTTATTTACCGTCCACCTGGTGGGTATTCGATGTGTTACTTGTTGCCAGTTCCTTTGCAGTTGCGTTGTAGTCGCGAATTTAGCACGCAAAGCCTTGCGTCGCAAATGGCTGCCCTGTCACTCCATGGTCATACGATGTCTTCCTGATCCTTGTCGCTGTGTACTGGATCCTTCTTGAACCCATTGACTCCATATGTGTACGATGGTGCTGGAATTGCGGCCAATCAGGTTGGCCACATCGCTTTATGACAAATCAGCTTCTCTAAGGCAGATGATTCTTTCACGCTCAAAGTCTGTTAGCTGGTGGAATGTCTCTCGACGCCTGTGTAAGAGCATCTTTAGAGGTTTAGAACAATTTCCACAAAGTTTTTTCAGTGATGACACACAGAACCGGTCAGCTTTAGCGCCTAGTGTCCGACCCCGCCTTCTCGTGGTGCAGGCCATTAGTACCTTTCAAAAGAGATATTCTCTTTTGGAAGGGACGGAGGAGGAGGGCTGTCAGTTCAGTATGGCCTACTGATCTGGTCATCTATGGCCACTTTTTTCTTTTTTTTCAACCCTGCTGAGGAATGGTCAACTTCACAGGGTCCTGGTGCTGACCATTTATACCTAATACACTGGACTTGTTTATGGATTTGAGCTAGATTATGCATCTTGGACTTGCTGCACTGGTGGGCCTCTGTTGAGGGAGAGTCTGCCGCTGTGTTTTCTGTTTGCTTCTGGGTTGCCAGCTCTAAGTGAACAGAGGCATGGGATACCTTATATCAGCTGGTGGATAATCCTAATCAGAGGCCATCGCAGGTACCTGAACCTTACTTAGCTAGTTGGTCATCGTCAAGCTTAAACTGGAGTAATGTGTCTCAGGCAGGCCACATGGCTCTTGAAAATGTCCACTTGAAAAGGTGGTGCCTTAAGTTCCTACCAGCATCGGTGACTTCAGCCTTTAAGCAGAGGAGGAACAGGTATTTGCCCCATGACTGCGATCAGGGGGCTGATTGATTTTGTTGGCCCTACCAATCTCAATAAACATAATTTCTTTAAAAATCCTACATATCATTTTCTCTCTGCAGGAACGTTGGAACGTGAGGACGTGGAACGTGAAACGTGAGATATCATAGAGATTATTCTCTTGATATCTTCACACAGGAATTCCAGCGCTATAACCTAGATATTCTAGACTTGCAAGAGACCAGATGGACAGAAAAAGGTGAGATACTTAAAAATAACTTTAAATTTCCCTTTACACGGAGGGAGGATGGAAAGCATCACCAAGGCGTGGATCTGCTGCTCAGCAGACATGCTAGTGATGCTCTTCTAGGATATGAGTGCATTAATGAAAGGATTCTTAGAGCAAAATTTAAAACAAAAATTAAAGACTTGAATATCATCTTTTGTAACGATTGTAAGATTGAGGAATCTAATGAGAACGAGAAAGATATGTTTTATAGCGAACTTCAGGATATTTTGAATTCTGTGAAGGAGATATTTCTCTTGTGCTAGGTGACTACAAAGCTAAATTTGGTACTGACTCTGACATTTGGGCAGGGGTTTTAGGTCCCTTTGGCACTGGTAGTTCAAATGGCAATGGGCAACGTCTCCTACAAGTAAGCAAACTTAGTGGTTTACGAATAACGAACACATACTACAAACATCCAGATAATATACATGGGTTTCATCTGATGGGTTGCATAGGAATATGATAGATTATATTTTAATTGATAGTAAATGGGCCAGTTCAGTTAGGGATATCAGATTATACAAGGGAGCCGAAATTGGGTCCGACCGTTACTTGGTCAAAATGTCTTGTAGCTGAAGATTAAGAATTTTTGTGCTAAGGTAAGAAAATTTCATTCAGCACTGACAGTCTGAAAGATCCAGATATAGACAAAGCAAACCATAATAGACTACTTAGTCATTATGACAATCGTGGTATGTTTACTGCTGAAGTTGAGAAAGAATGGGATCAATTTAAACAGGATCTTCTTGAAACCAACAATACTCTTTTGAGTAAAAGGGAACAGAGGAAACAAAATTATTTGAGTGATAAGGCTATAGAACTTATTTCTGAAAGAAGGAAGTGCAGGATTAATATGAATCAACACCCTACTAGTCCTAATAGAAGGCATTACAACGAGCTTAATAAACTTGTAAAGGATCAACTATCATATGATAAGAACCTTTGGCTTGATAGTTGGCTGACAAATCAGAGGAAGCAGAAAGCACAACAGCAGGGGGTTCTACCAGATTGTTAATGTTTTATGTGGGAAGAAACAGACAGGTACACAACGATTGAGGGATAAACATGGCAATGTGGTTGAAGGTGAGGATTCTGTGATGGCTAGGTGTGCTGAGCATTTCAGAGATGTTCTAAATAATGTGATTATTTCTACTCCTATTGATTGTAATGAGGGATAGATGCATTACTGGCTTTTATGATGGCCCTATATCACCTTCCAAAGTCGCATTGGCTCTCTCTAAAATAAAACTGCATAAATCCCCAGGGGTGGACGAAATCGCCACTGAAATGCTTAGTGCTGGAACATCTGTGTTGTCACATGGCTGACTGAAAATTTGAATATTTGTGATGATAAAAATGTTATTCTTGTGATAATTTTAGGGGATTTAGTTTACTTTCTGTTCCAGGTAAAGTTCTTTGCATGATTATTCTTAATAGAATTAAGAATTTGGTTGATGGACAAATGCGTGATGAACAGTGTGGATTCGAAAGTGGTAGGGGATGTATTGATCAAATATTTTCACATAGGTAGATTCTTAAGAAATGTTTAGAGTTTTAGAAACCTGCGGGTACTAGCTTTATAGATTTCAAAAAAGTATTTGACTCTGTTAATCGACATAATTTGGGGTTGGTTGTTAGATCATAGGGAAAACCTAATAAGTTAGTGTAATGAAAGCTCTCTATAATAACACTGAGTCGTGTGTGAGAGCTGGTACGTCTTGTAGTGATTGGTTTAACATAGCTAAGGGAGTTCAACAAGGGTGCATTTTGTCTTCTTTTCTCTTTAGTTTAGTTATTTATTATGCAATACGAAATTCTTTGCAAGGAAAGGATTTTGGCCTTAAATGATCTAGAGATTTCAAAATGTCTGATTTAGATTATGAAGATGATTTTGCCCTATTGGCTAATGATGTTGATGAGATTAATTCGTCCGTTAGGCTGTTGATGAGACTGGTAATAGAGTAGATTTTGGTGATAAACAGAGAAGAAACTAAGTGATGAAAATTGGTCAGACAGATGGTGCTTCATTTGCTATTAATGTCTCTACTCTTGATTAAGTGTCTCAGTTTAATTACCTTGGAAAGTATGCAAAAGATACTGGTGATAGGCGACATGAGATAAATATACGAATAGGGATTTCCTCTGGAACTTTTAAGAATCTCTGGAGATTGTGGAAAAATAGGCGTATACACCTAAAGATTAAATTAGGCTCTGCATATAATAGTTTGGTTCTTTCTAAGGTTAGTTATGATAGTGCAACATGGACCCTTTGTAAGTTGGATAACAAGAAACTTGATGCCTTTGATTCTAGATGCTTACGCAGTATCTTGGGCATTAGGTGGTTTGACTTTGTAAGTAATGATGAGGTTAGAAGAAGGAGTCATCAACCTCTTTTGAGCAGCATATTGTGCAGAGCCTAAAGAGACTGCGTTGGTTTGGCCATGTTGCCCATATGCATAACTGCAGTTGGCAAAGAGGATTAAGAGCAGTGTGTCTAAGGGTGTCAGAAAAATGGGAAGACCTAGGATGCGATGGGCAGACAATGTCAAACAGGACCTTGCTAGAATTGGCCTAAAGTGGCTACATGCAGCAGCTGTAGTTCAGAAGGGACACGTCTGGAGAAGATTCAATCCAACCAGAAATTACAGTTTGGTTGGACCTTCGTAGCCCATAACTGCATGAGGATTTTGTATCTATATGCTTAACCAAAATTTTGTTGCCTTTATCTGTGTTGCTCCACACCTGTGACGTCATCTCGCGCCTGTTCAATCTTTTGATCATCCTGCAAATCTAATCATTTTCATGCATTTCCATATACCACTGCCTCCCTAAATTTCGTCATATTTGCATAACTTCTTGCAAGTGTTACATTTTTCATTTCCTGTATTGTAGGTAAACGAAAAATATCATTCGCTTTGTAAGCAAGATCCCCATATACCCCAGAAGCGATATGCGTTCTTCTGCAGTGGTTGACAAATACTTAGTTTCAAAGGTGAAAATTGATATATCCACGTAACGACTGGCTAAAATTTAATGAAATTCGGTAGAGACATATATCAGACTATCAAAAAGAACTATGCAAAAAAAAATCCTAGGCGAACAGTGCTTGAGCAGGCACATGCAAAATGACAAGCACATAAGGCGTGTTGTAATAGGGAGCACATATACAGGTCCTGTCATATCGTACCTCGCAAGCTCCAAAGCCCATCAGCTATCACGAGGTGTTGGAAAACACGCAAACGAATACCCTAAGTCGCTTGGAGGACTCGGAGAGTTGGATAGTCACTAGCAGAATGTTGGCAGGTCAGACTCAAGCAAAAGAGCATAACGTATCTCAGATAGTCATCTCCAGCTATAGAGAAAATATCAGGAATCTGGGAATCTGTCTCAACAATCAAGTTTCATAATACCCCAGGGACTGATCACTGGCTTTAACATAGAGAAAGGGTAGGGAGGTGACAACCAAACAACTCACTGCCGAGCTCCTTATGCTTTAACCATAATGGCCGGCAAAGTATCACAATATCCCAGGAGAACTGATACCTGGCTTTAATAGAGCAAAAGGGAAGGGAGATGACAACCAAACAACTCACTGCCAAGCTCGCCTGTGCTTTAGCCATGATGGCAGGCCAAATGTCACAATACCCCAGGAGGACTGATAGCTGGCTTTAATAAAGAAAAAAGGTAGGGAGATGACATCCAGACAACTCACTGCCGAGTTCGCCTTTGCTTTAACCATGATGGCCGGCAAAGTGTCATAATACCCCAGGAGGACTGATAGCTGGCTTTATTAGAGAGAAAGGGTAGGGAGATGACAACCAAACAACTCACTGCCGAGTTCGCCTGTGCTTTAGCCATGATGGCAGGCCAAATGTCACAATACCCCAGGAGGACTGATAGCTGGCTTTAATAAAGGAAAAAGGTAGGGAGATGACAACCAGACAACTCACTGCCGAGTTCGCCTTTGCTTTAACCATGATGGCCGGCAAAGTGTCATAATACCCCAGGAGGACTGATAGCTGGCTTTATTAGAGAGAAAGGGTAGGGAGATGACAACCAAACAACTCACTGCCGAGTTCGCCTGTGCTTTAGCCATGATGGCAGGCCAAATGTCACAATACCCTAGGAGGACTGATAGCTAGCTTTAATAGAGAGAAAGGGTAGGGAGATGACAACCAAACAATTCACTGCCAAGCTCGCCTTTGCCTTAACCGTGATGGCCGGCCAAGTGTCACAATACCCTAGGAGGACTGATAGCTGGCTTTAACAGAGAGAGAAAGTAGGGAGATCACAACCAAACAACTCACTGCCGAGCTCCCTGTGCTGTAGCCATGATGGCAGGCCAAATGTCACAATACCCCAGGAGGATTTATAGCTGGCTTTAACAGAGAGAAAGGGTAGCACTGTGCATGTTCAAAGGTACATAGGGGAGATTCTTGATCCCACGTAAGAATTTTCAGAGGTGCTACTGGCCCCAATTCATTTTTTTGCGATATTACTTGTCCTCATATGTCTCCGGCTGGTCGACGATTACCTCGAGAGGAGGATTTCCACAGGTTGGAGTGGAGTGGCCATAGTCAAGTCTGCCGCTCTTACTCCTATTGAGCATGTCTTGGACTCTCTTTAGTTAGGCTTTGGTGTTCTTCAGCTCCTTCCCAGAAACCTTCTAGAGCTGATATCCGCTCTAAAGGAACAAAGGCTTTTATTGCCATCTGACCATCATCTTATCACCAGCATGCGTGCTCGTTCTGCAAAGCATTCTGCACGGCGGGAATCATACTCACCGGGAAAATTCATTTCTGTTATCACCAGTAAAGGCTTTTCTTGATGCATGATAATTATTCCTAGGCATACATTAGCCAATGTTTACAAATTTTCTTTGTCATGGTCTGGTGTACCTCTCACCTGAATTTCATAAAAGTTTCTCAAGTCGTTATGTTGTTATGTCAAAGTTTACATTTTTACTTAACTTTTGTCCACAAGTGTAGTTTCTTACCCTTTCGTCAAATGAAGAAGTGTATGCTCTTTTTCCTTCGACGGTTTTAGTAATTAAAATTTCCGAAGGGGAAGGGTATCTTTTACGACTCTTTCAATCTTCACCCAATTGAAAGCAGTTAAAAAATTTAATCTAACTTTTTATTATGTAAAAATGTTCTTTAATAAAAAAAAAATATCATATTTCCATTTATCAAATTTCCACTTGCAACATGAATGCAATGCTTCAATCATTTCCGTATCAATGCAAAAATATTTTTTTTTTGCTCTGTGCTCATTACATAATGGCAAAACCAATTTCTCTCAGCCAATTTCAATCAAGAGACTTGACTCCCCTCTCCTAGAGATGTGACCATCTTTGAGCCTATTATTTATTACTTCCCTCTCCATCCCAGTTATGAAGTTATCCAAATGCGGGAACTGGATGCCATCCATAAAGCTCAGTATGAACGACGTGGGTTAGTTTTGGGGGAGGAAGTGGGAAAGATAGGTCAAAGAATGCGAAACAGCAGACCGCTTATACCGCTATTGATTTATTGGCTCAGCGCCTAATCACTATTTTCTCTTAATTCTATTTTCTCTTTAAGTATTCAAATGCGAAAACTAGGGCGCAGTTTTCTTCCTCAAATATGAATATTAGTCAAACGATATTTTGAAACTTTTAAATCATCTTTGCTTTGTATCGGTCATCAAGTTTCAAAACTATATAAGATCCAGATAATAATTAATAACCAACATACATGCAAAATTCAACAACAAATACGAATCAATGGGATTTTTCTCCGATATCTTCACTTCAGTTAATCGAAAGAGAGGAGTTACAAGGAACGAGTTAGGGGGAATGCAAAATGCTGAAGTGCGTGGGGCCCAAAGGAAAAGGAGCGCTCTCCTCGCTCCGCATTCGGGAGAAATGAACAAGAGAGGGGCAGACCAATTTAGAACATGAGTCCACTTATATGGAGCAACTATGCACTTTTCGCTGTTCACAAGACCGCCATTTTAGAAACTGAATGCTATTTACAAAGTTGCAATGAGTTGCGCGCTCAACAAATATTGTTTTATTTTTGAAGTGTCATGAATTGTAGCTTGTATTATAAAATTGCAATATTATTTAAATGTTATATTACAATCATTTCTGTTTACATTTTAAACATACGGTTGGAATTTCAAATATTAAGATGACCAGACTTCCGAAAAGCGAAAGCAGCACATTAATGCCGTTAAAAATGCCGGAAGCAATACATTGATCACTATTAAAAAAATATGCTTATTTTAATGAACTCTGCAATTTAAATTTTGAAAATATACTTTTCATTTGAATGAAGATTTATTTTTATTAATGTATCTTTTTCGACGAGTATACTTCAAAATTATTCACAACTATTAAGCTAAGATGTATCTTGACTGTTGTTACAGCTGAGCAAGTCCGACGCCAAAAATCGTTTATTATTGAGAAAACTCGTTCCACATTTGCATTTGTACCTGGAAAAAACGTCACAGCTTCAATTATGTTTCTAAAGTTTTTTATGGAAATATGTTCTCTTTAAAAATGTTTACTACTTCCACTCGCCGTATGTTATTTCCAGATTATTTTGCTAACATTCATTTAATTATTCTTCAGTACAATAAATGTTCTCGCCTAACTTCATCGAAACGTTCGTTGTCGTCTACGCTAACTTGGTAATTTTTCTTCATGTAATAAACTGTTTCGGCAACCTCCTTCCATTTCATTTTAATTTTCAATAATGTCCTTCCGAAAGCATCCAACTCCTAATAATTTTCTGTCTTTTTTATGTATTCCAAACAATTCTTTCCTCAAGACATTACCTTGTTTATTAATTATTGAAAGCAGAACAAGGCAGTACAGCGCAAAGAAAGCAGTACAAAAGCAGTACACGTAAGTCGCACAGTAGAAATATCTCGAAGCAGCATGGATTTTACAATACGCTAAGCGTGTGGCCTATGCAACATACAGAGCCCACGGCTGCTGCATGGGTGGGTCACAAGTCTCTTGATACGGCCCTGGGCCATATCAAGAGACTTGTGAAAGACTTGTGAATCAAAAGTTTTAACCGTTTGACAGTTAGAAACCTTCCACATGAAGGTGACTTGTCACAAACTAATATTTCAGAATTTTGATTGAATTATGATTTTGATTTATTAGAACCTACATTGTAGGCATCTGAACTCTTTTCTTTTACTGGCATCGTCAAATTCTACATTGGAGGAAGTCTTCCAGTGTAGATGGCTTCAGCCTATAGTGGTGGGGGAACGGGCTTTTGCCAAATGCCTGCGATAAGTGGGCAGTTTTATATTGTCGGCTTTCCCTCTCTCATTAAACATAGTTTCTTTAAACATCTCACTAACCATTTTATCTCCTTAGGTAGTTGGAATGTGAGGAATCTGCACAGAGTTTATTCTCTTGATGTCCTCACAAAAGAGACCAGGTGACCAGAAAAAGGTCATATTCTTAAAAATTATTTTAAATTTTCTTTTCAAGGAGGGAAGATAATAAGCATCACCAAGGCGTGGGTCTGCTTCTCAGCAGACACGCTAGTGATGCCCTTCTAAGATATGAGTGCATTAATGAAAGGTTTCTTACAGCAAAATTTCAGACAAACATTCAAGACTTGAATGTTATCTGCTCTTATTCCCCCACTAAGGATGCCGATGAGGATGAGAAGGATAGGTGTTACGGACAACTTCAGGATATTTTGAATTCTCTCAAGAAAGAAGATATTACCCTTGTTCTAGGTGACTTCAATGCCAAGTTGGTACTGATTCTGACCTGTGGGGGAGGGGTGATAGGCCTTTTTGGTATTGGTAGCTGCAATGGCAATGGGCAACGCCTCCTACAGGTAAGTAAACACAATGGTTTCAGAATAACTAACACTTATTACAAACAGCGCGACATACATAAGTACACATGGGTTTCACCAGATGGCCTGCTTAAGAATATGATTGACTACATATTAATTAACAGCAAATGGACTAGTTCTGTTAGGAATATCAGATGGAAGTACGAAAATTTCTGATTTAGATTATGCTGATGATTTAGCCCTTTTGGCAAATGATGTTGATGAGATGAACTCTTTCATTCGAGCTGTTGATGAGACTGGTACTAGAGTAAGTCTGGTTATAAACAGAGAGAAAACTAAAGTGATGAAAATTGGTCAGGCAGGTTGTGATTCAGTTCATCTGAATGGTTGCAGTCTTGAGCAGGTGTCACAGTTTAATTATCTTGGGAGCTATGTAACAGATATTGGTGATGTGCGGCATGAGATTAACAGACGAATAGGGATTGCTGCCGGGACTTTTAAGAATCTATGGAGAGTGTGGAGAAATAGGCGTATACACCTAAAGACTAAAATTAGACTGTATAATAGTTCGTTTTTTTCTAGGGTTAGTTATGGTAGTGAAACTTGGAAGCTGTGTAAACAAGATAAAAACTAAATGCTTTTGATTCTAGATGCTTACGTAGTATCTTGGGTATTAGGTGGTTCAACTTTGTAACTAATGATGAGGTTAGTCAAAGGAGTCTGCAACCTCCTTTAAGCAGCATATTGTGCAGAGAGAGACTCCGTTGGTTTGTCCATGTTGCCCGTATGAATAATTATAGATTGGCGAATAGGGTTATGAACAATGTGCCTAGAGGTCTCAGAAGGAGGGGGAGACCTAGGATGCGGTGAGCAGTCAATGTCAAACAGGACCTTGTTAGAATTGATGTGCAGTGGCCGGATGCAGCAGATGTAGCTCAGGACAGATGAGCTTGGAGAACTAAATTGCGCGGTCTGGTTGGGCCTCTGTAGCCCATGGCTGCTTGATGATGATGATGATGATGATGATGATGATGATGATGATGTCTGGAGCATTATTTAAGAATTTATATAATTGAAATGCAAATTACAGCATGAATGTATAATAAAGGAGATATGAATGTATTGACTTTCTAACTAATAAATGTACTTCAATGCTATTTTCATTCTTTTTGCTTGCGCTAATGCTTTATATTCACTGCGTACGAGTATAGTCATTTCATAATGCCTTCAATGTTCATACGGCAGTTTTCTGAGCAATGCGAACGAAAGCAAAGGAATTGGCTGCGAAGCTTGAGTGGAAGCAATTGGGAGGCTGGCCAGTTGACGAAATGATGGTTCTCTTAGGCTATCTGTTAATTGAGATATCAATCAGCTGTCAGTCAACCAATAAAATATAAATCGGCGGTTGATTATTATGCAAGTGATTAATGACTCTATAAAAGCAATGACCTTTCAGAACCAATGAGCCCTAATTTACGTTGTCTCGTTGTCTCAATTGCTTCCACTCATGATACACCGTTGAAATGAATTACTGCTAAAACTTCGAAAAACAATTGAAAATACTTATGTACGATATAATTTTGCTATAAAAATTGTTCTGCCTATATTATATCTATTTTCTATTTATATTTCTATTTATATATATTCCGTTAAGGAATTTGTTGTCAAAGTTCATATTATGTTTTTACGATTTTCAATCGTGGTATATTAGTTGTTCCTCCATATAAGTTCAGTGCTCTTTTAATGTGTATTAGTGTGTAATTTTTGTTAAAGGGACTTATATTTGGAATGAAATGATAATATTAAATTTATCACCCCATATACAGTAATAGAGTAACGTTCTAGTGGGAAACATATCTCTTGTACTTTTGAATTTATTCAACAGGTCGTGATTTAATAAACTAGCCTGCGTACGATTTATTAAGTTTTCGTCTGCATGCATCGGGACACTTTCTTGCTATGGGAATGGAAAACCACATTCACGGCTTCCTAACTTTAAAAAGAAGATTTATAGTAAATTATATCGCAAAGGCAGTTGAGAAAGGAACTAAATTCTCCCTTGTCATATTAGGCATTCCACTTAAGTATTATCGTTGTACCGAGTTCCTCATTCCTAATTCTAAAATGCGTGTACAAACCATATTAGGATGATTGATAAGTCTGTGCGTTTTTAGCCATGGAAATTGTTTACCGTGACACTGCTGAATTTGCATGCCTCTGAACGTAGTACTAAGATAAAGTATAACGGCCACTGTGTGTTTTATATGTTGACCATGGTCATTATATATTTATTACATAAATATATAATGACCATGGTCTTCGTGAAACTGGTATATTTGCCAGTCACCAACATCCTGGAAGACCCATGTGTTTAAACTACGACAATTAAGGAGTGTTATGTGCTAGCCTACCTTTCTACATATCCCACAGGAGCACATGTGCATTTAGCATTTAGTGTCTTACGACTTTAGTCAACATTCTGTAGTCATAACTTCACCTCTATAATGCAGCTCTTCCGGAAAGCCTTCAACTCATCACGACTTTACGAGTCATGAATAATCTTATGCTGAACGAACTGCGTGAAAATCTATATTCACATAAACAGATATTGTGGTTCGAAGATGCAAAAGTTACCAAGGAGAGCGTTGTAAAAGAGGCACAACATGCACTATTGGAATAAAAAAAAATTCCCATTAGATATTGGAAATCCGACATCAACACGAAGGTTCACAAATTTGTATTGTGATAGCATCCACGATCGTTGACTAGCTGGGAGGTGTTTTTTAAGCGTTAATAACAAATGATCCTGAATGCCGAAAGCTACCTCAGACTGATTCGGAAAAGGGCTGATGAACGGTCAGATAATCATCCCCTCCAATCCTGTTTCAACACGATAGGCAACCTCCATGAAAACATTCAAGAACTCAGTTATTTCAGCTAACTATTCACTAAGACCTGCCTCTTCAATTAATTTCATCTCTTTTTACTTCTTGCTCTGAGATTATCTTAAAGGATTAGTCCATCCAGATGCGAACTTGGTGCCGACGATTTTCGGTAAGGTATAAATGGTAGTTAGGTAGTCACTGGAAGGAGAGCTATGCACCAATCCCCTGTGATGATGCATAGAACCGGCCAGGCCTAGCACCTAATGTCCGATCCCGCCTTCTCGTGGTGGTGTACACCGTTAGTACCTTTCAAAAGAAAGCTCTCTTGTGGAAGTGAACGGAATGGGAGGGCTGCCAGATTAGTGTGGCCTACTGATCTGGACAACTATGGCTACTTTTCTGCTTTTTTATACCCTGCTGAGGAGTGGTCAACCACACAGGGTCCTGGTGCTGACCATATAAACCTACTGGACTGGACAGATATATGGCTCTGAGCTTGATTATGGATCCTGATTTTGCTGCACTGGTGGGCTTCTGTGGAGGGAAAATCTTCCGCTGTGTTTTCTGTTTGTTTGTGGGTTGACAGCCCCAAGTGAATAGATTCACAGGATATATTTATCAGCTGGTGGATAATCCTGAGCAGAGGTCATCGCAGGCACCTCAACTCTTTCTTTCTATTGGCATCGTCAAATTCTACATTGGAGGAAGTCTTCCAGTGTAGACGACTTCAGCCTTTAGTGGTGGGGGAACGGGTCTTTGCCCCATGTCTGCAATTAGGGGGCTGTTTGATACTGTCGGCATTCCCTCTCTCAATAAACATTGTTTCTTTAAACATCCCACTAACCATTTTCTCTCCTTAGGTAATTGGAATGTGAGGACTCTGCGTAGAGCTTTTTCTCTTGATGTCTTCACACAAGAATTCCACCATTATAATTCTGATATTCTTGGTTTGCAAGAGACCAGATGGACAGATAAAGGTCAGATTCTTAAAAATAATCTTAAATTTCTCTTTTCAGGGAGGAACGATAATACACATTACCAAGGCGTGGGTCTGCTTCTCACCAGACACGCTAGCGATGCTCTTCTAGGATATGAGTGCATTAATGAAAGGTTTCTTACAGCAAAATTTCAGACAAACATTCAAGACTTGAATATTATCTGCTGTTATGCCCCCACTGAGGATGCCGATGAGGATGAGAAGGATAGGTGTTACGGACAACTTCAGGATATTTTGAATTCTGTCAAGAAAGGTTTGGATTGGATTGTTTTACCTCTGAGCGGCACTTTTGTGCACACCATGGGCTAAATGGCCAGGCAACAAGGACCCCGAAGGCTCAGAGAAGGTTGGGGGAGGGGACCCACTGGAACAGCAGTTGGGAGACAGATGGTAGCCTCCCGTCAAGGCCATCCAGCGTGTTCTTTAACGTGCACAGGGTATGGCTCTCCCGCACATGGGGCCACGGCTTAACTTCCCATCCGACGGACGGCGGCCTTTCCAAGCCCACGGTGTCCCCTACTGACCGTGGGCAGGGCGGGGAATTTTGCGGAGATAAATCTCAACGCTGACCCAGATGGGACTCGAACCTGGGAACTACAGATTACGAACCTGGCGCGCTACCGACTGAGCCACCTCCGCCCCTGTCAAGAAAGGAGATGTTACTCTTGTTCTAGGTGACTTCAATGCCAAGTTGGTACTGACTCTGACCTGTGGGGAGGAGTAATAGACCCTTTTAGCAGTGGTAGCTGCAGTGGAATGGGCAATGTCTCCTACAGGTAAGCAAACTCAATGGATTCAGAATAACTAACACTTATTACAAACAGCGCGACAAACATAAGTACACACGGGTTTCACCAAATGGGCTGCTTAAGGATATGATTGATTATACATTAATTAACAGCAAATGAACTAGTTCTGTTAGGAATATCAGATCATATAGGGCAGCTGAAATTATATCTGACCATTACCTTGTTTTAAAAGTGTCTTGCAACTTAAACTTAAAAATTGTTGAGCTAAGGTTAAAAAATTAACCTTTAATACTGAACCTCTGAAAGACCCAGTTATAGCCAAAGCTTACCATGATAGGTTACTTAATCATTATGACAGTCATGGTTTGCTTACTAATGAAGTTGAGGAAGAATGGGATCATTTTAAACAGGCTTTTTTGGATACTAACAGTACTCTTTTAGGAAAAATGGAGCAGAAGAGACAGAATTATCTGAATGATAAGGCACTTAAGCTTATTTGGGAAAGAAAGAAATGCAGGAATGTCCTTAATCAGTACCCTACTAGTCCTAATAGAAAGGATTACAGAGAGCTTAATAAACTTGTAAAGGATCACTTAGCTACTGATAAGAATCTTTGGCTTGATGGCTTGGTTGACAAAGCCAAGGAGACAGACAGCACAACAGCAGAGATCTGTATCAGATAGTTAATGTTATGTGTGATCAAAAACGCACAGATATACAGGGATTGAAGGACAAGCAAGGTAAGGTTATAGAAGGTGAGGATTCTGTCATGGCTAGGTGGGCTGAGCATTTCAGTGATGTTCTAAACAAATGTGGTTAGTTCTACTCCCATTGTTTGCAATGATGATAGATGCATTGGTGGCTTTAATGTTGGCCCTATAACACAATATGAAGTTATTTTGGCTATTTCTAAACTTTAACTTCATAATTCCTTTTGGGTAGATGAAATTACTACAGAAATGCTTAGAGCTGGGAATGTTTCGGTTACCACTTGGATGACTGAAATTTTAAATAACTTTTATGATAAAGGCATGGTTCCTAAGGATTTTACTAGAGCTATTATTATCCTTATTTTCGAAAAAGGTGATCGCAGTTTTTGTGATAACTATCGGGGTATCAGCCTACTCTCTGTTCCAGGGAAAGTTCTTTGCATGATTGTGCTTAATAGAATTAAGAGCCTGATTGACAGGCAAATGCGTGATTAGCAATGTGGATTCAGAAGTGGTAGGGTATGTGTAGATCAGATATGTTCACTTAGGCAGATTCTTGAGAAGTGTTTAGAGTTTCAGAAACCTTTGTCTACCAGCTTTGTTGATTTCGAAAAGGCTTTCGACTCTGTTGATCGTCATAATTTGTGGTTGATTGTGTAATCATATGGTATACCAGACAAGTTAGTTAACATAATGGAAGCTCTTAATAACAACACTGAGTCGTGTGTGAGAGTTGGTAAGTCTTGTAGCAATTGGTTTAGCATTACTTCTGGTGTTCGACAAGGGTGCATTTTGTCTCCTCTTCTCTTTAGTTTGGTTATTGATTATGTCATGCGAAATTCACTGCAAGCGAAAGATTTTGGCCTTAAATGGTCTGGAGATACGTAAATTTCTGATATAGATTATGCTTGTGATTTAGTCCCTTTGGCAAATGATGTTGATGAGATGAACTCTTTCATTCAAGCTGTTGATGAGACTGGCAGTAGATTAGGTTTGGTTATAAACAGAGAGAAAACTAAATTGATGAAAATTGGTCAGGCAGGCTGTGATTCAGTTAATCTGGATGGTCGTAGTCTTGAGAAGGTGTCACAGTTTCATTATCTTGGTAGCTATGTAACAGATACTGCTGATGTGCGGCATGACGTAACATGCGAATAGGGATTGCTGCCGGGACTTTTGGGAATCTATGGAGAGTGTGGAGAAATAGGCGTATACACCTAAAGACTAACATTAGACTGTATAATAGTTTGGTTCTTTCTAGGGTTAGATATGGTAGTGAAACGTGCACACTTGGTAAACAAGATAACAGGAAACAAGATGCTTTTGATTCTAGATGCTTGCGCAGTATCTTGGGCATTAGGTGGTTTAACTTTGTAAGTAATGATGAGGTTAGGCAAAGGAGTCGGCAACCTCCTTTAAGCAGCATATTGTGCAGAGAGAGATTCCGTTGGTTTGGCCATGTTTCCCGTATGGATAATTATAGATTGGCGAATAGGGTTATGAACAGTGTGCCTAAAGGCTTCAGAAAGAAAGGGAGACTAAGGATGCGTTGGGCAGACAATGTCAAATTGGACCTTATTAGAATTGGTGTGCAGTGACCGTATGCAGCAGATGTAGCTCAGGACAGATATGCTTAGAGAATTAAACTGCGCGGTCTGGTTGGGCTTCTGTTGCCCATGGCTGCTTGAGGATGATGATGATGATGATCACATAGGCACGATGAGACACTGATGGGCGATAGCGGGAAAAGTGTAACACCTTGAAAAGGGTATGAAATCACGTATGGTCGGAAACCAGACCACGATCAACAAGCTGAACAGACAGCACTTGAAGTGATTAACCTTCGGACAGTTAACAGGATTAATCCTTCGGATACACCATAGTCGATATACTACTTGCTATAGTACAGCAAAGTTCTGTTGTGTAACAAAGTAGCTGGTCGTTTGGATTAACGCCCATCACTTAATTGACCACTATATTTATAGATACAGAAATTTATTGAAATATGCTTATTAAGAAGCTGTAACAAATGTATGTTTTGTTCACGGCTACCAAATGAGAGAATATCAATGGGTGGACGCGTTTAAAATTTAGTCTTGTAAATTTTACAATTGTCCTGCAAAAACTAATTCCGACATCAAATGAAAATCTCTAACATTGCTTTGATTTATTGTCGTCCTCAATTGTACCACCTAATCTGCTATTAACGCTGTTCCATCAAATGCTAATTTATGCATGGAGAGTTTGCTGACTAGATAAAGGTCGCATTGGATAATTGTAGTAGCTCTATCACTCCTACGCCATATCTTTGCCCTTTTCAGGGCCCATCTAAAATTCCTTTTCGAACCGGACAACTTCTCTTACTTGTGGCAATGAAGCATAAAATGAACAGCATAATAAGTTGAATGACTTTTTTACATTTCTATGTTATAAACAGGTCACGTTCTCCTCATTGGTCGTTAAATCCGGGTGCAACGGTTAATAATTGAATATCTTCCACTGTGCATAAAGACTGCATTTCAGCAGATTTGCATTGGCCTTTCTACGTTTTGTACTTTTTTCTATCTATTTATTTATTTATACACCTAACAACCAAGGTGATGTTTTTACTGCCATTGTGTATATGACCAATAACCGAAAATATTTGAGAAAAGAAATGGCACCTCCAGTTAGTGCACTTTGATTCTGAATCTCTGTTCCAAGAGTCCGGACGACGATTGCCTAACAATGGGGAAAAAATTAAAAATAAAATACGAATTAGGCGGTGGAGATGGGATTTATGGATGACGTATGATGGTAACGACCAATAGAATTAGGATCCTCCCTTCCTAGGAATCAATAGAATATGTTACGGGATCTAGTGCTTAGGTGACTGAGATGGCACACGTGACTGGAATGAACACAGAGATGAAAGTGTGGCTCGTATTACATCTATTGCAGTTTAGGTTTCCATGGAGACGAAAAATGGACGAGAATAAGGGTGAAGAATTTTCTTTCCTTCTCAAACAATGAAGAGACAGTAGGAAAGCTTAAAGATTATCTTGTGGACAACAAATTCCTTCATTTCACACAATATCATCCCAGTTCTCTCTCTCTCTCCATCCTCTCCACCGTTTTTTCTTTTAGAGCAATAAGAGAAAGAAACAACTTATCATTGGGTGTGCTACGAAAGTTGAAATTTTTTTCCCTTTCTCCGCTCCCCTTTCTCAGCTACAACGGCAACGACACTTACACAGGCAAGCAGCTCGCATCATGTGCAATATTTCGCGAATGCATATTAAAAATAAGAAGTAGGGAATCCTGAATTTCTCTATCCTTACACACTACTTCTGCTTCAGCATCTTTTTACACTCAATTTCAGCTAACATGGCGTTTCTTCAAACCCTTTGAACTCCGCCTCTGCATAGTTTTATCATTTTACAATTTAGAGCTTTCAAAGATTCAAGGGTGTTGCTTCAGTGCCCAAAGCTCGCCCTCCTCTTCCTTCAATACGCGCCAGCACGCATTCATATACACCGAAGAGCCAAAATATTTTGACTAGCGTGCAACTCGAAGCAACTGCAGGTAGACGATGGCGCGTGAGAAGGTCATGAAACCGTATAAATAACACATTATACTGAGCTTTGTTAATCAGTGTTATTCTTGTTCTTCAGATGGGGAAGGCAGCAGACATAACTGACTTTGACAAAATCCAAATTGTAATGGCCAGACGACTGGGTCAGGGCATTTCCGAGACGGCAAGGCTTGTAGGGTTCATGGTCGGCCGTGGTTAGTGCCTTCAAAATGTGGTCCGATGACGGATAAATCACGAACTGCGGGCAAGGTGTGGGTCGACGACGGCCCATCGATGCTAGAAGTGAGCGAAAGCTATCCCATAAGGTACGAGTCAACAGAAGGGATACTGTGACGCAAATCGCCGGTAATTTGAATGTTGGTGACGGGAGTAATGTGTCACAATACGCAGTACATTGAACCCTGCTTAAAATGGGACTGTGTAGCCGCAGGCCACTCCGAGTGCCCATACTAACCTCGGTTCACCGTCGAAAGCGCTTGCAATGGGCACACAAGCATCAAAACTGGACCTTGAATGATTGGAAGAAGGTCGTGTGGTCCGATGAATCTCGTTTCCTGGTGCCAACACTTCCCTGGGGAAGTGTTGGCAGCATGATATACTGTGGGACAAAAACAAGCCGGTGGAGGAAGTGTGATGCTTTGGGCTGCAGGAAAACTCTCGGTCCAGTCATTCAAGTGCAGGAAACTGTGTCGTCTACCATCTACCTAAACATCATTGCAGACCAGGTACATGGAGACCATTGCAGACCAGGTTTCATGGCAACGGTATACTCTTCCGCGTCTTTTCAGCAGGATAATGCGCCATGCCACACTGCCCAGATTGTTCAAGAATGGTTCACGAAACATGAGAAAGCCTTCCAGGTATTGCCCTGACCTCCAAATTCCCCAGTCATCAATCAAATCGAGCATCTGTAGTTTGTGTTGGAGCGGCATATCCGATCTGCGGCAGCTCAACCACGTAACTTACAAGAGTTAAAGGATCTGCTGGTAACGTGTTGGTACCAGATACCACAAGACAACTTTAGAAATCTTTAAGCGTCCATGCCTCGCCAGGTAAGAGTTGCTTTGGCGATACGTGGAGGACCAACATCATATTAGGCAGATGGTCATAATGTTTTTGCTCTTCTGAATATACACAAATACACAATTACAATGTTGTCATCAATTTATTAATAATCGCATCTCTTCAATTGCATTTGTATTTTATTTCGTCCAAGTGGACGGGTGGTTAGCGTGTTTCATTGCGGAGCAATGGGACCGCGTTTCGAGACGCGGATGTTTCTTGGCAAATGATGTCTCGCCTTGTTCATAATCATCTGTATGGCATATTTTGCTAAAAAGCTCTTTGCCGAACAACTTACCCAGACAAGCAGTTGCTTAAGGAAAATTTTTATTATTTTCAACATGAACGATAGAACAGGCATTTAGGATGCTTTGGGAAAGCTCTTTCTACTAGCGGCCCTTATTTTGCATTCAATGGGCTAAGCAGGCAGGTCACAAGGATCCCAATGGAGAGAGATGCTCGCTATCAAACAACAGCAAATGGAAATCTGCCTTCAGTTTTATTTGCACTCATGCGTGGCAGAGTATAATGAGTTTATTGCATTCAGAGCCCTGATATGCATTTAAGAAAATATCACTTTTTTCTGTTAATTTATTCTGTTGACAAGAAGGCAGCAATTATGCGCTAAAACCGTTCAAGAAATATCAAAGCAAGCGAAATATTTACAATGTGATTAACATTTATTGTGGTTTACAATATGTATTTTTTTTTCAATTTGACAACTTATAAATACTATACATAAAGAAGATTAAAACTCAAAACAGTTCGGGAATTTGGCTAAGTCGACTGATTTAATCTATGGTTAAAAATAAGAAAACGTTGTGGACAACACAATATCAGGAGGTAAAGAGTTCCAAACCTTACCTCCTCGGCATCTAAAGGAATGATATTTACAGTTTATATGAATACACATAGAATGCTTCCTTGTTCTGCTAGAGCCCAAAACATGAATTAAAGGTTCAGCAGGATTTGAATAGAGAAGGTTCTTAATGATTTTATAAGATTTTTAGATCGTGAACGAACCTTTTTCCATTCCAAGGAATGAATATTGAGAACTTTCAATCGTTCTCCGTAGCTTGAGTTGGAAAGCCCAAGCAGTTTCCTACTAAACCATCTGAGTCCATGTGGAGAGACCAGACCGGAGATGCATATTCAAGAAAAGGAAAAAAGTAGAGAATGCCTTGAAAACTACGGGCCTGTTGCACTTCTTATAGCAGCGTAAAACCATGAAGGCGACACAGTTGGCTTTTTTGGTAATGTTTAGGCAGTATAAGGAAAATGGAAGATTGGGGGGAATGGTAACACCCAAATCTAATTGAGATGATGATTGGAGGAGTCATTGATAAGATAGTTCTGCTTCTGATTGCTATGACTCAAATGCACGATAGTTCTTTTACCTGCAGAAGTAGGTAATTGAGAGGATATACTCCAGTCTTCGATGTTGTCGCATGCAAGCTGAATGGAACGACAATTGTCTAAACAAGCAGAATTGGCATAAAATTTCACTAAACGAAGAAAATCACAAAGTTCTCTTTATATTTAAATATTTGTTTCATTATTAATAACTGTTGTTTAAAATGCTCCCCGTCAAGGCCATTCAGCGTGTTCTTCAATGTGAATAGGGTATGGCTCTCCTGCACATGGCTCACGGCTTTACATCCTATCCGACGGACGGCGGCCTTTACAAGGCCATCGGTGACCCTTTCTGACCGAGAGCAGGCTGGGAGTGTTGAGGAGATAAATCTCAACTCTGACAAAGTTGAGACTCGAACCTGGGAACTGCAGATTACGAGCCAAGAGCGTTACCGACTGGGCATCGCAGCCCCCACAGTCAAACTAGTGAAGGCCCTAAGATTTCAGGTCTGTGTTATTGAATAATATGATATTGTAGTTTATGGGCAAATGCCTGAGGGACAGTGTGGCTTATCGATCAGATATTTTCACTTCGACAGATTTTTGAGAAATATTTAGAGTTTCATAAACCTTTTGTTACCCGCTTTACAAATTAAAAGAAAACTTTTTGACTCTGTTCATTGTCAAACTTAGCAGTAAGGTATACCAGAGAAGTTAGTTAGCTTTATGAAAGTTGTCTATAATAATACCGAGTCATGAGAGTTGATAATTGGTTTAATATTACTGGTGGAGTTTAACAAGCGTTTCGGCATTTCGTTTCTTTTTCACTTTTGTTTGGTTATTAATTACGTTATGTGAAATTACGTGCAAGAGGAAGATTTTGATCTTAAATGGTCTAGATTTGAAAATTCCTGTTTTGGATTATACTGATGATTTGGCACATTTGGTAAATGATGTTGATGAGATGAACTCTTTCGTTATGGCTGTTGATGGTAATAACATGTGTGCAATGATCCATATTCTTGAAAAGTTCACTTTCGACTATTTCGTGCCTATTTGTTAACACTATAATTTCGCTTTCTATCATGCTACTGATATAAGGACTCTTCGAAGAAAGGAAAGCACCGGAACAGAAAGTGTCATTAACGAACCAAGACTTCATAACTCAATCAACTCCAATCAATCTTAGTGCTGAGGTTAAAATATTTTCTGTTTCCCTTAAACTCCTGACTCTCGAATTATGAAGCCTTTGTTTGCCCAAATCTTATCGCAAGCCGTCTTTCCGAACGATGTTCCAACGCAGATCGAAACCGGAACTACAATTAATTGTTGCTCCGAAATAATTGCAGCTGACATTAATAACAAGGGAAGAGGACTTCGGAAGGAATAATTAAGGACGCGAATCATCGGAAGCCAGAAGACAGGCGGCGCACAATCAGGATTTAGATAAACATTTACGTGCACTTCTCGCCTCCTTCGCAACTCACGTGATCATCGTTCAACATGAAGCTGTCAACGCAAGTGCCTAGTTTTAGTGATCCTCAACAAGTAGGTGAAGAAGCAGTCCACTTCCTAATAAAGGTGATGACTTCCTGCACGATCAAGGGCGTCTATCAATCTACTCTTTCTGAGCTAAAAGCACCGAGTACGTGCGCGTGCCTATTCATAAAACGTTCGTATCTCTTTACAGATGGAGAGGTGGGCGCGCTCTCAGGGAGTAAACAGACAGCTCCCGAGTGGTGGCATCACTCAGTCTCTTATAGCAGATCGAGAAGATGTAGACTACGTGGAAAAGATTAAAAAAATCCTGAATGCATCGAACGCCTTTTGTTTGCTCTTTTGGATTAAATGAACTGTCAATCGCATCTTGTTTGATAAACTTTCGAGGGCATTCTTTGTGATTACAGAGAGATTTTCTTACTTTTACTATTTACTGAGGTTTGTTTGAACTAAGGGAATGAAATTTTGCATTTGATCTATTGGAAAGTTGTCAAAAGCAGAAACAGGTAGAAAGAAAATTAGTGCTATTATAAATTATCACAAATGGGAGATAGATGTAACATTAATAGCGAATTAAATAGGAAAACTAAACAACGAAATAGATTCGCCTTACTCACTAATGACATCTAAAACGTTAAATAACTGGACAAGACATGACAGGGAACAAGAGAGAAAAAATCGTTTATAGTTCGGCATTAAACAAATGTAGTTATGTCGTTGACCCATCGGCATTCACTGAGCAGTCTATTGAATCAATGTTTCAATAACCGCTGAAATTATAACTAGCTTAACTTTCAGCCAATGCTGAACTAATGATTACTTTAACGTTAGCCAAACATTGGTTAATCCAGATTGACATACAGTACGCTCTCAAAGTATACGAAAGTTAGGTTCCTGGTACACACGATTAAATGTGAATTCCCGTACATTGTGGTTCCCCTACAAAAAAAAACTATTGTACATATGCTAAGGTGAAACTACATGAACTCCTATAGCTATGTACATGTGTATCTATACCTTATTTCTGTAAATTAAATGTACATAAATCTTAATGTATAAATTTCATAAACTACCTGAACTTATCATTTATTATTCCTGATCGTCTTCCTCTGAACCCTCAATGTTCAGAATATCATCGAGATCGACTTCGTCTTCAGTTTTGACAAGCATCTCGACCTTATGTATTGTAATAATTATTACCTCTGAACTTAAAAGGACAAGAAAAGTTACCTCCTTACCAATGTGAATTTCACCCATATCGTCGTGAATTTGATAAGGGATTGATTGGCGACCAAATATTGTTGTCAATCACCGGCCAAAACGGTCCATGATTTCGCAACCTTTTTCGTGCAAGCAACGAAACAAGAATGTACGAGGAGGTTCTTCGCAGCGATGAGGTGGGAGACTGCTTGATGGCAGAGTGAGGAGACGGCGATTTCAAGAACATGGTCACAGAAGTTGTTGAGCTTGGTGTTTCTTCTTCCAGTGGAATTCCTCGAACATCACTCTCAACGGGAAGAAAAATCTGTTCACTTCTCGAGTGATCCTAAACTCCTTTCCATCGAAAGGTCGTACTCCACCAACCTTGTCACCTGGCTGTTTAAGGAGTTCAAAGACTTCGTTGAACTTACGGAGATATCACGATGTTTGTTCGATCTCTTCTTCTTCCTCTTTCAGTTCGTCTTCCTCTCCACTCTCGGCAAGTTCTTACAGGTCTTCTTCTGTTAGCTCATCACCATTCAGCAATTCATCTATTTCGTCCTCCGTCACGTCACTGAATCCTTCGCACAATATTATTGAGCTTCCTGTGAATGGTATGTTGAAATACAGTTAGGTTGAGTCGTTTCCCTCTGAGCGGCACTTTTTTTGCACACAATGTGCTAAATGGCCAGGTCACAAGGACCCCGAGGTTTAGAGAAAATTGGAGTAGGGGATCAACTGAACAGCTGTTAAGAGACATATGTTAGCCTCCAGTCAAGGCCATCCAACGTATTCTTTAACGTGAACAGGGCATGGCTCTCCCTCACATAAAGCCACGGTTTAACGTCCCATCTAACGGACGGCGATCTTTGCAAGCCCATCGGTGTCCCCTACTGATCAAGGGCAAGGCGGAGTTTTGCGGGAATAAATCTCGATTTTGTTGCAGGCAGGACTCGAACCTAGGAACGGCAGATTATGAGCCTATCGTGCTACCGACTGAGATACAGTCCTCCCAATGGAGGGAGTTGACGTTCTGTGCTGTATCTGTGGAACCTCGCCGTTAACGCAGAAAATCGTCTTCTCGTGCTGAAGTCACCCTATGACGTCATTGTCCAGGTCTTTGAGAAATGTTTTGAGTCTCTTTGAAATTGCCTCCGGAGGCGGCTAATAATGGCTTCAAATTGGCCTGCTAAACTGCTGCCAGTCTCGTCACGACTCTCCACCTCTACGAACATCCAAACAGCTTATCCGTCGCACGTTCAGAATGTGACATATTTTATTACTCACTTTGAAAGACTGATATACACACACTTCCGCTTTTTTCAATCGCACATTATCTATATACGACATACATATTTTGTATTTGAATTTGTATGTTTTACAATAAGACTACCATATGGCTGAAGACGAAGTCGTTTCACAGGCATTATATATTTGTTATTCGCATGTATCGATACTACTCTGCTTAGTGTATTTCGATGACATAGAAGAGAGCACAGACCGCTATTGACAAATGACTACTGATTTTGAAAATAGAGCGAAACTGTTTCCTTGGTGCAACTCCTAAAAGGACATACTTTGCACCTGAAAGAGGAATTTCGGAAAATTGAGAAAAATGAACCAATATGTGGAGAGAGAGAGAGGAACTAGGGAAAGGGGAACAGAGAAACTATGAAGTATGGTGGTCGGAAAGGAGAAACGGGGGCAAGTTAGCCAATTTGCTTTGTGAGAGAACTCGTCTGGGAATGAAATCGAAACCATCTGGACAACATGTCGGAAGGAAGATGAGCAGCTGAAGCTCGTGAGGGAGGGAAAAAATCTTTCTTAGTGTAAGTTCCCCTAAGATAGTGAGAGTTGAGGGTGTAGCTGATGATATTCGATGGCATTCATATTATTGCTGCAGAAAATACCGTTGGTGAATTGCGTCAGATCTCGTTAATGACACATAACTGGAAGCAAAGGTTAACCACTAAGAGTGAGCAGATATTAATATAGATATATGTAGCAGGATATTATGTTTGCATATATTACTACCCCTAATGTACTAGTTATCAGCATACAATTAGAGATTAACTTCACTCTGTACCAAAAAGTCGTAAAAACTTGACATAATATTGAGTTCACCACATAATTTCGATTTTTTTTTTTTAAGTTTGATGTTCAGGTGAACTTCCTATCATCCTGAAGTTTTCAACGTGCTGCTGAAGAACTTTATTTTAAGTTTCTGTACAGATTTATCTGATAAGAAAAGATATTTCGCAAAATCCCATTCGTTCAGAGAAAAATAAAGAAAACGTTAGATAGCCAATTAATCATAAAGCGTTGTCAGTCTTCTAGGATTAAACACTTTACAGAGGCATTAAAGTAGTAATTATTCATTTTTGTTCAGAATCTGTTATTTGAAGTGAAAGGATTCAAACCACAGTTTCTGCAGCAGTTGAACTGTGAACGAGAAAACAATAACGAAATTACGTCGATTGCTGATTAGGTCATTCACAATTGATTTAGATTTAGCACTCTAAAAATTAAATGAAATGCAGAAATACTTTATAATAGCAAAAATATTTGATCGTAGTAGCCCCGGGTAAGGCATGGATGTTTGTGTTGTTTTTCTGCTGAGGTCCTGCCATCCTCTCAGACCTTCTACTATGTCATATAAACTGACAGGCTCCTGTCAGACCTCTGTGGCAAGCAGCTGCTTGAGGGGGTATTTATTTTTTATTTATTTATTGCTATACTTCCCCATTACATCATTGTACAACTTCGCATTAAACTGCTATGCCGAAATATCGGTATAACGAAATCGAGCGGGTGACCGAAATATATTCGTTATATTGAAATGCAATAAAAAATAGTTCTATGATATTTACATGCTACAAAATAATAATTATGAAAAAATTTAAGAATTTTATTTTTAAAGAAATGGATTGGAAAGAACTGCTACCATTGCTTGCAACATCTTGCAGCATTTGCTTGCATCTTTGGAAAGAACTGCTACCATTGCTTGCAACGCAATCTGAATCCTGCAGATCTCCCAAGTTTGAAAAATACCTTTTTGGGGTAGGAAAATATGACAACGCCTCTTTAAAGCATTAAGCCTGCATATGTAGAGAGAATCTCTGACATGCAATGAGATCGGCAAAAGTGCACGCGGATTGGTTAGGTATTTCGCAGCGTTTAGATAATGATAGCGTTGTCAGATTGCTAAAATATACATTGTACAAATCATTTAAGAATTATCTTTTTGCAAATTTCGTTTCACTGATAATCTATTTTGCATCAGTATAAATTTTTATTTCATTAAACTGATATTTTTTGTTATATTGGTATTCATTCAAATGAAATATTTTTACATACCGATTAGAGTAAATTGGCAGGGGTCGGAAAATATTTGGTTATACTGAATATTTTGTTATTCTGGTGTTCGTTTACTGACATTTCACTGTAATCTACTTAATGGCTAAATTCATTTCATTGAAGAAAAGTTGCAACTTACGGAATTAATGCCAATCCAAATCGTTGCCTTCTTCAGCGGTTTAACAATAGCTGCAAAGCCCAAAATAAAATCTTCACCTGATCAGTGTTGAACTTCTAAATAGCGAAATATTTTCCTTGTCACTCTAGAACAGAAAGGGAAAAAAATATTCTGAGGTTGTTTCTTGGGTTATTTTACCTCTGAGCGGTATTTTTTTTGCACACAACGGGCTAAATGGCCATGTCACAAGGTCCCCAAAGGATCGGAGACTGTTGGAGGAGGAGGAGGAGGAGGAGGAGGAGGAGGAGGAGGAGGAGGAGGAGGAGGACCACTGGACAAGGGACAGATAGTAACCTCCCGTCGAGACCATTTAGCGTGTTATTTAAAGATATGTCTCTCCTGCACATGGGATCACGGCTTTACGTGCCATTCGCATATTCTAAGGACTATTTTTTCAGTCTTCGCAATGAAATTCATGAAACTGTAAACAAATGAAATGAACGACAGCCTAGTAATTCTAGTGAACCGATTTCGATATTCAAATAACGTATGGGCCATTTAATTATATAATACAAGTGATTGAAGCTTTAAAATTGGTCTAGTGCATTCTCTCTTGATAGGAAATGGGAATTGTCTCAGTCCATAGTGCTCAGGCTCCTAATCTCAAGTTCCCAGGTATGAATCCAAGTGAGCTTACAGTGAGATTTTTCTCTGCTAACTGCCCTCGGCGAGAAAATGAACAACGTTGCGATTGGAAATGTAGTCGTCTAACGAAAGAGGCGTTAAGCCGTTAACACACCTGCACGAGTGAAATACCCTGTGCGCGTTAAAGAATCTGCGATTGAATTACCTTGAGCAGAGGATTACATCTGTCTCCTAATAAATGTCCAGTGGAATCCTCCATCAACTTTTCTCTGAGCTCTTGGGGTCTTTTTAGAAATACTAGTATTTTTTATTTCATATAATGTTTAGAGGTACAAAACAAATTTTTAGATCTCACAAGAGTTCGTGTGATTACCATACAGAAAAAATTTCCATTTCAAACTCAGACGTGACATTGAAGAAAATGCTCAAAAAATGTAAAACAATTCAGGAACAAAATAGAAATGCAAATGAAAGTTCTAGGAATCCAGAAAGTGTGGAATTAAAAAAAGTAACATTCAGTATCTGTGCCTTATATATAATTGAAGAATTTTAATGCAAAAAAACTTTCCACATCATCTAGTTTCAAAACGTATTTCTTCTGAACTCTGCTAAACAAATGATAAATTGGGATATTTTTTATTCTGATTCGGAGAGAGAAAAGGAATATCGGTGCTAAGTTCAAATAGTTGTGTCCAAAAATTTCCTTATGTAATTCAGACATTTGATAATTTGTGTTTTTACCCTGCCTTATTTGATAATTATTGGTAACCAGTTTTAACAATTTCATTTCTAAGGTAAAAGTATTTAATAATTTTGAAAAATAATCATATCGTAAAGACTTTCTGAAGTAAAGGAATGAAGTCTCCATTTTGGGGCTTTTAGTTAGCAGTCGAAGGAATCTCTTTTCCAGTACTAAAAGTCTTTTAAATTATTGAAATACATGCTGCCCTCTCCAAGATTTTATGCCATGTGTTAATTGTGAAAGGATTAATGCATAGTATAGTGTAAACACATTTTTAAATGAAATCAAATCAAACTAAACGGTTGAAGTCACGAATGATCTTCCGTTTAACCCATGTTGCATGCACACTCCAAGTTAGGTACACATTAATCCAAATACCTAGACATTTCACTGAGGACACAACAGAAAATTCTGGACGATTACAGTTACTTTAGATGAACAATTTGCATCATGATATATCACGTTATTGTTTTGCTAAATATCTGTAACAAAACTACTGTGCTTTAAATAGAAATAAATTGCATTTTTCTTTTTCAGATTTATTATTCAAAACATACTTAACGACCAGTTTCGAATTAATTCTAGATCTTTATTGCTTATTTAAGAATAGTTGAAGATTCAGAACTAATATATGCCAGACAAGTATCGTCAGCAAAAATAGCGAAATTGCCTCTCAGTTTAATGTAATCTAAATCATTTATGCAAACAATAAATAATAAGGGACCAAGCATTGTTTTATTAATTTTTCATAATTTACGGTCTAAAATACATTTTTATGTGCAGAAAGATTATTAACGGATAACCACTGTTATTCGTCACTGTGTAAATCTTATTTATCTGTAAAATGCATCATTTGTTCCCATTTTTTCCCTTAACCAAAACTGGCTGCTACTGAGAAAACAATTTTCCAGATATTCATACGATTTATTTTTAACTATGTTTTCATATATTTTAGAAATTACGGAGAGTAAAGGAATAGGTCTATAATTCTCTAGTTCCTTTGGATCACCATCTTTAAATACATATAATGTTTTGTGGCTTGGCCATTTAACCCATTGTGCGCAAAAACTTTATGTTCAAAGGTAAAACAATCCACCCAAGTCTTGGGTAGATTACGATATTTTTAAAAACTAAAGAAGAAAAGCCATCTTCTACAAACCTTTTTTATACCGGAAAATTCCTTCTTTTTTTTCAAAAAAAAAAAAAAAATTGCTAGTAAGGAATACGTCGAGGGAGTCACGTTTCCTTGTTAGCGCTTGGTAGAAAAATTTATATCCTCGTAAATCTCCGAGAAAAATAAGAGGAATTTTCCAACATCCTTTATTATCATATCTTGGGTGTGGAATGTCTTGACGGAAGAAATTTCTGCTGACATAGCATCAGGGAATGCGCACACGAGACTGGCATGATCCTGACGAAGAGTGTGTGGGGGGGGGGATGCTATATTTCCGTTTCTGTTCCCTCCGGCTTCGTTTTCATGCAGCGGAAGTGGCTGCTTCGTCTTCTTGAAGCGCGAGCAGAAGGAAGCATCCGAAGCAGCTTGCCATTCTGCCACTTGTAAGAGAATTACTTCTCTCCTTGCAGCATCAGATTCCCTTGATCTTTTGACAATTCCCTCTGCCTCCAATAAACGTGGAAAACCTATCTCCAGAAAGAGCACTGATGTAAGGAAATGCGGGTTGCACCACACATCGTTGGCGCACCCAAGGAAAGGCAGCCGAACACACGTCACTTGCGTGATAACACACGCAAGTAACATCGTCCAAGATTTCAAAGAATCTAAATAAAAGTTATGTGAATGTAAGATTACGTCGCGGGCTATTATTTGGTTTTCATAAAAGTGTCTGAGGGTTTTTTTTTTGAAAGAAATTATCGAAAAATTTTAATCACCAAGGCGTGGGTCTGCTTCTCAGCAGACATGCTAGTGATGCTCTTCTAGGGTATGAGTGCATTAATGAAAGGTTTCTTACAGCAAAATTTCAGACAAGCATTAAAGACTTGAATGTTATTTGCTGTTATGCCCCCACTGAGGATGCCGATGAAGATGATAAGTATAGGTTTTACGGAAAATTTCAGGCTATTTTGGATTCTGTCAAGAAAGGAGATATTGTCCTTGCTCTAGGTGACTTCAATGCGAAAGTCGGTACTGACTCTGATCATTGGGGAGGAGTGATAGGCCCTTTTGGTATTGGTAGCTGCAATGGCAATAGGCAACGTCTCCTACAGGTAAGTAAACTCAATGGTTTCAGAATAGCTAACGCATATTACAAACACCGCGACATACATAAATACACGTGGGTTTCACCTGATGGGCTGCATAGGAATATGATTGATTATATATTAATTAACAGCAAATGGGCTAGTTCTGTTAGAAATACCAGGGCATATAGGGGAGCTGAAATTGGATCTGACCATTACCTTGTTAAAAGTGTCTTGCAACTTAAACTTAAAAAATGTTGTGCTAGGGTTAAAAAATTTACTTTTAATACTGACGCTCTGAAAAACCCAGTTATAGCCAAAGCTTACAATGATAGGCTATTTAGCCATTATGACAGTCATGGTATACTTACTACTGAAGTTGAGGAAGAATGGGATCATTTTAAACAGTCTTTTTTGGACACTAACAGTACTCTTTTAGGAAAAAAGGAGCAGAGGAGGCAGATTTATTTAAGTGATAAGGCACTTGAGCTTATTTCAGAAAGAAGGAACTGCAGGAATGTCCTTAATCAGTAGCCTACTAGTCCTAATAGAAAGCATTACAGAGAGCTTAATAAACGTGTAAAGGATCAGTTAGTTGCTGATAAGAATCTTTGGCTTGATGGCTTGGCTGACAAAGCTGAGGAAGCAGTTAGGCAGCATAACAGCAGAGAGCTGTACCAGAGAGTTAGTGTTTTATGTGGTAGAAAATGGACAGGCATACAAGGATTGAAGGAAAAACAAGGTAAGGTTATAGACGGGTAGGATTCTGTCATGGCCAGGTGGGCTGAGCATTTCAGTGATGTTCTAAACAATGTAGTTAGTTCTACTCCCATTGTTTGTAATGATGATAGATTCATTGGTAGCTTTAATGTTAGCCCTATAACACAATCTGAAGTTATTTTTTGGCTATTTCTAAACTTAGACTTCATAAATCTCCAGGGGTAGATGAAATTACTACGGAAATACTGAGAGCTGGGAATGTTTCGGTTACCACTTGGATGACTGAAATTTTAAATAACTTTTATGATAAAGGCATGGTTCCTAAAGATTTACCAGAGTTATTATTATCCCTATTTTCAAACAAGGTGATCGCAGTTCTTGTGATAACTGTAGGGTTATCAGACTACTCTCTGTTCCAGGGAAAGTTCTTTGCATGATTGTGCTTAATAGAATTAAGAACCTGGTTGACAGTCAATTGTGTGATGAGCAATGTGGATTCAGAAGTGGTAGGGGATGTGTGGATCAGATATTTTCACTTAGGGATATTCTTGAGAAATGTTTAGAGTTTCAGAAACTTTTGGTTGCTAACCTTTGTTGACTTCAAAAAGGCTTTCGACTCTGTTGATCGTCATAATTTGTGGTTGATTGTGTAATCATATGGTATACCAGACAAGTTAGTTAACATAATGAAAGCTCTCTATAATAACACTGAGCCGTATGTGAGAGTTGGTAAGTCTTGTAGCAATTGGTTTACCATTACTTCTGGTGTTCGACAAGGGTGCATTTTGTATCCTTTTCTCTTTAGTTTGGTTATTGATTATGTTATGCGAAATTCACTGCAAGGGAAAGATTTTGGCCTTAAATGGTCTGGAGATACGTAAATTTCTGATTTAGATTATGCTTGTGATATAGTCCTTTTGGCAAATGATGTTGATGAGATGAACTCTTTCATTCAAGCTGTTATGAGACTGGCAGTAGAGTAGGTTTGGTTATAAACAGAGAGAAAACTAAAGTGATGAAAATTGGTCAGGCAGTCTGTGATTCAGTTAATCTGAATGGTCGCAGTCTAGAGCAGGTGTCACAGTTTAATTATCTTGGTAGCTATGTAACAGATACTGCTGATGTGCGGCATGTGATAACAGGCGAATAGGGATTGCTGCCGGGACTTTTAGGAATCTATGGAAAGTGTGGAGAAATAGGCGTATACACCTAAAGACTAAAATTAGACTGTATAATAGTTTGGTTCTTTCTAGGGTTAGATATGGTAGTGAAACCTGGACACTTTGTAAACAAGATAACAGGAAACAAGATGCTTTTGATTCTAGATGCTTGCGCAGTATCTTGGGCATTAGGTGGTTTAACTTTGTAAGTAATGATGAGGTTAGGCAAAGGAGTCGGCAACCTCCTTTAAGCAGCATATTGTGCAGAGAGAGACTCCGTTGGTTTGGCCATGTTGCCCGTATGGATAATTATAGATTGGGGAATAGGGTTATGAACAGTGTACTTAGAGCCCTCGGAAGGAGGGAGAGACCTAGGATGCGGTGGGCAGACAATGTCAAACAGGACCTTGTTAGAATTGGTGTGTAGTGGCCGGATGCAGCAGATGTAGCTCAAGACTGATGTGCTTGGAGAATTAAACTGCGCGGTCTGGTTGGACCTCCGTAGCCATGGCTGCTTGAGGAGGAGGAGGAGGAGGATGACTAAGAGTTACAAGGTGTATTTTTATTCGATTAAGTTGAAATCCAGATGCAACGTCGAATAAATCTAAAAAATGTGTCTATATATGTCGTATACAGTCCTCGTTTCAACCAATCAGAGAAGTTTAATGTTATGTCATTCTTAAACCTCTCATTTTCTCGTTTTTTCCTTTGCCGTCAAATTCAACTACAGCGATAATAATGCTCGATCACGATTTTGTGTGCAATGTGGCAACTTTCAACACCTGACGCAGACATTTATGTCTAATAAAGGACTTAATTCGTGCAAACAGATTTTCAACCTATCAGTTTGCACAGTTCTCTGTCACTTATGGCTAGGCTTGCCATAATTCTCTGGACCTAATCCAGGAAGCTTGGTGGGGGAGACACGCGTTTTTTTTTTTAATTTCGTTATATACATCAGTGACAATCAAGGGACATAAAAAACCATACTTTATTTACTCAGGTATTTAATTCAAGTAAAAAGAAGTATATATAACATTATTAAAACTTTAAATAATGGAATCTTAACTTTCGCCCATTACTAGGTCCAAGTTTTGGGGCATCTTTAGCAATACTTGCAAATGAAACAGCTGACTGGCCCACTCAGCTGTTTCTTTTGTCCCTCGTCTGATTTATCATGTCATTGGTATTTCTCTTCAGGATGCTGGTCTCTTTTTTTTATTTGATCATAAAATTGGGTGAGTTTCTGAAAGCTGCATTAACATTTAGATTACGCAAGTCTTTTACGACCGAAACTTGAAGGCGTCCATTTTCGGCTGACCAAATATTTCCCATCATTGAGAAAACTCTACGGGTGCTGAAGGTACCAGGCAAATACAATCTAAATTCAACAGGCTTAAAAATGTTATCAATACAAGTGTTAGTTTTCTTAACTATTTCAAGTATGCGCATCCATCTCTGAGTTAAACTTGATTCCTCATTCAATTTTTCATTCGTATAAATTTGATTTATTAATGATAGTTCATCAGCAATTCTTCAATATTAAAAAATGTTTGTGGTAGTTGTCATATTACAGATTTAAAGTATTCAGCACTTTTCTCGATATCAGCCTACTTCAATTTAGATTTAAGATTTATCCAAGAAAATATTTTATGATTTTCGAAATTCGATTGCCATAATTCAAAATGAGCTATGCTCGTTTTGCAGAACTCGTCAAAGTGTGTCAATGTTTCGCATTCAGAAATTTCATTTTTAATTTTGAACAATAGTTGTTTCGCAGCAAATGGCACAAATTTCGCAACCCTTCTTTCTTTAAGTTCAGTTATTAGGCCGTAATATTTTGAGGCAGCTAAAGATTTTATCGTGTTGTGAAAAGTGGTGAGTTCCATGTAGAAATAGCAAACATACCTCGTTCTCCGAGTTTTCAAAAAATGATTTTAGAATTGTTGGACAATTTCCTTCGTTCATAAAAAATAATTTCAATGCATCAAATATGTCATGAACCCTCTGAGTTGCAGGTATCAGACTTAAAAAGCGTGGAGCACTGTGTTACAAATTTTTTTATAATCTGCATCTTCACAAAAGGATTAAATTTGATATTTCTTACTGTATAAACATAGAAATATTTACACATTTTTACAATTATCACTTCAATATCAATAGGAAGTTTATCAGCAGCTGTTTGTATCGAGTTGTTAATAATGTGAACTGTAAACCAATTCCTAAAATTGGACGTTCCATTTTATGTTCTAATTTTCTGTATACGTTATTTTCTCCCTCTCTTTTCACACCACCAAAATTACTGTTTGTGTTGTCTGCACAGAAGCAAATAATTTTCTTCCCCAAGTTATGTTTCTGGCAGTTTCCATTATGTAATTAATGAGTATATCGGAAGTCTCCCCAGGCATTTCTTCAAACTGGAGTAGCTTTACCTGAATCCCAGAATACAATGTGAAATATCTGACCATAATCGGGATCAAATTTACCTCTTTTCTATTGGAAGCGTCGATACTGATCGTAACGAAATTTACTTTCTGCAGATCTGTTAAAACTACATTAAAATATACGGTAATATAATATTTGTCACGATGGCTTCGGTCTTGGTCTTTCCAGAGGAAAACTTCGAATCATAAAAATGCCTGATTAACTTGGATGTACAATCCGCCGACTTGAAGCTAAATTGATGTACCGCTGAATGATAGGCAAAAGTTACTTTCTTAGAGGTGCATAATAAATCAGATTGATTTAGATAACGCGACTTAAAATAAGAAGTAATACTGAAAGATCGAGAGTCATTTACCACCCGTTTGTGCTTATCACTGCGAATATGATCTTCGATATCGCCTTGTCCTTTGTATTGCACCGAAAAAACATCATTATAAATAGAACGCACACGATTTTCGTTGTCACTTTGTCTTTTTAAATAGTTGTATTCTTCTTAAAGTTTGTCCGTAAATTTGCGCTTTCTTTTACTACTAATTTTAGGGTTTAACTTAGTTTTAAATTTTACGGTTACTGGGTAACATCAATCGGTGTAACCAATATAATAAAAGAGGGTGTCTGTGTGTATGTCTGTGACAGCCGTAACTCATCGGGAAATTTCGATTTATGAAAACTAGTGGCTGTAAAAAAAAAGCTTCCTTCTCCTCCTTGAAGGGCATCAGGACATCGATTCGGTGTCTCCCTCTAACGTGATAATACGAAACGACTCTTGGAGGCTTTCGGAGGTCAACATTGGCATTAGATAATCCAAGTGCGTCTCTGCTGAGAGCGAAGACTGTCCCTTCTGTCGTCATCTTGGCAGTTCCTATCGACGGCATGGCAGGAATTCAAATAGGAACTGAAGTAACGAAAGAAGCCGCCTTTGCTCACCGATGAGCAACGTTGATATGGCAAAACAATTCTCTCGAGGATGATCCCGGGAAACACGATTTCATGAGGCATTCAAGGGGCGAGTGTACGAGGCAGGGATGTTAAAATGTTTCGGAGAAAATAAATTTGATATCGGGAAATATTTATTTGGAGGAACTGGATGTGATTTGCTAAAACACAGTTTTAACCCTGAAAAGAAACGAGAGGAAATGAAAAAGAAGTTGTAGTTTTTTTTCTAACCTATTTAAAATACACAAATGATTCAATATTAATTGCAATCCTAGGTTGCTTCGTTTTCAATGCCTCACTATTCTGCATTAATTCTTAGATCCATTTTTCATTATAATTTCGTTCTTTAAAACTTCGTTATTGGGAAGAATGCTTGTTGAAAGCAGATTAATTGGCTGCGACATTAGCTAACGTTTGAAACAGGGCATAATGTTAATAACATGGAAATAATGGTGTTGAAATCTAAATAAACACTATCGGTTAAAAACATTTTTATATAAATAAAACTATGCCAGTTGCAGGGGTTAAGTCCCACGAAAGTTTGATCGACCGACACGAAACCGTGATCGGCAAAACCGCGATACACAAATCCAATGCCTTATGGAAAAAAAAATAAGGGGATGCACGACCACGGAATATAACATAACGGAATCAGATGTTTTGTCGCAATAATAGCCTAAATGTACTGGCAGAATACCCTACTTTTCGTATGGATGGGACACACGAATCAAAAAGAAGAAAATAGCAAATTGAATTTCATGCACCGTACGATATATTTTGCAGTGAAACAGTAAAAATAAGACTTCATCAATGTCTTACAATGCATTTACTCAGATAAGGAAATCTTAATCCCTTTCTGCTTCTAGGCGCAGACGCCTCTACGCAGCGTGTTGAGCACCGAGAGCTAAGAATGATCGATGCGTCCATTTGAAAACCACAGAAAGGGAAGTAATAAAATTATAAACCACTACAAGAGAGGCGAAGCGAAATTGCAAACTATTACAATAGAAGTAAAAAAGAAATTGCATACCCCTACAGCAGAGGGGGAAGGTCATTATAATGAGTACCCTTCAAAGAGAATTGTTTAAGGTGAACTGAATATCAGAACGGCGTTCTCACCCATTCACGTCCTATTCAGTCACTTGCCCTTCCTCAACTATATTTGTTCATAGATTCGTGCTCGTCGAGAGTCCAACCATTACACGGAACTGAAGCACTGCCACCACGTGATCAGTTTTACCTCCTCGTTGTAGTTTTCTTTCTGTTGTTCAGTGATCCTTTCGTATTCCCAGATTTATCAACATCTTTAATAAAAGAATTTATTTCATGAACATCGTTTACTAAGAGGTCCAAATCATCAGCATAATATAAATCAGATATTTTCTGAATTCGCAGATCACATAAAGCTTTAATCTCACCCTTCTAAAGCTTTCCTCACAGAATATTTGATACCAAAGAGAAACACTATCAGATTTATCTGTCTCCAGTTCTAATGTTAAATCAGTCAATACAAGCTTTATCAATTCTAACACACAGTATTATTATAGACAGACATCATCATCATCATCTTAACTTTCAGACTTAGAAGTGCAATAGAGCAGGGGTTCCCAACGTGGGGTACGTGGTGAAATTTTTTGGGGTACGCCGTGAGAGCTCAGAAGTCGCTAAGTTGGCAACACTGCTATTGATTAATTTCTGAGAACTGAGATATATGTAAAATCGATATATGTAATTTATGTATTCGAAATTTAGTGTGTATATATATATGTGTTATTTTATTCCCATTGTTATACTAGAACCATAGTTTTATCTATCTATAAAGCCAGTTACGTACACATTTCCAGGGGGTACGTGAAACATAAAAGCTTGAGAACCACTGAAATAAAGCATATTTTTTCAACTGAAACAACTATTCTTACCCTCAATTAACAGGATTCGGTCAGTTTCCTTTCTCTTCAACTGAATCCCCTCCCTATTTATGATGCTTAAGCAGTGATCTAACTTTATCTCCCATTGTAATAATTGAAAACAATCCCAAGAAAATGTAGGGTGATTCGAAATTATCCGCGTGAGGTAAGAAGTCGTCAATGTCCAATCCAAGAGATCTGAAAAGGAAAGTGATAAAGAGGATTTGCCACTATTAAAGTGAGAAATGGAATTATCCGTACATAGTGAAAGGCAGGCCACTGACTTTTGGTTATTGCCTTGGTGCTGCCTATTAGAAATACAACTAGAAGAACGCATATCGCTTCTGTGGCATAAGGGAATCTCGTTTTCAAAGGAAATGAAGTTTTTCGTTTACCTACATTTTCACTCCTTAAAAGTTATTATTCGAACTAATGGATGATAGGGAAATTGCAAATAGTAGTAAAATTTTTAGCACTTCTACAACATAAAAAGAAATTGTCTTTCATTCCATGAGTGAAAGAAGCTGATGTTCGTACATTCCTCTGAGAATGCTTTCAATAGAATATCTCTTGACATCGTAATACTGAAATATCAAATTCCTACCAGGACTCAATCATTTTGCAGTATTCGTTAAAAGTTTCGCCCTTTCCATATTTAAGCCTTCTGACAAAGTAAATTAAAAGCACCTAAGGATTCAAAAAAGGGCAATTATAATATTTCATTACTACTGATCCAATTGAAAAAATAATTTTCTGGTTATCTGTTTAAAAAAAGTTGCTCTTTTCCTGATTGTAAGGAGGCAACTTAATGTCCCATATGCAAACCTCGTGACCTTCACATTTCATCATCAAAATTTCAGATTTCTAGCCTAATGCATCGCTTACAATATTTGTTTAAAACTGTGCAGTTTTCTCAATTTTCCACCATTAGAGGGAGCAATTTACACTTTTGGGAGATTCGAAAACTACGAATCATAATATTTTATCAATACCAATCCAACCCAAATATAATATTTAATTTTTCTCTAAAAGGAAAGACCTATGTCTCTAAAAGGTAAGACCTATGTCTCTGAAAGGTAAGACCTATGTCTTTAAACAAAACGAATTCCCCCTTCTGGTGATAAGAGGTTAATTCATTGTTGCCAATCGAAACTTTACAATCCTGACATTCCACCACCAAAATTTAAAATTTCTAGCCTAAATACATTCTTTGTAATACTCAGTAATCTTGTTGACAACACTAAGGGATCTTAGTCCATTTTCATTTTGTTTCTTAAAGCTAGCATTGGAAAAAATTCTGTTTCATAAAGGTGTATCCACTTCAAATAGGTAAATATTCCACACCATAGAGTTTACTGTTGTGCAAAGCGATAGAAAGATTTGTTAGCAGTGCCGAAAGAGATGTAAAGAGAGGTATAGTGCTGTTCAGGATGATAAGTTCGTAGGTGCGCTGACTGTAATCGCGACATACATGGAGCAGTGGTAAACGAATAAAAAAATGGTTTGAGATGTCAGCTATAGTATTTTCATTAATGTATGTGCTGTTGGCACAATTAACATGAAACAGTGCAGTTCTATCGGATGGTTGTTCGGGATTTATGGCGCAGGAGCGACAAGCCTGCATTGAGCCTTCGCTATCGGCGGTCTGGAGCAATTCTTGGTAGACGTATTTTTCGAAATGCATAGATATTCTTACGAATTAAAATGAATGAGCACTCAACGTGAGTTCAAGTAAATATTTTACGATGTTAATTACAAAACAATGCAATTTATTACAAAAGCACATGGATGAAATTATTCGTACAAATTAAGTCAACCGGCACGAAACTCTATAACAATAAAGAGATAAACTTTCAGAAGAATCCATTATCCTTATTCTATTCACACCCGAATTACAAAACAAGGCTAAAATCATTCAATGAACAATAAAATCATGTTGGCCAATAAATATTCAATCTAACGAGAATATCCTTACTAATTCCTAAACAAATTAAATAACTATACATTAAATGACTTCCTTCTAAGGGTTTAGTCATCAAGTACTCCACAAACTGCGGCTAAGTGTACTGGTTTCTCAGAACCAATTCTTTTCAGATGTTGATCACCACGCAAAAAGGCGCAAAATTCTTCTTTTCTTTTACTAGTTTACTAACACGATCCACACTAATAAACTAATCAACCTTCCGCGCACTCACTATATAAAATACTTCTTTTTTAAACATTTATCGCGTATATACTGAGACTAACTATGTCCCCTTTCACATATCAATAACTCCTACTTAACAATTCTATCTTTCCTATTTTTCAAATAGGTTCTATATTCCAGTTCGTTGGTTACGTAATTCTCACGCATACGCGAGCGTTCATGACACGTTTATCATAAATTCATTGCAGCACGTTCATCTGTCGTAACAATATTGTAAAAAATTATTGTTGATGAAATATGGATAAAAATTTCGGACAAAGCTTTTTTATTTCTATTATGTAGACTAAAAAACGTATAAAGAAAAAGTATTATAAATGCATGGAACAAAGAAGTAAAGACAGAATGTAAATATATTTTTACAATTTTCGGGATCAGCAAAAAATAAATAAAAACTATATAACGTTAAAATACTTTTAAAAAAATTTACAAGTTTGTTATCCATCAAATATTTTCAAACACTTATCTAAACTTAATCGAAGAGATCTTCCACATACGGTATTACACAGAGAAATTTGATATTACATAAGATAGATGACCCACGTAGCAGTAGTACTGTGGTCTAACTGCTAACCATTTAGCCGCGGAGGGGCACTTGCTACTTTGATCCTCGAGGATGCTTAAAATTTTCCCCAGGAAATCGAAGGATTATTGTTAACTCATCGTGTGACAATTTATCATAATACACAAATACTTCATGTGCTGAATTTCTGTTTAGTGAAAACCACTTTTAGTGGTTTCTTATCGTATCCGCGTTGACATATTTTTTTAACCGCGTTTTATCCGCTATTCGAGTTAACATGAATTTTTAATCCGCGAAGCGCTTCTAAATGCGGATATACATATCCGCATCTCTACTTATCACATTAAACCAATACCTATCCAACTCAAATAGAATTTTCAGTTAATCCCTAAAGGCAAAACGTTGTATGTCTACAGACAGATGACAAAGTGAAAACTTCAACTCGGGGGGGGGGGGGGGGTTGGAAAACGAGATAAAAACAATTAAGTTCTATCTAGAAACAGAGCATAATTTTTCCCTCGAAAATGAAACTTTAATTCCCCAAGTTAGGAAAAACTTTTACCAGTTAGGAAAAAAATGGTATTCATTAACTATATTGAACAGAATTATACTACGAGGGTCACACAGAGAGTAATGCCTCAAATTTTTAATAGAGCAGTAACCATATGCGAGTCAGTGTTAATATAGAGAGATACCATCATGCTAATATTTAAACTTATAAGTGCAGCTTTCGTAGAGCATATATTTCTAAGTGGAACAATGTTGCTTGTACAAATGTAAGGTTCCCATATCCTTTTATATAATTACATCATCTCCTCACAGGTGCTGCTGTTGTAGCATTAATCAAGCATGGCAGACGTCGTGGACATTGGTTGAAGCAATGTGCATTTAATGAATTCTTAGGATGTGAGAAGGAAACTATTCAAAAATCAAGAAGCGACTGCAGAATGAGTATGGAGCTGATGCTGTTGACCTCAGCACAGTTGGTTGATTAGATCGGGTTGCTTTACCTCTGAGCGGCACTTTTTTCCACGCAATTGTGCTAAACCACTAGGTCACAAGGATCCCGAGGCTCAGAGAAGATTGAGGGAGAGGACCCACTGAACAGCTGTTGGGAGATAGATGGTAGCCTCCCGTCAAGGCCATTCAGCGTGTTCTTTGACGTGCACAGAGTACGGCTCTCCCTCACACGGCGCCACGACTTATAACGGCCCATCCGATAGTCGGCGGCCTTTCCAAGCCCATCGTTGTCCTCTACTGACCAAGGGCAGGGCTGGGAGTTGTGTAGAGATAAATCTCAAAGCTGGCCCAGGTGAGACTCGAAACCTGACAACTGAAGATTACGAGTTTGGCGTGTTACCTACTGAGCACCTCCACCCCCAGTTGGTTGCTGGGTGAAGAAGACATCTGCAAAAGATGGACGTGATGATCCTTCAGAACTGCACTGCCGTGAAAGCATTCTGGCTCTTGCGCTGAGGTGTGCAGAACAGGATCATAAAGAAAAATACGCTTATGTTCCTAGATTATCTGCCTATGTATTGTTCAAATAATAGTGTTGTAGGATAAATATTCATTGGTAAATAAATTGTGGGGTATTACTTTCTAAGTGAGCTTCGCATATTTCAACTACTTAGTGAGTAAATTCAATATGTCTCTTCAACGAGAAATATATATTGCATCTAAATTAAAACCTAAATCTACTTCAAAATGAAATTTCTGTTTTTCCCTGAGGTGGAAATGTAAACGAAAACAAGAAAAAGATTAAACAGTAAAAATAAATATCTAAGATTACATCCAGAATAGAATCGTAAACTTTTAACTGTTCATCACAATACCAGGAACAAAATACTCGCATTAATGTAATGCCCAAATGATCACAGAAGAGCTAATCTGAAAACTCCAATGCGACTAATGTATTTAAGAGTAGTAATAATAATCGCTGTAAGTGAAAAATGACTAATCCAAGCAGGAAAATAATTGGAGGCTTAGCAGAAAATAAAAAACTCCTCCTGCATCTTAAATTAGGAATTCGCTTTAGACTGCTGCAATGGAAAGGCGCGTTTAAGGATTCAGTTCAGTCAACAAAGCTGAAAATATTTGTTATTACATTTCATTAAAAATTTATAAAGATCTTGAAATAACATTAAAAGAGAAGCACAATATCTAAATATTAATATTATCATTCTCCCACTAGAGAAAGACTCGTATGTGGGATCAAAACAGATGCCTTAAAAACAAAATCTAGAATGCGATTGTGGCATTTATTAATCACAGAGTTCAATAATAAATTTTAAATGTTGAAATATTTTTCAGTTTCGGAACTGTTGAAACCTTACACGTTTCACAAACTGATTATTGATCAATTTTTTTTTACATAACAAGGGACAATATCATATTTGACAAATAAATCAAATGTTTTATACATGTATTCTTTCAGCTAATATTTCGTTTAATAATTCGGTCTTTGGATAATCTTGTATTTATTGTAAAACATGTAATATTCTGTATATTCCAATTTTTATGACATGTTTAGGATTCTAAAAGCATATAATTTAAAGAATTATTTATTATATATACACAGTCGTATCAGAATAATATGACCACCTACCACAGTATATGTATGATAGGTGGTCATATTATTCTGATACGACTGTGTATATACTTTGCTTTATCAAATCATTTTAAGGGAAAATATTTCAAATAGTCATATTTTAAAACAAAGAAAACTTTTACAAAATAGCAAAGAATAATAAACCTGAAAAGAACAGATTTTTTTTTCAGAAATTGAATGTTTAGATAATCTCTGAATCCATTTTTTAATACACACAGCACGTGACTAACACAGCACGTTATATGAATCATCAGTTTATCGACATTATGGATTGAACTATGAACTTTTCGTTAGCAAATGAACTTCAGGGAATGGAGCGATATTTGCGCCGAGTTAAGTCACGCGCTGATTGCGCATTGAGAAATTGTGACTCATAATGACACTTCGCAACGCTTTGATAGTGGATTAATGGAATTTCACTCACCCAGTTTCAAAATATATTCATGTGTCAGGGAGTAATAATTATTACTTTTCGGGACGGTTAAAATCAAAGAAATGTGGCATCTGTTTTTAATAATTTGCATAACTCGATAACTTATTTGTTGAAGGCAAATTTCTAACAAATGCCTAGAGTAACGTTCATTGTGTGAAGATCTTTTCTCACCTTACTTTGCAGAGACGAAACCTGAAGTTTCAGTATTTGAAATGTAGTTGTAAATGCGGGAGGATATTGTCTTTCCGAAACATCCTCTTTGCACCGCTGCACAAATGAACTCCTACCGATGGCACTTAGTAAATGTCTGCTGCAGCGAAAGTCGCCGGAGACTTCTGCGAAAGCACATTTGTGCAATGCAGGCAGAGCGCGGTCTCTGTGTGTGTGCACCTGCTGCAGGACGGTGACGATGATGCACGAGCACAATGGACGAAGCTCGAGGAACGGAAGGAATGCGGCCAGTCGTTTGGTTATCATCGATGTCTGAAGTGTGGACTCAAGGAAAGAGCTGAAAAAGGATGTAGTGATGTCATGTCACACAAGTCTAAGCGGCTATTCGAAACCCATGGGAGATTGCGATACATCAGAAATTCTCTGAAAGATGTAAACAAAATAAATAACGCGGGATTTTAACGTGTTTAATATTCTGAAAAGCCAGTTCTGGGTTGGGTTGTTTTACCTCTGAGCGGCAATTTTTTGCACACCATGGGCTAAATGGCCAGGTCACATGGACCCCGAAGGCTCAGAGAAGGTTGGCGGAGGGGACCCACTGGAAGAGCTGTTGGGAGACAGATGGTAGCCTCCCGTCAAGGCCATCCAGCGTGTTCTTTAACGTGCACAGGGTATCTCTCTCCCGCACACGGGGGCACGGCTTAACGTCCCATCCGACGGACGGCGGCCTTTCCAAGCCCATCGGTGTCCCCTACTGACCGTGAACAGAGCGGGGAATTTTGCGGAGATAAATCTCAACGCTGACCAGCTGGGACTCGAACCTGGGAACTACAGATTACGAGCCTGGCGCGCTACCGACTGAGCCACCCCCGCCCCGCCAGTTCTGTAGATAACACTTTGATTTCCAATAAACAAATGGAAATGATGATTCCGATTTCTCACACTCGAAGCACTTTGAATATTAGCGGATGCCACAATGAATAATGAAGCCGTGATTAATAATAACGACTAGTGATGTATTAGAAATCAAAGATTATTGTCAATCTTTTAAACTAAAAGTGACGTCATGATTCAATTGCACTTATCATCACTATAATCCCTATTTCATAAGTTCTTAATCTTTAATCCGTAAACATTGACGAACTCTTATTCTTTGTCGGTAAACATTGCGAATACCCTTTTTAAATCGGTAAACATGGTGGCTCTACATTTTTAATCAATAACGGGATGAACTCTTGGGCATATCGTTGTTTAGGTTTGGATGTATCTAAGTCTTTTCTCTCTTTCAGCACAGGTGCAATAGGCGGTCTTAGAATTCCAGTCTGCTGCAGACCACAGTTTTAAGAAGAGCGGAAATGTAATTTCATATTTCTCGTTGCAGTAACGTGACGTATATTTAAACAGCATAACAGGGCCTGCCTGTCTATCAAACCAAACCTCAACCAAATGCTAAGGAGATTAAAAATTATTGCTCTTTTCACCTAAACACGTCTATCCAGAGTAACAACTACCTTTCTAAACAAATGAAGGCAAATTCAAGGTCTTGTTTGGCATTTTCAAGGCACTCCAATCTTTATCTATCCCTCTTCCTGAAACCTTTTAGAAAGCTAGTCGCTTTTTATCTCGTTTTCACGAAAAAACGGACAATGTTTCGTTTACTTTGTAGTCTCTCCGTCTGAAGATATCGAACTTTTTTTTGTTAATAGAGATAAATTAATATTTTTTGCTGGAAAGATATTGATGATATATTATGATTTGCAGTGATCTTCCAAAAGCTATAATTGAGCCAGTTAACAGTGGAAACTTTTGAAAATTCCAAAATATTAAGCGAATATTACAAATGATGTATTTAAGCTAGAAATTTGAAATTTTGGAAGTGGAACGTAAACATCGTGCATTTTTCATTGACAGCAATAAATTGATCCTTATCCCCAGGGGTGGTGGGAAAACGGAAACTATTTTATTTCAACAGATAATTGTTTATGTTTAGAGATATATTAAAAATTCTTTTCGGGTTGGACACTATTAATGAAATATTACGATCCACGCTTTCCGAATTTCCCAAAACGCTATAACTGCGTCCTCTAACGGTGAAAAAAATATCCAAAAATTCAAACTTTTGACGAATATTTCAAATGATGTATTTATGCTACAAATTTTAAATTTTGGTGGCGGAATGAGAAGGACAAGAAGTTCCCATTGGCAGGAATCAGTTGACCCCTTAGACCCAAGGGAAGTTGGAAAACGCAACTTTTTCGGTTATCAGATAATTGTCTGTTGTTTTTGGAGATAAATTACAAAAATATTTTTGGGTTGGATAGGTATTGATAAAATATTACGATCTACACTTGTTGAATTTCCCAAAAGCTATAAATGCGCCCTCTAATGATGGAAATAGTGGCCGTCCCGTGGTCGAGTGGTTAGCACGCTTGGCTATTGATCTAAGGGACCGGGTTCGAGCCCCGGGTAAGGCATGGATGTGTGTGTCGTTTTTCTGTTGAGGTCCTGCCATCCTCACAGACCTTCTACTATGGCATATAAACTGACAGGCTCCTGTCAGACCTCTGTGGCAAGCAGCTGCTTGAGGGGGTATTTTTTTTTTATAATGGTGGAAAAATATCGAAAGTTGCAACAGTTTTAATGAACATTTTAAATTATGTAATTATGCTAGAGATGTGAGATTTTGGTGGCAGAATGGTAAAGGTATGAAGTTTCCATTAACAGCAATCAGTTGACCCTTACGCAGAGGGTGGGGGAGGAAAGAAACTGTTTTTCTTTTTTCCTAAAAGATAATTGGAATACTGCTTCAGGTTGCATTGGCACTAATGAAATATTATAATTCGCATTTTTAAAATCTTTAGGTAGTTTTAATTTATATCGTTAGAGGTCACTAAATGCAGAAACGGCGAAACTTTTAACGCATATTGCAAGTGGTCGGTTTATGGTAGGAAGTTGGAATAGTAATAGAGTGTCAAGAAATATTCCATGGACAGCAACAATCTGCCCTTTTCTCAGAAAGTGGGTTTAAAAGAGTAACCTTTTTTTATTTTTAAGGAGTAAGATAAAAATGCTTTTTATGTTGTATAATTGCTTAAAAATTACTATTATTTGCGTTATCCCCATCATCCATTGGTTCGAATTAAAACTTTTAAGGAGTGAAAAAGTAAAGTAAGTCTTTGAAAACGCGCTAGAGGTGATATTCTTTCTTCAAGTTATTCGTTAAAGCTTTTGCCATGGTGCTTTATGGGAATAAGTGATTTCTTTATTTCATTTAACTGACATTTGCATAATCAAAGTATCCAATGCATAATATATTGCCTAAGCATTTGTAATCAGAACATCGACCTTCTGTTATTCTGCTTGCAAAGACAACCTCAGGAAAGGTCAAAGGAAACAAAAGTTTTCTTTCACCAGTCTAATGAACACCATTGACGAAAGAGATGACCACTTGCACTTCATTTGAAAATAAGGCCAATTTTTTTTTTCTGTTTTTGTCCGAAACTTTAGAACTTCTAAATCCCTTTATCTCTCCTTTCTAGTATTTCCCTCAGAAGTAACCTGTCACGAAACCAAATGACAACAGTAATTGAAGACTTCTCTAGCTTTAAACGATCGCTGCAGAATATACTCTCAGTAATATTATACAGAGTAACTACAGTAACTAACTTTGAAGGTATTCCAAAGATCTCATGATCACCTACATATTATGTTGATCATAAAAGTTAAAATCTTTCTTCAAATCCATTAAATTAACCACAAGGTTCTGAATGCAAACCTTTTTGAGGAATATTCGAGAGCAAAAGATTTGACTCTTTCATATCTCATCTTTTTTAATCCACATTGCTCAGCTGGAAATTCTTTATCAACCAAAAGTATAATTTTGCTTAGCACAATTTAATAAAGAATGTTACAAAGAGCAAAAAATCCTTTCAAAAGAGAGTCTCTTCTGGAAGCGACTCTCTCATTAACAACAATTTGGAACTTGCTACACTGGTGGGCTTCCATTGTGAGAAAAATCTTATGCTGTGTTTTCTTTTTGTCTGTGGATTGATAACCTCACGTAAACAGCTTCACAGTATACCTTATACCAGCTGGTAGATAACCTTGACCAGAAGCCATTGGAGATATCTGAACAATTACTTGTGCAAGATCGCCAATTCTACACTGGAGAAAATTCCCACCAGCATGGGTGGCTTAATCCTTTAGCAGTGGGGGACCAGGTCTTTGCCCTTTGATTAGGAAGCTGTTTGATATCGTTGTATCTCTTAATAAGACTATTTTTTTAATCGTATTAATCGTTTTCTTTCCACTGGTACATGGAATATAAGAGATTATTCTCCTGATGTCGTCATATTAGATTTCCAGCGTTATAACTTAATTATTCTGGACTTGTAGGAGACAAAATATGGACAGCTCAGACACTTAAAAATAATCGGTAATTTCTCTTTCAAGGGTTAGACGACATAAAGGCAAGAAAGGCATAGGTTTAGGTCTTAGTAGACACGCCAGTAATGCTCTTCTAGGATATGATCATTAATGAAAGATTTCTTAGAGCTAAATTTAAAATCAGGATTAAAGGTTTGAATGTTCTGTTGTTATGCCCCAATCGATAACTCTGATAAGAATAAGAAAGATGGGTTTTACGGTCAACTTCAGGATATTTTAAATTTTGTCTTGGTTTGGTTTGGTTGTTTGGGGTTTAATGGCGCATGGGCAGCTCAGGCCATAATGCGCCAAACAAACGATTAAATAAACGATAGGAATTTTGTCAAGAAAGAAAATGTTACTACTCCTGTGTTTAGTGATTTCTATGCTAAATTTGGTGAATCAATTTAATCGTTTGAGGATAATTAACACGTATTTCAAAGACCACGACATTTATAAACACACATGGGTTTCACCAGATGGGGTTGCATTGAAATATTATCGATTATATATTAATTAACGGCAAATAGGCTAGTTCCGTTACGAAGAGCAGGTGTTATAAGGAAGCCGAAAATGTGTCTGACCATTACCGTGTCAGCAGTATCTTGCAGCTGAAGCTTCAGAAATGTTGTGCAAGGGTTAAAAGAATTTCCTTTAACGCTGAAGCTCTGGAAGACACAGATATAGCCAAAGATTACCATATAGGCTACTTAATCATTACGACAATGGTGGTTTATTTACTACTGAAGTTGAGGGAAATGGAACGATTTTAAACAGGTGTTTCTTCAACCTAACAATAATCTTTTCAATACAATGGAGCAGATAACATAATGAAAGCTCTCTATAATAACTTTGAATCATGTGTGAGAGTTGGTAAGGTTTGTAGCGATTGGTTAAGCATTGCTAATGGAGTTCGACAAAGGGGCATTTTACATCCTTTAGTTTAGCTCCTTAGTTTGGTCATTGATTACATATTATGATAATTTCAAGGAGAAGATTTTAACCTTCAATGATCCAGAGATTTGAAAATTTCTAATTTAGATTATGAAGATGATTTGGCCATTTTGGCAAATGATGCTCATTGGATGAACTCTTTCATTGGGGTCTCTGGTGCAACTGTAATAGAGTAAATTTAGTGATAAACAGAGAGAAAACTAAAGTCGTGAAAAACAGTCAGGCAGATTGTTGTATTGTTTTAAAATAGTGCACTCTGGTATAAATAATCATTGTCTAAACATAATATTCTCAAGAGTTGTGTAACAGATACTGACGATGTACAGCATGATATAACTTTAAGAATCTATGGAGATTGTGAAAAAATAACTTATAGATCTAAAGACTAAAATAGGCTATGTAGTAGTTTGGTTGCTTATAGGGTTTGTTACAGTATAGAAGCTTGATCACTCTGCAAGTTAGATAACAGGATAGCTGCAAGATAATTGGAAAGTTGATGCCGTTGATTCTAAATGCTTACTTACTTTTATTACTAGATGCTTATATTTGGCAACGGGCAATTTAACTTAATTAAATTTAATGATGAGGTTAGGTGCAGAAGTCAGCAACATCGTTTGAGCAGCATATTCTGCAGAGAGAAACTGCGTTGGTTTGGCCATGTTGACCTCATGCATAACCACAGATTAGCGAATAGGGTTATGAGCAGTGTGCTTAAATGCCTCAGAAGAAGGTGGAGACTTAGGATGCTGTGGGTAGACAATATCAAACAGGCCCTTGCAGCTAAAGGGCCAAATGCAGCAACTGTTGATCACGGCAGACGTCTTTGAAGGACTAAATTGCACAGTTCTGTATGTATGTATGTATGTATGTATGTATGTATGTATGTATGTATGTACATACATACATACATACATACATACATGCAAAATATTTATGAACACCTCTATCACAGAAATTATTCAATATTTCAGTCAGCAGTGTGACTACACAATATTCCCCAGATCTTAAAATTTCGGCAATAATTTCACCTACCCTCTGAAATCATTTAGTTTTAATATTGAAATTTACAAAATAATTTTAAACTGCTTTATAGGGTCAACTTAAAAGCAAGGAATACGTTTTTTACGTATCTCCCTATTGCTTTTCGCTCATCATTTGTCAGTTTGTGTGTTTGTCAAGAATGTTGTTCAAGCAGTGTTCTCCATACACTTGAGTCATTTCTCGACAAACACATTAAGGTATCACATACCATTTATCAGTTTCCAGATTAGCCATAGCCTGAAAAAAACACACACACAGAAAAATGAACTCCTTTCCAAAGCGAGAAAATGATGGAGACTAACTACGTAATGTTCTGCTGTTATTTGCGATAGTATTGCAACGTATTGCAATTTGCACACTGCCATGCTCCATGACATGGACAGTCGTTGTATTGTCACATACCATGTGTTAATTCGTACGAAAAACTGTTAACTGTTGGCAACGGCAGTTTAGAATTAAATGATCCACCTACGCATTATGTGTCAGATGAAAACTTCTGATGTGCAGCTGTGAAACATTTGCCTCTCATGCTTTCTTCCCCCTCAAAAAGGGCAAAACATGAAAATAACTGTTCTATTATATCTTCCGAACTATAGATCTGAGAGTAACAAGTTATGCATAAAATGAAAGCTTTTGGTCTGGGGAACGTTGCAATTTGTAAAACCTTTACTTCCTTTCTCTCTTCCCCCAAAAAAGGCGGTTAGTATGTGATTGTTCTATCTTCTGATGTGGGGAGTGTCATAGGTTATCAAAAATTTATCTCCCATGCTTTCCTCCTACCTAAAAAAGGGAAAATGTTAAAATCGCTCTTCAGCTCTATCTTCCGAACCAAAGGGCCTCAGTTACTAAATGTCAAATGAAAGCTTCTCATGGCAGGAGGGCTGTCGTAGCCTATTTCGAGTTTTGTTCCAAAATTCTTCTTTCCAAAGTGGACACAGAAATTTATTATCTCAAATTTAAGCTTGTGATATTATTTCTATATTGTCGTAGGCAAATTTAGCTCACTCTCCTTCTTTCTCCCCTTCCCCAAAATAAAGGGTCTGGAAGAAGGGATCGAAGTCAACAAGTCGTATGTCAAATGTTTCTAAAAATAGGTGTTTTTGGAGACAAAGCGAAAGACTCGATTTAAAAATTTTATTCAAATGAGTGTTAAAATTAGGTGTGAAGTATTAATTACGTGTTTTTAATTAGTAAGTAAAATTAGGTATATTTAATTTTAGGGTGAGGATGATACTACCTGTCACCTCACCCTAAAAATTTAAAAAGGAAACTAAACATTGGATGATGAAATCAGCCACCGAATTTTCATTCACTTCAAAGGAAGATCGGACACCTGTTTACATACTGAAAGAAATTTGCCAACTCCCTATCTTCCTTTGAAGAGGATTCAGTGAGTGATTTTGCCAGTTCAGCGTGGCTTCGGTTTGGATTTAACCTTTTAAGGAGAGGAAAATAGATAGTTCCTACTTCTTTAATTCGTATTATTTTCCTGTTCCCTTACATTGGAATAGAGAAAACAGAATTATTCAGAACATCTTTGAACTGCTCAGCCCACTTTTCCATGATTAAATCCTCATCTTCGATTAGATTGTCATCTTTATCCTTCGATCACTTCCACATTTCTGTTTCCCTCACAAAATAACTCCTCACCTTGAAATTGCCTCATCTAAAAGAACTTCTCTCTCTGTTCTTTTCGTAACTTCGCATTCACACTACATGTCCATAGGAAAATAATCATCACCATAATAAAATCGTTCGTGAGAGTCAGGAATTATCAGACCTGATGAATGCGACGCGCGTCAGTAGTTGCAGCATCATATCATTACTGAACTGTGGAAAATGGCCAAAATGTGTCCGTGACGCAATGTATTACGGCTAAAGTAAGTGTGATATGTTGCCACAGAGAACTCATCACCATTATAAAAGATAAAGCGAGTTCTCCAAGGCTGATTATTCTGCTTACCGAATAATGGTCTACATTGGCTGGAATGCCCTAAGCCTTGGTAGCAACAGTGAAGCCAAGACAACAGTAGTATCTACGTTCATAAACGGAATCTTTGAGACAAAACGTCAGCTCGGGCAGATCGAAGCATCTGTCGATTGATCAATGAATATCTCTTGAATTTCCCGTCAAAGACTACGAGAATGTGTGAAATCCGTAGTACGGTGGCATAGGCCAGTCACATCAATGGACATTTCTGTATGAAGCTGCCCTGCGTGCATTCGTCCAATGTCATTCAAAGCGATCCACCATCGCCAGAGTCTGCTAGAGTGTCAAGAGAGATGGGATGAATGCCCGGATGGGATTAATGGCGTCGAGTGCAGTTATGTGGTTTTCCCCGAAGGCAGGGCAGGAGATAAGCCAGCGAAAGAGATCTGCATCCTGTATTTAGGAGCTCTATATCGCTCAACACATGAAATTCTATTATGAGGTGCTCTCAGATATAATAGTGGACATGTTTGCTGTTGATCGATGGCACGCTGACTAGATGCCAGTATAAGGGTAACATCATCCAGCCACTACTGATCCCATATTTCTGTCGTTCTTCCGAAGCACAACCCCAATGCCTGTCTCCACCCAACGGGCTTTACGAGCAATGGACGGACGTTCTGTCCACCTTAGAATTAGAGTTATGCATCACAAAGCCAGTACTGAAAATAAGCTACTCTACCACTTATTGGTTGCATGGCCTCATATCTGGCAACATTTGCATGGCTCATATCGACCTGTAAATGACTCAATGTGTGACAAGTGGTATCCATTCCCATGACGGTCACTCATTCTAATGTTGCCATTGTTTCATCAATTAATATCATGTGTGCTAGAATGTAAATATTATCGTTTATTTACGAGAATGTCAACTATTCTCAAACATGATATGACCATTGATTGGAATGTCTTTCTGTGAGACCATTACTGTGGAGAAAATTGTTCACTTAGGTTAATTCTTTAATGTTGAGCTGTCTAGTAGTATAATAATAAATAAATACCCCCTCAAGCAGCTGCTTGCCACAGAGGTCTGACAGTTTATATGCCAGAGTAGAAGGTCTGAGAGGATGGCAGGACCTCAGCAGAAAAACGACACATACATCCATGCCTTACCCGGGGCTCGAACCCAGGTCCCTTAGATCAGTAGCCAAGCGCGCTAACCATTCGGCCATGGGACTAACCATATCTTGCTATTTTCTGCCAAGCCATCAAATCTAACCTATACATTTGATTGCGCTGTTAGAAAGATGCACAGATTTGCAGAGTTTTCGATCTCTCCGAAACCTGAAAAACGTTTTGAGACGTTACTTTCACCTTCAACTAACATTTTAATTTCTGCACACTTCTGAAATATTTTTCCTTTTTCAGTCAAAATCAATACTTTGCATTAACATTTTCCCATTTTCATGTTTTCTTACAAATCGGGAAAAGAAAGAATACCGGAATAATAATGAAGTCTTCAGTTGAAAATTTCTATATACACGTCATCGACTCATTCAACGGACAAGAGGAGACTCAACAAAATCGGCATGTTCCCAATACAGATTGGCCATTACGTTCCGCTGAGATGTGGTTCTATTCGGAAAAATATTTTCTCTCTTTCAGTTTCAGGAGAGAAGCGGGAAAAATTAATATTACTTTCATGGGGATTTTTATCCCGAATTTCTGAAATCCGTTGTGGAAAATCTCAGGACAAAAAAATGAACGCCTTTGTGAAAGTGAAAAGGATCGTGTGTCTCCGTCTGAGTTTGCAAGAATACGGTGAAAGATCTTCAGTCGGTCTGTTCATTCCTTAATTAGCAGACCTGTTAGTTTCGAAATAAACTCATTTCCGATATCACAGTGATCACAGTATCACAGTGAATTTTTCACCTGACATTTTTCATGTCAGGTGAAAAATATTTCCACCTTCCTAAATTTTCTGCTTCTTCTTATCCTTGATAGTACATCTACACAATGATTATTAATATCGTATACGTCCGCTCGCTTATTCTTATTACTCTCATAGAACAACGCTTCGTTATTTTTTGTACCGAAGTGTAGTGATCTTTGATCTCTCATAAATCCCAAAACTGCTCTCTGAGAACAACAACATTTCGCCGCAGACACACTAACCTCTGACTCACGTAAAAATGAAAACTAGTGAATATAAAGGCATTTTTTCCATGCAGTAGGAAAGGAAGAAACCTGCACGTGGAAACGTATCTCGTGACCAATAAACAAGTCCTGAAGCATACAATGGATTGCGCAATACTTCTGTCACCGAAGAATTACCATCCGGGAGGGAAACGTTGCTTCCTTCCCCCCCACACCATCACCACCTGCGCTGTCCACATAGCAACACGAAAGCGTCGAAATTCCGACTAGCCTCGTGAAGAGAGTGCCTGCTTAGTGATAACGCGCTGCGAATGAAAGAATCATTCTTCCTTCCCCAAAGACAGAAAACTGTCATCTACAATTCTGACGCTTAAACAGGAAACTCTTGTTTCTATCGAAACGTCGTTTTTGAAATGTAAAGTGCAATGTAATCTGATATTATAAGCATAACATAAAGGTTCTCTTGTATATATATGCAGAACTCAACAGAAACTATTGAAATCATCTATCAAGAAGAAGTCCGCCATCCGCCAGGACCAGATGGAAAAAAAAATTAGTTTTCTTGAACACAAATAAATATGCTTAGAAACATATTTCTTTTTACACTCGTTACCAAAAAGAAATCCATCCACTTCTTTTAAGACTGCACGGGTGTATCTTTTGAAAACTCTTCTTACTATGTTACTAAAAAAATTCAGAATAAAGTTTTTTTGCAAATAATGCTTTTCTGTAACTAAAATGCAATTTTTTGGGAAATGCAAATTACATACTACATAAGTATGCTATTTTTTACACTCCATAGACAAAATGGAAAAACATAACAAGAAAATTAAAAATAACTAGTTTGCAGGTGTATTTGGTAGCAATAACTATCATATCATATAAACCGTGAAGTTAATGCAATTTTTAAAAAATGATTTTTTTAATTCGGTCAGGTTATTTAATTGCGTTTGTCCGCAATCACACTCCACTGCAGAGGTCTGGGTCCCAGTTCTGGGATTGCATGATTACACTGGGCAACAAATTTTCATAAAAGTCATTCCTCTGAGATAAAAGTGGCCATTTCTTAAAGATTTCAAGGTGCTGAACACAAATATCGCAACGAAAATACAAAATTGGCTACGATTTCTGAAAAATCCGCAATAGACCCTGACATTCCCTGGGAATTTAGTCGACACCAGACGAAACGCGTCCCACGCCTCTTTCTCGTGGGCAGGTTGTCGAGCATCTGGTCTCTGAACATCTCGCGGATTGAGGACCCACAAAAATTTCCTCTTTAATTTTCGCTTCGCTGAGTCGAGGTGATTTGTCAGCCAAGTACTTGAAAGCTGATGCAGTCCGGTCCATGGCTTTTACGAAGTTTTTCATCACACCGAGTTTGATGTGTATGGACGGTAACAGGATTTTGTGCGTTCTGTCAGTGCTGGGTATTCCACATTCTTCTCTCCGACCTTCAGAGATTTCCTCTGAGGTCAGTTTCGCTTCACGTAGTGCAACGCCTTTGCTCGGCTGTCCCATTCACATAAAAAACAGCAGTACTTTGTATATCCCAGCTGCAGACCCATCAACAGAGCCACTACCTTCAAGTCACAACAGAGTTGCCAGCCATACTTGCTGTATTGAAGACAGTTCAACAGCTGTTTTAGATTGTCATAGGTTTCTTTCATGTCGACAGCATGTCCGACCGGAATGGATGGAAGTGGATTTCCATTATGCAGCAACACTGCCTTGAGACTCAATTACGAGGAGTCTATGAATAGTCGCCATTCTTGAGGATCATGCTTGATTCCGAGGGCATTCATTGGGCCATCTACATCGGCATTCATCAGGCCATCATACATGCAGACACAAGGTCATCTTCCTTTCTGAAGTAAGGCAGAAACTGCTCATGACGAGTTCGAAACGAAGTCACTCGGACATTTTCCTTGAGAAGATTCCATTGTTTAAGTCTTGATCCAAGTAACTCTGCTTCGGCCTTGGACAGCTCCAGATCGCGAACTAGATCTTTAATTTCCTCTTCAGTGAGAATATGTGATGCAGATGACGCACCGTGGCAGATATATGGATCATCATTAGATACTGAAGGCTGCTAAGAACCCGACGTTGGTTCGCCTCCCTCCTCATCGTCTGAATCGATGGAAAATTCTTTTGGAAGTTCAATAACATGAAGACCTTCGCCGTGCGGAACTGGTCAGAGAGCAGAATTACATTCGGGTACGCTATTGTCCACTTCTTTTTTCTTGTGGTGCCTCCAGAAACTGGTGGAACCATACAGAAGTAGTAGTCATTTTCGTGATTGCTTGGCTCTCTCCAAACCATAGGAACAACAAATGGCATCGCCACTTTTTCGCCTTTCATCCACTTCGGAAGATTTCTTGCACACATACTGCAGAATACGTGTGGGGCCTAGGCCTTGTCCTTCTCCCCCATCTTGAATCCAAAGAAATCTCATACGCCTTTCACTGTTGGAGTGATAGCCCTTTTCTGGCTTGCAAATGTCACTTCCCCGCAAATGTAACAAAATGTATGTATCTTCACTATTAACACAGTTATGAAGCATCACTAGTGCTGGATTAAAACTACAAGGATCACTTGTACTTATGACTCAAGAGTAAATGGGAGTCACTCAAAAGACTTGCTCAGCCTACGAGACGTCGCTTACAACTAACGATTGCATCATCTTTTGTTCGCGCGTCATCATGCCGCGATGTCATGACTCAACTACATTTCATCAGACAATGATGCGATCCCTCCGGGGATTGTGTCTATGGCGGGCTGATGCAATACAACGCAATATGTTGCAACTGGAGTTTAAAATGCAGCGTTGCGAAATGGTAACCTGTGTACTCAATGCGGACTGAATCGTTTATACATGACAATCTTGGTCTCTCCTAAACAAGAGTCAATCGACAAATTTTAATGTTATTTTCGTATTCATCACCTCGAAGTTAGTAAGGATTGACTATTTTCATTTCAAAGCCTTTTTGTGTGTTGCCCAGTGTTATTCATTTGTGTGCTATTTAGCTCTAACTGAGAATCAGATAGTGATATCAGTCTTGGTGGGACATGTCCTTGTATGAGAAGGATTGTACAGACTATAACTAGTTTTTAGGACTTTTCTCTGACACGTTGCAAATCGATCAAATAAAATCGTTACAATTCAAAGAATCTGCAACATCAGTGATAACTTTTTATTTACACTTCGTTTGATGCACACTGCAGTAAATTTAAGATTGTTAAATGCTAATTTATATTTGTTTTTCCTGATATATACAAACGTTTTTCTTATCTTATTTTTAACGTTTTACATGACTTTTAAAGTTTGGGTTGTTTTACGAGGAGATGAGGGGACACAGGTATTTCTATTTCTTAACCCACTCTCAATCCTCCATTTTGCTTTAAAAGAGACCGTGACATTCCATTATTACCTTTTTTCAGTCAAACAAATAAATGTCATATATCAAAAAATCATTGAAAACTCATAATTAGCTTCAATGCACCAAAGTTACGATGTGGGAAAAGTTACTAGTCCACCAAATATCTTAAAGTTAATATCTGACCATTGCAAGTCTTAGGAAAGTAATCCGATGCCAAACATCTGGCCAGATGCATAAGGCCTACCTCACACACCCTGAGAAATATAAAATGACAATAGCAAGTAATAATTTAACTAAAAGACATAGCTATTTACACCGAACAGCCAAAATATTAGGATCAGCGCGTCTTTATGCAAATTGAAGCAACTGCAGGTGCGTGTGACGATGGCGCGTGTGAAGGTCATGAAACTGTATAAATAACACCTGATACTGAGCTCTGTTAATTAGTGTTATTCTTGTTCTTTAGATGGGAAAGGCAGCGGACATCAGTGAGTTTGATAAAGGCAAAATTATAATAGACAGACGACTGGGTCAGAGCATTTCCGAGACGGCAACGCTTGTGGGGTGCTCACGGTCAGCTGTGGTTAGTGTTGCATCCCCTCACTCTCTTATGGTCAGTGGATGTCGCACTTAGCTGGCCTTCAGTGTCAAGGGTAGGGGATGTTTAACATTCAAAATTTATAATGAGGTTCGAGGATTAATTAATCCAGTGTCAGTGTCTTAGAGTACTTATCCAGTCCATAATTCCTCCCTTCGCTATGCAACCCTTGAGAAGAATTAATGACCCACCGCTGTATTGTCACCTTTTATCGATGAATAATCAGAAGACACTTGTTGCAAACTTTACATGAGCTTTATTTACATTTTTCTCATCAGTGGTGCCTTTTTGTTGCTGGGATACGCCGTAGTAGGTTGTCTGTTATTTCTTAAGAAAATCTTCCGTTCTCTGTAGTCACACAGACCTTTGTTTCATATGGTCACACATATCTTCGTTACATATAGTCACACAAACCTCTGATGTATATATGATCACACATATCTTCGTTACATATGGTCACACAAACCTCTAATGTATATATGGTCACACAGACCTCTAGTTACTCATAGTCAAACAGACTATTCTTAGGGTCAAACCTTATCGGTCAAACCCTATCCTGAGACCTTCCTTCAGAATCTCAGACCTGATGAATCGGATTCAAAGAATTTAGATTCATCAGATATTTTTTTTCCGAGAAACGCACGACTCAACGAAAACGCCCACAATGGGCACACGAGCATCAAAACTGGACCTTGAATGATTGGAAGAAGGTCGTCTGGTCCAAATTATGCGTCATGCCACACTTCCTGGATTGTTCGAGAATGGTTCGCGGAACATGAGAAAGACTTCCAAGTATTGCCCTGGCCTCCAAATTCCCCAGACTTTAATCCAATCGAGCATTTCTTGGTTCGTGTAGGTACAGTATATCCTATCTGCAGTGACTCAACCACGTAACTAACAAGAGCTAAAGGATCTGCTGGCAAAATGTTGGCAGCAGATACCACAAGACACCTTTAGAAATGTTGTAGCTTCCATGCCTCGCCGAGTAAGAGTTTGGCGACACGTGGAGGACCAACATCATATTAGGCAGGTGATCATAATGTTTTGGCTCTTCGGTGTATTTACAGTCGTGCTTGGCATCATATAATTCCTTTAGGATCATGCCCTGCTTCCCGGGAAAACTGAGTGCTGCAATTACAATCATATGATGCACATATAAAATCATCTGGCAAAACTCGGAACAGATAAATCGAAAATAATTTTATGCAGAAATTGCGACCTTACAACAATAAGTGGAACACTCTAGTAGGGAGGCACGGCATGCGGGGACAAGCGTAAGACCACCCAAGTCTCTTCATCGAAATCGCTTGCAGAGATGACATCCTTAACTGCTAAACTCTCTGTCTCGAATCTTGCTCGTTGACTTCACAAAAACTCAAAAGGAGGTTATCCTGCTTACGACTGTCCACGCAATTCTTTCAGGAAAGGTTATGGTTAGAAAATCGGCTATTGCAGATCCGATCACTACTGCAACATCATTGTCCCAAAACCTCTTGACTGTCCTCGTCCGTTCGTGGGAACCATCGGGTAGCGATCCAGAGGATTTCCCTGTAGCATCCTGTGTCGCTGTGTCCGACTCCTAGACCTGGTACCTGGCCCATCGCTTTCTGCGTAGTTGTCAGCGGATTTTACATAGGTACAACTAAAGAGGCACGACAAAACAAAAGTTGTCAGCCTGTGCTTGCAAAAGCGTTGTCATAACTGTAACATAAAGGACGAGCCAGCATGACGGATAAATGGCATTTCTTCGTTCTGCGGCACTTCAAACAGAATTGTCTATTGAGAGAATTACATATTTCCATGGCTTTAGATTGTTCAGCAGATGGATTAAAGGCGACATAGAAATGAATCTATGAGGATGTAAAAAATCGTTGTAGAAGAGCTATCAAATTAATCTCTATAAAACCAAATCAATACTTACTATTGTACATTTAGAAAATTAGTCTTTCTTCTTACATGGCTCTAAAGGTTAGGAATTAAAGTAAAACATATTGCCAATAATGAAATCAATTGCGTCATTCATATTATCTACAAAGACGATGTTTATCATTTTTTTTGGAAGTTTTAATAAATCAGTTTTTTTTAATGGGTAAAAGCCGAAAATATCAGTCGAAAATATCATCATAGTCTGAAGTTATTTTGTCCATTTCTAAACTTAAAGTATATAAATCCACAGGTGTAGATGAAATTACTGCGGAAATGCCTAGAGTTGGGAATGTTTCTGTTACCACATGGATAACTGAAATTTTGAATATCTTTTATGATAAAAACATTTGTTACTAAAGATTTTAAAAGAAAAAGAAAATAAATATCCCCTCAAGCAGCTGCTTATCACAGAGGTCTGACAGAAGCCTGCCATTTTACGCGCCATAATAGGTCTGCAAGGATGGCGGAACCTCAGCAAAAAGACAACACAAATATTCATGACCTATCCAGGGCTCGAACCTGGGTCCCTTAATCAGTAGCCAAGCGCGCAAGCCACTCGGCCACGTAAGGTTACTAGAGTTATTATTATCCCTGTTTTTAAAAAAGTGTGATCACAGTTCTTGTGATAACTATAGGGGTATCAGCCTACTCTCTGTTCCAGGTAAAGTTTTTTGCGTGATTGCACTTAATAGAATTAAGAAACTGGTTGACAGTCAATTGCGTGATGAGCAGTGTGGATTCAAAAGTGGTAGGGGAATTGTAGATCACATTTAGGTGGATATGAGAATTGTTTAGAATTTCAGAAACCTTTGGTTGCTAGCTTTGTTGATTTCAAAAAGGCTTTCGACTCTGTTGATCGTCATAATTTGTGGTTGATTGTGATATCATATGGTATACCAGACAAGTTAGTTAACATAATGAAAGCTCTCTATAATAACACTGAGTCGTGTGTGAGAGTTGGTAAGGCTTGTAGCAATTGGTTTAGCATTACTTCTGGTGTTCGACAAGGGTGCATTTTGTTTCCTTTTCTCTTTAGTTTGGTTATTGATTATGTTATGCGAAATTCACTTCAAGGGAAAGATTTTGGCCTTAAATGGGCTGGAGATACGAAAATTTCTGATTTAGATTATGCTGATGATTTAGCCCTTTCGGCAAAATATGTTGATGAGATGAACTCTTTCATTTGAGCTGTTGATGAGAGTTGTAGAGTAGGTTTCGTTATAAACAGAGAGAAAACTAAGTAAAAAGTGATGGTAATTGGTCATGCAGGCTGTAATTCAGTTAATCTGAATAGTACCACTCTTGAGCAGGTGTCGTACTTTAATTATATGGGGAACTATGTAACTGGTGATGTGCGGCATGAGATTAACAATAGAGATTGCTGCCGGGACTTTTAAGAATCTATGAAGAGTGTGGAGAAATAGGCATATACACCTAAAGACTAAAATTAGACTATAATAGTTTGGTACTTTCTAGAGTTAGTTATGGTAGTGAAACTTGACGCTTTGTAAACAAGATAACAGGAAACTTGATGCTTTTGATTCTAGATGCTTGCGCAGTATCTTGGGCATTAGGTGGTTCAACTTTGTAACTAATGATGAGGTTAAGCAAAGGAGTCGGCAACCTCCTTTAAGCAGCATATTGTGCTGAGACTCCGCTGGTTTGGCCATGTTGCCCGTAGGGATAATTATAGATTGGCGAATAGGGTTATGAACAGTGTGCCTAGAGGTCTCAGAAGGAGGGGGAGACCTAGGATGCGGTGGGCAGACAATGTCAAAAAGGACCTTGTTAGAATTGGTCTACAGTGGTTAGATGCAGCAGATGTAACTCAGGACAAACGTGTTTGGGGAACTAAATAACACAATCTGGTTGGACCTATGTAGCCCATGGCTGCTTGAGAATGATAATGATGATTTATCTTTCTTTAAAATGGATTTGGATTGAGTGAATAATTTTATCATGGGCGTTATGTTTTGCTTTTTTGCTTCACATTTTAAAGGCCCATATGTAAATTGTTTGTTTTACTTCTTTTATTTAATATTTTTGTTATATCTGATTATAATTTTGAAGATAATCCCTAAGAATTTAAATTTCATTTTCTGTATTATCATGATAGTTATATTTTCAGAAATGCAGAGAACCTATATTTTTAAATAACATTTCATGCATTTTGAAATGTTCGAGTGTTCTCGAAAGAACCTCCGTTAAGACGTCCTACGAAGAAACGGACAATATGCAGTTGCAAGAAAATTTAGTTCAAAACTTCTCCAACGAAGAGGGACGATTTCATTTCCAGCAAATGTGAGATTTCTAACAGAAAACCGAAAACGAAATTATTTTTTTTCTTTGCTGGGTTTCTTGTAAGTTGAGTTAATTGTTGGCAGTTCCCTTGACATTGTTGAATCGATCGACTTCGACCCTAATTAAATCGGCTTCTTCACCTACGAAAGAAGCGTTTCTTTTTCCTGTTCACTTGATCGAACTATCAATTTAGCATTGAACTGAAGAAGTGGTGGGGCTGGATGAAAGGATGTGAAAAATTGCGCGAATAGAAAGGAAGAACAATAATATGAAAAGTTTACTCACACCTGATGAATCGGATTCAAAGAATTTAGATGTATTGGCGATGAAAAGCAGAGAAGTGTGGAGGTTCATAGTGGAAGAGGTGAAGAGTGCGGCGTTACTCCAATGATGCACCCCCCCCCCACCTTCAAGATTCCTTCAAGATTTCTCTTAATGGGCCTACCACTGCAAAGGATCTGCAGATGCCGCCGGTTTTCTCTACTCTTTAACAATTCAAGGGTTCAACATCTACAGTTCATTTCAGTGCAAGAAATGTATTCCTTTCTCAGAAAATGAATCTAAATGAAAACACTTCATAAAAATGTGGAGGATCTGTTACAAAACAGGTTCAAGAATAAACCTCCTCAATATTTGTTTCTCGTTACCGATACAAATTCCAGCCCTGCCCTCGGCCAATAGGGGACACCGATGGGTTGGAAAGGCAGCCGTCCGTCGGATGGGACGTTAAGCAATGACTCCTTCTTCTCTGAGCCCTCGGAGTCTTTCTGACCTGACCATTTAGCCCATGCTGTGCAAAAATGTGCCTCTGAGACGTAAAACAGACCAACACAGTAAAAATTTACAAACTGATATAAAAACAGGTCTTGATCTTTGCATTGCATTTAACCATTTTAGATCATATTTTTTACGAAAATATTGTTTGATTGTCAGATTGGTGCGAACGAGATGAAACGACAAATATTGGAAAGGAAGGGAAGAGAAAGGAAAAAAAGAGAATCGAGTGAAGCAAACAGAGTCGTCAGCTGCTGAATGTGAGAAAGGATTGGCAGAAGAGGAGACTGCCTTTCAAAGACGTCTGCAATCGAAAATAAAATCGAATATGTGTTCATCGTATTTCCATCGGCGCGTGTGTCCATCTTGAACTTTCTCTCTGCAGACAACTGTAGCTGCAAATCTAGTCACGTGCTGCCATCATCCACTTCCCTTCTCCATTCGAATGCACGGAAGGGCATTTGCAGCGCCACCTGGTGCACGAGCTTCTTTGCAAAACGCATCGAAACGATAAGCAGTGTTCGCTGCGGACACAGATCCCAGACGATCATGCACGCTGAGGAAAAAAAACCACTGCGAATAAGAAAATTACAAATGAGCAAAAATTTCAAACTTGCATCGAAATGTCTACAAGTGTACATTTTATACACACAAGGCATTCGTCGAGTGCATTTAGATTTTTCACAAATTTTTCTTGCTTGTCTACTGAATTGGAAAGTTATATTGATGTGGGATAAAATAAATGAAACATATGGTATAAGGAAAATAAAAAAATATTCTTCCAACTTATATTGCTGCTAACACGTGTAATGTAACTATGAAACATAATCAGGAGATGATTTCTAACGAATTTATTGCCATATCATTCATACCTGTACGAAAAGCCTCGCACTCTGTTGAGTTTACATACAAAACAGGGCTAAATGACGCTATCAATCATATTGCACATATTGTTAACTCCACATTATTCCATATATTGTACATACTGTCAATTATTATTGTCATTTCATTTATTTCACAATTCGAAAATTAGGTACTGGAAAATCAAGTAGCTGTGACAATATTTTCTGCTTCTATAATTAAGCAGATTTGTCAGGAAGTAAGGATTAGAGTTTTATAAAAAAAAAAACGTTACAAAAAATGTTCTTCGAAACATTTTAGACAAAACTTTATAGTAAATAAAAAACCCACAAGTAACTGCTTGCCACAGAGGTCTGACAGTTTATACGGCATAGTAGAAGGTCTGTGAGAATGGCAGGACCTCAGCAGAAAAACAACACGAACATTTATGCCATATCCGGGGCTCGAACCCAAGTAGCTTTGATCACTGAGCCAGGCGTGCTAACCACTCGGCCACCGTTTCAGAATATTTTAAAGTACAGAGTGAAACATCATTTCTTTTACACTGGTATATTAGAGACTAGAAGAACTGCCCGCTGATGCCCCAGGTCGTTATTGACGTCAGCGCTCTCTCTCATAGCCCTGTCTTCGTGTCCGCAAATTGTCGAAAGTTTTCTGCGTTTCGACATCTTTTGGTCCCTTGTAATTCCCGAGATTACTTGATCGAATGGTCCAGATTTCATATGCGGATACCCCCTTTGGAATCCCGTGGTGGGTGAAAAAATCAAGTTCCTAGATAATGGGAAACCTAAATATAATATGATCTTTGGGAATGTGAGAATCTAGCAACGGTTGGTGGCTTTCTCGATTAGAATCTGAGAATGAAAAGTTAAGGATGGAGAAGAATAGAAAAACGTTTCATCGAAAATAGCGATTTCTGAACCATCTATTCAACCTATCGGGTTTATATTTTGAATCATCTGAGAAATTCCATGTTCCTTGACTCTTTATGTGAAGAAACTGTCAGAGATGCAAAGAAGCTCCTTAAAGATTTGAGGATTGATACATTTTCAGACGTAGACGATGCTTTTCATTGGCTTTCGTGGTTAAGTGTAATAAGCCACAATTGGACTAGACACTCCTTGAGGGATACGTGCCGCTCCATTCTTGGGGGAATCTGGCAACAAGAATCGTTGTCAGAAGAGAAATTCACGAATTCCTGAATAATTTATGTTTTAGAAATTTTTAAAGATATAATATGATTTTAATTACTTGTAATTGCATAGTTTTGTTTTATTTAATTCTCCGCAAAAGTTCTAGCATGATTGTTTAACTTTCAATTAATACTTTATATAATTTAGTGTTGGTGAAACTAAGCCTACTTCTTCACTAATTTCATGGCTTATCGTGCTGTTCACGGAACAAAGCTGACACCAAGTTATGGTCGCTGTTGGCAAGATTTTTGTTTTGTGTTGTTCCTACTTTCCCTGAGGATTGATTCCCTTTCTTGAACTATTGTGGATTGCGGATTTAGGTTCTCGGAGCAATGAGTAAGGCAAAGACTAGAAAAATCTGAATTAAAGAAAAACACCAAGAATTCCTGTTAATTCTACGGATAAAGGACAATTCGGTAAATTAGTCAAGCATATTACTAAAATGAAATTGTCGCATATACAAAGATCTTAAATAATAAAAGTAATAGTAGTAATAATAGTAATAATAGTCTTGCAATAGTAAGATCAATAATAAACATATGATTAAGAGGATTAACGTGCGAAGAAATTATTTCATTCAAAACTATTAAGTCATTTTTATTTATAAAGTTATTTAGATGAATGCCTGCATAGTTAATTTCGTAAAACTTATGCAAAACCACTTTGTGATGGGAGTTAAAATCGCCTAGCATTATGATAGGAGGTGACAATTTATTTTGGATAAGGTGATAAATTATGCCATTTTTCTATTATTATATTATCTATTAATTATTTAATTTATAAATTATTATTAATTTATAAATTATGCCATTTTTTCTATTAAACACGGATTATAGAAATTTTCAAGAGTTAAGAATTAGAATTAAAAATCTGAATAACTAAAATATCGAAATTTGGATGTGAAAATTTTAAGTTTAAAATTTTATGTTTTATGTGTTTTTAATTAATATTGCAACACCCTTGAATTTTTCCTTTGATTGGTAAGTATATGTAAGATAAGTAGGATATTATTTTATTGACAGAAAGATGTCCTGGAAAATATACTGCTCACAAAAATTAGGGGATATTTCAAAATGAATATGAAGCGATGAAATATCCCCTAATTTTTGTGAGCAGTATACATATATCTGATGTTGTTAAAAAAAATTAACTACATTATACCTAAAATTTATTATATCCGGAAATTCGTAAATTTATCTTTATTAAAAATTATTTACTTTTCTTGGATTAAATCATATTTGCTCTATGGCATGCTTGTCTAAAGTGCGGCCCACGGGTCGCATGCGGCCCAAAAGCCTTTAAAAAGCGGCCCAAACGCAAATTATGAAAATATTTAAATTTACACATTTTTATTAAAAAAATAAATGTTTGCAATATTTTTCATATATAATCGATTCGTTGACATTTATTTTGAAATAAAAATTTAAATAAAAACATCTTAGTATGCCATGAGAATTTACGTTTCGAATTATGTGTGTATCCACTCGACGGCGAATTTTTTGAAGAATTACAATATTTGTATGCAGTATATTGCATTGTATTTTGATTTCCTAATCCTTTTGGCCAAGGGAGCCCTTCACAGATAAAGGGGCCATCGAACGTTCTCGAAAGTTCGCCAAATCGATCCGACCCGTTGGCTTTCCTCTCGCTGAATTTTCAGCGAGTTTTTGATATCCCACTAGTTTTATATTGCCCTTTTTTATTTTATAATAGAAAACATAAGAAAATAAATGAAGTTTTATTATTCATATTCATTAACTATATTTTATATTTTATGTGCGGCCCAAAACACTTCATCTTCACTTAGTGTGGCTCAGGGAAGTCAAATATTCACTCAATGTGGCCCAGGGAAGTTAAAAGTTTGGACACGCCTGCTCTATGGTTTATTATCGTGGGGTGGAGTCTATATGACAACAATCAAACCGTTACACTATGTGCAGAACCACATAATTAGATGCATGATGAAACTAAGAAAATTTGAAAGCGTTGCAAATGAATACAATGAATTAGGTATTTTACAAATAAGGAAATTATATATATTTCAGGTACTGAAATACATAAGGATGAATTTTAATGTTCAAACTTTACGGACGTTTGAAAAGAATACTCGACTGTCAAAAAACCTTTTCTTACTTGATTTAAAAGCGAACAAAACTATTGTTGAAAAACATTATGTTTATTTGGCGCCAAAGTTTTTTAACTGCTTACCAGAGTACATTAAAGGAATAAGGAATGATAACTTTTTCTATAAGGAATTAAGAAAATGGATTTTGAATGTGGTAAATATTGAGACTATGCTTTAGAAATGAAAGAGATTTAAATGTAATATAATTTCATTTGATGCTGAGTTGCCCTTAAGGTGCTCAACTGAACCACTTACTAACGCAAAATTCAACATAGATTTTTATATTTTTTTTTGTTTTCTACCCAGTAAAGTTTTTTCTTTATTTATTTCATTTATTCTTAATGATAATTTTCAAACTTATAAATTGGTTAAATATTTACTTAGATTTTTTGATCAAGCTAGCAAAATGTGAGGAAATGTGAAACTGAAGCATGTTGCCTTTTCATTTTTATTATAACATAATTGTTAAATTTCTTCCACAAGCGAGTTTTTACTCTCGTGGAAGACTGAACATTTTTTCTCAGACTTTTACTGAAAAATGTAGGTAAAATTATAAAACACTAGTGGAATATAATATTAAGATTTTCCTTATATATCGTATGAATGAATATATGATTTTTATTAGACAAACCATGTATAAAGAAGAATATATATTAGAAAATGTGATACTTTAAAATTGTGTATCTAAGATATACAACATTATATATATTTCATTGTAATTTCAGTTCTAAGGTAAAAACATGTAAATGTAATGTACTGCATATTCTGAGAATAAATTATTTATCTAATTATCTATCTTCCTGGTGTTGCACTTTTAATGGCCAGCAGTGTATAAAAATGTTAAAGACACAGAGATATACTTTTCAAATTAGACATTAAAAGATATTCAGATAATCTTACTCTAGGCCATGACAATAAAATCTTTTAGAGCACAGCATTATATTTATTTGGCAATAAAATTCAGATATTATCTGTTGAGATAAAGAATGATTCTAATTTTATGATATTCGGGATAAAACTTAGGAATTAAGTTCAAAAACATTTTAACATCGAAATTTTATTCTTAATTCTAGAAATGAATGAAACATCAAATGTATATAATTATTACTGTTGCCCATGAGGGGAGGGAGTTGCATCGGTCAGTAGAGAGCAGGGATCGAGTTCTAACTGCATCTGGGTTTGGATTGATCTCTGCTAACCCATCTGTTGCCCTCGGGGAGAAAGAGGAAACTGTTCGGTTTGTAAAGGCCGTCATCCGTTGAATGAGAATCTGTGTACCCATGTGCAGGAGAGCCAAACGCTATGAGCATTAAATAACTCGCTGGATGCCCTTGACTCTAGGCTTCCATCTGTCTCCTAATAGTGTGTGAAAAAATGTGCCGCTCGCACTAATTGTTGTATAATGTAAATATTTTATTTTTGCAGCCATAGACGACTTATTTACTTTAATGGGTGTTGACAACTTTTTTGGACCTCAAAGCATTTAGGCAAGTTTGAGACGACCGGATTTTCGGAGGAGGGGATCATGACTCCTTGGTCCCCTCCCCTGGGTTCGTTCCTGTCTTTATATATTTAATTGGTCACAGAGACCTTGATGTATATAATCACATAGACCAATGGTTCTCAACCTTTCATGCTTCACGTACCCCCTGGAAATGTGTATGTAACTGGTGTACCCCTTGTATAAACAGATAAAACTATAGTTATAGTATAACAATGGGAATAAAATAAAACATATTTTTATATACACATTAAATTTTGTATTCATAAATTACCTATATCGATAAATACAAAAAATGACATTTTTGCACAGCAATGTTGCCAACTTAGCGACTTTTGAGCTCTCACGGCGTACCCCAAAACATTTTACCGCGTACCCCACGTTGAGAACCCAAAACATGGACTATTGATTCACGTTGAAATGCTTCCAAGCCCTTCTTTGAGATCTTCCTTTGATATCAATTCGATCACCGAAAAAGGCACAACTCAACTGCTTGACATTCTGTGCGAATCTTTCCGTGACATCGCCGAACCCTTTTCTCCTCGGCCACTAGTTACCCTGCGGACATCCGTCGGCAGAATGACAGAGTCAGCCACATAGTGCCATAAAACTTCATCTAGCTGTAAAGGGGAAGGCGGGTAGGGATTCCTCGTCACTTTCGCATCCAAGCTCCAGCATCTTCCCTGTCTATATTCACAGAATCTTCTCCTAAGTTTCACACATTTCTGATATGGATTCTGCACCAGGTGCAGTGTCATAAAACTCGTGTTCGCAGCAAACAGAATTGGCTACAATAGATAACATTGTGAACAGAAGTTAAAAAGCGACAACATGACACAAATATCAGTTACATATACTACAAATAATAGGAAATAGCAAGAATAAAAATTAATGCATCACTGTACATTATTTCTGGTTACTTCAATAATTAACTTAATAAAATCCATTGATTCTTTCTGCAAGCGATTCCACAGCTATTAAGAATTTATTTAAGAATTTTTATACCCTACGTTGGAATTATTTGCAATTTTTTTTCTTAAATATTTTTCTATTTTTCATCAAATTACCCCGAAACTTAGCCGTAGAAATGCTGCTATATTTTCATTGCGCAACTACTTAATGTTCTCCCTAAATCATGCAAGCTTCAGTTGACCAATTTCAAACTGATTCCAAAAGTTACACAATCTTTAATCTTGTCTTTTTTTCTTGTTCTTATTTTGACGCATTAAATCCATTTTTCTCTGGCAGTTGGACTAGGAAGACCCTAATCCAAAATCTGCTGAATCTCATCCTTTACCGTACAGTCATACTCCGTGTTAAGGTTACCCACAACAAAATCGATTCGCTGTAATGTCGGTAAAACGTTATAATCCAACCCCACTGTAACATCGATCGGTAGCGACTAAATTCGGACATTGTCGGCCGGCGATGATGCGAACTGGTGCGAAACAAGTTGCATGTAAAAGTAACTTGTCCAGCAGCAAGAATGTTTACTACATGTGTGCATAAACAAGAATGTTCTTCATTGATATTTCAGCACTGCCAATTGTACGTGCATAAACATGGGCTTTAATTATATATATACCTACACATAATCCTCCAATGTCTGTCCGTCTCTCTGTGTGTCACACTCCATATACATAAAGCTAGAGATTCTAATTCCAAGAAGCCCATTTAAATCCCCCAAAAGAGCCCTTAAAAATCACCCTAAAACTGATGGATCTCATCACATTAATTCAGTGCCCATCCAGATGAGCAAAAGTTGAAGTTATTGAAGAAAGTTATTGTTTAGTTTCAAAAAGTTTTAATGCATGCTACATTTCAGAATTTCTTAGTTGTATGTTTTAAATGTGCTATATATTTTTAAATGTTTGTATTTGCTATTTATATTCATAATAATTATATTATATTAGGCGCCATACATTTCTATAATATATTTCTCTTAATTTAAATTTTAATATTATCTTTAAGAGTAAATTAAAATGAATAATTAAAATCATACTTCGCTTGAATGTTTTTTTCCAAGGTATTTTGCCGGTTTTCCATTCATTATGTATGCAATGAAGGATATTGACGCTTTTCCCCGATCGCAGCAGCTTGCCTGTTGGGGCATGATGAGGGCCATATCCAAGGCTTCTCTGTGTTTGTCAATCAACGAAGTATATTTATTCCATCTAAGCAACCAAGTCCTTATTTATTGACTGAAAACCTTAATCACTACTTTCTCTGAGAGTTTAATACGCGAATGATAGGGTCCAGCTTTCTTTCCAAATTCAAATATTAATGAAATATTGTTTTCAAACTATTAAATCATCTTTTCTTCGCTGTGTACATACCTGCATGATAATACGTAAGCATCTTGCTGTTCGTATTATTTGATTTCAGAAACTATAAAATATCTTTCTGATATCAGTAATTACGAGATTTATAAATTTCATCATCGAATACGAAACTACGGCAGCTTCATGGCAAAATGTTTCTCTTCCGTCCAACGATTTCGTTACAACTCATATGGAACTATAAGAGGCACCGACGTAAGTCATATTACTCGTAAGTTATATTACTTCAGCATTATAAAATATAGATAGTTATTTATTCCCCAATATTTGGATGCGTTTTTTATACTTATTTTGTCGCCTATAAATACTCCTTTTCTGATAATATTTCCGACAATATTAAGATTACTTACCCTAATATTTTGTAATCTTACCTCAGTCATTACTTCTATTTAATATCACCTAGGTCAGTGGTTCTCAACCTTTTGTGCTTCACGTACCCCCTGGAAATGTGTTGGTAACTGGCGTACCTCTTGTATAGATAGATAAAACTAGTTATAGTATAACAATGGGAATAAAATATATATACACATACATTAAATTTTGTATTCTTAAATGACATATATCGATAACTACAAAAAATGACATTTTTGCACAGCAGTATTGCCAACTTGGCGATTTTGTTACTAGATCTAGCGACTTTTGAGCTCTCACGGCGTACCCCAAAAAATTTTACCGCGTACCCCACGTTGAGAACTCCTGACCTAGGTTGACTGCATTGAAGAATTTGAAATACGAATTAGTAGATTATTACGAATTATTAGACTATATGCAAATCGATAATTAACGTATTTCAATTAATGTATTCTAAAGATATTATTTGAATTTCATTTGTTTCCAATAAACACTTCATGTCCACTGTATACTTTAGTAGTCGTGTAATTCCTCAAACGCTAATATGGCCGTTTTCTGAACAACGGTTGAGAACATAAACAAATGAATTACCGCTGAAACTTTAAAATCTGATTAAATTTCTCTGATTACAACAGAGGTTTGTAGAAAACACATCCTCTTAAAGTAATTCAGTTGTTATTTCCAATGTAAAAGTAAATTTACAGCTGAACTATAATGATCTTTCCATTTTACATCGTGTATCAGTTGATCCTCCATATAAGTTTTTTTTATATTTGAGCAATTCTTTAGAGCAGTTTATCGGTGTTTTCAAGGGGTTATGGCAAGAATTATGATAAATAGGTGTATTTCAAAGAGGTGAAAGTGGATGAAGTGCTTGCATCGAATTATGATAATTTTTATAACGGACTCTATGGGAATAGACTTATCAACCTAATGCGAAGTCGGTTGATGTGCATGTTGCTGGGAAGTGAGTTGGTAAAGGCGCAAGGCTACAATTCTCCCAAGAATGCGTAGTGATACAGGGATACAGGTAGGCATTGCTTAAGGGCATTCTGTACAGCGCCCGTAACATGAAAAAACCCGAGCTGCTGTATTTTTAATAGGGAAAATTTAGTTCATTAAAATTTATTCTTTTAACTTTTCAAAGTAGTTTTCGAATGTTCTTATAATTTTGTTGTCTAATTAAGTGTATTCAGAATCTATATAAAAATCATAAATTAATTCCGTTTCATTATATAAAGTTTCATTTTGTGTTGTGTGTGTGTGTTCATTATGTTACGAGAGATGAACGTGTTGCAGTGAGTTTATGAAAAACGTGACATGAACGCTCGCCTACGCTTCTGCGTGAGATTTATGTAACAAACGAATTGGAACATAGGACCGATGTGAAATATAAGAATGATAGAATTGTAATGTTGGAGTTGTGGATATGTGAAAGAGGACGCAGTTAGTCACAATATATACGCGATAAGTGTTTGAAAAGGAGAAATTTTTTTTATGGTGAGTGCGCGAGATGTTGATTAGTTTTTTAGTGTTAAATCTAACGAGTTACACAGATAATTAGAATAATTTGTACCTGAAGTGACGGATAAAAAGAAGGACATTGACTATAAAAATTAAGAGGTAAACGTTGATCAATTGAGTAGACAGAGCTAGTTTTAACTGTTCTGTAGGAAAAGATTTTCACTTTATATACGATACTATTTAGTTTATTTACAAGTAATTTCATCCATGCTTTTGTAATAAATTGCATTGTTTTGTAATTCGTATTGTAAAATATACTTATACCCACTCTCAGTGCTCATCCATTTTAAATTTATAACAATATTATATGCTTCATGGCTACGTTCTTTATTTTTGGTAAATATACTTCTCATTGTGTAACTTTATTCGTTCATAAATCTCTATTCAATGAGGGAATGAGGAGGAGGCGATATGATGCAGAATTTTCGTTTCTGAAGCAAGCTAACCAGTTCCGACACTGATTATGTAAATTTACGTTGGTTATCTGTAGCGACTTACAAGAGCAACAGTTGCAAAAGTTTATTGCACAAAATTTATAAGATTTGTTCATTGAATTATTCAGTCTCGGTGCTTTACTGCGGAATGAAAGGGGCTTGCCCGAAAATTTACATTATTTGAACCAGTTGTCTCTAATTAGGTTATTTAGTACCAGTGGGTTTGCTTTTAAGTGTGGGAGTTGCGATATCAGAATAATCGAATCAGAGACAGGACAAATTTCTGAAAATTTCTTTCGTAAAACATCTTATATATAAAGTATGAACCTTACGAAGCCCATCGGTGTGCCCTTTCTTAGAAAGGTCAGAGTGTGAATTAGCGAAGAGAGTTTCAGGGCAGAAAAATTTGGGACTCGAACCAGAGTGCACCAGATTATGAGTCCGTGGCATTACCAACAATCCTGTCTCCCTCCGTTCGTACAAGTTATTTTCACTCTGTGGTACTGGTACAGCGGTACCGCCACCTGGTACAATTGTAGTAAATTGTAGGCAAGACCCGATGCTCCGCTATACAAGACAGCACTACATCTTGTGGGAAATGCCATGTACCGCCATCTACTTTCCAGAAAAGCCTTCAATGAGTATCATTTTACTGTGGGACATCAGAGAGAGGACCATTTCATTGTGAACTTCACCATTGCTGATAGATCAGTATAAGTCTGGGTTTTTAATCATTGAGGTGCGTGGGAAGTCTTTTAGAATTTTGAGCGCATGTCTAAATGGAAGTGCCAAACAGTAATAATAGTCTAAATAGAATGTCAAACAGTTATGAAATTTTGAAATTTGAAAGCTAAACAGAAGTATACAACTCTACACTTAGGTTAAGCCGGTATAGGAAATAGAAGGTGACAGGATAGAAAATGATAGGAAGAAGTACACTGGTAACAGGAGACTAAGGTCCTGTGCAGAGGAGACCACACAGGACCTTGTCTGCTAAGGGAGAGGAGAAGGCCAAAGGGCACCCTTGGTCCTTGGGGGGGGGGGGGACAGAAACTAAATTCGGAGGAGTGATGGTGGTCGGGGCTCTCACCCCCAACCCCCACCACTCACCAAGGCAGTGGAGCAGGCCGGTCGAAAGCAGAGCATTATGGACCCAGGCTTCCCTAAGTCCCCACTGAAGCACGTGACACGGCTAATAGTAGACAAGATCAGAATGAGGTAAAGAAGGGTTGGTTTTGGTATAACTAAAATTTGTCAGCATAACGAAATCGAGCGGTGACATAAATACTGTATATTCCTTACACTGAGATTGTAGCTTATTTACATGTTACAATTCAATCATTATGAAAGAAATTTATTGTGTATTAGAATTGCTTCATAAAATAGTCGGTAACTCTTTTTAACTGTCTGCTTCAATAAGAATCTCTCTGTAAATTCTTAAATGATGTTGGAATTCTGCAACACATCGTCCGGAAAATGTTTCTGTGTCATTGCGAAACGAAGAAGACTTTGCGCCATATTGGCTGTTAATAATGAAAGTGAACTAATTAACTAACTTAACTAAAACAATAATTATAAGGAATAAATATAACAATAACTTAAATTTAACGAATGATAAGAAAACTTGAATTGGAACAGTTTTGAAAGAACTTCTTTCTTGCAATAATAAGTGCGTAGATCTGCAAGTCAGAAAATCCCCTTTTTATGCGAGGAGTACGTGGCAACGTAGCTTTGCATCATTGTGCGGGGAAGTGTAGAGAGCGTCTATGCTGAGGGCAGTTAGATCTATCGAAATGGCTTCTAGGTGATGTACAATAGCAGGTGATTCGTAGCGCTGTATTTGGCAATATATTTCACAGTGTTGTAGACGTTAAAAACGAAAATACGTAAAGGCGCAAAAATCATACGTTGTACAGTTTAAGGATTTTTTTTTTTTTTCAAAGTTATACTGATCATATTTTTTTGTATCGGGATTAATTTTTATTTCGCTATAACCTGATATTTTCGTTATACTGGGGGCAGGGGTGGCTCAGTCGGTAGCGCGCCAGGCTCGTAATCTGTAGTTCCCAGGTTCGAGTCCCAGCTGGGTCAGCGTTGAGATTTATCTCCGCAAAATTCCCCGCCCTGCCCACGATCAGTAGGGGACACCGATGGGCATGGAAAGGACGCCGTACGTCGGATGGGACGTTAAGCCGTGGCCCATGTGCGGGAGAGCCATACCCTGTGCACGTTAAAGAACACGCTGGATGGCTTTGACGGGAGGCTACCATCTGTCTCCCAACAGCTGTTACAGTGGGTCCCCTCCCCCAACCTTCTCTGAGCCTTCGCGGTCCATGTGACCTGGCCATTTAGCCCATGGTGTGCAAAAAAGTGCCGCTCAGAGGTAAAACAACAACAATAACATTCGTTATACTGGTAATCGTTGAAATGAAACATTTTTACATAAAGATATATGCGGGGGGGGGGGGGGGGCTCTTAATCTGCAGTTCCCAGTCTCGCCTGGGCCAGCGTTGATTCCTTCTCTCCGTAACAGCTTTACCCTCGGTCAGTAGGGGATACCCGTGGGCTTGTAAAGACAGCAGTCTCTCAGATGGGACATTAAGCCGTTCCCAGTGTGAGGGAGAGCAATACCACGTGCACGTTAAAGAACACGCTGGGATGGCCTTGATGGGAGACTACCATCTATCGCCTAACAACTGTCCAGTGGTCCCCTCTCCCAAAACTTCTCAGGGTCCTCGTAAACCATCCATTTAGCCCATTGTGTGCAAAAAAAAGTGCCGCTCAGAGATAAAACAACCCATAACTATATATAATAAATTGGCTGCATCGGAAAAAAATTGTTATACATTTCATTTTCACCTTTTTATCTGCCACCCAAGAACCACTCTCCCCTTATAATACACTGCTCAAAATGGAAATCGCAATACCAAGAAGGAATGTAAGTAGAGATATGTAAATTACATTAGGCAATGGCCATTGGAGATATGCAAATGATCAAAGTTCAGCAGCAAATGTACACGTGACACCCAGCCAATAATATAATATATACCGGGCTCCAACGAGCTCGTATCATACGATGATCGACATTGTGGCTGGAGTGCACGCTGCTAAAATGTTCGTAACATGCCTTGGAGAAGCCGGCGGGACCCTTATCAGCACCTGACGCCGTCCGAGAGAAAACAAATCGTCGGTATGTGAGAGCTCGGATTGAGATTTCGAGCGATCACTGCACGCATGGGATGCAATGTGAGCACAGTGCGTCTCACACAACATCAAGGAACACCAAAGGACAGGTAAGGGCCAGCATGTCACACCACAGGTCGTGAAGATCGTATGCTTCGTAGGTGGGCTGTTTGCTACTCTTTCACCACAGCGACTGTGCTGCAGAGTGATATTCGGACCACCACATGTACAGTAGTCTGCACACAAAGCATTATACAGCGTTTGCATGATGCAGGAATGAGGGCGAGAAATCCAGTCCAGCATCTGCCATTGCAGCGACATCACCTGTTACGCCGTCTCCACTGGTGTTGAACGTTAGACAACGGAGGAGAGTGTTGTTCACAGACGAGTCCTGTATCTGTTTCGGCATGCCAGACGTCCGTTTGTCCATGTGGCGTCGATGGCATCAACATGAGGAAGCCTATCTCATTAGCCACCATACCGCTTCCACTATGGTACAATGGTGTGGAGTGGTATCACTTATGGTGGAAGGACAACTCTACTTCATGTGTGTGGCACGCTAAAAGCGAGAAGTTACATCCATGACATCGTTAATCCTGTTGCATGACCTGCTCTTCCTTACCACCATGCCTGGACTGACTCTGTAGCAAGACAACACTGCCTCACACACTGCACGTGCAACGATAGACAGTCTCCAAGGTGTAGACATTCTCCCATGGCTGCCATACTCCCCGTACTTGCCGCCCATTCGGTATGTATGGGACCCTGTGCTGGTGAAGGTGGGCCCTTGTGGGTCACCACCTTCAACAGCTCCCTCCGGCGGCAAACCTGGTACAATTGAGTGTCCAAGGATGCTTTTTGAAATGCCATACCTCAAGATACCATTAACCATCTTATTGATAGAATGCCGAGACGTATTTAGGCTTGCATAACCGCCCAAAGTAGGCCTACTATATCCTGATGAATCTGCATTAAACGCATGTACCTTGCGTTCACACGTTCCGTTTTTTGCTCATTTGCACATCTACTCTCATAACTTCCGTCCTGTAAGTTTCGGGAGTATAGATCACTTCCTTCGCGGTGTTGCGATTTCCACTTTGAGCAGTGTATTAACCTGCCTGTTTCTGATAACGTTGTGTTTCCTTGGAACCAATTAACGGCGTTTAAGTGGTGTATGACTGCATATGCTTTGAGAAAGTTTAGAACAGTTTTATTTTATTTGCTACTCTTATTCGTGTCATAAGTACTTATCGATGTTAGTCAAGCTGGTATTTGCACTTAAAATCCTATCCAGAGTATCGTTAATAAGTTTCTGAAATGTATTCATTTAACGAGCAATCTATGATCACATCCTGGAAATTTTGCACAAAGCACCTGTGAATAGAGCTGTGAATAGCCGAAATGTAAAGTTCCTGTAACCATAAAAGCATGTTTATTCAAGGCAAAATTAAATTGCTTAGTTGTCAAAGCATTAGCTGGGGCTAAAAAATGACCAAAACTACAATCTTAACCTTCGTTTTCAGGTAATTCGATCCATAAAGGTTCTACGTCTTGACCCATCGTTGAAATAGCCTATCATTTTTTACTAATCCATTTTCCTTAGATTAATGATGCGATTCTTTCCAAATTGTTTATGTTCCGGAATATTAAGAAAAGTCTGAGCAATACACGGCAGTTCCAAGTTGCAGTAATATTTACGAAATCTAAACTTTAATGTAGCTTCAGTTAGGAAGCATTCCACTAACTTTCGCATGGGGAGAAAATTTTGAAAGTAACGACTAGCAAAGTTAAAAAAAAAAATACCAAAACGCGAAAGTAGAATAGAACGTAGGTTGCGTGAATTTTAACAGAATGATGAAACATTATCGAGAAATAAAAAGAATATTAAAACAATTTTAAAAACTATATCTTTGTAAAGCAGACCAAAACTCTTCACAATAGCAATATTTTTTCAGGTATAATTGTTTTAAGTCAGTTGCATAGAAATATTGGTAGCATTTCACTATAAGTACTGTAATTTTAAACGGGATTTCCTGATAATTAAAATTGCACTTATTAAAAATTCTAAATCATCAGATTTTACTGCACTTATTTATCTTCCAGATCTGTTTAATAAAGGAGCAAAAATTTAGACTGCAATGTAAAAATCTGCAAAATTTTGTAAAGCAACAGTCAATCAAAGTCTAGCTGTTTCCTTCAACTTTTGTTACGATACTTCAACTTTCGAAATCATTTGATCTTTTCAGAAACAACTATTAACAAGAAAATAAATATTGTCTCATAAAATGCATTGTTGAAACTTGAATAATATTATCTTTCTGTAAGAAGTTACAAAAAAATTTATTTTTTTCTGTGTGCTTTTCAAAATTGCTCTCTTTTATTTTACAAGCGAATATTCATTCTAGTGACGGGTTATATATATTTATTCTTACTGATGTACTTTGTTATTAAAATCAGGATTTTAAAATATCTTAAGCTATTCTTTTATTATCAAATATTAACGAAGTTAATATTTATTGTTATTTTTCAGAAGTTGTACTGAGCCGAAAGTCTTTCAGATAAACTTAGTGTGCAGTATACATTTTTTCTACAATTCTGTATCATTTTGCACATTTGGATAAACTGTGAGAGAGAATAAATAAATGAGTAAATAAATATTTTTTTTTTCATTACAAATTGTTAAAATGAACCTGAAATAATTGTACCATGTTATTTGTTTAAAATGTTTGCTTTTTATTTTTCTAATAAACTATCAGTTTATGAAATATTCGGAAAAATAATCTGGACGATTACATTCACAGACCAAATACAAACTAAAAAGTAATATATAATTTATAATAGCGTTAGAATCATGTCGAACGCTTCTGTTAAGAATCAATTCTTTCAAGGCAAAAAAAATCTCTCCTTAGGAATCAATGTTCCTGTTTGGGCACAATTTTAACATTCAGATTCGAGAATGATTTATATTCTTATAAAAATGTTATTATTTTATAACTCTCCGTCCAAAATAACCGACTCTTATCCCATTGCCGCATTAACAGTATTACAAATTCGCATAATTCTGAAGTGATAGATTACAGTAAAAAACCCAGGGTCATCTGAAATGATTCATTACACTTACCATCGAGATGTTCTTGTCAGTCGTTCCTACATGCCAAAGTCTCTCTTTTTTGGACACCGAGAGAATACCTAACAGACAGAAATAACGTCGCAATACATGAGCAGCAAGCTGCTCGCTCAAATGCTACTGATTGACAGGGTTTTACAGACCTGTCTGCTAACTGATGTGCAACTAACGACGGAATACTGTCAGGACGACGGACAAAGGGATGCCCTTAACCTAAGAAAATTCTTTTAACGAAAATATTTCAACCCTTACTGTTTCAGATGCCTGTTTTCTTGGCAGACGGTACCTGGCGACTTGCCATGTCATTCAATTGCAATACGTAATTTTTGTTTTTCACAGAACAACAGTTTTTCTAATAAATCGTTCTGGTTCGCTGTTGCTTCAATACCATCAAGTAAAGACTTTAAAGCGTTTCAAATTAGTCACAGCAGAATGAGTTTTAGCTCTCTAAATGTGTCAAGAGGGTTTTATTTTTATTTACTTTCCAATTCAAGTTCAATTTTGTTTATAATTCGTTTGTGCTCTCCTTAGATGAAGCCTAAAGAAGCAAACTCCTTCCGTTGGGCGCAGGAGAGAACGTTGAACGAATCTATTCCGTTGCAAGAAGAATATGGTCAGTCTTGCAACTCGAGTAGCCTTCGAGTTAATTGAATTCCCGACCGATTGTCTGTCAGTTTTATTCAGCCAGTTATGGTAATACCAGTTGGTCAAATAGAGGGGACCGCGAGCAGATGTGTCAGTATGGAAGATACCTAGGAGGTCACTTCTTAAAACTTTAAATCATTACTAATAGAATGAGGAATTATTACATAACTACTGAATAGAGAATGATGCATCCGTTGCAGTTAATTAGAACTGGCATGATTGTGTCTGCAAATGATCTCCACTTCTGACGTCGTCATCGTAACAGATCATCTATTGCTAGACAGAGACAGTGTTTGGAAACAGAATTACCACATAGTATGTATGTCGCATGTTATTTTGAACAAAGGCGGTCCCGAGCTATCCACTTAGGTGGGTCATTCCACATTCCCCATTTCTCAAAAGTGAAGTAGCGTCGTCTCATATATTGAAGTATCTTATGGCAGCAGCATTTCGCCACTTCAACTGCAGAGCATCGTAGCATAAATCTAAGAACGACAGATGCAGAATTCCGAGTCCAATCGGCATGGTTTCAGTACAGAGATCAACTCCCCAACGGTTCAGCTGTCTTGGTACCTTTAGAGCTGAGAGTGTCTGCAGGAAATGTCTCTGCTTTCTTCATTCAGCTGAAGGGAGACGATTTTGGCATTCTCCTTACGAACAGACGATGTCCATTTTACTCCGCGATTTCCTTCGCTCCAAAATTTCCTCTCAAGAACCTGGAGAGACGAATAAAAAACATTTTTTTTTCCTTTTTTGTACTCTTTGCCATGGATTTTTCTAACCCCTCAAGAGAAGGATTTTTCTAACCTTTCAAAAAAATCTGATGCTATGAATACAATGGAAATTTTTAAGACGCCCGAATAAAAGAAGGTACGATGCTCAATAGGGATGCTGGCGGAGAGAAAGAGAGAGCAAGAGAAATGGCATCCTTCCAGGAGACATCAGAAGCGTAAAAACAAACATGCTCTGCTGGCAATGAGACCATTCATCATCGCCCTCCTCCTCGTCTGGCTTTTCGGATGCTTTCAGGCGTGAAGTTTCGTTTTCTTCGCCGCATCGCTCCTTAATTATGCGCTGACGTGTCTTAATGACATTAAGCCATTCCATTGCCATTCCTTCACTCAATTCATTTCGTTTTCCTATTTAAAAGATACGAAACAAAAATGAAAATTGAAACCATTGGCCACGGTGACGGCGACTCTCCATCTGAATACGAGGCTCGGATGGCGAATTGAATCGGTTGTTCAGAAGCCAAAAGTCGAACTGAAAATTTTATGAAATGAATTTCATTTCGTTAGTCTTCATTGCTTCAAGATTCTGTATGCATTATTATACGCACTTTAATCTTTGCACACTTCATTTGCAGAAGTCAATATAACACAATAGGAAAAGTGAAATGTATATAGCTCCCATTAGTAACTTCATAGCTAATTATGCCCAAGAAACAAACTTGTAATATTAATTACTATATCTCACCTGAAATTCTTTATATTCGATTTAAAATCGACTATGCGAATTTACCACGGAAAAACTTATCCTGCGATCTGTTTTCGATTTTGCAAGAGAATTTCATGTGTGGGTTTAGGATTTACGGAAGACTTTTGATTCTCCTTTATGAAAGATATTTTATTTGGACAATCCAACTGCAGCTTAAACGGTTTTCGACTGTCCCATTTTTTATTTATATGGCAATGTAAGATCAAGACGTGGTGTGAAAACACAACTCATCATTTGGCAAAGTTTTTTCTTCAAATATGCCATTTGGTTCTTTCACCTCGTTTCATTTCACAATTCAAATCCCTTGTGCTATGAATGCTCGGATCTACCACGCCAGTGTTTTTCAAACTAGATGCAGCCGCACATTGGTATGCCACCAGTTTATAATCAAGTGTGCTGCGAAATCTCGTAAACATTTTTCTTTTCCAAAAAGGTCTTTAGAAAAATATATATTTTATGAAACTTTTAATTAAATTCTTTATCACAGGATTTTTCACTCATAGTTGTCACTTTATCATTCACATTCGTCATTTTCGCGTTCAATTTTCCCCCAATTTCTCAATAATAAGGGGAAGAAATGTTTTTCTTTCCGTTGTTATGCCGACAGAAGTAAAAGCTTTTAACACCAAAACTGACTCTTTAGAAATATTTTCGTTTATATACATTAGTGGAAATTGAAAAGAGAACATCCAGAAGGAATTCTTTTAGGAACATCGGCTGTAATGTCTGCTCTACCACCGCTACCCTGCCATACCAAGAGTGTCTACAAGAACGATACGCAAATCGTCTTTTGGAAGCAGGACTATGGTCAGACGAGGTGACCACTGTCACTTCGTCTGTCGAGCATCTTTGCAGTGATGGTTAGAACGAGTTCATTGGAGGGGAGAATGGCAGTCTGTGGTCTTCAGTGATGAAAGCCGATTCTGTTTAGGAGCCTCTGATTGTCGTTTACGCGTCCGAAGGCAACAACGTGAGTGGCTTCTTCCATCGTGCATCTGCTAACGACACACAGGGCCCACGCCTAGTATCATAGTGTGGGAAGCGATTAGCTATCCCTCTCGTATGTGTCTGGTGTTTGCAGAGGGTACACTAAATAGCAATACGTACATCAGAGACGACGTACAGCCAGTCGTCCTGCCATATTTCCGTGTAATACCAAATGCAATATTCCCGCAGGATAACGCCTACCCACACTCTGCCCGGGCAACTCAACATGCTCTTCAGGCAGTGCACCAACTCCCTTGGCCAGCACGCTCTCCGGACTTGTCTCCAATCGAACATATCTGGGACTGGATCGGACAAAGACTCTTTCGCGGACCGCGCAGGCAACGACCATCTCTGAATTATCCGTCCAAATTAAAAGCAGATGGAATGGTATTCCCCAGCGTGATAATCAGCATTTGTATGGCCGATTACATGCCAGATTGGAAGCTTGTATTGCTGCTCGAGGAGGTTTAACACCTTATTAAAATGTGCCTTCTGTAAAATGTAAAAACCCATTAAAAAGTAAAAATAAACATTGTATCACTTCACACGTGTGGTCACTGTCCTTTCTCAACAAGTTTCTACTAAATAAATCTCAGAGATTACGCTTCAATTGTTAATGGTGTTCTTTTTTCAATTTCTGCCCGAGTATTATAGCACTTTGTCATACTTTAACCCTTAACAAGATCGTGGTGAAAATGTTCCCAAATAACAAACCACTTTTTTTGTGGTGTGCTGCGACAATTTTGAATTCTGAAAAGTGTGTCGTGGACTCAAAAAGGCTGGGACACACTGTACTATATGATGAAATGTAGTTTCTTTCAATATGCAAATTTTACAATGTTAAATAAATATGAACTAATTACACTAGACAACAAATTGAAACTTTTTTTATAACATTGGTCAAATAGGATGTTTTTAACTACTTTTGAGTGCTGAATTCAAATATGGCTGTGAAAAATCTGCAGCACGCACAGTTTTTTTAAATTTCGGATTGATGTATTTCAATGAATACGCATATCTGGAAAATGAAAATAAATGTGATTATTTTATTAAATTGCAACTTAAAACTCATTTATTTATTACTTGATTACAGTGAAAAAAATTAGAAACCTCGTAGTTATAGACCATTGAATATAAATTAACAGATGAAATAATATTGAAACGCAAAATAAGAAAACATGGGTAAGGACCTTTCATACTTACAAGAAGTTCATTTTTGTCTTTTATGTGCTGAGGTATCTTCCTTCTTCAAGAACTAGCAATAGTCACCCATCATTGCTCGGTCCCACCTGCCTTCGTATCTCTCCTCTATGGTTCGGATATCCTGGTGAAATCTTTCCCCTTGCTCATCACTCACAGCTCCTAAGTTCTTGGGAAAGAAGTCGAGATTGAAAGTGCAAGAAAGTGCAAGAAAGTGAATTCTCTAGTGCAAGAAAGTGCAAGAAAGTGAATTCTCTAGTGCAAGAAATAGATCTTCAAAGACATTCGGCAGCCAAGTTTTTCATAGTTTTTGAGAAGATCTTGAAAGAGCTGATGGTAGTTTTCCTCTTTGTGATTCCGCAAAAAACCCTGGACCACAGACATGAAGGATTTCCATGCAGCGCGCTCCTTCATATTCAGTTTTTCTTCGAAGACAGTATCATTTAGTAGCTTCCTGATCTGAGGACCAACAAAGATCCCTTCTTTGAGTTTGGCATCACTTAGTTTTGGATATTTTTCCTTCAAGTGCAAAAAACCTTTGGCAGTTTTGTCCATAGCCTTTACAACGTTTTTCATAAGTCCCAGTTTGATGTGTAGTGGTGGGAGCAGAACATCAGAGGGGTCAACTAGAGGCCTCACATTACTCTTTCCAGGAATAAGAACATCTCTTTTGGGCCAGTCTTTTGTTTTGTAGTGTTCCTATCTGGCCCTACTGTCCCACAAACACAGAAAACAGTAACATTTTGTGAAGCCTCCTTGAAGCCGAGGAAGAGAGATATGACTTTTAGGTAACCACATATTGTCCACTTTAACTGGTCATTTTTTTTTAGCAGTGAGTATTTTTTCCATGCTTTCATAAGTTTCCTTCATTCCAACAGCGTGTGTCACTGAAATCGAAGGTGTTTAGTTTCCTTTATGCAAAAGGACAGTTTTTAAGCTGAATTTTGACGAATCGATAAATATACGCTATTCCTGAGGGTCGTGAGTGGTTCCAATTTCTTAGTCCTGAAATATCTGTGCAGAAACACAAACCATCTTGTATCTCGTAATAAGCACATAAAGCCAAATTTCTCTTCCTGAACATAGAAACTCTGGTACCCTTGGCCAGAAGTTTCCACTCTTGAACCTAAAACCTCAGCTTGTTGTTTGGAAAGTCCTAAATTAGAAGATCGGGAAGACTTAATCGAATCAAAGAACGTCCGATTAAGTCCTCCCGATCTTTGTCAAAGAACGACCCTGGGATTTTAAAATATAATTTCCACACACATAACAAAACTTATCTGTCACATTAACATATCCCCGACGCTGCCTTTGCGTCATTTAAATGCCAAAATTCACTTTCAACTTACGCACTTTCCTCTTACAATGAAATGAACAAGAATGGCGGTCTGAAAGTTAGGTTACTGTTACATGTTCTCTCCCATTTGGCAATCAGTGTCGACAGCCACAAAAAGTAAAATATCTAGTATATATAATATCTAGTATCCGAAATTTAGATATAGAGAGAGATTTGAGTGAGATCTTTATTTTATCTTCAGTCACATTTTTGTTTCTAAAGAAAACTTATTTCCGGTACAGAAGCTTTGATCATGACTTCCCAGTGGTACAATATGCATTATACTAAGTGCATTATGCCACTTTTCTATCTTTAGAGTTCACTTTTAAACACTACTTTTAAGTTTAGTTCATGGCCTAATTTCTAGAAAAAATTATTAATGTGTCATTTTACGATTAAGTGAAATTCAAGGGCTTATTTGCTTTATTTTTTTTAACTTTTCCATTATTACAATTCCTCTTTTACCTCATCCCTCTGTCGCTTATTTTTTATTCTCAAACTGAACTATCACCTTCAAATGTCACGTGGACTAGACATTAGAATGCTTTATGAAGAGGTTTTGAATCTCATTTCATCGGCGACTGGAATTGATGTTTCGAAGCAATTTCCTGCGAAGAGACGTTTCAAGAAATTCTAAATCGACTTCACGAATCTGCCGTCGCTTCATGAGCAATCACCGAGATTGAAGGAGTTGAAAACGATCACCGTTACTGAAATGAACGCGCCTCGACTCTTCGAGAGGCTCGTGAAAAGGAGACTTTATTAATCATAACATCTATACTGTCAACAGCAGAACTCGAGTGATGAAGACTTTCGCTCTGAGGAGAATTGAAAAGCGAGGTTTCAGAGCGAGATGTCACTAATTGCGATCCTAATTCTCAACAACCTAAATAATCATGAGAAGAAATCGAAATGGGAAGTTAAGAGCAGATGAGGATTTAACTAGGGAATCGAAGGCAGCTCGTATGAGGAAAATGGAAACACTCGGCAGCATGAATCAATGTACATTCCGTTTAAAGGCTGAACTTTAATAAAATGTAACTAATTTGCTTAGGAGAAATCATCGAGACAATTTAAAGCGTTACTAAGACACTTCGTAAATCGCACATTACAGATTGAAAATAGTCTAGAATAGAACATCCAAATTGAAACTGGAAGGTTGTAGATTCGATCCAGATAAAACAGTTTTCAAATTTGTAAACGTTAAAAAGTAACATAACGTTAAAAGAAAACGTTAAAGCATTCGCAATACCAGCTCCAGTCTGGTGTTGCAAATGCTTTAGGAGCAGGGACCGTCAATATGATGGTCAAACACAAGAGGGAACCAATCGCCTCACCAATTTTCATCCCTTTACTTTTCGCTCTATTTATCACAAAATTACTCTTATTACCAATCACATCGATAGTTATGGAAGAATTCATCACCTCAACAATATTTGCCAAAAGGCCCAAAATCGTAATCATAATCGGTTGAATATTTTCTTAAGACCATCGAAGGCTCCAGTCTTTTCCTTGAATTTAGTTTCCCAAAACATCATCGATAACCAAACTGAAAGAAAGGTGACAGAATGTAGTCTTGTCGAACTACACTAGCAATCCTAAACCAATCACTTCAAAACATAAATTAGCCTCAGTTTGGAGTGTATCTTGATGTATTTCTTTTCAGCTGTATAGATGAACATAATCGTCTAAAGGAGGACAAACGTGGACTATATTTACATTTCAATTATTATTTGAAATTAAGGGCAAACTTGAGTTTTTTCGGAAGTTTCAAATAAATTAGTCAATGATAATTTTTAAACTTTCTTGCCAGACTTACGTGATGATTTTAGAGTGCATTTTTATTTGCCCAGAAAAAGGATTTTTTTTACAAAGCTAAGTGACGTGCTATGCAAAAGGAGAGTGGAATAGCGCATTATATTGCTGCAGAGCTGTCGCTTAGCCTTGTGAGCTCCTGAAGCTTGAATGTGTTGTTGATATAGGTGGACTTCGAGGGAAAAGGAGTATTAAGAAGATATCCCTATCTTATGACAGAGATAGCGAAATGGTCCGCTTTTGCATCTCTCAGAGATAACTTCTCGAGTGAAAAGCATTATTTTTACACTGAAATGGCACTTCAGCAGCATTAGCACAGTTTTGAAGTTTAGCATTTATTCATTAAAAGTAAACTTATTTGATCTCTGGTGCCAGGTTAACTTTTGGGATTTAATTGTATTCGGCAAAGGTGACACAAATTAGCACAGTTTATCTGATCTTCACGCGGGTCCTAAACAGCAACTATAAATTCTTGGCGAGAATCCACTTTTGATTACAACTCAGATAATAGTCTCACGAGACCTCTGGGAGGCAGCGCCAATAACAATACTTCTAATAAAATCCTTAGCAACAAAATCGTAATCATAGAAAATATTAAAAATTTCTTTCATCCATGCGACAATAAAATCTTCCCAGCTCTAAATATTTCATTGGTAATAATTTCATATACTCTTAGCCAAGGGTGTATTTTTTTTATATAGGCAAAATTATTTTCATATAGAGAAGTAGTATCAACATTAAAGCCAGTAATACATCTATCTTTATTATAAGCAATGAAAGTAGAACTAATCACATTCCTTAGAATAGGAGTTCTCAACGGGGGGGTACTCGGTAAAATTCTGGGTGAGAGCTCAAAAGTCGCAAGATCTAGTAACAAAGTCAGTGTTTTATTTTATTCCCATTGTTTATACTATAACTATAGTTTTATCTATCTATACAAGGGGTACGCCAGTTACATATACATTTCCAGGGGTTACGTGAAAGGGGTTACGTACGATGTTCTAAGACAGTGGTTGAGAACCACTGCCTTAGAACATCGCTGAAAATTTCAGCCAATCTGAGGCACGACAGGATCCTTTCTTCTGTATCCTCGTTCCCTGTATTCCATTCTGCATTTTAAACACAAAATATTTACTACATGGTGCAACTGTCAGTTATTCTTCTGTCCCAGTTTTCTCTGCCTTAAAGTCAGGCTATAAAGCCAAAGATTCTTATCAGGTTTTAACTGATCCCTTGGACTTTTGATTGAGCTATCTTTTAAGAATATTGCCTTTACCCTCAAATGACTCTTATTTGTTATGCTCTATTTTACCCCCAATATTACTGTTGGTTTCAAAACTGACCTATTTAAAATGGGCCCATTCTTCTTCAATTTCACTTGAAAATAATTACGATTGTCATAAAGACATATTAACCTATTGTAAACTTGGCTATCTCAGTGTCTTTTATAGTTTTAAAGATAATTATCTCTAACACTTTTTTAACATTAGAATAATATTTTGTATATATCAATTGCAAGAGACTTTTAACAAGGCACAGTTTCTGTTCCTTTATACAACTTAATGTTCCTAACAAGAGCTAGCCCATTTGCTTCGAATTAATATACACAGTCGTATCAGAATAATATGACCACCTACCATAGTATATACATATATATGGTAGGTGGTCATGTTATTCTGATACGACTGTGTATAATGTGCCATATTCCTACGCAACTCAGGTGAAATCCGTGTGCATTTATAAACGTTCTGTTTCTTACTAAGTGTCAGTTATTCTCTAATCATTAAATTGATTCACTTATTGAATTATTCAAATTGATTCCCCATTGCTATCTCAGCTATCAATGACAAAAGGGCTACTACCCAAATATCAGAAATTAGCACCAACTTTGATACTGAAGTCACTCAGTATAATATCAATAACCCCTTCACTGGGAGAACTTTAAATATCTCGAAATGGTGAGTAAAATCTCTTTCTCATTCCCGTCAGAGTTCTTGGTAGAGTATAACAACAGATAACATTAAAGATAATAAAGTTCCTAATCTTTATTTTAAATTTAGTGAATCACTTGTGTTCGTTCCAGAAATGAAAGCTACAGTTTATCCTTAAACAAGATATTAATGTTTTTAGCTCTGATTATTTTAAAACGTCTGATCTATACCTTTCCATTTAGTCTGTTTCAAACCAAAATGTCCGGGTTATACCGTTGGAATTCCTATGTGTGAAATCAAGTGAAGAGTCTTTATTTTTAATCTGCATATTACAGATAGTTATGGAAAGAAGCAGATAGATTTTTAAAGACGCTTTGTTTATTGGGAGAGCTATGGTCAACAATATCAAAGAGCCCCTTAATCGCAGGTATGGAACAGAAATCATCTCCATCTGCCGTTAACTGAAACCACCATACTTATGCATAGGAACTCAGACAATCAATGCAGTTCTTTACTATCAGATTCCATTATGTCCTTTCAAGCACCAGAAGCTGTTAGTTGAGATATTCCTCCTCTATCAAGAGAGTATTCTCAGCTGTTAGCTGAGAATACTCTCTCTGCTAACAGCTGTTAGAGTTTCGGTTTGGCAGGTTAGGTCAACCGATATATCTTTATTACTGTGAAAGGTTTCACAGAAATTACAGTGCAAGTAAACAGACTTTGGCCCCTAATTCAGGTCTAACACCATTACTGGAGTGAAAACTAATTTATCTGATGGTTATATATTAAAAAGCTTACGATATGCAAATATTTTTGAAATCAGCAGAATGTTCAAGTTTTACTTAATCAGGCTACTAATGCAGTAAATAAGACTGCTCTAGACAGAGTTATATATTTCAGATGCAAAGTTGCCTAGTCATGTAAAGATTGGTTTGGTGTTATTGGTTTGGTTATTTTGTTCGACGGAAACTTATTCGACTGAAATTTGTTTGAAACGGAATTTTGTTCGACGGAGATTTGTTGGAAACGGAATTTTGTTGAATGGAAATTTGTTCGAAATGGAATTTTGAATAATAAAATGTTGTTCGAACAACATTTTATTGAAAGTTTGAGAATTGCAAAATACTGAGAGGCAACTAGAGGGCGTACTCCTCGATAAGGTCTCTTCTCGTGTGTTATTGGGGAATCGGGGGAGCCGACAGAGAAGGCTGAGATTATGGAGAGGTTTTGATTTTGAGGAGAAGGCTTTAGATTTGGCAGAATAAAACATTACTTGTTATACAGACGATCCAGACGCTTTTTACTTCCTCTTTGTTTCACTATTCGTTTAATCTATATTCAGAACAGGAATAATGTTTGAAATTTAGAACTGGAATATTTACCACAGCTATACTTTTTTTTTGTAAACATACTCTGTGGCAGTTTAGGTTCATATGCCTTCTAACTCGGACAGAATTTAAAGGATTGATAAGTTAAGAGTTTAGTTTAGCGATAGTTAGAAAATAGCAGGAAAGGTTTCAAGCACGGAAGAGCTCATTTGTTTTGAGATTTCATGATCCTTCACGTTTTCTTTTCATGCTAGGTTTGTTCGTGTTCCTTCATATTTCACATTTTTGTGATTGGACTTTGTCTTAATCTCGTCTTCGTGATGCTTTCTGTTTATTTGTCTGTGCGTCGCAATTTTTGTTTCATTATTGCTTTTTGTCTTTGCTTTTGTAGCTTAATTTTCCATTTTTTGTTAGCATAACTTATTTTTGTTTTTTTTTTCCTTTTGATTTCTTGCTTTCTAAAGCTTTATATATTTGTTTCCAGCGTTTATTTTTATTTGATTTTAAATGGAGTTATTTTGTGCTAGTTTTTTTTATCTCTTTCGGGTAAGTAATATCTGCTGATTGTTTTGCCTCAGATGACTTGGGCTGCTGTCCATGTCTTGAGGGGTTCCAGCCACGGAGTCTGATGTCCTTTGTATCTGGTGGATAATACAGATTAATCCGCAGTGGATAGCTGCTGTCTTTGGGATGTTGGTGTGATGTTGGTGGGCTTTGTTTGTTGGGTATCTTCTGGGGGCTTTAGGCTGAATGGAGAATAAAAGTACTTGCATTTTTAACTTTCTTCGAACCAACTTTGTATGTTGAGACGTACAAAGTTGATGGTGTTTTTTTATTTTTTTTATTTTTTCACACCTCTTATTTGATATTTTTTCTACGAGAACAATACGCTGAGTGATTATTGAAATATGACCACTCCACCCTATGTTATATCAATATGACTCTAATTTTGAAATCTTATCACTTTTAAAAGAAACATTTTATGGGAAAATGTGATAAAGATAAATTAAAGTTCGAAATCATTTCTATCTAAATATCCATTTTCAACAATATTTCTTCAGTGGTAGACATTGGAAGTTAATTGAAATTCAAATAGGAAATATTATTTCAAACTAGTTCATATGCAATTACATATTTTAAAAAAATGTACAAATAATTTCTTAAATATTTTTTTTAATTTTGTAAATTTCTTGCAACAGATTGCTGCTCTGAAAGGTATAAACTTCAATACCTGCTTAAATACTGTGAGAATATTGTTAAAAATCGAGATTTACGTAAATTTGATCCATACCTTAAATTATCCTCCTCCATATTTTCTCGCAAAACGCCGATTTTAGAAGTTATAGAGCTTCGAATTTAGCGTCCCATTGGCATAACATGGGATGGTCATGTTACATCAACGCGACGCTAATTTCCGACAATTCCACTGACTTCAATGATTACTCAGAGTATGTCTTTTCTAATAACCTAGATCTAGTGAATATATTAATAAATATTTTGGGTTTTGGGATACGGTTAGATCAAAACAGAACGAACTTAAGCGCAGTTCCACTGTATAATTTTTTCCTTCAATTTTAGTGCTCTTTCCAAATTTTTATACGAAATATATATTAATATATACCATTAACATTTTTACTACATTTCCAGTTATTAATATGACCATGGACCTTTAATTTCAAGAGAAAACTTCAACCGGAGAGAGTAGCCCCCCTCCCCCCTCCCCATACATACACACCATTCCAAAAAATCTCTTATTGTATACCGAGACTTAGCCCCGATGACTGTGAGCTTTATCGCATGGCTATCGAGATATTCACACGAAATCAAATACACACCATTTAACAGAATAGGAAAAAAAATAACGACAGAATTAAAGGACAGTTAAAACTATCTCACCGCCACCCAAACCTCCATTGAAAACTACTTCAAAATGTTTCGCCACTGGAGAGATACAATCATCCCGACACTTATCTTAAGATAATTTTGATTCCATTTCGAATAAATTTCTGCTTCCAACAAATTTGCGTCGAATACATTTCTGCTTCCAACAAATTTGCGTCGAACAAATTTCCCTTTGGAACAAAATTCCGTTTCGAACAAAATTCCGTTTCGAACAAAATTCCGTCGAACAAATTTCCATTTCGGATAAATATCCGTCGAACAAAATTTCGTTGAATAAATTTCCGTTTCGAACAAATTTCCGTCGAACAAAATTCCGGAGAACAAATATTGTCGAAGACGTTTCCGAATACCAGCTTTCAATGGAGGCTGGGTGGCGGTAGGTAGTTTTTGTTTTCCTTAAATTCTGTCGTTATTTCTTTTCTGTTTTGTAAAATGGTATGTATTTCATTTCGTGTGAAAATGTGGATAGCCATGGCGATAAAGCTCAGAATCATGGAGTCTAAGTCTCGATGTATATAATAAAAATTCCGTTTCGAACAAATTTCGTTCCAATAAGTTTCCGTATATGTATATATGGGGGGAAAGGTGGGGGACTCTCCCTGGTTGTAGTTTTCTCTTTTAATTTACGGGAGCCATGGTCATATTAATAAAAGGAAATGTAGTCAAAATGTTAATGATGTATATTAATATATGTAAGTTGTATGAAATTTTTGAAAGAGCACTAAAATAAGAGGAAAACATTATATACTAGAACTGCTTTTAAGTTCGTTCTGCTTCAATCTGACCATTGTGAATAAAATCTATGCAAATCTCGAATTTTAACAATATTCTCACAGTATTTAAGCAGGTATTGAAGTTTATACCTTTTAGAGCAGCAATCTGTTCTAAGAAATTTATTAAAAAATATTTTAAAAATTATTTGTAACTCTTTTAAAATATGTAATTGCATATGAACTAGTTTGAAAGATTATTTCCTATTTGAGTTTCAATTAACTTCCAATGTCTACCACTGCCATTATTATATTTTCAAACTTCAATTATTCTTTAAGACTGAAGAAATATTGTTGAAAACGGATATTTAGATAAAAGTTATTTAGAACTTTAATTTACCTTTATCACATTTCCCCATAAAATGTTTCTTTTAAAAGTGATAGGATTTCAAAATTAGAGTCCCATTAATATAACATGAGGTGATGTGGTCAGGGCTGCGCTAAGCGAGCGGTCAAACGTTGGTGTGGAAGAATAATGGTCCACAAAAAAATCTTTTAAACTCTAAAAAAAATATTTTTGTGTAAAAACTTCACAATTTAAAAAAATACATTTTTGTGTAAAAACTTCACAACTTAAAAAATTGCATTTTTGTGTTAAATGTATCATTTATCGCTTATAATAATTTGTAAGTTTTTTGTTCATTAATGTTTATTTTCTTTATTTTCATCTTCAAAAAACACACACATTTTAAATTTTCTTTCAACAACAAACAATGCATCCCAGAGTTTGCCTCCGAACAGCAAAGAGAAAAAAAATCACCCTCTTAGTAATTAAAGTTCGGGGATGTGGATACATGATGACCATAATGCAGCTGCAAAGGGCGGCTGGACAAAGATAAACCCTGCAGAATAACAAATACAACAGTCTCAAAAGGTTGAAAATGTGGGAACAGAGCGGTCGGATTTAATGGATTTAAAATCACAAATTTGTTAAAATTATTCCTCGGGTATCTTTTAAACATGCGGAGAACTGTTGGCTAACCACGATGTTGTTTGAGGAACTCTGCTCGTTTCCCGAAGGTGTGTTTCCTTGGTGAAAGACGTTCTTCCAACAACGAAGGCAAATATAATGACGAGACTTTCAGTGACCTCATGACAAATGAGAAGCTATGGGGTGAGTCGTGATGGGTTGGATTGGGTTGTTTTTACATCTGAGCAGCACTTTTTTGTACACAATGGGCTAAATGGCCAGGTCAGAAGTACCCCTAAGGCTCAGAGAATGTTGGGGGGAGAGGACCCACTGAAACAGCTGTTGAGAGACAGATGGTAGCCTCCCAGCAAGCTCATCTAGTATGTTCTTTGACGTGTGCAGAGTATGGCTCTCCCGCACACGGAACCACGGCTTAATGTCCCATCCGACGGGCAGAGGTCTTTTCAAACCCATTGGTGTACACTACTGACCATGGACAGGGTGGGAAGTTTTATGGAGATAAATCCCAACACTGACCCAGCTGGGACTAAGAGTCGTGATGAGAGTGCTGCGTGGGACTGGGGGGAGGTTGTCATTAACCCATAAGACACATGTGAAATAGGGAGCAACCTTTCAATAGTGGTAGCTCTATTCCTCATATCTTGAAATTAAACAGTCAACGTTATAAGGAGAGATCATCATGCAACCAGACAACGAGATATACTATAAAGGCAGCATAAAGGTAAAGACTTAGACTTTTGCAATTTCTTTCCATAGATTTTTTTTGTACCTATTTCCTTTTGCAAAAACAGAGTGAATGTTTTCACAAAACTATTATTGAAATTTGTGCTATCGCGACAGTAACCATTCGTCCTATAAAATATAATTGTCCTATATAATTATAAAAATTATGAAAGACGTTTTTAACTATCTTCCAATTGGCTTTCGCTTGACATTTGCCAGATTGTCGATTTGAAAAAATCACTTGTTCCACCATATCTTTTGAACGCGATGGAGAAACTTAATGATTTTTATCACAAATGAACGTTTGTGACGCTGGGAGTGTCATAGACTATGCAAAATTGACCCCGCATCCCCCCTGGAGAAGGGGAAATATGAAAAAAATTCTTTCGTTATATCTCCAGAACGCGACTGCCGAAAGTAACAATCTGTCAAATGAAAGATTATGACGCGGGAACATCATAGGTTATGAAACATTGACCCTCCATAAAAGGAGAGAAATATGAAAACGATTGTTCCCCTATATCTCCGGACGCGTATGCGAAAAGTAACAAGCTATGCGGCAAATGAAAGCTTCTGACGTGGGAAGTGTCAGAGGCAATTAAAAAGCAACCCCATACCTTCTTCCTCCCTAAAAAACGGGAATTAAGAAAAATCGTTCTACTATATCTTCCGAACTCGAGGGCCTACAGTCAAGAGTTAGGTGTTCGAATGCAAGCTCATAAAATCCTCCATGATAAAAGTGGAAGGCGGATTTTTCTGGGGTTCCCGTGGCCGAGTTGTTAGCGCGCTTAGCTACTGGTCTAGGGAACCTGGGTTCGAGCCCCCGGTAAGGCATGGATGTTTGTGTTGTTTTTCTGCTGAGGTCCTGCCATCCTCACAGACCTTCTACTGTGGCGTATAAACTGATAGGCTCCTGTCAGACCTCTGTGGCAAACAGCTGCTTGAGGGGGTATTTAGACTTTAACGAGTTATATCTCAAATTAAATCTTGTGATGTCGCCAATATTCATGGGCTCCTTCAAACACGATTCCAAAAGGGACGAAAACTGTGATCGATGTTTCTGAGTCATATATATCAATTGAGAGTTTTTGAAGTTAGGTGTTTTTAGGACAAAGAAAAAAATATAAATAAATTAAAAATTTAAAAAAATACCTATCTTCCTATATGGGCTCTAAAAATTAGAAGATTAATCTGACGCATATCGATGTCACTGCGTTCAGTCACTGCGTTCGATTTCACTTCAGAGGAAGATAGAACGACAACGATTTACTTGCTCAACAATATTGCCAGCGCTCTCTCTTCCTTTGAAGTGGATACGAACTCTAGTTCAGTGACTGATTGCACCATCGAGATGTTTTAGGTTTATTTTCTACATTTTTAGGGCTCATATAAGAAGATAGGTATTTTTAAATTTATTTATTTTTTTTGTCCTATATTTTTTGTTCTCTCCTTTAAATTCATAAAATTTCTTCGCCTAGATTCATAAAATTTCTTCGCCTAGATTCATAAAATTCCTTCGTTCTATTTCATCTGATATGTTTGCTTCACATGGTTTACTCGGAAATCTGGTTTTACTCTGTATTAAAACTGAATGCAAAATCAGAATTTCCTGGATGCCTTAAACTACTTAACTCTGAAACAAGTTAAAATATAAAATTATATTTGCAACAAGTACAGCAAACAAAGTAAAATTAAAGTTTTCTTTTATTAATTTCACCGACTTCACTAAAATTGGAATCTAAAAGCATTTTTTTCTACATTTCCCACAGAGTATTTCACGCATTTTTTTAAATTTTTATGTTTGAAAACTAGAAAGATTATCCGGATCCCATCGATCAGTAGTGAAGCGTGTTAGTCATTGGACCATCGGAAAGAAAATAATTAATTGCTCCAAATGTTACCTTTAACAGTGAAATTTCATGGTTTTTCAAATTTAATCCTTAAAGTGAAACGGATCTGAAAAAGTGATTTTTCACCTTTTTTTTGTCATAATTTAAAATTTTGCTTCTCTAAGGGGGCAGAAACATTTAAACTAGGTCCGTCCAATCCGCAGCTCATAACAAATAATCAATATACTGAATTTGGCTCTTTTTCGCTTTTCTGAGGAATATTTCAGGTGCAGCTAAACTCTTTTGCCAATTCATGGTACTCATTAAAACTGTATATTTTTATATTGTAATCAAGATAGCTTTTTGATTCCAAAAGAATATAGTTTTTTCCCCAATCCATTACATTGCTCATTAGAAAGGTATATTTTTCGCTTTTAAGAAGGTAAATTTTTCCTGCGGCTCTTTATGAATATCGTTTTTTCCTTGGTGGCTCTTCACTCAGTTTGACTTCGGTGGGCATGATCTAAATACTTACTCTCGTTAAAGTAGGGTCAACGGAGATTAAGCAAACAAGTTTTCGTACTTGAAATTTAATTCTTCTACTGAAAATAAGTGTAAAAATTACTTTTTTATATATTTTTAACAAATTCTAAATGAGATTTTGATCCAGAACAAGTTAAACAATCCAAATTAAATAATACCGAAGTTTCCTATAAGAAAAAGATTTAGTGGTTACGTTTTATTCCCGAGAAATTAAGGAACAAAAATTGAAAAATAAAAACTGTTGGTCAATATAAACGTTGACTCCTACTATTTGGCAAAGTTTTTCTCCAAGCAGTGTGCCTCATCATAAAAGATATTATTGTAAAAATTATTATTATTATTAAAAACGTTATTTCTTAGTTAACATATTGAAACTTTAATTAATATATTACGTTTATTAATTTTGCATATTTCATCAAATAAGTTAATGATTTTAATTTCCGGTACGAATTCATAGTTTTTTTAGCTTTCATTTCAACAAAGAATCTCTCGTGTTCCGCTCGTGCTTAATTAGAATGACTTCATTATCTACGAACGCTCGTGCTCTTGACCCGACAAACTGAACAATTACTTCATCACGCGAAATCAGAAAGAAATTAGTTTGATGCATTCCTTTTTTCACATTTATTGGTGGCAACAATTATTTTGAATAACTTTCAACCGTTAATGTTAAGTCTGTGAGGGTTTTGAGAATTTCAAACCCGCCAACCCCAATTTCAGTTGACCCTAGCTAGTTCACAAATAGCCTATATTCTTCCCCTGGGTGAAGTCTGCAGAATGCAAAATCTGGAGTCTCTAGCTCTTCTTTGGACCGAGTGCATAAGCGGACAGACACACAAGATTCACAAATTGGAAGCAACGTTTTTATGTGTGTCTTCATTAGAGACGATATATTTAAGTGAAGAATTATCATGTCGTGATATTCTGAAATGAATGCGCTTTAATCTGGGATTACATCAGCTGGTTTTCCCAGTGGAATGAACGTATCAGTTTATAAAAGGGTTGAGTTCTAGTCCTTTTTAATTTTGATTGTGCTACACTTACATATTATTTTACATAATATTTATAATCAAGTTAAATAACCTGTTATATTTTAGGTGATTTCTACTCTCATAACCCTATATGGGGATCTTATCAGCTGAACAAAAATGGTACTGAGCTTCTTAAGTTCGTCAGCAATGATAATTTAATTTTTATGAACAATAAGTCAGTTACTTTTTATAATTTTAAATATAATATTAATTCTGTAATGGATTTTTCGTTAGTCTCTTTTAGTTTGGCTCCTACTATAAATTCGAAAAATGATTCTCCGTAAATGGAAATGATCACTATCCTATATATGTATTTACAGGTTAAAGGATTAAAAAAAAACTATTCACCTGGCATAAATTTTCTCGTAAACTGCAAAATACCGATCACCTATGCATAAGTTGGATTATAATTATCTCCTGAATTGCATAAAAAATAATACAAATGATTGTTTTCAAACTGTAAAAAAATTCCAAAGTTAAACTCAAGCTTCTGGTGTCTGAATAGACTGGTCGGCGAGCAGAGCGAAACGCCGACAAATCAAGAAATTTCCAAGACATCCTTCGTTATAAAAGAATTGCAGCTTTTGTAAGGGAAAAAAATGAAAACAACGTTACAGAACCTCGTGGTATGAGTTTACCAGTCGGATAAATTCACCATCTTCTCTTTCTAACTTATGGCAAGTTTCTAATTCAATTTCTAAACCACAGAATCGAATTTCCCCATGGAAACAAATCGTCTTAGAAGAGAAAAGGTCACTATCCAAGAAATAGCCGAATTACTTGCTAAAATTTATCCTTTTTCTCTCCAGTGTCCAGTTGTTCAGTGAAAACTACGATATCTGATAAGCCTGTATTGAATAATGTAAATTCATTTATAATTAACATTCCACCAGAAGAAATAATACTAGACATGGAATTTAACCTTACTGAATTTAATACTGCTATTTCAGAAACTAAGCCAAAATCAGCCAGCGGAGTGGATGGGATTAGCAATAAATTCTTAAAAGCTCTACCAACTAACTGGAGAACAGAACTGTTAGATATTTTAAAAAACATATAAAAACCTACAAACCTCCTCCTCCTCCTCCTCCTCATCATCACCATCATCATCAAGCAGCCATGGGCTACGGAGGACCAAACCAGACCGTGCAATTTAGTTCTCCAAGCAAGTCTATCCTGGGCTATATCTACTGCATCTGGCCACTGCACACCAATTCTAACAAGGTCCTGTTTGACATTGTCTGCCCACCGCATCCTAGTTCTCCCCATCCTTCTGAGGCCTCTAGGCACATTGTTCATAACCCTATTCGCCAATCTATAATTATTCATACGGGCAACATGGCCAAACCAACGGAGTCTCTCTCTGCACAATATGCTGCTTAAAGGAGGTTGCAAACTCCTTTGCCTAACCTCATCATTAGTTACAAAGTTGAACCACGTGATGTCCAAGATACTGCGTAAGCATCTGGAATCAAAGGCATCCAGTTTCCTGTTATCTTGCTTACAAAGTGTCCAAGTTTCACTACCATAACTAACCCTAGAAAGAACCAAACTATTATACAGTCTAATTTTAGTCTTACGTCTAGAACTTTAGATGTATACGCCTATTTCTCCACACTCTCCATAGATTCTTAAAAGTTCCGGCAGCAATCCCTATTCGTCTGTTAATCTCATGCCGCACATCACCATTATCTGTAACATAGTTCCCAAGATAATTAAACTGTGACACCTGCTCAAGACTGCAACCATTCAGAGTAACTGAATCACAGCCTGCCTGACCAATTTTCATCACTTTAGTTTTCTCTCTGTTTATAACCAAACCTACTCTACTACCAGTTTCATCAACAGCTCGAATGAAAGAGTTCATCTCATCAACATCATTTGCCAAAAGGGCTGAATCATCAGCATAATCTAAATCAGAAATTTTCGTATCTCCAGCCCATTTAAGGCCAAAATCTTTCCCTTGAAGTGAATTTTGCATAACATAATCAATAACCAAACTGAAGAGAAAACGAGACAAAATGCACCCTACTCGAACACCAGAAGTAATGCTAAACCAATTGCTACAAGTCTTACCAACTCTCGCACACGACTCAGTGTTATTATAGAGAGCTTTCATTATGTTAACTAACTTGTCTGGTATACCATATGATCTCACAATCAACCACAAATTATGACGATCAACAGAGTCGAAAGCCTTTTTGAAATCAACAAAGGTTAGCAACCAAAGATTTCTGAAACTCTTAATATTTCTCAAGAATCTGCCTAAGTGAACATATCTGATATACACATCCCCTACCACTTCTGAATCCACATTGCTCATCACGCAATTGACTGTCAACCAGGTTCTCAATTCTATTAAGCACAACCATGCAAAGAACTTTCCCTGGAACAGAGAGTAGGCTGATACCCCTATAGTTATCACAAGAACTGCGATCGCCTTTTTTGAAAATAGAAATAACAATAGCTCTGGTAAAATCCTTAGGAACCATGCCTTTATCATAAAGGATATTCAAAATTTCAATCATCCAAGTGGTAACCGAAACATTCCCAGCTCTAGCATTTCCTTAGTAATTTCATCTACCCTAAATGAATTATGAAGTTAAAGTTTAGAAATAGCCAAAATAAATTCAGATTGTGTTATAGGGCCAACATTAAAGCCACCAATGCATCTATCATCATTGCAAACAATGGGAATAGAACTAACCACATTGTTTAGAATATCACTGAAATGCTCAGCCCACCTAGCCATGACAGAATCCTCACCTTCTATAACCTTACCTCGTTTATCCTACAATCCTTGTATACCTGTCCGTTTTCTACCACACAAAACATTAACTGTCTGGTACAGCTCTCTGCTGTTGTGCTGTCTAACTGCTTCCTTGGCTTTGTCAGCCAAACCATCAAGCCAAAGATTCTTATCAGCAGTTAACTGATTTTTTACACTTTTATTAAGTTCTCTGTATTGCTTTGTATTAGGACTATTTTTTCTATTAGAGTATTGATTAGGTACTTTCTATTAGGGTATTGATTAAGGACATTCCTGCAGTTCTTTCTTTCCAAAATAAGCTCTAGTCCCTTATCACTCAGATAATTCTGTCTCTTCTGCTCCTTTTTTCCTAAAAGACTACTGTTAGTGTCCAAAAAAGCCTGTTTAAAATGTTCCCATTCTTCCTCAACTTCAGTAGTAAGCATACCATGACTGTCATAATGACTAAGTAACCTATCATGGTAAACTTTGGCTATAACTGGATCTTTCAGAGCTTCAGACCTTCCTACAGACATTAAATTCTACGGGAAAGTTTCATTTACTTCACATGTACTTAAAATATTTGAAACAATCTTACTTAAACGAACAGTGGCTTATAAGCAAAAAATATTTTATCTGAAGAAGTAAAAGGCAGATCCGCAAAGGAAGATCCACCAAGGACTGTATACTGCACCTGACCAGAAATATATACTTTTCATTTCATAATAAAAAGTCACAGCAGCAATATTTATAGCAGTGGCTAGTATGCCGTATACTGGGACCATCTGCGGAGGGAGATTTCGTTGTTGGTAATGCTCCAGACTCATAATCTACATTGGCGTAAAAAGGAAGGGAGGGCATTTGCCCCTGGCGTCACAATCCGAAGTGCTGCAAAGTAGCCTTTAAGAAGCAAAATTTCTGAAATTATTTTACATTTTGTCTATTTTGGAGAACTTGCGATTTTTTTTCTCGTTTGCTGCCCTCAAATCAGAAGTCTGCAAAACAGACGCACTGCAATGCACTGGATTATGGGAGCGACAGTAACAGCCACGTGTCCCGGCGGTAAATTTCCTAGTTTCATATTTAATATCAATTAATCAGAGAAGATTCGAGAATAATTCTGAACAATCGTGGTTGTACAAGAAACGTTTTCTTGATCCGGGTGGAATGCGAATCCATGACTTCCTGATAATTAACATATTTACATACCTGATTCTGTTATAAGGCTGGGAGCACTCGTTGTCATGCACCGAAACAACCAGAGTAATATTGATGACAGTTGAAGGACTCCTCAAACTTAATAAATAGCCGACACCGATACTGAAATTTAAACATTAGCATACTTCACATGGTTCAACTTTGAATGCTTCAAATAGGGTTTATCGCTTTACAGCCAATACTTGCCATTGATTCGGGTGTTGATGAATTCCTCCTAGGTATATTTCGTTTCCCTGTGGGAGCCACAAGGATCGCTTATTCCATTACCTTACCGAGAGTGAAAGGTTGTCCACGTTTCTTTTTTAACGACTCTTATGTATAGCTGATTGTGACTGAATGAGGGAAGTAGTGGCGGCTCGTGAGCTCTTAAACTGGTGGGGCCAGTATACCATACAGTGAAATCAACTCACAGGTACGAAGGGGCATATTGTTGTTAGAAATGCCCCAGACTCATAAACTGCTGTGGCATATTTGGAGAGGGGCGTAATCAGAACCGGGCGCCACAATTCAGAGTGGGACAAAATAACTTTTAAGAATAAAATTTTTAGAAATAATTTTAAATTTTGTCTATTTTACGATTTTCCCCGTTTGCTGCCCTCGAATCAAATAAAATAAATAAATACCCCCTCAAGCAGCTGCTTGCCACAGAGATCTGACAGGAGCCTGTCAGTTTATATGCCATAGTAGAAGGTCTGTGAGGATGGCAGGACCTCAGCAGAAAAACGACACATACATCCATGCCTTACCCGGGGACTCGAACCCAGAGTCCCTTAGATCAGTAACCAAGCGCGCTAACCACTCGGCCAAGGGTCGAATCAAAGGGTGGCAAAACTGACTCACTTCAATGCACTGGACTATGGGGTGACAGTAACTATCCCCGGGTGGCAAATTATCCAGTTACACCACTGATACTCTCTGGTTCGAGTCTCAACTGGGTCTACACTGAGATTTTTTCTGTTAATCCTACACTGACCTTGTAAGAGAGGGAACACAGAGAGGCTTAGTAAGGTATTAGTAAGAAATTTCCCTGTTCAAGAATTTCTGTTGTCTCTGATCGGATTATTCTGATATCGCAATGCAATTATCTTTCACCCTTAAAAAAACCCACTGAAAGTAAGTAATCCACTCAGAGACAACTGGCACAAGCAAGGCAAATTTTTGAACGAAATTTTGAACGAAGGTTGAACGAGGTTTTAAAAAGTACGGAAACTTTACTTTTACTTTTACTTTCATTCCGTACTTAAAAGAACCCAGAAACTGAATAATAATCTAATCAGGAAACCCTAAACATTTTGTGGAACAAAATGTTGCAGTGAACAAATGCTCTTGTAAATCACTACAGATATCCAACGCATATTTACGGAATCAGTGTCGGAAATACATATCTCGCAACCGAGGCGACAATTCTGAATAATCCCTTTCTCTCTCCGGCTTTCATTATGGATTTCTGAACTAATAAAGTTGTACAATAATAAGTATATTTACCAGAAAAAGAAAGTAACCGCGAAATATCATACACCGAAGAGACAAAACATTACGACCAGCGCGTCTTTATGCAATTCCAAGAAACTGCAGATAAATTGACAGCGTATGTGAAGGTCATGAAACCGTATAAATAACAAATGATACTGAGTTCTGTTAATCACTGTTATTCTTGTTCTTCAGATGGGAAAGGCAGCGGACATAAGTGAGTTTGACAAAGTCCAAATTGTAATGGCCAGACGACTGGGTCAGAGCATTTCCGAGACGGCAAGGCTTGTAGGGTGCTCACGGTCGGGCTTGGTTATTACCTTCAAAAAGTGGTCCGATGAGGGAAAAACCACGAACCGCTGGCAAGATGTGGGCTGACCAAGGCTCGTTGATGTTAGAGGTGAGAGAAGGATATCCAAGAATGGTACAAGCCAACAGAAGGGATGCTGTGGCGCAACTCGCCCGTAATTTGAATGCTGGTGACGCAAGTAATGTGTCCCAACATAGAATACACCTAATCCTGCTGAAAATGGGACTGCGTATCAGCAGGTAGCTCTGAGTGCCTATGCTAACCACGGTTCACCGTCGAAAGCGCCTACAATGGGCACACGAGCATCAAAACTGGACCATGAAAGACTGAAGAAGGTCGTGTGGTCCGACGAATCTCGTTTCCTGGTGCCAACACTTCCCCAGGTAAACGACGCACACGTACCAGCCGACCACATGGTGCAACAGGAAACGAGATTCGTCGGACCAGACGACCTTCTTCAATCATTAAAGGTCCAGTTCTGATGCTCGCGTGCCCATTGCAGCGCTTTCAACGGTGAACCGAGGAGGAAGTGTAATGCTTTGGACAATGTTCTGCCGGGAAACCATGGGTCCAGTCATTCATGTGCAGGAAACTAAGACGTCTACCACCTACCTAAACATCATTGCAGACAAGGTACATCCTTTCATGGCAACGGTAAACCCCTCTAGTAGTGCCTTCTTTCAGTAGGATAATGCGCCATGTCACACTGCCCGGATTGTTCAAGAATGGTTTGCAGAACATGAGGAAGACTTCCAAGTATTGCCCTGGCATCCAAATTCCCCAGACATCAATCAAACCGAGCATTTGCGGTTTGCATTGAAACAGAGTATTCGAACTGCAGCGGATCACCCACGTAATTTACAAGAGTTAAAGGATCTTCTGGTAACGTGTTAGTACCAGATACCACAACAAACCTTTACAAATCTTGTCTATATCTATTTTGGCAGCACGTGGAGGACCAATATCATATTAGACAGGTGGTCATAATATTTTGGCTCTTCGGTATATATATAGACGATTGTGAGTAACTGACGGCTAACTAACTGACAGGAGATCACGCTAATTCTAACTATGATGCAGAGATGGTAAAGCTCTGAAAATTTACACTTAGGAGCATTCTGGTAGTAGAACTAGTAAAAAACCGAAATTTGACCTCCTACGTGTCCGTCTAGGTCAAGTGGAGGTCACTTAGAGGTAAACCCGTGATCTACAATTCCTGAAAACGTGAAAATTGGTGTCTGGAGATGTTTCGGGTTGCAGTTACGAAAAGGTTACGAATTTTCGGATCCGGAGCGCACTTTGAGGTCAAAGTCAAATTGAGATGTATCAGTGCTAGAGAGCAAAAAATTGGTTCCTGGAGGAGTTCTGAATCATAGATCTGGGAAATGGTGTGAAAGTTCGGATGCGGTGGGTCTTTCGAGGACAAAAGGTCAAATATCGATCATTGTAATAACAACATAAAGTAACAATTTTCCAAATTTTATTCAAAAAAAATAGTCGCCATTGCTTGCCGACCGTGAAATTCGTTCTCAGACGTTTGTTTCGGTTCCTGTTGTTGATGTCGATGTACCGCTGGGAGAGAGCTTTGACGGTGTGGAGATTGAGAAAGAAGGCTATTTCAGGCAAATGCAATTCAAAAATGAGAGGAATTTTTGGATCCGGAGGATTGGTTTCTGAAGGTATTCCCTAACCCAGAATCCGTTAAGTGTAAGAGCTTTGACGGTGTGCAGATTGAGAAAGAAGGCTATTTCAGGCAATGCAATTCAAAAACGAGAGGAATTTTTGGATCCGGGGGATTGGTTTCTGAAGGTATTCCCTAACCCAGAATCCGTTAAGTGTAAGAGCTTTGACGGTGTGCAGATTGAGAAAGAAGGCTATTTCAGGCAATGCAATTCAAAAATGAGAGGAATTTTTGGATCCGGGGGATTGGTTTCTGAAGGTATTCCCTAACCCAGAATCTGTTAAGTGTAAGAGCTTTGACGGTGTGCAGATTGAGAAAGAAGGCTATTTCAGGCAATGCAATTCAAAAATGAGAGGAATTTTTGGATCCGGGGGATTGGTTTCTGAAGGTATTCCCTAACCCAGAATCCGTTAAGTGTAAGAGCTTTGACGGTGTGCAGATTGAGAAAGAAGGCTATTTCAGTCAATGCAATTCAAAAATGAGAGGAATTTTTGGATCCGGAGGATTGGTTTCTGAAGGTATTCCCTAACCCAGAATCTGTTAAGTGTAAGAGCTTTGACGGTGTGCAGATTGAGAAAGAAGGCTATTTCAGGCAATGCAATTCAAAAATGAGAGGAATTTTTGGATCCGGGGGATTGGTTTCTGAAGGTATTCCCTAACCCAGAATCTGTTAAGTGTAAGAGCTTTGACGGTGTGCAGATTGAGAAAGAAGGCTATTTCAGGCAATGCAATTCAAAAACGAGAGGAATTTTTGGATCCGGAGGATTGGTTTCTGAAGGTATTCCCTAACCCAGAATCTGTTAAGTGTAAGAGCTTTGACGGTGTGCAGATTGAGAAAGAAGGCTATTTCAGGCAATGCAATTCAAAAATGAGAGGAATTTTTGGATCCGGAGGATTGGTTTCTGAAGGTATTCCCTAACCCAGAATCCGTTAAGTGTAAGAGCTTTGACGGTGTGCAGATTGAGAAAGAAGGCTATTTCAGGCAATGCAATTCAAAAACGAGAGGAATTTTTGGATCCGGAGGATTGGTTTCTGAAGGTATTCCCTAACCCAGAATCCGTTAAGTGTAAGAGCTTTGACGGTGTGCAGATTGAGAAAGAAGGCCATTTCAGGCAATGCAATTCAAAAATGAGAGGAATTTTTGGATCCGGAGGATTGGTTTCTGAAGGTATTCCCTAACCCAGAATCCGTTAAGTGTAAGAGCTTTGACGGTGTGCAGATTGAGAAAGAAGGCTATTTCAGGCAATGCAATTCAAAAACGAGAGGAATTTTTGGATCCGGAGGATTGGTTTCTGAAGGTATTCCCTAACCCAGAATCTGTTAAGTGTAAGAGCTTTGACGGTGTGCAGATTGAGAAAGAAGGCTATTTCAGGCAATGCAATTCAAAAATGAGAGGAATTTTTGGATCCGGGGGATTGGTTTCTGAAGGTATTCCCTAACCCAGAATCCGTTAAGTGTAAGAGCTTTGACGGTGTGCAGATTGAGAAAGAAGGCCATTTCAGGCAATGCAATTCAAAAATGAGAGGAATTTTTGGATCCGGAGGATTGGTTTCTGAAGGTATTCCCTAACCCAGAATCCGTTAAGTGTAAGAGCTTTGACGGTGTGCAGATTGAGAAAGAAGGCTATTTCAGGCAATGCAATTCAAAAACGAGAGGAATTTTTGGATCCGGAGGATTGGTTTCTGAAGGTATTCCCTAACCCAGAATCTGTTAAGTGTAAGAGCTTTGACGGTGTGCAGATTGAGAAAGAAGGCTATTTCAGGCAATGCAATTCGAAAATGAGAGGAATTTTTGGATCCGGAGGATTGGTTTCTGAAGGTATTCCCTAACCCAGAATCCGTTAAGTGTAAGAGCTTTGACGGTGTGCAGATTGAGAAAGAAGGCTATTTCAGGCAATGCAATTCAAAAACGAGAGGAATTTTTGGATCCGGAGGATTGGTTTCTGAAGGTATTCCCTAACCCAGAATCCGTTAAGTGTAAGAGCTTTGACGGTGTGCAGATTGAGAAAGAAGGCCATTTCAGGCAATGCAATTCAAAAATGAGAGGAATTTTTGGATCCGGAGGATTGGTTTCTGAAGGTATTCCCTAACCCAGAATCCGTTAAGTGTAAGAGCTTTGACGGTGTGCAGATTGAGAAAGAAGGCTATTTCAGGCAATGCAATTCAAAAACGAGAGGAATTTTTGGATCCGGAGGATTGGTTTCTGAAGGTATTCCCTAACCCAGAATCTGTTAAGTGTAAGAGCTTTGACGGTGTGCAGATTGAGAAAGAAGGCTATTTCAGGCAATGCAATTCAAAAATGAGAGGAATTTTTGGATCCGGGGGATTGGTTTCTGAAGGTATTCCCTAACCCAGAATCCGTTAAGTGTAAGAGCTTTGACGGTGTGCAGATTGAGAAAGAAGGCCATTTCAGGCAATGCAATTCAAAAATGAGAGGAATTTTTGGATCCGGAGGATTGGTTTCTGAAGGTATTCCCTAACCCAGAATCCGTTAAGTGTAAGAGCTTTGACGGTGTGCAGATTGAGAAAGAAGGCTATTTCAGGCAATGCAATTCAAAAACGAGAGGAATTTTTGGATCCGGAGGATTGGTTTCTGAAGGTATTCCCTAACCCAGAATCTGTTAAGTGTAAGAGCTTTGACGGTGTGCAGATTGAGAAAGAAGGCTATTTCAGGCAATGCAATTCAAAAATGAGAGGAATTTTTGGATCCGGAGGAAAAAAAACTGATCGCCATTGCTTGCCGACCATGAAATTTGTTCTGATATGTTTCGTTTTTTGATCCCTGTTAGTCTTGGTAAGCGGACACCCACTCTACATAGTTGGCGTTGTTTGTGACTCTCTTATTCCTATTGTCAAATTTACTCATTGAATTGAAGCAATTCCATCACGTTTTGTGCCTTAAGGAAATTAAAAGAGTAAGATGGGCAGGTAATGTTTTTTGTACATAAATATCGCCTAGAATGATTTAAATATCCATGACAACTATCTATTCTTTCACGCACTTTTTCAAGAAATTTTTCAAAGATCTCTAAAAGAGACCGGGACATGTTATACTGTAATGGAAACACGGCCCTTTTATCTTTTTCCGGTTCGATTGAGGTTCTGCCCCCCCCACCCCTCCTAATGTTTCTCTACATCCGGGCCTGATAGTCTACAAAGTTAAACTTGCTGCTAAAAATCAAATGAAATACTATTTTACTAGCCTGAAAGAATCGTTGTAGAATATCTTTATCGTCGTAGAAAAGTCAGATTTCGCTACCAATCTAAAATAGATTTGTTTTATTAAAGTGTCGCAAGACAGTTTGAATTACAATGGCGACAATACAATATCAACGAAAGAATATAAATTCCACTTCTTGCAGATGACTTTTTTTTAACATAGGAATTTACTATAATCAACTTCTTTTTAAAAGCAATGATAGCAACTAAAACTATTTAATGTTGGTTGATAACCTTGTTTCTAAATTAGACTAAAATCAAATGAAATAGTTTCAATTGATTTAGTAAAATCGACTAAAATAATTTTGTCGATTTTACTTTGGGAAGACTGCATCTAGGTTCCCTTGATGCTATGCCACTGCTACTTCATAATACGTATTATATCAATATACATTTTAAAAAATTCTAAATGTAAAACCGACTCTACCATCGTAAAAACGAAACTGATTACGTTTTCTTGACCATTTAAAACTGGATGCGTGTAAATCGAAGTATGCGCATGTACAATCAACCTTCGCTTCTCGTGAGTTTATGGTTCTCGTATTTGACTATTCGATTAAGATACTTTGAGGCAATCGACATCGCCGATCACTGTTCAGGTCTCGATCGTTCACGTTCTGCTTTGGAATTCGAGGTCGCCTGCAATTGCTTCCACATCAAGAAGCAGAACTCCCACTGTTCTATCATAGGTCGGCGTTTGTGCAGCAAACATCGCACGACAGTTTCGTTTTAGTATCACATCATATAAAAAGCAAAAAAAAAATTGCTGCAGTTAGATGACTAGGGAGCCGCGATAATATGTCTCATGGTTGATAAGGATTATATGCAGTGTAAAATTCCAACAACAATCACAAGCCCAGGGAACAGTGGGTGCGTGTGGAGAACAATTCGAAATAAAATTCGCAGATTTTTTTCCTCACCAAATTAATAGCGACGAAATTTTTATTAGAAGAATTTGAGTACAGAAGGATATGTGTCGAAACTATCATCTACTCCGTAGAATTTTTCTGTGGTTTGAAAGAAATAGAATTTCCCGGAAAAAGCTAACAAAAAATTCGCTTTTCTGGAGGTAGGTTTACCAAAATTTTCTATTTGCAGGATATTGGAGGAGGGAGGGGTTCAGCAAACACTTATTTTCGGAGACAAAATCCAGGGAAGATTTCACGTGTTCTTAAAACGTACGTATGTTCCTGATCCTACTTCCGATACATCTTGTTTAGCGGCGATCCTTCGACATCGGCGGGGATCTACTGTTTTGCAAATGTAACAACTTCGTATACAACATATTGACCTTTCTCTTTTATTTGCTTAAGGCACATCAGAAGTCTTGGGATTCCTTAACGAAATGCTCAAGAGGCACCTGCATATTGTTCACCTTGATAATCAACCAACCATCTGTCTTCGCCTCTTGGGCAAGTTATTTAGCAATAGGTTGTATTTGTCTAAAATGAAAATGCTAAGAGATCTTGAAACTCCAAAAGCCTGTGGGAAAATCACTACTCTTCTTGTTTCATTTCATCAGGGAGTTTAAATACCTCAATGATGTGAAATGGTCTGTGTAAACAAGCTTTGCCAGCTTCGATTTTTTTTAATTCTTTAAAATCCACTGCACGAAACAAATTAATCTTTAATAATTATTGAAAGTGTTCTACTTTTATTTCGTAACTCTCCTGCTGTGGGAATAGAGCATCACTGCTGATGCTTGTTACACAGCCTGATTTGAACTTCCGCTCCGTCATTTCACTTCTCAACGAAAACGCATGAAGAGCTGAAAACAACTTTTTATTTTGACTCTTTTGCACGCTACAAGCAATTCTAAATGATGAATGTACAGCTACTTGATTAAATGGAAGCATCCGAGGAGAATTTTATATATTGCACTGAACACAAAATGTTGTAGGTTAAAGAATCTCAAAGTTTAAATATTCGCAGCTCCCCTTGCATCTTTCACGGTTTACGAGCCTGGACAACTTTAAGGGGTTCTAATTAACTGTTGGCCAGCAGCTAGGATCTGTTGTTTCAGTTCAAGCAAAGTTGTTTGGCAATGGACGCGTTGCAAGAGATTCTTCACGAAACACGCAGAAAAAGTTGAGGGGGTGGGAGCACATGATATGGCACATGACCTGCAAAAGGTGTGGGACAAATCGATGTATGCCGATTCACACGTGCGGCCGACATTGGGAATATCGAAGTTGTACAAAACTTTTGAGTCCTGCTATAATTTTTCTCATTGGGTCATTTTCTGTTACGAATTTCTGAAATTCTGTGAATCATTACGAATAACTTGTATTTTTTGTAAGTTGTGTACCAATCCCTAGTGATGATGCACAGAACCGGCCAGGTCCAGCACCTAATGTCCGACCCCGCCTTCTCGTGGTGCAGGCCGTTAGTACCTTTCCAAAGAGATATTCTTATTTTGGAAGGGAACGGAAGTGGAGGGCTGCCATTTCAGTATGGCCTACTGATCTGGTCATCTATGACCACTTTTTTCTTTTTTTTTCAACACTGCTCAGGAGTGGTCAACTTCACAGGGTCCTGGTGCTGACCATTTATACCTACTAGACTGGACTTGTTTATGGATTTGAGCTTGATTATATATCCTGGACTTGCTGCACTGGTGGGCCTCTGTTGAGGGAGAGTCTGTCGCTGTGTTTTCTGTTTGCTTCTGGGTTGCCAGCCCTAAGTGAACAGAGGCATGGGATACCTTATATCAGCTGGTGGATAATCCTAATCAGAGACCATCGCAGGTACCTGAACCTTACTTAGCTAGTTGGGAATCGTCATGCCTAAACTGGAGTAATGTGTCTCAGGCAAGCCATATGGCTCTTAAAAAAGGCCCTTTGAAAAGGTGGTGTCTGAAGTTGCTACCAGCATCGGTGACTTCAGGCTTTAGCAGAGGAGGAACAGGTCTTTGCCCCATGCCTGCGATCAGGGGGCTGTTTGATATTGTTGGCCCTACCAATATCAATAAACCTGATTTCTTTAAAAATCCTACTAATCATTTTCTCTCTGCAGGAACGTGGAATGTGAGGACATTACATAGAGATTATTCTCTTGTTGTCCTCACGCAGGAATTCCAGCGCTAACACCTATATATTCTAGGCTTGCAAGAGACCAGATGGATTAGTAAAGGTGAGATACTTAAAAATAACTTTAAATTTCTCGTTACAGGGAGGGAGGATGGAAAGCATCACCAAGGCGTAGGTATGTTGTGATGCTCTTCTAGGATATAACATACATATTCTAGGATATGACATACATGCTAGTGATGCTCTTATAGGATATGAGTGCATTAATGAAAGGTTTCTTACAACAAAATTTCAGACAAGTATTAAAGACTTGAATGTTATCTGCTGTTATGCCCCAACTGACGATGCCGATGAGGATGAGAAGAATAGGTTTTAAGGACAACTTCAGGATATTTTAAATTCTGTCAAGAAAGGAGTATTACCCTTGTTCTAGGTGACTTCAGTGCCAAAGTTGGTACTGACTCTGACCTTTGGGGAGAAGTAATAGGCCCTTTTGGTATTGGTAGCTGCAATGGCAATGGGCAACGTCTCCTACAGGTAAGTAAACTCAATGGTTTCAGAATAACTAACACATGTTACAAACACCGCGACATACATAAATACAGGTGGGGATAAATAAATACCGCGACATACATAAATACACTGATGGGCTGCATAATAATTTGATTGATTATATATTAATTAACAGCAAATGGGCTAGTTCTGTTAGGAATACCAGGTCATATAGGGGAGCTGAAATTGGATCTGACCATTACCTTGTTAAAAGTGTCTTCAACTTAAACTTAAAAAGTGTTGTGCTAGGGTTAAAAAATTTACTTTTAAGGATGAAACTCTGAATGACCCAGTTATAGCCAAATCTTACCATGATAGGTTACTTAGTCATTATGACAGTCATGGTATGCTTACTACTGAAGTTGAGGAAGAATGGGATCATTTTAAACAGGCTTTTTGGACACTAAAAGTACTCTTTTAGGAAAAAGGAGCAGAGTAGGCAGAATTATTTGAGTGATAAGGCACTTGAACTTATTTCTGAAAGAAGGAACTGCAGGAATGCCCTTAATCAGTACCCTACTAGTCGTAATAGAAAGCATTACAGAGAGCTTAATAAACGTGTAAAGGATCAGTAAGTTGCTGATAAGAATCTTTGGCTTGATGGCTTGGCTGACAAAGCCAAGGAAGCAGTTAGATAGCACAACAGCAGAGAGCTGTACCAGATAGTTAATGTTTTATATGGTAGAAAATGGACAGGCATACAGATATTGAAGGATAAACAAGGTAAGGTTATAGAAGGTGAGGATTCAGTTATGGCTACGTGGGTTGAGCATTTCAGTGATGTTCTAAACAATGTAGTTAGTTCTACTCCCATTGTTTGTAATGATGATAGATGAATTGGGGGCTTTAATGTTGGCCCTACAACACAATCTGAATTTATTTTGACTATTTCTAAACTTTAACTTCATAATTCATTTAGGTAGATGAAATTGCTACGGAAATGCTTAGAGCAGGGAATGTTGCTGTTACCACTTGGATGACTGAAATTATGAATATCTTTTATGATAAAGGCATAGTTCCTAAAGATTTTAGCAGAGCTATTATAAATAAAATAAATAAATACCCCCTCAAGCAGCTGCTTGCCACAGAGGTCTGACAGGAGCCTGTCAGTTTACATGCCACAGTAAGGAGATCTGAGAGGATGGCAGGACTTCAGCAGAAAAACGACACATACATCCATGCCTAATACCGGGGCTCGAACCCAGGTCCCTTAGATCAGTAGCCAAGCGTACTAACCACTCGGCCACATTATCCCTATTTTCAAAAAAGGTACTACTCTCTGTTCCAGGTAAAGTTCTTTCCATGATTGTGCTTAATAGAATTAAGAACCTGGTTGACATTCAATTGCGTGATGAGCAATGTGGATTCAGAAGTGGTAGGGGATGTGTGAATCAGATATTTTCACTTAGGCAGATTCTTGAGAAATGTTTAGAGTTTCAGAAACCTTTGGTTGCTAGCTGAATTGATTTCAAAATGGCTTTCGACTCTGTTGATCGTCATAATTTGTGGTTGATTGTGAGATCATATGGTATACCAGACAAGTTAGTTAACATAATGAAAGCTCTCTATAATAACACTGAGTCGTGTGCGAGAGTTGGTAAGGCTTGTAACAATTGGTTTAGCATTACTTCTGGTGTTCGACAAGAGTGCATTTTGTCTCGTTTTCTCTTCAGTTTGGTTATTGATTATGTTATGCGAAATTCACTTCAAGGGAAAGATTTTGGCGTTAAATGTGCTGGAGATACGAAAATTTCTCATTTAGATTATGCTGATGATTTAGCCCTTTTGGCAAATGATGTTGATGAGATGAACTCTTTCATTCGAGCTGTTGATGAAACTGGTAGTAGAGTAGGTTTGGTTATAAACAGAGAGAAAACTAAAGTGATGAAAATTGGTCAGGCAGGCTGTGATTCAGTTACTCTGAATGGTTGCAGCCTTGAGCAGGTGTCACAGTTTAATTATCTTGGGAGCTATGTAACAGATAATGGTAATATGCCGCATGAGATTAACAGACGAATAGGGATTGCTGCGGGACTTTTAAGAATCTATGGAGAGTGTGGTGAAATAGGCGTATACACCTAAAGACTAAAATTAGACTGTATAATAGTTTGGTTCTTTCTAAGGTTAGTTATGGTAGTGAAACCTGGACACTTTGCAAACAAGATAACAGGAAACTAGATGCTTTTGATTCTAGATGCTTACGCAATATCTTAGGGATTAGGTGGTTCAACTTTGTAACTAATGATGAGGTTAGGCAAAGGAGTTTGCAACCTCCTTTAAGCAGCATATTGTGCAGAGAGAGACTCCACAATATGCTGTTACCAACCACACCTAATGGCCATGTTGCCTGTATGGATAATTATAGATTGGCGAATAGGGTTATGAACAGTGTGCCTAGAGACATCAGAAGGAGGGGGAGACCTAGGATGCGGTGGGCTGACAATGTCAAACAGAACCTTGTTAGAATTGGTTGCAGTGGCCGGATGCAGCAGATTTAGCTCTGGACAGAAATGCTTGGAGAACTAAATTGCACGGTCTGGTCGGACCTCCGTAGCCCATGGCTGCTTGAGGATGATGATGAGGATGTTAGCGTGTTCGATTGCATTTGCAATGAGAAACACTATCATGTAAAATACCCTATGCATGTACCATGAAATTCACTTTTCAATTAGAAATTTTATTTTACTGTCGATATTCTATGTCAATGTCAGTAATTTCTTTGTTAAATGTTATAATGTCACGTTTCAAAGTCAATATTACATTCAACATATGTCAACGTCAAACAATATTAATGTCATATCAAACGAAAGAAGGCTTAACAATACTGTTATAACAAAATGTAAATATAATTGTTCTATATCCTGCAGATAAGCTTTAAGATTTGAGGATCACCTGTAATGATGCAATTTTCTTATACTAATGGTCAAAGAATAAGAAACAAATTAAAAAATATTGGTTTATCTCACTGGTAAGTCATCGATGTTTGTGATTTCTTTGCAGGCCTTCTCCAATTAACTGTTAGCGTTCCATTAGAGCTTTGTGATTTCCTAAGCAATGATTTCTTTTCGTCTTCCTTCTCTTTCACTGCATTTTTTCAAAAGTCACAAATCTTCTCCTTCCATCCCACCCCACCCCCTATCCCACCCTCAAAAAATTTATAAAAAAATTTAGGTAACATGGTAATAAATCTTCCTAATGTATATCGAAAGCTGTTGTTTGTCAAAAACCCATAAAGATTGCAGACAATACGTTAAAAAAAGCATTTTTTTTATTATCATTGCAGTCATTGATACGTTCATTTGCGAAACCACAATGCAATTTCTATCGGATTACCTCTGAGCGGCCCTGTTTTTGCATACAATGTGGTAAATGGCCAGGTCACAAGGACCCCGGAGGCTTAGAGTAGTTTGGGGGAGGAGACCCATTGGACATATATTAGGAAACAGATGGTAGTCTCACGTCAAGGCCATCCAGCGTGTTCTTAACGTATACAGAGCTCTCCCTCACAAGGGATCACGGCTTAACGTCACATCTAACGGACAGTGGCCTGTTCAAGTCCATCGGTGTCTCCTGCTGGCCGAGGATAGGGCGGGAAGTTATTCGGAGATAAATAGCACTGGCCCGGCTGGGACTCTCCCAGCCGGGCCAGTGCTATTTATGGTCCCTTGTTATTATGTGTTATTTATGGTTCCTGTGTATTCATGGTCCCTTGTACGATAGAGCCCTGTACACGTTAAAATCACGCTGGATGGTCTTGGACGTGAGGCTACCATCTGTTTCCTGATGGTAGCCTCACGTCCAATGGGTCCCTTCCCCCAAACTTCTCTAAGCCTCCGGGTCCTTGTGACCTGGCCATTTAGCCCATTGTATGCAAAAACAGTGCAGCGCAGAGGCAACCCGATAGAAATTACATTGTGGTTTTGCACATCAACGTATCAATGACTCCGGCTTGACTGATAAATAACACTGGCCTGGTTTCACTGTATGTAGCCCAATAGGGGGGCTCAGTTGGTAGCGATGACGCGCTACCGCCTGAGCCACCCCAGCTCCCTTATCGGGTACATACTGTCAAAGATAAGCTATCGGTTATTAAGCAATGCTTACCTTTTTCTTAAAAATTTTCGTCTAATTCAGTAACTGGCGATTTATACCAATGGATGAAACAGTTTCTCGTATATACTAAAAGAAATGATGTTAATTACCTAACGACAGCATCAACAGCAACTGTTACATACGTGTACCTCGTTTCATTACGATAAAAACATTGAATACATTCTTTGATAAAGATTATATACTGCAAAGTCACTTAGCTGTCACCAGCCCATATTGAAATGTTTATAAACGAAGTGCATTCACCGCATGAGTCATTTTAGTCCAATTGCATCGAGTGTGCAACTTACACTGCCTGACCATCTGTTACAACAAAACTGTTGCATTTTCCCACCCTCCTAGGTCAAAGGGTTAACTTACTGTTGCCAACGGAACTTCATAACATTCACATATCCCTAGCAAAATTTCAAATTTTAGAAATAAATGCATTATATGTAACTAGCTAAACTTACCCGGCGCTGCCCGGGTGCCACTTTTAACCTATATATTCTTTCCACTGCCAATTTTGTAAGTACTCCCTCCCCCGACATTTTAGCACAGATTTTCAACAGGAAGATATTTGCCCGGTGTTGACTTGGATCGTTGTCGACATCAGCAAGCTCTCTCATAGCCCGTGGCTTAGTTTCTGCCTAAGCTATCGAGATTTTTATTTCCGTTACCACAGATTTTGCCGCCCTATGACTCCCGTGATATTCGTCCGCACGGTCGAAATTTCATGCACAGCGTCCCCCGTGTGCACCGATGATTGGTTTAAAAATCAGGTTCTCACTTGGCCCGTGGCATCGTTTCTACACAAATTGTGACAGCTCGTATATCACTTTTAATCTGCATAATTTGTTTCGTGCACTAATGGTTAGTTTTCTAGGTATATCTAGTTGGTTAGTTTCTAGGTAGGGTCTAATGGTAGTCTTATGGTTAGTTTATATTAGGGTCTAATGGTTAGTTTCTAGGTATATCGGGTTTCCCCCCGATATTTTATGATAATTTGAAACCCCAAGAATTTCCCGGTGTTGCAAAGGTCATTGCTGATTCGTCGCGCGCTCTCAGAACCCATGGCAAACAATCGAGCTATTTTTATTTCGTCAGATTTTGGCATTCTGTAATTCCCGACGTACTTCACTGAAAGTTCCCAAATTTCGCAAGCGGGTTCTCCGTGCCCGACCCCATTTTTGTTTAGAAAATCAGGTCCTAGCTACAATGTAGAGGTCCTGTATAGTTAGAGACTGGCCATCTCGGTGATTCACTGCCATTGGTTGATTGAATCACATGGTTTATGGACGCCATGTTTTGTCGTACCGTGAGACGAAAGCCTATGAGTTAGTGTGTGTACCAAGTTAAAACTTCTCAGTTGTTATAGTTTTGTACATTTCTACTACTTTTTTTCCTCTATAAAAGCTATCATATTTAATGAATGCCTCACTGCGCTGTATTTGGGTGCAAAAATTTCACTCAAAGAAATAATGAATATTTTTTTCGAGAAACTCCATTAGAAGCGTCAATCGACTGTAAGTGAAACAAGCTAATTGAAAACCAACAAATAATTTCTTTTAAGGTTCGTTTGAAAAACGAGCTAATGTTTCCACTTTCTCGTCTGTCTATGCCAATATTTGTTCGTCTGTCTGTCCGTCTACATGTTAACTGTTGTCTGTACATCTGCCTTTCCATCTGTCTGTCCGTCCATAGACAATCAATTTTTGTGTTTTTAGAGCTAAATGAAAAATTCTTTTTCGGTTGGATCGGTGTCAAACAAATATTGCGATTCGCAATTTTGAAAAATTTAAATGGCTTTAATAGCGCACTTTAGAGATGGGAAAAGTGGAAAATGATAAAATTTCAAACGAATATTATAAATAAACTATTTACACTGAAAATCTGAACTTTTGGTAGTAGAATGTTATGGTCCGAAGGTTTACAATGGCAACAAGGCTTTGCCGTCTTAGCCAAAAAGGAGGAGGGGCATAAAAACCTTTTTAAGAGATAAACGAAACAACATATATATTTGTTTTACAAGCACTAACAAAATATTAATGATTTAAACAATATTTGATAATCTCAGCGTTACCTGTAGATGTTTAAACGTCTATAAATCAATAAATTATATTTGTGAAAAAAGCCGGCGTTAGTTCAACAGGTTAGAATACTCTGAGATGTTTCTGGAGAGATGCGGGTTCGAATCCAGTATGTCAGCGCAATTTTTTTCCACACAAATTATTAATATTTACATTTTTCGAATCTTCATCAGTAGAATTTCCAGTGTTAGAAAGTGCTAAATGCGGGTTATAAAAACTCGAAAGGCGACGTCTAGCGACGGAAAAAAGCTGGAAAATACCAAATCTGTAAATAAATATTGCAAACGATCTATTTTTGCTAGAAACTTAAATTTTTGGTCATTGAGTGTATTTGGTCAAGTGGTTTACCTTAGCAGTAATGATTTGTCCCGTTGGTGAAATGCAACTTTTCTGCTTTAAGAAGTAAATGAAAAACCCTTTTCGCACATTACAGGTACTAATAAAATATTATTAGTTTATTTTATCAATTATACAGTAGTTCGAATTTCCACTGTCTGAGAATACTAAAAGTGTAAAATAACTAGAAGAATGCATATCGCCTCTGGCGTATATGGGAATCTCATTTTCAAAGAGAATGAAGTTCTTCCTTTGCCTACTTTTTCACTCCTTAAAAGTTTTAATTATGGATGTTCGTGTTGTTTATCTGCTAAGGTCCCGCCATCTTCATGGACTTTCTGCTGTGGCGAATAAACTGACAGGCTCCTGTCAGACCTCTGTACAAACATCTACTTGAGGGGTTATTTCTTTTTTAATGATGGGGGAAATGCACATAGTAGTATTTTATTAGTAATTATAAAACATAAAAAGTATTTGTCTTTAGTTCTTAAATTTAAAAAGTTGTTTTTCTCTCGTTCCTCTGAAAATAGTGGGCAGATCATTGCTGTCAGTGGAATTTCTACCACAACAGAAATCTACGTGCCGAAATTTCTACCATAAACAGATCACTTGAAGCATTCGTTAAAAGTTTTGCAGTTTCGATACTTAGTGATCTCTAATGATATAAATTAAAACTACCTTTGAAAATGCGAATTACATTTCATTAGTAACCAACTGAAAAGAGATTTCCAATTATCTCCTAAAACAAAACCGTTCCGTTTCTTACCTACCTTGGACTTAGGGTGAACTCATTGCTGTCAATGGAATTTTCAAGACTGTCACATTCCACAACCAAAATTTCAAATTTCTAGCATAACTACGTCATTTGCAATATTCGTTTTAAATTTTTGGGATTTTTCGATTTTTTTTTCCACCGTTAGAGGGCGCAATTATAACTTTTGGGAAATTCGCAAAATAAAAATTGTAATATTTGATCAATATCTGTCCAACCCAAAAAGAATTTTTAATTTATCTCTAAAAGCATACACATTTCTGTTAAAACGAGAAATGTTGCATTCACCTCCCCCCTGGGTCTAAAGGGTCAAATGATTGTTGCCAATTGTAACTTCGTAACCTTCACATTTCAACACCAAAATTTCAAACTTCTATCATAACTATATTGTTTGGAATATTCGTTTGATATTTTGGAATTTTAAAAATTTTCCACCGTTAAAGGGCGCAGGTATAACTTTTGGGACATTCGAAATATGCAAATCGTAGTATATCATTAATACCTATCTAACCATCGCAGGTACCTGAACCTTATTTAGCTAGTTGGGCATCGTCAAGCCTAAACTGGAGTAATGCGTCTCAGGCAGGCCATATGGTTCTTGAAAAAGTCCACTTGAAAAGGTGGTGCCTGAAGTTCCTACCAGCATCGCTGACTTCAGCCTTTAGCGGAGGAGGAACAGGTCTTTGCCCCATGCCTGCGATCAGGGGGCTGTTTGATATTGTTGGCCCTACCAATCTCAATAAACCTAATTTCTTTAAAAATCCTACTAATCATTTTCTCTCTGCAGGAACGTGGAACGTGAGGACATTACATAGAGATTATTCTCTTGATGTCCTCATGCAGGAATTCCAGAGCTATAACCTAGATATTCTAGGCTTGCAAGAGACCAGATGGACAGGTAAAGGTGAGATACTTAAAAATAACTTTAAATTTCTCTTTACAGGGAGGGAGGATGGAAAGCATCACCAAGGCGTGGGTCTGCTGCTCAGCAGCCATGCTAGTGATGCTCTTCTAGGATATGAGTGTATTAATGAAAGGTTTCTTACAGCAAAATTTCAGACAAGCATTCAAGACTTGAATGTTATCTGCTGTTATGCCCCCACTGAGGATTCTGATGAGGATGAGAAGGATAGGTTTTTCAGACAACTTCAGGATATTTTGAATTCTGTCAAGAAAGGAGATATTACCCTTGTTCTTGGTGACTTCAATGCCAAAGTTGGTACCGACTCTGACCTTTGGGGAGGAGTAATAGGCCCTTTTGGTATTGGTAGCTGCAATGGCAATGGGCAACGTCTCCTACAGGTAAGTAAACTAAATGGTTTCAGAATAACTAACACATATTACAATCACCGCGACATACATAAATACACATGGGTCTCACCTGATGGGCTGCATAAGAATATGATTGATTATATATTAATTAACAGCAAATGGGCTAGTTCTGTTAGAAATACCAGGGCATATAGGGGAGCTGAAATGGGATCTGACCATTACCTTGTTAAAAGTGTCTTGCAACTTAAACTTAAAAGTGTTGTGCTAGGGTTAAAAAATTTACCTTTAATACTGAAGCTCTGAAAGATCCAGTTATAGCTAAAGCTTACCATGATAGGTTACTTAGTCATTATGACAGTCATGGTTTGCTTAATACTGAAGTTGAGGAAGAATGGGGCCATTTTAAACAGGCTTTTTTGGAAACTAACAGTACTCTTTTAGGGAAAAAGGAGCAGAGGAGGCAGAATTATTTAAGTGATAAGGCACTTGAGCTTATTTCAGAAAGAAGGAACTGCAGGAATGTCCTTAATCAGTACCCTACTAGTCCTAATAGAAAGCATTACAAAGAACTTAATAAACGTGTAAAGGATCAGTTAGCTACTGATAAGAATCTTTGGCTTGATGGCCTTGCTGACAAAGCTGAGGAAGCAGTTAGACAGCACAACAGCAGAGAGCTGTACCAGATAGTTAATGTTTTGTGTGGTAGAAAACGAACAGGTATACAGGGATTGAAGGATAAACAAGGCAAGGTTATAGAAGGTGAGGATTCTGTCATGGCTAGGTGGGCTGAGCATTTCAGTGATATTCTAAACAATGTGGTTAGTTCTACTCCCATTGTTTGCAATGATGATAGATGCAATGTTGGCTTTAATGTTGGCCCTATAACACAATCTGAAGTTCGTTTGCCTATTTCTAAACTTAAACTTCATAATTCCTTTTGGGTAGACGAAATTACTACGGAAATGCTTAGAACTGGGAATGTTTCAGTTACCATTTGGATGACTGAAATTTTGAATAACTTTTATGATAAAGGCATGGTTCCTAAAGATTTTACCAGAGCTATTATTATCCCTATTTTCAAAAAAGGTGATCGCAGTTCTTGTGATAACTATAGGGGTATCAGCCTACTCTCCGTTCCAGGTAAAGTTCTTTCCATGATTGTGCTTAATAGAATTAAGAATCTGGTTAACAGGCAATTGCATGATGAGCAATGTGGATTCAGAAGTGGAAGGGGATGTGTAGATCAGATATTTTCACTTAGGCAGTTTCTTGAGAAATGTTTAGAGTTTCAGAAACCTTTGGTTGCTAGCTTTGTTGATTTCAAAAAGGCTTTCGACTCTGTTGATCGTCATAATTTGTGGTTGATTGTGAGATCATATGGTATACCAGACAAGTTAGTTAACATAATGAAAGCTCTCTATAATAACACTGAGTCATGTGTGAGGGTTGGTAAGTCTTGTAGCAATTGGTTTAGCATTACTTCTGGTGTTCGACAAGGGTGCATTTTGTCTCCTTTTCTCTTTAGTTTGGTTGTTGATTATGTTATGCGAAATTCACTTCAAGGGAAAGCTTTTGGCCTTAAATGGGCTGGAGATACGAAAATTTCTGATTTAGATTATGGTGATGATTTTGCCCTTTTGGCAAATGATGTTGATGAGATGAACTCTTTCATTCGAACTGTTGATGAGACTGGTAGTACAGTAGGTTTGGTTATAAACAGAGAGAAAACTAAAGTGATGAAAATTGGTCAGGCAGGTTGTGATTCAGTTAATCTGAATGGTTGAAGTCTTGAGCAGGTGTCACAGTTTAATTACCTTGGGAGCTGCGTAATTGATACTGGTGATGTGCGGCATGAGATTAACAGACGAATAGGTATTGCTGCCGGGACTTTTAAGAATCTATGGAGATTGTGGAGAAATAGGCGTATACACCTAAAGACTAAAATTAGACTGTATAATAGTTTGGTTCTTTCTAGGGTTAGTTATGGTAGTGAAACTTGGACGCTGTGTAAGCAAGATAATAGGAAACTAGATGCTTTTGATTCTAGATGCTTACGCAGTATCTTGGGTATTAGGTGGTTTAACTTTGTAACTAATGATGAGGTTAGGCAAAGGAGTCTGCAACCTCCTTTAAGCAGCATATTGTGCAGAGAGAGACTCCGCTGGTTTGGCCATGTTGCCCGTATGGATAATTATAGATTGGCGAATAGGGTTATGAACAGGTGCCTAGGAGGCCTCAGAAGGAGGGGGAGACCTAGGATGCGGTGGGCAGACAATGTCAAACAGGACCTTGTTAGAATTGGTGTACAGTGGCCAGATGCAGCAGATGTAGCTCAGGACAGATATACTTGGAGAATTAAACTGCGCGGTCTGGTTGGACCTCCGTAGCCCATGGCTGCTTGAGGATGATGATGATGATGATGATAACACAAAAAATAATTTTTTATTTATCTGTATAAACAAAAAAGTTCAATGTCTACAGACGGACAGATAACAAAGTGAAATTATATCTTTTTTTTTAAAAAAAAGGCCTAAAATTTACTTTTCCTTTTTTAGCCGTTTTCTAAAATGCTTCCAATAATGAACACTGAAATCTGTATCAAATATTACCCTACCCTATTCCGGAATTCATAAGTACCATGCAATACAATTCATCTATTGCACGCTAAACAATCGGAGAGACGACAAAACATGGCGTCCAATTTTGAGATGGCCAACCTCTACATGTACAGGGCCTCTACCTGTACCTATATAGGGCTTCTACTGCAATGGAACTCCACAATAGTGCTTTTGGAAATGTGGGGAATCTGGCTACGGCATCAGATTTGCAGCAGAAGATTTAAATGCTATTTTAACCATGGAGGTAGAAAGACAAGGAGGTGCCCTATCGCTGAAAACTGTAACCGAGCGTCGCCATATTGTCGCTACTTGTAATCTTGCTATCACTGTGTTAAAGAACGACAGATTTCATTGTAAAAATGGATTTGGGTAACGCGTTTGATTACAGTAATGAACTTGCGAAAAAGATCAAAAGGATAACATTTCATAGGTGAGAAGTAATGCTAAAGTTTTGCTTTGTAAATTGAAAACCTTTTCGCCATTTCAAATAATTTATGACAGTAGTGTAGTTAGGCCTAGCAGAAGGCGGTAGGAAGGGTTGCGAAATTTTCTCAGTGTTTTTAATGTAAACTGATGAAATAAAGTGTTCTTATAAATTCATAGAAAGAGAAAAAAAATCAACAAACAGGGGAAAATGTGATACTGATATCATTCGTGATTTCCTATGTTTTTGATGTACCTTACCGAAACGCTCGAGAATTTCCTGTTATGTCAATGAGAATCTAATTTCGAAGCTCTGTAATTTCTAAATTATGCATTTAATGGAAAAATTTGACTAAAGATAAATTAAAAATCGTAATTAAATCCATTTACATCTCTATTTTAAACAATATTCGTTAAGTATTTAAACCGTTAAGTATTTAAAGAGTTATCGACGCTAGAATATTTCATGATAAATTATGTTCAATGTCGATGAAAATCTAACTGTGAAGTGCTATAACTATTAAAATATGCATTTAATGGAAAAATACGACAGAAGGTAAATTAAAGATCATAATCAAATCTATTTAAATCTCCATTTTTAACGATATTCATGCAATTTAATGGAATATGACTGAAGATAAATAAAAGATCATTATGGAAACTATTTAAATTTCTGTTTTAAACAATATTCAGTAATTAAGCCTATATTAAAGTCTGGATATTTCACAACAAAATTCCTGCTTTTTATTCCAAAGAGGTTTTTTTGTTAATATTTCCATTTTTTCTTCTGTAAGATTTGACTTATCGCAGTTTACTCTGAACATTAGAAACTTGATTAAACAATGATAGAACTTTGAAATATTATGCAGGGGAGAGGAATTCAGTCCCTATTTTATGAAAAAGATGGTGTAGCTTTCATTTGATATGTAATTTGTTAACTTTAAGTGTGAATAAACAACTGTGTTTAAAAACGCAAACAAACGAAAAACTAAAGCGGGAAAAAGTTACTTTTATTCTTTTACAACCCAACAGCCCAATAATCCAGTGAAGTGTACGATAACTATAACATTTTCTCAACGAAACCCATCTTGTCTTTTACACACAACACCTTCTGGAAATTAGTTTAACCCCTCATCTCCCCAAAAGTGCCCCATAGGTTAACATGGGATTCCCTATACTTTAACATTGGCCCAGAACTCTCATTTATGTTACTACTCATATGATGGGGGGAGGTCATCTCCCTCTAATTTATTTATTTTTATTTATTATTGTATTTTTGTTTTTATTTTTGCAAATATATATGTCTTTATTAAGTGTATTTATGAAAGTGCTGAGATGGGGATGTGACTCACAATTGTTATTTGTGCTTGAGGTAGTTCACTTCACATGCTCGCAGCAGCGAAAGCGCTTTTACAACTAACTAGCCTGAAGCCTCAATGCAAGTGCCGAGAGAAGCGCGAAAACAATGAAGGTCACACTGAGCGCCGTTCACAAACAGGAAGGACGTTTGTCAAGCAAGTCAAGTGACGCGGCTCTTTCTCAAAAACGAAACCTTTAAGGAGAGGGTCGTTTCTGTGTGAATAAGGGTATGGTTCTGTGTTAGCCATGGTACGATTCTGTGTGAACCCGGTAGTAGGAAAGGATTAACTATCCTCTCGCCTAGTTTGAGGTGTGTGAAGAGCAGATTTCCACCTCATTGTATGAAGATTTGCAGTAGAAAAGCAGCGAAGGCCCACGGAATCGAGCGCACCCTCAGCACGTAATTGTATATGAATGTAAATAAGCTGTATCGTCCATATATTACTCTCTACGTGCTTGAATTGTTGGACATCTTTCTGCACATCACTTGGCACAGCAAGTCTGAGGCATAACGGTGGTACGGTACGGGTGTAACCATCGTGAACCTGTGATTTCACCTAAGTAATGGTGAATGTAACTAAGCGACTAAGCGATCTCCTCTACTAAAGAGCGGTTAATCGTTTATGTCGTCTAGCACAACACTACATTTGGCGCAATTCAATCCGTATACGCAATTATATAACTATAAGTGACGAAGTAAGAAACGGCATTTGCCCCCACGACCATGACATTTGGCGCAGTTCAATCCGTATACACAATTATATAACTATAAGTGACGAAGTAGGAAACGGCGTTTGCCCCCACCACCATGACATTTGGCACAGTTCATTCCGTATACGCAATTATATAACTATAAGTGACGAAGTGAGAAACGGCGTTTGCCCCCACCGCCATGACATTTGGTGCAATTCAATCCATATACGCAATTATACAATTATAATTGACGAAGTAAGAAACGGCGTTCGACCCCACCACCACGACAGGGGGGGCGGGGTTTATCAGGTTTAACCACACCTTACAGTGAAGCCGCATGGCCGGGAACTCGTTAAGGTTGGTTACCTGCATTTCATTAACGTATATCCAATTTAAGAATAATTTTTCATCTTAAAACAAAAAAAAATCCTTTTCTTTCCTCACTGAACGTGAAAATCGTTGCTTTCAATGTGACCATCAGACGCCACCACCAGAGTTTCACATTTTGATCCTGAATAGATCGTTTGCATTTTTTTAAAAATTTTCCGCCGTTAGAGGGTGCAATTATAACTTTATGGAGAGTGTGAAAATTCGAATCCTAATATTTCTTAGATACCTATCCAACCTGTGATGTTGCTTCTTCGTTTGTCGGTCTATTGGACCCACTTAGGAACGTCCCCTCGGTTCGATCGCAATACGCGACGGGTGAAAGAGTCTTTCGGAACAAAAATCAAAGATTTTATCACAATTGCAGGGACTCAATACTGAGGCTCCTCCCCAATAAATTGGTTCAACTTCAGCCTTTACTTTAAATTAACAAATATTTATTGAACCTTCCAAACATGCTTGATGGCCAAGGACATATGCTCAATTACATAGATTACAACAACAGCTTACTCTGCCTGTTCAGCTGCATTCACAGAGCCCAATGCCGTTATTACCAGTCGGCATTTACCAGCTTTACAATTTTATGTCTGCACCCGGTCGTTCCTCGACTGGCTCTCTCTTCTCCTCCTCGTTGTTGCCAACCCTTTCTTCCTTTCTCTCTCTGCCCTGGCCATCTGGCAAGGTCATTAGCCACCGGGTCACTTGTCAGCAGACGCTAGCCGTTCCCCGGACACTGCTACTTCAATTAACTCTCCAGATGCAGTGGACAGAGGGCCTCCCACGTAGCATATGCCTTTTTGATGAAATCAAAAATAATATACAAAACCCGAACAAAAAAATATTTAAAAAGGTCTCTAGCCTGACACAACCAAAAAATAATTTTTGATTAATTTGTAAACACAAAAATTTGGATGTCTGCAGATGAACAAGCAGACGAAAGGACTAACAGGCAATTAACACAGTTAAATTTCATAAAAGGTTTTTCAAAAGTAATGGCTTAGAATCCATGACATGCACAATCGAACTTATAGGTTATCTGCGTCTTTTTTTTTAAATAAATGCGCTAAAAAGGCCTTGCATTAAAAAAGCTAAAAATGTGCAAAGAAGCAGAGGTATGTAATTATCGATTCAAATATTTTTTCTGCAATAATGCAGAACACAGGTAATCCTTTTTAAATAAGGAGATGTGTTCCACGGAGCAGAGATTGCGTTAAGCAGAGGTTGTTGTTTTTTTTGCTTGGTAAAAGTAATTAATTGCTTGGCTAAAGTAATTGTAATTCGCAGTTTGCATTGAAAAATTGAATAAATGTATAAATAATTGTCGAAATATGTATATATATATTATCGATCAGTTAATTTTACAATTCATTTCTTAACAAGGAAAGAATCTAGATGTTTTGCCTTCTTCTCCCCATATTGTGCGTAATATTTGTTTATAATATTCCACTAACTGGGCACAACCTCGTCTTACGGCATCCACTCCTGAAAAATCATTATTATGCTCTTCCCAACAATCCATACATTTATGGGGGAAGTGAAAAAGCTTCCCCTATATCTTTAATTGGCAGCACTCTTTCTGGCTTAGATTGTCGTTGAAACAATAGGATATCTCAGATACATCTGGTAGTAATTTGTTAGATAAATATAGAGGAAATATTGTCATCAGTCGGTTGGGATCTGAAACCACGACCTCCTGATAACATGTCAGGTGCTTTGACCGCTGAGTTACCGGCCGCCGAACAATCATCCTCTATTAGTGGTTTTAAGCATTATACCACAGAATTAGTCATAGAAAATGTAGTTGACTGTAATTGAAGACTCTGGCCCAGAAGGAACTTTCCAGTTTAATGCACACAGCAGCCCACATCACGCGCCAAACTGCATGGTGTTTTTATTTTTCAAGCCAACACGCCGAGAATCGAGAGTAAGCAATGTTGTTGAAATAATAGGATATCTCAGATATATGGAATAACGCATAAAACCACTAATACAGGATGATTGTTCGGTGGCCTGTAGCTTAGCGGTCAGAGTATCCGACATGTTATCAGGAGGTCGTGGGTTCAGATTCCACCCGGCTAATGACAATTTTTCCTCTCTATCTAACAGATTCTTGCTGTCTTTCAAAAGCAGCTTTGGATTCTCAAACCTGGAGTTCATCGTTAATTAGTGGCTCACTCTGGAAGTTTAATAACTCTATCACATCATCCAAAGTAACGCCTTCGAACTCTACTCCCTGCCATTTCGCTGATATTTCCTGTGATACGAGACAGTACATCTTCTACTCTCGAGACGTATGCAGCTTTTAGATACAATCGCCTCCATACATCCTTTAACCTCCATACATCCTTAAACAAGACAAAGGGACCTTCTTCCGAGGATTCATTAATGTTACGAATTACCTTCATTAAGAGGAAATGATTTCACCAATCTCACATGCTCTCTTCATCTTGGCATCTGTTTGTTCAATGAGTTGTTTCAAAATTCTTCTTTGGTAACAGGAATTGAATGCTGCAATCACACCCTGATCCATTGGTTTGCAAAATATATGTTGTATAGGGAGGGAGAAATACAACTTCAACCGGAAAATCTGAATTGAAATCAGACTCGAAATTGAGAGAAGCACATTATTCAATAACAAAAGAGCTCGTTGCTCGGCATCAACTTCAAGCAATAATTTTAAACCAATCTATTAAATATGCTCTGAGTCATTCAACTTCTCTAAAAATTGTAAATTCTTTAAATGTTAAATTATTAATATTCAAAGGAATTTCTTTAAATATTAAATTATTAATATTAAATTTTACATAATTAAATATATAATAATTAAAGGAAATAAATATAAAAATATAAATATACAATTGATATTCTATTTAAAAACAATTTCCTTTAATATTAATAATTTAATATTTAAAGGAATTCCTTGAAATATTGATAATTTTTCAAGAAGATTTTAAAGATTTTAAAAACGGATGGAAAAATATTATATTGCAACGGAAATCCAGACTCTTGGCCCCACTTTTATGTTTTTTCCTGCTCGATTGCGTCGTTTAGCTCCCCCGTTCCTTAATCTTTTTCTAGATCTCAGCCTGCTTGCAAATAATATATGAATATATAATAGATATTTTATTTAAAATCAATTTGCAAGCACGCTTGGATCTAAAAAAAATTTAAGGGACGGGGGAGCTGAACGACGCAATCGAGCAGGAAAAAACATAAAAGTGGGCCAAGAGTCTGGATTTCCGTTGCAATATAATATTTTCCCATCCGTTTTGAAAATCTTTAAGAACTTCTGGAAAAATGGTGAAATATGGGCAAGTTTAATAATTTTTTTTCCGACTTTACCCTTACCAGCATTCTCAAAGGGGAGGAGGCATGGGCCTTGTCCCCCCCATCCCCTGCATCTATTAGATGGAAGGTTTTATTATTGATATTTTACTTTATTACTTCATTAGATAAACTTTTATTACTCATTTTTTACTTTTTTTCTTCATTATTCAATTTTTTCTTTTTTTTTTCTTTATTAGATAAATTTTATCACTCAATTTTTTTGCTTTATTACTTTATTAGATAAACTTTTATTACTTATTTTGTACTTTATTACTTTATTAGATAAATGTTTGTTACTCAACTTTTACTTAAATATAATTTTAAAGGTAATATAAGGAGAGCTAAAGACTGAGCCTCACACATGCATGACATCAGCTAAATACATCCTGTTTCTCCTATGGCAATCGGACTCTGTTACACATTGACAGAGATAACGTATCATTATTATAGGATAGAAATGTAACTGTTCTACTATTTTGAGATATTTCAAAAACATTCAGTGCTCTATCCACATATATTTTAATATCAAAATTAGACAAGATTAGTATATAGTGTGTTCTTTAGAAGTGCTTTTTTTTTTAATTATGACCATACAGAAACAATAATTCAGAAAATTGAACGACTTATTCCCAAATTTTATACGTTAAGGGAAATAATATCAACTCTAATATTAAAAAATATACTCTGCATATTGGTATATTCCACAATACAATATGCATTTACTACTTGAGGAGGATCACCTACGTTTAATATCCACCAATTAATTCAAATGCAAAATTTTGATCTAAAAGGAAATATTAATCTTCCAAAAGAAGTTTTTTGGATTTAAAATTATTAAATATTAAAGAGATTTATAATTAAAAATTATTATTGTATTAATTAATGCAATATTAAGGCTGTTATTTTTAAAGATTTTATTGTCCCTATGATAAATATGCCGTCCCATGGCCGAGTGGTTAGCACGCTTGGCTACTGATCTAAGGGACTAGGTTCGAGTCCCGGGTAAGGCATGGACGTTTGTGTCGTTTTTTCTGCTGAGGTCCTGCCATCCTCTCAGACCTTCTTCTATGGCATATAAACTGACAGGCTCCTGTCAGACCTCTGTGGCAAGCAGCTGCTTGAGGGGGTATTTATTTATTTATTTTATTATGATAAATATAGATATTTTTAAAATGTTTAATATCTATGATGGAATAAAATTGTTTAAATCCTTGCCTACTGAAATTAAGGAAAGATAATAACTTTTATTTAAAAAGGGAAAATATTGAATTTATATGAATAATCTGAGTAAAAATAAATCATTAAGATGTATCAATAAAGTTATTCTTATTATTGGATCCTAGATATTCCATTGGTATGTGGAAAAAACATATGTATAATTATTCTATCCTAGCAGATTTACTCACCTAAAAAATTATCGTAAGGTTTATATAATAGATTTGCCCAGGCTGTTCGAATCTTAAACGTTCTAAAATATATAATCGATGGCAGACCCCACGCTCCAAGTTTCATTTGACATATTACTCAATATGAAAGACCTTATGAGATGTTTATCCCCCCTCCCCTACTTTTCTTGGGAGGGAGAGGTCTAGAAAGGAAGGAGAATAATTTGAGGGAGTTTATGATATGCATCAGTAGCTTTCATTTATAAATCCTTACTAATTTTAATTAAGTATATATAATTTAATTTATGTCTATTTTTAGGAGGCGTAAGCTTTACCTGGAGTGAAAAAAAATGGAAACTTCATGTTATATCACTGATATTAAGATAGGATATTTATCTAGGATTCCCTGAACCCCATCTTGCTCAAAACAATACCTTAACTGACGTCAGGTGTGCAGTGATGTTCCGTGAATGATCGATAAATGTTTGAGAATGAGTCTGAAACAATTTCCTATCTACGTAAATGTACAGTATTCCTTAATTTTTCTGGCCGGTGTATTTCATGATTAAAAGTTTCGCTTCATTACAGAGTTATGAAAATAAAACACAAAATGCTACTACAGACAAAGATCTTATTCCGATCTCCCTAAAGCAATGGGCCTATCGCAGAATTCTGCGATAAACCCATGGTTTTATCTGTCTGCTGAGAATGGAACACCTGTAATATCTTACAGAAAGATATTAATTTTCTGGTCAGACGTAATTTCAGCGTTATCAGGGAGAAATTGAATAATAGTAGCTTGAGTTTTGAGGAGAGTGGGACAACACCCCACCACCTCCAGATAACATGGCAACGTCATCCCCAGCTGAACACAATGATAAGCGTTAGAACGAGAATATTAATTAGTTCCGGTTCCATTTTTACCAAAATGCAATTTTTGCAGTTGTCTTCATTTGCTGCTATAAGTTCTATAGAATATCATCTTGTGAATTCTTATTATTCGCTATACATTGGGCTTAACAATTGAGAAATTAAGAAAATTAGAACATTTAAAACTACACATCTTTCCATATGCACCCTAAAAAGAAGGAAATAAATCTAAAACATATCGATGGTTAAATCAGTCACAGATTTTTTTTTACAACCTGAAACACTACCCATATCCCATGCTTTTATTTGATGCATGACCCGTTACTTTCGGTCATTTCCCTTTTTATCGGTGAAGAAAGTCTGGGGTTAACCTTTTTTAATAATCTTTGACACTCCCCGCTTTGCAAGCTTTCGTTTGACAAATAAATCATTCTGTCCGTCGCGTTCAAAAGATATGGGGGGAACAAGTGATTTGACAAATACACAAACTGACAAACTGACAAATATCGAGTGAAAACACAATAGGAATACTGTATAGGCAATAACCATATTCCTATAAGAGTTCTAAAAAGCGAAAACAATTGATTTAATCGCTTACTCAATTCATGTTAATTACAAATGAAAATAGGTTGCCCCCATACACTGAGATGTCAGTTATTAGGTACATCTACCTAGTAGCGTGTTGTGCCATCTTTGATCTTCAGAACTGCCTGAATTCTAGAGGCATGAAACTTTTAAGATGCTGGATGCGTCGTGCAGGAATATTTTGCAATGTGGAAATGACTGTGTCGCATAGTTATTGCATATTGAACGGTGGCACAGTCTCGCTGCGAACAGCCCTTACCACCTCATCCCAAAGATGTTCAATAGGGTTTAGATATGGGAACTGTACAGAACAATGAAGCAAGGAAAACTCGTCTGCATGTTCCTGGAACCATTTAGTGACGATACGTACCTTGTGAGCAGGTGCATTATTATGCTGAAGTGAGATAAACTGAGTGAGGATAAACTGTAGCCATGAAGGGGTGAACTTGGCCAGCAACGATATTCAAATAGCTCATGGCGTTCAGATGTCTTTCGATGGGTATCAGGGGGACTAAATGTATGCCAGGAAAACATTTTCCACCACATCACACCATCACCACCGGCGTGTACTGTTGGCATTAGACAAGATGGCTCCATGGCTTCATTTTGCTTGCACCAAATTCTGATTCTTCCATCAACATGATGCAAAGGGAACCTTGATTCGTCCAACCAGACAACTTTTTTCCAGTCCTCAATGATCCAGTGTTGATGCTCCTGCGCTCAATGAAGACGAGTTCGTGTTCTTCGCTGACAACATCCGTGCTGGATATGGTCAACAGGTGTTATATCCCATTTGCGACAAGGTCCGATATACGTGATGCGTTCGAAGACCTTCTGCATAACAATGTTTCTTTTTCTGCTGTGATTTGCCTGGTTGTGGCCCGCCTGTTCGTTTGCATGATTCTCGCCAGTCTCCTTTGATCTCTGTGATATACAAGCTGTTTTCGTCAACTGGTAGTTTTTTCCTTTTTGCACTATTCTTGGTAAGCCCTTGAAATAGTTGTGCGTGAGAAGTCCAGGAGGTAGGCCGTTTGGGAGGTGCTAGAACCGGCACGCCTAGCACCAACTATTATGCCACGTTCAAAGTCGATCAGATCGCTCGTTTTGCCCATTCTGACGCTCAATTCAACTCTAACTGATGCTCGATGAGATGGTCTGCCTGATTTATACCGTACACCGCGGTCACGTGATGTATTTGCGCTTCGGAATTACCCATTTATGAGACGAGGGGTGATGTACTTAATAAACTGGCATCTCAGTGTTTGTTTATAATAGATAAAAGAAATTCAATTCCTTCGCCCTATTTTCCTATGAAATTAATACGAATTGGGTAGATTTAATCATTGGCAAATCTGTTACATTTTAATGCACATATAGCAAAAGAGAGGTATCCATTACAATACGAATTTATCCATTACGGCCACCACACGGTACCTTAACATGTTCAATTATGGAGAATACACAAATGCACACGCGCTGCAATACAATAGCGATGAACTGCAGCAAGTAGGTCACCAATTTCAAGCGACCAGTGATAACTTGAATTGGCCAATCCCTGTTGTTCACACTGACCCATTACACAGATTACCTATTCAACTAATGCAACGAATAGTCCAATATCTTGTTACTAGGCCAAATATTTAAATATACCTATACTAGTAGAATTGCCAACGTTTTTTTGCCAAGGAAGGAGATTTAAGTATGAACTCATAGGAAAAACATTTGAAAATGAAAATAAAACAATCTGTTTGAACCTTTGAAAGCAATGAAATATTAATAATACATTTTAACAAAATATTTCACGATTCTTGTGCTTAACTCAATGGGAAGTCATTTGACTTGCAATACTGAGATCTCTGGTTCGATACCAGCAGCAAATATTTCAGTCACCATTTTAAAATTTACAATAAATATATGCAACAAAATATTATTTTCACTCACATCTTTGCAATTTATTTTACAATAAATAAATATATGTAGTAATATATATTAAATATTATAAATTAATTATAACGACCAAAAAAGGCAGTTGTTCAACGACGAATAATTCAGTTTACAGAAATTAAATACAAATATTTAATCGGAAAGGAGTCAAAAATTAGTAAAAGCCTGAAGAATAGGACTATATGCATTACGGAATGTCTGTCATTCCAGTCCGACATAGCTCAGTTCAATATCAACTCCTACATCTGGTCCTTGTCTGCGCCAGTCCAAGTGCCCCACCAATATGTTTAGTCACGAGCCGTCGCTGCAAACTTCGATTCTTTTTGGGATGACAAAAGAATCCGGGAGATATTTTATTTTCATAGCTAACCTCACCTCACATGTACTAGTTTTCATTTGATGCAAAACTCCTTACGTGTGATATTATTATATAAGTAATATCTCCAAATTTTGGAATCGAGCCCCGGGTAAGGCATGGCTGTTTGTATCGTTTTTCTGCTGAGGGCCTGCCATCCTCTCAGGCCTTCTACTGTGGCATATAAACTGACAGGCTCCTGTCAGACTTCTGTGGCAAGCAGCTGCTTGAGGGGGTATTTTTTTTTATCATGTTTCTATTCTCTTCTGATTTCTCAGCATGTAGCAGCAGGCTCAGTTAATAGCGCGCCCGGCCCGTAATCTGCAGTTCCAAGGTTCGAGTCCCGACTGGGTCAGTGTGGAGATTTATCTCTGCAAAACCCTCTGTCCTCGCCTCGGTCAGTAAGGAACACCGATGGGATTGGAAAGGCTGCCATCCGTCATATGGGATGTTAAGCCGTGTCCCCATGTGCTGTACAGCCATAATCTAGTGCACGTTAAAGACACGCTGTATTTTCCTTCACGGGATGCTAACATTTGTCTCCTAACTCTTATTCGGTGTGTCCTCTCCCTCCAACCTTCTCAGCACTCGGGTTCCTTGTGACCTGCCCATTTAGCCGAATGTGTGAAAAAAATTGCAGCTTAAAGTTGAAACAATCCAACTCAGAGAATGCATGTCATAGTTATTCCCATTGGCTGAATGTTACGTCATTTATCTTATCCGTATTCAAATTATTATAAAATTTCGAAAAAAAACGAAGTAGTTATGTCACTGATTGATTTAGAGAAAGAATTGTCAATACAAAAGTTCAGGAAAATTTTATCGTGCAGAGAATCCTTGAGTAGAGCTAACAGGCACCACGATTTTCGCCGACCTGTTAAATGCGATCGCTGATATATACACAGGGTGAATCTGAAAAAGTGGGCAAATCTTTACGGGGTGGTAGAACGCAGCTATACGAGCTATATTCGTTATAGAAAGTATGGGCGGAACGCAAACGGCGAGCTAGGTGGCGTTGGAAATGGTATAAAAGGGTCGGTCCTCGCACCCAACGGCATTTCTACCGTGGATTGCCGAGAGGATGGCTGGTTATACTAACCACGAAATGCCGGATATGCACTTTGTGTATGGTGCGGCGGACGGGAATGCAAGTGAGGCACAGAGACGTTACCGCGACCGGTTTCCGATGAGATGTACTCCTTTAAATGTGACAGTGGAAAACTACCTTTTAACTTCTCACCGCTTGCGTTCCGACCATACATTCTATGACGAATATTGCTCATATAGCTGCGTTCTACCACCCCGTAAAGTTTTGTCCACGTTTTCAGATTCACCCTGTATATCTTTATAAGAGCTCGCGAGCACAATCATCATGGAATTATTTTGTTTCCTGATATCGACAGCACTATATTAACATCTTAATAAAAAGCAAATTATAATTTTTATAAGTAATTTTATTTAATAAATTTCACTTTCAGGAAGAAAAACGTTTTTGGCTTGAAGCACCCCCGTTGTAAATTAAAAATTTAATGACACTCCTATTATGTTATTGAATTTGATACCAAATATTATTTCAAAAAATAAGATAATCTATATTTTATATTAGTAACCTCTCTGTTGAAATCCAATGATCCTTGAAGGACAAATCAAGTTACAAATAAATCAGTGAAATAAAAAATATTTGCTCATTTGGATTTATTCTTTTATAATCTCAAAAGCCATATTCTTTCAATTGTTTTGTATGATTGTAATGTTAGAAGTATTAGACAACACTTTGATGAAATTTTGTTGCTTTTAAGTAATGTTCATTAAAATATTGAGGTTATACTTTTCACAGAGATTTGGATTAAGGAATTAATTAATTCCTTTGTATGCAACAGTTAATTATGTTACTTTTTTCCGTTGCCGAAATTACAATAAGTCTGGAGGTGTTATTATTTATGTAACGAATGCAATAAATAATTTTCTTTCTACTGATCTTAATATGGAAACAGCTGAGATTTTAGGTATTTATGATGACTTAAATGGCATCTATATTATTCTAGTTTATAGATCACATTATTTTACAATTCTTGAATTCATGGAAGAATTTACTCATACGCCATTTGATCAAAAATAACCGGACACCACGTTTGAGTGGTGGATTCGCCCATATACGCCACAGCCATGGCCCAAAATATAGTGTGTGTAAAAGGACGCACATTGCCTGGCAAACCTCAGAGACACGCATGAACAGGAAAATCGGTCATACGGCAGAGCTCAGAGACTTTCAGCTGGCACTGTCATAAGATGCCATTTTAGCAATAAGTCAGTTTGGGACATTTCGACCCTGTTGCAGCTGCTTCGATCAAGTGTAAGTGATTTATTGTGAAGTGGAAACGCTGTAATGGTAGGTCTGTAAATGGTAGCTAGGTAGTCACTGGAAGGAAAGCTATGCACCAATCCCCTGTGATGATGCATAGAACCGGCCAGGCCTAGCACCTAATGTCCGACCCCGCCTTCTCGTGGTGCGGACCATTAGTAACTTTCAAAAGAGATACTCTCTTGCGGAAGTGAACGGAAGGGAAGGGCTGCCAGATTAGTGTGGCCTACTGATCTGGACAACTATGGCTACTTTTCTTTTTTTTCTACCCTGCTGAGGAGTGGTCAAACACACAGGGTCCTGGTGCTGACCATATAAACCCACTGGACTGAACAGATATATGGCTCTGAGCTTGATTCGGCTCAGAGCGGCTCAGAGCAAGGAGCAGAAGAGACAGAATTATCTGAGTGATAAGGCACTTGAGTTTATTTCAGAAAGAAAGAACTGCAGGAACGTCCTTAATGAATACCCTACTAGCCCTAATAGAAAGGATTACAAAGAGCTTAATAAATGTGTAAAAGATCAGTTAGCTACAGATAAGAATCTTTGGCTTGATGGTTTGGCTGACAAAGCCGAGGAAGCAGTTAGACAGCACAACAGCAGAGAGCTGTACCAGATAGATAAAGTTTTGTGTGGTAGAAAACGAACAGGTATACAGGGATTGAAGGATAAACAAGGTAATGTTATAGAAGGTGAGGATTCTGTCATGGGTAGGTGGGCTGAGCATTTCAGTGTTGTTCTAAACAATGTGGTTAGTTCTACTCCCATTGTTTGCAATGATGATAGATGCATTGGTGGCTTTAATGTTGGCCCTATACCACAATCTGATGTTATTTTGGCTATTTCTAAACTTTAACTTCATAATTCCTTTTGGGTAGACGAAATTACTACGGAAATGCTTAGAGCTGAGAATGTTTCGGTTACCACTTGGATGATTGAAATTTTGAATATCTTTTATGATAAATGCATGGTTCCTAAGGATTTTACCAGAGCTATTGTTATCCCTTTTTTCAAAAAAGCTGATCGCAGTTCTTGTGATAACTATAGGGGTATCAGCCTACTGTCTGTTCCAGGTAAAGTTCTTTGCATGATTGTGCTTAATAGAATTGAAAAAGTGGTTCACAGGCAATTGCGTGAGGAGCAATGTGATTTCAGAAGTGGTAGGGGATGTGTGGATCAGATATTTTCACTTAGGCAGATTCTTGAGAAATGTTTAGAGTTTCAGAAACGTTTGGTTGCTACCTTTGTTGATTTCAAAAACCTTTCGTTCCGTTGATCGCCATAATTTGTGGTTGATTGTGAAATCATATGGTATACCAGACAAGTTAGTTAACGTAATAAAAGCTCTCTATAATAATACTGAGTCGTTTCTGAGAGTTGTAAGGCTTGTAGCAATTGGTTTAGCATTACTTCTGGTGTTCGACAAGGGTGCATTTTGTCTCCTTTTCTCTTTAGCTTGGTTATTGATTATGTTATGCGAAATTCACTTCAAGGGAAAGATTTTGGCCTTAAATGGACTGGAGATACAAAAATTTCTGATTTGGATTATGCTGATGATTTAACCCTTTTGGCAAATGATGTTGGTGAGATGAACTCTTTCATTCGAGCTGTTGATGAGACTGGTAGTAGATTAGGTTTGTTTATAAACAGAGAGAAAACTAAAGTGATGAAAGTTGGTCAGGCAGGCTGTGATTCAGGTAATCTGAATGGTTGCAGTCTTGAGCAGGTGTCACAGTTTAATTATCTTGGGAGCTATGTAACAGATACTGGTGATGTGCGGTATGAGATTAATAGACAGATAGGGATTGCTGCCGGGGCTTTTAAGAATCTATGGAGAGTGTGGAAAAATAGGCGTATACACCTAAAAGAAAAAATTAATTAGACACCAAACTACTGTATAATAGTTTGGTTTTTTTTCTAGGGTTAGTTATGTTAGTGAAACTTGGACACTTTTTAAACAAGATAACAGGAAACTAGATACTTTTGATTCTAGATGCTTACGCAGTATCTTGGGCATTAGGTGGTTCAACTTTGTAACTAATGATGAGGTTAGGCAAAGGAGTTTGCAACCTACTTTAAGCAGCATATTGTGCAGAGAGAGACTCCGTTGGTTTGGCCATGTTGCCCGTATGGATAATTATAGATTGGCGAATAGGGTTATGAACAGTGTTCCTAGAGGCCTCAGATAGAAGGGGAGACCTAAGATGCGGCGGGCAGATAATGTCAAACAGGAGCTTATTAGAATTGGTGTGCAGTGGCCAGATGCAGTAGATGTAGCTCAGGACAGACTTGCTTGGAAAACTAAATTGCACGGTCTGGTTGGACCTCCGTAACCCATGGCTGCTTGATGATGATGATGATGATGATGATGATGATGATGATGATGAAAACGCCTAGGAGCAACAACAGCGCAATCGCGATTCGGTTGACCATTAAAATGACAGTGAGGGACGGCTGAGTGCTGAATGTGATGGTGCAACAAAATCGCCTGCGCTCGGTTGAAAAACTCACCACAGAGTTCCAAAATGCCTCTGGAAGTTACGCCAGCACCATAACAGTTCGTCGCAAGCTACAGAAAATGGGTTTACATGGCCGAGCAGCTGCACACAAGTCTAACATCAACAAAATCAACACCAAACGTCTGTTAGAGTGGTGTAAAGTATGGCGCCAGTAGACTCTTGAATAGTAGAACCGAGTTCTCTGTAGTGATGAATCACGCTTCACCATCTGGCAGTCCGACGGACGAGTTCACAGTTGGCACAACACAGTCAGGCAGGTAGCATTCACCTAGCATCCTACACACCCAGTAGGATGCTGGGTGAACGCTACCTGCCTGACTGTGTTGTGTCAACTGTGAAGTTTGGTGGAGGAGCATCATGCTCTGGTGCTGTTTTTTATGGTTCGGGCTGGGCCCCTTAGTTCCAGTGAACGGCCCATAATGACATTCTCGACAATTCTGTGCTCCCAACTTTACGGCAACAGTTTGGTGAAGATCCTTTCCTGTACCAACATGGCAGTTGCCCTGTCCCACAAAGTGAGGACTGTGCAGGAATGGTTTGATTAGATGGATGTGAAAGAATTTGATTTGTCTGCACAGAGTCCTGGTCTTAACCCCATGGAACACCTTTGGTATGAATTGGAACGCCGACTGCGAGCCAGAGCGAACAGCATGACATCAGTGACTAACCTCACTAATGCTCTTGTGGCAGAATGGCAGGCAATTCCCGCAGCAACGTATCAAAATCTAGTGGAAAGCCTTCTGCATAGAGTAGAGGCTGTGATAGTAGCAAAGGGTGAACCAAAGCAATATTAATCCATTTGCCATTACCGGGAGATTAGGTATGAGCGATTGTCCGGATACTTTTGATCGTATAATGTATTATACAGAAAAAACCAAAAATGTTTATATAGTAGGAGATATCAATATAGATATTTTATGTAATACGTCTGTCTCAAATGATTACTTAAATATGATATCTGAGTTTGGATTTATTTCTGTCATTAATGAAATGACAAGATTCTCTAACGATTATGACTCATGTTTAGATCACTTATTTATGTGCCATTTCAGCTACAAATGCTGAAGTAGCACTTCTTAACTACACATTTACTGATAATTTACGAATAGGCCGAGTGGTTAGCGTGCTTGGCTACTGATCTAAGGGACCTGGGTTCGAGCCCCGGGTAAGGCATGATTGTGCGTGTCGTTTTTTCTGATAAGGTCCTGCCATCCTCTCAGATCTTCTACTATAGCATAAAAACTGACAGGTTCCTGTCAGACCTCTGTGGCAAGCAGCTGCTTGAGGGGGTATTTATTTTATTTTATTTTATTTATGCAAAATAACACTAAAAAAGAAAGTACAACTATTCAGTTTCAAATAAGAAAACAAAGCTTGATTTAAATTATAGAAAGATTTAAAAATTGCAAATCAATATAAATGGAGTTCTATTGTTCGCGAGACTAATGATGTTATCATAATATATAGTATGAAATATATCAATCATCATATAGTATATGATGATTGATATATTTCATTCAACTATTAAATTAAAAATCTACTACCAAAAGGAAAGTTAAGCCATTTTAGAAGTAAGAAATCTTGGATGACTGACAGTTTCGATTAATTAATACAAAAGAAAAACTTTATAAAATAATTAGTAAAAGTCCTTATAATATTGAAAGTGGATGCATGTATAACGATTATGATAAAATGGTAAAAACGAAAATAAATATAGTTAAAAATGTATATTACAAATATGAGTTTTTTAAATGTGGTTCCAGTTCAAAGAAACAATGGTCAATGGTAAATAAATTAATAGGTATGCATAATAATAAAATTGTTTCAAATGATTTAAACAAACTGATTTTGCACAGCGAATGAATGAGCATTTCACAAATGCAGTTAAAAATTTAGATAATACCAATAGTGACTTGATTGATAGCAAGAAATATTCAAATTTGAATAAAAATAATGATAGTTCCATGTTCTTTTTTGATTGTCATATAAAGGAGCTAACAATAAATTCATTAGATGTTAATAAAAAGCTAGCTGTGATGGCTTAACAGTACCATTATTGAAAATTATATTTAATTTCCACGGTGATTTATTTTAAAGTTTTAAATATGTCACTTAAAACAGGTGTTTTTCCAAATAATGTTAGAAAAGCAATTATAATATCAATTTATAAGTAAGGAGATATTAATTGCTTTTTTAACTATAGGCATATATCAGTTCTACCCATTTTTTAAGGCTATTGAAAAGTTGATGAAAAGAAGAATTGTCAATGTTTTGGAGAATTTTAAATTATTTTCAGATAATCAATTCGGATTTCGCAAAAATAAAAATACAGAACAAGTTATTTTGAAATTTACAAATAAAATTTTCTCGTATGTGGACAAGGGAAACAATGCTATCGCTTTATTGATTTATGTTAAAAATCATTTGACACAGTTGACCTCATATTGTTATTGTTTAAAATTCATAAAATAGGAATTAGAGAAAATACATATGAGTGGTTTAAATCTTATTTAAATAACAAATGTCAAATAATATTAATAAACTAAGTTCAGAGCAACTTTCGGTTTATAAATAAAGGTGTTCCACATGGATCAGTTTTGGGACCGTTATTATTCTTGATTTATATAAACGACTCTTATCCCCTTCGTTTCAATGGAGACATTGTTGGATTTGCTGATGGCTCTGTCTTAATATATTGATGTAAAAATTTGTCAGAATTAAAAAATAATATCGAAGAGGACTTGTTTAGATTAAATACATGGTTTTAATTAAATAAATTAACTATAAATATTACTAAAACTAAATATATTAATTTTTAGTTAAAACGGAGCTTCTTTCAACAATTAAATGTGAAATTCCATTGTGTTACACGCAAAGATTTTAATAATTTTACCTGTCAAAGTGTAGAAGAAGCTAAATATACCTTGGTATTATGGTTGATAATAATTTAAAATGGAAATCACATATAATCTGTTTGTTTAAGAAATTAAGGTTTATATTGTATAAGCTTTATTTTGAAATAAAAAAAGTTAATATTAATTTTTTAAGGATTCTTTATTATGACTGTATTCATTCTGCTATACAGTATGGATGATTATTTTACAAATATAAGTCCTGCCATCAGATTACGAAATGAAATGGCAAAATGTGTATTTAAAATAAGACGTGAAACCCTGTTGAATATTTATTCACAAAATTCTATTCTAACACTCAGAAAACCTTTTACATATAAGTTAATACTATTTCTCTTTAATAATTCTGAATGGTTTAAATTAAAGGTAAAATCATAGTATTCTGCAGAATCCAGGGATGACTTTACTTTGTCCCGAAAGTGAACAAAATTATCTGTCAAAAACAAATTTTCTACCTAGCTCCAAAAATATTCGATTCATTACCAGATGATATCAGAAACCTAAACAATCAAATGACATTTAAGCACAAATTTAGAGAATTTCTAATTATGAGAAATGATTTTGAATTTTTGTTCAATGAAATTAATTAAAATTGCTTTTTTACTCTTTTTCGGTAATGTTCCCTACTGATTTTTATATACACTACAGAAAAAAAAATTGCAACACCTGGGATGATTAATGCCACTTTATTGAAACACAGGCAGCTGTTAGCATACACTTAGGTGTGCGATTGATTGCATTATCAAAAAAATATGGAAAATTACATCTTTACCTACCCTGTAAATGATATATTTAGTGTGATGTTGAACCGCCCGCGCAACAATGCATTCATGAACACTGCGGGGGAAGGCTTTCGTACAGCTCTATAATGTCTTCCTGAGGGATAGAACGTCAAATAGCGCGAAGTCGCTGTTCCATTTCAGCGACAGTAGTTGGCGTACCACTTGAGTGTTGTTGGAGTTGTCAGCCCATCATGTCCCAGACGTGTTCAATGGATGAAATGTCCGGCGAGCGGGTTGGCTATGGTAGTACCTGAACGTTTTGCTTGTGTAGATACTGCAGACAAATGTGGGCTGTGTGGGGACGGGCGTTATCTTGCTGGGAAAAAGTTCCATGCTGCTGAACAAATGGGACATCCATTAGCTGCAAAATGTTGATAACATATGGTTGGGCAGTTAGAGATCCCCTTATGATGACCAGTTCTGACCGAAATGTCTGACTAATGACACCCCACATCAAGACACCAGGTGCTGGAGCTGTATGACGGTATCGCACACACTGGGTGGCGTTCCTTTCACCTGGATGACAACGAACACGTTGTCTAAGACACACGCTGACCAAAACAATAACGATTCGTCATTAAACGCTATGGTACTCCACTCTTGTTCGTTCTAGTTCTGTCTGAGGCGACACACTGAAGACGTGCTTGCATGTGGACAGATGTGAGACAGATGCAGTGCTGGACGATAGGCTCGCAATGAAAACTGTAAAAGCCTGTTGTTTACCGTCCACCTGGTAGGTATTCGATGTGTTATCTGTTGCCAGTCCTTTGCAGTTGCATTGTAGTCACGAACCTCTCACGCAAAGCCATGCGTCATAAATGGCTGTCTTCGCTCTGTGGTTACATGTCGTCCTCCTGATCCTTGTCGGCATGTAATGGATTCTTCTTGAATCCAATGGCGCCATATGCGTACGATGGTGCTGGGACTGTGGCCAACCAGGTTGGCCCCATCTCTGTACGACAAATCAGCTTCTCTAAGGCCGATGATTCTTCCACGCTCAAAGACTGTTAACTGTTGGAATGGCTGTCGACGTCTGCGTAAGAGCATCTTTAGTAGTTTAGAACAATTTCCACAATGTTTTCTCAACCAGGGTGCTTTGGTTGCCTTTATCTGTGTTTGACTGCTCCGCACATGTGACGTCATCTCGCGCCTAATTTTTTCGATCGTCCTGCAAACCTAATCATTTCCATTAATTTCGATATACTACCGCCTCCCTAAATTTCGTCACATTTTCATAACTTATTGCAAGTGTTGCATTTCTTATTTCCTGTAGTCTCTTGAAGCGAATTTCGCATAGCATAATCAATAACCAAATTAAAGAAGGAAGGAGATTACTTTAAGATTTACCAACTCTCACAGATGACTCGGTGTTATTATAGATAGTTTTCATTACGTTAACTAACTTGACAGTTAGGCAATATCTCACCATCAGCCACAAATTATGACGAACAAGAGAGTCAAAAGCCTTTTTGATATCTACAAAGCTAGTAATCACAGGTTTCTGAAACTCTAAACATTTCTCAAAGATCTCTAAGTGAAAATATCTGATCTACACATCCTCTACCATATCTCAATCTATGCTGCTCATAACGTAAATATCCATCAACTAGATTATTAATTTTATTAAGCACAATCATACAGAGTATTTTACCTGGAACAGAAAGTAGGCTGATACCCCTACAGTTATAAGAACTGCGATTATTTTTTCAAAAGTAGGGATAATAATAGCTCTGGTAAAATCCTTAGGAACAGTGCCTTTATCATGAATAATATTCAAAATTTCAGTCAGACATGTAGTAACAGAAACATTCCCAACTCTAAGCATTTCATCTGCCCCTGGGGATTTATTTAGTTTTATTTCATAAATAGTCATAATAACTACACACTGTGTTAAAGGGCCAACATTAAAGCCAGTAATGCATGTATCCTCATTACAAACAATAGGAGTAGAACTAACCACATTATTTAGAATATCTCTGAAATGCTCAGCACACCTAGTCATGACTGAATCCTCAACCTTAATAACCTTACCTTGTTTATCCTTCAATCTCTGTATACATGTCGCTTTCTTCCCATACAAAGCATTACATACCTGATACAATGAAATACCTGATACGATGAAAGCATTAAATACCTGATACAGCTCGCTGCTGCTATGCTGTGTAGATGCGACCTCGGCTTTTTCAGCCGAGTCATAAAGCCGAAGATTCTTATCAGCTGCTAACTGATCCTTTACACGTTTATTAAATTCTGTGTAACGCTTTCTGTTAGGACTAGTACGGTATTAATTATAGCCATTCCTCTAGTTCCTTCTTTTCGAAATAATTTCAAGTGCCTTATAACTCAAATAATTTTATCTCCTCTGCTCCTTTTTCTCCCTAAAAGAGTATGGTTAGTTTCATGAAAATCCTGTTTAAAATAGTTCCATTCTTCCTCAACTTCAGTAGTAAGCAAACCACGACTGTCATAATGACTAAGTAATGTATCATGGTAAGCTTTAGCTATAACTGGTCTTTCAGAACCTCAGTGTTAAAGGTAACTTTTTTTTAACCTTAGAACAGCATTTCTTTAGTTTAAGTTGCAAGACGCTTTTAACAAGGTAATGGTCAGATCCAATTTTAGCTCCCCTATATGACCTGGTATTCTTAACAGAACTAATCCATTTGCTGTTAATTAATATACAATAAATCATATTCTTATGCAGCCGTTCTGGTGAAAACCACATATTCTTATATTTGTCAAATGTTTCTAATTAGTGTTAGTTATTCTCAAACCATTAAGTTTACTTACCTGTCGGAGACGTTGCCATTGCCATTGCAGCTACCAATACCAAAGGGGACTACCACCCCTCCCCAAAGGCCAGAGTCAGTACCAACTCTAGTATTGAAGTCGCCTAAAACGTTAAATATATTACGAAAATAGGATTTTCTCTTTTCTTAGAAATTTATCACTTATTCATGAAACAGATATTTTCGCAAATATAAGTTATATTAAATACCTGATGATATAGGCTGACAAACATTTTTCTTCTTGGCAGAATTCAAAATATCCTGAAGTTATTAATGAAACATATCTTTCACATCCTCTGCGGCATCCTAGTGGTGGCATAACAACAGAAAACATTCAAGTCTTCCATGCTTGTCTCAATTTTCGCTTTAATAAATCTTTCTCTAATGCACTCATATTGTAGAAGAGCACCACTTGCGTGTCTGCTGAGAAGCAAATCTATGCCTTGGAGATGCTTTTTATCTTTCCTCGCTGAAAAAGAGAAACTTAAGATTATTTTTAAGAATCTGACCTTTATCTGGAAATCTGGTCTTTCGCAAGCCGAGAATATCAAAATTATAACGTTGAAATTCTTGTGTGAGGATATCAAGAAAATAATCCCGTCAGAGTTCTCTCATTCCAACTACTTAAGGAGCGAAAATGGTTAGTGGGATGTTTAAAGAAACTATTTGTATTGAGAGAGGAAGTGCCGACAATATCAAACAGCTGCCTAATTGCAGGCATGAGGTCCTCCACTACTAAAGGCCGAAGCCATCTATATTGGAAGGCTTCCCAATGTATGTAGGTTTGACGATATCCATAGAAGCAAGAGTTCAGGCGCCTGCGATGACCTCAGATCAAGATTATCCACCAGCTGATAAAACATATCCTTTGAATTTATTCACTTGGGGCTGTTAACCCACAAGCAAACAGATAACACTATGGCAGATTTTCCCTCAACAGAGGCCAACCAGTTGCAGCAAGTCCAGGATCCATAATCAAGCTCACAGTCATTATTCAATTCTGGTTGGTGTATATGATCAGCATCAGGACCCTGTACGGTTGACCACTCCTCAGCAGGACAAATCTTTCAGAAATAGAGAAAAAAGGAAAAGTATACTTAGTTTTCCAGATCAGTAGGCTACACTAACCTGGCACCCCTCCCTTTCAATTGACTTCCCACAAGAGAGTATCTCTTTTGAAAGGTACTAAAGGTCTGCACCACGAGAAGGCGGAGTCGGACATTTGGTGCTAGGCCTGACCGGTTCTATGCATCATCACAGGGGATTGGTGCATAGCTCTCCTTCCAGTGACTACCTAGCTATCATTTGCCACTACATTATATGAAATATATATATATATTAACTTTAAATATATTTCCTACTTACGCTTTTTTTTGTAAAGTTATTGACAAAATATTTTGGTTTAAATTTTTTTATATTTTAAAACTAACTGCTGAAATATTTGTTGAAGTAGTTAATAACTGTGAAATTATTTCTCCAGGATCTGAAGAAAAATGAACCTGATCACCTTAAACTAATTTTTTGCATTTCTTGCCATCAACATTTTATTGTAAAATATATTACGAAAATAGGATTTGCTCTTTTCTTAGAATTTTATCACTTATTCATGAAACAGATATTTTCGCAAATATAAGTTATATTAAATACCACACGATATAGGCTGACAACCGAAATTTTTGATTTTTTTCTTGAATTCAATGATTTTTTCTGTTAGACCGAAAGCTGCAAAATTCGACCGAATTTATCAATTCTAACAATTCCGACCCATCAAGACCCGCATCAACGAAGCCATTAAAAATTACTGCAGTATTTACATGATTTGAAATTTCAAACTGAAAAGCTATGTTACAAATATATGTTAAAATATGCGACTAACATTAACCTTACATTCTGCAAATAACCCTATATTAACTCGCTATCAATAAAAGTTGCCGATCACTGGTATAGATAGAAAATTTCCAAATCATTTGAATCGAGGTGCTAGCAATTTGGGATAAATAATATTTACTATTTCACATTTATTGTAATCAGACGTAGCTCAGGACAGATACGTTTTGGAAAACTAAAAAAGCTGCTTGAGGATGATGATGAAATCTGCATATTTCAAAGCGTCATCGAGATTCGCTCAAATTGTTAACCTTAAATTTAAGTACAGGAAGTTCACAGCCAAGTAATCAAATTTATATTTCACAACTTTATTTTGCAGTTATTATAACTCATTATTTCCAGGAAATTCATAATACACATATTCAACAATAATACATTGCTTCAGATGGAATTAATTGGAGTAAGTGTTGGAGTAATGTGAACAGTTTTTCTTTTCTGTTTGTTTGAATCTGGTCTCAACAGTTTATCAATATTAAAATAGATGAAAATTTACATTTAAATTTTAATGAAACTCAATTAAAAATTCACTTTCCACCATCAAATAGGCAGAATGTTTTTAAAATTCCAACAGCGCTGAAGGTCATTCCGAATTATTCCAATTGATATTAAAAAGGAACTTCCGATGACGATTACTTTAATTGTGAGCTACAAAAACATTTTTTTAAGAAAATAAATTCTCTTTGATAATGATCTAATGTAGTAAGTCGCTAGATCTAGTAACAAAGTGGCTAAGTTGGCAACACTGTTACTGATTAATTTCTGAGAACTGAGTGGCAAAGCGCGGCGCTGTACATGTCTGTACACGTTTGTCAATCCTTCCTTCCCTACCTGAAAGCCGAACCTATCCGAACAGCTGATCGCCCAATCAAAACATCCATTCTAACTGAGTGAATGTGCCTTCTTATTCGTATTTGTTGTGATTTTTTTCACTTGCTCTGCTTCAAGTTATTTTTAGTCTTCAGTTTACTGTGAACGTGTTTCTAAAGTGCCTTGAAACATGGATAAATGGATAATTAAGAAAAGAAAGTGGAGCCGATTGCTTCTACATCTACGACTACGTCATCATCCCATGTGAGTAAAGAGGTGGATTCAGCAGTAACTAAAAGAACGTTAAATGTTAAACAATCAAGTGATAAAAAAATTGAAAAACGTAAATATCATGAATCATATTTACAATTTGGCTTTACATGGCCAGGAAAGTTAATGGAATCAAATCCACAGTGCGTTGTTTACTCTGAAGTCCTGTTACAAAATTCTATGAAACCGTCTCTTTTACGGCGACACTTTGAAACAAATATGAGCAATTAAAAAATAAGTCCTTAAGCTATTTTGAACGCCTTTTGAAAGACTTGAGTAGTAGAAATTAAGCATTTTTCTGGTGTAAAAAAAAATGAAAGTACACTTAAAGCGTCTTATAAAGCCTTCAAATTACCAAAACCGGAAAGTCTCACACAATAGATGAGTCACTCAGAGATCCAGCAGCGGAAGAAATAGTTTCTTGTGTGTTTGGTCAAAAAGAGGCAAACCTAGTCAGATCCATTCCTTTGTCAAACGACACAGTTTCAAGGAGAATTCAAGATATGACCTGTAATGTTAAGGACCAACTCATTCAAGCTATTCAATGTAGCCCGTGGTTTGCCACACAAGTGGATGAGTCGACAGACGTAGCTGGGCTAGCTCAATTACTTGTTTTTGTGCGTGGAAAATTCCAGGATGCAATATTTGAAGATATTTTATTTTGTAAGCCTCTCAAAACTTCTACTACTGGTGTGGATATTTTTAATATGATTGATTCATTTTTTACCGAAACAACCTTGAATGGAAAAATTGTATTTCAGTATTAGTGACGGAGCAAAAGCAATGAGTGGTTGTATCACAGGACTAGCAGGTTGTATAAAACAAGTTGTACCAGAATGCAAGTTCACTCATTGTTGTCTTCACCGTGAAGCGCTGATAGCTAAATTTCTCCTTGATAATTTGAAAAGAGTTCTGGATGAAAGTGTACAGATGGTTAATTTCATCAAAACCCGATCATTGAAGTCTCGACTTTTTTCAATTATGTGTGAAGAAATGGGTACCCTGCATAAGAGATTGCTGCTTCACACAGAAGGACGTTGGTTGTCACGAGGAAATGTTCTTTGTCGTTTATTTGAACTCCACAATGAAATACGCCTTTTTTTCATGGACCATGAGTTTCGACTTTCTTTGAGACTACAAGACTTAGAATGGCTTCTACGGTTAGCATATTGAGCTGATATTTTTGAAAAAATTAAAATTTGAACTTATCATTGCAAGGAGGCAACATTGATGTGTTCTATGTTGAGAAGAAAACAGAGGCCACGATAAAAAAAATTTCTCTCCTTGGAAAACGGAATTAAAAAGAACAGCTGTGACCAATTTCAGCGATTAGATTCATTTCGTAAAGAAAATGAGCAAACGATTGCAGACTTTGAAGACATCAGACAACAAATAATCGTTCACTTAAGCACTCTTAAAACTCTTATGAGGCAGTATTTTCCACCCACTGATGAAACGCGAGAATGGATTCGAGACCCCTTCCCATTTGATTTGGAAAAATGTAAGCTTCCATTGTCCAATAAATAAGAGTGACAATAGCTTAAAAAACATTCTTTCAAAAAGCCATTCATTAGTTTTTGGATTGGAGAATGAATATCCGACTTTGTCAAGAATTGCAGTCAAATGTTTGTTACCTTTCACAACAACTTATTTATGTGAAACTGGATTTTCATCTTAACTGCTTTAAAAAATAAATATTGGAACAGGCTGGATGCTGAAGATGACTTGCGACTCTACCTTAGCAAGATAACCCCAACCATTGATGAACTGTGCAAGCATTTCACTGATTACCCAGTAAAATGTTTATAATTTTACAAGACTTGTTAAATTGTTTATGTCATTTTTGTGTTTATCGATATATATAATTTATGAATACAAAATTTAATGCATATATATATATGTTTTATTTTATTCCCATTGTTATACTATAACTGTAGTTTTTATCTATCTATACAAGAGATACGCCAGTTAATACACATTTCCAGGGGGTACGTGAAGCATAAAAGGCTGAGAACCACTGATCTAATGTAACATTGATTTCTTTAAAATGAAAGGTTCCTGACAAGTTTATGAAATTTCCAAAAGTTCTCTTTATTGTTGCAAAAAAAGTGTCCATTGTTGGAGAGTGCTAAAAGAAGGTAAATAAAAACTGAAAAAGCGGCCTCTAGCGAGGGAAAAGGCTGGAAAATATCAAGTATTTAAATGAAATTGCAAACGATCTAGTGTATATGCTAGAAATTTTAAATTTTGGAGATTGACTGTAATGGGCAAGTGGTTTACACTAATAGTAATGCTTTGCCCCCTTATATCAAGGAGATATTGTCAAAATGCAACTTTTCTGTTTTAATAATATATAATAAAATATTTTTTGTGTTGTACAGATACTAATAAAAGATTAATAGTTTATTTTCCCAATCATCATTAGTTCAAATTTCCACCGTTAGAGGGTACTGAATGTGTAATAACTACGAGAACGCAGAGCACCTGTGGCGCATATACAGGGTGATTCATTTAAGCGTGTACAAACTTCTGGGAGGGGTAGGTTGCACAAAGACGAATCGGAATCATATAGCAATGCAGGGTCGGTAACGGCATCTTCACGCGGTAGATGGCGTTGTTCAACTCTGTAGATGGCATTCTACGGCCGCTGGACTGCACAACCAAAGAATTCTTTGGCACAACGTCCTCGCAGGTAACGTCATTCGCGAACCGCCCGCAGAGGTAGTAGGATGGCCGATTACACAAAGCAGAGTTGCCCGATATGCATCTCGCATACGGGGCTGCGGACTGCAACGGGCGAGCCGCTGTGCGCGTGTACCAGGAACGGTACCCGATGAGGCGTACTCTCAACTATCAGATGTTTGCACGGCTGCATCAGAGGTTATGTGACACTGGTTCCTTCCAGAGACCTGCCAGGAGTCGAGAACGATGGGCACGGACCCCTGACATGGAGGAGAATGTGATACGTCATACAGAAGACACTCCAAAGTGCCAGGTATTCGAACAATCGCCCACCGGGTCGATCTTTCCCAATCCACCGTATGGAGGATTATGCACGATAACCAATTTCATCCATATCATGTGCAGCACGTCCGGACACTGAAGCCTGAAGATTACCCACAGCGCATTGCATTTGCGCAATGGTACCTGCAGAAGAGTGCGGCAGAACTCCAATTTCCTGCTCCTGTGCTGTTCACAGACGAGTCATGCTTTACACGGAAAGGGAGCTTCAATGCACAAAACGCGCATGCATGGGCGGTGGAGAACTCCCATGCTACACGAACACGTGCAACACAAAACCGTTTTGCTGTAAATGTTTGGTCCGGCATTGTCGGGGACCACTTAATAGGCCCATACCTCATGCCTATTCGTCTGGTCGGAAGGAGTTACCGGATATTTCTGGAGGACGTCTTGCCAGAACTTTTGGATGAACAACAGGTCTCTCAGTCGCTGCGCCGTGCAATGTGGTTCCAGCACGATTTCAACCATGAAGTTCGTCAATATTTAAAAGTGACATTTGGAAAACAGTGGATCGGGCGTGGTGGTCCCTTTCATTGGCCTGCAAGATCGCCGGACCTATCATGCCTTGATTACTTCTTCTGGGGTTACATTAAAGGACTGGTGTTCGACACCTCCGTTGAAAGTGCTAAGGACCTTGTCGTACGCATCTCCGTAGCTGCCTCAGAAGTCCGAGACACGCCAGGAATCTTCCAGAATGTACGTGATTCCATGCGTCGAAGATGTCAGGCCTGTGTTTACAGCTCGTGATCGCAACTTCGAACACCTTCTGTAACCTCTGTGTATTTCGCAAATGTACCTATTGTGATTAATAAAAATCATTTTGTTCACCTGCGTGCTGCTTTTTCATTCACGTCCTCTCTGTACACTAGCACAAGTTGATGCCGTTACCGACCCTGCATTGCTATATATGATTCCGATTCGTCTTTGTGCAACCTACCTCTCCCAGAAGTTTGTACACGCTTAACTCAATCACCCTGTAGAAATCTTGTTTTCAAAGAGAATGAAATTTTTCATTTGCATACTTTTAAAATCCTTAAAAGTTTTAATTCGAGCTAATAGATGATGACGGAGGGGAATGCGCACAGCAGTATTTTATTAGTAATTACACAACATAAAAGTATCTGTCTTTTAATTCTTAAATTTAAAAAGTTGCTTTTCTCACACCTCTTTGAAGAAAAAAGTGTAGATCATTGCTGTTAGTGGAATATCCCTTTACACTCTACAGTCAAAGTTTCAAATTTATACCATAAACAGATCACTTGAAAAATTCGTTAAAAGTTTTGCCGTTTGCATATTTAGTATGAATTCTGACGATATAAATTAAAACTACCTTTGAAAACGCGAATTATAATATACCATTAACACCAACTAAAAAAGTTTAAAAAATTTTCTCTTAAAAAAACAGTTGCATTTCCTACCTGCCTTGGGCGTAAGGGATAAGTTAACTCATTGTTGTGAATGGAATCTTGAAGACGTCGCATTCCACCACCAAAATTTAAAATTTCTAGCATAACTACATAGTTTGCAATATTTGTATAAATTTTGTAATTTTTCGATTTTTTTTTCACCGTTAGAGGGCGCGATTATAGCTTTTGGCAGATTCGGAAAATGAAAAATCTTAATATTTCATCAATACTTATCCAACACAAAAGAAAATTTTTTATTTTTCCGTATAAACAAAAAAGTTCGATGTCTACAAAAAGACAGCAATATTACTTTCTCTTTAAAAAAAAAAGCCATAAAATTTATTTTTCTCTTTTAGCTGTTTTTAAAAGTGCTTCCATTCGTGAACACTGAAATCTATATCAAATATTACCCTAACCTTTTCGGTAATCTATATATTCGTGCAATACCATTCAACTTTGCACGCTAAACAATTCGAGCGACGACGAAACATGGTGTCCAATTTTGAGATGGCCAAACTCTACTTATATGGGGCCTCTGGTAATGACTCTTACGTTCACAGTTAGGGATCAGTAAATGGCAACAATGGATATGGCAGTAACTTCAGTTTCCATTAGGAATAGTAAGTAATTTTTTTTCAACTGCCAAGCCCCATTTCGAAGTTTCGACTTGATTCTTCCAGTTCTTCACTGCAACTTGGACGACAACCAGAAACATTCTAGGAAATTTTAAAACGTCTGTTATGATTTCCCGATGAGCTATGGCTTCCACAGACAGAAACACACACAGACATTTTTTAATCATTATAGGTTATGCTTGGGGCTTTTTAAAAATATATATGAATATATTATTCGTTGAAGTCATTACTGGGGAGGAAAACAAATTGAAAAGGAAATTAAAGTCATTGCCTTAGAGGAATCTGCAATAAGTGCTAGGAGAAAGCGGAAGACAGGGTGATGCGAAATAAAAGTAAACTGACAGCTCATCTCATACTTTGACAGGGATTGTTAACAGATATTATTAATGAAATAATTTAAATATGTAACTAATGCGCGTCTTCAAAGACAAAGCAAACACTGATTTGCATCAATCCTAGCACAAAGAAAACAAAGACATCGCGATGTGTAGCTTCTTTCGACAATGCTTGGGGCTCATTCCATTCACGGTCGTTGTGTGAGGAGCACCTTAATGCGATTGCTTCATTTGCGAAGTTTTCCCTATTAAGGAATTCGCGTTATTGGGGGAGCCGACTTCCAAAACTCTTCAACGTATCTTTTTACTATTTTCTGTAACTGGGTCTTCTCATCAACAACGTTTATGTTTTTCTCGTCCAGTAAGATTAACTTGTTAGGGTATCTGTTTCATGTCGCAGAAAGAAATTTTCGTTCTAATGTTCCCAAACTAATTCTTTTTCATATCGCGACACTGATCTGCCCTCGAATTTGCTTTTCGTCTATTAAGGCAAAATCTCTGTTTTTATCTAAAATTGTAATTTCTTCTTCAAGAAATTAATGGTCAATATGTTTAAAGATCATTCTCAAAATTAGATAGAACCAAGCACAAAACTTCTAACAGACATTTGGCAAAATAATCGTTTTTGCATTAGCATTAAAGACATAACTGGCGAAAAAAAAATTGAAAGTATAGGATACTTCATCACTACCTTTAACCGTGTCATTTCAGTGTCCAAATATGTACAAAGCCTTCTTGAAGATCATTATTAATTATATGTAAGCCCATCGTTGTTGTACAATCAAAGCAACCTGAAATGTCAGTCAGCTCGATATGCTTACCAAAAAGATTTCGCTTGTAAGAATATTGTCATGATTAGTGTCACTTTTCTCTTTATCTTTCTTTTGAAGATCAAAGACAATTCTTGAAGTGATGGACATACCTCCGATTAGGGTTCTGACAAGGGAGTAATGCGAAACTTCGGTACGAAAGCTAAGTGAACTTGAACACTCTCTCTTATGTCAAGGATATTCTCTACGATCTGTGCGATGATTAAGTGATGGTTTTCCTTATTGTCTGAATGCGTCTTAAATGTAAAATATGCAGCTTGTTACTTTAACCGAATACCTTAAGCCGAAAATTGTTAAATTTCCTTTCACCTTGAACAAGAGGCTTAATTTTTTTCTCAAATCTTCCTTGTAAGTGTATATTTAGGTTCTCTAGTTTTACAATAATTTTTCATGAAGTATTAAATACTTCCTTAAAAAACTAGTTTAGATGACATATTTTCCAAAAAAAAAAACAGGCAAAAAGGAAAAAAAAAATATTTTTTTTGTTACTCCTTTTTTTTCCCTTTACAATATTTATAATCTTTTCCGGTAATTCTCGAATTCTCAGTATTTTTACCTTTCCACTTACGATTTCATTTCTTTCCCAGATATCGCAAAAGTGTGTGTGGGGGGAACTAATTTGTAACTGCTATCTGTTTGGCTTTAACTGAAGACAGCTTTGAAATAGCTTCATGAATTAGTATGGAATATATTCATATAATTTAAGAGGGAGGGATGTCACTTTACCAAGGGCAAATTCAACCGAGTTCCATAAATTTTGCCTTTAAACGGAACCAAAGATTTTCAATTTCCTACCTTACGAAATTAAAATGACTAGTAATTATACAAGTTTCTCTAAGCTCGTAAAATTTTGGTTGAATGGCAATTCAGACATTGAAGATAGGCTTACGTTTGCAATGTAATTTTAAGGTGAGGGATATTTAAATGAAATCATCAGCGGCCGCTGACGATCTAAGTGTCTAATGTGTTGTCTATGTCTAATGTGCAGTCTAATGTGTTGAGCTGTGGTCTATTCTTAAACACGGTTGTTTTTTATACATCTCTCGTTTTGCTATTTCATATATTTTATTTTTACTACCCATATAGGTTTTCTTCGTGAGTAGGTACCTTTTAAAGGCTTGTTATACGTATTTTTGTGTAGTATATGAAGGTTGGATGGTCAAATGACTAAATGGTCAGACGACAAGGACCCCAAGAATTCAGAGAAGGTTGAGGGGATCATTGGACAGCTATTAGATGATAGATGGTAGCCTCCCGTCAAGGCCATCCAGCGTATTCTTTAATGTGCACAGGGTATGGCCCTCCCGCACAAGGCTTAACGTCCCATCCGACGAACGGCTGCCTTTCCAAGTCCATCGGAGTCCGATGCTAACTGAGGGCAAGGCGGGGAGTAGTATTGGAAGGAAATAAATCATTATTATTATAAATACGTATAATTAATATTCCCATTGCTCTAACTCAGAATATCGAAATTTTCCCTTTTCCACCAAATCCTGTAATTCTAATTTAATTTTCGAATGGCCTTTTCGCGCCATGTTTTAATTGAAAAAAGCTTCATTTCATAGTTTTGCTGTAATCTTTAGGTAGCATTAGGTAATTCTGCAATCTGTAGATCAACCTTTGATATTATTTGGTTCTGAACATGAACTAAAAAGCATCAAAAATTAAATTAATAGTTTTCTTTTCGTTTAGTTTCCATTAGTACCAAACTCTATGGAGACATAAAAATTCTATTCTGTTGCCAATCTGATACCAGATCGCACCATATGGCTTGAGGTTGACGATTTTCTTCATTTCCCTGCACCTTCATTTTCCATCCACTGATTAGTCATCATTGAAGACAATCTCACATTGAAAGCTCTCAACTTCTGCTTCACTGCATCAGTAGTTATCGAAGGGATGACATTGGATTTTTCCGCTGCACTTCGGTCACTTCATGTCCATTATTAGCTTCGGAAACAGAAAGATCAGCAGCGCTTATAATCACGAAGCCTGAACTTTGATGTGCTTTAGAGAATATTGAAATAGATTTTTAACCATCCAACTATTCCCGAAAAGACAATATCTTGCCTATCGGAACCAGTTTCCTAAAAAAACTCAATTTTTTAAACTTTGTTTTTATTACTATTGATTATTTGGATTAATAAGTGGAAACGATCTGGATGTAAATGAAAGTCTCTTTACCTTCCCAATGAGACAATTGCCCCCATTACTCTACGTCACAATCTTAGAAATGTTCTGTGAGCAATGCATGTATAGTTATGTTTTCCTTAAGAACTCACAGGTCTTGCCAATGGCTGATAAGATATTTAATGTCTCCATGTTATGTACCCTATAAAGAATTATTTTTGTCGATAAAAATGTATTGAATTGGTAACGCACATTTCCCACTATTTGGTGACAATCATCATTGGATGACTACTTGTTCCCTAGAGAGCAGTCCGAAGATCAATTTGCAGACTGCAATTAAACTGCTGCATGTGAAGACAACTAGGTTAGTAACGAGATGTTGGTACAATAATGTCTTTCGCATGGCGGCGTCATTTCGTTATGTTTTTAAAGCGTCACTTTGGAAACAGCAAAAGCGCGATCATGAGACAGACGTCTTCGGAAACAGGGAAACACGACAGGCATCCACCTGCGCACCTCGCAGATCTAACTTACCCAAAATGGCAGTTCTGCTCTTTTACGGGGTCCTTACATCGCCGATCGCCGTGTTCCAGCAATTCGACGTCTCAATCCTTTATTTCCGAGGACAATATTTCACGATCGTCGATTCACTTCCGTCGTGCACAATCCTCAGGAGCCGATCACCACGTACACAGACGACGATGCACCAACTAGCAGACCAACAATTGCACGCGCCGCACGAGCTGCCGCTGTGGCGCTCTTGTCCTCACAGCTGGTTGGCAGACGGGCAACGTCGCGCTGCACGGAGCAGTCACGTGAGCCGACCCACCACGCTGCACGGGGTACACCACTTGGGGACGTTGAAGGACAGAAAGCTTTTCCTAGCGCACTTGAGGCGAAAGGAAGCTCGGCGAATTAATTCGCTTATTACCAACAACGAGTACATCACTATACATAAGGCTTACGGTGCCTGATTAGATGATGCCGCTTGAAAAATATAGTGCCAGCTTTGCTCTTCAGCTTCAATTATGCGCACAGCGAAATGAGATCTTGGGCATTTTCATCATGCGCGAAGGGTTGTGGGCGTATTAATGAGCAGCAAACAACTGTAGGACAATGACTAAAGGTTTTGTTTTTGGGCCATGGAATGATAAAACATTGCTGCACAAAATCACCTTCCAATATTTTCAAAATAGTTGTGGCTAATAATATTACCCAGAATACAATGGAAGAGTCGTTCCATTTAGCGGCAATACTTGAAATTAATCATTAGCGAGCTGTTAAGCGAAAGGAAGAAATAACAACAAATTTTGGAAAATAGCACGCGAAAACGACATTAAGGGTAAAGCTGAAATTAAAACCAAATTCTTCGAAATATCACGCAACTGATATTGATGCTGCGGCTGTAAGAGAGCAGGGAAAAGGTGTTGGAAGGTTACCAATGACATAAATCTTTCATTTTCAAGTTTTCTATTATATTCCTTTGAAAGGTTAAAAACTTCATACATAATATTTCAACAAAGGGCTAAAAAATATACATAAAATTTATAGCAATATGACATCGGTTGTGTGAATTCGAACTGTGAATAAAATAAAAAATAAATACCCCCTCAAGCAGCTGCTTGTCACAGAGGTATGACAGGAGCCTGTCAGTTTACATGCCATAGTAGAAGGTCTGAGAAGATAGCAGGACCTCAACAGAAAAACGACAAACACATCCATGCCTTACCCGGATATGCTGAAAATCTAAGAATGACATCAGTAACTACAAAACTTGAACAGACTTTCAGTTAGGGAGTGTAACTATACCAAATGGCAATGCAAACGCACATTGATGATACATACTTTTAATGAGATTATTCATATTGCTCACCATTCCATCCCAATGTCCATCAGATCTCTTTGAATATGTTAGCAGGGGCACATCACCATTCTTTGAATATGTTAGCAGGGGCACATCACCATTCTTTGAATATGTTAGCAGGGGCACATCACCATTCTTTGAATACGTTAGCAGGGGCACCTCACCATTCTTTGAATATGTTAGCAGGGGCACATCACCATTCTTTGAATATGTTAGCAAGGGCACCTCACCATTCTTTGAATATGTTAGCAGGGGCACCTCACCATTCTTTGAATATGTTAGCAGGGGCACCTCACCATTCTTTGAATATGTTAGCAGGGGCACATCACCATTCTTTGAATATGTTAGCTGGAGCTATGCCACGCTGCCTAGAGCATCCTTAATTGAGATGCATAAAACTGAAGTCGGAAGAATGATACGACTGATGATGTTCACTCCCGCCACCAAAGATATCTTCTCCATTATGTTGCTGGAATGATGGCATAACCCTGGTCCTATTCAGAACTGGCAATATCTAGAATCACACTGAACTCATTTGTTTCACACAGTTTCATTTTTCTAAGCTCCATCTCGCAATAGCGCCCTATGGAATGCGAAGAATTAGATATTAACAAATTTGAAGAACTATTTTGAAATATTTAAATTTCAAGTCTAGGACATTTTACATTAAGAGCTAAAGATTTTTGCATTTTATAAAATTTAAAAAGCAGCAAAATTTATTAAAAAAAATCCCAAAAATATAATGTTGAAATTTTGAATTTGAAAATGTTTCCTGGTTATATTTAACTCATATTGAAATGAAACTGGTTGAGTTAAAGTTTAGTTCAATACACTCTTAGGAACAAAGGTTTGTTAATAAAAAGTCTAGAAATTCTTTTGGTAAATTGGTTCACAAGGATGAACATTAAAAAGGTTGAAAATGAAATGCTAAAAACATCATTCTCCTCCTCGAGCAGCCATGGGCTACGGAGGTCCAACCAGACCGTGCAATTTAGTTCTCCAAGTGTCCTGAGCTACATCTGTTGCATCTGGCCACTTCACACCAATTCTAACAAGGTCTTGTTTGGCATTGTCTGCCCACCGCATCTTAGGTCTCCTCCTTTCTATAATGTCTTTAAGCACACTGTTTATAACACTGTTCGCCTTGTTTACAAAGTGTCCAAGTTTCACTACCATAACTAACCCTAGAAAGAAGCAAACTATTATACAGTCTAATTTTAGTCTTTAGGTGTATATGCCTATCAATTATTATACAGTCTAATTTTAGTCTTTAGGTGTATACGCCTATCAATTATTAAACAGTCTAATTTTAGTCTTTAGGTGTAGACGCCTATCAATTATTATACAGTCTAATTTTAGTCTTTAGGTGTATACGCCTATCAATTATTAAACAGTCTAATTTTAGTCTTTAGGTGTAGACGCCTATCAATTATTATACAGTCTAATTTTAGTCTTTAGGTGTATACGCCTATCAATTATTATACAGTCTAATTTTAGTCTTTAGGTGTATACGCCTATCAATTATTATACAGTCTAATTTTAGTCTTTAGGTGTATACGCCTATCAATTATTATACAGTCTAATTTTAGTCTTTAGGTGTATACGCCTATCAATTATTATACAGTCTAATTTTAGTCTTTAGGTGTAGACGCCTATCAATTATTATACAGTCTAATTTTAGTCTTTAGGTGTATACGCCTATCCATACTGGCAACATGACCAAACCAACGGAGTCTCTCTCTGCACGAAATGTTGTTTAAAGGAGGTTGCAAACTCCTTTGCCTAACCTCATCATTAGTTACAAAGTTGAACCACCTAATGCCCCCCCGGGGGCGCGTGTGGCTCAGTCGGTAGGGCGCCAGGCTCGTAATCTGTAGTTCCCAGGTTCGAGTCTCAGCTGCGTCAGCGTTGAGATTTATCTCCGCAAAATTCCCCGCCCTGCCCACGGTCAGTAGGGTACACCGATGGGCTTGGAAAGGCCGCCGTCCGTCGGATGGGACGTTAAGCCGTTGGCCCGTGTGCGGGAGAGCCATACCCTGTGCACGTTAAAGAACACGCTGGATGGCTTCGACGGGAGGCTACCATCTGTCTCCCAACAGCTGTTCCAGTGGGTCCCCTCCCCCAACCTTCTCTGAGCCTTCGGGGTCCATGTGACCTGGCCATTTAGCCCGTGGTGTGCAAAAAAGTGCCGCTCAGAGGTAAAACAACCCAACCCAACAACCCAACCTAATGCCCAAGATACTGCGTAAGCATCTAGAATCAAAAGCATCTAGTTTCCTGTTATCTTGTTTACAAAGTGTCCAAGTTTCACTACCATAACTAACCCTAGAAAGAAGCAAACTATTATACAGTCTAATTTTAGTCTTTAGGTGTATACGCCTATTACTCCACACTCTCCATATATTCTTAAAAGTCCCGGCAGCAATCCCTATTCGTCTGTTAATCTCATGTCGCACATCACCAGTATCTGTCAAATAGTTCCCAAGTATAATTAAACTGTAACACCAGCTCAAAACTGCAACCATTCAGATTACCTGAATCACAGCTTACCTGACAAATTTTTATCACTTTCGTTTTCTCTCTGTTTATAACCAAACCTACTCTACTACCTGTCTCATCAACAGCTCGAATGAAAGAGTTCATCTCATCAACATCATTTGCCAAAAGGGCTAAATCATCAGCATAATCTAAATAAGAAATTTTTGTATCTCCAGCCCATTTAAGGCCAAAATCTTTCCCTTGCAATGAATTTCGCATAACATTATCAATAACCAAACTAAACAGAAAAGCAGACAAAATGCACCCTTGTCGAACACCAGAAGTAATGCTAAAACAATTGCTACAAGCCTTACAACTCTCACAAACGACTCAGTATTATTATAGAGAGCTTTTATTACGTTAACTAACTTGTCTGGTATACCATATGATTTCACAATCAACCACAAATTATGGCGATCAACGGAACGAAAGGTTTTTGAAATCAACAAAGCTAGCAACCAAAGGTTTCTGAAACTCTAAACATTTCTCAAGTTTCTCATTTTCTAAGTGAAAATATCTGATCCACACATCCCCTACAACTTATGCATCCACATTGCTCATCACGCAATTGCTTGTGAACCACTTTTTCAATTCTATTAAGCACAATCATGCTGGTACCTTTACCTGGAACAGACAGTAGGCTGATACCCCTATAGTTATCACAAGAACTGCGATCACTTTTTTGAAAATAGGGATAATAATAGCTCTGGTAAAATCCTTAGGAACTATTCCTCTATCATAAAAGATATTCAAAATTTCAGTCATCCAAGTGGTAACAGAAACATTCCCAGCTCTATGCATTTCCGTAATAATTTCATCTACACCTGGGGATTTATGAAGTTTAAGTTTAGAAATAGCCAAAATAACTTCAGATTGTGTTATAGGGCCAACATTAAAGCCACCAATGCATCTATCATGATTACAAACAATGGGAATAGAACTAACCACATTGCTTAGAATGTCACTGAAATGCTCAGCCCACCTTGCCATGACAGAATCCTCACCTTCTATAACTTTACCATGTTTATCGTTCAATCCTTGTATGCCTGTCTGTTTTATACCACGCAAAACATTAACTATCTGGTACAGTTCTCTGCTGTTTTGCTGCCTAACTGCTTCCTCGGATTTGTCAGCCAAGCCATCAAGCCAAAGATTCTTATCAGTAGCTAACTGATACTTTACACGTTTATTAAGCTCTCTGTAATCCTTTCTATTAGGACTAGTAGGGTACTGATTAAGGACATTCCTGCAGTTTCTTCTTTCTGAAATAAGCTGAAGAACCTTATCACTCAAATAATTCTGCCTCCTCTGATCCTTTTTTTTCTAAAAGAGTACTGTTAGTTTCCAAAACAAGCCTGTTTAAAATGGTCTCATTTTTCCTCAATTTCAGTAGTAAGCATACCATGACAGTCATAATGACTAAGTAGCCTATCATGGTAAGTTTTAGCTATAACTGGGTTTTTCAGAGCTTCAGTAATAAAGATAAATTTTTGAAATTTAGCACAACACTTTTTAAGTGTAAGTTGCAAGTCACTTTTAACAAGGTAATGGTCAAATCCAATTTCAGCTCCCCTATATGACCTGGTATTCCTTACAGAACTAGCCCATTTTCTGTTAATTAATATATAATCAATCATGTTCTTATGCAGCCCAACAGGTGAAACCCATGTGTACTTATGTATGTCGTGGTGTTTATAACAAGTGTTAATTTCAAACAAGTAAGTAACTTACTTATAGGAGACGTTACCCATTGCAGCTATCAATACGAAAAGGGCCTATCACCCCTCCCCAGAAAACAGAGTCAGTACCAACTTTGGCATTGAAGTCACCTAGAACAAGGGTAATATCTCCTTTCTTCACAGAATTCAAAATATCCTGAGCAGCCTCGAAAAAAATCTGTCACCCCTCAGACAATAGCAAGGTCAAGACATTTGTGTTTGCGGAGTGTAGTTAGGATTGTACCTCTTTTTTTGTGTATATATAAATATTCTTTCGAATCAGCTTCTGTAAAATAAACTTGTTCTTTTAACCACAAGAGGTGCTTTACCTTGTTAGAACCAACACAATCTTTGTTCAGAAAACAACACACTTTCACAAACTGTCCGATAATTTCATCGCTTGCTGATTAGTGTCTTTTTAATTGTTTATTCTTTCGTAGTTACAGATTAAAAATACTCGTTACTTCTTTTATTACAAACACTACTTAATTATCGCATCTTCATACGAATTTTTGTGGATATCCTCCAGCGAGTGTTTCAAATTTTTATCTCGTTTTCAAAACAAAAAAGATAATATTTTCACGTCTTCTGTCTCTCTGTCCCTCGTTAGATATCGAAATGTTTGGTTTTAGATATTAAAATTCCTTTTGCGTTCGATTGTCATTGATAGTCGAACCATTGATAGTCATTGATAGACATGAATAAGTAACATCGTGGTAAGCTTTAGCGATAACAGTGTCTTTCAGAGCTTCAGTATTAAAGTTAAAATTTTTAACCTTAGCAGAAAACTTTTTAAGTTTAATTTGCAAGACACTTTTACCAAGGTAATGGTCAGATCCAATTTCAGCTCCCCTATATGACCTGGTATTCCTAAAAAAACTAGCCCATTTGCTGTTAATTAATATATAATCAATCATTCTTTTGCAGCCCATCAGGTGAAACCCATGTGTTCGTAGTGTTTTTAATAAGTGTTAGTTATTCTGAAACCACTAAGTTTACTTACCTGTGTGAGACGTCACCCATTGCCGTTTTAGTACGAAAGGGACTTATCACTCCTCCCCATAGGTCAGAGTCAGTACTTACTTTGGCATTGAAGTCACCAAGAACAAGGGTAATATCTCCTTTCTTGACAGAATTCAAAATATCCTGAAGTTGTCCGTAAAACCTGTCCTTCTCATCCTCATCGGCATCCTCAGTGGGGGCATAACAGCAGATAATATTCAAGTCTTTAACTCTTGTCTGAAATTTTGCTGTAAGAAACCTTTCATTAATACACTCATATCCTAGAGGAGCATCACTAGCGTGTCTGCTGAGTAACAGACCCACGCCTTATGATGTTTATTAAGAATCTGACCTTTATCTGTCCATCTGGTTTCTTGCAAGCCGAGAATATCTAAATTATAACGGTGGAATTCTTGTGTGAGGACATCAAGAGAAAAAGCTCTGTGAAGAGTCCTCACATTCCAACTACCTATGGAGAGAAAATGGTTAGTGAGATGTTTAAAAAAACTAAGTTTATTGAGAGAGGGAATGCCGACAATATCAAACAGCCTCCTAATCACAGGCATGGGACAAAGTCCCGTTTCCTCACTAATAAAGGCTGAAGCCATCTGCACTGGAAGACTTCCACCAATGTAGAATTTGACGATGCCAGTAGAATGTTTAGCGCCCCCTCGATTGGAGGTGCAATAACGTGTAGACAAATGTGATTGCGTTGTGATTTCTTCTCCCCTCCAACTGATAATGGTTAAATCTTTTAGAAAAGAGAAGCCGTATAAACTCAAGTCCTCCCCTTGGTGAATAGATTGGATACTCACTCTGAATTTGTATAAACATAAATATGACATTAATACTCAATTTAAAGATGGGAAAATTTGCCATAATTTTGGTTACTTTAAAGCACACTACTTCGATATTGAAAGCACTGCCAAAACTTAATTTAACCTCTTCTAATTTAGACGTGCGACATTTTTAACCAGTGGAAAAGGGTGATACTTCGTACCTCATATTATGGGAGTTCTTTCCAGGGGGTCCACTGCTGATGTCCGTCCGTCATTAGGTGGTGGCTATGACATCACCTCGCTGTTCCTTCGACGAAGATTGCCAGGGGCGTCTCGAAGTGGTTTGCCATTACTCCAGGTCCGTAGGTCACTTCATAAGACTTGGAAGGCATAAGTGATTCGCATCTCGCAGTAGATGATTATTCTGTGCATGAACATTTTAACTTCTGTCACCTTTCTAGCGGCCCGTCTCAACTGCAGATCTCCGGCATACGCTAGACCTCATGTGTCACACCCAGGCTCTAAATAATCTCCAAGTCTATCTTAGCATCTCTGTACCTCTAAGAGTGTATATGGGCATCTCTCTCGTTCCTTTGTTCATCTCCCGTTTTATACTGTTATTACCACCCCGTTGATTAATGTGGTTGCTGTCCGAAACTTCCCATGATCTCCTGACCGGAGTCTTTTTCATGGGTTGGGCAGTGGTGTCGGGTGGCTAAGCGGGGTCTGCGTTCTGACCTTCAAGCTAGGCTCACGCCACACATGTCCAGCAGTATCTTAACAGAGTCGGACATACGAAGTGGTCTGTAATCGTCCGCTCTCTGGTATCAAGAGAGGTGAATTTGTGGGGTTTCGTGCATATGGAGGTCCTATTCCTTATGCGCAGCGGCCGTGACATCCCCCAGCTCCTCTTGAGGAGAAAAGCAGATGTTTTTTGGCCGGATGCTGGCGTAGGAAAAATTTGAATTTATTTTAACTTTGTTCATTAAGGCGAAAGAATAATTGAGGCATAACCGAAGCAAGAGTTCAAGAGCCTGCGATGACCTCTGCTCAGGATTATCCACCAGCTGATAAAACATATTCTATGAATCTATTCACTTGGGGAAGTCAACCCACACACAAACAGAAAACACAGTGGAAGATTTTCCCTCCACAGAAGCCCACCAGAGCAGCATACTCATGATCAATAATCAAGCTCAGAGCCTTGTTTCAGTCCAGTCCAGTAGATTTATATGGTCAGCACCAGGAACCTGTGTGGTTGACCACTCCTCAGCAGGGTAGAAAAAAAAAGAAAAGTAGCTATACTTTGGACAACTAATCAAAATCAGTAGGCCACACTAATCTGGCAACCCTCTTCTTGCATTCACTTCCACAAAAGAGTATCTCATTTGAAAGGTACTAACGGCATGGTAAATGGTAAATGTAAATGGTAGCTAGGTAGTCACTGGAAGGAGAGCTATGCACCAATCCCCTGTGATGATGAATAGAACCGGCCAGGCCTAGCACCTAATGTCCGACCCCGCCTTCTCGTGGTGCGGACCATTAGTAACTTTCGAAAGAGATACTCTCTTGTGGAAGTGAACGGAAGGGGAGGGCTGCCAGATTAGTGTGGCCTACTGATCTGGACAACTATGGCTACTTTTCTTTTTTTTTTCTACCCTGCTGAGGAGTGGTCAACCACACAGGGTCCTGGTGCTGACCATATAAACCTACTGGACTGGACAGATATATGGCTCTGAGCTTGATTATGGATCCTGATTTTGCTGCACTGGTGGGCTTCTGTGGAGGGAAAATCTTCCGCTGTGTTTTCTGTTTGTTTGTGAGTTGACAGCCCCAAGTGAATAGATTCACAGGATATGTTTATCACCTGGTGGATAATCCTGAGCAGAAGTCATCGCAGGCACCTGGACTCTTTGCTTCTATTGGCATCGTCAAATTCTACATTGGAGGAAGTCTTCCAGTGTAGATGGCTTCAGCCTTTAGTAATGGGGGAACGGGTCTTTGCCCCATGTCTGCGATTAGGGGGCTGTTTGATATTGTCGGCATTCCCTCTCTCAATACACATACTTTCTTTAAACGTCCCACTAACCATTTTCTCTCCATAGGTAGTTGGAATGTGAGGACTCTGCACAGAGCTTTTTCTCTTGATGTCCTCACACAAGAATGCCACCATTATAATTTAGATATTCTCGGCTTGCAAGAGACCAGACGGACAGGTAAAGGTCAGATTCTTAAAAATAATCTTAATTTCTCTTTTCAGGGAGGGACGACAATAAGCATCACCAAGGCGTGGGTCTGCTTCTCAGCAGACACGCTAGCGATGCTCTTCTAGGATATAAGTGCATTAATGAAAGGTTTCTTACAGCAAAATTTCAGACAAGCGTTAAACACTTGAATGTTATCTGCTGTTATGCCCCCACTGAGGATGCCGATGAGGATAAGAAGGATAGGTTTTATGAACAACTTCAGGATATTTTGAATTCTGTCAAGAAAGGAGATATTACCCTTGTTCTTGGTGACTTCAATGCCAAAGTTAGTACTGACTCTGACCTTTGGGGAGGAGTAATAGGCCCTTTTGGTATTGGTAGCTGCAATGGCAATGGGCAACGTCTCCTACAGGTAAGTAAACTCAATGGATTCAGAATAACTAACACTTATTACAAACACCGCGACATACATAAGTACACATGGGTTTCACCTGATGGGCTGCATAAGAATATGATTGATTACATATTAATTAACAGCAAATAAGCTAGTTCTGTTAGGAATACCAGGGCATATAGGTGGAGCTGAAATTGGATCTGACCATTACCTTCTTAAAAGTGTGTTGCAACTTAAACTTAAAAAGTGTTGTGCTAGGGTTAAAAAATTTACTTTTAATACTGAAGCTCTGAAAGATCCAGTTATAGCCAAAGCTTACCATGATAGGTTACTTAGTCATTATGACAGTCATGGTTTGCTTACTACTGAAGTTGAGGAAGAATGGGATCATTTTAAACAGGCTTTTTTGAACACTAACAGTACTCTTTTAGGAAAAAAGGAGCAGAAGAGACAGAATTATCTGAGTGATAACGCACTTGAGCTTATTTCGGAAAGAAAGAACTGCAGGAATGTCCTTAATCAATACCCTACTAGTCCTAATAGGAAGCATTACACAGAACTTAATAAACGTGTAAAAGATCAGTTAGCTGTTGATAAGAATCTTTGGCTTGATGGTTTGGCTGACAAAGCCGAGGAAGCAGTTAGACAGCACAACAGCAGAGAGCTGTACCAGATAGTTAATGTTTTGTGTGATAGAAATCGGAGAGGCATACAAGGATTGAAGGATAAACAAGGTAAGGTTATAGAAGGGGAGGATTCTGTCATGGCTAGGTGGGCTGAGCATTTCAGTGATGTTCTAAACAATGTGGTTAGTTTTACTCCCATTGTTTGCAATGGTGATAGATGCATTGGTGGCTTTAATATTGGCCCTATAACACAGTCTGAAGTTATTTTTGCTATTTCTAAACTTAAACTACATAAATCCCCAGGGGTAGATGAAATTACTACCGAAATGCTTAGAGCTGGGAATGTTTCGGTTACCACTTGGTTGACTGAAATTCTGAATATCTTTTATGATAAAGGCATGGTTTCTAAGGATTTTACCAGAGCTATTGTTATCCCTATTTTCAAAAAAGGTGATCGCAGTTCTTGTGATAACTATAGGGGTATCAGCCTACTCTCTGTTCCAGGTAAAGTTCTTTTCATTATTGTGCTTAATAGAATTAAGAATCTGGTTGACAGTCAATTGCGTGATGAGCAATGTGGATTCAGAAGTGGTAGGGGATGTGTGGAACAGATATTTTCACTTAGGCAGATTCTTGAGAAATGTTTAGAGTTTCAGAAACCTTTGGTTGCTAGCTTTGTTGATTTCAAAAAGGCTTTCGACTCTGTTGATCGTCATGATTTGTGGTTGATTGTGATATCATATGGTATACCAGACAAGTTAGTTAACATAATGAAAGCTCTCTATAATAACACTGAGTCGTGTGTGAGAGTTGGTAAGGCTTGTAGCAATTGGTTTAGCATTACTTCTGGTGTTCGACAATGGTGCATTTTGTCTCCTTTTCTCTTTAGCTTGGTTATTGATTATGTTATGCGAAATTCACTTCAAGGGAAAGATTTTGGCCTTAAATGGGCTGGAGATACGAAAATTTCTGATTTAGTTTATGCTGATGATTTAGCCCTTTTGGCAAATGATGTTGATGAGATGAACTCTTTCATTCGAGTTGTTGATGAGACTGGTAGTAGAGTAGGTTTGGTTATAAACAGAGAGAAAACTAAAGTGATGAAAATTGGTCAGGCAGGCTGTGATTCAGTTAATCTGAATGGTTGCAGTCTTGAGCAGGTGTCACAGTTTAATTATCTTGGGAGCTATGTAACAGATAATGGTGATGTGCGGCATGAGATTAACAGACGAATAGGGATTGCTGCCGGGACTTTTAAGAATCTATGGAGAGTGTGGAGAAATAGGCGTTTACACCTAAAGACTAAAATTAGACTGTATAATAGTTTGGTTCTTTCTAGATTATTTATGGTAGTGAAACTTGGACACTTTGTAAACAAGATAACAGGAAACTAGATGCTTTTGATTCCAGATGCTTACGCAGTATCTTGGGCATTAGGTGGTTCAACTTTGTAACTAATGATGAGGTTAGGCAAAGGAGTTTGCAGCTTCTTTTAAGCAGCATATTGTGCAGAGAAAGACTCCGTTGGTTTGGCCATGTTGCCCGTATGAATAATTATAGATTGGCGAATAGGGTTATGAACAGTGTGCCTAAAGGCCTCAGAAAGAAGGGGAGACCTAGGATGCGGTGGGCAGACAATGTCAAACAGGACCTTGTTAGAATTGGTGTGCAGTGGCCAGATGCTATATATGTAGCTCAGGATAGACTTACTTCGAGAACTAAATTGCACGGTCTGGTTGGACCTCCGTAGCCCACGGCTGCTTGAGGATGATGATGATGATGATGATGATGACGGCATGCACCATGAGAAGTCGGGGTCGGACATTAGGTGCTAGGCCTGTTCAGTTCTATGCATCATCTAAGGAGATTGGTGCATAGCTCTCGTTCCAGTGACTACCTAGCTACCATTTACAGACCTGATAAAATTATTGGATGCAATTCCAGCGATAGTCACTTTTCAAAAATAACAGCTCTCTCTCTTTTATTACTTTTTTCTCCACCAATTCTTGTGAGTCAGTTTTTAACACAATGAATTTCAGAAACTCAGAAGCCGATCTTTGCATAACATTAAAAGCCACAAAATTTAAACCCCAAATTTAAAAAAGGTATCATCCATCTTACAGCAACAAAACTTTTACTGAGGGTATTAGGTAAAAAATATTTGACATTTTGTGTTTCTTTTTTTTTTTCATAAAAAATTGCTAAATAATATACAATTTTCTAATATATAATAAAATATATAATTTTTAAACAAAATACAATATTATTTACAAGTTGCGTATGATTTTTACAATGTTACCCGATTCCACGAAATAAAAAAAAACGATTTTACACCCCTCTCCATCCCAACCACAACATATTTGATATTTGGTGTTATTTTTGCTTTCATAAAAAATTGTTAAGTGGAAAAAATACAATTTTATTTAGAAGTTGAGTATGACTTTTTATAGTATTACCTGATTTCACCAAATTTTACACCCCTCCCCATCCCAACCACAACATATTTGATATTTGGTGTTATTTTTGTTTTCATAAAAAATTGTTAAGTGGAAAAAATACAATTTTATTTAGAAGTTGAGTATGACTTTTTATGGTATTACCTGATTTCACCAAATTTTACACCCCTCCCCATCCCAACCACAACATATTTGATATTTGGTGTTATTTTTGTTTTCATAACAAAATTGTTAAGTGTAAAAAATACAATTTTATTTAGAAGTTGAGTGTGACTTTTTATAGTATTACCTGATTTCACCAAATTTTACACCCCTCTCCATCCCAACCACAACATATTTGATATTTGGTGTTATTTTTGTTTTCATAAAAAATTGTTAAGTGGAAAAAATACAATTTTATTTAGAAGCTGAGTATGACTTTTTATACTATTACCTGATTTCACCAAATTTTACACCTCTCAAACACAAAATATCAAATACAAAAACACAAAATATTAAATATGTTGTGGTTGGGATGGGTCCCAACCACAACATATTTGATATTTTGTGTTATTTTTGTTTTCATAAAAAAATTGCTATTTAGAAAAAATACAATTTTATTTATACTTTGTGTGTGACTTTTTAAAATGTTAACCGATTTCACCAAATTTTACACCTCTCCCCATCACAACCACAACATATTTGATATTTGGTGTTATTTTTGTTTTCATAAAAAATTGTTAAGTGGAAAAAATACAATTTTATTTAGAAGTTGAGTATGACTTTTTATAGTATTACCTGATTTCACCAAATTTTACACCCATCCCCATCCCAACCACGACATATTTGATATTTGGTGTTATTTTTGTTTTCATAAAAAATTGTTAAGTGGAAAAAATACAATTTTATTTAGAAGTTGAGTATGACTTTTTATAGTATTACCTGATTTCACCAAATTTTACACCCCTCCCCATCCCAATCACAACATATTTGATATTTGGTGTTATTTTTGTTTTCATAAAAAATTGTTAAGTGGAAAAAATACAATTTTATTTAGAAGTTGAGTATGACTTTTTATAGTATTACCTGATTTCACCAAATTTTACACCCCTCCCCATCCCAACCACAACATATTTGATATTTGTGTTATTTTTGTTTTCATAAAAAATTGTTAAGTGGAAAAAATACAATTTTATTTAGAAGTTGAGAATGACTTTTTATAGTATTACATGATTTCACCAAATTTTACACCTCTCCCCATCCAAACCACAACATATTTGATATTTGGTGTTATTTTTGTTTTCATAAAAAATTGTTAAGTGGAAAAAATACAATTTTATTTAGAAGTTGAGTATGACTTTTTATAGTATTACCTGATTTCACCAAATTTTACACCCCTCCCCATCCCAACCACAACATATTTGATATTTGGTGTTATTTTGGTTTTCATAAAAAATTGTTAAGTGGAAAAAATACAATTTTATTTAGAAGTTGAGTATGACTTTTTATAGTATTACCTGATTTCACCAAATTTTACACCCCTCCCCATCCCAACCACAACATATTTGATATTTGGTGTTAATTTTGTTTTCATAAAAAATGGCTAAGTAGAAAAAATACAAATTTATTTATACTTTGTGTGTGACTTTTTACAGTGTTACCCGATTTCACCAAATTTTACACCTCTCCCCATCCCAAAAACAACATATTTCACATTTTGTGCCATTTTTGGTTTCATAAAATATTACAAAGTGGAAAAAATACAATTTTATTTATAAGTTGAGTATGACTTTTTATAGTATTACCTGATTTCACCAAATTTTACACCTCTCCCCATCCCAACCACATCATATTTGATATCTGGTGTTATTTTTGTTTTCATAAAAAATTACTAACTAGACAAATACAATTTTATTCATAATTTGAGCATGACTTTTTACAGTGTTACCCGATTTCACCAAATTTTACACTGCACCCCATCCCAACCACAACATATTTGACATTTGGTGTTATTTTTGTTTTCATAAAAATTTGCTAAGTGAAAAAATACAATTTTATTTGTAATTTGAGTATGACTTTTTACAGTGCTACCCAATTTTACCAAATTTTACACCTCTCCCCATCCCAACACAACATATTTGATATTCTGTGCTATTTTTGGTTGCATAAAAAAATTGCTTAGTGGAAAAAATACAATTTTATTTGTAATTTGAGTCTGATTTTTTACAGTGTTAACCTATTTCACCAAATATTATACCATCTCCCCATCCCAACCACAACATATTTGATATTTTGTGTTATTTTTGCTTTCATAAAAAATTGCTAAGTAGAAAAAATACAATTTTATTTAGAAGTTGAGTATGACTTTTTATAGTATTACCTGATTTTACCAAATTTTACACCCCTCCCCATCCCAACCACAACATATTTGATATTTGGTGTTATTTTTGTTTTCATAAAAAATTGTTAAGTGGAAAAAATACAATTTTATTTAGAAGTTGAGTATGACGTTTTATAGTATTACCTGATTTCACCAGATTTTACACCCCTCCCCATCCCAACCACAACATATTTGATATTTGGTGTTATTTTTGTTTTCATAAAAAATTGTTAAGTGGAAAAAATACAATTTTATTTAGAAGTTGAGTATGACTTTTTATAGTATTACCTGATTTCACCAAATTTTACACCCCTCTCCATCCCAACCACAACATATTTGATATTTGGTGTTAATTTTGTTTTCATAAAAAATGGCTAAGTAGAAAAAATACAAATTTATTTATACTTTGTGTGTGACTTTTTACAGTGTTACCCGATTTCACCAAATTTTACACCTCTCCCCATCCCAAAAACAACATATTTCATATTTTGTGCCATTTTTGGTTTCATAAAATATTACAAAGTGGAAAAAATACAATTTTATTTATAAGTTGAGTATGACTTTTTATAGTATTCCCTGATTTCACCAAATTTTACACCCCTCCCCATCCCAACCACATCATATTTATTATCTGGTGTTATTTTTGTTTTCATAAAAAATTACTAACTAGACAAATACAATTTTATTTATAATTTGAGTATGACTTTTTACAGTGTTACCCGATTTCACCAAATTTTACACCGCTCCCCATCCCAACCACAACATATTTCACATTTGTTGTTATTTTTGTTTTCATAAAAAATTGCTAAGTCAAAAAATACAATTTTATTTATAATTTGAGTATGACTTTTTACAGTGCTACCAGATTTCACCAAATTTTACACCCCTCCCCATCCCAACACAACATATTTGATATTCTGTGCTATTTTTGGTTGCATAAAAAATTGCTTAATGGAAAAAATACAATTTTATTTATAATATGAGTCTGATTTTTTACAGTGTTAACCTATTTCACCAAATATTACACCATCTCCCCATCCCAACCACAACATATTTGATATTTTGTGTTATTTTTGTTTTCATAAAAAATTGCTATCTAGAAAAAGTACAATTTTATTTAGAAGTTGAGTATTACTTTTCACAGTATTACTTGTTTCACCAAATTTTACACCCCTCCCCATCGCAACCACAACATATTTGATATATTATGTGTTATTTTTGTTTTCATAAAAAATTGCTGAGTAGAAAAAAATACAATTTTATTTACAAGTTGAGTATGATTTTTAAAATGTTACCCGATTTCACCAAATTTTACACCCCACCCCATCCCAACCACAACATATTTGATATTTGCTGTTATTTTTGTTTTCATAAAAAAATTGCTAAAAAAAAAATACAATCTTATTTACAAGTTGAGTATGACTTTTTACAGTGTTACCCGATTTCACCAAATTTTACACACCTCTTTATCGCAACCACAACATATTTGATATTTTGTGTTATTTTTGTTTTCATAAAAAAATTGCTAAGAAAAAAAAATACAATATTATTTACAAGTTGAGTATTACTTTTTACAGTGTTACCCGATTTGTCAAAATTTTACACACCTCTTTATCGCAACCACAACATATTTGACATTTTATGTTATTTTTGGTTTCATAAAAAATTGCTAAGTGAAAAAAATACAATTTTCTTTATAAGCTGAGTATGAATTTTTATAGTATTACTTGATTTCACCAAATTTTACACCTCTCCCCATCACAATCACAACATATTTGATATTTTGTGTTATTTTTGTTTTCATAAATAATTGCTAAGTAGAAAAATTTCAGTTTTATTTATAAGTTGAGTATGACTTTTTACAGTATTTCCTGATTTCACCAAATTTTACACACCTCCCCATCCCCACTTCAACTACAAATTCAATACTTAGGTTACACCCTCAAAAATTCGAAAAAGAATATAATTTCGCAATAGTTGGTTGCTTTTCGTATGGAAAGAAAGAATACATTAGTAATATTTGCCAACAACCTAAGCATAGGCAAAAATAAGAGAACGAATATGCAGTATAATTATTGTATATTACAGTGAATGCCTATTATTGAGGTCACATTACAGTGCATTCATTAGATTACGCTTCTCGCTGTAACGAATTAGTGCGTTGCAGAATATCCTTCGTTAAAGAAAAATTAAAATCTTATATTAATGTAAGAGAAATTAGTTATCCATTCCCTTACAATACTGCATAATAACAAAATATGAAAACCTAGAAGAACTCATATCACCTTTGGCGCATACATGGTAAACTCGTTTTCAAAGACAATGAATTTTTTCGTTTACTTGCTTTTACACTCCTTTAAACGTCTTAATTTGAATTAATGGATGATAGGGAATATGCAAGCCGTAGTTTTTTATTAGTAATTATAATACATAAAATGTTTTGTCTTTTTTCCTTCAATATCCACTTTTAACGTATTTAAATTATATCCAAATTCATGCACATTTTCAGTTCATTAATGTTTATTGTTACTTTAATAACACTCAAATTTATACTTCGGTACTGTTGATCATTTAGCATTAAACTTACTTTCAGTTTGTATGCACGTTTATCTGTCCATCAATATGGAGTGTTTATTATTAAAGCAATTATCGTGTTGTGCGTAGCAGTTTATCGCGTTGGAATGCTTACTATTAAACTAATCTTCTATTTGTATGCAAATTTAAAACGGTTCATCCATGTAAAATTTTTATTATTGAAGTATTTTTTGATTATGCTTAAAAAGTTAACTCTTTTTCAGATTTATTTTTACTGCAGCAGAAATGTTCAGTAAATGATTCTTTGCTAGTTTAAAATTAATCGAAGGATTTGAATGTCTGCTTTAAGTATGATATTTTTCTCTAAGTGATAATGCCGAAGTAGAGAGAGAACCGAGTAATAACAGGATAGAAATTCACTGACAAACAGCATTACATTATTTTTTCAAAACATTTTCCTTCAATTCAAAACGATTACAACATAAAGAATGGATGAATGTCTCTAATTCACTTAAAAAAAGCACTTCCGTATCGCTATAGAAGTGAACAGAATATTTATGTCTGATATGTGCAGAAAATGTATTTAAATTAGAACATATTCTTCTTCAATGGATCAGTGAAGAACTAAAAAAAAAAAAGAAAAAACCGCTTTGCTCAGTAAGGTAGGTGGATGTTTTCATTCATTGATGAGCCCCTTCTTCTCTCATCAATGACGAATTAAAATTTTAATCAGGGAACGATATATAATTGAATTACACTTATTCTTCCAAACATCGGCTTTTTAGAGTATTTCTTTAAAAATATTTGTCGGAATAATTGTAATTCGAATCAGAATGCAAAGGTTGTTGTTCCCATTCCACGAAATTAGGCCTTTATTCATTTCGTAAAATTAAATTTAAAATTATTTTTTTTTTGGCTTTTATGCCTTTGTCCTTATTTAATCATTTCTCCCATTTTCATTTCGCAATACCGTTGTTGTGGTGCATTTATTCTCAAAAGTTTCAATTTTAAAACATCCTCCACAGTTATTTTAGGTTTCTATTTCATTGTGGAAAAATTTCATCAAGATATTACAATAATATATACTTTACAAGAAGTCACAAAAGAAATCGCACAAAAATAACTTGAAATTTTGAATTTATTTGTATTATAATTTCATCTAATTTGTTTACTGTAAAATTACCAATTGAAAATCAGGGAATCTCTCTTTTTGTATCGTTAAATATTGGTATTGCTTTCGCATAAACCTTTGAAATTTCCTTTTTTTACAACGTATGAAACAACTTATAAGACAGTCCTTTGAGTTTAAAAAAATTAACAATTCCAATCAAGGCGGATCTAGGAGGGAGGAGGGGGGAGGGGTCATGTCCCCCATCCCACCCCCTCTGAAAATGCTCATAAAGAGAATGGAGGCGAAAAATGGGCGTCTTCATTTAAGGTTTCTTAGCTCGATCCAGTCACTGCCAATTTTTTCGATATCCAAGCCTGATTCCATTCGAAATGATTTTTACTACTTCTTGCAGCCAAACAACTCAAACAGGCTGATCAAGCGATGCTGAGAGCAGAGTCGCAAAACGAAACATTAATACGTGTAGAAATATATATATATGAAGAAATTCCTCAAGTTGGATATTTGTGTGCGTAAAGAAAGTAAACAAATTTGTCCACTTAATGAAGTTAAATTTCTCTATTATTCACAAATTGAGTATGCTTGCAACAGAGGGAGTTTTCATTCCTATGCTGATTAGATTCCGGAAGAAAATTTTCCTTTCTTTCTCAAATTTCGAGTAATGGAGAAGCACAAATTTCACGAATGCAGAGAAGCAGGAACTCTGCCTCTGTTGCACAATGGAATATCTGTTGGCTTATTTCTGAATTTGATGTTGTACATATTTGCTGTTCCAGTCCTCAGTCTTCTGATCTGCACTTGCTCTTTACTGGAAAGCAGTTGTAAGGAAGGCTTGTGGTACTTTGATCATTTTCAAATAGGTAATGATTTTTATCTTGAAAGAGTAAACTCCAGGTGTTTTCCCATTCTTGATTGAAATGATCGTTGAGCTTCTTTTCGATATCAATGAAATGCTGAATATTACATCCATTTCATAGATGAGTGTACAGTAAGTTTTTGACAAGTTAATCAGCTTTCTCATTTCTTAAAATGTCTGTATGACAGTAACCAATACCATGACAATAGCTTTTCCATTTCTTATGTTTTTATGACTTTTTTTAGCAATTTCGAAGTGTGTTTGAAAGTTTAGCCATGTTCTTGTATTCGACATCTAATATACAATAACTACTGCAATACATTTATAATTTTTTCCGTCAGATATCTACAGCAGCTATTGTAGTTCTTCCTTTTTGCATCTGAGAGCTATCAGCTATTGTAGTACTTGTTTTTCCTATAGAATATAAAGAGCTGCTAGTATTATGACACAGTTGTGCTTTACATTCCCATCTGACTGACAGTGGAAGTTGCAGTTTCTACCTTTTTTTGATATGCAATAATTATTGCAATATATTCTTTGTTCCTATTCTCATTTGAAGAGTAGCATCCATTCAATTCTTCATTTTGTCATGTGAGATAAAGAGCCATTTGTGCTTTCTCTTCCAATCTGAAACATAAAAGCCATTAAATTTCTTCCTTTTTCCCGTATCATAATAAACAATTAATATGAAACATTTCTGCTTCCTATTCCCATTCGAAAGAAAGGAAACATTTTTACTGCTACCATACTACACCGAAGAGCCAAAACATTATGAGCAGCGCGTCTTTATGCAAAACGAAGCAATTGCAGGTAAAAGACGGTGCGTGTGAAGGTCATGAAACGGTTTAAATACCACCTGATACTGAGCTCTGTTAATCAGTGTTAGTCTTGTTCTTCAGATGAGAAAGGCAAATGACTTTAGTGAGTTTGACAAAGGCCAAATTGTAATGGCGAAACGACTGTGTCAGGGCATTTCCGAGATGGCAAGGCTTGTGGGGTGCTCACGGTCAGAAGTGGTTAGTACCTTCGAAAAGTGGTCCGAGGCGGGATAAACCACGAATCGCGGGCAAGGTGTGGGCCGACCACAGCTCATCGATGTTAGAGGTGAGCGAAGGTTACCCCGTATGGTACCACAGAACAATGAATCTCTTTTGTTGCGATCTTATGCAACCACGGCAATTCCCGGTTCCGTTTGTACAGCACTACCTGGTTATGAAGAACCGTGCTTATCTAGAGCCGGGGGCAAGGAATACGCCCTATAGGCGCACCTCAACCCCAGCCTCACATGGCAGCAGTCCTATAAAAGGAAAGCTGACCACCGGAAGAAACCTTACTTTAATCTATTCCCCGGTTTGCAAATGTACAAGGATATATAAATCCAAGTTCGCTCGGCGTCCGGGGTGGAGACTCTTAGTAAAACCCAGACTTTTTTATGGGCTCGTGCCTACTAGGCGGTGCAAGACCGTTCAGCAGAGCCCTCGAACAGCTCACCCAGAGCTCCTGATAGGTGAGGCCTCGGACACTGTCATCATCCAACTGATCTTTCATCCAGCGGCATCGTCGGCCTCTGTTGGCCTTAGCCATGTCCAACCGGGCGACCAATCCGGTCGGCACAGCCTTCAGCCGGGTTGCTGGGCCCTAGGCCCCCCACCACGACAAGGTGGTCCCCTATCGGGGGGGGGGGGGGGGACGACAGAACAGAAGAGATACTGTGGCGCAACACGCCCGTAATTTGAATGCTGCTGACGGAAGTAATGTGTCACAACACACAGAATATCGAACCCTGCTGAAAATGGGGCTGCGTAGCCGTAGGCTGCTCCGAATACCCACGCTAATCTCGGTTCACCGTCGAAAACACCTACAATGGGCACTCGAGCATCAAAATTGGGCCTTTGATGATTAGTTGAAGGTTTTCTGTTGCACCATTCTGTTGCGTTTCCTGTTGCACCATGTGGACGGCCGGGTACGTGTGTGTCGTTTACCTGGGGAAATGTTGGCACCAGGATGCACCTTGGGGCGAAAACAAGCCGGTGGAGGAAGTGTAATGATTTGGGCAATGTTCAACTGGGAAACCCTGGATCCAGTCATTCAGGTGCAGGAAACTATGACGTCTACCACCTACCTAAACATCATTGCAGACCAGGTACATCCTTTCATGGCAACGGTAAACCCCTCTAGTAGTGCCTTCTTTCAGCAGGATGATGCACCATGCCACACTGCCCGGATTGTTCAAGAATGGTTTGCGGAACATAAGGAAGAATTCCAAGTATTGTCCGGCCACCAAATTCCCCAGTCAACAATCAAATCAAGCATTTGTGGTTTGTGTTGGAACGGCATATCCGATCCAGCACAAACCACTGTTCAACCACGTAATAAGTCAGTCGTAATTATCCAAAAGTTCATCTTACAATAGGCAATCCAGGAAGAACTCTCAGGCTGGGGAGCAATATTCGTTGATGGCAGCATCAAATCCCGGCTAACTCTCTGGACAGTCTTCTCTCACTGGACGAAAAGACTTGGAAGGGGTGTCCTTATCACCTCAAAACCTTTGCTTCTCGAGTTTTCTCTTCTACGGAGGATGCCTGTTCTCCCCGCTGCTATAACCCCTGTGCCTCAGTACTAAAGCTGCTGGGCTCTCTGTCAGTGATGACTGACTAGGAGGAAGAACTGGGACAAAAGTCGTGCTGAATGGGACGTCACTCCGGGTATATCTCCGGTGACGTAACTTGTTGTTTTCACTTTGCTCTCCACTTGCTTACCACATGTAATAATCATTGTCGGCCGTTCTAATGACGTTGTTTGTGCTCTCCGATAGTGCTCACCCTGGCGCCTGCTGTATTGAGCAAGTATGTTTGATGAGAAACTCATGGTTTATATGAGGGCTCCATATCATTTGTGTGGAATTTGTCGAAAGGTTTCATTATTCCGACATTCACCTGCTGTACTTCATAACTTTGCAAGCCTTTCATTGCGGCCCACAAGGGCCAAAGAATGTTCCAGCTGTGCTCGGTTTATTTCTTGCTCAGGGTCATTTGTTGCTGATGAAAATGATGAAAATAAATAAGGTGAGGGAGATCGAAAATGGCGGTGACCAAGGGTTACCTGCACGCCCAAAAATTGCTAAGCAACATGAGATGTGTGCAGCAAAAGCATTCAATAGAGTTTATATCTGTTTCTTACTTCCATCATCTTCTGCCATTCATTTTGCTCTGCTTCTGAAAGATATAATTCATACAATTCATAATAGTTTAATATTTCTATCCCATCATCTATACAGGGTGATTCAGAATTCATCATCAATATTTGGTGGGGAGGTAGGTAATAAGAAACGAAGGAGATTTCACATAGGAAAGCATGGGCGCATATGCCATGTAGTAGGGCAAAATGACCCCAGTTCAATGATGGAAAGAACACATAAGAAGGAAGTGGTAAGGAAAAAACATTTATTATCTTACATGTAACATTTCTTTCATTGGTTGTACAGACTTACAAGAGGTGCTCGAACTGCCGACCATGTGCTAGAATGCATGACTCACAATGGCGTTGCATGGACAGCCGGACCCTGTGGAAGATGCCTGGCATTTCCCGGATGTTTGAGGCAGCAACTGATATGCGTGCTACAAGATCCATAGCACTATCAACAGGGGTCTCGTACACCATGTTTTTCATAGCACCCCATACAAAGAAATCGATTGGAGATAAATCCGGTGAACGTGGTGGCCAAGAAACTGGTCCACCACAGCCAATCCATTGACCACCAAACTGTCTGCGTAGGTAAGCACGCACAGCATTTGCGAAATGTGCAGGAGCGCCGTCAAGCTGGAACCACATTCGCCGGAGACTACCATCAGGAACCTCATTCAGAAGATCCGGTAACACAGTCTGAAGAAATGTTAGGTACTTGGCACCGTCCAAACGGGATGATAGTAAATACGGGCCCAACAAACAGTCACCGACAATCCCAGTCCACACATTGACAGCAAAACGTTGTTGCTCAGCTCCAGGTCTTGTACCGTGTGGGTTCTGATGAGCCCACACATGCCAATTGTGTGTGTTGAAGACACCCTCTCGAGTGAACAACGCCTCATCGGTGAAAAGAACATACGTTGGGAAATTGGGATCAACGGCTGTTCTCTGCATGAACCACTGACAAAAAATAACACGCTTGAGATGGTCGTCTGCTGCCAATAATTGCACTCTTTGCAGATGAAACGGATATAACCCTTCATCGTGTAATATCCGCCACGCTGTTGCTTGCGAAATTCCAAACTGCCTAGCCATACCTCGTGTGCTAGCACCAGGTTGTTCCTCGATTTCCTGTAGGACAGCTTCCTCTACTGCTACTGGCCGTGCCGATCTGCGCCTCCCTCGATTAACATTACTAGCAGCAAACGATCCTGTTTCACGCAGTTGGCGATGAATACGTGAAAACATTTGATGCTGTGGCACACGGCGGTTTGGGAAGCGCGCTGCATACAATTGCCTGGCTCAAAGACATCTTTCTCCTGCCGCACCGTAAGTTACATGCATATCTGCACATTCATTCCACGTATACCGGTTCATGTTACTTCTGCAAATTCACCTTGTCGAATGACAACTGACTGCACGCGTCAAACAGCTGTGCTTCTGTATGAGAGGTGTGTACACACAGCGCCCTCTACACCACCATGCGTTCGTCTGCCCCCATACTTTCCTATGTGAAATCTCTTTCTTTTCTTATTCCCTTCCTCCCCACTAAATATTGATGATGAATTCTGAATCACCCTGTATTGGTGTTGCCTGTCATCTAGTAGATAGTATTCAATAGAATAAATAGGTGTTTCTACTTCCATACTCTCTTCTAAATTGGTGCTGCTTTCGATCTGATATTAAATCCATTCAATTAAATCCATATGTTTTCTTACTGTCATCTATTTTCTTTATTAGTATTGCTTGCCATATAGTAGATACTATTAAATTCAATCCGTATGCACTTCCTTCTTTCATACTATCTTGTATATTGGTGTTGTATTCCATCTGATAGAGAGCATTCAATAAAATCCATAGGCGCTTCCTACTTCCATTGCTACCTTCTACGTGTATTAGTGCTGCTTTACATCTGATAGATTGCATTCAAAATAATCCTCATGTCTTTCCTATTTCCATTTTTATCGTTTTCACTGGTTTTCCATCTGACTGATAGCATTTAATACAATTCATAAGTATCCTATTTCCATACTATCAATCCATCTACTGCCTTCCATCTAACTTATAGTGTTCAATAGAATTCACACGTGTTTCCTACTTCCATATAATATTCTGCATTGGTTTGTTTTCAGTCTGATAGATTGCATTGCATTAAATTCATATGTGTTTCCTACTTTCCGACTATCCTCTATATTGGTGTAGCTTTCCATCTGATAGATATAATTCAGTATAAACCATGCTTGTTTACTACTTACATGCTATCGTCTGCATTGGTGTTGCTTTCCATCTGATGGGTCTGATACTATTCGTACGATGCCGATTGGTCCAGTAGAAATTTTTCTAACGGGGACATTTCATCCAAAGGAGAATAGATCCAAACTGACGACTCGTCTAAATGGGACAGCTCGTCCAAAGGACCATAATTTCCAAAGATACGATTTATCCAATGGGAGAACTAATCCAAAGTCGATTCGTCCAATGAGACAATTCGCCCAAAGCACAAAAAAAAGTGGCCATAGCCAGCGAAGATAAAATAATGTTACATTTCAAGGGTAAGTTCAACATTTCTGAAACAAGTCAACTGATTTCGACACTTTTTACGTTCAAAAGAGGAAAACATCTGGTTTTTCACGCGAATATTTTAGTTTCTGAGATCTCCAATAAGGAGAGTGCCACCAAAAAAAAAACAACTGCTGAATCTGCGGTTTATACTATTCGAAGTGAAATATATCAAGGAAACGAATCCTTTAATCCACCCTGGGCGTTTAAAAATTTTACTGTTTTTGCGTGTAAAGCTTTATTTCCAGTTTTTTCATAAAATTACAACTATTATTTTTTAAATATACCTAAACACTTTTTAAATAGTCATTGCAACGCAATTACGCTAACCGAATGATTTGAAAAACAAAACGCGGAATGCAAAAACCATGTAGTTTTGGGCAATGTGCTTCACGATATTACTATTTGTTATCTTGATAAGGAAAACAGATGACGTTACGATTCATATGGTTTCTCGAATGTATTTATAATTAATCGATTGTGTAATTCCTTGATTGATTTTTTTTTACTTTTAATTTATATAGGGTTAAAAAATGGTTTTTATCAAATATAAAAAAAGAGTAAAAAAATTGTGTTACAAAAGCAGCACTAATAAGTTTTATTTCGGAATAATCTTAGCAGCGATATTGCACTGCAATGCTTTTTCCAATAATTACTGAAAATAGGACTTTTTATGAGGTGCACTAGCAAGCATTTTCGAATCGTTTTGAACAATGAAATCTAGGTTCCACCAAAAAAAGAACGATATGAAAGAAAAAGATCTGGAAAGGAAAACGGTCCTGGGGTAGGGCAAAGGGCATTCCGGGGTAGGTAAACTTCATAGTCTTTACATTCCACCATCAAAATTTTAAATTTCTCTCATATTAACACATCGTGTGCAATATTCGTTTAAAAGTTTGCAATTTTAAAGGTTTTTCGCCCTTTAATGGCGCAATTTCAAATTTTGTGTGAATCGGGAAGTGTGAATTATAAATATTTGATCAAAACCTATCTAACTGAAAAATATTTTTTTCAATTTAGTTTTAAAAACAAAAAATTGAATATCTACAGAAGGACGGATGGACGAACGACTAAGAAACTGGGTCGTAGGGAGGTCCGGGCCCAATTAAAAATTCTCTTAAATGCAAGTGCATATGACATTTATTTTTTTCACATAGATAAGTTCAATTTTTTAGAAGTAGACAGAAATATCACAGAGGAGCAACAAGACTGTGTTACAAAGTTGCCAGATTAGGGGGCTTAGATATAAAACAGTATTTGTTTGGCCCCACGAGGAATCTAAAGGGCATTTTTATGGAGTGTTTTGTGCAGTTTTTGCAGTAAGGTAAAATAAGACGTAACGAATAAGTGGACCATTTGTGATTCTAAAACAATGTCTAATTGAAACTGCCTTTCAATTCGATTAGATCAAAACCGAAACAAAAGCAAATAATCGGATACCATTTCGTTTCGGTGGTATTTAGGAATCGGACGTACGGGAGAAATTGCTTGAGATTAAGGTCTTTTCAAATCACCAGCACACAAAAGAATAGAAGAACAGCTTTTTTCCCCTTACACTAATCCCGGGCCCATTTGATAGTTATCAATTCTGCCAACGAAGCCTGTAAAATAGTTTCTTGGGGTCGAGAAGTGAATTTTTTTGGTCTATAAATGGTAGCTAGGTAGTCACTGGAAGGAGAGCTATGCACCAATCCCCTGTGATGATGCATTGAACCGACCAGGCTTAGCACCTAATGTCCGACCCCGCCTTCTCGTGGTGTAGACCATTAGTACCTTTCAAAAGAGATACTCTCTTGTGCAAGTGAAAGGAATGGGAGGGCTGCCAGATTAGTGTGGCCTAATGATCTGGACATCTACGGCTACTTTTTTTTCTAGCCTGCTGAAGAGTGGTCAACCGCACAGGGTCCTGGTGCTGACCATATAAACCCACTGGACTGGACAGATATGTGGCTCTGAGCTTGATTATGGATCCTGATTTTGCTGCACTGGTGGGCTTTTCTGGAGGGAAAATCATCCACGGCGTTTTCTGTATGTGTGTGGGTTGACAGCCCCAAGTGAATAGATTCACAGGATATGTTTATCAGCTGGTGGATAATCCTGAGCAGAGGTCATCGGAAGCACCTGAACTCTTTGCTTCTATTGGCATCGTCAAATTCTACATTGGAGGAAGTCTTCCAGTGTAGATGGCTTCAGCCTTTAGTAGTGGGGGAACGGGTCTTTGCCCCATGTCTGCGATTAGGGGGCTATTTGATATTGAAGACATTCCCTCTCTCAATAAATGTAGTTTGTTTAAACATCCCACTAACCATTTTCTCTCCATAGGTAGTTGGAATGTGAGGACCCTGCACAGAGCTTATTCTCTTGATGTCCTCACACAAAATTTCCACCGTTATAATTTAGATATTCTTGGCTTGCAAGAGACTAGAAGGACAGATAAAGGTCAGATTCTTAAAAATAATCTTAAATTTCTCTTTTCACGGAGGGATGAAAATAAGCATCCCCAAGGCATGGGTCTGCTTCACAGCAGACATGCTAGTGATGCTCTTCTAGGATATGAGTGCATTAACGAAATATTTCTTACAGCAAAATTTCAGACAAGCGTTAAAGACTTGAATGTTATCTGCTGTTATGCCCCCACTGAGGATGCCGATGAGGATGAGAAGGATAGGTTTTACGGACAACTTCAGGATATTTTGAATTCTGTCAAGAAAGGAGATATTATCCTTGTTCTAGGTGACTTCAATGCCAAAGTTGGTACTGACTCTGACCTTTGGGGAGGAGTAACAGGCCCTTTTGGTGTTGGTAGCTGCAATGGCAATGGGCAACGTCTCCTACAGGTAAGTAAACTCAATGGTTTCAGAATAACTAATACATATTACAAACACCGCGACATACATAAGTACACATGGGTTTCACCTGATGGGCTGCATAGGAATATGATTGATTACCTATTAATTAACAGCAAATGGGCTAGTTCTGTTAGGAATACCAGGGCATATAGGGGAGCTGAAATTGGATCTGACCATTACCTGGTTAAAAGTGTCTTGCAACTTAAACTTAAAAAGTGTTGTGCTAGGGTTAAAAAATTTGCTTTTAATACTGAAGCTCTGAAAGACCCAGTTATAGCCAAAGCTTACCATGATAGGTTACTTAGTCATTATGACAGTCATGGTATGCTTACTACTGAAGTTGAGGAAGAATGGGATCATTTTAAACAGGCTTTTTTGGACACTAACAGTATTCTTTTAGGAAAAAAGGAGCAGACGAGACAGAATTATCTGAGTGATAAGGCACTTGTGCTTATTTCAGAAAGAAAGAACTGCAGGAATGTTCTTTAATCAATACCCTACTAGTCCTAATAGAAAGCATTACAGATAACTTAATAAACGTGTAAAGGATCTGTTAGCTGCTGATAAGAATCTTTGGCTTGATGGCTTGGCAGACAAAGCCAAGAAAACAGACAGCACAACAGCAGAGAACTGTACCAGATAGCTAATATTATGTGTGGTAGAAAACGGACAGGTATACAGGAATTGAAGGATAAACAAGATAAGCTTATAGAAGTTCAGGATTCTGTCATGGCTAGGTGAGCTGAGCATTTCAGTGCTGTTCAAAACAATGTGGTTAGTTCTACTCCCATTGTTTGCGATGATGATAGATGCATTGGTGGCTTTAATGTTGGCCCTATAACACAATCTGAAGTTATTTTGGCTATTTCTGAACTTAAACTTTACAAAACCCCCAGGGGTATATGAAATTACTACAGAAATGCTCAGAGGTGGGAATGTTTCGGTTACCACTTGGATGACTGAAATTCTGAATATCTTTTATGATAAAGGCATGGTTCCTAAGGATTTTACCAGAGTTATTATTATCCCTATTTTCAAAAAAGGTGATCGCAGTTCTTGTGATACCTATAGGGGTATCAGCCTACTCTCTATTCCAGGTAAAGTTATTTCCATGATTGTGCTTAATAGAATTAAGAATCTGATTGACAGTCAATTGCGTGATGAGCAATCTGGATTCAGAAATGGTAGGGGATGTGTGGATCAGATATTTTCACTAGGCAAATTCTTGAGAAATGTTTAGAATTTCAGTAACTTTGATTGCTAGCTTTGTTGATTTCAAAAAGGCTTTCGACTCTGTTGATCGTCATAATTTGTGGTTGATTGTGAGATCATATGGTATACCTGACAAGTTGGTTAACATAATGAACGCTCTCTAGAATAACACTGAGTCGTGTGTGAGAGTTGGTAAGGTTTGTAGCAATTGGTTTAGCATTACTTCTGGTGTTCGACAAGGGTGCATTTTGTCTCCTTTTCTCTTTAGCTTGGTTATTTATTATGTTATGTGAAATTCACTTCAAGCGAAAGATTTTGGCCTTAAATGGACTGGAGATACGAAAATTTCTGATTTAGATTATGCTGATGATTTAGCCCTTTTGACAAATGATGTTGATGAAATTGACTCTTTCATTCGAGCTGTTGATGAAACTGGTAGTAGAGTAGGTTTGGTTATAAACAGAGAGAAAACTAAAGTGATGAAAATTGGTCAGGCAGGTTGTGATTCAGTTAATCTGAATGATTGCAGTCTTGAGCAGATGTCACAGTTTAATTTTCTTGGGAGCTATGTAACAGATAATGATGATGTGCGGCATGAGATTAACAGACGGATAGGGATTGCTGCCGGGACTTTTAGAATCTATGGAGAGTGTGGAGAAATGGGCGTATACATCTAAAGACTAAAATTAAACTGTATAATATTTTGGTTCTTTCTAGGGTTAGTTATGGTAGTGAAACGTGGACACTTTGTAAACAAGATAACAGGAAACTAGATGCTTTTGATTCCCGATGCTTACGCAATTTCTTGGGCATTAGGTGGTTCAACTTTTTAACTAATGATGAGGTTAGGAAAAGGAGTTGGCAACCTCCTTTAAGCAGCATATTGTGCAGAGAGAGACTCCGCTGGTTTGGCCATGTTGTCCTATGAATAATTATAGATTGGTGAATAGGGTTATGAACAGTGTGCCTAAAGGCATCAGAAAGTGGGGGAGACCTAGGATGCGGTTGGCAGACAAGGTCAAACAGGACCTTGTTAGAATTGGTGTGCAATGGCCGAATGCAGTATATGTAGCTCAGGACAGATATGCTTGGAGAATTAAACTGCACGGTCTGGTTGGACCTCCGTAGCCCATGGCTGCTTGATGATGATGATGATGATGATGATGATGATGATGATGATGATGATGATGATGATGATGATGATGATGATGATGATGATGATGATGATGAATTTGCGAAGATTTGGGGGAAAAAAGATTAATAGGAAGTGACAAGGTGACTCTTGTAGGTCTCGAAGTCTCTAGCAAGTGGATTTTGCAGTGGTGCATCTCAACAAGAATAGGGGTTTAAAAGGCTAAGGCCATCTAGCTTTTTTTATTTTTTTGTTGATGTTTTCAGTTATATTTGTCAGTAGGTCTTAAAATCTTTATTTCGATGCTTTGCAAAATTGTTGCCAGAGTAGGAATTTTACCCACTAATTCGGGATTTTTCCCCCTTGTGGAATTTAAAATGATAGTTCGTTTAAAGGACACTTTCTAAAGCTCTTGGAGCAAAATAAAATAAAATAAAGTTTGGCGTCGAAATTAGCTAACAAATAAAGACCAGTTGTTTTTCTAATACTCTATATAATTTCAAGTGTCTTTTTGATATAATGGTTCAAAATTAAAGCAGTTTTGAATTAAATATATCAAAAAGACACTTGAAATTATATAGAGTATTAGAAATTAAAGTTTTTGAATTAAAGCAAAATTAAAGCAGTTCAAAATTAAGCAGTATTTACCTCTGAGCGGCACTTTTTTGCACACCATGGGCTAAATGGCCAGGTCACATGGACCCCGAAGGCTCAGAGAAGGTTGGGGGAGGGGACCCACTGGAACAGCTGTTGGGAGACAGATGGTAGCCTCCCGTCAAGGCCATCCAGCGTGTTCTTTAACGTGCACAGGGTATGGCTCTCCCGCACACGGGACCACGGCTTAACGTCCCATCCGACGGACGGCGGCCTTTCCAAGCCCATCGGTGTCCCCTACTGACCGTGGGCAGGGCGGGGAATTTTGCGGAGAAAAGAGAGGGTGAACAATTCTTTTTCCCTAACACTCCTTCGGGGCACGTATGATAATAAGGACTTTTCAAGAGAAGGAACCAGAAGACTCATTTTGTCTGGCCTAGGACCTCAAAAGGAATCCTTAAATTTAGATACATGGGATTTTTTTTTATATTAAAGTTACATTGGGTTGTTTTACTTTGAGGACACTTTTTTTGCACACAGTGGGCTAAATGGCCAGGTCACAGAAACCAGAGGCTCAGATAAAGTTGGGGAAGGGATTCGCTCTACAGTTCTTAAGAGACAGATGGAAACAAAGACGTTCTTCAACGTGCACAGGGTAAGTCTCTCCTGCTTACAGAACCACGGCTTTATATCTCATCAGACAGACGATGGTCTTTCAGAGCCCATCGGTGTTCCCTTTCCAATCGAGAGTAGCAAGGAGGTTCAGCTGAGATAAAATTTCAACTCTGGCCTAGGTGGACTCTAACCTGGGAACCACATTTTTTCGAGCCTGGCGCACTACCGACTGAGCGAACTTTCACATTTGATTCAACAGTAAAAGATATTAATTTTGAGCTGACGAGCATCGGATTTTTATATTATTATTATTTATTCCATGCAGGGAGTTACAGTAAAGCCAAGGTATAGATAATTTAAATATTAATTTAAATGTTCAAGTGGCTTGATGCCCCAATGTATTTGGGAAAATAAAAAGAAATATTGAGGATAGTACAAAAATACAGACATGTGTACAGGAATTGCATAATTATTTGACACTTATAAATAAAATGGCAAGAAGTTGCCCGGACGGAGACAAAAATATAACATGAAATATGATAAGAGAGGTAGTAAAATCAGGGGAGAAAAAGAAAGGTTAAGACAACAGAGGGTAAGATCAGATCAATGAAGAGGGGGAAAGGATTTCGCAAAATCCAGACAAAGGACAAAGATGGGGAATGGGAATAGGGGTGAGGAGATGTTGTTGGTCAAACGTTTCAATATTCTAATAGGAGTGGAGTAATATGGTTTTAGAATTTTGCTTTAGAATTTAAAGAAGTGATATCGCTCGGTAGAGAGTTCCAAGTTGAGGTTGCTTGAAAAGCAAAAGAAATTTTACCATACTTAGCTTTGAAAATCTTGGGAGTAGAAAACATTTTATTATCAGGGCGAAGGATGCGGTGATGTGGTAATCGAATATAGGGTGTAAGAATCGAATGAAGGGGATGTTTTAAAAAGTGTCATGAATAAGGGTAATAAACCGCAGCTTTCTTCGAGATTCAAGAGTGGGAATTTGGTAGTTGGAACGAATATCAGTAAGTGTTAGAGATTCTCGTTTGTTAAAATAGATTTTGCTCATGATTCTGAGAGCTTCATTTTGAACTTTTTTCTAATTTATAAGAGTTATTTTAATTAATACCAAAAAGAATGGAAGTACAGCATTCGAGTTTCGGTCGAATGTAAATTTTATAGAACATTGGGGCATAGGAGGATATATTGTTTCGAATGTACCTCAATAGATAAGTTAGTTTAGAAGCCGGAATGACAGTTATATTAATGTGAAGTCCAAAGTCAAGATTATTATCTATCGTCATACCTAAGTATTTCATGGAAGTGGAAACTGTAATATGGGTGTTATTAATTTTAATGTTTGTGTCAGGCGGGGGAGAATTTGAAGTTGAAGAAAAGCAATATTAGTTTCCTTGATATTCACAGTGAATCCATTTTTAATAAAAAAATAAATAAATACCCCCTCAAGCAGCTGCTTGCCACAGATGTCTGACAGGAGCCTGTCAGTTTATATGCCATAGTAGAAGATCTGAGAGGATGGCAGGACCTCAGCAGAAAACAACAAAGACCTTTGAGATAAAAGAAAGAAGACAATCGTCTGCTTACATAAAAATATTGCAGTTATTGGAGGATTCAGGAAGATCATTTACAAAAAATAAGATTAAAGAGCAGGAGGCTAAGAATGGTTCTTTGAGGTATTCTCCGATTAATTTAAGTGGTGTGGAGATGTCATTAGTGCTCAATTTAGTTCGGATAACACGGTCATTGAGATAATTTTCAAACCAAGAAAGAGTTGAAGGCGATGCTTTTTTTCTTCTGGTGTTTCTCTGCTGAACTCTCGCGTTATTCACAGACCTTCTCTACGGCGTATTAACTTAACAAGCTACTACTTTTACTTATCTACGGAGTAAATTTTTATGTATATTTTGAGAAATTAGAATAAAAACAGTTGGTAAGTATTAACGATAATCAGTTTTAAAACTGATTAGGGACCTCAAAATTTGGAAGTGTCTCGGGCATATCTGGACATGTGAGAGGGTTTAACGGAAGTGAAATCTCTCTTGGGACCACCCACTGAAATAAAAAGATTTGGGAGTAAACGTTTGGTAGGAAAGTGAATGAATTAGAAAGATTTGGGAGTAAACGTTTGGTAGGAAAGTGAAAGGTAAGTAACCAGGAGACCCTTGTAGTTTTTGAACTAGTAGTATATAAAAGGCTGAGCTTCATCTGTCTTGTTTCTAAAATTCCTTTAGTGGATGAAATTAATTAGTTTTGTTCATAGTTTTAAAAAACATTTAACCACTAGCATAATAGTTGTTTGGTGCGAATCAAAGGGACTTGTATTCGAGCTCCCGGATAAAGAATAGATACACAGTCGAATCAGAATAATATTATCACCATGTACTATGGTACATGGTACATATGCTATGGAAGGTGGTAATATTATTCTGATACGACTGTGTATGTTGCATTTGGATTCATTGGATGTAGTAATGATATGTTGAACTTAGATTCCAGCCCCCGGATAAGGATGGATATATTTTTTGTCTTTCTACTGAGATCTTGCTTTCTCCACAGACCTTCTCTGTGACGTATTATACTGACAGTATGACAGGTATGGCTTAATTCAAAATACGTAGCTTAGTTTCCAAACAAGTTGTTTGCTGTATTAATTCTTTTCATTTAAAGACAGGCAGAAAACATTTTCTGTTTAAAATCGTTAAGTCTAAGAATTTGATTAAATTTAGAAAGATTTAGCTTCATTTTGTGTTTTATTGTTAACGCATTTTTATTTCTGAATGTCAAAGTAAGATAAACAGGACAGAAGTTTTGCTTTTCCTTAAATCACATGCATTTAGTTCTTATAAAAATAGTCTAATTACTACTAGGAAAATGAGGCACATATCTCATTCATGTTACACTTGTATAAAATGAAAAATGTCTTGTTGAGAGATTTGTCAAAAAAATTAAGCACTTTTTACATTTTTTGAAAACTTTTATAAATATTTTTGGATATTTACTGAGCAGACTGCCTGGAACGGGAGAACTTCAGCTAATTATCTTAAGGATATTTTTACAAAATGTTTTTCCCTAAAAGATGAAAAACACTGCTAAAAATATTCTCAGCAGAAAACGGCCTATTTTGAGTGATTTTTCGAGGCATCAAAATGCTTTGCTGACGAGAAAATATTATTAAAATGGATGAGAGCCATTGCTAATATGACGAAAATGTATATCCTTCCCAAAACATATTTTAGGGAAACCGATATTACACAATATGCCTAAAGCGCGAAAATGTTAAAGCAGCATTTGAGAGGTTCTTAAACCTAAAGATTAAAAATGTTCTTCACTAAATACTCATTTAGCCCATTCATGGACTAATGGTTAGCGTACCTGATTATTAAGCCAGCTAGCATATACCTCTGTATGAGTTTGCATATTATATGAGAAACCAGGACAAGCCCAATAAAGTTTCCAGGTTATCTCCGCCCTTTGTGAAGGAGAGTAACTTCTTTCTCTTAATAAAAAAATGATAAAAGAGCATTACTTGGCATCATTGCCAGGGCGACAACATCCCTTAGGTGGTTATTGATAATATAGGTATCCAAGTACAGTAGAACTTAGATTAATTGTCCTGTATATGGCTCGGATACGTCGAAATATCGGATATTTGAGAGGAACTATGAATAATTAAGAAAGGCTATGAAAATTAATATAAAGTTTAACTATGAACACCAAAGGATTTGAATAGTGCTTAAAAACCTGTAAAGAAGTTGCTAGAGAGAAGCGTAACATAATTTAATCAAATGTTCCATTTTCATAAAAGAGAGATTCAGCTGTAAATGTTCTGAATAATTTTTCCGTCCATTATGAAAACTTTTGGAAAACATTTTAAGGTGCATTAATCAGGGAAAAAGGAGAGCGGCATTGCTCAAGAAAATGCCTTATTTTAAATTTCGCTGAAAAACCTTTATGCTAAAATTGGAAGATTTAATTATCATAATCCACTCTTTTTCCTCTAAGAAGTTTTTAACACTTACTTGAAGGAGTTGCGTGAGGGGTGTTCGGAAGCGAAGCTTTATCACTGAGTGATACCTGCACAAAATTCAACGTTTGTTCTTGACACAAAAGGCAAAAGGCCAGTTTACATGCATGATAAAATACACAATGCAATGAATGATTTGTATCCTTTGTCAAATTGTATCCATTTTACGAACTGCTCCTTTAGATAATCTTATTTCCATTCGATGATCTGAATCGGACTTGTTTTCAATCTGATAGACAACATGCAATGCATATCATAACACGTTTGTTCTTTCCATTCGATCATCTGATCAGTTCTTCCCGTATGATAGAGAGCATTCAATACAGCCCACATTTGCTTCTTCTTTCCATTTAATAGAGAGCGGTTATTGCAGCCCATCAATATCACGTCTTATCTGTATTAGAGAGCGTCCATCGTACCTCATTGCGGCTTACCGTTTTCGCTTGGCTTGGCGCAGCAAATGTAGTCCAACGGATTACAGTTTTTCAATCAGATTGAATGATAATGCCCCTATCCCTCGATTTACACGGTAGATAAGTTCCTGTAATCGCCATGTAAATCGAAAAGGTGCAAATCAAAATCAACAACTTATGGGAAAAAGAAGGGAGACTCGAAAAAATCCTTGTGATGAATAAAAAGTACAATTGAAAATTTTATTTACGCATATTTATCTCAAATTTCAGTTTAGCAGTAATAATAAACATTAATGTAACATTATTTTGTATTTTATTTGTAATAATTCAAATACGCGTAGATTAATTTCTCATACACATCTTTTTTAGTCCCGAAAAATTCTCAGCTTTAAGTAGATGTACATTATCGAATTTGAAGGCGAAATTTGAAAGAAAACTATTTATGAACTGAGTATAAATTAAAAATTAAGCATTTGTACCAACACTTAGTGCTTTATTTTGTAAAATTGGTATCTTTATAATATTTTAAGCCATTCCGTGGCCGAGTGGTTAGCGTGTTTAGATACTGATCAAAAGGTTCTGGATTTCATGTAAAGGCAGGAAGTTTGTGCTTTTCTGCTGAGGTCCACCATCCTCACAGACCTTCTATTCCCCCTCGAAGGGTTTGCCAACTTGCCGTGGTGTGGGGGCTTGCGTGCCTTAATGAAGTCGAGGACTATGCCGACCAGAGTTACTCATGTCGGACAGGCCAAGACAGAAGGTCCAGACTGAGAGTTTCCAATCTAAGGTGACTTCCACAGGGGCAGCACACATTTGTGTGTGGTTGTCTGTTTACAATAAGTCAACGTAGCCCAAAGGGCTTGATTTCAGCTTGAGGTGGGCTGTTGAATAAAGTTTATGAAGGATGAATTGAAAAAAAAAAAAGAAAGATTAATGATGGATAAGGTGAAGGTCTTGGAAGATTAGATTGAGTGAGTAAGTCGGATGTGTTGATACCAAAAACGAAAGTGAAATAAGTAAGATGAATAGAGATGAATGTATTTAGTAAGATGTGGGACAAGTTTGGTCCGAGGAGAGGTGAGAAGGATATGGCAAATGTATACGAACAGTCAGGTGATGGAATTAAAGGAACAAGAGCTGTTCCATGGGTTTAGGGGAGAGCCAAACTACAGGTCTATAGACACCCGGGGAGAGGTTTCCGTGTTCTAGGACATGGACTCCTCTCTCCCACCATTTTCTTTTTCAGGTTTTCTTGGTCACAAATTGATCATTCGTTGAGATTAGGTTAGAGGTCGTTATAACCCGTACTTACTTACCACGGACGAAGTGGGGGAGCCCTTGGTCCTTTGGATGTGGGTTCCCCTTCTCCTCCCTTTTTATTTTTTCCCAGAATTTCCCGTTTCCGGGTGGTTTCTCCCAGGAACTTAAACCGGAAACGAACCGTTAAACCGGAACGAACCTGGAAACGTCCTCTCCCTTTACGACCAGGGAGCGCAGTCCATACCTCCTAGCTGGACTCAAGGAAGGACACTGGCCAGAGGTTGCTGAAATTGAGCAACATTTCTAATATGGCATTGGCAAGCCAGTTTATTTAGGATTTGATGGGCTCTAAGGGGACAGGAGGGTGATGTATCATGGTTGCCGCGCCAATGAGTGACTCACTTGTTTTGCCGTGGGTGGAGAACCGTAATGTGGAAAAGGGCGGTTGAGGGTCAGGTAAGCTGGAAACCCAATACACCGTCCTCGGCCCCTGCTTCAATAAAACGGGTGGTCTAAAACGGCTGGCTCACTCAGATCAATCGGTTCGTGTGGAACCGCCTCTGTCCTACCTCTACATCCGGGGTGGGTCAGAGGCGGTTGCGGGTGGGAGTCAGTCGGGTGGAGGAGATTCCTGACGATAGGAGTTGGTCCGGACCAAGATCCGGATCAGTCGAGGCTCTGGTCAAAGGGGAGATCTAAAGTCTGGGTATAGCCTAGGCGCATCTCTGAGGTACCTCCAGCAACGAATTTAACTCTGAGGCCTCCCCTCGTTGGGCTCGGTAGTGGGTGGAGACCGCCTGGGCTGAATACCCTTAAGCAAGCATGGCCAAGACGAACACAACGATGGAGTCAGATAGCATTAGGCCGAGAAAGAATGGGAAAAAAGACAGCAAGCCCATGGACGCTGCTGATATTTTAGTGGTCGTGGAGGAAGTCCCAGAGACTCCCCCTCCCATCACAATAACTGATGGTGACAAAAATGGGCCTCCGAATTCTAATGAGGATCTTAGTAAAGGTATGGATAAAGGGTGCCCGATAGAAATCTCTACGCAGGCCCCCGGATATGGAAGTGGAACCCAATGTAAACGAGAAGGGTTTGGGGAGGTTGGCTGCCGCCGGAACTAGCGGTCGCGATGTTCCAACTCAAAGTAGAGAAAGATCTTAAACATAAAGTAATGGGAGCAGCAAAAAAGCTGTACGCTATTGTGTGTGAGCAAGAGCTCCAAATAGCCATGATGAATGGGCAACTCGCCGAGAGAGCTGCGTGTCCCCCAATTACAACTGGGAAACCCCGACTTATGCAAAAGCTGTCGATGGGCAAGGGTCAGGAAGGGTGGTTTGGTGGTGGCTAAGAAGCTCACCTCCCCTAACCAAAGGCATACCCTGCTGGTCTTTTACAAAGATAAGAAGACAGCTATAGAGGTGAGGGATAGCCTGAAACTGAATATTAACCCTTCAGAGTTAAATCTCGGGGTAATGACGGTCAAACCCATGAGGAAAAATGGGGTCATCATCGAATGTGGCACGCAGGTCGAAGTGGATTGTCTAAAGAAGGCAGTATACAATCACGAAGCGCTCAAGGATGTGTTAGAGGCCAAATCAACCAAGAGTCTAAGGCCAAAGATCATAGTTTATGGAGTTGACAAGGGCATCGGCCGAGAGGACCTCCAGAAGGTCATCCAAACCCAGAATAGGCTTACAGATGAACAAGCGGATCTAACCCCGCTGTTCTCGATAAATGGACGGAATTAAAACAAGAACACCGTTCCCTCGGTTCTGGAGGCTAGTAGTACCTCCCACAGAAAAGTGTTAGACGTAGGTAAGCTTAACGTGAGCTGGTCTAGATGTATTGTAAAGGAGTACATACGGGTGCTCAGGGGCTACAAATGCTATGCCTTCGGACATATGCAAAAAGAATGCACTCTGAAGACCCAGCGCGGGCAAACACTCATACAGGGAGTGTAAAAAGCCCAAACCTAAATGTATCGTTTGCAAAAACCCAAACCAGAAACATGGGGTCAAATATGACCTTGGCCACAATGCGATGGACAGCTCCTGTCCGTCGTATTGTAGAGAGTTGAAGTTGTTGCGTAGGCGCACCGACTGTGGACAGTAGGTTTCCTGTTGGGAGCAGGGCGAGTCTGAAATTTGTACAGATAAATTTAAATGGGGCTGGGCCGCAACGGCTCTGCTCAGTCAGGAGATAAAAGAGGAAGGAGTTGATGTTGCTCTAGTGCAAGAACCTTACTGCACAGAGAACATCATAAGGAGGCTCCCTCTGACCAGAAGGCTATTTTGCATTAAAGAAACCAAGCCGAAAGCTGGAATTGTCATTTTGAATCCGAGAGTGAATGCCATCCTGGCATATCGATCAGCCACAATGGTGGTAGTGGAGATTGGCTATGGGAGACTAATTTTACATGCCATCTCCATCTATTGTCCTCCGAGTCGAAATATTGAGGACTCATTGACCGAGCTACAAAGCGTCCTGGCTCAGGTCCAATGTAAGAACTTAATAGTGGGAGGTGACTTCAATGCGAAGCACCCCTTGTGGGGTTCAAATAGACAAGATGTCAGAGGGGATATGACTCTGGATTTTATCAACACTGCTGATCTTATTTTATTGAATGATTTGTATATACCAGCCACTTTTAATGACCCTAGGGGTCAGTGCTGGATTGACTTGACCCTGGCTACGCCTCGGATGTTTCCTCTGATCCACGATTGGTGCGTTAGCGACAAGGTCACTAACAGCGACTACAATTATATCGTGTTCCAAGTGGGTGGCACACCTCCCCCAAATTATATCAAAAGGTTTGCGGTGAGCAAGACCCCTGACTGGTGTAAACTCGTGCGTTCTGTTACACCGGATCTGGCGAAGATCAGCCAGTGAATCAGAAGAAATTATCGAGTGTATATGCTATGGTTGTGAGATAACCTTTTGGTTCAAGGGGATGCTCCCAAAGGACAGAAAATCTGTACCCTGGTTGACACCAGAGCTCGGTATTAAAAGAAAGAGGGTCCGAGCTCTCAGGAAAAAATATCAAAAGTGCTGCAATGGGGAAAGAAGTTCTAGAGAAGAGTGATATAGGAAAGAGCAGGCGGATTATAAGCTCGCTATCCGCCAAGCTCAGTTGGCCTCTTGGCAGCGGTTTTGTGGTGAAGTCTCTGCACTTAACCCTTTTACTCTACAGTACAAGCTGGCTACAGAGAAGGGCATAAAAACCCTGGAAATTGAATATGTTCGCAAAGAAGATGGGTCCAAGACCACTTCTTTTGGCGAAACTATCCAGGTTTTATTAGAGAATTTATTCCCGCCAGATGACAGGAGCTCTGTTGATGCCCAATATCAACTTCTACGGGATTATAGCAGGAATCCACCAGACATGGAAGATGAAGAGGATGAGGGAGAGGTGATTAAGGATATGGCCAGGGGCAAAGCCCCTAGCAACGATGGTCTGACAGTGGAGATAGTGTTACAAGTGTTCATTGAACATAAAGATCTGTTCACCCAACTCTACAACATCTGTTTGAGACTCGGGGTTTTCCCACAAGCCTGGAAACAGGCTGACCTTATCCTATTTAACAGGGCAGGCAGAGATCCGACAGACGCAAGATCATACAGACTAATATGTCTGCTGCCGGTGTTGAGAAAAATTCTGGACAAGCTCCTAACAAACAGGATGTATTTCCACTGCTATAAGAACTGCCTCCTGAACGTAAGACAATTTGGGTTCAGGACAGACCAGTTTCATACCACTGCCGCTATTAAACAAGTGGTGGACATTGTTAAGGTTAATAAGATGCACAAGGTGCACACCTCTCTCATCGCCTTGGATGTGACGGGCGCCTTCGATAATGTAAGGTGGCCCACTATCCTTAGCAGGCTAAAAGATTGTTCATGTCCTAGGAACATCTTTGTTCTAGTGGCCAATTTCCTCAGTGAGAGGGTGGTCACATATACCCATGCCAGTGGGGCAGTCTCAAGAAACTTGGAGAGAGGCTGCCCACAAGGTTCGTACAGTGGTCCATTTCTCTGGAACGTGGTTGCAGATACTGCCCTGGAGTTAACCCTACCTGAGGGTGTCTGGTTCCAGACTTAAGCAGATGGCATGCTGCTTGTCATATCGGTATCCTCCAGAGACAGACTGGAGATTGCCGGCAATGCAGCACTGTCTGTGCTCGAAGGATGGAGTGTGTGCAACAAGCTTGGGTTCAGCTGTGCAAAGACAACATCAATGACAGTAGTTAAAGAGGGTGTCCTCAAAAAGAGGTACCCCATTTTCAAACTAAATGGCAATAATATCAGCCACATGGCGACTATGAATTACTTGGGAATCGCTCTGGATGAGAGGATGAGCTGGATTCCACACTTGCAGGACCTTAAGGTTTAATCCACGAATGTTATGTGCAAACTCTTATGGCTCGCATCTCGTGCGGACTAAGAGGAGAAGTCCTCAAAGAAATTTGTCTAAGGGGTACAGAGAGGATCCTAACTTATGGAGCGGGCGCCTGGTGACACCCGAAGGACCACTCCATATGCGTAGAAAGCTGTTCGCAGCCCAACGGCCAGCTTTACTGCGAATCACCAGGGCCTATAGGACCACATCTATGGATGCCCTCCTGGTGTTAGCAGGGATCCCTCCGTTGTTTTTGACGGTCGGGAAAGAAGCGACCATTTTCAGAGTCCTGCAAGCAAGGGAGAAAGCAACATTCCTTGGAGTCCAGTATGACTCCGAAGGTTATGAGACAGATACCGCTAAGTGGGACATCCATCCCACCAGAAGACTGAGTGTGTCATGGTTCATGAAGTTACCATCAGGTCGAGGAATAGAAATATACACTGACGGTTCCAAGAGCGAGGACGGTGTGGGCTTAGCCTGCACTGTCTACAATCAAGGAGCCAAAGTGTATGATCATAAGAGGAAGGTTTCAAATAATGGCTCAGCCTTCCAATCAGAACTGCTTGCCATCAGAGAGGTCCTCATTTGGGCCCTGAATGACGGCAGTCAGAATAGCGACATCCGGTTGTACACGGACAGCTGGGCAGCTCTGCAAGCGCTTGAAGATGCAAACAACAGGAATCAAATGGTAAATGATATCAAGCATCTCCTGGGCAATCAGAACATGCCCAGAGTTTCCTTCTCCTGGATCAAGGCACACGCAGGTCATGAAGGGAACGAGCGGGCAGACCAACTGGCCCGCTCAGCAGGTACTAATACCAAACTGAGATAGCGGTAAAGACTTCTTAAACTACCCTGAAGTCAATTTTAAGTCAAAGAGTGATGGACGAGTGGCAGAGGCTCTGGGATGCGACCGAGAATGGTCTTCAAACAAAGACATTCTTGCAAAGATTCGGTCTATCTCTGATGTCCTCAGACCTAACGCCTAGCGCAGGTTCTGACGGGACATGAGAGCTTCCCAAAATATCTGGAGCGTTTTAAGATCGCTACCTACAGTTACTGCGGCTGTGGAGCTTCAGATGCAGACGTCGGGCACTATATCCTCCGGTGTCCGATTGCGGAAGGTTTCGCTAACGAACTAGGAACTCCCAGGCGATCAGTGAGGTAGCAGACGGCGAGGTCACGGTGTCCATCAGGACGCACCTGAGGGACATGGGCTGGCACGTCTGCCGGCTCCGGAACTCACTCCTTTGAGTCAGGAGCTGCTTTCACCCTTTAACTTATTTTCCATTTTCTTCCCGGGCTGCGCTCCGCACTCCCTTTAATGCCACCCATACTCCAAGTCTCTACTGGTCTCCTCTGACACAAACTTAATCTTCTACTTCCAGGCTTCTCATGCCAGCTAGTGTTGTGTCAGAAGACGGGATACGAGCCTTCCCTATGGGGGGCGGGTCCTTCGGGACCCGCCCCCCACCCCAATTATTGAGAGACCTTCTACTATGGCGTAATAAGCTACAATCTCCTGTGAGACCACTGTGGAAAACAGCTGCTTCAGGTGTCTTTATTTTTTTTATGATATTTTTTGGAGCAGTGTACTTACGAATCAGCTGTATTTAGCCTGTATAATAGTTTACAACGGTGCTTCCCAACTGATGTGAGTGACGAGAGTGTGGATGTACCGGGAAAAAAATGCAATAAATTAATGAAAAGACTTTATTTCAACATATAGGTTCAACATGAAATAATACAAACAATAACATAATAATTACGGTGATGCACTTTAAATTCATACAATTCACAGGCATTCACAGGCATGCACTTTAAATTCATACAATTAGCAAATACGCTGCTCGATGTGACTGAAACCTCGCACTTTTCTCTCGGCCCCTTATCTGTGCTCAAGCAGACGGCTTTGGCTGAAAACGCCACCCCCTCTCCTGGGTCTCAGGAGAAAGGGTGGCGAGCCCCTCTCCTGGGTCTCAGGAGATGGGGTGGCGAGCCCCTCTCCTGGGTCTCAGGAGAAGGGGTGGCGAGCCCCTCTCCTGGGTGTCAGGAGAAGGGGTGGCGAGCCGGCATCACCAGCGCCAGTAGTAAGCTGGGAAATAAGTCTAGCAAGAAGTGTTGCGATTATTCAGTCTATTTGAATTTGACAAGATGCAGGTTTGTAACCTAAAAGAGTTATGTTGAAAAAAAACTATCGCAAGTATCTCATTAAAACTTAAATTTTATTCGTTTTTAAAAATGTTCTTATATATGAACATTGTAAACCTTGTAGAGAATAAATAATTTATTTTGATCATAATGGTTTGTTTATAATTTTAATATAATACAAATTACTGCAAAATTTCTTTATAATATAACATAACCTCCGCTATTTGAAAACGTCTGCCATATAAATGTTAGCCTCTCCTAAGTGTGTCGTGATGTGAAAAAGGTTGGGAAGCACTGGTCTACAAAGTTAAACTTGTTGCTGAAAATGAGATAAAACACGTTTTTTACTACTCTAAAAATTTAGAAAAGTTAGATTTTGTTGCCAGTTCGAAGTAGCTTCATTTGAATATCGCAAGACAGAATGCATTAGAATAGCAAAATATAATTTTATCCAAAGAACATAAATATAACTTTTTTTTAGATGACGATTTCATTGACATAGGAATTTACTATGTATTGTTCCAAATAAATGATATAAATTAAAACCATTTAGTTGCTTTTTACTTTGAAATGACAATAAATGAACAATAAATGCCAATTCTGAAAGAGAAGCTATGTTTCGGGAGCTTCGTGCTATCAGAACCACTGATTATTCCAATAGCTCCCTTCTAGATAGCCATCAGAAAATAATCTCCCTTGACGCTATGCCACTGCTACTTCATGATATGAATTATATCTACATTCATTAAAAAAAGCTCAATACGTACCGTGTAAAACAGAGACTGGAATCATGTAAAATGAAACGGGTGGCATTTTCTTGACCGTGTAAAACCAAAACATAACCGTGTAAATCAAGTTCCGCATAAATCAAGGGACAGATGTAACTGTAATTCATCCATGCTCCCTTTTTGCATTTGAGAATAGTCATTTTAGTGCTTTGCTGTGTTCTCTGTTACGAAAGAATGGTCTCTGCCTTTGTCATCCCTGATACTGACATCAGCAGAGGTTTCCGTCTTCCTCATCTCACTTCCTCCACCTGTGCTGAGTTCCATGCTATCCTTGAAGCTGTATTTTACATCCCCAGCTTCGGGAGTGGCAACTTTGTCATCCTTTGTAACTCCAAGCCAGCCTTGCAGAAGAGAGACAGCAAGAGCTGCAGTCCCTTTCTTATGCAGAAGATCATGGAGATATTCTCCAAGCTCACTTCTGCCAGTATCACAATCCATTTCCAGTGGATCTCCTCCCATGTAGGGATACCTAGCAATGAGCTTACAGATCGGACCGCGAAAAAGGCGCTTGAGAGTCACAGATAGGTTACTAATATCCCTCTCTATCTCAACGACGGAAAATCCTCTATCTCACAGCTGATGAGTCGGTGTCGTCTTGCCCAGTAGCAGAGAGACTCTAGTTCATCTTTTAAGTACCTGGTAGACTCTTCTCTCACTGTTCCTAACCTCGGAGACCTCCGCAGATCTGAGAAAATCTCCTGCATCATCTCCCAGTTGGTGTAATCCACAGCAACGCTACGTTTCGAACTCTTGGTAGAGCCTACAGTCCTAACTGTGCCACTGCAGAACACCTGAAACTGTATCTCACGTCCTGTTGAACTGCTCCCGCTACAATGCTGAAAGAGAAGCTTTGTTTCGGGAGCTTCATGCTATCAGAACTACTGATTATTCCATTAGTTCCCTTCTTGATAGCCATCAGAACAAGAAGCTGCAGCGAACCCGCATGTGACTACTTACTGATTTCTTTCAGAACACTGGCCTCTTCTTCAAGCTCTAATGTCTTTTATTTTATTTCTAGTAGATTAACGAGATTATTATAGTTAATAGAATCATGAGACAGCAGAGAGGTAGTATCTTGAACCTTGAACAAAGAAAACAACAAGAGAGGGAAATCGCCTGCTGAGAATATTCAGCATAGGACTTCTCCCCCCCCCCGACCATCAGTTAATGATTCCCGTAAATCATAGAGCGACCCATTTGCAGTTAATGATTTTTAGCCTCATCTACAATATTGATAATATCTTTTTCATCTTCAAATGAATTGACTTGAGAAGAATTGCTACGAGTCATACTCGTAATTTCTAATAATTCATGTTTTATGTCGTGAATAAATAATTTGGATTAAGATCTGACCTAGGAGAGTAAGGTGTCGATCAAGAGTACTACGCCAACCACCATCACAATATTTTGAATAATACACTGCTTATTAGGGTGGGCCGAAAAAATTCAAAAATTTTTTTTCAAGTCGTAATACCGTGGAAAAGTTGCGAATTGGGAAGACTAAAAAGGGGTAAAAAAAGAAATAAAATCGGTTTATATCTTCCGGTCGCGCATGTGCTCTAAAGTTTGCCGAAATTTGGAAAAATTTATATTTTTACGATAATTGTTTATCTTACTTAACTTGCCAATATTTAAATGTAATAGCTCTAGTCGACTCTTACTCGAACCGATAATGATTTAGAAAAAAGAATGGTTCAAATCAGTTAAGGTCTTCCGCTCGCGCAATAGCTGTCAAATCTGACAAATTCTCGCGCTCGTCGTAACTCGCTCCAACTTCTGGAAGTTCTGAAGATATTGTCACTTCTATTATTTCTTATCTGTCTGGTCGTGGTATTTCTCTTGAAAAAATAGTTGTCTTAGGATTTGATGGCACTGCTGTTAATACAGGTTGGAAAAACGGTCTGATTCGCCGAATCGAAATACATTTGGGGAAACCGTTACAATGGGCAATTTGCCTTCTCCATTTCAATGAACTGCCATTCCGGCATCTGTTTCAATACCTAGACGGTAAATCAACGGGTCCGAAATCTTTGAGAGGGCCAATCGGTGAAAAGCTAAGTGGCTGCGAAAAACGTTTAGTGATTGGCTTCAAGAGTATTGACTGTCAGATCCCCACAATAGACAGAAGTATACTAAATAAGGATCAGCAATATCTACTCGATATTTCCATGGCAATAAAGTCGGGAAACTGGAAAGTGGATTTGGCTGTACGAGATCCTGGTCCCTTGTCACACTCGAGGTGGTTGACAACAGCAAATCGAACTCTCAGATTGTATTTAAGTGAAGAAAGTCCCACACCTGAACTTCAAGAAATAGTTGTATTTATTTTGAAGTCATACACGCCAATGTGGTTTAGTATTAAAACAAGTAAATACTTTACAGAGAAACCACAACTTGTGTACCAATCAATACAATCTTCAAGGTACCTGCCTGAAGATTTACGTAATATTGTCGACCCTGTGATCGAACGAAATGGCTTTTTCGCTCATCCAGAACATTTAATGTTAGCCATGACACAAGATAATACAAAACACATAAGAGAGCTCGGACTTCGACGAATTCTAAAGGCGAGACAGTTAGATCAAAAGAGAACAACTATCAGAACATCCATGCCGCCAAAACTCAATTTCAAAGCTCAAGACTACTCGGAAATAATTAACTGGATGGACTGTGATTTATCTTCTCCCCCATTATTAAAAGATATCAGTGACGATGAGATTAAATCACATATTCAAAGTGACTCAGTCCCTAATTGGGATATAACATTCAAGACATTCCCAGTTCACACACAGGCAGTTGAACGATCTGTGAAACTCGTGACAGAAGCCTCAGGAAAAGTTTGCGGAGCTGAGTCTAGGGATGGTTTTATCAGAACGACTCTGCTGTCAAGGTCAACCATGCCTAACTTCGCCCATAAATCAGATTTCAAAGTACCTTCAGCGAAGAATGAGTGAAAACGGAGATGTTCAATTGTTCAACATGAGTTTCTTGGACTTACGACTCTTCATACAAAAACTTAGTTTTTTCAATAAAAAAATCTGTTTATAAATATTACTAATAGTCTAAAATAATTTGTTTTTAAACATTTAAACTTGTATTCAATAAAGAACAAATATAAAAAACATGTAAGTTGTTAGTGTTTTTTTTTCCCTTGAACTGTGATCTACCTTTATTTGTAATTTTTTTTCAAAATTTCATTAACTTTGAAGGCAATGCACGACCGGAAGATGTTGATGGATTTAAATAATATTTAAACATTATTTTCTGTGGTTCTAATACATAAGAATTTGAGCTATTACATTCGGGAAGAGGCTAATTTAAAACTGTTAAATATTATCGTAAAAATGTGAATTTTTCCAAATTTCGGCAAAATTTAGAGCACATGCGCGACCGGAAGATATAAACCGATTTTATTTCTTTTTTACCCCTTTTTAGTCTTTCTAATTCGCAACTTTTCCGCGGTATTACGACTTGAAAAAAAAATTTTGAATTTTTTTCGACCCACCCTACTGCTTATAGTGGAAATCGCAACACCAGGAAGGAATGGAAGTAGAGATATATAAATCGCAGGAGGCAATCAGCCATCGGAGATATTCAAATGATCAAAGTTTTGCAGCGAATGGACATATGACGCCGAGACGTGGATAAATACCTGGCCCTCATGAGCTTGTATCATAACATGACGGACAGTCAGGTTGGAGTGAATGCTGCGAAACGTGTTCAGAACATGCTTTGGAGTAGCCGGTGGGACCCTTATGCGTAATTGAAGCCTTCTGAGAGAGAGCAACTCGTCGATATGCGAGACATCGGACTGAGCTTTTGAACAATTGCTGCATGCATGGGGTGCAATGTGAGCCCATTGCAACAGTTCGTCTCACAACATCATGGAGCATCAAATGACAAGGACAGGGTATGGGATCAGCATGCCACACCACAGGACATGTGGATTGCATAATCCGTAGGAGGGCCATTCGCAAACCCTTTCACCACAGCGACTGTGCTGCAGAGTGATTTGCAGACCACTAATGGCACTGTGATCTGCATGCAAACCATTTGTCAACGTTTTAATGGCATAGGAATGAGGACGAGACGTCCAGTACGGCATCTGTTGTTGCAGCAAAATCACCGATTCCACTGTTGTCGAGCAGAGGCAACAATGGACTACGGAAGAGGAGAATGTTGTTTGCAGACAAGTCCCGATTTTGTTTCAGCATGCCCGATGGTTATTTGTCCGCATGGCATCGACATTTTCAATGACATGAGGAATACCATTCCATTAGCCGACATACAGTTCCCCACTACGGTACAATGGTTTGGGGTGGCATCACATATGTGACCCAGACATCCCTGTTCCATGTTTGTGGCACGCTAATGGCGAGACATTACATCGATGACTTGGTAAATCCTGTGGCATGATCCTTTCTTACCACCATGCCTGACCTGATTCTGCAGCAGGACAATGCCACACCACACACTGAATGTGCAACGATGGACAAGCCCTCTGTTACGGGGAGAGGAGGTGGGTCACGAAGGAGCCACCCCTACTGGAGAGAAACTCGTGCTCCTTCTGCACGTCACTACACGAGTGGTGAGAGACTGGAAGTAGAAGGTAATAGGTTGTCTCAGAGGAGAGCAGTAGGGACTTGGAATATGGGTTGCATCACAGGGGATGTGAAGCGCAGCCCAGGTAGAAGAATAAGGAAAATCAGTAGTAGGGCGAAAGCAGCTTCGGTCTCAAAGAAGGGAGTCCCGGAGCTGGCAGACAAACCAACTCCCTCTGGTGTGCCTTAACATGGGCACCCTTAATAGATATTTTGGTCGGCTTCCCTGCTACCTCTCTGAAGGCTTGGGCACTTCTGAATTCATTAGCGAACCTTTCTGTTATTGGACACTGGAGGATATAATGCCCGACGTCTGCATCTGGACCCCACAGCCACAGTAAATGTGGGCAGAGATCTTAAAACGCTCCAGATAATCTGGGAAGTGCCCATGACCTGACATTGCCAGTATGAGATGAGTGTCAGAGGACATCTGGATATATTGACCCTTTGTAAGAATGTTTTCGTATGAAGACCTATCTCAGTCATGTCCCAGAGTCTCTGCCACTCGTCCATAACCTGTTTGCCTAGTTCTAACTTTCAGTGCCTGCTGAGCAGGCCAGTTGGTCTTCCCTTGTTCCCTTCATGACCTATGTGTGCCTTAATCCAGGAGAGGGTAATACTGGGTACGGTTTTATTACCCAAAAAACGCTTGATCTCGTTAAGTGTTCGATGTTTGTTGTTTGCATCTTCAAACGCTTGCAGAGCTGCCCAGCTTTCTGCACATCATGGAGTGGTCCGACCGGCACCACCAGTCACCCGCTCCATATGCCAGGATCCTCTCTGTTCCCTTTATATAAATTTCCTTGGGGACTTCCCCTCGGAAGCCCCACGAGATGCGAGCCATATGCCCCAGTTTGCACATGTCTTTAGTGCATTTTACCTTCAGGTCCTGCAAGTGCGGAATCCAGCTCATCCTCTCATCCAGAGTGATTCCCAAGTACTTCATAGTCGCCATGTGGCTGATATTATTGCCATTTAGTTTGAAAATGGGGTAACTCTTATTGAGGACACCCTCTTTGTCCACAGTCATTGATGTTGTCTTCGTACACTTGAACTCAAGTTTGTACCGAAGACTACATGCATCGAGCACCGACAATGCTGCATTGCCAGCAATCTCCAGTCTCGCTCTGGAAGAGGCCGATATAACAGCAGCCTATCGTCTGCATAACATGTTACCAGACACCCTCGGGCAGAGTTAGTCCAACGCCGTGTCCGCAACTAAATTCCAGAGGAATGGGCCACTGCATGAACCCTGTGGGCAACTCCTAAGTTCCTGGTGACAGCCCTACTGGCATGGTGACTTTCCTGTTACTTAGGTAATTGGATACCAAGTTATATATGTTCCTAGGACAGGGACACTCCTGGAGCCTGACAAGAATAGCAAGGCCACCAGACGTTGTGAAATGCGCCCATCACACCTAAGGCGATTGGAGAAGTGTACAATTTGTTTTCTTTCTTAACCCTAAGAATGTCCACCACTTGTTTGATATCGGCAGTAATGGACTGGTCTGTCCTGAAGCCATATTGACTACTATTCAGGAAGCCTTTCTGGGTACAGTGGAAATACATCCTGCTTGTGACCAGCTTGTCTAAAATCTTACCCAAAACTTCCAACAGACATATCGGTCTGTAGGATCTAACTTCTGCCGAATTTTTACCTGCTTTGTTCAAAAAGGACTAGGTCGGGCTCCTTCCAGGCCTTTTGGGAAGCTTCCCAGACACAGACAACTGTTAAAGAGCAGGGTGAACAGATCTCCATGTTTTTTAAACAGCTGCGTCACAACTTCCACTGTAATGCCATCGTTGCCAGGGGCCTTGCCCTGGCCATTGCACTTATAACCTCTCCAACCTCCTCTTCCGTGAACGGAACGTCATCTTCTGTGTCTGGCAGAGCCTGGCTATCCTCTCTCTGGAGTTGTGCAATGATGGAAACTCTCCAAGATATGAACATTTTCCCATAGCTGCCATACTCACTGGAGTTATCGTCCATTGATCATGTGTGGAACCTTATTGGTCGCCGCCTTCGCAAGCTCCCTCTGGCAGCGAACCTGGTACAGTTAAATGCCCAATTGGATGATGTGGAAAACGCCACACCTAAGGCCATTACTAACCATTTGATTGATGGAATACCGAGACATTTACAGACTTGTATAACGGATCAAGGTGGGCCTACTGTGTACTGATGAATCTGCAATAAATGCACATACCTTGCGTTCTCGCGTTCCGTTTTCTTTATCATTTGTACATCTACCCTCATAGCTTCCATCCTGTCAATTTCGGGCGTATACATCACTTCCTTCACGGTGTTGCGATTTCCATTTTGAGCAGTGTAATACCAACATCTCTAGAAAGTTAATAACTGAAATAAAGGTAAAAACTATTAAGCATATACATTAAGATGCCAGTTTATTAGGTACACCTACCTAGTAACGTGTTGAGCCTCCTTTGTCCATCATTACAGCCTGAATTTATCGGGGCATGGAACTTACAAGATGCTAGATGCGTTGTGCAGGAATGTTGCACCATGGGAAATAATTGTGGCGCAGTTGTGCAAATTGGATGGCTGCGCAGTCTCGCTGTGAATAGCCCTTACCTCCTCATCCCAAAGATACTCGTTAGGGTTTAAATCTGGGGACTGTGCAGGCTAATGGAGGAAGGAAAACTCGCCAGCATGATCCTGGAACCATTCGGTGACAATATGTGCCTTGTGAGCAGGTGTATTATCAAGCTGAAAGTGTTCATCTGAGTGAAGATAAACTACAGCCATGAAGAGATGAACGTGGTCATCAAATCATAATCAAATACTCCGTGGCGTTCAGATGTCCTTCGATGGGCATCAGATGCATAATATGTACCAGGAAACATTATCCACACCTCACACCGCCACCACAGGCGTATGCTACTGACACCAGACAAGATGGCTCCATGGCCCATGCTGCTTCAACTAAATTCTGATCCTTCCATCAGCATTATGCAAAAGAAACAATGATTCATCCGATCAGGCTACCTTTTCCCAGTCCTCAAAGGTCCAATGCCGATACTCCTGCACCCACTGTAGACGAGCTTTCGTGTTTTTCACTGACAACACTAGCACTCGACATGGTCAGCAGCTGTTTTAGCCCAGCATTCAGAGTTGACCTTCTGCACACCAATGTTTAATTCTGCTGTGATTTGTCTGGTTGTAGCCCGTCTGTTTGCTTGCGCGATTCTCGACAGTCTCCTTTGACCACTCTTATACACAAGCTGTTTTTGTCCACGGAATCGTTGATCACTGTTAATATTTTGCTTTTCGCATCATTTTTGGTAAACCCTTGAAACTATTGGACATGAAAAGCCCTGGAAGACCGGCCGTTTGTGGATGCTAGAACCTGGATGCTTAGCGCCAACTAAACGCCACTTTAAAAGTCGCTCGGGTCGCTCTTTTGCCTATTCTGACGCTAACCTTCGATCGTGAACAGTCGTGACGCTAACCTTCGGTCAGAAGGGTCGCTCCTTCTGCCTATTCTGACGCTAACCTTCGATCGTGAACGGTCGTGACGCTAACCTTCGGTCAGAAGGGTCGCTCCTTCTGTCTATTCTAACGCTGATGCTCGAAGAGCTGGTCTGCCTGATTTATACTGCACACTACGGTTACGTGTTGGAATGAACCAATCTGTGACTAGAGCTGGTGTACCTAATAAACTGTATCTCAGTGTATAGATATATTACAAATATTTTGCAAAAAAATTTTTAATTTTAATTTTCTAATAAGTTTTTGTAGGTATTTATTAATCTTTGTTAGCAATGAAGCCCTAAATATTCCGTACTGTATTAATTTAAAACCTGTTATTTCTGTATGTATAATTCGCCAACTAAAAGTAAAGAGGAGAGAGGAAATCTTCAAACAATAAGAGCATCATTGCATCGGCGATCGCTTTCATCAGTTGGAGTTGATCCAGAGCATCTAGTTTTGTTATTTCTTTGTTCTCCGCAAGAGCGCGGTCTTAGTTCGCGTGTCTTTCGTAGTTACTGCATCAGCGCGTGCAATTGCAATACTTATGCGACGGATGCTGCCTGCCTGCCTCTTGGCCTCGGAGTGGGCGAGGTGTTGAACGAGGCACACATCGCCCACATTGGCATTGCAAAATTGCCTACAGTTTTGGGTGCTGACAGTCATCTACTGATCCTCCCATTAACCTCAACAGCAAACGAAACAACAGAGCAGCATCTGATAGGACCAATGGAGATCGGCAATCACATACGAGCTGCATGAAGGGTCTATAAAGAGAAAGCGAAAAATATTTCAATTCTAATTTCTATTATTATTATTGCTAAATTTTTCACATAATTCGTTTTTCTCATTCTAACTGTTTTCGTTTTCTGCATTCGGAGACAGTAACTAATTCTAGCTGAAATGTGGGCTAGAAAAATGAATGCTAATGGAAGATAGTCAAAGTGAAATACGATATTTATTTATTAGAAAGCCAATTGTTGGTTGTCAGTCTGGCAACATCATATCGTTTTAGTTTGTTTTGTCTATCTTCCTGTTGCTTTTGGCTTTGACATTTGTCTTTCGGCCGGTTTCTCGTTCGGTCGGTCGGTTTACGGATTTGACAAAATGTTGGTCCATCATATCTTTCAAACGCGATGGAGAAACTTAATGATTTATGTGCCAAATGAAAGCTTGTGATGCGAGAAGTGTCATAAGCTATAAAAAATCGACCCCTCTTGCTTTCTTTTTCCCTCAAAAAGGGAAAACGTGAAACCTGTTCTTAAGCTATATCTCCAGAGCACTAAGGCCGAGAGTAACAAGTTATACGTCGAATGAGAGTTTTGGCGCAGGGAATATCGAAGGCTATGAAATATAGACTCTGTGCTTTCTTCCCCTCTAAAAAAGGGGGACAAGGTGAAAATGATTGTTCCCCTATATCTCCTGAATGCGAGTGCGGAAAATAATAAGCTAGTTGTTCAATGAAAGCTTTGAGGCTATAAATATAGTTCATAGGTTATAAAAAAAAGCCCCCTATGCTTTCTTCCCCCCTAAAAAAAGGGGAAATGCGAAACAGTTGTTCCATATATCTCCAGAACGCGAATGCCAAAAGCAACAAGATATACGTCAAATGAAAGCTTGTAACGCGGGGAATGTCGTAGGCTATGTAAAATTTATTTTCCGTGTTTTCTTCCTCCCTAAAAAAAGGGAACAATGTGAAAATGATTGTTCCTCTACATCTCCTGAACATGAATGCGGAAAGTAACGAGCTATGTGTCGAATGAAAACTTCTGATGCGGGGACTGTCATATGCTATAAAAATGACCCCCTATGCTCACCCTCCCCTAAAAAATGGGAAACAGTAGTCTGCCATATAATCGGAACGCTACGGCCTATAGTTACGAGTTAGGTGTCAAATGAAAGCTCATATAATGACGGTCGTACACTATTTCGAATTTCGCCCGCACTATTCCTCCTGGTAAAATGCGACAGAGGGGATTTTCGTGGGGGTCGACTTTAACGAGTCATATCTCCAATTAAAGCTTGTGACGTCTCCAATGTCATGGTTTACCTCAAGCCTGAATCCAAAACGGTGGAAAATGTGATCGATGTTCATAAGTCATATATCAAAGGTTTTAAGGTAGGTGTTTTTAATAAGAGCAAAAAAAATATAAATAAAAAATTAAAAAAAATACTTATCTTCCTATAGTGCCCTAAAAAGTAGAAAAAATCCTAAAATATATCGATGGTGCAATCAGTCACTGAGTTCGTATGCACTTCAAAGGAAGATAGGGCGCCGGCAATCTTGTTCAGTAGGTAAATCGGCGCCCTATCTTCCTTTGAAGTGCATACGAACTCAGTGACTGATTGCACCATCGATATATTTTAGGATTTTTTTCTACTTTTTAGGGCACTATAGGAAGATAAGTATTTTTTTAATTTTTTTTTTATTTATATTTTTAATTTATATTTTTTTACCTATCTTCCTGTTGCTTTTGGCTTTGACATTTGTGTGTTTGCCAGTTGTGGATTTGACAAAATGTTGTTCCACCATATTTTCGAACGCGATGGTGAAACGTAATGATTTATGTACCAAATGAAAGCTTGTGACGCGGGGAGTGTCATAGGCTATAAAAAAAATTTAAACCTCCGTACTTTCTTCCCCCCGTAAAAAAGAGGGGAAATGTGAAAACGATTTTTAAACTCTATCTCCAGAAGGCGAAGGCCAAAAGTAATAAGCTATACGTCGAATGAAAGCTTCTGACGCAGGGAATGTCACAGGCTAAGAAAAATTGACCTCTCGTGCTTTTTTCCCCTTAAAAAACGGGAAATCTTAAAGTCGTTCTACTCTATCATCGGAACGCGAGGGCCTACAGTTACGAGTTAGGTGTCGAATGAAAACTGGTATAATGACGTCATAAACTATTGCGAATTTCGCCTCCACTATTCCCCCGTGATAAAATGTGGGGGCAGATTTTCGTGGGAGGGGGATTGACTTTAACCAGTCGTATCTCAATAATCAAAGCTTGTGATGTCCCAAGTCGTATGTATATCGAAGTTTTTGAAGGTAGGTGCTTTTAGTGACAATAAAAAAATTAAAATTAAAAAAAATATATCTATCTTCCTATAAGGCCCTAAAAAAATAATCCTAAAGCATATCGATGGTGCAATCGGTCACTGGGTTCGCATTCGCTTCGAAGGGAGGTAGGGCCCCGATTTACCTATTCGACAAGATTGCCTGCACCCTATCTGCCTTTGAAGCGTACACGAATCCAGTGACCGATTTCACCATCGATATGCTTTAGGATTATTTTCTACTCTTAAGGGCCCTACAGGAAGATGTTTTTTTTTTTATTTATATTGTTTTAAAAGCATTAACTCATGTTTTACCCTATCGAATGCTTTTGAAATTCTCAAACATGCACTTGCAATGCATTTTCCACACTTAATTTCATTAACTATCCTTTTAGTAAATTACCATAAAACATTTTCTGTGCCATAAATAATTTCTATGGCTTATGGTTTGGAAATTAACACTTTTGAATCTCCCATAGCTTCCCAAATACTTGATCGTTCTGCCCCAAATTTGATATACGGGCTTTCCTCTTGCTGGAAAGTTCTAAATTCAAACTATTCATGAAGCTGGTATTGGAGGGAATTAGGCGATCAATACTTAAAATACTCATTTTATAACATAAGTCAGATGAGTGATGCTTTATTTTTCATTTCAATTGAGTGTATTTTGTTTAGGGGCAAGAGTCTGATTTTAATTACTTTGGGATTTGTGTTCCAGTTACAGGAACTGCGTGACGAACAGGAGAATCGGAATTTCTGCTGAAACATTTGGGAATATGTGAAGAGAAGGAAAGTAGGTTTGCGTTGTTTTATGTCTGAGTGACACTTATTTGCACAAAATGGGATAAATGGCTAGTCACTAGGACCCCAGCTGCTTAGAGAAGCTTAGGAAAAGGGACCCAATGGATAGCTGTTAAGAGACAAATGAAAACCTTCCTTTCAAGCCATCAAGAGTGTACTTTAACGTGCACAGAATAAAGGGGAGCTGTATAGGGGAGCCAAGGCTTTACATCCCATCCTAGGAAGGGCGGCCTTTCCAAGCTCATCAGTCTTCCCTTTCTCTGACCGCCAGTAGGATACGGGTTGAACAGCGATAAATCTCAACGTTAGCACAAGTTCGATTCGAACATAAGACCTGCAGATTACGAGCCTGGCCCACTACCTCCTGAGCCAGCCCCAAAGAGGAAAACAGGTGAGTGCATTTAAAAACTATGTGAGTTAATGACTACTTTTAATCTTTAAGACAGTTTGGTCCTGTTAGACATCAATCACCTATAATCTTCTTCATGCATAAAAAATATTGCATTGGCTTTGACCTGTTGTTCGCATGAATAACTGAAGATTGCTGAACACAATTGGATAGTGCTCCTAAAGGTTTGAGGCCTTAACTGGCATAGTGGTTAGGCAGCTAGCGACTGTTCCAGCAAGGCAAACTTTGTGTGTTGTGTTAGTTCTAACTAAGGCAGTGGTCAGCAGTGACTTCGGTCTTAGTAGGGCATGTCCTTGTATGAGAAGGCCTTTATTAAGCTAGCAGTAGCTTCTAGGATTCTTTTCTGTCCTATATGTCGCAAATCAAAAAAATGAGATAGACAGAGAATGAGATAGATTGACAACGTCAAAGAGGGCATTACGAGGGGCATTCAAAAAGTTCTTGACATGCATCTGCAGAACAAAACCACTGCATTTACCACAACAAAACTTTTACTGTCCTCCAACGTGCTCCCCTCCAGCATCTATGCAAAGTTCCAGACATCTACGCCAATTCTGAATGCTTGGTGGTGATCCTTTTTGAGAATACTCAGCAACTATGAATTAGTACATTTTGCAAGGTCTTGTACCCTTGAAAAAGAATTCCTAGCAAGTTACTCTTTAATTTTTGAAATAACTACGATTCGAATGGTGCAAGATCAGGTGAATATGCAGGATGGAGTATTTGTTTGATTTCTTTTCCTGCTCCAGATAAGTCATAACTTGGCGGGTTTTGTGAGCACTACCATTGTTATGAAGAAGGAGAACCCTTGACACGCCTGTTGTTATGGATGTTACTCCTTCATCTCCTTAACTATTTTTGGCAAAATAATATGGATACAGTATCGGCGACCACTCCTTGGGAATTAAAAAAAATTGTGAACATCTTCTTCCTTGAGCGAATATCTTGTCAGAGGATTTGGGAATGCGCTCATCTTCTATAATCCAAAAATAGTTGTCGATCTTTCTTGTAGTTGCATAGTAATAAAACCACGTTCATCACCTGTGACAATGACTGTTAACCGTTTGGGGCCACTAGATTCAAACATTACCAGAATTTCCTTCCACTAGTCGACTCTAGCCTTTTTTCTTTCCTATTCTGTCAGAGAGCATCATCATCATTATCATCATCATCATCAAGCAGCCATGGGTATGGAGGTCCAACCAGACCGTGCAATTTAGTTCTCCAAGCAAGTCTGTCCTGAGCTACATCTGCTGCATGTGGCCACTGCACACCAATTCTAATAAGGTCCTGTTTGACATTGTCTGCCCACCGCATCCTTGGTCTTCCCCTTTTTCTAAAGCCTTTAGGCACACTGTTCATAACCCTTTTCGCCAATCTAGAATTATCCATACTGGCAACATGGCCAAACCAACGGAGTCTCTCTCTGCACAATATGCTGCTTAAAGGAGGTTGCCGACTCCTTTTCCTAACCTCATCATTAGTTACAAAGTTGAACCACCTAATGCCCAAGATATTGCGTAAGCATCGGGAATCAAAAGCATCTAGTTTCCTGTTATCTTGTTTACAAAGTGTCCAAGTTTCACTACCATAACTAACCCTAGAAAGAACCAAACTATTATACAGTCTAATTTTAGTCTTTAGGTATATACCCCCATTTCTCCTCACTCTCTATAGATTCTTAAAAGTCCCGGCAGCAATCCTTATCCGTCTGTTAATCTCATGCCGCACATCACCAGTATCTGTTACATAGCTCCCAAGCTAATTAAATTGTGACACCTGCTCAAGACTGCAACCATTCAGAGTAACTGAATCACAGCCTACCTCTGACCAATTATCATCACTTTAGTTTTCTCTCTGTTTATAACCAAACCTACTCAATTACCAGTCTCATCAACAGCTGGAATGAAAGAGTTCATCTCATCAACATCATTTGTCAAAAGGGCTAAATCATCAGCATAATCTAAATCAGAAATTTTCGTATCTCCAGTCCATTTAAGGCCAAAATCTTTCCCTTGAAGTGAATTTCGCATAACATAATCAATAACCAAGCTAAAGAGAAAAGGAGACAAAATGCACCCTTGTCGAACACCAGAAGTAATGTTAAACCAATTGCTACAAGCCTTACCAACTCTCACACACGACTCAGTGTTATTATAGAGAGCTTTCATTATGTTAACTGACTTGTCAGGTATACCATATGATCTCACAATCAACCACAAATTATGACGATCAACAGAGTCGAAAGCCTTTTTGAAATCAACAAAGCTAGCAACCAAAGGTTTCTGAAACTCTAAACATTTCTCAAGAATCTGCCTAAGTGAAAATATCTGATCCACACATCCCCTACCACTTCTGAATCCACATTGCTCTTCACGCAATTGACTGTCAACCAGATTCTTAATTCTATTAAGCACAATCATGGAAAGAACTTTACCTGGAACAAAGAGTAGGCTGAAACCCTTATAGTTATCACAAGAACTGAGATCACCTTTTTTGAAAATACAGATAACAACAGCTCTGGTAAAATCCTTAGGAACCATGCCTTTATCATAAAAGATATTCTGAATTTCAGTCATCCAAGTGGTAACCGAAACATTCCCAGCTCTAAGCATTTCTGTAGTAATTTCATCTACCCAAAAGGAATTATGAATATAAAGTTTAGAAATAACCAAAATAAATTCAGATTGTGTTTTAGGGCCAACATTAAAGCCATACATTGTTTAGAACATCACTGAAATGCTCAGTCCACCTAGCCAAGACAGAATCCTCAACTTCTATAACATTACCTTGTTTATCCTTCAATCCTTGTATGCCTGTCCATTTTCTACCACGCATAACATTAACTTTCTGGTACAGCTCTCTGCTGTTGTGCTGTCTGTTTCCTTGGCTTTGTCTGCCAAGTCATCAAGCCAAAGATTCTTATCAGCAGCTAACTGATCCTTTAAACGTTTATTAAGCTCTCTGCAATGCTTTCCATTAGGACTAGTACCGTATTGATTAAGGGCATTCCTGCAGTTCTTTCTTTCTGAAAAAAGCTCAAGTGCCTTATCACTCAAATAATTCCGTCTCCTCTGCTCCTTTTCCCCTAAAAGAGTACTGTTTAAAAAAAGCCTGTTTAAAATTATCCCATTCTTCCTCAACTTCACTAATAAGCAAGCCATGACTGTCATAATGACTACGTAACCTATCATGGTAAGCTTTAGCTATAACTGGGTCTTTCAGAGCTTAAGAATTAAAGGTAAAATTATTAACCCTAGCACAAAACTTTTTAAGTTTAAGTTGCAAGACACCTTTAACAAGGTAATGGTCAGATCTAATTTCAGCTCCCCTATATGACCTGGTATTCCTAACTATTCCTAACAGAACTAACCCATTTGCTGTTTATTAATATATAATCAATCACACTCTTATGCAGTCTATCAGGTGAAACCCATGTGTTATTATGTATGCCGCGGTGTTTGTAACAAGTGTTAGTTATTCTGAAACCATTGAGTTACTTACCTGTAGGAGACGTTGCCCATTGCCATTGCAGCTACCAATACCAAAAGAGCCTATTACTCCTCCCCAAAGGTCAGAGTCAGTACCAACTTTGGCATTGAAGTCACCTAGAGCAAGGGTAATATCTCCTTTCTTGACAGAATTCGAAATATCCTGAAGTTGTCAATAAAACCTATCCTTCTCATCTTCATCGGCATCATCAGTGGGGGCACAACAGCAGATAACATTCAAGTCTTTAACGCTTGTCTGAAATTTTGCTGTAAGAAACCTTTCATTAATGCACTCGTATCCTAGAAGAGCATCACTAGCATGTCTGCTGAGAAGCAGACCCACGCCTTGGTGATGTTTATTGTCGTCCCTCCCTGGAAAGAGAAATTTAAGATTATTTTTAAGAATCTGACCTTTATCTGTCCTTCTAGTCTCTTGCAAGCCAAGAATATCTAAATTATAACGGTGGGATTTTTGTGTGAGGACATCAAGAGAATAAGCTCTGTGCAGAGTCCTCACATTACAACTACCTATGTAGAGAAAATGGTTAGTGGGATGTTTAAACAAACTACATTTATTGAGAGAGGGAATGTCTTCAATATCAAATAGTCCCCTAATCGCAGACATAGGACAAAGACCCGTTCCCCCACCACTAAAGGCTGAAGCCATCTACACTGGAAGACTTCCTCTAATGTAGAATTTGACGATGCCAATAGAAGCAAAGAGTTCAGGTGCTTCCGATAACCTCTGCTCAGGATTATCCACCAGCTGATAAACATATCCTGTGAATCTATTCACTTGGGGCTGTCAACCCACACACATACAGAAAACGCAGTGGATGATTTTCCCACCAGAAAAGCCCACCAGTGCAACAAAATCAGGATCCATAATCAAGCTCAGAGCCACATATCTGTCCAGTAGTGGGTTTATATGGTCAGCACCAGGACCCTGTGTGGTTGACCACTCTTCAGCAGGGTATAAAAAAAAAGTAGCCGTAGATGTCCAGATCATTAGGCCACAGTAATCTGGCAGCCCTCCCCTCCCGTTCATTTCCACAAGAGAGTATCTCTTTTGAAAAATACTAACGGTCTACACGAGAAGGCGGGGTCGGACCTTAGGTGCTCGGCCTGGACGGTTCAATGCATCATCACAGGGGATTGGTGCATAGTTCTCCTTCCAGTGACTACCTAGCTACCATTTGCAGACCAAAACGGTGCTACCATTTACAGACAGAAGGCAGGACGCTGCAAACGATGTTGCTCTCGTTCACGACCTCCTTCGGTCTTTCTGCGTGAGGGAGATCTTCGAAGCTTTGCCGTCCTTCTCAGAATTTGCTCATCCATCCCGTAACAGTGCCATGTGATATTAAAAATGAATCATAATTTAGGGCAAGAAACATTTGCATTTTTCATGTTTATTTTTAAAGTGCAAAACTGATTTGAAATCAAGGAAACAATATCAGCTAAGTTCTCAAATATTTTGGTATTACACTGTCACGATTATTATATTGGATTAGCATCAGCAAAGAGAAGTTCATTAAAATAAGGGAAAAAATCATGCAATTTTTATGTTGTTTCTATCAAAATATTTAATTATAATTACATTAACTATTTTGATGGCATCTAAAATTTTGATATTAAAAATGAATCGTAATTTAGGCCCTGTGTTTCCAACTGTGGATCGCTACCAGTCTCGAAAGGGGTCACTAAGTTCTGATTATTTTGTATTTGCTAATTTTGAACCCCATATACTTGTGATAATTAGATATGATTTTTTTTTGCTCCGTCACCAAGTTGCATACTTGTAAGAAATGTGAAATCTTTCCCTATCTTTAGTAGTCTCCATAGCAACAACAAACAGATTTCTCAGACCGAACTTTGCCCGCTGCTAGCGAAAATAGAAATGATACTACGGCCTTCATTTTTTAACACGTAAGGGCACGTTTAGACAAGCTTTCAAACAAGTCGTAGCTCTTTAATGTCCGAGAAATGAGTGCAAAGCTATAAATGCATGTCATGAGCTTTTTGTATAAGAACTTGCCTGCAATTTGACTAATGTAATATTTTATTCACGAAAAAACGTTTTGTAGAATAAAATTGTAGTTTTACAGGACATCTATAATTTGTCGAATAATTATTTACGTATTCCAAGTAGAACAGTTTTGTCAAATACTAATGATGATTAATCCATTAATCATCCTGCGCTCTTGGTACACCTAAATTCCCAAAAAACGAAAGCAAGCAATTTACGTCATTCCTCTGAACCTTGTAAAATTGTTCCAGCTAAAGGAACATAGCAAAATGGGGAAAACCTGAAACGAGGATATTGTACCTTGGTATGGCCTTAGCTGTTCTATTATTCAATGGTAATATTCGGAATATTTTCAAAAACTGAAAATACATTTTTTAACACTTGAAATCGTTAAAGGCTTTTTTTGTCAATTACGATGAAAATGTTTCCGAATGGTTTATGTTCCAAAGATTTATCATTTGTTTATATCTTTTACCACAACACTCGATCAAAGAATAAAAAATAAATAAATACCTCCTCAAGCAGCTGCTCGTTACAGAGGTCTGACAGGTCCTGTCAGTTTATACGCCATAATATAAAGGTGTGAGACGATAGCGGAACCCCACCAGAAAAACATCGCAAACGTCCATGCCTTACCTGGGGATCGAACCCAGATCCCTTAGATTAGTAGCCAAGCACGCTAACCACTCGGCCACGGAACGGATGGACTAAAAGAAGGATAAATAATCGAAGGTCTATAATAAATTCCTGTTTCTAACAGAAGCAATGAGACCTATCTGCCACCCACCATCTTTTGTATACGCTACACGAGATTACAGAGCACAATTTTCAACTTTTGAGCGCAAGCATTTTCAAAGCGTTTTAGTATCCGTCATTTTGAATTTGGATATCACTTCATTAACAATGTGAAAAGTTTATCCACATTGTTATATTGCGAGACGATTAATAAATGCTACCATACAGTACATTTATCAAGTTCCGAAATCTAATTTTCTCAAGATAAATTAGTACAATTAGTCGCATTACCTTTCTTGTTATCACCAAAATTTCAGATCAGTTTGTAGCTTTTCTTTTAGTTCTGCACTTGCTAAATCTTTCCCCTGAGGAGCAAGATGACTTGATGAATCATCCATTGACTCTTCATCTTGGGATGAAATGAGCATCAATCTCTATGCAAATGTGTAATGAAAGAGTTAATGAGAATGTCCTTCCAAAGAGAAAGATGCAAATAGTTCAATCATACTGCTTAGAGAAGTGAAGATTTAGCTGATGATAATGAAATGAAGAAGTGAGATGTTTCGGAATCATCATCTAGGAGCAATCCAATGTCTTCTTTAAAAGGTCAGAATAGAACCTTGTCCTCATCTATATAATGGCAATAGCAAAAATGAATATTTTGAATGATAAATGAAACCAATATGACCTTCTTTTTCCCTTATTTGTTTAGCATGTTAGGTATTAGTTTGACTCAGTTTCGGATAATATTTCAATTGAGAGATTGGCAATGGTTGAAAAAGGTGGTAGGATGATGTCCTGACATCTAGCTGTTTGATTGATAAAAAACAAATTTTTAAAATAAAACTTGTTAAGAATTATTTACTTCTGAGGCATTTCCTCTTTCCCAGGGTTGCCTGAATCCTGCCTCGCCTCCTCGTGGTGCAGGATATTAAAAAAAAATTCTTTACTGTTATGCTGTCAAAAAGAGATACTCTCTTGTGGTAGGAAACGGAAGGGGAAGGTGGCTATATCAGTGTGGCCTACAGATCTGGACAACTATGGCTACTTTTCTTTTTTTCTACCCTGCTGAGGAGTGGTCAACCACACAGGGTCCTGGTGCTGACCATATAAACTTACCGGACTGGACTGGAATATGACTCTGAGTTTGATTATGGATCCTGAATTTGTTGTACTTAGTAGGCTGCTGTGATGGGAAAATCTTCCGCTGTGTTTTCTGTTTGTTTGTAGGTTGACAGCCCCAAGTGAATAGATTCACAGGATATGTTTCATCAGCTGTTGGATAATACTGAGCAGAGTCATCGCAAGCACCTGAACTCTTGCTTCTACGATCATCGCCAAACGTACATATATTGGAGAAAGTCTTCCAATATAGATGGCTTCGGCCTTTAGTAGTGGGAAGAAACAGGTCTTTATCTCATGCCTGCGATTGGGCATGAGTGTGATATTGTCTGCACTTCCTCTCAATAAAAAATAGTTTCTTTAAACATCCCACTAACAGTTTTCTCTCCATAGATAGTTGGAATGATCTGCGCACAAAGATTGTTCTTTAGATGTACTCACACAATGTCTCTTTCAAATCCTCACACAAGCATAAGAATATGACTGATTATATATTAATTTACTCGGCCATGGGACGGATTTGGGTTGGGTTGTTTTACTTCTGAACGGCACGTTTTTGCGCACCATGGGCCAGGTCACAAGGACCCCGAAAGCACAGAGAAGGTTGGGGGAGGGGACTCAGTGGAACACCTGTTGGGAGACAGATGGTAGCCTCCCGTCAAGGCGATCCAGTATGCCTTTAACGTGCACAGGGTATGGCTCTCCGCACACGGGGTCACGGCTTAACGTCCCATCCAACGGACGGGGCCTTTCCAAGCCCATCGGTGTCCCCTACTAACCGTGAGCAGGGCGGGGAATTTTGCGGAGATGAATCTCAACGCTGACCCAGCTGGGACTCGAACCTGGGAACTACAGAGTACGAGCCTGGCGCGCTACCGACTGAGCCACCCCCGCCCCCGCCCCCGCGGGACAGATGGACTGAAAGAAAGAAAAATAATCGAAGATCTAAAATAAATCCCTGTCTAACAGAAGCAATGATCATTCTAACCTTTTTTTTTAAGGAAATCTTAATTTTAACAGGAAATGTGTTCGCTCTATTAAGAATACCAGGTCATGTAGGAGACCTGAAATTGGATCTGACCATTACCTTGTTAAAAATGTCTTGCAACTTGAACTTAAGAAGTGTTGTGCTAAGGTTAATAAATTTACCTTTAATACTGAAGCTCTGAAAGACCCAGTTATAGCCAAAGCTTACCATGACAGGTTACTTAGTCATTGACAGTCATAGTTTGCTTACTACTGAAGTTGAGGAAGAATGGTACAGTTTTAAACAGACTTTTCTTGAAACTAACAGTATTCTTTTAGGAAAAAAGGAGTAGAGGAGAAAGCATTATTTGAGTATAAGGCACTTGAGCTTATTTCAGAAAGAAGGAACTGCAGGAATGTCCTTAATGAATACCCTACTTGTCCTAATAGAAAGCATTACAAAGAACTTAATAAACGTGTAAAGGATCAGTTAGCTGCTGATAAGAATCTTTGGCTTGGTGGCTTGGCAAACAAAGCCAAGGAAACAGACAGCACAACAGCAGAGAACTGTACCAGATAGTTAATGTTATGTGTGGTAGAAAACGGACAGGTATACAGGGATTGAAGGAAACAAGGTAAGGTTATAGAAGGTGAGGATTCTGTCATGGCTAGGTGGACCTCCGTAGCCATGGCTGCTTAAGGATGATGATGATAATGATAATTGTGAGAAAAATAACTCTAATTCTTACTTGATAATTTATACTCCATGAAATTTAATTTAAATTCTCCTGATATTTAAACGTGTTCACCTTTCTCACCGTTTTTCGTCGACTTCAAGATTTTCTCTTTTATTATATCCTGCTTAACTATATAGACTCTATAGCAAACACTACAACCACTTGAAGAACATGTGCACGTTAAAGAACATACTGGATGGCCTTGACGGGAGACTACACATCTGCCCCCCCCCCCCCCCCCCCCCCCCCCCCCCCCCCACAATGGTTCGTGTAATTTGTTCGACAACATTTGTTCGCCGGAAATTCCTTCGACGGAAATTTGTTCGAAACGGAAATATTGTTCGACGGAAATATGTTCGAAATGGAATTTTGCTCGACGGAAATATATTCGAAACGGAAATTTGTTCGAAACAGAAATTTATTCGACGAAATTTTGTTCGAAACTGAAATTTATTCGACGAAATTTTGTTCGAAACTGAAATTTATTCAACGGAAATATGTTCGAAACGAAATTTTCTTCGTCGGATATTTGTTCGAAAACGAAATTTATTCGACCTAATATTGTCCGAAACGGAAATTTCTTCGATGCAAATTTGTTGGACGGAATTTTGTTCGAAACGGAATTTTATTTAACGGAATTTTGTTCGAAATGGAAATTTGCTCGACTGAATTTTGCTCGAAACGAAAATTTGTTCGAAACAGGAATTTGTTCGATGGAAATTTGTTCGCCCCAAATGTGTTGGTAACGGAAATTTTTTCGACTGACGTTTTATTAAAAAGTTTGAGAATTTGGAAATATTGAGTGTCAGCAAGAGGGCGTACTCCTCGATAAGGGCTCCTCTTTCTCTTTGCTTCTGGTTTGTCATTGGGGAATCATCGGAAGTGAATCTCGGAAAAGAGGTGACAAAAGTGAAGACTGAATTTGAAATTTGGCAGAATAAAACATCACTTGTTTTGCAGACGACACTTTTACTTCCTCTTTGTTTTCACTACTCTTATAAGCTATATTCAGTGCTTTGTAGAAGTAAAAAAATTGAAATTTAAAACTGGAATATTTATCTCAACTATTCCTGTTTTGTAAGCATACTCTATACCGATTACAGGTTGACATGACCTATCTCGTACAGAATTTAAAACATTGATAAGTTAAGAGGTTGATGTTTAGTTTACCGATAGTTACAAAATCTCAGGAAAGGTTTAAAGTAGGGGGAGGGAGCAACGACTCATTTGTTCTGAATTTTTCATGTTTCTTCATCTTTCGTTTTTATGTCAATTTTCTTCGTGCTGCTTCATGTTCTGTTTCGTTTATTTTCTTTTCGTCCTGTTTATTGTTATATTTTTCTGATTTAACTTTGTGTTAAACTTGTCTTCGTGATATTTTCTGTTTAATTTTCTGTGTGTCGTAATTTTTGTTTCATTATTGCATTCTGTCTTTGATTTTGTAGATTAATTTCCTATTTTTGTTTTTATTTTTTATTATTAGGGCTTATTGTTTTATATGTAAACGTATATTTATTTCCAGCGTTTATTTTTATTTGATTTTACCCTTTTTTCCCGTGCTAGTTTTTTTCTCTTTTGGATTAGTTCTCTCTGCTGATTTATCTCAGATGACTTGGGCTGCTGTCCATGTCTTGAGGGGTTTCAGTTGCAAAGCCTGATGCCCTTTGTATCGTCTGGATAACACAGATTAGTCTGTGGTGAATATCTGCTATCTTTGAAATGTTGGAGTGGTGTTGGTGGCCTTTGTTGGGATGGTAAATCGGGTGTCTTCTGGGCGCTTTAGGCTGAATGGAGTATAAGAGGGTTTGCATTTTTAACTTTCTTTGAACTAACTTTGGCTGTTGAGAAGTAAACAACATAATGTTTCATTTTTTTCCTCTGTTTTTAGAAAATTTTTTGATTTCTTTTATTTGATATTTTTTCTACTGTATACGTTGAATGCTCATTGAAATATGACCTATCCATGTTATGCCAATGGAATTCTAATTTCGAAGTCCTATCACTTTTAAAATAAGCGGCGTGTTATGGAAAAATGTGATAAAGGTAAATTAAAGTTCGAAATCATTTCTATCTAAATATCCATTTTCAACAATATTTCTTCATTATTAAAGAATTATGGAAGTTTGAAAATATAATAATGGCAATGCTAGACATTGGAAGTTAATTGAAAATGAAATAGGAAGTATTATTTCAAACTAGTTCATATGCAATTACATATTTTAAAAGAGTGTGCAATAATTTCTTAAATATTTTTTTATATAAATTTCTTACAACAGATTGCTGCTCTGAAAGGTATAAACTTCAATACCTGCTTAAATACTATGAGAATATTGTTAAAAATCGAGATTTACGTAAATTTGATCCATACCTTTAAATTATCCTCCTCCACATTTTCTCGCAAAACGCCGATTTTAGAAGTTATAGAGCTTCGAATTTAGCGTCCCATTGGCATAACATGGGATGGTCATATTACGTCAACGCGACTCTGATTTTAAACAATTCCACTGATTTCAATGATTACTCAGAGTATGGCTTCTCTAATAACCTAGATCTAATGAATATATGAATAAATATTTTGGGTTTTGGGAGAGGGCCAAGTTGTCAGACCGAGAATATAAAAATAAAAATCACCCCACCGCCGCCCAACCTCCATTGAAAATCACACTAAAATCTTTCGCGCTGGAGAGATACAATAATCCCGACATTTTTCCTAAAATAACTATGAATTCTTTTCAAAAAAAATTCTGTTTCGAACAAATTTCTATTTCTAACAATGAATTTTCGTCGAATAAATCTCCTTTCGAACAAAATTCCGTTTCTAACAAATCTTCGTTGACCAAAATTACGTTTCGAACAATATTCAGTGGAACAAAATTTCGTTTCGAAGAGAATTCCGTTTCGAACAAATTTCCGTTTCGAACAAATTTCCGTTTCGAAGAGAATTCCGTTTCGAACAAATTTCCGTTTCGAAGAGAATTCCATTTCGAACAAATTTCCGTTTCGAAGAGAATCCCGTTTCGAACAAATTTCCGTTTCGAATAAATTTCCGTCGAACAAGTTTCCGTATACCTCCCCCAACTGTTGTCCAGTGGTCCCGCTCCCCCAACTTTTTCTGAGCACTCGAGGTCATTGTGACCTGGCCATTTAGCCCATTGTGCAAAAAAAGTGCCGCAAAGAGGTAAAACAACCAAACCCAGCCTCAAATATCTTTTTCTCAAAAACCCGGTAAATTTTTGCACTACATGTTTTATTAAAATGATATATACTTTTGAAATTTACTGATTTCAATTATACTTTTAACGGAACTCCAAAAAAACCTAAAATGGAAAATGAAACGTTTAAAAAAAATGCTTTTTATATCGTTCACTCTCTTATGCCAGCTTTTCATGTATTAATATTTTATTTATGCTTAAATACAGATTTCTGAAAGTTTCGTAGTAAGCACAACTCTGCTGAGAAAAATGCGGGTACGGAAAAGGTAATGTGCTCTTTAATTGCCAACTCTGCTTCATCGAAAGTGAAGACGAAGACAGATGGGAGATAATAGAAACGTTTTCAAGAAGTGAAATGCTATTTTAGAATTTGCTGGTGAAAAGAGGGTTAAATTCGATTTTATATGTACCACGGGAGGGGAGTGAGGTGGAGAAATATGATTAAAGAAGTGAACTGAATTATTTTTAACGTTATTACGCGTTTCCACATCTCCAACATTCTCAGCGCATGCGTCGACCAGAAAGGATGACAAAAAAGGAGAAAACGCTGGTAAGAGGTTGAATGGTAATAAATTGTTGGGTTTAAAAACTGACTACAGTTAAAACAGCATTGCCTCGTAATTTCTCTCAAAGATAACATTATTTCAGCTCATTCTTTGCCAGCTGATGTGTCTCGGAATTGTACATTTGTCGTCCTGTTCAATAGAAATTGCCGAAGACGGATCACTTCTGCTAAGTACTCTTAAAAGTTAGCATTGGAAAATATTAAATCCGTGACAAACCAGAGCAAAGCGAATAAATAGTTTCTAATAGAAACTTCATCCCGTGATATAAAAATTACAATTTGTAAAGTCATTATACGCCAAACGTTAACTTATCTAAATTCCTCTTTTTTAGTCTGTTTCAATGTTGCCTTACTAACTAATCAACTAAGCCGAATTTTCAGGGTTGTTTGTTAAATGTAACAAAGGACAAATTAGACTTGAAAAATATGTTTGTTCCAACGTACAACTGATATACATTCAGTTGCCATTGAATAATGACACATTTCGAATAACTGTTGCAATACGACATGGCATAGACGCTACAGGTCCGGAGATATGATCAGACAATTTGAGTGAAAATCATCTCACAGTTGAGTAACATTGACTAGTCACTGTAACTCAAACCGAGAATTTAGTTCCGGGATAAATCAAAAATTTAATTTCGAGGAGGTTGACTATGACCGAGTACCATAAATTTAGTCTTGTTTAAAGGCCATCTGCGAATTTAGTTTCGAATTTTATCTGAAAATAAGACTTCAGTAAGAGATCCCAATTACTAAAATATTCCATTGGACCAAAAGAAAAGAAAAATTATGATTAAAATGATATTTTTTATATTCTATATTCCATATGGAATAAAATAATTCTATAGTTTTTTTTTTATCTGTTTTTAATATCGGACATATATTATGGGGTTAAATGAAATTATACAAAGAGAACTATTTTGGATTTCATAGCAGGTAGACAAGTTTGGGACTTCGACTAAGACGACCAGATTTTCGTGAGAGTAGTCCGTGGTCCCCCCCCCCTCTGAGTCTATCAGATTGCTCGTTCCACAGCATCCCAGAGGTATTCATTTGGATAGATACATGGGGAGTTGATTGGCAGTGTGGGGAGGGTGAACTCATCTGAATGTTCGTCAAACCATTCCTGCACCATATGAGAAAACAATAGTTCATTTTCTTTTTGAAAGAAACCACCACCATAGGAGAACTACATTGGCATTGAAGTTTGCATTTTATCTGCGATGATCTTCAAGTAATCCACACTCTTTGCACTTTAGCGCACCAAGATCAGCGGACCTCATGTATCCCAACATGACAGCTATTGGTCCTGCACACTCTGTTCGATTCACTTGAAATCAGTTGGTTCATTATGCTTTCGTCATATGCATAGCAAGCCATCTTGCATGATTCCAAAGGAAAAAAAAATTATCAGACCTTTTTACAACGGCCCACGGTTCATGCTTGATTTTTCTGACACCGTGTAAGTCTCAGGTTTCGGTATTCTGGGGTTACGAGCGATGTCGTTGCTGACAGTTAATCTGATATCTCAAATGGTTGAAAGTCCGATGAATTGTCCTGCAACAAATCTGTTGCGATTGTCCAGCGTCTTATTCGCAAGTGAGCGCCTCCACTATTGCCTACCTATTGCCCCACAGAAGACATTGTACCATCTCTCACCTTGTATACTCCTCGCCTTCCGTTTGCTACTTATTTCTTGTGCTTACTGGTTGATTTTCTGGGATTTTCTTCTTGAGAAAACATTGAATAGTTTCTATCAATAACTGTTAATGTCTTGATGAAATTGATTTGAGCTCACTGAGGGACATGCACAACTTTTTAACATTTATGTTTAATATTTTAGCTCCCATATACCGTTACAGAGCTACTCTGGAAAAACAAATGTGAATTACTGCGTCCACACACCTTGCACTAAAAATCATGCGTTTTTCAAATTCTTATAAAATTTCGCCTTTTGCACATGATTTACACCGTCTCAAACTTTACCAAGAATTGAATTTTGCCACTGTTCTGTTATGCTATCTTTGTTCCGCTTGCTCAGTACATTCAGCGTTCAGAATTAAAATTTTGAATTCTACGATATATATTTTAAATGCCCGATCAATATTTTTTACCTATCTTCCTATTACTTTTCGCTCTTCATTTATCGGTTTGTGTGTTTGTCATAACAGTTGTTCCAACATATCTTTCGAACCCGACGGTCAAATTTATTGATTTATGTGTCGGACACAAAACGACAGAGAGATAAAACGAGTTTAACAGCGGCTACATAACATTGTGGAAAACACCTTAAAAGCAGTGGCAATGTAATATGGTCACTTACATTCTGATTGAAGGTATCTTCTAAGATTGGAAGTGCCTTTGAACATTCAGGACTGATCAAAGTTCCTGATTTTTACTACCTGCTTACGGTAAATCCTAACACTTACCAAGAACCATTGAAAAAACCCCGAAGTAAGAAGCGAACCGTTGATTTTTCGAGCTTTTACAAACACTATTTGTTGAAATCTAGAATTGACGCATAAATCTTATATTTTACCAAAATTCGGGTTTTACGGTAGCGCATATAACAGACACTGTAGGAAAATAACTGCTTAGAAACTGATGTTAGAATAGGTCCTTCACATCTTTTTATAATCACTGTTTCGCTGGATTAATAAAAGCGTACAAATTTGCATACTTACAAAGATGTTCACATACTTGACATAATAAACTCGTCATTCAGTTCCGTTCCGCACTGGACTTACAGGCTGGAGATAGTCAGTGCTCGACACTACTACATTGTATGTGACACGCCCTCAGCCCTGTTAGGTTCATCTTGCTTCTGGGGTCCTCCGCTAGCTCTTGCTTGTATCTTATTTAGTGAGAGAGATGAACAGTGACCGGCCAAGATTTTTTTTTGCACATCCAAACGTATACATTTTACTTTAAATTTAAAATGGCACATTGAATAAAAGTACTATTTCCGACTCGAGTTTCAGCACCAATCCTTTTACGCCTCCATCAGAGGTAGGGAGTAATAATTTGATAATAATAATTTGACTATGCAATTTATAGCTTTATATCTTCTTCAACGATTTCTTAAATAAAAAAATACCAGACTCGTAATCTGGTGCGCTACTGAACAAACTATGACCGAGTTCCTTTTGTGCAAGCATTCACATTAACCTCCGCTAACATTTACCTTGTCCTCGGTGAAAAAGAGGACACTTTTTGTCTTCGAACGGCTTCTGTCCGTCGAATGGGACGGATAGGACATTAAGACGTGTGTGTTAATGTACGCAGCATACAGGAGACCCATATGTTGCATACATTAAAGAACGCACTGGATGACCTTGCCGGGAGGATTCCACCTGTGCCCTAACAAATGTTCGGTGGGTTCCCTTCCCCTTGCCCTAACCAACTCTAAGGCTTTGGGGTCGTGACTCAGCCATCTAGTCCACTGCATTCAGAAAAGGGCACCTCAGAAATAAAATAATTCAACCTAATCAATATAAGTGCTATTTGTCTCTTGCCCAGCGAAAATCAATGTAACCCTTCCCTTTTAGTCGTGTGTTTGGATGGATTGCTGAGATTAAGACGAAGATAAGATCGAGATTAGAATAAATGATTCAAGTTGCCCTTCTCCTCCCTATCCACTTTAGCCCTTTTTTTATTATTTTCTCTTCCATTTGTTGTTATATGACCTCGTGTCACTTGAAAGGTACAGATAGTAATAAGTCATCAAATAAAAAAATGAATCAAGATTTTCAGCCAAATGTTTTTACATCAATGGCAATTGAAAGCTCGATTTGTTTCATAACTGTGTCATTAATATGTCTGCAAGCAAGAGCGGTGCATCGTCCTAGTGGACCGCATAACTGAAAGAGAGGGCCTTTGGGAAGAAAGGAGCAGATTTCTCTCTTTCAGGCCATCGGTCGAGAGAAGTGCCGGAGAGCCTCAAAGCTCCAGGGAATGAATCGAATGGCCTACTTCAAAAGAAGAAAATGTTTTTCCATGAAATCGATCTTTTCAAAGTTCGCAGGGGTCGAATGTTGGATCATTGACGGACAGGTACAATAACTAAAGTGGTTATCAATGTTTAGAATATTTAGATCAATTTGGTTTCGAATTATTATATACTTGACAGGCGTTTGTAGTGCAAAGATGACATATTATACACCTTGCTGAGTTACGTATTATTAATTGAAAAGAAAATTAATAATACATACGCTAAAGAATGACAAAACCTAGCACAAGATTTCTCTCTCAGTCAATGTCCCTTTGTTTTGTCAATCCATATGTTTGATGTATAAAATCTGGACTTTCTAAATGGATGTTTCTTACGCATATCTGATATCTCTCCAAAATGGAATGGTACTCGTATGACAAGACGAAAGCCTATTTAAAAATTCCAAAAGCAGTTCAAAATCACATGCTGGGGAAAAAAACAGAGATTTATTAGAAAACAATATGCTGTTTCCTCAGCAATATACAGCATTTTAATTTAGAAAACCTACATGCAGGATGTTATTCATTATCGTTCTGTTTTTTCTTGTTTTTGTTTTCTACATAACAAACCAATAGATTCAAAATATATATTTTGCAATAAATAATCCATTTGCCTTAAACAATATCTGAAATAAAGAAACACTGTTTATTAAATTCTTAATTCTCCATTATCATTTTCCATCAAGTTTCATTCATATTTTCGTCTTGAGTAAACATTGAATAGTTTCCATCAATAACTGTTGAGTGAAATTGTTTTGAGCTCATTGAGGGGCATGAATAGTTTTAACATTATTTATCTCTTTTTTTTTACTTATGTATCTGTAATATTACGCAACGAATAGAAACTCTTTAACAGTTTTAATGTCCTAACCGGACTCATTTTAGGTTTTCAAATGTTAAATAATAAACATTAAATAATAAACATTAAATCTCAAAGGATTAAAAAACAAAGATTCCCACGATAAGGGACTTTTAAAGACTGATATGTAGGGTCATACCATATGAAATGCTGTGTTCCATTTATTTCAAACTGTTACCTGATTGAAAAAGAATTTAGTATCCGATATCCAGATGAAAAAATGTGCAAACAATCTTGCAGAGCTCATTGACAACAAATGATTCGATGTACGACTTAACAGAAGCGAATTACTCTTAACAGTCGACTAAAGAAGTTTTCTGTCAAGAGCTTTACAGGTTGTTGATTTTCTATAAGTCAAAAGGACTGGAATCATAGCCAGCCGAACGGCCCTTTTTCTCAACCATATTAAACACCCAAAAAACCGGACCTTTACATTATAATGTATGAAAAAAATCAACATTTCCATAAAACGTATCGCGCTATTTAAGACGAAAACATTGCGATCAAGAGATATTTGATGAAAATAAAGTTTCGCAAAGCGGGAATTTAAACTGTAAAATTAAGGTTGAAACGAAAGAAAAAAATTGAATAGGAGAAATTTCTTGTTCATCCACAAAGTGGGATCCACCTAAACTTTTATCTTAAACTACTCAGAATAAAGAGAAAAACGTTTATTCCGAGCAGCTGACGATGCTCCCACGACTCCAAGTAATTTGCCAACAACAGATTTCAATCGATGTAACTCACCTGCATTGGCACAGGTTAACCCCGAAATCCTCCTTGCCTTACTTATCTTACGGCCTGGTGCAGAACTTTCATGTTTATAGCCTTGCTGGGAGCGACTGCCAAAACAAACCAGTTTTTATCAGAATTGGAAATCTGTAATGAAATCAGGTTTTCTTTCTTAATGAATTCATTTAAAGTTTTTTTTTTTTTTAAATAGCTTGATCTCCTCCTTTAGCGCACTTAAAGATTATCCAAATGTTCTTTTGTCCACTTTCAGAAAGCCGAACAAAAATCTAAGAGCGAATTTTTACTTTAACTGACCCATTGATGGATGTTGTCCACAAAATCCGGAATTCGTAAAATCGGAACCCGTATAATCGAGGTGCTATTATACCTCTCCCATCGGACACCACTTCCACGAACATACACTTAAATGTGTCAAATGGTGGTATTCTGAAAAAGTAGTACTATATTAACACATGGCCTGGACCCAAGAGAGAGCCTCGTTGTCGTTGCGCGAGGCCTCGAAATGGCCTAGGAGATGATCTCGTGTCTATTTTCATTTCACCCTTGTGCACGAAGTTCATGATTTTCTTCAGAGACGTCGGTAGCAATACCTTTTATAATATTGTAAGGTGCTAAAAAATGTTTTCAGAAGATTTAAAATTAATATATTTTTCTAAAAACAATTGGCCATTTTAAAACTACATTCGCATGAAAAATGACCACGCCAATGGTTAACATACTAGTATAGAGTTTCTGTACTTTTAAAAACATTGCACTATTGAATAGGAATCATTATTTCAAAGTTCGAATTATTCAAGTTGGATCATTCAAATTTTACATATCAAAATTGTAAGCAACAATGGACTAATTTAACAAACGAGGCTTGTAAATCATGCCGTGGTCAAGTTTTCGATTATATCATTGATTTATCATTTCGAAACATTTGATTGAAACCTTTGATTTTTACAAATTCTAGGGAGCGAAACATAAAAATCCTAGAAGTTTTAATAGATGTAAGTGATCAATTTAATTTTTCCAACTCATGTTTAATCAAATAATCTTAACTGTTTTACATATCCATTTAATCAGCATCATCATGCGCTAGACCTTAAATGTTTTTGCAAATGCAATCGATAAATAACTGGCACGCATTTCTGTTTTTCTGATACTTAATTCTTGACATTTTAGAGTAAACTATTTGCAGAACTTTCTTGTACGTAAAACACTGTTTCTGTTGAGAACAGAATAAAAATAACTGAACTTAAAAATCTTTCGTAGTTTGAACTAAATTATTTTGAACATGATTATTTTTTATTCGCATACGAAAAATTATATAAAAATAGCAAACGAATAGGAAAAATGAAGAAGTGAACCTTAAATACCATTTTGGAAATTTTAGATCTAAGTGAACGAGGCGTTGTATTTACGGAAAGAACAATCGTAAAACAGACGAATAAGATGACGTCACTTGCGGCTGTCACTGGCTCGTTGTTAACAAAGGCTACAATCAGAACGAGCGTCACGTTGGAGGATGGAGTGGAGACTGGGTGATGGTTGAAAATAGTTTATAAAAATAATTTTCCGACATGTGGGAGATCCCAAAAGTGATTGATGAAACCTTCGTCCGCCCTCATTATCATTCAGGTAACTAAACCGCCAAATTATTAAGTTGTATGCAAACATCTGAAGACAGAAGCATTAAGCCGCGTGTTATCTTGTTTACAAAGAGTTCAAGTCTTGCTAACACAGCAAACTTTATAAAGCCCCAATTTTAACGTTTCTTGCCTATTTATGTGCATTCTCCGCATATTTCTAAACAGAAATGTCGGTCTCCTGTTCACCCTATGTCGCACGTACTCAATATCTGGCGAATAACTCCCAAGATAATAAGGCAAATTATAAGAGTCTGTTATTTTCAAACGAGAATAAATAAAATTGGAACTAAATATTTTACGTAGTTTGAACCGAATTATTTCGAAAATGATTCATTTTTTGTTCGCATACGAAAAACGATGTAAAAATAGTTGAATAAGATAGTATAAGATAACATGTAATAGAAGAACAGAAATATTCCAACCATAATGATTAAGCAAAAAAAAACAATATGAATCTCACTTCATAAGAGACCTCTTTGCGATATCACAATAAGCCTTTAATAACGAATATCGCCCGAGAGAACAGCTCCAGAAGATAACCATTTAAAAGAACTTCTGCCAGTTTATTGGAATTAGGACATTATGGCAATGCATTAAGTACACGATAGAAATAAGAAACAACAATCTAAATATTTCAGTTACCAATTTTACACGTTTAATAAAATATACTAAACATTTGCTTTTAATTTTAACTCCACCTTCCATGTTTTGAGAAAAAAGCATAATAAAAGTAAAATTCCCCTTTTCGTTAAAGCTCATTTTTTTCATTTCATTCTTCATTTTCATTGCCATTTCAATATTTCTTCATTTCATTCTTCATTTTCATTGCCATTTCAATATTTCTTCATTTCATTCTTCATTTTCATTGTCATTTCAAGATTTCTTCATTTCATTCTTCATTTTCATTGCCATTTCAAGATTTCTTCATTTCATTCTTCATTTTTATTGTCATTTCAAGATTTCTTCATTTCATTCTTCATTTTCATTGCCATTTCAAGATTTCTTCATTTCATTCTTCATTTTCATTGCCATTTCAAGATTTCTTCATTTCATTCTTCATTTTTATTGCCATTTCAAGATTTCTTCATTTCATTCTTCATTTTCATTGCCATTTCAAGATTTCTTCATTTCATTCTTCATTTTCATTGCCATTTCAAGATTTCTTCATTTCATTCTTCATTTTCATTGCCATTTCAAGATTTCTTCATTTCATTCTTCATTTTCATTGCCATTTCAAGATTTCTTCATTTTATTCTTCATTTTCATTTCAATATTTCTTCATTTCATTCTTCATTTTCATTGTCATTTCAAGATTTCTTCATTTCATTCTTCATTTCCATTTCAAATTTCTTCATTTCATTCTTCATTTCCATTTCAAGATTTCTTCATTTCATTCTTCATTTCCATTTCAAGATTTCTTCATTTCATTCTTCATTTTCATTGTCAGTTCAAGATTTCGTTGTGATTCTTTTAAATGCAGTTATCCGCGATTGTGGGAAGACACTCCTTTTCATTACCCAGTAACTGCCCTCTGCATTTCACTCTTTAAACTTCGTGATCTGCATGACTGAATTTTTTGCATATTTAATTCCAGTTTTCTGTATCGTTTTCAAAAGAACAAGAATAAATGTTTTTCACATTTTCGTCTGTCTGTAGAATTGAACTTCTTTGTTTTATATAGATAAAAAAAATTCTGTTTGGATTGGATATTACGATTATTACGATTTGAACTTTTTGCATCTCCGGAAAGTTAAAATGCGCCCTCTAACGGTGAAAAAAGTTGAAAATTCCAAAATTTTAATGAATATTGCATATGATGTTTTTATGCTAGAAATCTGCAACTGTAGTGGTGGAATGTGAAGGTTATGAGGTTTCCTTTGCCTGCAATGAGTTGAGCCTCTCACTTCCAGGATGGGTAGGAAATACAACTGCTTTGTTTTAAGAGATATTTTGAAAACTCTTTTTATTTGGAATGTTATTAATGAAATATTATAATTCGCATTTATCAACTCCTTAGATAGTTTTAATTTATATCATTTGGAAATCGCTAAATATGGAAAAAGCTAAACTTTTAAAGAATGTTGAAAGTGATCTGTTTATAAAAAAATTTAAAATTTCTGTGGCACACTGTCCAGAGATATTGACAGCACTGACAGCAACAATCTGCCCCCTTTTCTCAGAGGGGTGTGAGAAAATCAAATTTTTTAATTTAAGAAATAAAAGACAAGCACTTTAAATGTTGTATTATCACTAATAAAACTATACTGTTTGCATTTTCCCCCATCATGTATTAACTCGAATTAAAATTTTAAGGAGTGAAAAAGTGAATGAAGGAAAAATGTTATTCTCTTTGAAACGAGATTCCCATATGCGCAAGAGGCGTAATACGTTCTAAGTTTGAACTTATATTCTGCTTTGTCAGCAAACATATCGTTTCTTCCTACAGATTTTTATCCGCTCTCAGCATTAATTTTTACCTTGGGTTTTCTCCTCTATTCGGTCAACGTTAGTCTTTTATCCGCAGAGCGCTTTTAAATGCGGATATACGCATCGAATCAAGGCTCGAGCCAGAAGTCTCCCCTTTCAAAGATTCTGAAGTTGAAAATATTGGTGAACTGTTTAGCACATAACAAAAGTTGGAAAACAATTCATATATAAAACATATTTCAACTTTCAGTTAAAAAGAAATTCGAACTCAAATGTTTTTCCAAGCATGTAACATAAGTGCGAAACATGGAATAAAAAGAACTCAGATATTTGCAATTGAATTTTAGAGTCATTGTAATAATTTTCTGTAAAAACACAAGTTTTACCTCAATACTCAGCAATTTGCCAATCGTTTATTTGCAAAAGCATTGATTTCAGAAACAAACTTTTGGGAAACAAAATATTTAAGCAAACGTGAAAGGAACATTTCGAAAGATCACTAAAGTATGAAAAGAGCTAGGGTAAATGGTTCACAAGTAAATGCCATTAAATTTTTAATTCGCATTTGGCGTAACGTTTATATTTCCACATCGCAAAATAAAAAAAAAGACTTTTTCCGCCAATAAACATTAACTTCAGCTGTGCAATTAGAGTACCGAGAAAGGAGTGCAATTAGCTGTGCAATTAGAAGTGCAGTACATTCCTAACGTATGAAATGATTAAATATTTTCCTTTCCTCAACTCAACTCACCCACTGCATGAAATCGAAGAGCAGCAATTCGCTTAGTGACGTCATCTTCTGCTTATGAGCCACATTGAACTCTGAACTTTAGATCTGCATTTTTAACTTTCTGTTAACAAAATGTTAAGAGATTATTGAACTTTTCTCCCCATGAGGATTATTCGGCGGCCATAATTACTAGATGTCGATGGTGATTTATACTAGATGTCGATGTGCGATACTAGATGTCGATGGTGATGGTTGATTCGCTCAACTGGATGCTTGATCAACTTTGCTGAACTTCGCAGGATCAATCTCTCATTTATGTAATTCGGAGTTTGATATGCATGACAAAGTAATTCTGGTGCAGTGAATTTTTTGGCACCAGAATTTTTATCCTTTGCTCCTTGCCTGGAGACTCAGAAAAAGTTTTACACGACATTTAATGGAGCTTCTGTAGACTGCATATTTCGTAAGAAAAGTGTATAGGAAATTAACGTCATTATTTCTGTTAATATAAAGTAAGATCAGTTCATTTGCTCTAGTTCATTTGTTTCAGTTGTTGATAACCGAGTAGACGAAAAACAAACTCAACTTTCAAACTTGGTAAGCATATAAACCTCAGCATAACTTTTACTGTCCTTCAAAGTACTCCCCATTAGCATCTATGCACAGTTGCAGACGTCTATGTCAATTCTGAAATACTAGCTGGTACTGCTGTTGGGGAATAATCCGCAACTCTTGATGAACGCATTTTGCAAGTTCCCAGCAAGTATTTAATTTTTGGAAACAATCAAAAATCGCATGGTGAAGACTGAGTGAATATGCAGGATAAGGTAGATGTTTGATTTTTTCCCGCTCCAGTAGATCGTAACTAGATGGGTTTTGTGAGCACTGGAATTGTAATGAAGAAGACAAACCATTGGCACGCCTGTTGATAGACACTGCTCCTTCATCTCCTCAGCCATTTTGAGCAAAGCAATGTTGGTGTAGCATTTTATAGTCAGTTATTCAGGTAAAGTGTCCACGGTTATCACTCCTTGGGAATTTCAATAAACTGTGAACATCCTCTTCCGTGAGGGAAATTTTGTCGGAGGATTTGTCGCGGTTCATCTTCAGCAACCAAATATGGTTGTCGATCCTTCTTGGAGTTGCATAATAATAAAACTGCGTCTCATTACCTCTGTCAATGTCAGTTAACCATTTGATTCCACTAGGTTCACATAATGCCAGCATCTCCTTCCACTCGACCTTAGCCCTTTGGCACATCTTTCTGAACTTTAAATCTTTATAAATAATTGTTTCCACACTGTCAATCGATACAATGACATTAAACTTATTACTTTAACGGAAAGTCCCCTGAAAGTGCGAAACTCGCATTATATGACGCCATTGAACCTTGTAGAAAGTCACAGAAAATGTTGCATTCAGTCCATTTTCCTCCCCCCTTTCTAAGAAAGCCACATGACAATGGCGTAATTCTGGATCACATGACATCATAGATTATGATGCAATCGCCGTGTCCAGTCCTGACCTCCCCAAATAAATTTCATCCCTCCCCAGCTATCACCTTGGATTATGCAATGATCTCGTGCAGACTTGAACCCCCTTCCATCACAAATAAGTTCTACTTTCAGACATGGATCTCGCGATGCTCAAAAAATTACTAAGTTCAACTAAACTTTTGGTGGCAACTTTAAGAACATCCCTTCTCAGAATGGATGTGACAATCCTTAAACATTTCCCAAGTCCAACTAAACGTTTTGGGAGGCAACAATAGATGGAGGGAAGCCCCCCCCCCTCCATCGATTAGGCCATTCCCCTTCTCAGTCACGATCTTTGATGTCACAACTTGCTTTACTCTTGTTTCCTGCCTCGTCACTGTGATGGCCTGTGCCAAATGTCATGACTGCCAATGGTATGTCCAACGATCAACCGCACACCAGTGTAGGATGATGAATTAGTCCCCTGATTACCTTCATCCTTATTTCGGTGAAATAACAGGTTCGCGGTTGTTACACCCATACCGACGTATGCCTGAGACTTGCTGCACCAAGTGATGTACAGAAATATGTCCAACAATTCACGCACGAGAGTTGTATAGGGACGACACAGTTTATTCACACTTATATACAATCACGTGCTGGGGATACGTTCGACTCTGTTGGCTTTTGTTGCTTTGCTGCTGCAAACAAATATGCAATGAGGTGGAGAATCGCACTTTGCAGACTCTTGCTTTACCGACCTGAAACTCGGCGAAAGGATATCTAACCTTTGCCTACAACGTGGTTCACTAAGAACACACTTCAGTTCCACAGAACTGTATTTGATTCACCAAGAATCTTGATTCTCACATAGAATCGAACCCTCTTCTTAAAGGTTTTGTTTAAGTAAGAGCGGCGTCCCTTGACACATGTTCAAACATCCTTCCTGTTTGACAGCGATGCTCAAGACTGTTGTTTCCTTCCTGCCCAGCTCCTCTCCCACGCTCACACTCTCACCCAAGACCAATAGTAAAAGGACGCAAAAGGGCTTTTCCGACATGTCAACCCATGGAGGCATTCAGCTCAGACCCGAAAACAACAGCTATGAGTCACATCCCCACAATAGCACTTCCAAGAACACAATTTATACATAAAAATATTTACAACAACAAAAATACAATAAAATTCAAGAATAAATAAAGAATAAATAGATTAGAGGGACAGGACACGTCCCTTCCTCAAAGAGTTTTATCAGTTTTCACCATATTTATAAAACTCATGCCTTTTGTCCCTCTAATGTCCATGACACCCGGCTTGGCTGGTGAACAATGTCCTCACCTGAAGACTATTCAGTTAATTTACTGTAGTGCACAAACGTCTCTGCTACCCAGAAGTAATTAACTTCAGTTCACTTCTTTCAGTGCTCGCAGATCTGGTGACGTTGATTGTCCGAGCAGACCATCTCCCTACAAGTGAGTAGGGTGTATTCCGTCCCTTCTCATTTTTACACCTCTTTGAGTTGCTAGCTCATCCCTTTCCATTACAACCTCTAGTCGAATTGCCAACACCCCCCAGAACTTCCTTAACGACAGAGTGCTGTTGGATAGGCTCGACTCTGACCGGTTAAAGCTTTTGCAGGTTTGCATGCATTTGACCTTCTGTTGATGCCGGTATCGATGACGATAACACATCGAGGATTCTCCCTTTCGGTTTTCCTGGCATCTGTCAATCTCTTACTTCCTGCATAATTAAAGGCTATTGCTCGCACTTTATCTTTCATTTTGCAGTTCTTCCTCCTTATTATGAATCCAAACGTACTATTCTTTTCAAACATCAATAGTGCTTGTTTTCCTACGGACTTGTTTCCTTTGCCTTCTGACCTTTTCCTAATGAATCTTCTATTTCTTCTATCATTACTTCTTATTGACCTTCCGCGTTTAAATGAAACATTATTCTTGAATGAGATACCATGCCTAACTTCAGAAACAAATCCTTTCGCCTCGTCCCTGTTACACCGAATTTACTCCTACTATTAATACACTCTTTATCAATAGTTATTGACCACTTAGGTCTACTTCGGTATTTTCTACTATATTTATCCAATTTGGTCCACTGACTGTATGAACATCATAACCTTTTTCTGTTAGATCTGCCCCCTTGGCTAAATCTTCTTCTAACCTTAGCATCACTACTTCAGTGATTTAGGCAAAACTGCCTCTCTTTTCTTTTCATATCGTCGGCCGCAATTAACTGACATTTCAACACTTCTTCTCTCTCATTGATTATAGAATCTATTTCTTTAAGATCATTTCCGTCTAAAAATCTCTCACTTATCTCCTTTAACATTTTCTCTTTATCACTATTATTTACATAATCCTCTATATTACTGTTGTACTTATATTTAAGACCTAATTCCTGGATATTTACATTTACGATCTTACATAATTTCTGAGTCTTATTCTCACTTTTAATTAATTGTCTAATTTCCTTTGATTTCTTCTTATGCCATATTTCTACACTATCTGTTACCTCAGAATTATGTACATCCCTTATTCTGTTCTTATCTGGCCTTACGTGGTTAATTATCTTCCGCCTTTTTAACACACACATCAATCTTTATTCTCAAATTAGGGTCCTCGTCTGACTGATAATTGTTTCTAACATCCAATTCAAACATTTTATGCAACAGAAATTCATTCCTTCTTTCCAAATTACATTTCCGTTCTATCGGAAAATCACATTGAACTCGGGATTATTCATTCTAATCATTTGACCATGCTTATTCACTTCAGAATTGGCCACTTTATAAAGCTGTATCTTTCCTTCATCTCCGATCGATAAAATGCCTTTATCTGAAAATCATTGCAAAATTCTGATATTTTAAATTTCCTTCTACTAGATAGTCAACCGCAGTTGCAAAACCATCTTTATTCTCTACGAATCTCATATCCTGATTTTTAGTCGTCATTTCGGCTTCATCGTGACTACTGTTTTCTCCACAGATATCAATTTTATTTCCTGTGCCTCGCCTGCTATTACATCATTTGTGCTCTCTTCGCAATTAATTTTATTACGGTACAATAATCAACCGCTCTACCAGATAAATCTTTATTTAAACATATCTTCATCTCATCCTTCTGACATTTAATTTTCTCACTCTCTACATTATTATTTATTTTGCTCTCAATTAAATCACTCTAGCCTCTAAACCTCTTTCTCAGATATTAACACACTTACTATCATCTTTCTCCTTATCAGGTACCTCACGTAATATTTTACACTTATCATCTAGATAAATATTTTCTTCAGTAAATTTAGGCACATTTTTTTCCACTTTAAATTTAATTGCATTAAGTGCATCGCTGCTGCACTTTTCCTCGTTATTTTTCACAAATTTAGATTTATTTTCAGTCTTTCCAGCCAACATCTCTAGGGTGGCGAAAGAATTCGGAGTGATTAACATATTATCACTCAATTCCTCCACCACGCACACAAATTTCACAGTTTCTCCCATATACTTCTGCCTGACTTCCATCGGCAGCCCACCTGAGAGGGACAGTGATTAGCGGAGCTTCCAGTCGCCTCCAAAAGGATTAACTAGTAAAATCTTCCTCTCTGACTCCTAAGAAATATAATATTTCTCTGGGACTAAAGAAGCTTTCATGCCCGAGATCTGAGCCCCCGAATCCACAATAGCATTAAACATATTGCCCTCACACTGAATGCGAACCATCGTTAAAGACTCTATGCCTCGACACAGACCTCTGCATTTCCTACTTTCTGCATTAACAGCCTGCCAATCTTGCTTGCGATTCTAACGTCATAAACCGGCAACCAACTCTTGCCATAATGTCGCTACTCTCCTCAGTGGACTCCGAGTGAGTGTTCACATTAAATGCTCTGGCCACTTTCGTATTCTTGCTACATTCCTTAGCCAAATGACCTTTCTGGTTACAGATGAAGCATGATCAGAAGAAAAGCCCCGATTCTGTTTCTTTTTAAAATCAGCATTTTTGTTTTTCGCCAATTTGTTTTGCGGGTTCGAATTTTGTCTTAAATTCCTTTGGCTAAAATCTAATTTTGTAGCTAATTGGGCAAATCTGTTCTCTCTATTTTCTCATTTCAATTTTTCACGTGAATAAATCTTGCAGGTTCTTTGTGCTTGCAGAAGGTTCTCTGCAACTTCGGCTATTTCATGGCAATTTTTCCACGACCCATTCACCTGCAACATGACATGATTTTTTGCATCTGGTGGCAATAGATACTTAACTTTTTCGTATAATATCAATTCTTTTAATTTTTGGAAATCATCTACTTCCCGACTCTTCAGATAATAGTTCAAGTGATTCTTCATTCGAGATGAAAATTGAGCCAAGGTTTCCGTAGATAACTTCAACATCGCATCGAATTTATTTTATACTCCAATGGAGTCAATTGGTGTCTTTCAACATGGTATATTTAATTTTTTCGTAGCCTTAAATTTCTTCGTCACTCAGCAGAATAAAAACGTTTCGTGCTCTCTCCCCTAATGAAGATGCACTCGCATTCCTTGCTTGGGACAGCTCAAAATTCAAACAGTTTCCATTTTCTTGAATTGAATGTACAGACGGAATTAGACAATTATTGTGTAATCAAATCTCTTCGATAGGTTCCTTCTCTGCTGCTTTTCAGCTTTAATGTGAGTTTTCCTTTTGCATCGATCAGCGCACGAGAGTGACATGTGGTGCCTTGCATTAGATGTAGTACTATCCTGTATAGTGGAGCATCAGATGGCATCACTTAATCATATTTCCACTAGCATTCCTTGCAAGTCATGCGCTATTTCATACTGTTTAAACAACTTCTCTATCGTCTTGAAATAAACCGATAATTCTTCCGCTTTTTTCGCTAAGCGATACTTATTAGGGTTTACAATCCTCTGAAGCCTTTTTTTCCAGAATCCACTGACTTCCTCGGCTGCAGTTATTTGCTCTCTCTATATCTAATCATCTAAGTTCTATTTCCCTATCTAATCTGCTTTCCTCCCTTCTTTCTTCCCTATCTCTTTCTTCTTTCACTTTTCTATACTCCATTTCCAATCTTCTTTCACTTTTCTATACTCCATTTCCAATCTTCTTTCCTCCCTTCTTTCTTCCCTATCTCTTTCTTCTTTCACTTTTCTATACTCCATTTCCAATCTCTTTCTCCCTTCTTTCTTCCCTATCTCTTTCTTCTTTCACTCTTCTATACTCCATTTCCAATCTCTTTCTCCCCTCCTTTCTTCCCTATCTATTTCTTCTTTCTCTCTTTGGTATTCCATCTCCCTCTCCGAAACTGATTTCGGACCTGAATACTTATATCCACCGGATTCGAACCACATCATCTAGCACCCTGTTCTACCCCAAATTCCTTATCAATAATGTCAATTTCGGTAACTTCCCCGCTTTCTACAGCTTCAGTGTGTCTGGTTAAATCAACACTCCCGACCTGCTCAGTTCCACCCTTAGTTTTATCCTCAGCATCATTGGCAACTCAGATAGTAAAAAAATTAAAAAAGGCGGCAAAAACCACAGACCTGTTCTTCACGTGAAGATCGGTTCTGATCGCCTGCCTGCTGCATCTGGTGTCTCCTTCCAAAACTAGGAACCTCTTTCACAGTGATCGACTCGATGACGTAGCACTCGGGGAAATTGCGCTCTATAGAACACCGCACTGGGTGTGACTTAGCCCATTCATTGCTTGTAGCTTCCTCACTTTCATGGAATCACTGCCCCAGATATCACACCTTCACAGAATCACCAAATCTTCCCAATTTCTTGCCCTTTTTCTTCTTTCAGCGGAAATTTTCTTCCTCTTTTTCTTATAGAACCATGGACATTTTCTTTGGCACATGAACAATAATCTTGTCGCGGACTGCGCCAAATCTAATGTGCTGTGCCAAATGTCGTGGGCAGTTGTAAGGTAGATGAACTAGTCCCTTGATTACCTTCACCCTTATTTCGGTGAAATAACAAGTTCGCGGTTGTTACACCCGTACCGACATATGCCTCACATTTGCTGCACCAAGTGATGTACAGAAATATGTCCAACAATTCATGCACGAGAGTTGCATAGGGACGACACAGTTTATTCACACTTATATACAACCACGTGCTGGGGATGCGTTTGACTCTGTTGGCCTTTGCTGCTTTGCTGCTGCAAATAAATATGCAATGAGGTGGAGAATCGCACTTTGCAGACTCTTGCTTTACCGACCTCATCATCATCATCATCACACGTCCCTCAAAATTGAAAGTTCTGGAACAAAAAGAAAATAGATTGTTCTAACTCATTCAGGTCACAGTAGGATAGTAAATAACAAATATGATACTAAAGTAATTGTAATTTTGTAGTATAATCTCATGTTGTGGTGTTATGAAAGCAAAAATGTTATATGATCTTCATGTTGTATGTGAGAAAAAAAAAGAAATATTGATTGTCTAGTTTTCAGGTTGTTAGTTTCAATTTGTTAAGTTTGTTGTAATAATCTTATCTTTGTAAGTTATAGAGATTGCAGTCAAAAATAATATGGGATAAAGTTTGGGGAGTTAAGCAATTAGGACAATTGGGAGAATTTTTTAATTTAAATTGAAATAATGTAGTATTAGTTAGAGCTTTATTTGTTTTTAGTTTTGAGATGAGATTAATTTCTTTTTTAGAAAAGCTATAATTTTTAAACTGATGTATCTGTGTGTCAATTAAGTATCTATGTGAATTAATAGCATTGGTTTCAAAATAAGTTTGGTTTTCATTTTGTAATAATTTTTTGTTCTGTTTTTTTGAAGAAAGATAAAGAATGGTACAGGGATAGAAGGTTTATCAACTAGTGCTTTTTTAGCAAGAGAGTTTACCTTTTCATTTTCAGTGATCCTTACGTGAGAAGGGATACACTGAATGCATATGTAATTGTTTTGAGAAATATGTTTAAAAGTTAGAAACAGAGCATCAGTGATGGAAATAGAAAAATTTGATTTATAAGGTTTTTGATATAAAAGATTAATAGCAGATTTGCAGTCAGAAAAGATTACAATTAAAGAATTGGTAAATTTTAAGGATCAGTCAAGAGGAAAAATAATTGCAGTGATTTCTGCTAAAATTATAGGAGCTGGGTTGTTGAATTTAAATGTGAAAGATTTATTTTGTTCTGAGCATATAAATGCACCAGATGTGGAAAGTAAATCATCACTGTGGGATCCATCTGAGGATATTTTTATGTAATTCTTGTAGTGAGTTGATATGTGTAAATTGGTAATTGCATTAAGAGAAGAGGCATCTAAGGTTCTTTTGCTATGGATTCCTGGAATGTCAGTATACAAAATGGGTGGACTACTAAGTCAGATTGGGAATTTAGGGGGAAGATCACCACTTAATTTGTTGAGGATGATTTCTTGCAGTTGATTTTTTTTGGTTTATACTAATTAATGGTAGTGTATTCAATGCCAGAGAGGATTTTGGATAAGATGGGATGTGATGTGTTTTTAGAGATAATTCTATAAATTAGTTAGAAAGTAAAAAAAAATAATTAATAAAGATAGGAGGTATTGCTGTTTCTGCCTAAAGGTCAATATTTGTGCTTCCTCTGGGTAAACCTAGGGAGTATCTAATAATTTTAGTTTGTAGTGATTCTAATGATTTTGCTCTAGAGATGGACAAGTTATTTAGAAATTCAACACCATACTGAAATTTGGGAGCAATTATATTTTTATATATAAGTAGAATATTTTGAGTATTTCATCCCCATTTAGATTCTCCTAGATATTTTAAAAAATTAAAGAGTTTGTTACCAATTTTAATAGCATTATCAACATGAAATTTCCATAGTAGTTTGCTATCAAAGTGTAATCCTAAATATTTGGCATCTTTAACAATTTTGAGATTACAATTATTTATTTGAAGTTTAAAATCAATAGGTAGTTTTTAGATTTGTGAAAATAAAGTATGGATGTTTTTTCAATAGATATAGTTAAATTCCATTTTTGACAAAAATCATGTAGTTGATGATAAGGGATAATTGAAGAAAATGTTCTATAACATAAGGATTATCATGTTGTTTCCACAGTATGATGTCATTTGCATATATGCCATAGTTTATGTTAATCAGGGAGAGTGTTAGGAAGATCAGAGAGAAATATATTAAATAAATTAGGTGAAAGTATGTCTCCTTGAACAATTCCTGTGGTAAAAGGATATTCTTTAGAAAAGGTATTATTTATTTTGACTTTAAATTTTTTTAAAGTCAAAATAAATAATACCTTTTCTAAAGAATGTCCTTTTACCACAGGACTTTTACCACCTTTTCTAAAGGATATTCTTTACCGACCTGAAACTCGGCGAAAGGATATCCAACCTTTGCCTACAACGTGGTTCACTAAGAACACACTTCAGTTCCACAGAACTGTATTTGATTCACCAAGAATCTTGATTCTCACATAGAATCGAACCCTCTTCTTAAAGGTTTTGTTTAAGTAAGAGCAGCGTCCCTTGACACATGTTCAAACATCCTTCCTGTTTGACAGCGATGCTCAAGACTGTTGTTTCCTTCCTGCCCAGCTCCTCTCCCACGCTCACACTCTCACCCAAGACCAATAGTAAAAGGACGCAAAAGGGCTTTTCCGACATGTCAACCCATGGAGGCATTCAGCTCAGACCCGAAAACAACAGCTATGAGTCACATCCCCACAATAGCACTTCCAAGAACACAATTTATACATAAAAATATTTACAACAAAAAAAACAATAAAATGCAACAATAAATGAAAATAAATAAATTAGTGGGATATGACAATCACAGTATGTTTTTAAGATATTAAGGCGTCCGCTTCATAAACATAATAAAAAGAAAATATTCTCTGATCCATTCTCATGTACTTAGTTGATAATGCAGCTATTTCTGTTATTCATTCCAGCATATTTTGAAGATATTCAATAATTCATTCCAGCGTATTCTAAAAATATTCATCATCCTCTGCAGCATATTTTGTTTGATTTTGCAGTAATTCCACCACCCATTTAAATCGATTTTAGTGTTTTCCAAGTAATTCTACAAACCATTTCGTTATATTTTTAATTCTGAGCGGGGAGTTTATGCATACAATTCGATTAAATGGCCTGGTCACATGAACCAATTGGCTCATAGTTGTATAGAGAAAGGGTTCACCCCAGACCGTGGGAGTTTATGAATTACTCTTATTACTAGGCTCCTGAAAACTATCGAAATAAGAATAAGAGTTATGAACACGCTACTAAGTTCTCCTTCCACGTAAGCGATTTTACAGCTGATCCGTTTCCTATTCCAGTGTATCTGAAAGATATTCTACCATTCATTACAGTGTACTCTGGTGATTTTGCTGTTATTCTACCTTCCATTTGACAATATGAGATTCTAATAGATAGTGTCGCCCCTTTGCTCTAATAGGATTTTTAATTTCTATTTCTCTAACCCCTACTTCAGAGATATAAAGACACTCTCTGGCATGCTTCCCTTGGATAAGGTTTCCTTAAAGAAAAGATTAGAACAGCATCTTTGTATTTTATCATTCAGCTGCGAACGGTAGCCCTATTCTTGTCACGGATTGAATTCTTTACCAATATGCGACACAATGTTCATCCCTTTTGGTGAATGTTTTGTTTTCTACACTCAAGTATTGCAATGTACATAATATTTAAATATTTCCGAAACAGATATCATTTACACTATGCTGACAACTCTCAAGTTTTTTAAGGGAGGTTCAGTATGTTTCACATATCATTTTTTTATCAACCGCATCAGTTTTCACGGTTTTACCGTTATTATCGATTCCTGATCTCAGTTTTTACCACACCTATTTCTTGTTCCAAGTTTAATCACCAAACCACTTTCTTGTTTAAAGTTTTATCGCCATACCAATTTCTTGTTTGAGATATTTTAGTAACAGGCACCAATTGTGACACACACTAGTCATTTTCCCATGTTATCCTCTGAGAAGTCGGTTTTGTACCCAGCTTGATATTTGTACCCTTTGATTTTAATTTATCCTTTCTATATTTTATCAACTAAACCAAAATTTGGTTTAAAATAAGAACACATTTCCAATTTTGTTTTTATAAAATTGTCACCAATTCAATTTTATGTTCAAGATTTTTTGCATCCGATACAAAATTTGTGCGTTAAAAGACAAATCCGTGATATCTCTATGGGAAGTGAAATTTCACCTTAGACCTTTTTTTTATTTTAACCTTTAATACTTCTATATTACATAAATTTTGTCTTTATTTTTATACACTGAACGATAAACATGTGCGAAATAAGATGTGTCTAGTTTTGTGTTTAAATTTCATCACACAATCAGATTTATGTTCAAAAAGATTTCCTATTAAACGTGTACTTTGCATGCTTACACATAAATTCTATGTTTTCTCTACGAAAGTGAAATTCGTTCCTCACGCTAATTTTTGTTCGTTTTAATTTTGTATAATTGCTAAAATTATGTCTTTATTTTTGAAAAGTGAACCCAAATTAAGTTGTTTGTTTTAAAGTTTTACTGTTCTTTTCACCACTTGTCAGGAATCGGTCTTAAACAAAAAAAATGTTTTGTTCAAGTGATTGACCAACTGATCAGATGGTCATTCGTATCCCAACGGTATGTATCCCAACGGTATTGTATCCAACGGGGTGCTTATCCCAACGTCTTCACTTTCCCGCGATGGGACTGTCGAAAGTAGGAGGCAAATGGCTTCACTCAAGGTCAGTTAGATCCCAAGTATGGAATTATTTAACACAAGTGTATATCTCTAGGGCTACCTATTTCTCATGGTTGCTTTGCTAAACACGGGATGGGTTGTTTCTAAAAATAGAAAGTTTTAGCACCCTCTCCAGACACAGTGTCTCCAGCGCAAGGGAGAAGACCCATCAAAGCTACCTCTGGGCTTGAAAATATTGTGTACATAGAACACTCCAGGTTCGAATCGTACCTTTAATAACAGTGTGTGGAATTTATGCAAGGATTTGTTATGACTCATTTCTCAAGTCTGAAATCGCCAAAGCCACTTTCTAGTTTGGGTAAGGTTTTTCCCAATTCCTGGAGAAGATTTTTGTTTTGAAAAGAGATATTAATTGTTAAAATATTAAGAGAGGTATCAGTTTCCTAAATTATTCTAGAACTTTCTGGTGCATGATAGGGAATATACATAGGAAGATACATAGGTTCCCCTAAGATTTTTCTATCATGTGATTTAAAGTATATTTCGGTTAAGAATTGCGAAAAGATAAATGATTGCAACATCCAATACAGCGAGTGAGAGAGGATGCCCTGAAATATGGGTGTTGCCACCAAAAGTTTAGTTGGACTTGATACTTTTTGAGGATTGCGAGATCCAAGTCTGAGAGTAGAACTTATTTATTGGGTGGGGGGTTTAAAGTCTGGACAAGATCATTCCATCATCCAGAACGACAGCTGGGAAGGGAAGAAATTCATTTTGGGGGGTTTTCAATACTAGATGGTGATTGCATCATAATCTATGATGTCATGTAATCCCGAATTATTCCATTTTCCTGTGGTTTTTCTAGAAAGGGGTAGGAAAAAGGGAGTGAATGCAACATTTTCTAGGACTTTCTAAAAGGTTTAATGGCGTTAATATGGTGCGAAGTTTGCAAATTTCAGGGGCCGGTTAGGTGACTTCATTTCCGATGGGCGTGTCCGAACCCTCACAGTCAGTGTACTTTTACAAGGTCAAAACCTACCAGGGAGCAGTACCACTACTACTACAGGTGTTTAAATGATAAGGAACGTATCATGGGTTTGCGAGACAAAGCAGCATTACAAAACTATGTTACAATGTGTGTTACAAAACATAGCACGACCAACGATAGGTTAGATTTCCTTTCAGAATATAAATGGTTTTATTCATTATAGTGGATTTCAGTTAAATCACAGAACTGTGACACGCAAAAAACTCATGTGTAGAGGTGTTGCCAGAGTTTGCAAGTAGTCATGAATACAATTAGAAAAATTTATACATTCATTTAAATGAGCGCAAAGTGTGTATACTTTTGTTATATTGAGTTCCTTTGTTTAATGTTAGATACTTTCACGCACATTTAACAAATAATTATAGGAAGCAAGAACCCGACGTAGTTTCGGTCTTTAAGTCAAACTATCGAAATCCACTGGCTATCGAAATTAAAGAATAATGGCCAAAAGTACAAAGCCCTTTTTTTAACTATTATAACAAAATGTTGTATGCAAAGTAATTGTAACATGGCTGAGTAACGATAATTAGGATGATGTTGAAATCATGTAAATATGCATCAGTATCAGTGCTAAATATGAGAACATGAGTGTGCATAATGGAGGGAAGATGCGAATAAGATATTCGATCATCTCTGACAGTTATACAACTCAGGCAACACGATTTCATTCTCTTCTTGGGGCTACTGATGAAGATCTGTGGTAATAAACTTCTACAAAAGAGGCTATCTGAGCTCATGGAGGGTTCTGGATGGAGGATTCGCCCATTCAAAGCGTCCTACACATATTCAATTGGATTCAAGGCCGGCATCTGGATGACCACACATCCTATAAATATCTTCACTTTAGACAAAATCATCACCACGTGATCCCTATAGGGCACTGCTCTACATAAAGATGAAATCAGGACTAAGAGCATCCCTGAAAAGCCACACAGTGGTCATAAGAGTCTCATCCCTATATCGCTGAGCAGTCAGAGTGCTACCTAAAATATTTGAAGGCTGTGTGTGGTCAGTCATCATGAAGACTGATGATAGCACAGAGTCAGCCATTTCAGACCATCACACTACTACCATTAAAATGGTCCTTTTCGTCTGATGTTGTAGCGGTTTTGGCGAGTTCCTTGTCAGGAATCGGTCTTTAAACTGAATCTGGGCTCATTTATGAATTTTTTTATGAATATTTGCCTGGACTCCAAAGGAGATGTTGTCTTCATATGTTAAATGATCTCTTCAATTGAAGAGGGTGATGGGATATTAGTCTTCATAAAGACTCCTGCACACAGTATGTCTTGTAACTGTCATTGGAAGCTTACAACTTATAACTTACCGCTCAACTCCGCAAAACTCCCCGCCCTGCCCACGGTCAGTAGGGGACACCGATGGGCTTGGAAAGGCGGCCGTCCGTCGGGTGGGGACGTTAAGCAGTGGCTCTGTATGCGGGAGAACCATACCCTGTGCACGTTAAAGAACACGCTGGATGGCCTTGACGGGAAGCTATCATCTGTCTCCCAACAGCCGTTCCAATGGGTCCCCTCCCCCAACCTTCTCTGAGTCTTCGGAGTCCTTGTGACCTGGCCATTTAGCCCACTGTATGCAAAAATGTGCCGCTCAGAGGTAAAACAACCAACCTTACAGCTTGTCAAACAGTGCTTAGCTGTCATTTTTCTACATCAATCCTATGGACTTGGAAAGGCCGTCGTTCGTCCTATGGGACTTTAAGCCGTGGCTACGTGTGTGGGAGAGCCCTGTGCACGTTAAGTAACACGCTGAATGGCCTTGATGGGAGGCTACCATCTGTCTCCTAACAGCTGTCTAATGGGTCCTCTCCTCCTAACATCTTTGAAACCTCCGGGTCTTGTGACCTGATCATTCAGCTCATTGTGTGCAAAAATATGCATCTCAGAGGAAAAACAACCCAGTCCAAAAATTTCACATCAACTTCCTAGTAAAGACAAGTAGTGGTCGGTCTGAGCAGTTGTGACTCAAGGGACGGCCTTGCCTTAGTGTAAAACGAACTGTTCTTGTTTCCGGAATTTGTCTTAAGAGACATTTTGTGGTATATTTAATACCACACCCGAATACCACAGTCTGAGATTTACCCACTTCAATTCTACTTGCAGTTCTTCACTCTACACACAATCATTCATTCGTCGTCTTTGTGTTACGGTGATATCAAATGTTACCTATATCAACAACAGGCTGACTGAAAAGGGAATGAATGGCGACGGCAGCACCTCTTCTATAAGAAACCTTTTCGATCGCTTAAATGTCACATATTCCTTCTTTCGCATTGCAAAATTTATGTGTATGCTTATAACATTTCATATCATTCTCTCGTATATTTTCCGCGATACGAAATCATCTTTCAATTTTTAGCACCATAGATTATATTTCCCACATCGTAAACTTTCATTTGTCATAAAACTCATTACGACAGACAGATTTTAGGTCACTTTACAGTTAGTTAGTTAGTAACATACAGATCTTAGGTACTTTATCGCTGTATGAGAATATTGGGGTGAAATTGGTGAGGACTTCCTACTAATGGACGATAAGTCCAAACAATATAGAGTAAGACTGCTGTCACAGTATTTTGCAGAACAAGCCATTAGTCATATGGAAACTCCTCTTTGTAGTATATACCTTAATCCCATTAAGCATTTTAAGCCGCTTTCATGTGGATGGTCACTATTCCCCTTTCGGTACACTCAGACGGAGGCGAATGATTGATCAGGTTTTGTACCTGCACTGCTATTAGAAGGACCAATATTTTCCTTTAAATGTATTTCGTAATCACCAACTTCAACTTTTGTTTTGAAAGGGTTTTTCTTTACTGTTGTTGTTGTTATTCGATATATTCTTCTTAATTTGAATTTAACTAAACTGCAATTATGTACTGTAACATCAGTTCATAATTTACACATATATCTCCAACATTTATGTGAAATCGCAAATTTTTTGTCAGTGCAATAATTTGGACAAACAATGTTTCTTAATGCAATAAATAATATTTATAGCTTTGATGATGAATTTTACGTTGAGAAAATAATATTCTAGTGAACAACGCAACCCCCTTCTTTTTGCCTCATCAACTACGGTTTTAAGAATCTGAGAGATCTTGCCTCGTGGCATTTTCTTTACAGTCCTGTCAGATTTCCTCCAATGGCAAAGAAGATAAATCATTTTTATTTTTCTCTCTCGCAGTGTCAAGTGGGTAATTTTCCTTTCACTTCAGCATATGAGCATAATTTATCAAACCCGGCAACGATTGGGAACGCGCTCTTACGATCCTGTTTCTCTTCTCTTGTTCTTCTCATTCCGAATGCATTTCAGAGCAGAGCCTAAAGTGATCATTTAGAAACATCTGCTTAATATGAAGAAATCTGTTTCTCTGTATTTGTTGTTCCTTCTGATCGAGTCTTGTGTGTTTCTAGCCACAGTTACCAGTTCTCAGAGACCTGATGGTAGGACGTATGAAAATATCGCTAAGCGAAAATGTCTTCAGCGATTTCTTAGACTTATTCATTTCCCTGAAATTTTTCCCCTCTGGCGAATATGAGAATTTCGCTTTCAAATAGAATCAAGTTTTACATTTACCGACTTTTGCACTCCTTAAAAGTTTTAAATCGACGTAGCAGATGATTGGAGAAATTCATAGAGTAGTATTTTATTAGAACTTCAAAACATAATAGGTTTTTCTCCTTTATTCCTTAAAATGACAAAGTTGTTTTCATCAACTCTCTCTGAGAAAAGGGGGCAGACTGTTGCTCTCAAGTGCCAGATACCTTTTGACATCTACCGTCGAAATTCATCATAAATAAATCACATGCAATATTCGTTTAAAGATTCACCTACGGATTTGAAAAATGTGAATTATAATATTAACTAAAGTACTACAACTTAATTCCTTCAACTTTTGGGAGTAGAAAACCTGGGAATTCGACGCATCACACTAATTAGCTAGACTGTAATTTTGACCAAATTTTTTCATAAAAATACACAACAGAAAATAAGAAATGCAACACTTGCAAGAAGTTACGCAAATGTGACGAAATTTAGGGAGGCGGTAGTATACAGAAATGCATGGAAATGATTAGATTTTCAGGACGATCGTAACGATTGGGCAGGCGCGAGCTGACGTCACAGGTGCAGAGCAATCAAACACAGATAAAGGCAACCAAAGCTCCCTTGTTGACACAGCGTTGTGGAAATTGTTCTAAACCGCTAAAGATGCCTTTACGCAGACGTCGAGAGCCGTTCCAACAGTTAACAGACTTTGAACGTGGAAGAATCATCAGTCTTAGAGAAGCTGGTTTGTCGCACAGAGATGTGGAAAACCTGATTGGCCGCAATTCCAGCACCATTGTACACATATGGCGCTAGTGGGTTCAAGAAAGATCCAGCACACGCCGACAAGATCAGGAAGACGACTTATGACCACGGAGCTTATGAAGACCGCCATTTGTGGCCCATGGCATTGCGTGACAGATTCGCGACTACAATGCAACTGCAAAGGGATCTATAAGTGTATACAACATCGAATAGCTACCAGCAGACCGTAAACAACAGGCTTTTACAGCTTTCATTGCGAGCTTATCATTCGAAACTGCGTTTGCCCCTCACATTTGAAAACATGCAAGCAGGTCTTCAGTGGTGTCGCCTCAGACAGAACTGGAACGAACAAGAGTGGAGTACCGTGGTGTTTAGCGACGAATCTCGTTTTTGTTTTGGTCAGCACGACGGTAGACAACGTGTTCGCCGTCATCCAGGGGAAAGGAACGCCACCCAGTGCGGGCGACATCGTCATACAGCTCCAGTACCTGGTGTCTTGGTGTGGTGGGATGCCATTAGACAGACATCTCGGTCAGAACTGGTAATCATAAAGGAAGGGATCTTTAACTGCCCAACGATATGTTACCAACATTTTGCAGCCAACGGCCCATTTATTCAGCAGCATGTAACCGTTTACCAGTAAGATAACGCCTGTCACCACACAACCTACATTAGTCTGCAGTATCTACACGAGCAAAACGTTCATGTACTACCATGGCCAGCATGCTCGCCGGACCTTTCACCTATTGAACACCTTTGGGACATGATGGGCCGACAGTTACAACAACACTCAAGAAGTGCGATAACCACTGTCGCTGGAATGGAACAGCGACTTCGTGCAATTTGGCATTCTATCCCTCAGGAGGACATTATAGAGCTTTACGATAGCCTTCAACGCCATGTTCGTGAATGCATTGCTGCGCGGGGCTGTTCAACATCATACTAAACATACCACTTTACCGGACAGGAAAGAGAGTTATAGACCACTGAATATAAAGTAACACATGAAATAACATTGGAACGAAAAATAAGTAAACAAGGAGAAGAATATTTTATACTTACAAGAAGTTCATTTTTGTCTTTTATATGCTGAGGTATCTTCCTTCTGCAAGAACCAGAAGTAGTCACCCATCATTGCTCTATCCTACCTGCCTTTGTATCTCTCCTCCATGGTTCGGATATCCTGGTGAAATCTTTCCCCTTGCTCATCACTGTCAGCTCTAAGTTCTTGGGAAAGAAGTCGAGATGCGAGTGCAAGAAATGGATCTTCAAACGCATTCGGCAGCCAAGGGTTTCATAGTTTTTTAGAATATCTTGAAAGAGCTGATGGTAGTTTTCCTCTTTGTGATTCTGCAAAAATCCCTGGACCACAGACATGAAGAATTTCCATTTAGCGCGCTCCTTCATATTCAATTTTTCTTCGAAGACAGTATCATTCAGTAACTTCCTGATCTGAGGACCAACAAAGATCCCTTCTTTGAGTTTGGCATCACTTAGTTTTGAATATGTTTCCTTCAAGTGCAAAAAGCCTTTAGCAGTTTTGTCCATAGCCTTTACAATGTTTTTCATAAGCTCAGTTTGATGAGTAGTGGTGGGAGCAAAAATCAACTAGGTCAAGCTAAACTTATCAAATGGGTCAACTAGAGGTTTATACCTCACATTACTATTTCCAGGAAGAAAAACATCTCTTTGGGCCAGTCTTTTGTTTTGTAGTGTTCCTTTCTGGCCCTACTGTCTCACAAACACAGAAAACAGCAAACTTTTGTGAAACCTCCTTGAAGCCTGAGAAGAGAGATATGACTTTTAGGTTACCACATATTGTCCACTTAAACTGGTCATATTTTATAGCAGTGAGTATTTTTTTTCCTTTTTTCACACGGTTTCTTCATTCCCACAACATGTGTCACTGAAATGGAAAGTATTTTGTTTCTTTTATGCAAAAGGACAGCTTTAAAACTGAATTTTGACGAATCTATAAATATACGCCATTCGTTAGGGTCGTGAGTTGTTCCAATTTCTTCCATCAGCCTGAATATGAATGAAATATCTGTGCAGTAACACAAACTGTCTTGCATCTCGTAATAAGAAGATAAAATTAAATTTCTCTTTCTGAACAGAGAAACTCTGGTACACTTGGCCAGCATATTCCTCTCTTGAACCTAAAACCTCAGCTTGTTGTTCGGAAAGTCTAGGTCTCGAACAAGATCATTTAGTTCATTTTCCTGAATCAGATGAGGCTCGTCTAACTTTTTAGGGGTGTATGTAGGATCAGGATCTGTATATGCCTCAAAGTCTTCCTCTGATGAATGTGAATCCATCTACTTCTAAAGGTTGCAGGTGTTGGTATAGGAAGATCTCCATGAGGAACTGGCCTTATGCCTTAAGGCACATTTGGATATTGTATTTTGCTTTTGTTCTATTTTTGAAAAGCCCGACACTTTAGTTAAACAAACATAGCAATCATGCAAGTGCACTTGGCTCACGCCAAATCATTGGAACTGCAAAGAGCATGAATTTTATCTTACCTTTCAGCCATTCATTCAAGCCAACAAAGCACGAAATGCAGCACACATGTGGAACCCATGTTTTGTCCTGATCTCCAACATGACATCCAAAATACAAGTTATAGACTTTCTTCACAATTTTTGTCAAAGAACGACCCTGGGATTTTAAAATATAATTTCTACACACATAACAAAACGTATCTGGCATATTAACACAATACCTACTCTTCTACATTATGTATATTGCCAATTTGTGATGTTTCATATGAATTAGATTGTTTCTGCTCCACTGATCATTGTCGTCGTTAATGTGCTTCTCATATTCATTCTGATTTTAATACAAAATTCATTCCTAACATATGCTTTTGCTGGCTCTGAGATTTCTCCACTTTTCACTCTTTAGTGCTAACGTTAAAAATTCTTGATACTTTCATACGACTTAGTGATAGGCATATGGAGGAAGAAGCCTGCAGGCCATTTGGTATTTCTTGAAGGCTGCTTGAATGATTTCTTGATAAAGTAGAATCAAAGCAAAATCTCATGCAAGATTGAGAAAGTGTAAGTTGTATGCGGAGAAAAAGAAAAAACAAATTTCTTTTTTCTATTGTCTACGTGAAGAGGAAGAGAGAAAGACGAAAGAAAAGAAAGACAGTAGTTTCCGATGTCTATTAAGAGGGAAAAAGGGACACAAAACAGAAACGTGAAAGAATCCTTGTCTCTTCGGGCGACTCCTTCTTTTCCACACGATGAAGAAGAGAGCATCAAAAATGCAGATTCCAAAGTTATCGAATTCCAAAAAATGCCTGTCGTCGCGGAGGTGATTTGGATGGCTTGGCGCATCAACTAAGTTGGTGCACCAAAGGTCAGAGGTGAGCATGGAATATTCTTATTGCGTCGCAAGAACAACTTGTCTTTGGGGAATTCTGCCTCGGTGAACTGCGAACACAAATAAAAGAAAGTCTATCTCTCTCTTTCGATGAAGATAACACCAGCCCGAAGAATACAGTTGAATATTTTGTTATTTTTCACCTTTATTTTCTGCCTTATCTGCCGAGATGATTAAGGAAGATAAAAAGAGGTCACATTCGACGCCAGAGGGCAGGCGTTCTTCTTTTTCTCCGCTGAGCAGAGCGAGGCAGCGGATGAATGAACGATTAAGTTAAGAAGCCAGAATCAAATTTCGTGAAGCGCTTCTGATCGCAAGAGATGAGGAAAGGGAGGATGGGAGATACATTAGAGCGACCGACACGCCAGGGCTTTAATATATACCTATATGAAACATGAAACATCTGTCTCCGATGAGCTTCAACATTAGCAAGTTAATGGTTTCGTGCTGAAAGATTCAAAGTCTAACAACGTTAAACAAAGTTTCAAGTTAAACTTAAGTGAAATTCTATTTGCACATTTTATACTTTAGAAAGATTATTTTATATAAATAAAAATTCACGGTTTTGTAACAAAATTTTCTTCATATTTTCAGATTTTGTTCTATTAATAAAAGACTTAACAGCATTAATTGAACGATCAAAGGTCTTTCATTATATACCTAAAATAAGAAAAATTAAACCTTGCATAACCACTGCTTTATTAGAATTGGTGCATTTTAAAAATACTGTAATTTATCTAAAAATTTTAAACAGATTAAAATGAATGAAAGTCAGATTAATTTTTTTAGGAAATATAAAAATCTTTTAGCATATAATACATAAAGCGAAGAATGATTATTACAGATGTTTGTTTTTGAAAACTGGGAAAAATGCAAAACAAAAATTGGGACACAATCAACGAAATGTGTGGTAGAAAACGAAAACTTAATATTTTACCAATTACCATCAGATGAAAATAGTTATCTTACAATAGAAAATAGCCCAGTAGATTTTGTTAATAACTTTAATGATTATTTCATTAATGTTATAGCATCGATAATATTATAAGAATCATGTGAGAAGCCGACACATGATGAAAATTTATATTGTGTTAATTGTAAAATTGCTACCTCATTCTTTATGCTCACACCTCAGAACATGATCATTTAACTATTATTAAGCAATTGAAGAATGGCAAATAACCAAGTTTAAAGTAACTATTAAAAAATATATAATGCTAGATACTAATCCTATTCTTTGCTTTTTGATAAACTTTTCGTTTAAAGAAGGAGTTTTTCCCTGAAGTTTTTAAAACTGCAATAGTTTTACCTATTTTCAAAACTGGTAATAGAAATTTAGTACAGAATTATCAACCAATTTCACTTTTATCTGTTTTTCCCAAGATATGGAAACAATTATAAGACAAAAATTGGTTAGTTTCTGGGAAAAATACTTATATTTCACCAAAACTCAATTTTGTTTGAGGAAAGGAATGATTATGGAAAATGTTATTCTAGAATTGACTTGTATCATACTTGAAAATATTAATCGAAATCAAAAATCGGTTGTTATATTTTTAGATTTAAAAAGCTTTGACTCAGTTCCTCATTCCTTATTATTGAGTAATTAAATTCTAGTAGAATTAGAGGCAAAACTTTCTCGTGGATAAAAATTTATTTAAGTGACAGAAAACATAAGGTAAAATTTGGTAATTACGTCAGTAACAAGACTTTAGTTCACGTTGGAATTCCTCAGGCTTCTGTTTTGAGCCCATTGTTTTTCCTAATATATTTAAATGATTTTTAATATGAATTTAAATATTAAAATTATTTCATTTCCAGATGACACTGCAATAATTGATACAGGACATGAGTTAGTGATTCTAGATGATATAAAACTGATATGACTTGTTTTATAACTGGTTTACAATAAATAGGTTATTTTAAAATATTAAAAAATATATATTTTTTTACGTTAAGACAAAATCAGAATGATCTTTTTAAACATAAAATGTTTAAAATTTGTGTTTGATTCTCAAAATTGTATGCAAGGTTGTACACAATGTATGCAGGATAATTGCTCTTGTGAAAAACATTAAAGGACTATATAACTTTAAATATTTAGGAGATTACATAGATAGGAAATTGTTTTGGAATATTCAAACAAATAATGTTCCGAAAGAATTAAATCTGTTATATCTTATATATATTATATTTGAAATTTTGCACATGTTTCTGTTTTAAAAATATTACATTTTTCGTGGGTCAAATCGTATCAAATTTATGAGCTATTATCATGAGGATGCACTTGTTGCTCTAAAATGCAACCTTTTCAGTATGCGCAGAATAATATTGTTAAGTGTATAATGAAAATGAAGAAACGGGATAGTTTAGCTAATGTTTATTCTAAAACTCAGTATATTACAGGTTACAAACTTTTATGTCTTCCGAATATTGAAATATTTTTTTAAAAAATGGGATGTTCATCTCAATAGGATATAGAAAAATACTCGCCTTTTTACAGGTCTTAATCTAATTAATATTTTCATGTAAAAACAATTGTAAAGAAACACTATATATATTGTTACGACAGATGAACGTGCTGCAGTGACTTTATGAAAAACGTGACATGAACGCTCGCCTATGCTTCTGCGTGAGATTTATGTAACAAATGAATTGAACATAGAACCGATCTGAAAATTAAGAATGATAGAATCACACTGTTAGAGTTGTGGAGATCTAAAGGGAGGCATAAAGAGTCTTAGTCAGTGCACGATAGTCAAAAAAAAAGAGAGATTTTTTATGTGGTGAGTGCGCGGGAGGTTGCTTAGTTTTATTAGTGTAAAATCCAGTGACATAAAAGGATTGTTTATGCCTGAAGTAAAGATATTCAAGAGACATGGCAATCAAAGTGAAGAGGCAATAATTCAGTTGAGCAGACAGAATTGGTCTTAACTGTTCTGTAGAAAAAGTTTATTACTTTATGTACGATAGTATTTAGTTTGTTTATAAGTTATTTCATCCATGTTGTGTTGTAATAATTTGCACTGTATTGTAATTTGTATTGTAAAATATACTTATTCATACTCACGCTCAGTGCTCATCCATTTTAAATTTGCAACAATATATATATATAGCTAGTATGTTCTTTAATACTGTAACAGAAAAAATAAAACTGCTAAAGAATGAAAAGAAATTAATTAAGAAAATTAATTAATCTGGCTTTTAACATGGAAAATGCATTTGCAGATGGCAATGCAATAATTTATTCAGGCCATGAGTTAGAGATTCTAAATAACATAAAACTTATATAATTTGTATTCAGAACTGGTTTAAGGTAAATAGGTTATTTTTAAATATTTAAAAATATATGTACTTTTAAGATTAAGGCAAAATCAGAAAGATTGTTTGGAACATAAAATTGTCTTTCATTCTCAAAATTTTATGGAGGATAATTGCTCTTGTGAAAAAATTAAGGAATAGATAACTATAAATATTTAGGAATTTATACAAATAGGAAATTGTTTTGGAAGATTCAAATAAATAATATTCAGAATAAAATTATATCTGTTATACCTACTATATATTATATTCGAAATTGCTCAATTTCGAATATTATACGCAGTGTCTTGGGTTTTAGGTGCCTAATACCCAAGACACTGCGTAAGCATCTAGAATCAAAACCATCATATATATTATATTCGAAATTGCTCAATTTCGAATATTATACGCAGTGTCTTGGGTTTTAGGTGCCTAATACCCAAGACACTGCGTAAGCATCTAGAATCAAAACCATCTATTTTCCTGTTATCATGTTTACACAGAGTCCAAGTTTCACTACCATAACTAACCCTAGAAAGAACCAAACTATTATACAGTCTAATTTTAGTCTTTAGGTGTATACGCTTATTTTTCCACACTCTACATAGATTCTTAAAAGTCCCGGCAGCAATACCTATTCGTCTGTTAATCTCATGCCGCATATCACCAGTATCAGTTACATAGCTACCAAGGTAATTAAATTGTGACACCTGCTCAAGACTGCAACCATTCAGATTAACTGAATCACAACCTGCCTGACCAATTTTCATCACTTTAGTTTTCTCTCTGTTTATAACCAAACCTACTCTACTACCAGTCTCAATCAACAGCTCGAATGAGAGAGTTCATCTCATCAACATCATTTGCCAAAAGGACTAAATCATCAGCATAATCTAAATCAGAAATTTTCGTATCTCCAGCCCATTTAAGGCCAAAATCTTTCCCTTGAAGTGAATTTCGCATAACATAATCAACAACCAAACTAAAGAGAAAAGGAGACAAAATGCACCCTTGTCGAACACCACAAGTAATGCTAAACCAGTTGCTACAAGACTTACCAACTCTCACACATGACTCAGTGTTATTATAGAGAGCTTTCATTATGTTAACTAACTTGTCTGGTATACCATATGATATCACAATCAACCATAAATTATGACGATCAACAGAGTCGAAAGCCTTTTTGAAATCAACAAAGCTAACAACCAAAGATTTCTGAAACTCTAAACATTTCTCAAGAATCTGCCTAAGTGAAAATATCTGATCTACACATCCCCTACCACTTCTGAATCCACATTGCTCATCACGCAATTGCTTGTCAACCAGATTCTTAATTCTATTAAGCACAATCATGGAAAGAACTTTACCTGGAACAGAGAGTAGGCTGATACCCTATAGTTATCACAAGAACCACAATCACCTTTTTTGAAAATAGGGATAATAATAGCTCTGGTAAAATCTTTAGGAACCATGCCTTTATCATAAAAGTTATTCAAAATTTCAGTCATCCAAGTGGTAACCGAAACATTCCCTGCTCTGAGCATTTCTGTAGTAATTTCATCTACCCCTGGGGATTTATGAAGTTTAAGTTTAGAGAGAGCCAAACTAACTTCACATTGTGTTATAGGGCCAACATTAAAGCTGCCAATGCATCTATGATCATTACAAACAATGGGAGTAGAACTAACCACATTGTTTAGAACATCACTGAAATGCTCAGCCCACCTAGCCATGACAGAATCCTCACCTTCTATAACCTTACCTTGTTTATCCTTCAATCCCTGTATGCCTGTCCGTTTTCTAGCACATAAAACATTAACTATCTGGTACAGCTCTCTGCTGTTGTGCTGCCTAACTGCTTCCTCAGCTTTGTCAGCCAAGCTATCAAGCCAAAGATTCCTATCAGTAGCTAACTGATCCTTTACACGTTTATTAAGCTCTCTGTAATCTTTTCTATTAGGACTAGTAGGGTACTGATTAAGGACATTCCTGCAGTTCCTTCTTTCTGAAATAAGCTCAATTGCCTTATCACTTAAATAATGCTGTCTCCTCTGCTCCTTTTTTCCTAAAAGAGTACTGTTAGTTTCCAAAAAAGCCTGTTTAAAATGGCCCCATTCTTCCTCAACTTCAGTATTAAGCAAACCATGACTGTCATAATGACTAAGTAACCTGTCATGGTAAGCTTTAGCTATAACTGGGTCTTTCAGAGCTTCAGTATTAAAGGTAATTTTTTAACCCTAGCACAACACTTTTTAAGTTTAAGTTGCAAGACACTTTTAAAAAGGTAATGGTCAGATCCAATTTCAGCTCCCCTATATGCCCTGGTATTTCTAACAGAACTAGCCCATTTGCTGTTAATTAATATATAATCAATCATATTCTTATGCAGCCCATCAGGTGAAACCCATGTGTATTTATGTATGTCGCGGTGTTTGTAATATGTGTTAGTTATTCTAAAACCATTGAGTTTACTTACCTGTAGGAGACGTTGCCCATTGCCACTGCAGCTACCAATACCAAAAGGGCCAATCACCCCTCCCCAAAGATCAGAGTCAGTACCAACTTTGGCTTGAAGTCACCAAGAACAAGGGTAATATCTCCTTTCTTGACAGAATTCAAAATATCCTGAAGTTGTTCATAAAACCTATTCTTCTCATCCTCATCAGCATCCTCTGTGGGGGCGTAACAGCAAATAACATTCAAGTTTTTAATGCTTGTCTGAAATTTTGCTGTAAGAAACCTTTCATTAATGCACTCGTATCCTAGAAGAGCATCACTAGCATGTCTGCTGAGCAGCAGACCCACGCCTTGGTGATGCTTTCCATCCTCTCTCCCTGTAAAGAGAATTTTAAAGTTATTTTTAAGTATCTCACCTTTACCTGTCCATCTGGTCTCTTGCAAGCCTAGAATATCTAGGTTATAGCGCTGGAATTCCTGCATGAGGACATTAAGAGAATAATCTCTCTGTAATGTCCTCATGTTCCACGTTCCTGCAGAGAGAAAATGATTAGTAGGATTTTTAAAGAAATTAGGTTTATTGAGATTGGTAGGGCCAACAATATCAAACAGCCCCCTGATCGCAGGCATGGGGCAAAGACCTGTTCCTCCTCCGCTAAAGGCTGAAGTCACCGATGCTGGTAGGAACTTCAGGCACCACCTTTTCAAGGGGCCTTTTTCCAGAGCCACATGGCCTGCCTGAGACACATTACTCCAATTTAGGCTTGACGATGCCCAACTAGCTAAGTAAGGTTCAGGTACCTGCGATGGCCTCTGATTAGGATTATCCACCAGCTGATATAAGGTATCCCATGCCTCTGTTCACTTAGAGCTGGCAACCCAGAAGCAAACAGAAAACACAGCGGCAGATTCTCCCTCAACAGAGGCCCACCAGTGCAGCAAGTCCAGGATCCATAATCAAGCTCAAATCCAGCAGAAATTTGAAAAAATAGTTGTAGTTTTTAATAGATATTCCACTGACTGCAGTAATCTACCCACTTTTGTGAAAGAGGTGTGAGAAATGCAGCTTTTTAGATTTAAGAATTAAAGACGAATATTTTTTCCCATCATCCGCTAGCTCAAATTATAACTTTTAAGGAATGAAAGAGTATTTAAAGGAAAACTTCCGTCTATTTGAAAACGAGCTTCTCATATGCGCCATTTGCGTCATTCTAGTTACCAAAAGCATCGGTTTTGAAACATCGTCCATTAGGTAATTGTTTCATATAAATTATGGGCGATATTGCAAAACTGATGCACTTGGTAACTAGAATGACGCATATCGCCTCTGGCGCATATGAAAAAGATATGAAAAGGAAGGAAAAAAATCGAGACTACTTGGAAAAATCAGGATAACTTGAGAAATCCTTGGGGAGTTGGTAAAATCAAGGCAACTTTTCAAAACCTAGGGTATTTGGTTCAATCGAGGAAATTAGTCAAAATTCAGGGCAGTTGGCAAAATTCGAAGTCACTTGGTAAAATTCAAGTGAGGAAATTAGGCAATTGTTTTGTATAAATTATTTTAATCTCACTTGAATTTTACCAAGTGAATTCGAATTTTGGCAACTGCCCTGAATTTTGACATGTTACCTCGATGAAAACCAACTACCCTAGATTTTGCAAAGTTGTCTGGATTTTGCCAATTCCTCAAGGTTTTCTTAAGTTGTCCTGATTTTTCCAAGTAGTCTCGATTTTGCCAACTCTCCTTAATTTCACCAAACCAATCCCCATTTTCAAAACTGACCTGAATTTTACCAAATGTCTTCGAATTCCGACAACTGTCCTAGATTTTGCCAACTCGCCATAATTTTGCAAAAAACATCTCAATTTTTACATCTCACCTGAATTCGGCAAGTCACTTCAAATTTTGCCAACTCTCTTTATTGCACAAAAAAATCCTAATTTTCAGAACTTTCCTATCTTTTACCAATTGACTTCCAATTTTCCCACTACATTAGATTTTTAAAACTTGTAATACTGATCTAAGGGACCTGGGTTCAAGCCCCGGGTAAGGCTTGGATGTATGTGTCGTTTTTCTGCTGAGGTCCTGCCATCCTCACAGACCTTCTACTATGGCATATAAACTGACAGGCTCCTGTCACACCTCTGTGGCAAGCAGCTGCTTGAGGGGGTATTTTTTTTTTATTATTTTAATAATTTTACAGAAAAAACCTCAATTCTTACATCTCACCTGCATATAAAATGGTAAAAACATACATCAGAATAGCCTCAAAACCTGACAGTAAATATGCATTTACTGTATAATATATGGCACATATATTATACAGTAAATATATATTCAGTAAATATGCATTTATTGTATAATATATGGCACATATATAATATATATTTAGTAAATATGATTTACTGTATAATATATGGAATATATATATATATTCAGTAAATATGCATTTACTGTACATATACAGGGTGAATCTGAAAAAGTGGGCAAAACTTTACGGGGTGGTAGAACGCAGCTATACGAGCAATATTCGTCATAGAAAGTATGGGCGGAACGCAAACGGCGAGCCGCTAGGTGGCGTTGGAAATGGTATAAAAGGGTCGGTCCTCGCACCCAACGGCATTTCTACCGTGGATTGCCGAGAGGATGGCTGGTTATACTAACCACGAAATGGCTCTTTTGAGCAATTTCTTTGAGCATGTACCTCAATTACATTCCTGTTAATAAAATGTTTTCTGAAGTATCTCCTCTCCTTCTTGTGTTCATTCTTTAAATGTGACAGTGGAAAACTACCTTTTAACTTCTCACCGCTTGCGTTCCGACCATACATTCTATGACGAATATTGCTCGTATAGCTGCGTTCTACCACCCCGTAAAGTTTTGCTCACTTTTTCAGATTCACCCTGTATATGTATACTTACTCTGTACCTAGCACTAGTCGGATTTTAAAAAATCCCGTTTTGTTTTTAAATGATTCAATTAGTCTACATATTGAGGCGTTAAATGGACTACTGCTGTATAAAACAAAAGCATACTTTTTTCTAATCTATATAATATATTTCAAAATTTAATCAGAGATCATACGAGAATATTTTTTAGATCTGCTGCACGTGAATAGGAAGATAAGTGTATTATAAACACTGTGCGTAAGAATAGAAATTTAAAAATTAAATAACACATTTAATTCCCAAAATTATATAGGAATACTATTACAAGGTGAAAATTTACAAGTCAACTGAGATATCCCAAGTGGTTCAATATGGAGTGTGGTAACCTCTTACAGCCATGAAGGTCTCAGCGCGATGTCTCATGCTGTTGAGAAGACTGTCCAGCAACACTGTGGCTAGTAATATCCATTGCTCTTCGAAAGCACGTTAAAGCTACAGTAAGCTTGCAGGAGCAGAATTCAAGGGAAGAACATCTCCTGAGAGCATCCCACGCATGTTCTATTGGATTTAGGTCTGGGGATCAGACTGGCCACACCATACAGTTAATAGTTCTGTTCTCTAGATAGCAATCGATAAGGTGACAGCTGTGAGGAGGAAGTTATCGTCCTGTGGCAGGAAGATATCAACTACTGCATCCACATTTGGTCGCATGAAGAGGTCCACGATTACATCCCTGCTCTCGTGACTAGTGATGCAGCCTACTGGAAGCACGTATGCACCAATCTGTTGTGCAGACTAAAGCTAACTCACCTCAAACCATGAGACTTATCACCACCTTTAAGTCTCCCATTCAAGGATATTTGGGCATAATAGCGTGTTCCTGATTCCATCCATATCAACTGATGCCGCATATTGCTGTGCAGGGCATATCTCGATTCATCTGAGATTGGATCATTGCTTCGGGTCCAGTTGAAATCATCAAATTAGTTAAAAGGATTTCTGCAATAGTTTCGACGAGTCCTCCTAGGCGTCAGGAGGGGCGTGAACGTCGCTGGCCCTCTAGCATAGAGGCATACCTCTTAGTCTTCGGCCTATGGTGGTAGCAGATATCGACTTTCTAGTGTCTACTGCGAGATCCAATCGTAGTTGGCATGGTCCTACTTCTCTGAGAGCATAATACCAGAAAGCGGTCTTCCCTGGGAGGTGTTGCCCACAAATATCAACTACTGAATCGTCTGGATGTGCTCTGTCTTTATTGGAATCTCTGTTGAAGTCTATGCAACACTGAACGACTCACATTAATCCATCTGGCAACATCTGCTTCACTTTCGCCTAACTCGAACCAAGTTATAGCTCGCGAAAGCAGTCTTCCGATAAATGATGTCTGGTAGACATACCCAACAATCTGATATCTTTAAAACTCGGCCTCGCATTTTGCATGAGAACAGCTTCGAACGCTCACTTCTACCTGCTACCTGTTTCACCCCACGACCGTGATAGGCGCATTACGTTGCACTTCCTTTTTAGTTAGGTTTGCACGCTGCTGCATTCTTACAAATCCCTGTGTAAATATTGCAACAGAATTTTGAGATACAATAAAAACATTACCAATGGCAAATGTTAAATGAATTATAATTATGTAGATGCTTCCTCTTACCTCGGTTGGCTACTTCACTGCACCTTCACATCATTATCACTGGCTCTTCCGAAAAAATGCATAACATTGAAATCCGAAATTTATGGCAAGATTTAAAGACTGTTCCGTGACATTCCCCATGCATATTGTTCAGACGTCAACTAGATATGTGTTAATTGGTTGCATTCAAATTGATTCTAAATTTTAAAAAAATAAATATTCCCTCAAGCAACTGCTTGCCACCGAGGTCTGACAGGAGCTTTCAGTTTATACGTCATAGGAGGTCTGTGATGATGGCGGGACCTCAGCAGAAAGACATCACAAACATCCATGCCTTATCTGGGACTCGAACCCAGGTCTCCTTTGATCAGTAGCCAAGCGCGATAACCACTCAGCCACGTGACGGCTAGAATTAGCGAATTCAGCACTCCATAGTAGAATAGATTAAATAAAAATAAATAAATGCCCCCTCAAGCAGCTGCTTGCCACAGAGGTCTGACAGGAGCCTGTCAGTTTATATGCCAGAGTAGAAGGTCTGAGAGGATGGCAGGACCTCAGCAGAAAAACAACACGAACATCCATGCCTTACCCGGGGCTCGAACCCAAGTCCCGTAGATCAGTAGCCAAGCGCGCTAACCACTCGGCCACAGGCCGGCAGAATAGATTACAAAAATTAAAAAAGGAAACTTTTCAAAAATTGCCTAATTTTTGATAATTGCGGATTTCGAAGTGTCAGATTTATGAGGTTATATTTATTTCATTGACACAACAAATGCAATGTTAATAATTTAACTCGTTTGTGAGATATTTAACAGTTTCTGGATTACACTTAACTTTTGCACACCAGTGCAGTCAGACGTGTAATGATTTGAAATCGGCAATGATTTTTCATTCACTTTCTTTTACCTTCCCGCAGCCGAGTGGTTAGAACTCTTGGGTACTGACCAAAAGGATCTGGGTTCGAGTCCCGGATAAGGTAGGGATGTTTATGTTGTCTTTCTGCTGAGGTCTCGCCATCCTCACAGACTTTTTTTTATGGCGTATGTACTGATAGGCTCCTGTCAGACTTCTTTGGCAAAGCAGCGGCTTGAGGGAATATTTTTTAATGATTTTTTTTGAAGGATGACGTGTTTTTTCTCCCATACTTTCCATTATACTTACTTAAATGTGAAGACACATTTCAATTTTTGGTCATATTTTCCTACATTTTTGGTTTGTAAAAGGCATTCTTTTGTCTAATAAATTTAGTTTCGTTATGTATGCTTTTTGGGTTTCTTTACCATGACGAAATACTTTAGGTATGCACTCTTGCTTGATTTTTCCACATCTTCATAACAAATAGATCTGTTTACAAATTACAAGATTTAGTTGTTATTATTAATTGATTTGATCAATTGTAAAAGATGTCCACACTAATTTGTCAGCAAGGAGAACCAATAAGATTAATAAATCTGTCCTTAGAAAATCTTCATCTGTTCAATAGACCAGAAGCGCTTATTTTATGCGTAATTTGTGATCAACGTTTATTTTTCAATATGTTCTCATTTCTTTGCCGGAAAGAAATTAGTTTTTTTAATTAAATTCGTTTGATTCAACTAACTAGAATTGCAAAACATTGAGTCCCATTTTAATTGTGTTTGACTTTAATAACGATGGACTAGCCAATAACAGTCTCCTCTGATATCTTCTCCTCTTCTCATTACCTCGGTTCCTTTATGTCTCGTCAAACAATGACTCCAGAGGAATGCCACCCTTTTTCTTCCCATCCCTAACAATATCTCGCATCTGTAGGATTCCGCTCTTCCTCGCCTCACTCGCCTTGTGGCTCATAAACCTTGCGTTGCTCCCCCGCTTAGAGGTCACTCGGTAGTCCCATCAGTTGACGTCCTGTCCTCCATGAGCTCGCCAACAATGCTCATTGCTCAGAGTCGTTATTTGCTTCTTCGACTATTAATTACGGTCTGACATTGGGAAACGTCACTGGAATTTCTCTGAACACTCGATGCTCTTGTACATCATTTGGGTATCTTTAATCAAAAATCATAATTTTTCAATTTCAGACGATTGAATGCTTAAGAATGTTTTGAGCCCACATTGGTTTCCTTGCAATGGACATTAAACAAAGTGTAAGTGAAGAATTTCAACAAAATGAAATCTTTGTAAGTCTTCTTAACTATGAACAGTATTCATATAATTACCGAAAATATCTAAACACCAACTGTAAAAGTACGAAAAAAGATATATTAAAAAATGCACAGTTTCATATAAAACATGAAATATCCATTAACGAAGGTAAATAATGTGAAGTGATCAAAAAACATAAAGCTGCAAGTGATGTAAAAAAAAGGAACTTTAAAGCAAGAGTAGATTTGCGAAAGATAGGATTAAGAGATCGATGAAAGAAAAGTCAGAGTGGAATGATGTCGAAAAGGTGGACTAGAGAAGGTCGTGATGGACTACAGATGCACTACAGATGGTCGTGATGCTAATTAGAAACAAAGGAATAATTCACCCAAATTTAAAAGTTGGGCATCGATTTTATTTGATATTTCGAAATATTGTGGTGACCACCCCTGAGTATATTTAGGGCGGCACACGCACTTAGGCCGTGATTCGTTTGCGTTTGTCAAATCCAAGGCAAATTCCCGGACCCACATCCAAATTAACAGACATTTAGCAATAATCGAACACTAAGATAAATTTACAGGTAACAAAAACACAACATTTATTAACAATTCAGTTTATAACATTACACATAACTAGTTCCCACTTTTGGAACGATTTCAACAAGCGCCCCTGGCGACGCCGTTTTCCAAACAAGGAAAACTTTAGGAGTCGTGGAGGTCAGTTCATTAAAAGTTCTTGATGAACGAGCTACTCGCTCGAGAGGCTAACAGGCCTCAAATAGTTTCTGGTCCCATCCGAGACAATGTGACAGCGATACGCAAAACACATTCATGTGGGAAAAACGAACCAGATTCGGAAAAAACGCTCCCCCTACCTCATTAGTTCCGACGTCCAGAGGGAAAAGGCACCGCCGCTTGGTCGTCCGCTGCCTGTAGCTGAAGACATGTGCCGCCCATCGCTCTCGTCGAACATTTACGTTACTACTTCGAGAATCTGCTGCCCTCACTCGAGAGGACCATCGCTGCCAACAACCCAAAGAAGAAGAAAGACCAAATGTCCTTTTGCTCTTCTTTCCTTTTCGGTTGCTTATTTTACTGGCCCCCTGGTGGACCTCACTGGCTCGGCGTGAACGCTGCTGGTTGGTCAGAACTAGCTGATGTGCGAATCGTGCACCCATCTGGTCCGTGTTGTTGACAGCGACAGGTCACGTAGAGCACCCTTTGATACCTGAGGGGGCCAACGAACCCATCGCAAACTTTCCACGCCGGTGGCGAGGTTCTTACTCAACAGGAGCTGAATGCAGAAAAATGGACGCAATGCTAAAATGTCACTGTTAATGGAAGACAATGGCGTCCGAATGTCCTTGACTCTAACAGTTGTGTCCACGTGATGAAATTACTGTGGGCATGACAATAGATATGGAATTAAAAATCTAAAATTGAGTTACTTATGTGGTATCATGGAGTAAATACCATTTCATAGGATAATAAGAGCCGCTTCAGAGACTCCAGACATGCAAATGAACCATCAGTACAAAAGACGTTTTCTAAACAGGTCTCTGCAATGTTGACCCACGAATTGCGTTTACTTGTTATTGTTTGCCCATCAGTTGCGAAACGAAATTACCATTTCGTTAAAAATATCTCAAAGATATCGTTTAGATTGACTGATTAAACAATGGAAGACGGAGGCTAAGCAGCCTCAAGCCTAATGGCTAAATGTGTTTCAGATGGTGGCCTCCAAGCTATGCCAACAATTTCAGGATACAGATGATATCTGTAGGAGAACAAGTCGCCCAAGATTCATGATAGCTCTAGATGGTCCGTAAGTACTAGTTACAAGATATTTCCACTATCAGTGATTTGATCTATTACCTTTGTTCCGAACAAAGGTCCTCGATATGATATCGCTGTTCATCCATCATCTTGGATGTTATCACTCGACCATGCCCCCCTATCAAAAGTTTCTCCTCATTTTCCCCGTTCGTCAGTCATTTTGGTTGAAACCTTTGATATCTCACATTGTACCTCGACATCTTGAATGAGACCAAACCGATTGGAAAGTAAATAACTCTGCAAGTTCTGAAATTCACCTAAGTATTTAACCAAATAATTAGGTGAATTTCAGTAAAATACTTAAACCAAGTGTAACTTGGTTTAAGTACTTTACTAAGTTACTTAGTTAAAGTACCTAAACCAAGTCCGGGATTGAATTATCGCCCAAACCCATCCGAAGTAAACAACTATAAAGGTCCCAAATAATTCTAAGTCCTACGACCGCCATCTTATATTCGACCAAGCCCATAGGAAGTAAACAACCCGCGTCGGCCATATTGGATTTTGTTATCCTCTATATCCTGCAGTACAGCCCGCTCTTTTAAAAAAACTCTCAACTGCTGTGGTCTCACGCTTATCAACGCATGACTGTATATTAGAATACTGAAACTGAGATTCAAGACATAACTTAAGCTAATCTCTTGTGATTATTGAAGCCGCAAGGCAAAACTGGTGAATTATTAATGGTTAGGTTGAGTTTCCAAGTGAAAAGCAATAAATACACACACTGCCTTACAATTCAACCTTAATCCTACTAGGCTACGAGTTAAAGACATATCTATAGTTTCGATAACTGTTACCTCTGATTAAATTTATTTGTCAGTACGACTTTGTGTATTTTATTATTTCATATTTCTACATAAATAAATATCATTATCTTTTTTCTTTTCTGCTCCATTTATGCAGTCCTTAATATAAAACACTGACTATTGATGATACACTGAATAACACTGATGATTGAACATTTTAGGGGTAAACTTCCTTTGGCAGAGCGGTACGCTAAGCCTCAGGATATCTGTAACCCAGTAGAACAAGTTAGTACTTCCCCCAGTACGGGGGAGAAACGATCGAGCCACAACGGCTGACCTTGACCCCTGAGCGTCGATAGATCTCCAGGCAGTCGAGAAGCAGGCTGTTGCGGAACCCCAAGAGAAGACCATTATGCGCATGGAGTGGACAGCTCGATCTCAAGACCTAAATCCGTTGAGCATGTATGGGATGCTCTAAAGAGACGTGTTTCCACCCTGAACTCGCCACCTGAAACAAAGGGGGAGCTTATTACTGCTTTAAAGGAACAATGGTCGTTACTCCCTACTGAGCTGATTCACATCATAAACAGTATGGAACATCTCTGTCGTGTCTGCATTGCTGTAAGGGGTGACCACACTTCTTATTAAAGAACTGTTTTGGGGCAAGTTCCTGTAAGTGCTATGTTTTGACGAAAAATGTTAATTGTGTAAAATATTTTATGCCTCATGTTTTCATCAAATTTTATTAAAATCATTCATATATTTTTTTGTTTATCAAAATTTTCTGAGTTTTCCTTAATTTATGGAAACCAGTGTATATAACATATAATAAACTTGTGCATATAACAGTGTATATAACATATAATATACTTGATAAAACACAATAAATATAAGCATATAATGCTTCAACATAAATAATGAGCTAATATATATTATGTTACTGCTAAAGCTCGAAAGCCGTTAATGTGCACATTACCTAGCTAATCTGCAGATTAACTGATTTGCTCCGTTAAAGTGCAGAATCAAGAGTTTTCCGCATTTTACCTAGGTAATGTGCACATTAACGGCTTCCGTATCGTTAAAGTTCAAAAGTTAAAAAAAAAAGACTATTTCTAGTGTCCGAGAGTAGAGTTGAAACCAGGTCATCCCTCTGTCAACATGAATCAGTCGTCCGAATTATTAAAAACGCCCCCAAAATGAGCAGGCCAAGTGAGAACGAATCACTTTAGTGATTGGATTCGTTCTTACTTGGCCTTCGCACATTAGGGCAATTCCAAATGCCATTTTAGTAATCCCTGTTGTAACAAATGATTTCATTGCGTCTATATAAATAACATTTTGTATGCTGTATAATTCAGTCAGATTGTTTATTTTACACTTTAATTGTCTATCATTAGTTATTTCATAGAATAACTAGTTAAAGTGTGGAATTATTAATTTATTACACGCTTTAACTGATTTGATCAGTTATTTCATGAAATAACTAGGTATTCTATGAAATAACTGAATTATACACTTTAACGGTAACATATCAACTAATTTGTTGATTGTTTGATTGTATAAACTTGATTCTTTAGATATCGAAAAATAAATAAATAATATTATGTTAATTTAAGCGTACTGAAACGTTTCTGTTGTTCCAGCAAAGATCTTATTTTCACTTTAACGAGTGCCTAGTAGGTAATGTGCAGATTATTTAGGTAATTTGCAGATTACCTAGGTAATTTGAGAAATGAAACAATTTTCCGCACTTTAACGGATCACCCTAGTTAATCTGCAGATTAGCTAGGTAATGTGCACATTAACTGATTTCTGCACTTTAGCGGTAACATATATATATCCACAATTTATTATAAACAAATATATATACAATTGAACATAAATAAAACCAATATATGAAAAATATTTTCTGTGAAATGAAATGCATTAAAATAGAAGCAATATAAGAACAAACAATGAGCTTTATGCTCTTACAAATTGTCAAATTACCTTATTATATCTATTGACAAGCCGTCCCGTGGCCGAGTGGTTAGCGCGCTTCGCTACTGATCTAAGGGACCTGGGTTCGAGCCCCGGGTAAGGCATGGATGTCCGTGTTGTTTTTCTGCTGAGGTCCTGCCATCCTCACAGACCTTCTGCTATGGCATATAAACTGAGAGGCTCCTGTCAGACCTCTGTGAGGAAATAAAATTTCATTTTTATTTCCTCACAGAGGTCTGACAGGAGCCTCTCAGTTTATGTGCCATATGATTTTATATGAGAGAGGTTTAAGAGTGGAAATAAAATTCCAAAAATCAATAATTTCAGATTGTTCGTTAATGACATATGAAATGAGGCAATTCACTTAAGAGTGAAATAAAGAATAAATATGGTTTTATATTTAATAATCTTTGCCTAATTTTGATTTTAAAGATATTCTCATTTTTTTCTTCCCATATACTTCTCGGTAATTTACTTAAAATTTTGTGGAACTTGAATCATGAAATGTCTACGGATAATTTCTTTTCTTGAAAAAATGTACAGAATAAATTTCTCTCTTTCTAAGATTTATTTCTGTATGTTGCAATTTTAATATATCTGGATTTTTAAATATAAACAAAAGGATTATATATATAATTGTCTTAAATCCAAAATTTTATTTTCAATAGTCATAGTTTTCAATTTCGTATTATTGTTATTCATAATAACCTTCAGAATTTTCTTTTGTAATGTTATTAATTTATTTAAAGAGTTTAAAAACGTTCCTCCCCAACTAATTAAACAATACTGTAGACTGTATCCATGAAGAGTAAAGGTTTATGAGAAAGGAAGTACCTACAATTTTCTTTAGATTATATATTCTAATTGGGAAATATCTTAAACGTTTTGCAATCATTTTTGTATGACTATTCCACTTCAAATTACAATCAATATTAATCCCCAAATATATGTATGTTTCAATTTATTTAATTTCTGCACTTGTACAATATTATTATTATTACAAGCAAAGCTACGATATATGATTTTTTCGTTAAAATAACTCTTGTTGTTAGTGAGATAAATACATTGAGTATTATGAAATAATGAGTTGGATGCAAAAGTAAAATAACCCAACCATAAACTGAAGAATAATGTTTTCAAAGTAAGAACTTCAATATCAAATTTCATTAAATCCACTCCATGGTGAAGTCTTTAACTGAGAAAAAGGACATCCTCACCTTGTTTCCATGTGTCCCCCTGCTGCATGACGATCTAAATCATAAGCACTTTCGCTACACGTAACTGCCACATAATAACATTTCATCCTTTGTACGAAATAACGGAAATTTGACTTTGAAATCGTCGGTTAATTTGCATTTTCTTTAAACTTATTTTAGAGTGAAATTACTTACGCATTTTTTTAAACAACAGTGTTTGATATCGAATTAGCAGACGTCTTTCCAATGTATTAAGGGTTATGTTTCAGGGTGAGCAGACTATTGGTGACATTTGAACCAATGACGTTTGATAGATTTTTGCAACGTTTTGACAATTTTGAACTGAAAAGCAGCAAAAGTCCTCGTTTTGAAGGGCATACGGGAATCCTACTCTCCCAACTGAGCAGGGATCCGTTGCCACTTCCCCCATTTGAAATCGCATTTTTTCTCGAGAAACAAGTTTCCGGTTTCTGGCGGGAGGTCATCTCTCTTTTCCGAAGCCAGGTGACTGAGGCTCCTTTCCCTTGAATTGCAAATAGAAGTTCTGCTTGCGTGGCTCCCAAGAAGTCATGGATTTCAAATGCAATATTTTCTTCGTTGGGCGGTCGACCGCATTGTTCTAGTACTGTAACACCATTCTAAAAATCAAACAAATTTAAATCGATCGTAATACATTTACTGCCTAGCGAAATATATTTTCATCATCATCATCCTCAAGCAGCCATCGGCTACGGAGGTCCAACCAGACCGTGCAATTTAGTTCTCCAAGCATATCTGTCCTGAGCTACATCTGGCTACTGCATATCAATTGTAACAAGATCTTGTTTGACATTGTCTGCCCACCGCATCCTAGGTCTCCTCTTTTCTATAATGTCTTTAAGCACACTGTTTATAACCCTATTCGCTAATCTATAATTATTCATAAGGGCAACATGGCCCAAAAAAACGGAGTCTCTCTCTGCACAATATGCTGCTTAAAGGAGGTTGCCGACTCTTTTGCCTAACCACATCATTACTTACAAAGTTGATCCACCTAATGCCCAAGATACTGTGTAAGCTTCCTACAATAATAGAATTTCTCAGATATACACCTGATAGTAGTTTCTTAGAATAACATAGAGAAAAAAAATTATCATTAGCTCGGTGGGATCTGAGCTACCGGCCGCCGAACAATCATCGTCTATTAGCGACTTTAAGCGTTATACCATAGAATAGTCATTGGAAATGCAGTTGACAGTAATTAAAGACTGGTCCAGAGGCACCTTCCAGTTTAATGTACACGACCATCCCGTGTCACACGGCAAGGTTTTTTTATTTTTTAAGCCGACACGCCGAGAATCGAGTACAAGCATTGTTGTTACTATAATAAAATTTCTCAAATATACACCTGGTAGTAGTTTGGTAGAATAATATGGAGGAAAGATTGTCATTAGTCTGGTGGGATCTGAACCCACGACCTCCTGATAACATGTCAGGTGCTTTGACCCTGCTTGAGAAATTCTGTTATTGTAATAACAATGCTTACGCTCAGTTCTCGGCGTGTTGGCTTAAGAAATAAAAATACCATGCCGTTCGACGTGGGCTGGCCGTGTGCACTAAACTGGAAGTTGCTATCTGCACTAGACTCAACTACATTTCCAATGACTGTTCTATGGTATAATGCTTAAAGCCACTAATAGAGGATGATTGTTCGGTAGCTCAGCGGTCAGAGCACCTGACGTGTTATCAGGAGGTCGTGGGTTCATATTCCACCCGGCTAATAACAATTTTTCTGACAATCTAGTTCCCTGTTATCATGTTTACAAAGCTTCCAAGTTTCACTACCATAACTAAACCTAGAAAGAACCAAATTAATGCACAGTCTAATTTTAAAGATATTTTAGCTCTCGTGATTTCCCGACGAGCCATTTACACTCAGACATCTTTATCGAATGATTCGTTTCGGAACCATTTATTTCTTGCATTTTAAAATTTTTCGTAGATTAATCGAATTTAACCTTTTTTTTTTTTGGTATAATAGGATTGCTGACGTATGCTTTGCAAATGGGTCCTTTAACCTATTTCGGATCTTTTTTAAAAAGGTCCTATTGGTGTTGTTAATTTCACTCTTTCTCCCTTTCTATTTTTTTTTTGCAGGCAGCTGCAGCTCTGTTTTGCGCAATACAACCTTAGCTGCTCTTGAGCAATAATACCCCAGAGAAGCAACTCGGACACCTTTTATCAAATCATTCGCTTTTGTCATCTTTTTCGTACTTTTGTGTTTCTTTGAGATATTTCAATCGAGTGTAGTGCTTTTACACATCTCTTTTGTTCTCGGTGTGCCCCAAGGGTTCTTTATTCCTAGAGATTTACACTTTTTTATTTATGCATTGTAGCTCATTTTTTAAAAAAAATCACGAGCCATGATTTCTCTTTGTCGTCTGTCTGTACTTCTGTAGAACTTCAACTGTTTTCTTTTTTTAGAGGTAAATTAAAATTTTTTGGGGAATAAGTATCGATGAAATAACACGCTTTGCACTCTCCGATTCTCCCAATACCATTCATAGGACCATCTAACTGGGAAAAATATCGAAAATTCCAATATTTAAACTAATATTTCGCAAGGTCTGTTCATTTTATAAATTTGATGATAGGTTGCGAAGGTCAGGAGGTTTACAGCGATCAAGAGTGTCGTATCCCTCGTGGAATGACTCAGTGATTTTATTATAAATTAATAGATAAGATAAAGAGAAATATGTACATTGATGCAATTAATTACTTATTGTTAATATTTTGCATATTTGTAGTGTATGTAGATGATATTTGTGTCTTTTTGTTCCTTTTACTTTTGTTCACAGTGTCATCATTTGTAACTAATTCTGTTTGCAGGGAGCTTCTAGTTTTATGGCACTGCATTTGGTGTAACCATACATATTAGAAATGTCTTAAACTTGAGGAGATCCATTTTCTCTGACGATGTGACATAGGGGAGTGACTGAAGCTTGCGAGGAGTGGTGGTGCTGAGAAACCCCCTACCCTGCCTCCTCTTGTTCGCTTTCAAGGTGGTTGCAGCTTTAGGATGTTTCATAGCACTACCTGGGTGTTGCGGTCCCATTGCTAAAGGATGTCTCTAGAGCAAGTAGCTACGGTAGAATAAAGGGGCAGAAATGTAACATGTACACCCATACCAGAAGTCAAATAGTTGATCCGTGCGTTTCTCGGTGCTCGAAGAGTTTGATCTGAGATCAGAGGACAGATCTCAGTGTAGGGTTTGGTGGATTTCAACCTAAGTTAATAGTTTGGTGGCTCTATGTACGAGATGCCTGTCGGACTAATTATATTCACATTCATTAGTCTATGTGACTAAAAGTGATTCAATCTGTGGAATACAATGAAATGATAATTAGTTAAATTTCTAAGGCTTCGTTTTGAACGAAATCCTCTCAGCAACACGAACACTGGTGTTAAGAATTAATAAATTTCCTTCATTAAGTTTTCAGTAATTGCCTGCTGATTTATTCATCAGTCGAAAGAGACAGAGTTGTTTTGCACATAAAAATACATTTCTCTGGAAGGCTGTATCACATTGGGAGCAATTAATGATTGGATCGTCACTCTCTGTCACGTGCATCGGAATGAATAATCCGCGATCCTGATCTAAAATATAAATAATAAACGTTTAGAGAGGTTTACATATTTTAAAACAATTAATTTCAATCATTTACGGATCCGAATATTTTGCTGTTCAAACAAATAATCTCATTATTTTTAGTCTTACCTAAAAATTTAAAGGGGAAAAAAATATGAGGACAATGTCTTGTCCTGTCTCTGTTTATATCAAGATTCATGGGAAATCGTGTTAAGGTAAAAATTCGCTTAAGTTGTGGATACCTGTATTTTAATCTCTAATTTTTTTCTTCTCTCAATTTAGCTTTTACGTGAAACCTCTTATTTTCCGATTCCACGATCCTCTCGTCTCTGTAGGTCGCTATTTCTATTTCTATTTCTAGATTTCTTTTCGCGAACTTCACCAGTTGAAACGAAGAGTCAACGAAGGTTAAAACTCGGGGCGATTTTGAGCTAATAGAAGCTTAATGACGTCTTCCTGGTGCCGTCGCTAACAAGAGGGGCAGAAGGGTAGAGTGGCTGCCTCTCTCCATTCCTATCATTAACTGTCCAGCAGAGGTCGGTAGCAGCACAAAATGAACTCCGCTGTAATGACGATGCCACTCTCGCCGAATTCGGTTAATGAAACTAGAATTGGAGGCTGTCGGGACCAATTGATTGAAGTGCAATAAACACTGTCAGTGAATTCGGCGGGGGGGGGGGGGGGGGGGGGGTTGAATCGATTCGGATGAAGTTGAATGCTCATTGCATCTTCTTATATTGGAGGTGAAATAACAAATCATTCAAAACGAAGCTATTAAATGCATATATATATTTTAACTAAAAACAGGAAGAGTGGCATCTACGTATATACTGTACCGGACCGGGTTAATGTTAATAATTCTGTCAACATAATATAGAGGAGAAGGAAGTAATGCTATCGAACATTAGGTCTGTATAACAGAAGGGAAAGGCTCTTGCGGGATACTGAAGAGAAGCGCATCTGACTTTGACGGAGGACCACTCCAACTCTAGGTGCAGGCTCGAATTTTCCATTTGGCATGTTAAACATCAGTCTGTGGGCGCCAACATGAGAGGCGTCTCGTCAATTAAATTTACTTAAGTAACAAAAAATGATGTTGTTTTTAATTTTAATTAGTTTGCAAGAATTCGTGGAGAGCGATTACTCTCTTTTTAAATTAATCTCTCTCCTGACAATCGAAACGAACTTTTAAAAGAATATAATTTTTGAGATTTTACTTACCAAATGTATTGGGATCTTTCATGTTATGTGAATGCAAAACCATAGTTAAAACTCCCCAACTTTGATGATAATCTTTTCGTGGGAATATGTTGCAGAAGTTAAATTGTATGTCTCAATCTAATATATCCACATTTAAATTTTAGAAAATATTCGTTTAACATTTAAAGTGTTATTGAAGTTGGCATATTTGATAGCAGATGTTGCTGTTATACTTGTTCTAAACAAAATTTCAAAATTAATACAAAGTGAATAACATTGCACAAATTTTTAAAATTATATTTATTTCAGCAAACAATTTGTTACATTTTCATAAATTCTTATGAATAGCAAAGTGGTGTAATTCACTCTTCAGAATTCTTTAAATAGAAAACAATTATTTAAAAATTCTGGAAACTGAAACGTTTAACATTAGTGTTGCAACTCATTATAATTTGCATGACATTTACAACAAATTGTTTATTGAAATAATATTTGTTTAATATTGATCAAAATTTGGATTTAGAAAATTTCTCAGATTTTCCATTTTTGTGACATTTTGCTACGAAACACTTGAACTAAATTTAGTCAACTTTTGAATGTAGTTTTCCATTTGCATAACATTAAAATGTCTCAATATTTTGATTATTTTGTGCAATTTGTTCATTTTCAGAGCAAAAACAGCGAGGAAGAAAAATATTTAAGTTTCAAATAAATGATCTGATTTTTAACTATTGCTGCACGTTGAATTGTTATGTGCTAGGTATTATATTAATTTATTACATTCATTTCACTGTTTATTAACAAAATTGTAATTCATCATTAAAATTCCTATATCTATTCCGATTATTTTAATTCCTTGCGTCACGGTTGTGAAAGGAAGAAAATTAATATATTTTATACGAAATAAAAAACCACCGCACGTAAGGGCGCAACACCCCTTCTTGTGGCTATAAAGCGGACAGACCAACAAAAAATATACAAAGAAACAAAAACACAAATGAACTCATAGAGAAACAAACACACACAAACTCTTCTTCTTTATATATTAGTTGAAAGAGAAGTTAAATGAGAATTGTGAAGAAAATCTGAACTACTGCGATCATTTCCGATTTCGAGAAACAACTGTCATTTGCATTCCGCACTCATGTACTCAAAGCAGTTTTACGAAGGGAACATCTTCAGCAATACCAAACAGCCATCAAAGACCCTTTCCCCACCGTTAAGAGTCTTAAACCACCAAAGCTGGTAGGAACTTCGGTTACCACCATTACTAGTGGACCTTTTCAAAAACCAGAATTAAAATGAAAACTGACCTGCTTGAGCCACATTGCTCCGGGATCGGTCGGCGACGCCCACAGAAGTAAGAGGTCAAGCACCTTCGATGCCTCCGATCACGATTATCCACAAGCTGAAATAACACACCAAATGCGTCCGTTTATTTAGCGCTGGCAACCCATAGTCAAACAGAAAGAACAGCTGTAGATTTTCCCTCAACAGAGACCAGCACAACACGTCTAGAATGCACTTTTGGAGATTTCTAGTAGTTGTGCTAAGGCAATACGATAAGCTATAGATTATGAAATTCAAACCATAATCCAGTCCAGTGGGTTTAAATGGCCAGCACCAGCAACCTGTGTAGTTGGCTACTCCTCAGCAAGGCAGATAAAAAAAAAATATGACTGAATATGACTTGATCCAGAGACGTATCCACTAGAAATCCCGGAAAATACGGTCGTCCTCTGCAAAATATCAAACTTTACTCATCATCATCATCATCAAGCAGCCATGGGCTACGGAGGTCCAACCAGACCGTGCAGTTTAATTCTCCAAGCATATCTGTCCTGAGCTACATCTGCTGCATCCGGCCACTGCACACCAATTCTAACAAGGTCCTGTTTGACATTGTCTGCCCACCGCATCCTAGGTCTCCCCCTCCTTCTGAGGCTTCTAGGCACATTTTTCATAACCCTATTCGCCAATCTATAATTATCCATACGGGCAACATGGCCAAACCAGCGGAGTCTCCCTCTGCACAATATGCTGCTTAAAGGAGGTTGCAAACTCCTTTGCCTAACCTCATCATTAGTTACAAAGTTGAACCACCTAATGCCCAAGATACTGCATAAGCATCTAGAATCAAAAGTATCTAGTTTCCTGTTATCTTGTTTACACAGCGTCCAGGTTTCACTACCATAACTAACCCTAGAAAGAACCAAACTGTTATACAGTCTAATTTTAGTCTATAGGTGTATACGCCTATTTTTCCACAATCTCCATAGATTCTTAAAAGTCCCCGCAGCAATCCCTATTCTTCTGTTAATCTCATGCCGCACATCACCAGTATCTGTTACATAGCTCCCAAGATAATTAAACTGTGACACCATTCAGATGAACTGAATCACAACCTGCCTGACCAATTATCATCACTTTAGTTTTCTCTCTGTTTATAATCAAACCTACTCTACTCCCAGTCTCATCAAACAGCTCGAATGAAAGAGTTCATCTCATCAACATCATTTGCCAAAAGGGCTAAACTATCAGCATGATTTAAATCAGACATTTTCGTATTTTCAGCCCATTTAAGGCCAAAATCTTTCCTTTGAAATGAAATTCGCATAACATAATCAATAACCAATAATCAATAACCAATTATTTCACAATCAACCACAAATTATGACGATCAACAGACTCGAAAGCCTTTTTGAAATCAACAAAGCTAGCAACCAAAGGTTTCTGAAACTCTAAACATTTCTCAAGAATCTGCCTAAGTGAAAATATCTGATCCACACATCCCCTACCACTTCTGAATCCACATTGCTCATCACGCAATTGCCTGTCAACCAGATTCTTAATTCTATTAAGCACAATCATGGAAAGAACTTTACCTGGAACAGAGAGTAGGCTGATACCCCTATAGTTATCACACGAATTGCGATCACCTTTTTTAAAAACAAGTATAAAAATAGCTCTGGTAAAATCCTTAGGAACCATGCCTTTATCATAAAAGATATTCAAAATTTCAGTCATCCAAGTGGTAACCGAAACATTCCCAGCTCTAAGCATTTCAGTAGTAATTTCATCTACCACTTGGGTTTATAGCCAAAATAACTTTAGACTGTGTTATAGAGCCAAAATTAAAGCCAGAATGCATCTATCATCATTGCAAACAATGGGAGTAGAACTAACCACATTATTTAGAACATCACTGAAATACTCAGGCCACCTAGCCATGACAGAACCCTCACCTTCTATAACCTTACCTTTTTATCCTTCAATCCCTGTATACCTGTCCGTTTTCTACCACATAAAACATTAACTATCTGGTACAGCTCTCCGCGGTTGTGCTGTCTAACTGCTTCCTCAGCTTTGTCAGCCAAGCCCTCAAGCCAAAGTTTCTTATCAGCAGCTAACTAATCCTTTACACGTTTATTAAGTTATCTGTAATGCCTTCTATTAGGACTAGTAGGGTATTGATTAAGGACATTCCTGCAGTTCCTTCTTTCTGAAATAAACTCAAGTGCCTTATCACTCAAACAATTCTGTCTCCACTGCTCCTTTTTCCCTAAAAGAGTACTGTTAAGGTAGGCACTCACTGGTCTGCAACGGAGGCACGGCATTGTCACTAGGAATTGCCGTTTCCTCTGCTTCCTCGCTCACTTGCAAGGATTTTCAAGCGGAATTTTACGATTCAGCTAGCTTTGTGCGCACATCAAAAGCGGTGGTCAAACTCCTAAACAAAGCAAGAAGGGTGGCGAGGGCCGAGACAAAAGAGATTAAGGGCTTAACGTCATTAGCAGGAAGGGTAAATGCCGTTTGGGATACTCCCTCTTCAATCCGTGGGCGACATTGCCGGGCCGAATGCCTTCGTTGCTTACCAATGAGCGGTGTCTCAGAGAGAAAGCAGGGGAGAATATTTTAATGCGTGCCTCCATTGCTGACCAGTGAGTGCGTACCCTTAGTTTCTAAAAAAGCCTGTTTGAAAAAAGCCATTCTTCCTCAACTTCAGTAATAAGCAAACCATGACTGTCATAATGACTAAGTAACCTATCATGGTATCCTTTAGCTATAACTGGGTCTTTCAGAGCTTCAGAATTAAAGGTAAAATTCATAACCCAAGAACAACATTTTTTAAGTTTAAGTTGCAAGACACTTTTAACAAGGTAATGGTCAGATCCAATTTCAGCTCTCCTATATGACCTGGTATTTCAAACAGAACAGCCCATTTGCTGTTAATTAATATATAATCAATCATATTCTTAGCAGTCCATCAGGTGAAACCCATGTGTACTTATGTATGTCGCGGTGTTTGTAATATGTGTTAGTTATTCTGAAACCATTGAGTTTACTTACCTGTAGGAGACGTTTCCCATTGCCATTGCAGCTACCAATACCAAAAGGGCCTATCACCCCTCCCCAAAGGTAGAGTCAGTACCAACTTTGGCATTGAAGTCACCTACAACAAGGGTAATATCTCCTTTCTTGACAGAATTCAAAATATCCTGAAGTTGTCTGTAAAACCTATCCTTCACACCCTCATCAGCATCCTCAGTGTGGGCATAACAGCAGATAACATTCAAGACTTTAATGTTTGTCTGAAATTTTGTTGTAAGGAACCTTTCATTAATGCACTCATATCCTAGAAGAGCATCACTAGCATGTCTACTGAGCAGCAGACCCACGCCTTGGTGATGCTTTCCATCCTCCCTCCCTGTAAAGAGAAATTTAAAGTTATTTTTAGGTATATCACCTTTACCTGTCAATCTAGTGTCTTTCAAGCCTAGAATATCTAGGTTATAGCGCTGGAATTCTTGCGTGAGTACATCAAGAGAATAATCTTTATATAATGTCCTCACGTTCCACGTTCCTGCAGAGAGAAAATGATTAGTAGGATTTTTAAAGAAACTAGGTTTATTGAGATAGGTAGGGCCAACAATATCAAACAGCCTCCTGATCGCAGGCATGGGGCAAAGACTTGTTCCTCCTCCGCTAAAGGCTGAAGTCACCGATGCTGGTAGGAACTTCAGGCACCACCTTTTCAAGGGGCCTTTTTCAAGAGCCATATGGCCTGCCTGAGACACATTACTCCAGTTTAGGCTTGACGATGCTCAACTAGCTAAGGAAGGTTCAGGTACCTGCGATGGCCTCTGATTCGGATTATCCACCAGCTGATATAAGGTACACCCATGCCTCTGTTCACTTAGGGCTGGCAACCCAGAAGCAAACAGGAAACACAGCGGCAGATTCTCCCTTAATAGAGGCGCACCAGTGCAGCAAGTCCATGATCAATACTCAAGCTCAAATCCATAAACAAGTCCAGTCTAGTAGGTATAAATGGTCAGCACCAGGACCCTGTGAAGTTGACCACTCCTCAGCAAGGTTGAAAAAAGTGGCCATAGATGACCAGATCAGTAGGCCATACTGAACTGGCAGCCCTCTCCTTCCGTTCCCTTCCAAACGAGAATATCTCTTTGGAAAGGTACTAACGGCCTGCACCACGAGAAGGCGGGGTCGGACATTTCTACCTGCTTAGAAATCCAAAACAGTTGTCTTTGTATAATTTTATTTTAGCTCCAGTGTAGATCAGTCCGAGACTAAAAATGGATTTAAAAACAACTATAAAATTTTATTCCATGTAGAATATTATTATTTTAATCTTCCCCTTCCGTTGGAATATTTTAGCACTTGGTAAACTACTCAAATCTTATTTTCTGACTCTCCCTCCCTCCCGAAACTAAATTCACGGAATTTTCCCCCATTCCCGAAGTTTTTCACCATTTAATAAAGAAGGCCGATTAGTATATTTTTCGTCATGTACACTTCCATTCTCGCGGAATCGTGCAATTAAACGTGATATTGTAGACTTCTTGGGTACCGGAGAATCAGGAAACTATTCGTTGAAGTCAGCTTGAACACTTCAAAATTTTGATTTGGATGTTAACTAATATTGGACTATGTTCGGCCTGGGAAAATTTCATTATGAGCAACTAGTAAAATACATGTCACCAACTAACAGCGTGAGAACTAAACTAAATAATGTCAGTGACAGCAGGGTTGCCAACTTTAGAATCGGTATTTAATTCCGTTCAGTTGGCGCGAAATAAGCGTTTACATATCCGGTTCTGCAAATTTTGAATCACTCTGTACTATATAGATTTTATTATTTAAAGAAAACTGCTCCCAACAAAATATTAATTATGCTTTATTATGCTGGGGGTTATTCCATTATACAATAAGGAATATATTCCTAGGGTAGGGACTGCAAATATTATATCAAAATTATTTTTATTCCATAAAAATATTTAAAATTATTTTTTCAGTGAACCTTTATTGCGAGTTTGCAAACAACAAATCTGAATAATTTTCATTTCATTGGAAAGAGTTTTCTACATTAAAAATCTTTTTCTTCTACTTCCTATTTATTGTTATTTGTTAATTAATTGTAATAATTATAAAATTTTAAATAAATTAGATTACATTTTGCGAATATAGGAAAATGTGAGAAAATATTTGAAAAAAAAAAACTATAAGAATAGTTGTGATTTTAGTGTAGATAAGTTGCAGCATTTAAAAGATGTGAAGATAAAAGTTTGAAATAGGAAATATCCTCCAGGTTTTGTCACCGCTCCAGTTTTTTCGTTTTTCTATTGTAATTGCATTGATATCTGAACGCAAATTTACCCTTAGCGTTGAACGGGTAAATTATATAATTCATTCAGTTTTTTATTTGCACTATTGTTTTTATTGTTTTAATTTTTCTTACATTTTATTTTTTTATATATTTTTGTAAGATGAGTTGACAACATACTAAATTATAGTTAAATGGAAATATTAGCAATGCATAAATTTTTATGATAATATTTATAAATCAAGAAACTATGTGTAAATTTTGAATCGTGTGAATCGTTGAATATATAGGAATAAAATTATTATTATTATTATTACAGTATATCATCATCATCATCATCATCCTCAAGCAGCCATGGGCTATGGAGATACAACCAGACCGTGCAATTTAATTCTCCGAGCAAGTCTGTCCTGAGCTACATCAGCTGCATCTGGCCACTGCACACTAATTCTAATAAGGTCCTGTTTGACATTGTCTGCCCACCGCATCCTAGGTCTCCCCCTCTTTCTGAGGCCTTTAGGCACACTGTTCATAACCCTATTCGCCAATCTATAATTATCCATACTGGCAACATGGTCAAATCAACGGAATCTCTCTCTCTGCACAATATGCTGCTTAAAGGAGGTTCATAGTTAAAACGTTGAACCACCTAATGCCCAAGATACTGTATAAGCATCTAGAATCAAAAGCATCTAGTTTCCTGTTATCTTGTTTACAAAGTGTCCAAGTTTCACTACCATAACTAACCCTAGAAAGAACCAAACTATTATACAGTCTAATTTTAGTCTTTAGGTGTATACGCCTATTTCTCCACACTCTCCATAGGTTCTTAAAAGTCCCGGCAGCAATCCCTATTCGTCTGCTAATCTCATGCCGCACATCACCATTATCTGTTACATAGCTCCCAAGATAATTAAACTGTGACACCTGCTCAAGACTGCAACCATTCAGATTAACTGAATCACAGCCTGCCTGACCAATTTTCATCACTTTAGTTTTCTCTCTGTTTATAACCAAACCTACTCTACTACCAGTTTCATCAACAGCTCGAATGAAAGAGTTCATCTAATTATTATTCCAATATATAATATATTCATATATTAAAATAAAACTACTATACAGGAGCTGACCAACTTATAACTCTCACTGAAATCTTCATATGCTGGTTATAATTCAATAAGTGCCTATTCACTAAAAATTGTAGCAGCACATATCATGGAAATATTATGTTACTTATGAAATTATCTTTTGCATCTGGTGACTTCCTACATATTTTAAACGTTTCTTTGAGATTCCAATATTAAAAATGGGGAATAAATATATCAGGTGTAATTTCAAACCTATCTTTTTTTCTGCCTGTTTTCCCAAGGAGTTAGAAAAGTTATTCATTATTAATATACATATATATATATACAATTATTCACTATTTACCAGGTAATTATTATTATTATTCAGTTATATCACTTATATATTTCACTAATTATGTTCATAATGATCTTAACACTTCCAAAAAATTTATAAGCTATATTAGTAGATCTTAGAAAAGCTTTTGATATTGATACATAATATCTTGTTGCAAAAAATATATATTTTTACAAAAGGAAATTGCAGTACATTGATAAAATCTGATTGAAGAAATAGAAAACAAATGGTGAAACTAAATAGTTCCTAAAGTGATATGCTCCTACTTAAATGGGGTGTTCCTCAAGGATGTTTTAGGCTCAATATTTTTTGACTGCTTCATCAGTGACATATTTGACTTTCATTTTTTGGGGGTTTGTTAACATTTGGCGATGACATTGTGTTACTCCGAGTGATTTGCATAAATAGCTTGCACAAAATAAATTAGCCTTAAATTTGGATAAAGCAAAACAGGCAATTTTTCCACTTTCCCCTAAATAGTTAGATATCATTCTTTAAGATGAAATACCATGATAAACTGCAGTTGCCAAATAATTCGAAAAGTTACAGAACATAAATGTCTTGGTGCCTCTATTCCTAGGAATTTAAATTCAAATAGGCATTTGGAATATGTAACTAACAAGTTAAAATTTGACATAAACACAATTTGGATTTTAAGAGGCAATATGGATTTAAATCTATGTCAATATTTTATTTATTTTTGTGTACAATAACATCTACAAAGTGCTCTTGCTTTGTAGAGAGGAGCAAGTAAAACAGTATGGAATAGATTGAAGGTACTGCATAAGTTTATACTAAGACTCCTGTTAAAAAGTACATTAACACACCACTTTATTTATGGATTGGCAGATTTTACCATTAACCAAATTATAATTTTAGAGTTTAAAAGTTTGTGTTAAAGCATATTAATGAATTCAATTACAGTACATCATGTTACCGGATCATCATCATCATCAAGCAGCCATTGGCTACAGAATTCCAACCAGATTGTGCAATTTTGTTCTCCAAACTTATTCTCTCCTTAGCAACATCTGCGGCATGTCGCCACTGTACACCAATCTTAACAACATCCTGTTTGACATTGTGGGCCCACCGCATCCTAGTCAACCCCTCTCTTTGGAGCCTTTAGTCACACTATTCATAACACTATTCGCTAATCTATAGTTATGCATACGGGAACATGGCCAAATCAACGGAGTCGCTCTCAGTACAATATGCTAATGAAAGGAGGTTGCCGATTGCTTTAATAAACCTCATTATTACTTTCAAAGTTAAACCACCTAATGAAAAGCATCAAGTTTCCTGTTATCTTGTTATCTTGTTATCAAGTTTCACTACCATAACTAACTCTAGAAAGAAGCAAACAGCCTTTAGGTGTATACGCCTATTTCTTCACCCTGGTGAATATTCTCTGAAAGCGATATTGCAGTAAAGTTTTCGGTTACTACTTTTGCACCCCGTAGAAATTTTAATTAAAACTAATGGGTGATTGGGGAAAATGTAGGTAATAGTATTTTGTTAGTACTTAGAGCATAAAAAGTATTTGTCTTAGTTGTAAAATATGAAAAAACTTCCTATATGTAACCTGAAAAGTAAATAAATTAACGCATATTGATGATGCAATCAATCGCTGAATTCGCATTTGTTTAAACCGATCGGGCATGAGCAATCTTGTTGGGTACGTACATCGCCGTCCTACCTTTCCTTGAAGCGAGTACGATTTAAGTGATTGAAATATAAATATGTTTTAGTTTTATTCCCTTTGTAGGCCGTATATAGGAAAATAGGCTTGACTTGTGAGTATCGACCTCATTTCATCGCTCGTTTTCATTTAGATGGGCCGTATTTGAGATCGCTCATCTCAAGCTTTAAACTGTGACTCGTTACGGTCAAATCCAGCTACATTTTAGCCCCTCCCTAAAGAGGAGAAGAGAATGGTGGTGGGTATAACTCGACGTTGTCGACGACGATTCTCATATGATCATGCATTTGACTCCTAACCCCAGGCCCTCTTGCTTGGAAAACATGGTAAAGGAACGACTTTCCACTTTTTCTCCGTGTGGGGGAGAAAAGGGGGGAATATTTTTATTCCCGACACACCCCGAATTAATGAAGTAAAGTAAGGAAAATGTCACATGCTTTTATTTAATGTACATGTTACAGTCGGCCTTTAAGTTCCAAAGATAATTCTTTTTTTTTTGGCAGGGGGAGTTTATTACGTAACAAATTGTAATATATTGTCGGTGTCGCAATATTTGTTATGACGCATAGTCATATTTTCCGTCCTCGTGCTCCAAAGACATATTGCTAAAGAATAGTTTTCATATTTTCCATTTTTTAAGGAAATTTGTTATAGCCCATGAAAAAAAACAGCCTCCGCTTCACAAGCCTTCATTGAATACGTGAATTTTTGCCCATCGCATTCGAAAGATATGGTGGAACAACTTTTGACTAGCGAAAGACATTAGTAGAAAGATAGTTAAAAATGTATTTCTTCGATTGTAATTTCAACCATTTGATCGGACATTAAGAATCGGACCCTACAGTTTTTGATTATGCTTTTTCTCATACACCTTTACCAAATTAATGACTATAATATAAATTAATATAATAATATATAAATTAGTGACATCATACTACAAAATTCAGTTTCCACTTATAATTTCTATCTTTTCCAAATATCATCAAAATAAAATTTTTGTTAAAGTGATATTGATGATAATGTAGGAATAAAATAAGTGTTTGGTGGCATGAATTTCTGTACTCTCTTATGATGAACGGAGGCAACATATTGATGTAAATGAAAATCTCGTGGCCTTCAAATACTACCATCAAAATCAGCAGCATAAATACATCGCCTGCAATATTTGTTTTAACAATTTTCAACTTTTTACACCGTTAGCGGTCATAATTGTAACTTTTGGAAAAATCGCAAATTTCACCAATAACAAAATAACAATTATTTTAACTCAAAAAATGTTAGTGATGGAGGACAACATTAGCTTTAAGCTTCGCGGGTCACCTGTAATGATAAAATTTACATTTTGCTATAATTAAAGAATACAAACAAATTGAAAAAACTTGAAACCGTCTTTTTATCCGGAAACGAAATAAAAATACCAGTTAGCACAAATCGAGCGCTAATCTATACATTACAGTTGCTTAAATATTTTAGCTTATTTCATCACTAAACCATATTTTCTGCAGTGGAAACAAATTTGTCATGTCTTTTATTTTAAAGGAGAAACAAAAGTTTTAAAGGATATTCGTAAGGGGAGAAAGGTAGGTATAGATGTTATTATTAAAGGCAAATTTAAGTGGTTTATGTAGTTTAGAATGAATTTCATGTACAAAATATTCCTTTTCTTTTTACACATAAACAAATATGCAATAATCAAATATTTCTGAAACACTTGATGATTCATGCAAGCGAGTACGGTCGCACAATTCTAAACGACACGGAATAAATATATAGTAATTATTAAAATGTTTTTTACTTAATATTCTGGTTGAAGCAGTACCCTTTTTTAAAAAAATTCCTCTTAGAATTCTCTGATCTGCAGAGTATTCAGAATATCACAAAAGGTTTTGCTACACTGACTAATTACAAATCGAAGCTTCCCACGGACTCGATTGCAAACAGTATGACGTCATTTCCGCTCCCTGCGATATCTCGCGACGACCCGGTGTCTCGTCGCTCTTGACTAGTTCCTTAGTTGAACACTGAGGGCACTGTGTCCATAGGTTTCAACAGGAGGCTGAAATTGCCATTGGGTCTATGGTAGTGTTACCTCTGTAGCTACTGCTCTGTGCTGTACGCTATCTGCTAATGAGAGCTAGCTCGCCACAATGCGCTTTTCTCACTTTCGGTGGCTTTTTTCCTTATTCTACCGTGGTCTCTCTTTCTACCATTATTTTATGTTCTGGTGAACAATTTTGGCCCATAATTGGCTGATAAATGACGTGCAAGTGATAATGCTGACCGCAAAATGTCGAAGAAAAAGTATTACGCAAATGTTAAAATATTACGCAATTTTATGTATTATGCAATGTTAAAATGCAAGTTTTACGATTTTTCGAGGAGGGTGAGCATCAGGTGGATGTGGTCATGATCTACAACTATCTGCGTCCACCATTAGAATCCCGTTTATCATTCGTATTATTGTTAATTAACCCAATAAACCCTTAATACGTTGGTCATAGGTAATATATTATGATTTCGGGAACGCAGCTCTCTAGGGAATATGGTATAACGACCCCATGTTGCACTTATTCAGTTAGCACTCCTTTTTCCAGGAAAGCATCCCCCCACGCGAAACGGGGTATTCCTGTACTGTGAAGTGCGACATAAGACAAACGGTCTACTGGGACTCTTAAGTTTGATATAATAGTTTTATTTTTTATAAGGTTGACTGTGGTAGTGAATTTTGAACCGTTTTCAACCCTTAACGGTCATTCTAGAGTCCACGAGACCACATCACAGATTAATCTAAATGTTGGGGAAAAATGCCCGTGTGGCATTTAAGGGTTAAATAAGAAAACAAGCAACTTTATGCTTTTGATTCTACATGTTTACATAGTAGCATAGTATTTAGATGTTTCCACTACACTAGTAATGATGAGTTAAGACAAAGGAGTTAACAATCACCTTTCAGTAGCATTTGGTGCAGTGTGAAACTGCGTTGATTTGGTCACGTTGCCCACAAGCATCCCACCTGGGCCAGCGTTGAGATTTTCTCCGCTAGAATCTCACCCTGCTCTCCGTCAGAAAGCGAACATCGATGGGCTTGGAAAGACGGCCGTCCGCCGAATGGGATATAAAGCCGTGGCCCAGTGTAATGAAAGAGACACCCTATGCACGTTAAAGAACACAATGCATGGCATTGACGGGAGGCTTCCACCTGTCGCTCCTAACAACTGCCCAGTGGGTACCCTCCCTCAACCTTCTCTGAGTCCTTGGGTTCCTTGCTACCTGATCATTTAGCCCATTGTGTTCAAAAACAGTGCCTCTGAGATATAACCCAGTCCAAATGCAGCACTATAGAATAACGAATAGGATTATGAACAGTGTTCCTAAATGCCTTAGAATAGCAGGGAGACCTACCATATGTTTGGCCGCAAATGTCTCACAAGCCCTTGTTAAAATCGGCCTGCAGCTAAATGCAACTGCTTTTAACTCAGAACAGTCCTGTTTGGACGGACTAAATTACAGTCTGGTTGGACTTGCCTATCCCATGGATGCATGCATGTATATATGCAACAGTGGTGTACGCATGGGGGTTTGGATCCTTCTCCCTAAAGTATGTTACATGTTTTATAAGATAAAAATAAATTAAACACTTTTCCTCAAAATTAAACAATCAATGGCTTAGATTTCTTTTTATTGATCAAATTTTATTGCCTGATATATTTTCGGTTTGCAGTGTTATTGATTTTAAATTCCTGATATGTTCCCAAAATTTTCGATTCCCCCCCCCCCCAATAAGAACGTACGCCACTGTAATGTACGTAAGGGTCTGGGTATGTCATATCAACAATGTTTAATTTGAAATGTTTTTCTTCACGAGTACATCGACCATAAACCTTAATTCTCATGCGACTTCCCCACTGCAGTATACTGCTTGTAAATTGTAATATTACTGCTTGTAAATTTTAAAAATAATATTGGTTTTCAAGAGTAATTTTTGACCTGATTTTAAAGTTAGAAACCATTTGCTGTACATGCGCAGTAGTTTTTCCAGGAACGAAAGTAATTTGCGATGACTATTTTAAGAGAGCGAGATTTTATGAATTACGATGCCAATATACATGCATAAATATTTTCCGTTTCACATTTAAGTTTTCATTTCTTTATTATCATTGCCTATTTCTATTTAATGTTTCTACCTTAGAGATTTGTGCAATAAACTTATACATACAGAAGAAACCTATATGAACAGATCACCCGCGAATACCCGCTAATCAGATACTGACGTTAGCGGCATGGATCACGGATAATCCTATGTATCCATCCCGAAATTAGTTCAAACTGCTCTCTCCGTTTCAATTCAAGTCACAGACATCACTATACCAAGAATCGTCTTAGGAACCACAAAGTTATGGTTTAAGTTTAACAAATGATATCTGAATCTTACATGTGTCAGAACTATATTGGACAACTTCCGATGAAAGATTTTTTAGTTATAGTGATACCCGCTATTCTGCAATGTGAATTTTACATCTCAGCTCTTCGATTCCATCAAGAGTTGTGGGAGTTCGTAGGATCGCCTGATCAGCACGTCTGACGTCAAAGCATTTTGAGTAGGCAGACTCCGCAGAGACTGCAACAGAGCATTGCACTCGAAAGCTTCCAGTGGCATCAGTTAAGAAAGATTCTTATTTCTGAAAGCTAAAGTAATAATGGTACTTGCAGCCTGTATGAGAAAGGTAATAAACTGAGTCTTTTTATAGTTAGGCACATAATTTAAAGTTGTAATCTATAAAAACCTAACTGTGGAATGTTTTTTATTAATCCAAGGGTTTTGACTTATTTTGAATTCAATTTTGTAGGGATATAAAGCCACACGCCCCATGTCTTAATCGAATGCATGTTCAGCAAGAGCCGACTTCATCGTTGTCGACATTAAGTGCTGCTTAGAACTCTATCTCTCTTGACTGCAACCATCTACTCCCTAAAGGATTAGACATGAACTCGTCCTTGAAACTTCAGGGTGATTTATTATTTCTGTGACTCACGTTGGACAGAGAAACACGAAATTACACTTACGAATATCTACTTACAAATCCGAACTTCAGCTGAGTTTGTTAAATTCTATACTTTTTATTTCTAAGAGAAGTTCAGCTACTAGAGTCAAAGACATCACTCTGAAATGAATCCGGAAATCAGCAGCTCCGTCCAAGAAGGGACGCATATACCAAGGCCCTGAGAATCGAACTAGGTGACCTCAACGAAATTTAAAGAGCTGAACAAGAACCGCTCTTTTTCTTCTCAATGATATCAAACGACGTGACTTATAGATAGCTTTAAAATAGACCTTTGAGAGGTTCTTCATCTACATAAATAAAGGCATTTCTTTCAGTTTCAGTGAAGGAGATCCATTAAACCAGTTCCTTTGAAGGGTCTACCTTTTCTCTGTACAGTTAAACTTGCCAGCAATAATAATAATGGTGCTAAAAACGTTTAACCGATGACTCCTATTCATATTAAACTTTTTCTGCAAGCAAATTACACTGAAGTGCCGTTGAATTATGGATAGGAGGCGTTATCCAAATTCAGTACCACAAGTCCCGTATTTGGCCGCATGCGTGGCTGAAACTCTGGTCATATATAGCTGTCAGCTTTGGCTTCCCCAAGCATTCGTCGTGAGAAGCGTAATGGGAAAGGCACGGGATTTAGATGCATTTGACAGAGGACAGACCGAGGTGCCCGACGGATGGGACACTCGATCTCCAAAATTGTCAACGAACTTTGATTTTGTCGTACGACAGTTTCAAGAGTATTCTGCGAATATGAAAATTCCGGCAAAAAAACAAGCACACGGACAAACTGCAAAGGACAACCAACCTTGAATGATCGTGGGTTTCGCCGTGTGACCCGCATCGTATGGACCGGACCGATAGGGGCCAGACATTATCTGAAATCACTTCCCATCTGAGCGTGGGTTCCAGTCTGGAAGTCAGTGCATGGACCGTGCAATGCTCACTTCACCGCTGACCTTCGAGAGTCCCACTTCTAACGGCATGACACCGGGTTCGATGCCTTGCTTGGGCTAAAGAACGTCGAAACTGGATCATCGAAAATTGGCAACGGATAGCCTGGAGTGATGAATCCCGAGTTAAACTTCATCACGCCGATGGGAGACTGAGGGTATGGCGCCAACCCCATGAAGCCATGGATCCTGCATGTCAGGTCGGAATAGTACAAGCTGGTGGTGCTCAGTGATGGCCTGGGGTGTCTTCAGTTGGACGTCTGTGGGACCTTTGGTACGTGTACAGACGACTCTCAATGAATCCTGGTAAGTAGAATTCATGGCTGACCATTTACACTCATTTATGGCCATCATGCATCCCAATGGAGATGGCGCCTACCAGCAAGACAATTGTTCATCTCACAGGTCCAGGTTGACTACTGCATGGTTGCACGAGCATTCTGCTGACTGAAATAATGAATTGGCCACCTAGAAGCCCAGATTTAAATCCCATCGAAAATCTTTAGGATACCGTCGAGCAGAGTGTCCGGGCCCATGTACCATCAGCGACGGCCTTGAGAGAACTGTGGGCAGCTCTGGAGGAAGTCGCCATACCTGTGGAACATTTATGCAAGTTTGAGGAGTCCTTGCCTCGTCGTGTGGCGGCAGTTTTCAGGGCCAGAGGGGGTTCAACACGTTACTAGGTTGTTATTCCTAATTCAATGGCACTTCAGTGTATTTCTCTATTACTGCTGCTAATATTTTTATTTTCCTACACGCTAAAAAATGTACTTGTAAAAGTACATAATACTATAACAGAAACAAGAGCAGCTCTTTTTCTGCTTAACGATATCAAAGAAGATGATACGATTTGTTTATTCGAAGTGCCATGGTAAGATTCATTGTCTGCCACCTCCAAATATCTTTAATTAGTCGAAATGATCATCATTCCATTGTATGCTCGAAACAATTCGTGCTGTTGCCTTTGCTGTCCACATCTCAGATATACAAATGTCTGTTCATTTTTTATATTTCGAAGTTTCTTGATTTTGAATATTTCTTTTTCAAATCATTTCTTTTTTTTCGTTTGAATTGTTATGTGATTCCTTCGTTTATTTTCCATTTTTTTAAACAAATGTTATAGTAAATGATTCTTTTGTATGAAAGTGAGCCGAGTCCAGCGCGTCGGCTTTGTCTCTCTATAGAAATGTGAAACTATTCCTCAGTCGATATACTCAACACAGTTGATTTGTAACAAAAATGCCTCTTTTTTTTTCTTGAAAAATCTATCCGAATGTCTCTCGATAGATCAATTTGTTCCGTAAGTGTATTTGTTTCCTTTATCCCTGGAGAAGAGGAATCTGACATGTGTTCTTCACCAACATATTTCTCGGAGATCCCAGAGAGTATTTTCAGTAGCCTCGTTCCCGCCTCTTTTTCTTTTCCTTCCATTGCCTTGTTTGATCTCGTGCTGAGGTATTTTTGTGATGGTCACCATCTTTCCCATCCAAGAGAGAAGGAAAATGTTTGCAGCGAATTTCTTCGCAGTCTTATCTGTCAGCTTTTGTGACATGAGATGTTGCGCGAGAGTGAGCAAGGGGATGCAAGAGTAATTTATCACCCGTAACCGTAGCTGTTGACACGATGCGTTGGGAAAGGAAAGCGGAGGATCGGATGATGGGAGAGAGAAATGTAGTCGGATGAGGAGGAGGAAGATGTCTTTTGGGCTGCCATGCAAAAAGAACGGCGACTGAATTCAAGTGGAGTGTGAAGTTTCACTAAGAAACAAAAGTAGCCGAAAAATATTAAAATGTGGATGAGAAACAGATACACATATGCCAAAAATTCGCAGTTAAGTAAAACGAAGACCATTCAGAAAACTGCGTTTTAAAAACAAAATTGATATTTTTCTTTTGATGATATAAGAATGCCGATGGTGTACGCTTGTTCCTGATGCCCACTCCTCACTTGCCACTCTCAATTCGTCTCTCGATCCTGACTGTTGGTGCACAACGTGGTACCCACTGATTGAGATGTGACGTCACTGTGAAATAAGAGACAGCGTGCTCGGTTACTATTCCATTTCAGACGTGGGTCTGCTGCTCAGTAGACATGCTAGTAATGCTCTTCTAGGATATGAGTGCATTAATGAAAGTTTTCTTACAGCAAAATTTCAGACAAGCGTTAAAGACTTGAATGTTATCTGCTGTTATACCCCCACTGAGGATGCTGATGAGGATGTGAAGGATAGGTTTTACAGACAACTTCAGGATATTTTGAATTCTGTCAGAAAAGGAGATATTACCCTTGTTGTAGGTGACTTCATGCCAAAGTTGGTATTGACTCTAAGCTTTGGTGAGGGGTGATAGGCCCTTTTGGTATTGGTATCTGCAATGGCAATGGGCAACGTCTCCTACAGGTAAGTAAACTCAATGGATTCAGAATAACTAACACATATTACAAACACTGCGACATACATAAATACACATGGGTTTCACTTGATGGGCTGCTTAAGAATATGATTGATTACATATTAATTAACAGCAAATGGGCTAGTTCTGTTAGGAATACCAGGGCATATAGGGGAGCTGAAATTGGATCTGATCATTACCTTGTTAAAAGTGTCTTGCAACTTAAACTTAAAAAGTGTTGTGCTAGGGTTAAAAAATTTACCTTTAATACTGAAGCTCTGAAAGACCCTGTTATAGCTAAAGCTTACCATGATAGGTTACATAGTCATTATGGCAGTCACGGTTTGGTTACTACTAAAGTTGAGGAAAAATGGGGCTATTTTAAACAGGCTTTTTTGGACACTAACAGTACTCTTTTAGGAAAAAAGGAGCAGAGGAGACAGAATTATTTAAGTGATAAGGCACTTGAGCTTATTTCAGAAAGAAAGAACTGCAGGAATGTCCTTAATCAGTACCCTACTAGTCCTAATAGAAAGGATTACAGAGACTTAATAAACGTTTAAAGGATCAGTTAGCTACTGATAGGAATTTTTGGCTTGATGGCTTTGCTGACAAAGCTGAGGAAGCAGTTAGACAGCACAATAGCAGAGAGCTGTACCAGATAGTTAATGTTTTATGTGATAGAAAACGAACAGGCATACAAGGATTGAAGGATAAACAAGGTAAGGTTATAGAAGGTGAGGATTCTGTCATGGCTAGGTGGGCTGAGCATTTCAGTGATGTTCTAAACAATGTAGTTAATTCTACTCCCATTGTTTGCAATGATGATAGATGAATTGGGGGCTTTAAAGTTGGCCCTGTAACACAATCTGAAGTTATTTTGGCTATTTATAAACTTAAATTTCGTAAATCCCCAGGGGTAGATGAAATTACTGCTGAAATGCTTAGAGCTGGAAATGTTTCGGTTACCACTTGGATGACTGAAATTCTGAATATCTTTTATGATAAAGGCATGGTTCCTAAGGATTTTACCAGAGCTATTATTATCCCTATTTTCAAAAAAGGTGATCGCAGTTCTTTTGAAAACTATAGGGGTATTAGCCTACTCTCTGTTCCAGGGAAAGATCTTTCCGTGATTCTGCTTAATAGAATTAAGAATCTGGTTGACAGTAAATTGCGTGATTAGCAATGTGGATTCAAAAGTGGTAGGGGATGTGTGGATCAGATATTTTCATTCAGGCAGATTCTTGAGAAATGTTTAGAGTTTCAGAAACCTTTGGTTGCTAGCTTTGTTGATTTCAAAAAGGCTTTCGACTCTGTTGATCGTCATAATTTGTGGTTGATTGTGAAATCATATGGTATACCAGACAAGTTAGTTAACCTAATGAAAGCTCTCTATAATAACACTGAGTCGTGTGTGAGAGTTGGTAAGTCTTGTAGCAATTGGTTTAGCATTACTTCTGGTGTTCGACAAGGGTGCATTTTGGCTCCTTTTCTCTTTAGTTTGGTTATTGATTATGTTATGCGAATTTCACTTCAAAGGAAATATTTTGGCCTTAAATGGGCTGAAAATGCGAAAATGTCTGATTTAAATCATGCTGATAGTTTAGCCCTTTTGGCAAATGATGTTGATGAGATGAACTCTTTCATTCGAGCTGTTTGATGAGACTGGTAGTAGAGTAGGTTTGGTTATAAACAGAGAGAAAACTAAAGTGATGAAAATTGGTCAGGCAGGTTGTGACTCAGTTCATCTGAATGGTGTCACAGTTTAATTATCTTGGGAGCTATGTAACAGATACTGGTGATGTGCGGCATGAGATTATCAGACGAATAGAGATTGCTGCGGGGACTTTTAAGAATCTATGGAGATTGTGAAAAAATAGGCATATACACCTATAGACTAAAATTAGACTGTATAATAGTTTGGTTCTCTCTACGGTTAGTTATGGTAGTGAAACTTGGACGCTGTGTAAACAAGATAACAGGAAACTAGATGCTTTTTATTCTAGATGCTTACGTAGTATCTTGGGTATTATGTGATTTAATTTTGTAACTAATAATGAGGCTAGGCAAAGGAGTCTGCAATCTCCTTTAAGCAGCATATTTTGCAGAGGGAGACTCCGCTGGTTGGCCATGTTGCCCGTATGGATAATTATAATTTGGCGAATAGGATTATGAACAGTGTGCCTAGAGGTCTCAGAAGGAGGGGGTGACCTACAACACCCACAAGGAAGCCAGAAGGAAGTGGTGGGCAGACAATGTCAAACAGGACTGGTGTGCAGTGGCCGGATGCAGCAGATGTAACTCAGGACAGATATGCTTGGAGAATTAAACTGCACGGACTGGTTGGACCTTCGTAGCCCATGGCTGCTTTAGGATGATGATGATGATGATGATGATGATGATGATGATGATGATGATGATGATGATGATGATGATGATGATGATGATGATGGTGGTGGTGGTGGTGGTGGTGGTGGTGGTGGTGGTGGTGGTGGTGGCGATGATGATGATGATGATGATGATGATGAATGTACATCTACATTAACGATGAGTATTTTAATGACCAAAATGAATTGTATGAGAAATTCATCTAAATTTATGTGAATCATCGCATAAAATGCAAAATAATGTTATTGTAATATTTTTTTTGCGATGAACTGAAATTTGAGATAAATATCTGCAAATAAAACTTTAAATGCAAGTTTTATTCACAACACGATTTATTTGGAAACTTTCTCCCTCTCCACCGTAAGTGGGGGCTTACGTTGTTAGTTTCGATTTTTACATGGCGCACTCCCGTAACTTATCCACCGTGTAAATCGAGGGATGGTTATATTTTGTACATATAATATATATTTTATATATGAATTCGTTATGTTTAGTCTTCGAGATTCTTTAAAGAACTATACGAATATATTGTTGCTATCGTAACCAATGATGCACGTGTCTGCATTCTTTGTCCTTATCGATCAGAGAATATCACTTTATCACCATTTACAAATTCAACCGTTATTGGGAACTTATTTTGCATCTCCACTCATATTTTCCCACCAAATTCTGAACACGCCAGCACTCCAACTGTTGCCAGATCCTTGACATTCATAAAGGGATTAATCCCTTCCCACGGCAGATGGGGATCCATTTTTTTTTTAATTCAACGTGGCACCATACATGGGAAACCGTCATATCATATTTGGGACAAACATCTAAAGTATCTATAAATCTGCGCCCAAATCTGTCTATAAAAGTTTCTTCCTAATTTGAAAATTTAAACTACTTCACGCGCTGAGGTCAGCACGCCGTAAAGAAAAGAGACCTATCTATATCGGTGTCCGCACCCCCATGACAATACGCTTATTATTATGGTATTTTTAATCCGGTTTTTGATGCGCCTAAACGCTTACGTTGCACTAAGTTACGATGAAATGAAACTCCATACGGAGTAGTTAAGGAGTTCTTGTAAAAACAAACTCCCGAAAATGTATAATGGATATGTTCCCTCGCTATTATTAATTTCAGCTTTGCCTTTCAATTGTATCGTCCTTTATTCTTTCAGCCTCAAATTGTGTATATATACACTGCTCACAAAAATTAAGGGATATTTCAAAATGAATATGAAGCGATAAAAAAGAAGCATTTGATTTTTTTTATTAAACAAGAACATCAGAAAAGCCATGTCAAAGAGTTGTTGTTCGATTATGCAAATGAGATGCAAAACCAACTTTTATTTCATTGGTGAAAATGCACTATAGAAAAGGATGAAAGTACTGAAGTATCTGCACGTTCCCTGATTTTGAAAGTGCACATCCTGCAATTTCCCAGCCCTTGCAATGCCCCTGCAACACGATTTGCCCGAATACGAAGCCTGGAGAGCCATAGGACGCCTTGAAGCTGGTCAAACACAGACGACACTGGCAACAGCACTTGGAACATCCCAAAGCGTGATTAGCAGACTGTGGAATCGCTTTCAAGAGACTGGCACACTACGAAGAAGACGAGGGCAGGGTCACCCATCTGCCACAACAGCAAGAGATGACCGCTACTTGACCTTATTGGCAAGAAGGAACAGGCGCAGCAATGCAACAGAGCTGCAGGGACAGTTTCTTGCTGCCACTAGATGACGGATATGCACCCAGACCATACGAAATCGGCTCCATCGTGTCGAACTGCATGCCCGGCGACCAATGGTATGAATTCCGTTATCTGCTGAACACCGTAGAACCCGTAGAAGGTGGGCTGATGAGCATCGTCATTGGACCCGTGATGAGTGGTCAACTGTTCTCTTCTCTGATGAGTCACGGTTCAGTCTGCAGCCTGACAATCATCGTGTCCTGATCTGGCGTGAACGAAGAACACGAGAGAATCCACGTTTCATGCGAGAAAGGGACTCCTTCGGTGGTGGTGGAATCATGGTGTGGGCTGGCATCAGCATTGGTGGTCGTACCGACCTCCACGTCATCAGAAACGGATCGCTGACTGCTGTCAGATATCGAGATGAGGTCCTGCACCCTGTAGTGGTACCCTATGCTGGAGCAGTTGGAAACAACTTTCTTTTCATGGACGATAATGCAAGGCCCCACCATGCGCATTTCGTCAACAACATGCTTCAGGAGACAGGAATCGAACGCATGGACTGGCCTTCACTTTCTCCAGACCTGAATCCCATTGAACATGCTTGGGATGCACTGGGAAGACGTCTGGCAAACCGTCCAATGCCTCCCACAACACTTCTTGAGCTGGAAGTTGCCCTGGAGCAAGAGTGGCAGAGGATCCCACAAGAACTGCTGGACATTCTGATCCTGTCCATGCCTCATCGCTGTCAGTGTGTTTTGGCAGTCTGGTGACCATACACCCTACTGAACAGTCAATGTATGCCACTCTCGTCCAGTTTGACATGCTTCTGTTCACCCCTACCAATATGTCACTTGCTACTCAATCACGACAATTGAGTTTGCATCTCATTTGCATAATCGAACAACTTTCTTCGACTTGTCGTTTGCTTTTCTGACACTCTTGTTTAATTCAAAAAATTCAAATGCTTCTTTTTTTTATTGCTTCATATTCATTTTGAAATATCCCCTAATTTTTGTGAGCAGTGTATTTGGCAACTTATATCTCATGTTTTTGATTGTCTTGAATGGCGCTAAGCGTATTTTTGGACTTTCCTCTCAATCGAATAAACGATTTTGTCTCGGAATCTGTGTTACATCGGTTGTCTGAATTTGCACAGCACTTTGAAGCAGAAGATGTTGGTTTTGGCTGACTGTCTTTGTTAAACAATTGAGAATTCAGTTGGTGTTCGTCAGTTACGGAGATGAAAATTTCTCGCCAAACGCCATTCCTATAAAAAAAAGTGTCAACTTCTTATACCGAATTTTATACTTTTAATTGCATTTTTATGCATATTCGTTCTTAGGAGTAACAATAGACAAATAAATGACAGAAACCCTTTCGTCGTCGGCTTCCAGCGATTATTTTTTTTCAGCACAGAGGGAAGAAAGTTGAAGTCTGATATGAGGCTAGGGCCGGGGAGTGGGGGAGGAAGTGCCAAGGGGGCCATGCCTCCTCACCTCTTTCAGAATGCTAGTAACGGTATCAGAGGCAAAAATTATTAAACTCATTTACATTTCATGCATTTTCGAGAAATTTTTAAAGACCTCTAAAAAGAAGGGGGAAATGTTATACTTCGTTGGAAAATCTAGTTTCTTGCCTCATCCTCGATTTATTTCTAGATCTGGGCCTATATGCGGAGTTTGTATATTAATCAAGATTGAATTTAGGACTTATGTAACAAGTTTCTGCTCAATGGAAATTAATATCATTAATTAAATTTTTTCATTCAGACATCGTATTTCGACTGCACTATAAATCAAAATAATTGGAAAGAAAATAACAATTACATCTTTTTCTGAAATATTTCAAAATGGTAAATAGATTTTTCGAGCCAAGGAAGATTCACCGGTTTTTCATTTAACTCTTATTAACATTTCACGCTGTTTGTTTTGATAAACAGTAAATTTCCATGTGTTCCACTAAAACAGCATTTGCAAGCGCTCGAGCATTCCCTGTTCCACCCTTTGTTCCCATTTCTGAGTCGCCTTGGCAACCGGGTAATTCATTGTCAGTATGTGTACATCCCTTATCGGTGAAACTTGTACTCCAGAGATTTGCAAAATGGCCTGACAACCGAGGCAGACATGGGCACCTATCGTCCTGCTGCAGCAGCGATGTACTGCCGTGTAATAAAGCGGCGCCAACTAATCTTTCTCACAATAAATGTATGATTATGCTTATGGCTCCGAGTTATGTGGCAGATGGGTTTATTGTCATTGTCCTATTTAGAATAACTTGCGAAGATGTAGCGCAACTAATGGGTTCGTCATCGTCTTCACAGCTATTCAGAGATTCTGTGGCTACATCTTATAATCCCTAATACTCTATTTTAGAACGAAGAAGATAAGCAGATGTAGAATTCTCCACGTGATTCTTCTCTATTCAATTCTTAACGATAACCACGACGAAAGGAAGTTTGCAATTAAAAGGTTAATGTTTCGCGACTACAGCAATGTCAGTTATCCCTTTAAAGAAAAAGCTCCACCTCGGATAACATCGCTTTCCGTAGAGTATTATATCTCTTTAACTATATACATATTAAACCCTCTACTTTTCTACATGCCTGTAATATGAGCCTCAGTATTTAACGCACTTTCATCGCAGCAATTCTGAAATTTAAACACCAAAAAAATTATAATGACCAGAGAGAATTTCAAATGTTTTATAGGACAAATGTTCCTAACAGAAAATAATTTACTCTGAATTAATTCCGATCTTCAGTAGAGGAATGGGAAACAATTTGAAAACGACTATGTCGTCCATTTATTAGTAACTTTTATAATGTCAGTTTTGATAATGTTATTCTTATTCAGTTACTTTTAAGGTCATTTCTAAACAATTTACAGAGACCTTGCAATAGTATCATTGAAAAGATTTGTATCATTTTTTTTTAAAATCCCTCTTCATAAATTCCCGCAACCTTCACGAATGCTTCTTCTTCGTGGTCGGACTATCAATACCTTACTACCTAGGACATGATAGACAAACAAAAAACGCTACAAACGATTATCAGATGCTATATTAAATGCAACCTTGCTTCCGCTGAAAAAAAGCAGTAACAAAATAATAATTCATGACATAGGCCGAACACAAATAATTTTGGTCAGCCCCTGTTGAATCAGATTGTCTTACTCAAAGCTACTAACAATTACATGCACATTTTATATACAGAGCAGCTGTGAATATTAAACAAAATAACCAGAACAATAACATATATATATATATACTATATAATATAGGTTTTTTTTTACCTCTGGCGGTACTTCTTTGCACACAATGGGCTAAATGTAGCTATTCAGGCCAGGTCACAAGGCCAGGCTAAATGGCCAGGTCACAAGGACTCCGATTGTTCAGATCCGTCTTCTCCCCATAGGTTGGGGAGAAGACACCCACTGGACACCAGTTAGGAAACAGATGGTAGCCTCCCGTCACGACCATCCAGTGTGTTCTTTAATGTGCGCCGTGTAGGGCTCTCCCGCACAAGGAGACATTGCTTAACGTCCCATCTGACGGATGGCGGACTTTCCAATCCCATCGGTGTCCCTTACTCACCGAGGGCTGAGCGCGGAGTTTTATTTGGTTTCGTCCTAAGACGAATATGAGATGATCGTTTTCAAAGAAAACGAAATTTTTCATTTTTACAATTTTGAACTCTTTTAACATTAGTAATTCATCTTTAAAAGAGTCCTTTCAACGTTGAAAACGTTTATACGTTTATAAGTAGTAATTAGTACTTAATAGTGTACGAATTAGTACTTAATAGGGTACGAATTACTACTTATATCAGTATAAACAGTAGCACTTTTGTACTTAAAGGGTGATTGAAAAATGTAAATAGTAATATATCATTGGCCCTATGCAACCCAAAATCATCTGCACAAACACCCCAATCTAAAACTCCCCATCCATCGCATCTAGTCCGAAATGAGTCAAAATAATCCATCTGCTAAGTTACTACTGCAGATAATTTTAAATGTCACTAATTGTAGCAATTCTTCACAATGAGACATTCATTAAGCAACTTTGAAGCAAAAGTTACTACCTGATATCAAGTTGATCACCAAACGTTGAGTTTTCGAGTGCCAAGTTCGAGTTCTTACTGGGCCTGCCTTTAGATAACATATATTGGTAACCTTCAACCTTCAAGCACACAGAATTTGGTCATCCTATTTACGTCGTATAATATTTACATATTTTATCTTAACAATGCCATTGCTTCATAAGCTTAATTATGACCAATCGGAAGGACTTCGGTTCTTAACATCTTATAGGTCTTTAAACTCGTGGAAGGGTAAATGAGGTTCGCATTGAAATATTCTAGCTAAGGCGTCTGCAATTACGGACGTACCCAGGGGGGGACGACTGGACGTCCCTCTTTCCCCAGCCTAAAAACCTGTCGTCTTATAAGAAATTTCAAACTTGTGTTGCTACTTTGAAATCCCAAACAGTTGCCTTTGCATAATTTTATTTTAGCTCCATATTTTATGTCCGACGCTAATAGATTAAAAGAAGCAACTATAAAATATAAATCCATGTAGAATATCATTTTAACCTCTCCTGTTTTGTGGAATATATTAGCAATTTGGAAACCCTACTCCAGTCTTATTCTCCTCCCCTCCCCCGAAGCTAAATTGTCGGAGCCTCCCAAAACTGAATTTCGCACCCCTCCCTAAATATAAATCACGGACCCCTCCCGCCGAAACTAAATCCTAGGGACGTGCCAGCTTGCAGTACAGGGCGTAAAGATTTATCTTCATATTTTAGCGCAGTAAGTAACATCTGCCTAAATACGCATTAACAAGCAAATATTGAATCAAGGATTTTGTCGAAACCATTTAATTGCAAGTTATACACTTCAATTGGAAACTTGTGGCTGTTTATTTGCAGATGCTACCCGAATGTTTTGGGAATATTGCTCCCAGATACCTCGCAGGATGTAGTTTGGGCGCTGCTGCTGTAACCTATTCAAGAAAAACTACATTGCAGACTTCCAAATTTCCATTATTAAGATTTTTTTGTTTTATATAATATAAAAAATATTTTCCTTTTTAGTGAGCGCAATATTATCAATTTCTTTTCCACTGTTCCATCGATTTCTTATACCCAATGTGACTCGGACGAACTCTTCCCTCAACAGTTCGAATCGTAGCCTATCGATGCCATTTCAAAGAGATATATAAAGAAAATAAAAAATCAGTGCGACTTGCTAAATATTTCGACTATTTATGAGTAAAGAGAGTACAGGTTTCGTGGACTGAAACTTAGAAATATCAGTGACCGCAGCTGATTTTTTCCCCGATAAGGGCTGTGGGCTTTTAATTTGGCGACGTCAAGAGTGTATTGCTCTCTCTGTTTCACTCTCAGCCCCATCTGACGCTCCCTCCTTCTCTACCAGAACGGTATTACGTTCTAGAATATTGATGGAAACGTTTACGAAGATCGGATAATTCGACGAAATTTTCTCTCTTAGAGCCGTATTTTGATAGATTGTGCAATTCTTCAAAAGTTGATTAGATCAAAACTAATCGTTTGCTACTAGCACTTCAGATGAAGTGCCACAAGAGAAGAGCCTGAAAAAGCAAATGCTCGAAATATAACAGGAAAATCCGTTGCTATAGAAACGCAGCCATTAACGAGTGAAAATTCGCATCTAGTGAGTTCATTTGCTGCTCCAAAAGCTCACAGCTCAGTTATCGCGTGAAGGAAATGTTTTTGAGAAATGAGGTGATAATTTTGCATCATTACATTAGCCATGGAAAGGATTCTACCAATTCTTAAATGCTATATTCAAATGAAATTCCGTCATAATATTTAAAACAAATAGCATTCGTATTTTAAATTTGTATTCTTCTTTTTTTTTTCTCTCCATGAAACACAAAAAACATATAAAATAAGAATCACTACTTAAATGAATTTCTCAAGTACGTTAGCACTTATTCAAAGCTGGGTTGCAGTGAATTATCACCTCGTATCGTATTTATGGATTACTAATGCCCATACTCATCGTCATGAGTTATGGAAATAGATCAAACTGTAATTGTCTATCCACAATAAAGAACTTGGGAATGAAATGATTTTCATATTTTTAAACAGCTTTACTAAATTACTTCTCCATCTTAGGTCATCGTTATACAGAAGGGGTCTCGCCTGACTATCAATCTCATGTTTTCATATTATCATTTTAGAACACCAGATACATAAGAAAAGAGCCCTACTTTGCTTGTTGAGTACATTTCCTAATCCCTCCACGGTTTCAGAGAGAATAAAGTTTTCATTTTCGTTCCTTAATGTCTTCTAACATTGAAATTCGAACTGGTGGAGGACTGGGAAAATGAAAATAGCAATATTTTGCTAATAACTATACAACACAAAAGAAATTTTACATTAATCTCTTAAAACAAACACATTGTGTCTTCCTATGCCTGTGGTGATAAGAGGGAAAATTATTGCAATGAAAACGGATAGTGGAACGTGTAAAAAAATGGTTTCAACGCGGATAGCAGGTCAAATCGTGGATTTGATACGATATAAAGTAACATGGATAAATATTATTTATTATTGATGGAGTGCAAAAAATTACTCGAAATAAGTGGAAAGAATCCAGATTGGAAAATTCAGTGACGCATACATTTCAAAAAGAAAAAAATAAACATTGCTTTGAGATAAAGTGACAAATGTTTGAAAAATTACCCGCTGCGATTTAGCCCTTTTGGCAAATAATGTTGATGAGATAAACTTTTTCATTCGAGTTGTTGATGAGATTGATAGTAGAATAAGTTTGGTGATAAATAGATCATACTAAAGTGATACAAATTGGTCAAGCAGATGATGTTTCAGTTAATCTGAATGGTTGCAAATTGAGGAGGTGTCTTGGTTTAATTTTCTTGGTAGTTATGTAACAGATACTGGTGATGTGCGACATGAGATTAACAAAAGAATAGGGATTGCTGCCGGGACTTTTAAGAATCTATGGAGACTGTGGATAAATAAGAGTATACACCTAAAGACTAAATTGAGACTTATAATAGTTTGGTTTTTTCTAGGGTTAGTTACGATAGTGAAACTTGGGCTCTTTGTAACAAGATAACAGGAAACTAGATGCTTTTGATTCCAGATGCTTACGCAGTATCTTGGGGATTAGGTGGTTCAACTTTGTAACTAATGATGAGGTTAGGCAAAGGAGTCGGCAACCTCCTTTAAGCAGCATATTGTTCCGAGAGAGACTTCATTAGTTTGGCCATGTTCTCGTATGGATAATTATTATAGATTAACGAATTGGATATGAAGGATTATATAGAGATTATGAAGAGTGTGCCTGAAGGCCTCAGAAAGAGAGGGAAGACCTAGGATGCGGTGGGCAGACAATGTCAAACAGGACCTTGTTAGAATCGGTGTGCAGTGGCCAGATGCAGTAGATGTAGCTCAGGATAGACTTGCTTGGAGAACTAAATTGCACGGTCTGGTTGGATCTCCGTAGCCCATGGCTGCTTGATGATGATGATGATGATGATGATGATGATGCCCTTGAATTACAAAATGAAATGTAAAGAAAATTATTTGGTAATAAAATGGAGCGTCTTCCTATAATCTCCGATAACTGCATTTAAGAGAGCAAGATTTATTCAGAAGATAAATTGAAGAAATCCATCGATGTTTTTGTTCAACTGCCAGGGAAATATTCATTCTTAGTTTAACATCGATATCCGTTCTAGATGAAAAATTGTCTTGAGCCGGGTGGGATAGTAGCCGAAGACCTCCTGGATAACATGTCAGGTGCTATGCGGAAAACTAAGAATGAATATTTCCTTGACAATTATTGTGAAGAATTTGCAAAATTGCATTTAGGTAAATTTTGGTCTAATATTTAGTAAAGTATACGTTTATGAAATAAATGTTTAATTTTTTATCACACTATTTTACTTAGTTAATTATTAGTCCTTAATAAGCCATTAGAGAGATATCTTTTACTCCCAAACGTAGGCAGCAGACCTGAAGGATTTTCAAATCTGGTCGGTTATTGAGCAACCAATGTAAGAGATCATTATAAACATTTGCTGCTATGGGTGAGGATAAAACTTTGAGGGTGCGGATAAGAACTTGCGAATGCGGGTGCGATATAACTTTTGTTATACGCGCAGGGCCCTACATACAAGGGTTTATCGAAATAATGGAAACACTGACGGCGATTGGAGTACACGCATTGTGCCATATGCATATTACAGAGACGACGTCACCCACGATATGAGGTATATAAAGGGGAGAATTGCGATGTCGACCATCACGTAGCAGTGCCCCAGGCGCAGGTGAAACATCTGTTGTGGTGTAATTATCGACATTGTCAGATCTCAGTGACCTCCAAAAGGCATGATCATTGGTGAGAGTCTTACAGGAGCTTCAGTAACCAGAACGGTGGAAATACTAGGTCTAACACGAGGAACGCTATCGAAGACTATGACTGCCTATCAAAAAGGCAAGGACGTTCCTCCAAACGTGCAAATTGTGGACGAGTTGGGAATACGAAGTTGTCAGATAGGGATATGCAAACGTTGGCATGGATTGTACAACCGAAGCCTAAGACCACGGCACCGCAAATAGCAGCAGAGTTGAACACTAGTCGGAATGATCGCTTTTCCATCATAACAGTTCGTCGTGAATTTCATCGTGCTAGTATTTATGGCCGAGCTGCAATCCACAAACCTCTGATTACCAACATCAATGCAACAAAACGTGTAAGGTGGTGCAACGTACATAAAAACTGGGATGATAAAGACTGGCAATGTGTCATCTGGTCTGACGAACCGTGCTACACATTGTTTCCCACCACTGGTAGAGTGTCCATCTGGAGAAAATCTGCAAAAGCATACCATCCGACTGTTTGGTTCCGACTGTGAAGCATGGATGTGGATGCCTGATGCTGTGGGGTGCCATATCATGACATTCCTTGGGGCCATTTGTTATTCTGCAGAGTCGTGTCACATCTGCAACGTACGAACTCATTCTCGAGGACCACCCGCTACGCTACTAATGTTATAATACGCACTAATGTTACGAGCATTGTTCCCTAATGACCGTCCCTGGTTTCAAGCGGATAATGCATCCGTGCATTGTGCGAATGCACGGAAATGTCAAGTTCTGGTTTTCAGAGCATGAGGATGAGGTTTTCAGAGCATGAGGATGAGGTACATCATCTACCCTGTCCATCTCAACCTCCACATCTCAATATTATTGAACATTTGCGGGAATATCTGGAGTGCAAGTTTAGATCACACTTTCCACCTCCAGCATCACTGGCACAGTTGGGCCATAATGACAAAAATATGATCCCACATTCCATTACCTTATGTGCATAAACTTGTATAAGTCTATTCCACATCGAATTGCATCTGTTCTGAACCTAGAGCTTATTAATAGAATTTTCTCCACAAACAGTACCATTATTTTGATAAACCCCTGTATATGTGTAATTCAGGGATTATAAATCAACTCCTACAGATTACAAAAGGAAATGCTATTTAAATCAAGAGCAATTCACCTCAGGCAATGAAATTAAATTAAAGGCATCTTCAGTATTATCAATATTTAGCAAGAGAAGTATTATTTGTTACTTAAAATTGCATTATTTTCTCTTATTTTATTTGATTATGTAAGAAATTGTATATTTTTGATGCAATATACTTGTGAATATACTTGTGAATTATAGCTTCACAATATGAAACCAGTTTCCTTAATCTCTAATATCATAAGATTGTATTAAGAGTAGCAGGCATCTAATATATGAATATAACTTTCTCAAAAGTATCATTATTTAAGTAAAGATAAAAATATAAAAAGCTATTTATATTTACTAATATTGTTCTTTGTAGTTAGTTTTACAATTATGTTTTGAAGTTTCGTTAGTGGTAACAAATTTGGCACACAGGGATTTCCATAAATTAAGGACAACCCTAAGTTGTGTCAATGGAAGCTAATGTCGAAACTCGATAACTTTAAATTAAGTGTTTCGTTTTGAAAAATGTGATAGCAGATAAAGATCTCAATCAAACATATCACAGTTTTGTATTTATTGAGTTATGGAAGTTTGAATATTTAACGAAAATAATGCCAGTCGCAAAAATTGACTTCAGAAGCTAATTAAAACTTAGTAATAAGTGTTTTGTCAAAGTATTTAATAAAATTAGTGTATATTTCAGAAGTTTCCGCAAAGAATTCGATCACTCTGTTCATCAGTTTTGTGTTGTATATCAGTTTCGTGTAAGTTTGCATTGCTGTTGTTAAATATTCAAACTTCCGTCTCATTAAATACTGAACAAATATTGTTTAAAATAATGATATTGATATATTTGATTAAGATCTTTATCTGCTATTATATTCTTTAAAACAAAAAACTTATTTTAGAATTTATAGAGCTTTCATGTTAGGTCCCTTTTGCATAACAGAGGGTTGTTTTTTAATTTATATATAATCTTCTATGTACATTCCATATAACCACCTGCACTTTTTTTTAAATCCCATATTATTCTGTTAGAGATCAGATCACTGCTAACAGCACAGCACGTGAGCGGAAATGGAATAACAAGGCAACGATGAATGGCGAAGCGCTGATAATGTCCCAGAAATAAGCCACCTCCAAAATAGCGAGCTACAAGAAATAGGTTCATGCAGTCCGCGGATGAATCAATAACGAAGCACATCATTTTTTGGAGCATAGTATGGTGGCAACCTTAGATTCATTAGGAGGCTGATATTGATCTGGGACTCGAGCCGTACCTAAATTTGAAATGGTCAAGCCACAACAATGGACAGCGACAAAATGTCAGAATCGTAAATAGGTGCGGCGATATTAAATGCCCAGCTGCGTCCCAGAAGTGTCCAAAACATGGGACGCTCATGTGTAGGAACTGGAAGTAGCAATGCAGCTTTCACTCTAGTAAACAACTCTGGGAATGCCCGTTGGTTTTAGCCGAAAAACAGGTCTTGATATTCTCACCGATAACGAAGATTTTCCGTCACTTCGTGAGTAGATTTTGCAGAAGCTACGTACACCAGAGCAATAGGTAAAAGCTCTTGATGAATTTCCAGGAACATCCAGGGAGACAATCAGTAGAATTCTAACCACCCAGCTCTGCATTAGAGAAAACCAACACACAGTTAATTTTAATAGTTAAATGATTAGAAAGTAGAGATTAGCTCTATTAAAATTAAAAAATTGGGAAATTTATAAATTTATTTTAAAATTATTATTTTATCAAATTATTATGGAAAATTAGGTATAAAAAGAGCAAATAATATTAGCCAAGGAAGTCAAGGTTCGGGAGATTCTGGAGATCTAAAATTAAAAAGGATTCAAAAAATTCTGAATAATAATAATTATCTCTTAGCGACGAAAGTGGAGGAATTACCGGCTTCTTTCGAGAAAAGAGCGAAATTATTTAAACAGTACGACATAACGGATGACTTGCAAAGAATGTTATACACCCATTGCTAAGAGAGAGAGCACTAAACATTTTTACTCTGTTGAGTGAGGAGGAACTGCAGGATTATGAAAGAATAAAATCTGCGGTATTAAAAGACAACCAAGCCGACTCCGTTGAAGTAGAAAAAGAAATTTGATAATATGTTTAAGTTATCTACTGAAACCTGGACTCAATTTTCATCTCAGGTGAAAAATCATTTTAATTGTTATCTTAACAGCAGAGAAGTATATAATTTCCAGATGCTGAAAGATTTAATGTTAGCCAACAAAATCATATTATATTGCAAGAAAATGGGTCTTGGAAGAATTGCCATGAAATTGTCGAACTTGCAGAGAATTTTCTGCAGTCACAAGGAGCAGGCAGGATTAATTCTCGTGAGAAATTTAAATGAGGAAACAGAGAACACATTTGGCCATTCAGTTACAAAAATAAATTCTAATCAAAGTAATTTTTAAGATGAAACTCGAACATGAAATTGACGGAAAACAATAGTGGCGATTTTTAAAGAAGGCAGAATGAGGATTTTTCTTCGAGAATCTGCTTCATCTGTAAATGAAAGGGACATTTTGCGAAGGCGTGCAGAAACAATGCGAAGGTAGCCCTAGCTTTTAATGTAAACACTTAGCAGTCTGGTCTTGCAGAGGCAAGTGGCAGTGCAAAATGGTTGAGAAAATTACCTCTCGGTTATTGACGTTGGAATCAGATATTAAAGTAGAAGTAATTAAAGAAGAAGTTAAACCGCGACTCCTCCAAATATATGCCAGAGTTACCAGTTAAACCAACCAACGGACGATAATTTGCTTCCAGAATGTGATGATTATGTCTTTCGCTACATGTGGTGGACCTTGCGCCATCTATAATCAGGGAAGGCAACTTTATTTTCCAACTGTTGCTAAAGAATAGAATACTAATGGGGAAGTCACGCTTAAGCGTTATTATTGAAAAATCAATCGATTGTAAATATACAAATTTCCCGTAGATATTATAATTCAATAAATAATTGTTTGCAAAAAATTATTGCCGACGTTACGGGATTCGAACTCGCGACTATCCAGATACATGCTGGAGCGCTCTACCAGCTAAACCAATCATCGGAAAATAAGTTGCTTTCACTGTATAGAAGGCGCAATGTCCGCCACATTCAGCGAAAGATATAAAGGTCACATCCTGGCAATAAGTAAAATTCAAGAAGCAAATTATCGTCTGATGTTTGGTTTAGCTGATACCACACTCTGGCATATATCGAGAGAGTCGCGGATTCGAATCCCGCACGAACGGCAATAATTTTTTATTGAATTTATATCTACAGGCAAGGTGTGAATTTACTATGAGTTAAAGCAGAAGGTTTGAGCTTAAAAAACCGCAAGTCGAGTACTTCTCAAGACCTAGAATCTTTCACGATAATCTCTGTTCAGTGTGGTAATAAGACATTTGATACCATAGTGCGGTGGTGGCGAACCTTTATCAAGCCTGCCAGAGGTGGCACGTTCGAAAATTTTGCTGGCACGTGATTACAGGTGATATCATTTTATGCGCTTATAAATTATGCAATTTCTTTTAATTGTTACAATATGTACAAGTTGAATTTTGTTTTACACGAAAGAAATAAATATGATTTTTCCTCGCGTCAGTGGACACCACAGAAACAGAGAAGGTGACAGGAGGCGAATCTGATCACGTGATGCGTCTAAAATTGAATGTGACCATTTTTACGCAACGTTAGCGGTGTGCGTGTATGCGATTGCAAAATTTGTGATAGTGTTGGTGCGGCCATTGATTGTTTGGTTATATTTGCGACCGTACGGAGAATCAGTGTTGAAAAATCAATCGATTGTAAATATACAAATTTCCCGTAGATATTATAATTCAATAAATAATTGTTTGCAAAAAATTGAATGTGACCATTTTTACGCAACGTTAGCGGTGTGCGTGTATGCGATTGCAAAATTTGTGATAGTGTTGGTGCGGCCATTGATTGTTTTGTTATATTTGCGACCGTACGGAGAATCAGTGTTTCCAATATTAAACACCGGTTTTCTGACAGTTCACGAGTTTTGACAATTTGTATGTTTTTGTTTTCCGATTGAGACGCCAGGTTTTGCATAGGAAATGGCTAAAAATATATCTCATCAGCAAAAAATAGATATAAACTCTTTTGAATTAATTTCTCTCTGCCTTGATGAGAGTACTGACATAACTGGATCAGTTCGTTTGGCAATTTTTATTTGTTATTTTGTTGGGAATAATATCAAAGAAGAACTGATCAGTTTAACATCATTAGCAACAACAACAAAGGGAATAGATATTTACAACGCAGTTGTAAATGCACTCGCTGAAAGAGAAATTGATCTTTCCAAAATTGTATCAGTAACTACTGATGGTGCTCGCAGTATGACTGGGAAAGAAAATGTGTTTACCGAACATATTGGACATTAAGTTCTGGGTTGTCATTGCGTTATACATCAGCAGGTTTTACGCGCATAGGCCAGTTTGAAGTCGCTGGAAAACGTTATGAGCCTTGTAAACAAAATTGGTCAATTTTATATCTGCACATGCTTTAAAAGAGAATTTCTATAATTATTAAATGAAGTAAAGTCAGTATAAATGGTTTACTTATGTACAAAACATCCGATGGTTAAGTCTTGAAAAAGTTCTTCAAAGATTAGTTGAGTGTTTAGATGACCTTAGACTTTTTTACATAATGAGAAAATCATTGAAACATATAATCAATTACGGGACGTCGAATGGCTTTCCAAATTAATGTTTTTTTACTGATTTGTGCTTACATTTAAATGAATTGAATGTTAAACTGCAAGTTTAGCATTTTAATGTAATAAATTAATCTTCAAATATTTTCCAAATACAAACATATTCTTTGCAGATCTAGAATCTCATGATAAACCAGATCAAGTTAAATTGACCCAAGAGTTTTCTTCAGCTATTCAGTCGATAATCAACGAATTTTCTTCAAGATTTACATAGTTCAGGCAATTTTCAGAAACATCAAAATTTATTTTACATCCGGACACAACATCAGCAGATAAACTCAATTTGGAGATTTTCGAGTGTCTAAATTTGAAAGATATAGAAATGCAATTAATCGATTTTCAATCCAGTTCTTTACGGAAAGAGAAGTTTGTCGATTTGAGAAATGACTTGGAAATAATTGAAAATGATCGATTATGGGGCGTATATAAAAAGAATGCTGATGAGGAAATAATGAGAACTTGGAATGTCATTCCCGAAACCTTTAGTTCAAAAAAACTAGCGACAGCATTATTATCAATTTTCTCCTCTATATATGCTTGTGAGTCATTATTTTTCGAAATGAATTTTACAAAAGACAGTTTAAGAAATAGAATGACTGATGAATTTAGTTCGGCGTGTGTATTACTAAAAGTGACGAAATATGAACCTGATATAAAGCATTTGGGCATCCAATGTAAAACAACAAAAATCTCATTAATAAATAATTGATTTTGATTTTTATATGACAACTTTATGACAAGTTAGAGTACACTTTTATGAAATTATATGTTAATTTTTAAACTTGTCTCAGTAATATTTTGTATAATTAATTTTTCATTAATTTTTTTCCTGTATTAAAAACTGTCTGGCGCGTCAGCAACTCGATAAATATTAATTGTAAATTTTTGGCACGCGCACATAAAAAGGTTCGCCACCAGTGCCATAGTGTATTCAGGAACTCAAGTTTCGATTATAAAAGGGTCTTTGTTCCCTAATAAATATAGCAGACCTCAAAGAAATATTGATTTGGCTCCTGCATTCGGAGACCGCATGTAGGCTTTATAAATCAAGGTCCCTATTAAACTAGCTACTGATAGAATCAGGCTTGAGAGCATAGAGGGGACTGTAAAGTTTTGTGTGCGATAGTGGAAGATTTAAATGTTGACATGCTAATTGTTACAAATTGTTTCGGCGCCCTAGAGAATCTGGCTAAGTGCCAACAGGAAGAATCACCACTGAATAGGTACTCTGAGCAGATACAGAATAACAATACAAATGTAAAATACAATACAATACAAAGTGATAAATTCCAGTGAGATAGTAAAAGCAATTGTAATAAAGCACATTACATGGGTAATAATAAAAATGAAATGGTAGTTGAAAATGAGAAGTTTGAGGTCTGGTTTAAGGTACCTATTGACAAAAGGTATAGCAGTGATAAATAAATAAATAAGTACCCCCTCAAGCAGCTGTTTGCCACAGAGGTCTGACAGGAGCCTATCAGTTTATATGCCACAGTGATACATGTCGTGAAATCAAACATAAGGTTGAAAAGAATGTTTCTAGGTTTATTGAGGAAAATATTTCTCTAGGTGATAAACATAAAAGATTAGCTGATGAAATAATAAGATAAAAATAATTAATAAGAAAAAAGTTTATATTAAAAGTAAAAATATCAGGGAAAATTGAGAAATTGAGTCTAGTAATTTAATTTAAAGCAAAGTAAATAAAAATGCAGATAATGACAATAAAATTAAATGTTAGGCGGGAGATGAAAATAATATAGATTTAAATAGAGGTTTATGTGATAAATTTTATACTTTTTGCAGGATATTTAACCAGTGTGATAGGATTAATTGTGAGGAGAGTAAAATTAACACAGGAAGAAATGCAGGTGTACATTTTAATAACTTATAATAAAGATAATATTTGCAGTAAAAGCAGTAATCATTATAAGGTCAAAATAATAACTGAACATTAGGATATTGTGTATATAAAGGATAGAGATAGATTTGCAACTAAGGTTAACTGTCTAATTGAAGAATTGGTAAATACGAAGATAAGATTAGTTATCAGTTAGGAATTACATGGGCGATATAGTGCAGACGAATTGTGGAAGAAAGAAACAAATGCGTGATATAACTGACATAAAAGAAAGGATAAACTGGAACAATGCGCTGTAGTCTTTTAGGGTGACAATTGGACAATTCACCTGGAGAAACATTCGCTCGTGCACGAATCAGAAGAGAGTTCAGTAAGATGTTACATCGACATGGCAGGCTGTTCACGAGGGCAGTAAGAATATCCTGTGGCTATAAATCCCACTCCTGTACAAGAGCATATCGGAGCTCCAGGAGAGTTCTGGGAGGAGGTTGACGAGCTGAAATCCATCTCCCCAATACATTCCTTGTAGTATTGAGGTCCAGAAAATATACGAGCCAAGGCATATTCTGGATGTCTTTATTTTCAAGGAAATCATCCACTAAGCCTTTGCGGACGTGCGTTATCGTCAATAAAGAGGAATTGTCGTCCAACATCACCATGAGAAAGTCTAACGTAGGGTTCGAGGATTTCATCTCTATATCTCATGCCTGCCATAGTTCCTCCAGAAAAGATATCGTATGGTGTGGAGGCCATGTGACATAATGCCAAACCGGACCAGTAAACAGTCACCTCTGTAATGGTGCATTTCTCTGATGTTTGAGGATGATAATGGCTTCCGGGTTCTCTCTAGATGACAACATGATGACAATTACTCTGTAAATTGAATCTGCATGCGTCACAGAAAAGGAGGTTGGCCTTTGGTTTGCAGTTCAGTTCCAATGTTTGCACCACGACAACCTGCCTCTTCTCCCCGAAGGAATGAGTGGAAACTGTAGGCCGTCTCATCTCGCATAAAGTCCTTGTTTGTGGAACCTTCTGTATAACGTTTTCCTCGGAACTGTTCGTCCATGATCCACAAACAGCTCTAGAGAAAGCTCTCTTGCATGACATCTACCCCTAGGAATTTATGCAGTGTAAGTTGAGAGAGAGCCAAAACCACTTTAGATGATGATATAGAGCCAACATTAAAGTCGGTAATTCCAGTAGTTAATTTAATTTAATGGGAATAAATGGAAGGCAAGTATTGTTTATACTGACTCCGTTTGGGAGAATTAAGAAATAGAATAGCATTACAAACATACAATGATTTGAATGATTATGTACAGCATGACAAATAAGAAATAGACTACAGATAAATGAATCTTTTGACAATCTTGATATCAAGGCAATTAAAGATCTAGAACTGATAGCATTAGAGATATTTAAATAAGTAATTCTTTTTAAAAATGGCTATGTTAGGAGAGATGACAACGTCCTCTGGAAGATCATCCCATACTCTTCCTATTCTACAAATCTTCCTATTCTACAAATAAAGAAATGGTGTTTGGGAACTCCTCTTGAAATAGGGATGTCAATAAACAGTGGTTGTTGTCTAATCCTACTGTTAATTATCTGAGGGCAAGGTTATTCGGGATTAAAGTACAAAAGTCTATTGATTATTTTTCAGCATATGATTATATTATACTCAAGTCGTCTCCATTACAGAGAGTGAAATGAGAGTTCTTTTAGTCTCTGTTGATGCGATTTGTTACGAAATCCCAATAGCTTTTTTTAAAATGATCTCTGTGTTTTTCAATATCAGATGTGTGAAACAGAACCCTACCGGAGATGCGTATTCCAGAATGGGTGGAATATATGTGATGAATGCTTGAACAAGAGTCTACATGAGTTCTACATTGTATTACACTTGTTGTATTACACTTGCTGTAGCATTTCAAAATCATGTGCACGACACAGTTGGCTTTCATAGCAATGAAATTGCGATGCTGTGAAAAACAGAAATCTGACGGGAGCCTCTAAGTATAGTATGTCTTAGAGAAGGTTTCTGGGAAAGGCGAGACCTCAATAGAAAGGGAACATTCGTGCCTTTCATCCGGGGCTTGAACCCAGGTTACTAGGATTAGTAGCCGAGCAGGATAACCATAAGGCCACCGGAATGCCAAGTAACAGTTTCTTAAAAAAAATTTCCTCAATGACGGGGAGATTGCACTCGCAGTTTCCCCACCCCTCGCAATCTTTTACATTCGATTAGTTTTATCTTCCCTTTGTGTATATATATTGAAAGCACAATTTATTATACACCCTGCACCCACCCACACACACTGCACCTTCCCCCCCCCCACACACACACTGCACCTTCCCCCCCACACACACTGCACCCATCCACAAGCCTGCCTACTCCAACCCGATATTGCAGACGGCTGAACCTCTTGCAGGCTATAAATATTTCAGATACCCAATAATATAGCGTGTGACTGTTATGATGGGTGAACATGGTGACCTGATATATATGTACAGGGTGATTCAGTTAAGCGTGTGCAAACTTCTGGGAGGGGTAGGTAAACTCGGTAGGTCTCGTAGGTAACCGTCATTGGCAAACCGCCCTCAGAGGTAGTAGGATGGCCGATTACACAAACGCGGAGTTGGCCGATATGCATCTCGCATACGGGCTGCGGACTGCAATGGGTGAGCCACTGTGCGCATGTACCAGGAACGGTACCCGATGAGGCGTACTCTCAACCACCAGATGTTTGCACGGCTGCATCAGAGGTTATGTGACACTGGTTCCTTCCAGAGACCTGCCAGGAGTCGAGAACGATGAGCACGGACCCCTGACATGGAGGAGAATGTGATACGTCATACAGAAGACACTCCAAGTGCCAGGTATTCGAGCAATCGCCCACCGAGTCGGTCTTTCCCAATCCACTGTATGGAGGATTATGCACGATAACCAATTGCATCCATATCATGTGTAGCACGTCCAGACACTGAAGCCTGAGGATTACCCACAGCACATTGCATTTGCGCAATGGTACCTGCAGAAGAGTGCGACAGAACTCCAATTTCCTGCTCCTGTGCTGTTCACAGACGAGGCATGCTTTACACGGGAAGGGAGCTTCAATGCACATAACGCGCATGCATGGGCGGCGGAGAACCCGTTACACGAACACGTGCAACACAAAACCGTTTTGCTGTAAATGTTTGATCGGGGACCACTTAATAGGCCCATACCTCATGCCTGTTCGTCTGGATGGAAGGGGTTACCGGATATTTCTGGAGGACGTCTTGCCAGAACTTTTGGATGAACAACAGGTCTCTCAGTCGCTGCACCGTGCAATGTGGTTCCAGCACAACAGACCATTTCAGCCATGAAGTTCGTCAACACTTAAATGTGACATTTGGACAACAGTGTATCAGGCATGGTGTTCCCATTCATTAGCCTGCAAGATCGCTGGACCTATCATGCCTTGATTACTTCTGAGGTTACATCAAAGGACTGGTGTTCGACACCCCCATTGAAAGTGCTGAGGACCTTGTCGCACACATCTCCGTAGCTGACTCGGAAGTCCGAGATACGCTAGGAATCTTCCAAAATGTACGTGATTCCATGCGCCGATGATGTCAGGCCTGTGTTACAGCTCGTGATCGCAACTTCGAACATCTTTTGTGACCTCTGTGCATTTCGCAAATGTATCTATTGTGATTAATAAAACGCATTTTGTTCACTGACGTGCTGCTTTTTCATTCACGTCCTCTCTGTACACTAGCACATGTTGATGCCGTTACCGACCCTGTATTCTCTATGATTCTGATTCTTCTTTGTGCAACCTACCCCTTCCAGAAGTTTGTACACGCTTAACTGAATCACCCTGTATAATCAGGGCCGGATCTAGAGGGGCAAAGGGACATGATCCTTTAAAAATGCTGGCTAGTAAGGTTAATAGAAGTAAAAAGATAATTAAACTTATTTCGACTTAATGCATTTTTCAAGAAGTTTGTTAAAGAAATGTCCAATGCAATATAAAATTTCTTGGGAATTTCTTCGGAAATCCAGTCTCATGGGTCGCCGCTTTTTACGTTTTTCCTGCTCCATTGCATTTCTTGCCCCCTCCCCCTCGATTTTTCTCTAGATCCGGGCCTGTATATAATATTAATATTTCACTTAAAAAGTATAAAACACTTAGCGATTCGTAAACATCAGGTTACGGAACCGCGTTCCTGTTCAATAATTAAGAAGCATCGAATACATTAACGGCGTTTCTGTTCAATGATTCGGAAACATCGAGAAGAGGATCAGTATTCCAATTTAGTTGCAGCACAGCTTTTGGTAATTACTTTCCCTACTCAAAAGGTCACGCTTCGCCAGGGGAGGGGTGGATTCTTAAATGGAAATATTGGTTCACGAAGATGGTGCAGCTATGAAGATGGTGCAGCTATGAAGATGGTGCAGCTATGAAGATGGTGCAGCTATGAAGATGGTGCAGCTATGAAGATGGTGCAGCTATGAAGATGGTGCAGCTATGAAGATGGTGCAGCTATGAAGATGGTGCAGCTATGAAGATGGTGCAGCTATGAAGATGGTGCAGCTATGCTACCTGGACCATTTCCTTTCGCTGCCCCAACAAATGAGAGGAAAATGCCAGATGCCTAGATCCTCGACTGTCTGCAAGTAGTCTCATGTGACTGAAGAAAGCTGATGTACAAATTTCATCAGCAGGCCGGGATCTGGAAAAACATTTAAGTGGGGAGGAGGGAAATTGACACAATCGAGCAGCAAAAAAGTAAAAGGTGAGGGGGGTCAACACACAGGATTTCCAGTGTAGCATATCGTTTTTCCCTCCATTTCAGAGATCTTTAAAACAAACTCTTGAAAAATGGGTGGATTGTTTTACCTCTGAGTGGCACTTTTATGCACACAATGGGTTAAATGGCTAGGTTACAAGGACTCCTGAGGTTCAGAGAAAGTTGGAGGGAGGAGACCAATTGGACAGCTGTAAGGAGACAGATTATAGGCTCCCGTCAAGACCATCGAGCGTATTCTTTAACGTGCACAGAGCATGGCTCTCCCATATATAGGCTTATCATCCCATCCAACGGATGGCTGTCTTTCAAAGCGCATGGGTGTTCCCTACTGACTGAGAGCAGGGTGGGATTAGTGGAGATAAATTTCAATGCTGGCCCAGGTGGGACTCGAACATGGGAACTGCAGATTACGAGCCTGGCACACTACTGACTGAGCCACCTCTTACCCTGAAAAATGGGTGAAATATGCACAGATTTAATAATGTTTTCGCTTCCATTACTCTTATTAGAATTCTCAATCGCCCCTCCTTTCCTCCCAACCTGTTCCAACCCTGTTAATCAGTATTTGCGTCAAGTCCATTAAAGTAAGTTTGGGATCCTAGACGAGTAGTGGGTGGATGATGCTATTTTGTTTACAAATACTTCTGACGACAAATGTTTTGGGAAAGGACGGCCCATGTCCACATCTTTGCAAGCACCCAACAGACAGAGACCGACTTGAGCAGAGACCGCCATGTGAGGAGGTATGTTTCTTTGGCCGAGTAAGGGCCCCTCAGTGAATGAGAAGTTCTTCAAGGTGAAAGGATGGGAGGTATAATTCGAAACTAGTGTCAACGTCGAGGAGGACACTGATTATAGTTTGGCCTAATGGAGAGGTATTTTGAAGGTCTCAAGAAAGACTCAAATGATGGGACACCGATTTTGTTATAACATCTGCTTTTCCTAAGAGCACTTGCATAAGAGATTTGCTGGGCATTCCCCATAAGCGTGATTGTTAATGCTACAGCAAGCACATGGGAGTTTCCCGCAACTGTCCGTTCAAGCATAACTATTACTCTGGCTTTGAAAGCAGTGCAGAGGATTGGAAGTGTGCGGTTCTGCATTGCAACAAATATAACTTTCCTTAATGGATATAGATGGGTATGGATATAGATGGGTATGGAGTGTGAAATGTTAAAGTTTGTAGCTATGTCGGAAACAATTACCCATCATCACGAGAATAAACTCAATAAACTGCAATGATTCCCTGGGTTGAGAGCTCTGAGAGGATCTCTTCCTCAGAAATATTGAGGATGATATTGAGGAAACGAAACATCAATTTACTCCTTAAATCATTTACTCCCTGAAACATTGATTTGAAAAGCAATCATTTAATGTAAATCCCACAGCTAAATTCCATCAGCCCATATCCATCCTAAGCCATGACAAAGACAAATTGTCACAGGGAACTCCATGAAAGATTTAATGCATATATGGTATGATCACTTCTGTGAGGATTCTCTTCAATCTGCCATAAAAAAAATGGAACGACGCCGAATTCTACTGCAAGAGGAATCCGGCGTTCTGTGAGGGATATGATAACAGTCACCACACCAATAGCTGTAGTCTTCATTAGCTCTGTGTATTTAGAAGCAATTAGATTCAGTGTCCAAAAGCAAGTAGCTACATTTTGGGCCCTTCAGTTTCAGAGAACCTGGAAGACCATCCAAACCTTTGTTGATGAAGAAAGAGGACGTGTTTTCTATCAATTGGTCGCCCTTGGGGTGAATGACCGGGAATTGAAGATTCCACGGGAGTGTTTCCAAACGTGAAGATCTCTCCATGCCGAGACTTATTAGTAGATCATAGAATTAATTACATGATGAAGAATTCTTCATGTCAAATTCAGTGCCGCGCATCGTAGGGCGTTCGATTTGATGGCCACCGTATACATCGAGGCAAGGAGTATATCGTGAACATGACAAGGAAGCTCGCGAATCTCTTAACAAAGAACTCACTGAATGATTGTCCCCAGAAGATGAAACCAGCAGCTGTTGATCCTGGAAGGGCCACTCCAGATTCACCTGAAGCAGAGGCCAAAGGAGAATATTGCACACTGCCCTTCTAAGTGTTGCCCAGCCTTGTGACTTTCCCAACTCCAAAGTGGGAAGACAAGGACTGGGCTGATACATGAGAGTCCCCCTCTCCTCCTGACTATAGAGGGATCATCCTTTTCAAGAACACTGTCATACCGCACCATAAACATGCATGTAGATACTTAGAACCCTGTAAAAATAGTGGAACAAATGGAACTTTCACTCACTGAATGAATGTCTCATCACGAGCAGGCTCTTACACGAAGGCTCCTTTAAAAATTTTACTTCTTTTCATAAACATCTACTTCAGACATCCAGAGACAGCAGATAAGCCCATCTCATAAAGCTCTTCATTCTTCAAAGGAGCGAGCTGTATTCGAAACCTAAGAATGTTTTTCCGCTCTTTCTCGTCACCTTTCGTTTATTACTTAAGAGAGGTGAGGTGTGGGGGGAGGGAGTATTTTCAAAATGTCTCTTTCCAAGGATAGTGGTCACAGCAGGCGAAACAGAGAATCGCCGTAAACATTCATCTCTACTAAATACACGTTCGCACCTCTGAGGCAGGGAGGGCGTCTGTTTGCTGGTTACCATGGAAACTAAACCGCGCCTTTCGCGCGTGACTTGCGCATCTCGCCACCATTATAGCAGCAGTAATTCATCACGGGTAGAGAAGAACACGAGGGTTGAGCAGAACATTAAAAACAAAGCATGGCATATTTCAACTCGTTCATTTCCCATTGTCGGCCCGATGTCACGATCGCTCCGACAAACAGATGCATTGATTAAGTGGTCTGATGCTCTTAGCCTTGTCCACGGGGATGCTTCCAAAATTTTGTGGATCGATATTTTTCACAAAACGTGTTTTTCCTTTTAGCGACTAAAAGCTATTCGAATGAGAGAGAAATAAAAATGCATCTTTTCCTCAGAAACCGCATTTCCCTTTGGCCAGTGACGATTAAGTAAACGGAAACCTAATGTTTTTCCCTTTCCTCATTGTCAGGTTGTGAATACAAGTGCCTCAGAGTAAGAATAGGAAAGCCACAATAAAAGTGGAAGGTCAGCTGCACAGGTTTCCCCAGAGGTTAGAACCAAAATGAAAACGTTCCTGAAATTCCCACCAGAGCGATGACAGGATCAGATCTTATTTCCTCTATAATTCCATTTGCATCGTAATGAAAAGACACAAAACAGTCCCGTGTCGGGACTGATATTATTATATTTTTTGTCTTTTCTAATGAATAAAGTGCTACATTGTAAAGAGAACCTTACACCCTTCTTTCAAATTTTGGAGTGGTTTTGAAACTAGGGTGGTGCTCTCAAATGAAACTTCGGAAACGATTGTTCCACTTACTTCTTTTTCCCTGTTCAATTTTGATTCTTTCTGCTAAAATGATATTACTGAACCTTTCCTGCTCTTTCACTTTTCATTCATTAAAGTTCATGTTCGCTAAAAATCAAATTTTGCTGCTTTTAATGGGTTCTAAATGGACACAATCTCTTTATAGTGTTGATTTCTATTCAATCCAAAGGGGCTCTTTCAAATCCTTTCAATAACCATTGAAATAACACGTTTATCCACAAGGATATGCAAATCAGCGTGTGTTATTCAAAACGTTTTGAGTGCAAGCCGAAACACGAAGAAGTGGTCAAGAGCAGATGATACATCAAATACTCCTGGTGAAAACCAGGAATTAAAATCAGAATAACCAAACGAAACAACTTAAATAAAAAGTTTTTCGAAAAATATAAGTGCACCAGAAGAGCAGCCTGAATTCCCAAACGAAACGGTGTGACTGCTTCACAAAAACCATCTCTGCCCAAACTGTGTAATGCAACACCTTTCAGAATGTTGATACAAAGCGCACATTTTGCACGTCATTCGATTGGCATTTTACTTTCGTAAAATTACCTATTCGCGCCAAAGAAACATTTCCTCTAGAATCGAATAAAAAAAACTTGTTATTCTAAAAATTCAAAAGAAAAATACTAAACTGACATTTGAATAGAAAAAAAATTAACTTCAACATATTTTCACGCAGGGCTAGATTTACACCTCAAGCGCCCCTAGGCACAAAAATCGGGAATAGTGTGTGCACTTATGCCAAAGAAACTTGGGTCTGCACTAACTGTAAAATTTCTGAAAATGTTTCTCACATGTTGCCTTTTAATTGCGTTCTTTATAATACTGAAAGAAACATAATTTTGGAAGAACTTAGAAAATTAAATACTCAAGAATTTACTTCAAACAATCTCGTCCTTATGAATGAAAAATGCAAAAGAGATAAGATTTTACTCCGGATCATCACTTATATGAAAACAACAAACTTCTGCCACAGAATCTAAAAATGAATAAAATTAAAATAAGGAATTCTTCAAAGATAAAGAAACATCTGATCCCAACGAAAGAACCATGACAACTTGCAAGACACTTCACCAAGCTTTCGATTTTTTAATTAATGCACCTGTTCCACTAATCGCAAAATTGAAAATGTTTGGCTTAATTGCTAGCCTCTACTGGGACAAAAAGAGTTTACTATCAGAAGAAACTAGAGTAAGACTGAATCGCATGCTCTTCTCTGGAAAAAATTCTCACATTGCTGAGGGAAAATCCCCTCAGCAGTGTGAGAATTTTAAATGATCCTCTTCTTAAATTCTGAATCCTGTTAACATAATTTTCATTTTATACGTGACTGAAACATTTTATTCACTTGTGAAACTGACTCTTCGTCTCAAATGTGAACCTTGCTTAAACTTTCTCAAACCTTGAATTTGAATTCCTGTCTCGTACAGCTGGGACTGATCACATCACAAGAAATCTCCTCTCTCAACAGCTGTTTTTCGAAAACAAACTTGTCCATAACTTCCAAGATAACAGCTAAGCCTACTTTGTTGCTCTTCATTACATTCAATACGGCAGATCCCCGGTTATTGGTTATATCCTCCATAGTTTCCATAGTTTCGTCAGGATTGGAAATTTTTCTTCTTCTAAGACGATGATGGGATTTTTATCGAAGTTGTGCTATATATTCCAATAAAAACCTTTACAAATGATTTTACAGTGATCAGTTGTCCACAGTAAATGCTAAAAATTAAAGAAAACGCAATCACTTCTGAAGTCTAAGTCTGTGAGAGTTTTGAATATAAAATTCCAGAGCAGGTATCAAAATTAGTCATGCAGTGATAAGATGTCAATGCTGGAATATGGAGTAAACTGTTGAAAACCTTTCTGACCTAATTTTGTTAAGAAAATAGTTCTTGTATGATCTATATTAGGATATCTCAATAAATAACGTTCCGTTTTTTCAGGATCTCCACAAAAAAAGTTTTTTCAACAGTCGTCGTTATCAATAATGTGACAACGAAATAAAAATGCATTTAACGGAGCAACATCGAGTCTAAGTAGTGCAATTAAAACTTATGAGGCTTTAGAACGTGCAATCGTAGTGTTGGAAATCTAGGTACATGTGAATATAAGGATGCTAATACAGAAGAATTCCACTGATCAATGAGTTGAGTTTTAAATGTGCGTTCAGTGTAATGACGAATGTCTTCTGGTCCTGGAATTTCTCTCTCTCTCTCAACTTTCCGGAGTTTCCCTTCTCCGTGGTGCCTACAATATTGCTCTCTAGGATTGTTTAATACAATGATGTCGACAAAAGCTTCTTAATTGAAAATATGACAAAATAATAATCTCTGCTTACTTGTTAATCTTCTATATTGTGTAAAATTCCGTGCTATTTGTGACTCTAAATTATTTGAATGTATACTATATCTGTTGCATATATTAAAAATAAATGAAAATTTTTTGTGAATAAGCCACTGGCTACTCAGGATCATTATGTATGTATTATATCATTGCTTTAGACATGAATAAATGTTACTATTTTTAATATGATCGGTGGTTTTGATTTTGCACTTATTTATGGTCATCTTTCAATATTCCATGAAATATTATGCATTTTTTTAACTTTCGCAATCAAGAAGACATTGTAATCGTAATGAATATGGCAATTTTGATGAAAATGAATATGGCTCTGTTACCAAAAATTTAAAAAAGTTAGTATTAACTAATTAATATTATATACCTGCGTAATTTATAATATTTAGTAATATTTGAAAATCGCTAAATTATCGAATAATTAAGACATTTCCTGCTGTGTGAATGTAAAGCTATATTCGAAGACACTTAAGTTTGGAACAAACCTTTTGTAGGAAGTTCTCACAAGAAACGGATCGAAATTTTTTCGCAGTTTACCAAATCTCGTTATTGAGCAATATTTGTGTAACATTTAAAGAGTTCTGGAAGATGAAACATTTAAGAACAACGTTTCTGATCTTAATCAGAAACGCTGTTCTTAAATGAACTTGAGGTAATTAAGAATTTACCTCAAGAGATATAAAAAATCTTTCGGTAAAACAGAGGTAAGTTTTGAAATTTGTGTAACAGCTTTTTCATTTTCTATCAGTTTTGAAACGGTGCTTAAAACGAGCGTAAATCTGGCATCTGAGATCTTTAAATCTTTAAATATTAAACAAATATTCCTTAAAATCGAGATTTCAATAAATTTCATTGAGATGGATCCTTTTTCTCGTGCCGCATTATCTATAAAAAGCTTATTTTTAAAGTTATAGAACTTTCAAGTGGTTTTCCACTCCCATTACACGGAAATGTCCCAGTACGTTGGATGATATGCTGTGTATCGGAACAATCCACATTCTTTAAAAGGCAGGAGAGAGAGAGAGTTATTTTTTTTCAACCTCTCTTCAACCATGGTTATTTGTAACTATTTTTTGTTCCAAGATTCGAAAATGACATAATTTTGTTTATACAGTGTTTTAAAAAACTGGCAACGGTAACATTTTTTCCCGACAGCACTAATAATTGAGAAGCATATTTAAAACAATGTAACAAACTAAACTCCAAATGGTACAAAATGTATTATTGTTCAAGACGGAGAGGCGTAATGTTCAAAGTGGCCGTGTTCACAAGACGTTCGTACAGGCCTGTACCAGGTTCCATTGACTTCAACTAGTTTCTTTAGAGATATTGCTCACTTCGGTAGTAATGGATTCTTTTACGGTAACTTTTCTAATGGAATTTTTTTTTAATGGGAACTTCGCTCACCCGATGTGACGCCATACCTGTCCTTCCACTCCATCTCCCTGGAGGTAATGATCTTACCAGTGGTGAACGCTTCAGAGAAATGTGCGGTTGCCCTATCCTGTTGAAAATAAGTGCTAGGAAGATAGGGCACGGGCAAATCATAGAGAGAGGGAGAACATTTCACAAAACATCCAAGAAAGTCTGTGAAGGGACATTTTCATCAGAGAAGTAGGACCCCATGGTTTGATCCTTGTGAATGCTGTCGCATCCTCCTCGATATCGGGTCTGACACTCGCCAACTACGCGAAATAGTGACACAGCATTGTGTATACATTATCTGTTACATTAGTAACGTATTAATTGTTGTTGCTGCGTTGTGTACTTTGTTGCAACAAATCCAAGTAGTTATCAAGCCAAAGCCACTTGAAGAAAGGTGGTTTGATTCTTAATCTTAGTTAATATAATGATCATCGAAAATATATCTACATAAATATTCAAATCAATACTCTGATTATGTACTTCAATAAGCACGTGCTCTGTGTGGGTGCCTGTTGACAGGAAGACTGGTTGAATAACTACAACCTTAATCGGGAAATATTTATTGATCTTAATTAAACAATCCACTGTCGTGAGTGAGAGAGTCCTAATGGGTTAACACTTTTCCTCTTGGACATTTCAAACATTGCAAAATGATGTCTGTTGTTGGCTAAACGAAGGTCGGATTAACGGAGGTGTAATCCGTGCAAGCCCTTCGCTCATCGGTTAACTAAAGCAAGGGCAATCAAACAAACGAAAAAACTCCTGATCTAATTAGAGGAAAAATTACAATGAGGTTTATTCCCCTTTCAAAACCCCTTTACACTTGTGAATCTTACCAACGCGATTTAAGAAATTCCACAATATAAGCGATGCAAAGTGCTTCCGAATTCCCAGGTCTCCACATAGAACAAGGATAGACAAATAGACAAAGTATGCACTCACAGGAAAATACATCTTGGCAGGAAAAAAAATTCACTCTTAAGTATATGGGATATTGAGTTTGCCTAACTTAAATAGTTGGGCGATGTGAGATCACCATTGGTACTTAGAAATATGGCTTTAAGCATTCGCTTTGGAAATGGGAAAGTTCTTTAAGTGTTCTTTTACATAGCACAATTTGGACTGCAGGACTCTGATCAAAAGTGCTGCAGCTATGTTTATTTACTCTAAGACTGTGACGTCAAATCAGAAAAGGGATGGTCCTCTCTTGGTCTCTTGCTGCCCTAGGCACTCAGCAGGGGATTGGCTAACAGGCAACATGGGACAATGGACGAAGCTTTGATGGTGTTGCCAGTGTTTGGCAGAGCTGACTGCTGATTCTACTGGATATGGCATCCGAACACTGTGACGCTGGAAATCAGATTATTTCTGAACGGAGCTTTGGAAACTTCTGTTGTGACTCGGATTCAGGTTGCTGATTCCTTTCTGTTTCATAACGTTGATATAGGCAAGCTGGCTTATTTGTTTAAGCAAACGAAGTTTCTCTTACTGGAGCGCATGACAACTCTGAGGATAACATTTGAGACTCTCATGGCAGTGTCCTCGCTGTCTCCTGATACATATTCAAATCGATGGGGGTGGTTGTCTGTTGCAAACCACTGGCCTTGCAGTGCTCAAGGTGTGAATTTAAACTCTTTCTGTGCTGATAGTTTTCTTCTCTATCACATCTGCTCGTAGCTTTTGAGGTTAAGACAGAATTCTAGGTTTTCTTTAATGGCGATGTTTACGATATAAAAAGGTTAATGTGCTTCTATTTAGAATGTCTGAAATGATCTTCTGAGGTCGATTTTTATTGCTGTTGCTGCTCCATATCTGGTTTGGGTGTAGAAATTGTATCAACGTTTGACAGTCATGGAGCAGGTTAAAACGGATTTCTACTGGGGGCAAAGAAGTGATGAATGGCATTCTCGTCGAGTGGTAAAGAGAAATGCTGCACACACTTGATCTAATGTGAATCTGACTGCAACCCTACTACACCACCACCTCATCATCACTCACGGATCTTGAACAGTTTGTTCCTGTGTCCAATACCAAAAGGTTTGATGGGTAGGGCAGCCAGACAAATGGAAAATCGCCTCGTCTGAGAAGATGATCCTTTCACCTACGTTGTCTCCATGATGTAGTACACGTTCACAGAACACCATCCTGTGCTCATAATCGTCAGCATGGAGTTGATGCACAAATTGAATCATGTGAAGATGGAATTTTGTGATAGTCCACCCATTCACTTTTACTTTCCTATTTAAGTTATATTTATCATTTTGGGGATTATTTCATTTTTTGGACATCGCAATCCTCGTATCTAAGACCTTTTGATTATTTGATTGTCAACCGCTACGTTTTGATTTGATTGTCAACCGCTATAGCGCGTGTAGGACACGACCCGTCTTACGTCATAGCAAGCGCAATCACCATATTATGCAAATATCTTTTCGGGCGTGCAATAGACACGTGCAGACTTTGTACGCCGCTTGTTATAGTAGTGACGTGAGGTCACAGAGTTAGAAGTCAGATTGAGATGTAGTTAGAATATGAGAGAGTTAGAACGATAGAGGTTGTGGAGTGAGTTGTGAGAGTAGTAGAGATGTAGGAGTCAGAAGTATTGTGTTGTGTAGACAGGAGTTGTTAGTCTCCAAATTTTGTGTCCTACCATTGAGTTTGGTGAGTTGAAATTTTTGGAAATAAACTTTGTTTGTTATAGAAACTTTGAATTTTTGCTACTTTTCTCTTGAGAAACGTTGATAGATTTTTGATTATATTTAAACTTTAATTAAACTTGACAATCCTTTTTAAATTCTTACTCGATAAGTAACGCCTGATATTATATATTAACGAACCCCATTCCAACTTTATTTGGCAAGTTATTATTGCCTGGCGCCCAATACAGCTATCCGTAATTTGAATAAATTGGATCAGACAAAAGGCCCAACTTTAAAAAGTTAACAATCTTTGGAGCGTTACAATTTGTTTGATTTCAGAATGCGATGCACAGATTTTATGGCTAATTTAATAGGTTAACATGGAAGTGCCCTGCCAACTTCCATGTTAACCTCTTGGGATTCACTGCTCTGGCAGCAAGACATGATGTGCTAATAGCCTCATCTATTGTTGAAAGAGGATGGCCAGTTCGTTGACAAACATTTACACTTCCTGTCGGAATTCAAAGCGGTCGCAATTTATTTCACTGTTGCTGACGTAACCTGTTTACACTTTCTAAAACGAATATTTACGACATTTCGTGTAGCAGCAAGATTTCAACGATGTGCATCATTCAGATAAATTATATAGCTACGAATATCTTTTGAACAATAAGACATTGCCCTATGAAAGAAGTGAATTGAACAGTTACGAGCACTAGAATGACCTTTGGGAGTCGGCGAAGGGACATTTAAAGTATTAAACTGAACTTCGAGCAGCAGCTAATTTGCATAACGTTGCGTCATTTTTCAAGTGCAGTAGTTGGCATAGTAACCACAGATTTTATGTTCTGGAGATGAAATAATGAGTGTATCCAATCTCGCCAAATGTAGTGTCGTTGCCAGACTTATGACACATATTGTACTAAAACAAACGTAGCATTTGAATGGCTGGTGCCCCTGGGCAGGGGCGTATCTATGGGTGGATGGGGGGAGGCTCCCTCCCCCAAAGTAACTCGGAGTTGGCAAAATTTGAAGCGACTTCGTTAAACTAGATGAGTTGTGAAAATTTGTAATATTTTTTTTTGTAAAATTAAGGGGAGTTGTTAAAATCGAGGCAACTTGGCAAATCTAGGGCAGTTTGCAAAAAGAGAGACGACAAAATTTAGAGCAGTTGGCAAAATTCGAAGCCACTTAGTAAAATACAGGTGAGTTGGCAAAATCTTGGGTAGTTGACAAAATTCGGAGTGACTTGGCAAAATCGTGGGGAGTTGGCAAAATTCAGGTGAGATGTAAAAATTGGGATTTTTTCTGTAAAATTATGGCGAGTTGGCAAAACTTAGGGAGTTGGCAAAATCTAGGGGCAGTTGGCAAAATTCGGAGTGACTTGGCAAAATCGTGGGGAGTTGGCAAAATTCGGAGTGACTTGGCAAAATCGTGGGGAGTTGGCAAAATTCAGGTGAGATGTAAAAATTGGGATTTTTTCTCTAAAATTATGACGAGTTGGCAAAACTTAGGGAGTTGACAAAATCTAGGGGAAGTTGGCAAAATTCGGAGTGACTTGGCAAAATCGTGGGGAGTTGGCAAAATTCAGGTGAGATGTAAATATTGCAATCTCTTTTCTGTAAAATTATGGCGTATTGGCAAAATCGAGGCAACTTTGCAATATCTAGGAGAGTTGGCAAATCTTGAGGGAGAATCCACTTGGTGAAATACAGGCGATTTGTGAAAATTGGGATTGTTTTTGTGAAATTAAGGAGAGTTGACAAAATCAAGAAAACTTGGCAAAATTTTGAGGAGTTTGAAAGATTTGAAGTGACTTGGCAAATTCAGGAGAAATGTAAAAATTGGGATTGTTTTGCGAAAATAAGGAGAGGTGGTAAAATCGAGACAACTTGGCAAAATCCAGGAAAGTTGGCAAAACTGGAAACCACTTGGTAAAGTACAGGTGAGTTGTAAAAATTTGGATTGGTTTTGTGAAATTAAGGAGAGTTGGAAAAACCAAGAACTCTTGGCAAAATCTAGGGGAGTTAGTAAAGTTGGAAGTCACTTGGTAAAACACAGGGAGTTGTGCAAATTGTGCCTTTCTTGTGCAATTAAGAAGAGTTGATAAAATTCGAAGTGACTTGGCAAAATCAGGGAACATGTAAAAATTGCGATTTTTTCTATAAAATTACGGCGAGTTGGCCAAATCTACGGTAGTTGGCAAAATTTGAATCCACTTGGAAAACGTGGGCGGGTTGTATTAATTGGGATTGGGATTGTGAAATTAAGGAGAGTTGAGAAAATCGAGAAAACTTGGCAAAATTTTCGGTAGTTTGAAAATTTTGAAGTGACTTGGCAAATTTAGGAGAGATGTAGAGATTAGGATTGGTTTTGTGAAATTCAGGGGAGTTGGCCAACCAAATCAAAGGAAAATTCACATTGACCTGCTGCAATTCAGACAAGATGTAAATATCGGGATTATTTCTGTGAAATTATGGTTACTTGGCAAAATTAGAAGTCCAATTTCCTCCACTCCACCTTTCAAAAGAGATATTCTCTTTTGTAAGGGAACGGAAGGGGAGGGCTGCCAGTTCAGTATGGCCTACTGATCTGGTCATCTATGGCCACTTTTTTCTTTTTTTTCAACCCTGCTGAGGAGTGGTCAACGTCACAGAGTCCTGGTGATGACCATTTATACCTAATAGACTGGACTTGTTTATGGATTTGAGCTTGATTATGGATCCTGGATTTGCTGCACTGATGAGTCACTGTTGAGGGAGAATCTGCCGCTGTGTTTTCTGTTTGTTTCTGGGTTGCCAGCCCTAAGTGAACAGAGGCATGGGATACCTTATATCAGCTGGTGGATAATCCTAATCAGAGGCCATCGCAGGTACCTGAACCTTACTTAGCTAGTTGGGCATCGTCAATCCTAAACTGGAGAAATGTATCTCAGGCAAGACCATATCTCAGTCAAGGCCACTTGAAAAAGTCCACTTGACAAGGTGGTGCCTGAAGTTCCTACCAGCATCGGTGACTTCAGCCTCTAGCGGAAGAGGAACAGGTCTTTGCCCCATGCCTGCGATCAGGGGGCTGTTTGATATTGTTGGCCCTACCAATCTCAATAAACCTAATTTCTTGAAAAATCCTACTAATCATTTTCTCTCTGCAGGAACGTGGAACGTGAGGACATTACATAGAGATTATTCTCTTGATGTCCTCATGCAGGAATTCCAGCGCTATAACCTAGATATTCTAGGCTTGCAAGAGACCAGATGGACAGGTAAAGGTGAGATACTTAAAAATAACTTTAAATTTCTCTTTACAGGGAGGGAGGATGGAAAGCATCACCAAGGCGTGGGTCTGCTGCTCAGAAGACACGCTAGTGATGCTCTTCTAGGATATGGGTGCATTAATGAAAGATTTCATACAGCAAAATTTCAGATAAGCATTAAAGACTTGAATATTATCTGCTGTTATGCCCCCACTGAGGATGCCGATGAGGATGAGAAGGATAGGTTTTACGGACAACTTCAGGATATTTTGAATTCTGTCAAGAAAGGAGATATTATCCTTGTTGTAGGTGACTTCATGCCAAAGTTGGTACTGACTCTGACGTTTGGGGAGGGTTGATAGGCTCTTTTGGTATTGGTAGCTGCAATGGCAATGGGCAACGTCTCCTACAGGTAAGTAAACTCAATGGATTCAGAATAACTAACACTTATTACAAACACCGCGACATACATAAGTACACATGGGTTTCACCTGATGGGCTGCATAAGAATATGATTGATTACATATTAATTAACAGCAAATGGGCTAGTTCTGTTAGAAATACCAGGGCATATAGGGGAGCTGCAATTGGATCTGACCATTACCTTGTTAAAAGTGTCTTGCAATTTAAACTTAAAAAGTGTTGTGCTGGGGTTAAAAAATTTACTTTTAATACTGAAGCTCTGAAAGATCCTGTTATAGCCAAAGCTTACCATGATAGGTTACTTAGTCATTATGACAGTCATGGTTTGCTTAATACTGAAGTTGAGGAAGAATGGGGTCGTTTTAAACATGCTGTTTTGGACACTAACAGTACTCTTTTAAAAAAAGAAGGAGCAGAGGAGGCAGAATTATCTAAGTGATAAGGCACTTGAGCTTATTTCAGAAAGAAGGAACTGCAGGAATGCCCTTAATCAGTACCCTACTAGTCCTAATAGAAAGGATTACAGAGAGCTTAATAAACGTGTAAAGGATCAGTTAGCTGCTGATAAGAATCTTTGACAAAGCCGAGGAAGCAGTTAGACAGCACAACAGCAGAGAGCTGTACCAGATAGTTAACGTTTTGTGTGGTAGAAAACGAACAGGTATACAGGGATTGAAGGATAAACAAGGTAATGCTATAGAAGGTGAGGATTCTGTCATGGCTAGGTGGGCTGAGCATTTCAGTGTTGTTCTAAACAATGTGGTTAATTCTACTCCCATTATTTGCAATGATGATAGATGCATTGGTGGCTTTAATGTTGGCCCTAAAACACAATCTGAATTTATTTTGGCTGTTTCTAAACTTAAACTTCATAAATCCCCAGGGGTAGATGAAATTATTACCGAAATGCTTAGAGCTGGGAATGTTTCGGTTACCACTAGAATGACTGATATTCTGAATATTTTTTATGATAAAGGCATGGTTTCTAAAGATTTTGCCAGAGTTATTGTTATCCCTATTTTCAAAAAAGGTGATCGCAGTCCTTGTGATAACTATAGGGGTATCAGCCTACTCTCTGTTCCAGGTAAAGTTCTTTCCATGATTGTGCTTAATATAATTAAGAATCTGGTTGACAGTCAATTGCGTGATGAGCAATGTGGATTCAGAAGTGGTAGGGGATGTGTGGATCAGATATTTTCACTTAGGCAGATTCTTGAGAAATGTTTAGTTTCAGAAACCTTTGGTTGCTAGCTTTGTTGATTTCAAAAAGGCTTTCGACTCTGTTGATCGTCATAATTTGTGGTTGATTGTGAAATCATATGGTATACCAGACAAGTTAGTTAACATAATGTAAGCTCTCTATAATAACACTGAGTCATGTGTGAGAGTTGATAAGTCTTGTAGCAATTGGTTTAGCATTACTTCTGGTGTTCGACAAGGGTGCATTTTGTCTCCTTTTCTCTTTAGTTTGGTTATTGATTATGTTATGCGAAATTCACTTCAAGGGAAAGATTTTGGCCTTAAATGGGCTGGAAATACGAAAATTTGTGATTTAGATCATGCTGATAGTTTAGTCCTTTTGGCAAATGATGTTGATGAGATGAACTCTCTCATTCGAGCTGTTGATGAGACTGGTTGTAGATTACGTTTGGTTACAAACAGAGAGAAAAGTAAAGTGATGAAAATTGGTCAGGCAGGTTGTGATCCAGTTAATCTGAATGGTTGCAGTCTTGAGCAGGTGTCACAGTTTAATTATCTTGGGAGCTATGTAACAGATACTGGTGATGTGCGGCATGAGAATAACAGACGAATAGGGATTGCTGCCGGGACTTTTAAGAATCTATGGAGAATGTGGGGAAATAGGCGTATACACCTAAAGACTAAAATTAGACTATATAATAGTTTGGCTCTTTCTAGGGAGAATTCTGGATATGTCATCTGTACAGGAAGTCAAAAGAAGTGCAGATGCAGACGATGGATTTGCAACTGAAGCTTAAGAAATGTTGTGCTACAGTTAAAAGTATTACCTTTAATGATGAAGCTCTGAGAGATCCAGATATACTCAAAACCAGTTGCTCCACAGTTGTGCGTTTCATGTGCGCTAGACGCACACGTCTAGCGCACATGACGTATGCGTAAAGGCATGCCTGAAATCAGTTGAACGGCGCCGTTTTCTATGACGCATGCTGTAGCGCACGTACTTCCACAAGTACTGGATTTTTGTTCAGCATTCCGTGCAACTTCGTAGTTTGTCTGAAAGGTTTGGGTCTGTTTTTGTAATTATTGAGCTTGTGTTTTTAGTTCACCATGTCGTCAGAATAAACATTGGCCATTATTGAAGATTATAGGTTAAATAATTCATCGGAGATATAAATTATTAAATTAATTTAAATAAATAAAAAGATTAATTAAATAATTCATCAGATTATGCTTAAATATTCGTCAGAGATATGAATATTGAATCATCGGTAGCCAAATATCTAAGTGTGATCGCTAATTCCAATTCAGCTGGCATTTGCTTCTCTGAAACGTTTACTTTTTTTCGATCTTCAGCTCCACCATTTCCAAAAGCATGTAGAAGTTTGTTCTATACACTGCCCGGCGTTTCGAACTTTGTAACTCTTGGAATCTCTAAAGCGTAGTTGTCTAATATAGACTGAAACTTTAGTTTTATTTTCCAAACAACGCGTAAAGTTCTCTGTTTGGAAAGTTAAACCTTTCAGTTTTGGAGGGGGGGGGGGCTCCAACTCTGATCGGCATGGCTTATTTTCATCATCAGTTTGACGGTTTCCACACACCACATTTCCGGAAGAAAACACATTCATAACATATATTACAAAGATAAGAGAAATAGGGAAAGAAAGAACCTCAAAAAAGGGTCAAAGTTAATCGCCATCATTCACATCCATTAAGATTATGAGAAATCCGTAATAAAAACACAACCATACGTAAGTCTATGCGTGCGAAAGCGGCAACAATACTCTTGACGGTGCATCCCGGATAGAGGGCGCTCCAGCGTTGTTGCCGTGCCGGCATGAAAGGAAGCAAAGTGAGATGTCAATCAGTCGGGCGAGGCGTCACTCACAGCAGATCCAAGCTCGATCATTGGCTTAGCACTCTGAGACACGGCTCGCCAACAATGCGTCTCCTTTTTCGTTTAATTTCAATTCCCTAATTATTCCAAAATTCCTCGTTTTAAAATAATCTTTCATCCATATCGATCGCCGGTATTTTTCACGTCTGTTTCTCAGCACTAAAATTGCAGCACTTTTACCTGCTAACATAGCGGCATCAGTTACGTCCATTGCAACTTGACGTCTACACTGGTGAAAAATTAAAAACTCTTTGACGCACAGGTGTAGACAGTTGAAGGCATGCGTCCAACGCATTCCATCTAAGGCATATGCGCTAGACTACTCGGTGTTGAAAGGCGGAATTGAAAGTTGAAAGTGAAGTTGAAGATGTAAGCGCACAAGTGTGGACATAGCCATTGGGTGATAAGTCATCATCACAATCGTGGTTCACTTACTACTGAAGTTGAGGAAATATGGGATAAGTTTAAATAGGCTTTGCTTGAAACTAACAATAGAGTTTTGGGTGAAATGGAGCATAGGAGAAAGATTTATTTGTATGATAAACTATGAATTTATTTCTGAAATAAAGACTTGCAAGGATAAACTGAATCAACATCCTACTATTCCTAACAGACAGCATTACAAAGAGTTTAATAATCGTGCAAACAGTGAACTGCTAATAAGAAACTATTATGACATCTAGGCTGATAAAGAAGAGGAAGCAGCTAGAGAATATAACAGCAGAGAGTTATATAGTTAATGTTCTGTATGAGAAGAAACCCGCTAGAATATTGAGATTCAGGGATAAACATGATAAGTATTGAAATTGATGATTCTGTGAAGGCTAGAGGGTGGGCTGAGAGATCTTCTGAACCAGAGGTGCAAAAAGGCATCGGGCCAGATAGAAAAATATTATCTTTTCTGTTGTCAATAAAAAAACTGAGAGAGGGTAAAATGAAAAGAACAAAAATGTTTAACTTTGTTTATTGTTTTACTTTTCATATGTAAAGGTACAAAATAATAAAATCTGGTTCTACTAAAGTGAAACGGTGTTTAAATAAGCCATATCGTGGCTTGTTAAAACACCATTAACTTCAGTAGAGCCAGATCTAAAAAAATTTATATTTTCCTATTTTCACGCTTGCTGAATAAAAGTAAGAAAATGGCCAGTTTGCTCCCTCGAGCAGTACTTTGTGTACACCTGTTCTAAACAATATACAATAACGTGTCAATTTCTGTTTCATTTCTGCAGATTTCATTGTCTAATATCAGAGAAAGTGTGTTGCTCCACTTATTAAAAAGGCTCATCAGTTTATTATGGGAGATACTATACAGAAAAATGGAAATAGTTCCATGCTTTCTCAACAGAAAAATCACATTCAGAGCTCAATAACTTCTTCGATATGATTTTTAATGGAAAATATGTCTAAAGATAAATAAAATACTCCATCAAATCTATCTCAATCTCGATTTTAAACAATATTTGTTCAGTATTCAAAGAGTTATAAAAGCTGGAATATATTTAACAGGCAACAAAAAATTGACTCCAAGATTTAATTAAAACTTTAAACAGGTTAAGAGATTAGTACTGGGTGTATTGCGCCCGATACTAGAGTCAGCTTTATCAATCTCTTAATCTTTTTTTTTTGCAGCCTGTTAAATATATTCCAGCGTTTATAATTCTTTGAATACTGAACAAATATTGTTTAAAATCGAGTTTGAGATATTTTAATTATCGTTAGATGTATTTTCCATTAAAAATGATACTGAAAAAGTTGTCGAGATATGAATGTGATTTTCTTATTGAGATAACATGGAACTGTTTCCATTTTTACCTCTAGTAGGTGATCAAAATAAACAATAGTTTGCAGGTCCTCAAAATTGGGAATTGCTGAATGAGATGCATTTGATACAGGTGTAGAAGGAAGATAAAAAAGGCCTGGAAAAGTTTTAAAATCGATTTTTTTTTTTTAAAAGAAAGGCAGAAATCTATAAATAAAATGTTGGTAGCGTATTTCGAAATGGGGGGTGGGGGAATATTGAAAATTCACCTTCTTCATTTCCATTTGGACTTTTTCCTGAGAAATTGGGAGCTATGAGTAATGGCACACAGCGAGCGCTTCCATCAAGATATTTTAATCTATGTAAAATTCTACTAGGGAAGATGGAACCCAAATATGTCGGCTGATTATTGTTGCTCGTTAACAAAAGAAACTCGTCCATTATCACAAAGGAGAAAAAAGATCACGTGCATTCATTTAACTGTATATTCATAAAAAAATATATTAATTTATAATGTAATAAATCCATTTCAGAGCTGCACAACTCAAACATGGACGTGAATCATTTTCACTCGGTTTTAGTGACGTTTCTAAAAAATATTTTTGGAAAATATATGCAATTTTTCTGTTTACGTTTCCTTTCGCATTCATTCCTGTTATTAAAAGGGGCGGGGGTGGCTCAGTCGGTTACGCGTCAGGCTCGTAATCTGTAGTTCCCAGGTTCGAGTCCCAGCTGGGTCAGCGTTGAGATTTATCTCCGCAAAATTCCCCGCCCTGCCCACGGTCAGTAGGGGACACCGATGGGCTTGGAAAGCCCGCCGTCCGTCGGATGGGACGTTAAGCCGTGGCCCCGTGTGCGGGAGAGCCATACCCTGTGCACGTTAAAGAACACGCTGGATGGCCTTGACGGGAGGCTACCATCTGTCTCCCAACAGCTGTTTCAGTGGGTCCCCTCCCCCAACCTTCTCTGAGCCTTCGGGGTCCAAGTGACCTGGCCATTTAGCCCATTGTGTGCAAAAAAGTGCCGCTCAGAGGTAAAACAACCCAACCAACCTGTTATTAAAAAAATTCCTCATTGAGGTATTTGCCCTTCAGCTTTAATATCGGCGCTTTCCTCCATCACTAGATATTAGTTTGGGCTCAAGTTTTAGAGTCCAAACCCGGATAAGGGAAAAAGATTCTCCGAATATATCATAAAACATTTATTATAAAAACGCATGCCAGTTTTCGATTCTTTGCATTATAGGCTATTCTACACTTTAAAATAGTTATTTGATGATAAAAATTAAAATCTTAATGGTATTTGAAACGAAAAATGCTAGAAATAATTCATAGAAATTGAAACTTTTTTGAGTATCACTTTAAACTAAGGACGATTTATTAATAAGAAAGGGAATATAAAAAAGACAATAATACTTATTTCTTTTAATTACTACAGAATGATTAATGAAAAAAAGAATCATTCTAACAGGCTCCTATGAGACCTTTGTGACAAATAAACTGGTTGAGGGGAAAAGAATTTTTTTGCATTTATAAAGACTGATTAAAAGGTTGAAACTATAAGCAAAAGAAATTATTTATTTTATTTACTAATATCATGAGTTTGCGAAATGAAATTAATTATTAAAATGAGTTGCGGTAAAAAAATTTAAATTATGACTGAATCGGAAATCGTTTGTGCTTCTCTGATGCCGATATATCCCCAGCTCGAACTCATCCCTATCCAGCAGAAGAAAAAAATCTCTTCTGTAATTTCACAACAAAAATTATTCGAAATGATCGAAAAAAAGAATTTCATTTAAGTTGCTTTCATCATCCTCAAGCAGTCATGGGCTACGGAGGTCCAACCAGACCGCGCAGTTTAATTCTCCAAGCAAGTCTATCCTGGGCTACATCTACTGCATCTGGCCACTGCACACCAATTCTAACAAGGTCCTGTTTGACATTGTCTGCCCACCGCATCCTAGGTCTCCCCCTCCTTCTGAGGCCTCTAGGCACACTGTTCATAACCCTATTCGCCAATCTATAATTATCCATACGGGCAACATGGCCAAACCAGCGGAGTCTCTCTCTGCACAATATGCTGCTTAAAGGAGGTTGCAGACTCCTTTGCCTAACCTCATCATTAGTTACAAAGTTAAACCACCTAATGCCCAAGATACTGCGTAAGCATCTAGAATCAAAAGCATCTAGTTTCCTGTTATCTGGTTTACACAGCGTCCAAGTTTCACTACCATAACTAACCCTAGAAAGAACCAAACTATTATACAGCCTAATTTTAGTCTTTAGGTGTATACGCCTATTTCTACACAATCTCCATAGATTCTTAAAAGTCCCGGCAGCAATACCTATTCGTCTGTTAATCTCATGCCGCACATCACCAGTATCAGTTACGTAGCTCCCAAGGTAATTAAAATGTGACACCTGCTCAAGACTGCAACCATTCAGATTAACTGAATCACAACCTGCCTGACCAATTTTCATCACTTTAGTTTTCTCTCTGTTTATAACCAAATCTACTGTACTACCAGTCTCATCAACAGCTCGAATGAAAGAGTTCATCTCATCAACATCATTTGCCAAAAGGGCAATCATTTTACTTTAATCATTTTACTTAACCGAAATGTTCAAACGTCTGTGTGAGCGAATTCTAGCCAGCTGTTTTTTTTTTCGATTAGAACGATTCTAAGCAGTTTTCTGAATAATGGTTAAAAAAGAAAGCATTGGAATTAATACTAGAACCTCGAAAATATAATTCAAAATTGGACAGTGGTTATATCATATATGTATAAAGCAGTGGCAATCTCAAGGTGGGGATGGGGACGGAGGTGGTTGCCCCCCCCCCCCCCCGCCACCTTATACAAAGTCTAAGAGAAGGAGTCAAAAAGGATCGTGGAGCAATTCCACTAAGTTCCTTTTTGTGAGTTGTTCACTGTCCCTCGCACCATCCAAAAGTTGGTCCCTAGTACCCAGATAGAATGTTTCCGTTTCGTCTCTTTCAACTGATTTATTCTGATTTTGATAGCGTTAGAAACTATTTTGTCTAAAGCATGGAGGAGGAAGGCATCGGACCACAAGGTCTTAACCCCCTGCTTAATGGCCCCACGTGTGCAGAAGCTCATCAACCGAGCATTAAGAGGAGATTTTCCTTTGAAATTCAAAAGCCTCCACTCCCCTTAATCGCGTGGAAAGAGAAAAATGGTTTTAAACTCCGATTCGAGTGCATTACAGGTAGACTTGAATTTTTAAAGCGATGTGGGTTGGCAATGGCTCTCCATTCTCGTGTTAAAAAACTGTCGCGTGAGAAATTTGGGAGGAGCAGTCAAGCATTTGCGAAGTTAACGGGGGAGAAGGCAACAAATAAAAGTTTCAAATGGTGAAAAAAAAAGTTTGAGGTTTGAAATTTGAGGGATTTTGAACAAATTTGAAGCAGCAGAGAAGAAATCCAAAGGAGAAATTTGGGACCGGGCAATCAAGTATTTGAGAAATTTGGGGGTTGGTCCAAATCTGTTAAAAGGTAACAGGATTTTCAACAGTCAATCAAGCGATGTGTGCCTCTATTGGGCGCATCCTGTTTGAAAAGGGAATGTACTCAGCCAGACAGCCACGAAAAAAATCAAAGGCATCAAACGATCACTTTATTATATGCATTCATATATTTATCGATGATTCACTTTCACGATAGTTATTGCGGCCAATGGGAAAGAACCTTTTTCATCTAGATTTATCACCGTAAGTTATTTCCTCCCACTTCCATCCCTCATGAATAGCATCTTTTCACGATCCTTTCCTTCTTGGAAGCAAAAAAATCACAGTTTGTTAATATCCGACTTGCTGCTATCTGCAGTGATTCAGAAACAAACCCCAACTCAAACGAATCAATATGAAAGAGAAAATAACGGCTAAGGAAGTGCAATAACTTCGAATTCTTTCTTTACAGAGAAAAGCCCAGTCAGCCAGAGATGGGGATTGTTAATGGTGGCATTTTGGGACCACTGCAGGCAAGAGGGCCTCCGAGCGCCTATCAAAAGGATCCTCTGGCCAGCGGCAGAGCGAGCAAGTTATGTCCTGCCCTGGAACCGTTGGCATGCGATTCGAAGCACGAGCTTCCACAAGGAGTCGCTGCGTGCAGAATTAGAGTGTGCCTTGCGAGCGATAAAGAGTCGTTAGCTCTTCCTTGGAGAGGAAGATGCTGCACATGGAGGATGGCACTCGAAATTGGGACGAGATGCGTTCCTCTTCCACTTAAGAAGAGATACTTAATTTGCTCTTCAACTCTTAACATTCCCACTGGGAGTACGGTAATTACTCTTCGGATACATACTCGGTACTTCTATTTCTTTTATGGCACACTTTGTACCTGAAAAAAAAAACTGCCTTTAGGAAATGAAACAGAAAGTAAATTCAGTGATATTTCTTTCTGTTGCAATTATTTATGATTCTTCGTAAATGTCTTATCAATAAGATAAAGCAGATATAGAATTGAACGCAATAAAATTATTCGAGATACCGGAAAATTACCTTGTTTATGGAATTAATAATTTAGTAATGGAAGTATTTTGAATGTTTTACTCGTATCGAAAATGCTTCCAACATTTGTCGGGATTATATTAAAAGCTCACGATATTTTTGAAATCTTTCCTAGTTTTCAAGAACATCCACGATTCCCATCCCTCTAAGAAAGCAATGGCTATTCAACGAAGATGATGTTCGGAATACGTGGAAGAAAGTAAGTATTGAGAGTGGTCCACGCTCGCAATTCGAAGCTCATGGGATCGAGTTCCAGTTATGATACTGCCAATATTTTGTTCGCCCACATCTACGAGAAATGATCAAGGCACCGATGAGGTTGCAGAAGCAGTGGCCTCGTGGGGAAGAGAATCCTTGAAGAAGCAGGCAAAATATCCTTCTTTGCTGCAGTCTGCCATCTGCCCCTATGAGTTATCGATTCGAACGCTTTTTCTCATTCTTATTCTAATCGTTGAAGGAGCTCTTGCCACTCTTTAGTCAGCAAAAAGTGCAGCTAAGGGATAAAACAACGATAATTATTATGGTTTAGTTAACAGTTATTTTTATCACGATGCAGTTCTATTTTTATTTGCATTTATTTCGGTGATTTGTGCTGTGAAATAAGAGCTACTACGAAAACTTATAATCTCTGCTAGCAGCGATACAGCGCGCGAAGTCATCAATCTACGCAATGCCAGAACAAGTAAGGCAATGAGGAGGATATAAAAAGGGGAGCTCCGAAGAGTAGTACAGGCTTATGTATACGTTGTGATGAAGATAATGACAAACGTAATATTCTGGTTTAGTATGACCACAGAATGTACAAATAATCGGAATAATTAAGGGTGTTAAGCTACTAAGTATCAAGTTTAATTATTTTTATCTCATTTTCAAACAAAGCGAGATAATAGTTTCGCTTTGTCGAACAGACATGGCACTTTTTTTATTTACAGAGATAAATTAAACATTCTTATTGTGTTTATGTGTATTGATGAAATATTACGCTCTGCACTTTCCGATTCTCTCTAAAGCTATAATTACGCCCTCTAGCGGGGAAAAAAATGAAAATTCCAAAATTTCAAACGAATACTGCAAGCAGTGCCGGCTCAAGGTACTGGCAACTCGGGCAGTTGCCCGGGCGCGCCATCTGCTTAGGGGCGCCATCAAGGATCTTCCAAAAAAAGGAAAAGTGAAAATAATAAATAAAATATTTTTTCAATCTGACGTTTTTAAGATGGAAAAACAGCAGGTTCATGTATATATATAGAGAGAGTGTGTGTGTGTCACTTTTAACGACACGCAAAGATGCTCGGTTGCCAAATCTCTAGTGTAAGTTCACGCGGAGTTTATTATTGATATTGGCGTTACTGTACGATACGTTTCTCCACCAGAAAGGCAACAAAGTATCTGTTCAGTATCTTCTCAGATGTCAAAGTGACAGTTGTCAATTTTTCTTTTGTTTCTGAGATTGTTCTTGTGTTTTTGGTTTTCTGCCATTTATAATGATGTACCGTAATGTTTTTATTTGTTTTCTTTAGACATTTTCTATTTATTTTAGTTTTTCCTACTCCTAAAATTAGGAAATGCCTCCAAAAAAGTTATCCGGCTATGAAAACAGAAAAAGACGTCTTCAACAAGAAGAAGCAGTCAAGAAACACCCAAAGGTATCAAGTTTTTTCAGTCTTAAGTCAAACAGTGGGAACAATGCAGGCTCAACTTCTTCAGCTACATATATCTGTCCAGATTTGTCATCTAATGATTGCGAAGTCAAACCCACTGAAGATACTGTACTTTCTGAAGAAAAGAACAACTGCATGCATGAATTAAAAGATTAGGATCACAACTGTAATGCGGTTGAAGACTTAAGTCTAGGCAATAATGTCACACTCACAGCAGGGAATACTGGGAATGTTGAAAGTAAATTTGAAAACTCAACCAAAATAAATGTCAACTACAATGATCCAGCACAATGGCCAGATGAATTATTAATAGCTGAAAGTGATCACATCATTATGAATGGGCCACATCCTATTAATAAACAGTACAGTTTTCCAAAAGATGCAAATAAATGTAGTTTCTATGTGACAGTGATGTATAGGAAAATAAACAATGGTGAGAATTTTATTAGAAGGTGCTTATTTATTCAGAGAGCATCAATAAAATTTATTGCTTTTGTTGCAAAATTTTTGACTTCTCCAGTAAGTCGATGTTAGGAAAATCTGGAATTAATGACTGGAAGCATGCTCATGAACACTTACAGTCACATGAAAATTCAGTACATCACCTGGAATGTCTAAAGGAATGGTTTGAAACATCACTGCGATTACAGACTAATAAAACTATTGATAAGGAGCTTCAGTCACAAGTGGAAAAAGAACGAGAGCATTGGTACAATGTTTTAGAACGTTTAATGAGCATCACTCAGTATTTAGCTGAACGCAATTTGGCTTTCAGAGGAACTTCAGACACATTATGTACACCACACAATGGGAATTTTTTAGGTCTTGTTGAGCTACTTGGAAAATTTGATTTAACAATGAGTGAACATTTACGTCGGACTGTGTCTAAAGAAACTCACGTTCACTATTGTGGAAAAAATATTCAGAACGAAATAATCAATTTGTTGGGAAATTCTGTTCAAGAAAAAATATATTTAACCGAGCTAAATCAGCCAAATATTTTAGTCTTATTTTAGACTGTACGCCAGATATAAGTCATGTGGAGCAACTTTCATTTACAATACGATTTTTAGATGTAGAAGACATTGCAATAAAGGAACATTTTGTTAGCTATAAACCTGCTATAGAATCTACAGGTCAAGGATTTTATGAAAGTATACTTGATTTTCTGAGAGAGAGCAACCTAGACTTACATAACTGCAGAGGCCAGAGCTACGATAATGGTTCAGATATGAAAAGAAAAAATAAAGGGGTTCAGGCACGGATCATGAAAGAAAATCCACGGGCGTTTTATATGCCATGTGGATGTCATAGACTAAACTTAGTGGTTGTTGACAGTGCAACAAGTTGCCTGGAATCCACTTCTTTTTTTGGTACTGTCCAGCGCATATATGTTTTCCTTTCTGCCTCTCCTGGGCGATGGCATGCACTGAAAAAACATGTTAACTGCCTCACTGCAAAACCCTTATGCGAGACTAGATGGGAGTACAGAATAGAATGTGTCAAAGCCATTAAATATGAAATCACGGGAATTCGAGAAGCTCTTTATGAACTTTCAGAAATGTCTGCATCTGATCCTGTAGTGCGACATGAAGCAGAGACTCTTGTAACACAAATAGAAGATTACGGTTTTCTAGTGATGATAAATGTCTGGTATGATGTCTTAGGCAGGGTAAATGTTGTCAGCAAAACTATGCAGAACACCTCTGTGGAACTATCTACTGCAGTTTCACTAATTACTTAATTGATTATCGTGCAAATGGATATGAAAAAGCACTAGAGTCAGCAAAAGAATTAGCTACAGAATTAGATGTGGAGCCCATTTTTAGAAGTAAAAGAATAAGCAGAAGAAGGAGGCTGTTTGAATATGAGTGCACTGACCAGGTTACAAATGCAGATGACCCAGAAAAAAGATTTAAAAAACATGTGTTCAATGTAATACTGGACAGAGCTATTAATTCTTTATCAGAGAGATTTGAACAGTTACAAAGTTTCAATAACACATGGGGATTTTTAAATGACCTAAAAGATCTGCCAGATAAAAATAAACTCAAAGTAGCATGTCAAGGTTTGGAGAATAAGTTAAGGTACTAAGAAAATAATGATATAAATGGATGTGATCTCTTGACTGAACTAGATATAGCCAAAGAATTATTTCCTGAAGATGTAAAGCTTCCAACAGAAGACTCTAGGTTCATAAACACTAATAAGTTACAGGATGATGTCATGCCAAATCTGTGGGTTGCATTAAGAATAATGCTTACAATACCTATTACTGTAGCCGCTGGCGAATATTTTATAAACTAAAGCTTATAAAAAACATACTTACGGTCATCCATGTCTCAAGACAGAATGAATTCTTTGGCAATTTTGTCTATAGAAAATGATATTGCAAAGAATATAAATATAGAAAGTGCCATGAAAAGATTTGCTGATCTAAAGGCTAGAAAAAAAATGTTTTAGGTAGGCTAATTGTTTATACTGTCCAAATACTGGTTGAGAAAAAAAACAATATTATTGTTTATTGTTTGTTAAAAAAAACAACCCAGGTACTAAACTCATTTCTATATTTTTAGTTTTTTCCTTGTGAAAATTTTTATAATTATACTTAAAATGGGCGCCGAATTTCAGCTTGCCCAGGGCGCCAGCAACCATAGGGCCGGTCCTGATTGCAAGCCTTGTATTTATTATAGAAATTTGAAATTTTGATGGAAATTTTGGTGGAATGAAACAAAGTTTCCATTGCCAACAATGAGTTGACCCCTTAGACCCAGAGAGGGTGGCAAAACACACCTCTTTAGTTTTAGAAGATAATTGTTTGTATTTTGAGATAAATGAAAATTTCTTTTTTGGTTAGATAGGAATTGATAAAAGATTATGATTCTTACTTTTCAAATCTTTCGAAAACTGTAATTTCGCCCTCTAACGATGGAAAAATTTGCAAATTCCAAAATTTCAACCAAATATTGCAAACGACGTATTTAAGATAGAAATTTTAAATTTTAGTGGTGGAATATGAAAGCTATCATGTTTCCATCGGCACCAATGAATTGACCTCTTAAGACCCAGGGGTGGTATGAAAACACAATTTTTTGTTTCCGCAGATAATTGTTTGTATTTAGAGATAAATGAAAAAATCTTTTTAGAGTACACATAGGAATTGATAAAATGCTATGATTCGCACTTTCGGAATCTTTCGAATACTATAATTGCACCTTCTAACGGTGAAAAAGATTCAAAATTCCAAAATTCTAAACGAATATTTTAACGATATATTAATGATAGAAATATGAACTTTTGGTGGTGGAATGTGAATGTCATGAAGTTTCCATTGGAAGCAATGAAAATGATAATTAGAAAACTCTTTTTCAGTTTGACTGGTAGTAATGAAATTGTAATTTTCATTTGTCAAAGAGTACTTAGCAGTTTTAATATATATATAATGATCAAAATGCATAGCTATATAAATTTACAATATGTAAAGAATAGAAATTTGAAAAATCAGTAGTAGTTTTTAAAAGACATTCTTTCGAAAGCAATAATCTATTAACTTTTCTGAGACAGGTGTGGGGAAAACTCGGCCACGGGACAACAACAATAATGAAAAACATCTCAAAAAAATTATCGCCGACGCGGTGGGAATCGAATTCGCAACTCTCTAGATATATATAAGAAGGTGGTTAATGGGGGTTTTGGAAGAGTGGCGGGTCAATGTTAATCCTGGTGACGGGTCATTATCAATCACATTGGTCAGAATTCTCACTGTTTTTAAGACTGAAATCGGACAATGGTGAAAAAAATACCTCCCTCCAGTGATGTAATAATCTGAAATTATATTATTCAGTTAAATTGCAGATAATAATTGATATATAATAGATGGTATTGAATAACAACCCACTTGTAATTTCCACCGACGTCCATCTTGGTTTTCACAAAGCCCCGAAATTTTTTCGAGTCCATCATTTAGAAACCTGACGTCACCACAAACTCCTGTGATTTTTGTCGGTCGTCCACCATCTTGGTTTCTACCCTCATCCGAAATTTCCAAGTCCAGACTCCACCATCTTGGTTCCTGACGACACCTATTAGAAGTTCTACCTTTTAAAATATTGTTACCCAATAGCATTTTTTGCTTTTCATTATCTGCGGGACAGTCTTTTATTCCAGTTTCTGTGGGATAGTCCTCCTTCTAGTATAAATACGACATCCATCAGTCAGAATCCTCATTCTGTTGTCAGACGTTGACAGTGACGGTTCTCTGCTGCTGCGTCTCCGTGATTTTTCAACTGAAATAGTGATAGTTCTCGACGTCCTCGTGTGGTATAAATCGGCTATTTTACAATTCACTGTTTTATAATGTATCCATGTAATATATGTGTGAAGGCTTTCCTTCATCAGACCCATCTCATTCGTCTAAAAGAAATCATGATGGAAATAACCTATTTAAGTGTTCTGAATGCGAATCGACATTCTCAAGGAGAGATGACGTTCGACGTCATGAGTTATCCCACACTTCCAGGAAAACCTACAGTTGTGAAGAATGTGCAATGGAGTTTGGGAGAAAAGACAGTCTTTTACGACATCAAAGAAAGCCACACAATAATAAGCGAAAACCTTCTGAAGATGAAAGAATTCACCAGAAGAAACAAAAATCAGACCCTGAAGAGCCCTGCCAGTTTACAGAAGATATCAAAAGAACTCTCTCAACACATAAGCTGATGGCAACGGAAGAAACATCTGTTGACCTCTCACCTTTTTCCTCGAGTCTTCGCGGGAGTCACTCCTCACTCAACTGAAAGAAGAATTGGCCTCGAAAGGTAGCATTAAATGGTACCTTGCCGTGCAAGTGTGCTTCAGGCGAAAACTATCCCCTTCTACCTTCGAACACTGTACCCCGTTTTTCAAAAGTAACTGTGTCACAAGTCTTCCTACATCATCCCTAAACGGAGAACTGGATTCAGCGTGTAAGAAGATAAACACCTCATTTGAAGAATTTGAAGGAGCACATAGTGGATGGAAACTGGATGCCGTATTCCGCGCTGAAATGAACATTGGAAAATATATCCCTCTTGCTGGGTCTAGTTATGTCCCTACTCCAAGAGAATTACTATTAAAACACGCTATTGTCAATGTATGTAATTCTGACGAAAAATGTTTTGTATGGTCCGTTTTAGGCATTTTGTATCCTGCCACAGATAATCCACAACGTCCAAACAACTATATACATTTAGAAGAAAAATTAAATACATTTGGTCTAATTTTCCCTGTAACAATAAACCAAATATCTAAATTCGAAAAAATGAACAACATTTCTGTCAATGTTTTTGGATACGAGAGAGAACTGTTCCCGCTCTACATCACACCATTCAGATTTAAAGCGCACGCAAATCTCCTACTGTTATCAGATGATCAAAAGCAGCATTATTGGTCCATTAAAAATATGAGTAGACTTCTCAGTCCTCTCACCAAACATAAATGCCAGACTTTCTACTATGATTACTGCCTTCACCGTTTCTACTATGATTACTGCCTTCACAAATGAATCACGCTTGAAGAATCATATTCCCTATTGTCAAGAACATGGACCCCAGAGAGTAGATTTTCCAACTGAAGATGAGAAATGGCTGAAATTCACAAATTTCAAGTTTCAATACCCCGTTCCATACGTGATTTACGCCGACTTTGAATCATTCCTAGTGAAAGTGTACACTTGTATGCCTAACCCTGCAAAACCTCACACCACTATCATGGCAAATCTTGAACCCTGTGGATTTGCATATCTTGTTGTTGGACCTGACGGCTGCAGCTACAAACCTCCAGTAGTTTATAGAGGTCCTAATGTGGTAAAAATGTTTTTGGAATGTCTGCTTAAAGAAGAAAACGATATAAAAATTTTCTCTCGGAGATCAAACCAATGCAACTTTCAAATCACGAAGAGGAATCATTTCACAACGATATCAATTGTCCTATTTGCAAAGATGTTCTGGAACCAGATCGCGTGAGAGATCACGATCATTTAACCGGCAAATTCCGAGGAGCCGCTCATAATGTGTGTAATCTCAATTTTAAGCTCACAAATAAGATTCCAGTTATATTTCATAACCTAAAGGGATATGACAGCCATCTTATTATGCAAGGAATCGGTATGACAAGAAATAAGAAGATTAATTACATCCCCAATAATATGGAAAAATACATTGCATTTTCCCTTGGAACTTTGAATTTCATAGATTCCTATCAATTTTTAAGTACATCTCTTTAGAAGCTAGTCAATAATTTATCAACAGAAGAATTCCATATTTTGAAGGAACATGTTGAAACTGAACGGCTACACCTGGTTTTGAGAAAAGGAGTTTACCCCTATGATTACATTGAGAGCAGCGAAAAATTTGAAGAAACATTATTACCTACACGTGAAGCTTTTTACCATCAACTAAGAAAAGAAGCGCTAGGGGAAGAAGACTATATTCATGCAATGAAAGTATGGAACTCATTCAAAATAAAAAATCTAGGCCAATATCACGACTTGTACCTGAAGACCGACGTGCTACTCTTAGCTGAAGTGTTTGAGAATTTCAGAAAACTGTGTGTCAGATACTATGAAATTGATCCCTATCATGTTTACACAGCTCCTGGACTAGCTTGGCAAGCATGCCTGAAGACGATAACAGAAGATGATAACAGTTGATAACAGACCCTACAATGTACCTTTTCCTGGAAAAAGGCATACGAGGAGGAATTTCAGTGATATGTAATCGTTTTAGCACTGCAAACAACAAATATTTAGATACCTATGATCCTCAGTTACCCTCTAAATACATTATGTACTATGATGCCAACAATCTTTATGGATGCGCAATGTCTCCCTCACAGCGATTTTCGATGGCTTAATAAAGAAGAAATAGAAGACCTAGATATTACAACAGTTGATGATTCGAATAAAGGGTACATATTGGAAGTTGATTTAGATTATCCAGTTTCTCTACACGACAAGCATAATGATTATCCACTAGCCCCTGAGAAACTTCAGATTTCCAGCAGCATGTTATCACCATTTTGTCAAGAGGTTGCCCAAAGCCTTGGAATAAATACATACCAATCAGTCATGAAATTAGCCCCAAATCTAAATTCTAAGGAAAAATATGTCCTTCATTACCGTAATATGAAACAATATTTAGCCTTCGGTATGCAGCTGAAGAAAATACATCGCATGCTGGCTAAAACCATATATAGAATGTAATACAAATCAGCGGAAGAAAGCTAGAAACGACTTGCAGAAGGACTTCTTCAAACTGATGAATAATGCTGTGTTTGGAAAAACGATGGAAAATTTGAGAAATCGAGTGAAAATTGAATTGACTCAGAGCCCGAAGAGAGTATGTAAACTCGTAGCATCACCTGCCTTTCACGCTTTTCGTGTTTTTGACAACGACCTCGCATGTGTACAATCAAAGCAAACTAAATTGAAACTCAACAGGCCTATTTATGCTGGTTTCAGTATTCTAGATATTAGTAAAATATTGATGTATAACTTTCATTATGATTATATTAGTCCAAAATATGGAGAAAAAGCTAAATTTTTGTTCACTGATACAGATTCACTGTGCTACGAGCTTCAAACTGAGGACGTGTATGCTGATATGAAAGATGATATAGATCATTTCGATACGTCCGACTATCACATAGATCATGTTTTGCATAGCACGCATAATAAAAAGGTACTATGTTAAATGAAAGATGAACTTTCAGGAGTACATATCAAAGAATTTGCAGGACTTCGTTCAAAAATGTATTCTCTTCTGAGTTTAAATGAGGAGAAGAAGACAGGGAAAGGAGTCCCCAAATACATCGTAAAAAGAACCCTTCGTCACAAGGATTACAGAGACTGCTTGATAAACAAATCACCTTGTCGAGTAGATTTGACAAGGATTCAAAGTAGCAACCATCATCTTCATACAGTTAAAGGTGTAAAATTCGTGTCTGTCACCATTTGATGATAAAAGATATATTTTAGAAAATGGTTATGACACCCTTTCGTACGGTCACTACAAACAATGAAAAAATAATATAACAGAAAAAAGCGAATATTTTGTTCACTGTGATTTTTAATATGTTTGAGCTATATATTAATAAGCCGTCCCGTGGCCGAGTGGTTAGCGCGCTTGGCTAGTGATCTACGGGAACTGGGTTCGATCCCAAGGCATGGCTGTTTGTGTTGTTTTTGTGCTGAGGTCCTGCCATCCTCTCAGACCTTCTACTCTGGCATATAAACTGACAGGCTCCTGTCAGTCCTCTGTGGCAAGCAGCTGCTTGAGGGGGTATTTATTTTTTATTTTATTTATATGTTAATATGTATAAAAATATGACGATTTTATTCGAATGTATACATAATATTTTGTATAACACCTGTATTTGTAAAAATATTGCATGTCATTATTATATGTAGACAGCTATATGTAAAACCATTTCCTCTGTTAACCTGCATTTTTGTAAGCAGGCTGTAGAGTATATCTATAATCAATGTGAAAAAAGCATCATTGTGAAATGTATAAATAAATTTCTGAGTCTTATCTTTAGAAAGTGGGGAGGTAAACAACGTTCTTACGACTTCTCACGTGACCCTCCCGTGACGCTCCCGGAAAGCTCATGCTCCTGAGTCATTTTCACAGGTTGCAACATGTTTACGGAATCACCTCGCTCACTGGGAGAAAAGCCTTAAATACATCCATTTTTGGGATTATACTTATAATAAAAGGTTGGAAATTCTCTAAATTTTCATGGTTTTTCAAACATTACTTATAATTTCACAATGTAAAGGAATTCTCAAGTATTAAGAAGTGATGAAACATATGATTCCCTTTCAAAGTCGCCTGCATGCTTAGCTTATTACGCTACCAGATCGAGCCACCTCAAAATCAACGTTTTTTTTTAAAGCAATCACTTCTCAGAAGTGGAGGACTTCAATAAATACACCGAGTGCTGAGTTTATGAGTCTAATTTTTACTTTGAAGAGACCGAAATTTTCATTACATAGATTTTTACAGAGAAATAATCGAAATTATTACATCAGCCATTTGGCGATAAAGGAATTTATGAAGTGTTTTAGAGCAGATTATACTGAATATTAATACTTTTCAACAATGACCTACAGGGAAAAGGATAATTTCCTGTATACTAAATAATACAGAGGAGTATAGACGAATTTTATATACTTTTCTTATGAATAAGTAAAAAAAAATTATATTTTCATGCTGTTATTCGAATTACCTTAGATTGTTTTATCTTAGATTGTTTCCGTGACAAAAAGTATGCTGATTTAATTAAAAATAACCTTTTTTTCCCCTAATTTTATTGAAAATTAAGGGGATTTCATCATAAAATTTAAGTGATTTAAAAAAAAGAGAGAGAAAAATTTCCTAAAAATGAGATTTTTTCAAATACAGAGGTGAAAATATCGTTTTTTCTCAAATGCATTGAAAATTAAGTGATTTCACCAGTTATTTCAACTGTCTTTCTTTAGTAAAAAAATACATTTAATTTCCTAAAAATTTGATTTTTTACGACTGAGATAAAAAAAAAAATGCTTTCCTACATTAAATACAATGAAAAATAACGAAATTCCCACTAATTTCAGCTGCTTAATATCACGAAATATAGATAAATTCCTGTTTTTAAACATTGCATATAAGAAAGAAAAAGAACTAGCGAACGTATCAACATATATTTAACTCTGAGACTTAAATATCACATGTTCTGTGTTTCAACATTACGCATTTTTAGTATTTTACACATTAATTACTAATTAATATAATTTTTTCATTCAACAGTTAAGTACCCAATTGGAAGTAATGTGAGCAATATTTCCTGTTTAAATGCATCTCTACACAAATCCGCTTTAAAACATTATTTTCTTATAATTTAAGGGAAAATCGAGAATTTTAATTTGATTTTTTTAACACTATATACTTAATATATTGTCATCAACGCATTCTATATACAAAATGAATTAATACAGCCTAGTTACTGGAAACTAACATGATATCGAAGTATTTTCTACCTAAAGAATCAAATGAAAAAAACTGAATTCTCTTATTTTAATTACATTTTCAACTACTAGATGGCACCACAGTTACTATGAGACCTGGTGCCGACCATGGAGGTAGGAAGATAAGAGGAGGAGCCCTAAGCACTTAAAAATGATGCTACGGCGACTGCGCGGCAGCCATGTTGTTCTATTCAAAACATTGATCAGTTGTATTGGTGAGTAACGAAGTGTTGCGCTATAAAAATTGAATTTTTTTCGACATTTGTATTATGGCAGCCTGTTCAGCTTACGGCTGCACGAATCGCCCTTCAAAAAAGATACCAGGAATTACCTTTCATCGGTAAGTTTGTCATTTTTATAAAAGTTTAAATAATTATATAATGATACAAGAAACTTCGTGTTGAAATTACGCCGCTATGAAATCGGTTTTATTTCGAGTTACAAACCTCGATTCTTCACCAGATTTTTTTTTTATTTTCTTAGGATTGTACTCAGTAATAAATGTGAAGATGTACTTCTTTTATTGATTGATTGATTTTACGTTACACTTATTTGAGAATTCCTTCTGCAGGCTTTCTCAGTTAAAAAATTTGTTGGCTGTAATTGAATATTAGTGTGTATTGTATTTAATGGATTATGAAATTACATACTTTTAAATAGAGGTGATTAAAATATCAAGGAAGAGTCTTTTTTGTTTTTTATTTTATTTTAGGCGGAAGTATTAGATATTATTTTGATTAAATGTTTCAGTGTTTAAATTCCTCTCTCTTCATGATTTAATAAGTTCAGTGTAAGAAGGGAAAAGTAAATTACAATAAAGTATTTTCATAAGGTGAGAAATATAATCTTTCTTTTTTTTAAATTCGGATAGCATTTAAGGGTTTTGTTTAAATGTCCCCTTTTTTCTTGGATTGGAGTCTTATATTTTTGAATTCCTTTTTAGATTAATTTAATGTATCTGGTGTAAATTGTAATAGGTGAGTGACAGCGATCATTAGTTAGGGTGAAAATTTTTCAAATTGTTTAAATAATTTTAGTTAAAATAGAAAAGGAGAGTGTAATGCTTTTCTCCTTTTCGTTAATTCTTCTGATAGGGTTCTAATTGTCCCTTTTAAGGTGAATACTGAATTTATTTAATTCTGTATGGATTTCAAATAGAGCGAGTTTATTGTTTGTAGTTATTTTATTTTTACTTTGGTTGAGGGGTAGGTTAGGCGTACATGAAGATAGGTATGAGAGACTGAGGAGTCAGGCACTGAGATGTCGGGTTCAAGCCACTGTCTGGAACGTTGCCTTTTTTTTTTTAAATGGGTATTATATTCCCTTCACCCTGTGGATATATATTTTTTTCTTTTTTCATATTTTTTTAATTTTTTATTATTTTTGCTTAGTATAATTTTTAGTGCTTTTTTCTTCATATAGTTTTTTCAGATATTATTTTGAAATTTTCCTTTGTGGCTGAGGAAGGATGTATTTCAATCCTTACGAGATTTTTTTTTGAGAGATTGTAATAATTGTGTATTTTGTATTGATTGTTAACTCTGGTCGAGGGAGGAGAATGAGCATGAGATGGAGGAGAGATGTGAAGCTGAGGGTACAAACATAGAGCTGGTGGGTTCGAGCCACCATCTGGGGCGGTTTTTTTTTGTATAAAGATATATTTTTTTTAATTCTTTTTTTTTTACTTCTTATACTATTGGCTTTATTTAGTTTTGTTAAGCAAAATTTTTTTTATTTTTGTGGAATGAGAATTTTTTTAACGTAAAACAGCTATTTTCTGAATCTTACAAATGTGATTTTTTTTGCAGTTTTAATGATGCTATTGCATATAATGTTTAGTGTTTTATCCATAAAATGTTTTCTGCTATTATAGTGCAGTATTAATAAACTTTCAAAATCTAGTAATTGTTTGTTATTCTCGTATTCAACGAAATACATAAATAGTTCTGCTATACAGTAATTCTGTATTGAAATATTCATTGCACTGAAAAAAACAATATAAATTCCAAATAGCTTAAATGGGCTCTTTCTTAGTCGTGAAAAAATAATCTTCCCGTATATAACGCATAGTATAACTGAGTATAGCACGTGAAAAGTAGGCTTGATTGCAGCGGCAGACGGTTTGTTTCACCGCCCTGCTGCCTAAGCATCATTTTCCTTGGACGGGGAAAGCGCGTTAGCGCGTCTTATCTTCCTACCTCCATGGTGCCGACCATGGTGCCGACGTGTGAAATTTAAAGCCGTTTGATCAGAACGCCACTTAGCGGGATTTTTCGAGTAGTTTGTTCCCATTATACGAATCCACCACCAGGTGATTAAATAATCACCTGGTGGTGGATTATTTAATTAATTAATTTTTAATTAATTATTAATTGTCAATTAATTAATTATTAATTATGAATAGTAATAAGGGGTCACGTGACTGGAAGTGGGCGTGGCTTATGACGTCATATCACGTTACTAGAAGTGGGGGGTGGCCGGTGACGTCATAGGGGAAAGCATCGAGGGAAAGCATATAAACTGTGGGGATTCATATAATGGGAACAATCCACTCGAAAAATCCCGCTAGGTGGCGCTCTGATCAAACGGCTTTAAATTTCACACGTCTACCCAAGGTCTCATAGTAACTGTGGTGCCATCTCATGGTTGAAAATGTAATTAACATTAAAGATTTCAGTTTTTTTTTTTTTCATTTGATTCTTTAGGTAGAATATACTTCAATATTATGTTAATTTCCAGTAAGTAGGCTGTATTAATTCGTTTTGTATATAGAAGGCGTTGATGAAAATATATTAAGTATATAGTGTTAAAAATAATCCAATTAAAATTTTCGATTTTCCCTTAAATTATAAGAAAATAATGTTTTAAAGCGGATTTGTGTAGAGATGCATTTAAACAGGAAATATTGCTTCCAATTGGGTACTTAACTGTTGAATGAAAAAATTATATTAATTAATAATCAATGTGTAAAAGATATGTTGATACGTTCGATAGTTCTTTTTCTTTCTTATATGCAATGTTGAAAAACAGGAATTTATCTATATTTCGTGATATTAAGCAGCTGAAATTAGTGGTGATTTTCGTTATCTTTCATTGTATTCAATGTAGGAAAGCATATTATTTTTATCTCAGTCATTAAAAAAAATTTTTAATGAATTAATTGTATTTTTTACTAACCAGTTGAAATAAGTGGCGAAATCGCTTAATTTTCAATGCATTTGAGAAAAAAACGATAATTTCACCTCTGTCCGTCCCGTAGCCGAGTGCTTAGCACGCTTGGCTACTGATCTACGGGACCTGGGTTCGAGTCCCGGGTAAGGCATGGTTGTATGTGTCGTTTTTCTGCTGAGGTCCTGCCATCCCCACAGACCTTCTACTGTGGCATATAAACTGTCAGACCTCTGTGGCAAGCTGCTGCCTGAGGGGGGTATTTATTTTATTATTTTTTAGTTGGAAAAATCTCATTTTTAGGAAATTTTTCTCTCTCTTTTTTTTAAATCACTTAAATTTTATGATGAAATCCCCGTAATTTTCAATAAAATTAGGAAAAAAAAACGTTATTTTTAATTAAATCAGCATACTTTTTGTCACGGAAACAATCTAAGGTAAAACAAATTAACTGAGTAAATCGAATAACAGCATGAAAATATAATATTTTTTTACTTATTCATAAGAAAAGTATATAAAATTCGTCTATACTCCTCTGTATTATTTAATATACAGGAAATTATCCTTTTCCTTGTAGGTCATTGTTGAAAAGTATTAATATTCAGTATAATCTGCTCTAAAACACTTCATAAATTCCTTTATCGCCAAATGGCTGATGTAATAATTTCGATTATTTCTCTGTAAAAATCTATGTAATGAAAATTTCGGTCTCTTCAAAGTAAAAATTAGACTCATAAACTCAGCACTCGGTGTATTTATTGAAGTCCTCCACTTCTGAGAAGTGATTGCTTTAAAAAAAAACGTTGATTTTGAGGTGGCTCGATCTGGTAGCGTAATAAGCTAAGCATGCAGGCGACTTTGAAAAGGAATCATATGTTTCATCACTTCTTAATACTTGAGAATTCCTTTACATTGTGAAATTATAAGTAATGTTTGAAAAACCATGAAAATTTAGAGAATTTCCAACCTTTTATTATAAGTATAATCCCAAAAATGGATGTATTTAAGGCTTTTTTCCCAGTGAGCGAGGTGATTCCGTAAACATGTTGCAACCTGTGAAAATGACTCAGGAGCATGAGCTTTCCGGGAGCGTCACGGGAGGGTCACGTGAGAAGAAGGCAAGAACGTTGTTTACCTCCCCACTTGCTAAAGATAAGACTCAGAAATTCAGACATCACATATATTTCATTGTAAAATTTTTTATTGATATCAAAGTATTTGCAGATACAATGCCAATGTGTAGGTTTCACATAATATTTTACGCAAGTAATGATTTTCATTGGTTTACAATTTTATTTATACATTTCACAATGATGCTTTTTTCACATTGATTATAGATATACTCTACAGCCTGCTTACAAAAATGCAGGTTAACAGAAGAAATGGTTTTACATATAGCTGTCTACATATAATAATGACATGCAATATTTTTACAAATACAAGTGTTATACAAAATATTATGTATACATTCGAATAAAATCGTCATATTTTTATACATATTAACATATAAATAAAATAAAAAATAAATACCCCCTCAAGCAGCTGCTTGCCACAGAGGATTGACAGGAGCCTGTCAGTTTATATGCCAGAGTAGAAGGTCTGAGAGGATGGCAGGACCTCAGCAGAAAAACGACACAAACAGCCATGCCTTGGGCTCGAACCCAGTTCCCGTAGATCACTAGCCAAGCGCGCTAACCACTTGGCCACGGGACGGCTTATTAATATATAGCTCAAACATATTAAAAATCACAGTGAACAAAATATTCGCTTTTTTCCGTTATATTATTTTTTCATCGTTTGTAGTGACCGTACGAAAGGGTGTCATAACCATTTTCTAAAATATATCTTTTATCATCAAATGGTGACAGACACGAATTTTACACCTTTAACTGTATGAAGATGATGGTTGCTACTTTGAATCCTTGTCAAATCTACTCGACAAGGTGATTTGTTTATCAAGCAGTCTCTGTAATCCTTGTGACGAAGGGTTCTTTTTACGATGTATTTGGGGACTCCTTTCCCTGTCTTCTTCTCCTCATTTAAACTCAGAAGAGAATACATTTTTGAACGAAGTCCTGCAAATTCTTTGATATGTACTCCTGAAAGTTCATCTTTCATTTAACATAGTACCTTTTTATTATGCGTGCTATGCAAAACATGATCTATGTGATAGTCGGACGTATCGAAATGATCTATATCATCTTTCATATCAGCATACACGTCCTCAGTTTGAAGCTCGTAGCACAGTGAATCTGTATCAGTGAACAAAAATTTAGCTTTTTCTCCATATTTTGGACTAATATAATCATAATGAAAGTTATACATCAATATTTTACTAATATCTAGAATACTGAAACCAGCATAAATAGGCCTGTTGAGTTTCAATTTAGTTTGCTTTGATTGTACACATGCGAGGTCGTTGTCAAAAACACGAAAAGCGTGAAAAGCAGGTGATGCTACGAGTTTACATACTCTCTTCGGGCTCTGAGTCAATTCAATTTTCACTCGATTTCTCAAATTTTCCATCGTTTTTCCAAACACAGCATTATTCATCAGTTTGAAGAAGTCCTTCTGCAAGTCGTTTCTAGCTTTCTTCCGCTGATTTGTATTACATTCTATATATGGTTTTAGCCAGCATGCGATGTATTTTCTTCAGCTGCATACCGAAGGCTAAATATTGTTTCATATTACGGTAATGAAGGACATATTTTTCCTTAGAATTTAGATTTGGGGCTAATTTCATGACTGATTGGTATGTATTTATTCCAAGGCTTTGGGCAACCTCTTGACAAAATGGTGATAACATGCTGCTGGAAATCTGAAGTTTCTCAGGGGCTAGTGGATAATCATTATGCTTGTCGTGTAGAGAAACTGGATAATCTAAATCAACTTCCAATATGTACCCTTTATTCGAATCATCAACTGTTGTAATATCTAGGTCTTCTATTTCTTCTTTATTAAGCCATCGAAAATCGCTGTGAGGGAGACATTGCGCATCCATAAAGATTGTTGGCATCATAGTACATAATGTATTTAGAGGGTAACTGAGGATCATAGGTATCTAAATATTTGTTGTTTGCAGTGCTAAAATGATTACATATCACTGAAATTCCTCCTCGTATGCCTTTTTCCAGGAAAAGGTACATTGTAGGGTCTGTTATCAACTGTTATCATCTTCTGTTATCGTCTTCAGGCATGCTTGCCAAGCTAGTCCAGGAGCTGTGTAAACATGATAGGGATCAATTTCATAGTATCTGACACACAGTTTTCTGAAATTCTCAAACACTTCAGCTAAGAGTAGCACGTCGGTCTTCAGGTACAAGTCGTGATATTGGCCTAGATTTTTTATGTTGAATGAGTTCCATACTTTCATTGCATGAATATAGTCTTCTTCCCCTAGCGCTTCTTTTCTTAGTTGATGGTAAAAAGCTTCACGTGTAGGTAAGAATGTTTCTTCAAATTTTTCGCTGCTCTCAATGTAATCATAGGGGTAAACTCCTTTTCTCAAAACCAGGTGTAGCCGTTCAGTTTCAACATGTTCTTTCAAAATATGGAATTCTTCTGTTGATAAATTATTGACTAGCTTCTAAAGAGATGTACTTAAAAATTGATAGGAATCTATGAAATTCAAAGTTCCAAGGGAAAATGCAATGTATTTTTCCATATTATTGGGGATGTAATTAATCTTCTTATTTTTTATCATACCGATTCCTTGCATAATAAGATGGTTGTCATATCCCTTTAGGTTATGAAATATAACTGGAATTTTAGTTGTGAGCTTAAAATTGAGATTACACACATTATGAGCGGCTCCTCGGAATTTGCCGGTTAAATGATCGTGATCTCTCACGCGATCTGGTTCCAGAACATCTTTGCAAATAGGACAATTGATATCATGACTGATTGGTATGTATTTATGTAATTTCATGACTGATTGGTATGCTGTATGATTGGATGATGCTGAATTGATATCGTTGTGAAATGATTCCTCTTCGTGATTTGAAAGTTGCATTGGTTTGATCTCCGAGAGAAAATTTTTATATCGTTTTCTTCTTTAAGCAGACATTCCAAAAATATTTTTACCACATTAGGACCTCTATAAACTACTGGAGGTTTGTAGCTGCAGCCGTCAGGTCCAACAACAAGATATGCAAATCCACAGGGTTCAAGATTTGCCATGATAGTGGTGTGAGGTTTTGCAAGGTTAGGCATACAAGTGTACACTTTCACTAGGAATGATTCAAAGTCGGCGTAAATCACGTATGGAACGGGGTATTGAAACTTGAAATTTGTGAATTTCAGCCATTTCTCCTCTTCAGTTGGAAAATCTACTCTCTGGGGTCCATGTTCTTGACAATAGGGAATACGATTCTTCAAGCGTGATTCATTTGTGAAACGGTGAAGGCAGTAATCATAGTAGAAAATCTGGCATTTATGTTTGGTGAGAGGACTGAGAAGTCTACTCATATTTTTAATCGACCAATAATGCTGCTTTTGATCATCTGATAACAGTAGGAGATTTGCGTGCGCTTTAAATCTGAATGGTGTGATGTAGAGCGGGAACAGTTCTCTCTCGTATCCAAAACCATTGACAGAAATGTTGTTCATTTTTTCGAATTTAGATATTTGGTTTATTGTTACAGGGAAAATTAGACCAAATGTATTTAATTTTTCTTCTAAATGTATATAGTTGTTTGGACGTTGTGGATTATCTGTGGCAGGATACAAAATGCCTAAAACGGACCATACAAAACATTTTTCGTCAGAATTACATACATTGACAATAGCGTGTTTTAATAGTAATTCTCTTGGAGTAGGGACATAACTAGACCCAGCAAGAGGGATATATTTTCCAATGTTCATTTCAGCGCGGAATACGGCATCCAGTTTCCATCCACTATGTGCTCCTTCAAATTCTTCAAATGAGGTGTTTATCTTCTTACACGCTGAATCCAGTTCTCCGTTTAGGGATGATGTAGGAAGACTTGTGACACAGTTACTTTTGAAAAACGGGGTACAGTGTTCGAAGGTAGAAGGGGATACTTTTCGCCTGAAGCGCACTTGCACGGCAAGGTACCATTTAATGTTACCTTTCGAGGCCAATTCTTCTTTCAGTTGAGTTAGGAGTGACTCCTGCGAGGACTCAAGGAAAAAGGTGAGAGGTCAACAGATGTTTCTTCCGTTGCCATCAGCTTATGTGTTGAGAGAGTTCTTTTGATATCTTCTGTAAACTGGCAGGGCTCTTCAGGGTCTGATTTTTGTTTCTTCTGGTGAATTCTTTCATCTTCAGAAGGTTTTCGCTTATTATTGTGTGGCTTTCTTTGATGTCGTAAAAGACTGTCTTTTCTCCCAAACTCCATTGCACATTCTTCACAACTGTAGGTTTTCCTGGAAGTGTGGGATAACTCATGACGTCGAACGTCATCTCTCCTTGAGAATGTCGATTCGCATTCAGAGCACTTAAATAGGTTATTTCCATCATGATTTCTCTTATGACGAATGAGATGGGTCTGATGAAGGAAAGCCTTCTCACATATATCACATGGATACATTATAAAACAGTGAGTTATAAAATAACCGATTTATACCACACGAGGACGTCGGGAACTATCACTATTGCAGTTGAAAAATCACGGAGACGCAGCAGCAGAGAACCGTCACTGTCAACGTCTGACAACAGAATGAGGATTCTGAGTGATGGATGTCGTATTTATACTAGAAGGACGCGGAAGTCCTCCTAGTATTTATACTAGGAGGACTATCCCACAGAAACTGGAATAAAAGACTGTCCCGCAGAAAATGAAAAGCAAAAAATGCTATTGTGTAAAAATATTTTAAAAGGTAGAACTTCTAATAGGTGTCGTCAGGAACCAAGATGGTGGAGTCTGGACTTGGAAATTTCGGATGAGGGTAGAAACCAAGATGGTGGACGACCGACAAAATCGCGGGAGCTTGTGGTGACGTCAGGTTTCTAAATGATGGACTCGAAAAAATTTAAGGGCTTTGTGGAAACCAAGATGGACGTCGGTGGAAATTACGAGTGGGTTGTTATTCAATACCATCTATTATATATCAATTATTATCTGCAATTTAACTGAATAATATAATTTCAGATTATTACATCACTGGAGGGAGGTATTTTATTCACCATTGTCCGATTTCAGTCTTAAAAACAGTGAGAATTCTGACCAATGTGATTGATAATGACCCGTCACCAGCTTGAAACACATGGGTGGCGGGTCCCATGGGATTAACATTGACCCGCCATTCTTCCAAAACCCCATTAACCTGCTATTTATCTATCTAGAGAGTTGCATATTTCTCTCATTAATATCTCCTGAACTGAATATGTTTGCCTCGTCCTTGTTAACACAGAAACTGTGAGTACTATTAATATAGTCTTTATTAATATTAAATGACCACATAGGTCTGATTCCGTATTCTTCTCTACCATTAACAATTCTTTCTCCAATCACTCTCATAGCATCAGAACCGTTTCCTGCTATATCAACCACTTGGCTAAATATTCCTCTAACTGTAGCATTATTCCTTTCATTTCGATAAAATCGTCTCTCTTTCTTTTCTTACCTTATAAATAATAAATAAATACCCCCTCAAGCAGCTGCTTGCCACAGAGGTCTGACAGGAGCCTGTCAGTTTATATGCCACAGTAGGAGATCTGAGAGGATGGCAGGACCTCAGCAGAAAAACGACAGGCAGCATTTAATTGAACTTTTAACACTTTCTCTCTATCATTAACTCTAAAATTTACTTCTTTAAGATAATTTCTGTCTAAGAATCCTCCATCTGCCTCTATTAAAATTTTCTCTTTATCGGTACTAATTACACAATCCTCCATGTTAATATCCTTATATTTACAACCGAATTCCTCGATATTTATATCTCCGATCTTAAGTAAATTCTCAGTTGGATTCTCATTTTTCATTAACTGTCGAAATTTCTCTGATTTATCTTTATCTAACATCTTAATCAGTATCATCATCTAACTATCATCTGTTGCTATCTATAACTATCACATCATCATCATCATCGTCGTCGTCATCATTATAATCCTCAAGTAACCATTGGCTACAGAGGTCCAACCAGACCCTGAAGTTTAGTCCTCCAAACATACTTATCCTGAGCTACATCTGCTTCATCTGGTCACTACACATCATTCCAATAAGATCCTATTTGACATTTTCTGCCCACAGCATCCTAGGTCTCCCCTTCTTTCTGAGGCCTTTTAGGCACACTGTTCATAACCCTATTCACCAATCTATAATTATCCATACGGGCAACATAGCCAAATTAACGGAGTCTCTCTCTGCACAATATGCTGCTTAAAGGAGGTTGCCGACTCCTTTGCCTAACCTCATTATTAGTTACAAAGTTAAACCACCTAATACCCAAGATACTACGTAAGCATCTAGAATCAAAAGCATCTAGTTTCCTGTTACCTTGTTTACACAGCGTCCAACTTTCACTACCATAACTAACCCTAGAAAGAACCAAACTATTACACAGTCTAATTTTAGTCGTTAGGTGTAATCGCCTATTTTTCCACAATCTCCATAGATTCTTAAAAGTCGCGGCAGCAATCCCTATTCGTCTGTTAATCTCATGCCGCACATCACCAGTATCTGTTACATAGCTCGCAAGATATTTAAACTGTGACACCTGCTGAAAACTGCAACCATCAGATTAACTGAATCACAGCCTGCCTGACCAATTTTCATCACTTTAGTTTTCTCTCTGTTTATAACCAGACTTACTCTAGTACCAGTTTCATCAACAGCTCGAATGAAAGAGTTCATCTCATCAATATCATTTGCCAAAAGGGCTATATCATCAGCATAATCTAAATCAGTAATTTTCGTATCTCCAGCCCATTTAAAGCCAAAATCTTTCCCTTGAAGTGAATTTCGCATAACATAATCAATAACCAAATTAAAGGGAAAAGGAGACAAAATGCACCCTTGTCGAACACCAGAAGCAATACTAAACCAATTGTTACAAGTCTTACCAACACGATTCGGTGTTATAGAGAACTTTCATTATGTTAACTAACTTGTCTGGTATATGCCATACGATTTCACAATCAGCAACAAATATTGGCAATCAACAGAGTCAAAAGCTCTTTGAAACCAACAAAGCTTGTAGCCAAAGGTTTTTGAAACTCTAAACATTTCTTAAGAATCTACCTGAGTGAAAGTATCTGATCCACACATTCCCTACCTACCACTTTTGAATCAACATTGCTCATCACGCAATTGCCTGTCAAACACATTCTTAATTCTATTAAGCACAATCATACAAAGAAATTTACTAGGAAGAGAAAGTAGGCTAATATAGAGGTATGTTTCCGTACTCTCTCCTACCATTAAATAGGAAGAACCCTATTAAAACCCCTATAGTTATCAGAAGAACTGCGATCACCTTTTTTAAAAAATAGGGATAATAATAGCCTATAGTTATCACAAGATCTGCGATCACCTTTTTTAAAAAATAGGGATAATAATAGCCTATAGTTATCACAAGATCTGCGATCACCTTTTTTAAAAAATAGGGATAATAATAGCCTATAGTTATCACAAGAACTGCGATCACCTTTTTCAAAAATAGGGATAATAGTAACTCTGGTAAAATCCTTAGGAACCATGACTTTATCATAAAAGATATCCAAAATTTCAGTCAGCTATGTGATAACCGAAACATTCCCGGCTCTAATCATTTCTGTAGTAATTTTATCTAGTAGTTTAAGTTTAGAAATAGCCAAAAAAACTTCAGACTGTGTTATAGGGCCAATATCAAAGCCAGTAATGCATCTATCATCATTACAAACAATGGGAGTAGAACTAACCACATAGTTTAGAACATCACTGAAATGCTCAGCCCACCTAGCCATGACAGAATCCTCCCCTTCTACAACTTACCTTGTTTATTCTTCAATCCCTTGTACACTTATCCGTTTTCTACCACACAAAACATTAACTGTCTGGTACAGCTCTCTGCTGGCTTAACTGCTTCCTCGGTTTTGTCGCCAAGCCGTCTAGCCAATGATTTTTATAAACAGCTAACTGATCTTTTACATGTTTGTTAAGCTCTCTGTAATGTTTTATATTAGGACTAGTAGAGTATTGATTATGGACATTCCTGCAGTTCCTTCTTTCTGAAATAAGCTGAAGTAAATGGTAGCTAGGTGTAAACTGGAAGGAGAGCTGTGTACCAATCCCCAGTGATGATGCACAGAACCGGCCAGGTCTAGCACCTAATGTCCGACCCCGCCTTCTCGTGGTGCAGGCCGTTAGTACCTTTCAAAAGAGATATTCTCTTTTGGAAGGGAACGGAAGGGGAGGGCTGCCAGTTCAGTATGGCCTACTGATCTGGTCATCTATGGCCACTTTTTTCTTTTTTTTCAACCCTGCTGAGGAGTGGTCAACTTCACAGGGTCCTGGTGCTGACCATTTATACCTACTAGACTGGACTTGTTTATGGATTTGAGCTTGATTATGGATCCTGGACTTGCTGCACTGGTGGGCCTCTGTTGAGGGAGAGTCTGCCGCTGTGTTTTCTGTTTGCTTCTGGGTTGCCAGCTCTAAGTGAACAGAGGCATGGGATACCTTATATCAGCTGGTGGATAATCCTAATCAGAGGCCATCGCAGGTACCTGAACCTTACTTAGCTAGTTGAGCATCGTCAAGCCTAAACTGGAGTAATGTGTCTCAGGCAGGCCATATGGCTCTTGAAAAAGGCCCCTTGAAAAGGTGGTGCCGGAAGTTCCTACCAGCAACGGTGACTTCAGCCTTTAGCGGAGGAGGAACAGGTCTTTGCCCCATGAATGCGATCAGGGGGCTGTTTGATATTGTTGGCCCTACCAATCTCAATAAACCTAATTTCTTTAAAAATCCTACTAATCATTTCCTCTCTGCAGGAACGTGGAATGTGAGGACATTACATAGAGATTATTCTCTTGATGTCCTCATGCAGGAATTCCAGCGCTATAACCTAGATATTCTAGGCTTGCAAGAGACCAGATGGACAGGTAAAGGTGAGATACTTAAAAATAACTTTAAATTCCTCTTTACAGGGAGGGAGGATGGAAAGCATCACAAGGCGTGGGTCTGCTGCTCAGCAGACATGCTAGTGATGCTCTTCTAGGATATGAGTGCATCAATGAAAGGTTTCTTACAGCAAAATTTCAGACAAGCATTAAAGACTTGAATGTTATCTACTGTTATGCCCCCACTGCGGATTCTGATGAGGATGAGAAGGATAGGTTTTACAGACAACTTCAGGATATTTTGAATTCTGTCAAGAAAGGAGATATTACCCTTGTTCTTGGTGACTTCAATGCCAAAGTTGGTACCGACTCTGACCTTTGGGGAGGAGTAATAGGCCCTTTTGGTATTGGTAGCTGCAATGGCAATGGGCAACGTCTCCTACAGGTAAGTAAACTCAATGGTTTCAGAATAACTAACACTTATTACAAACACCGCGACATACATAAATACACATGGGTTTCACCTGATGGGCTGCATAAGAATATGATTGATTATATATTAATTAACAGCAAATGGACTAGTTCTGTTAGAAATACCAGGGCATATAGGGGAGCTGAAATTGGATCTGACCATTACCTTGTTAAAAGTGTCTTGCAACTTAAACTTAAAAAGTGTTGTGCTAGGGTTAAAAAATTTACCTTTAATACTGAAGCTCTGAAAGACCCAGTTATAGCTAAAGCTTACCATGATAGGTTACTTAGTCATTATGACAGTCATGGTTTGCTTAATACTGAAGTTGAGGAAGAATGGGGCCGTTTTAAACAGGCTTTTTTGTAGACTAACAGTACTCTTTTAGGAAAAAAGGAGCAGAAGAGACAGAATTATCTGAGTGATAAGGCACTTGAGCTCATTTCAGAAAGAAAGAACTGCAGGAATGTCCTTAATCAGTACCCTACTAGTCCTAATAGAAATGATTACAGAGAGCTTAATAAACGTGTAAAGGATCAGTTAGCTACTGATAAGAATCTTTGGCTTGATGGCCTTGCTGACAAAGCTGAGGAAGCAGTTAGACAGCACAACAGCAGAGAGCTGTACCAGATAGTTAATGTTTTGTGTGGTAGAAAACGAACAGGTATACAGGGATTGAAGGATAAACAAGGCAAGGCAAATATTCTGTCATGGCTAGGTGGGCTGAGCATTTCAGTGATGTTCTAAACAATGTGGTTAGTTCTACTCCCATTGTTTGCAATGATGATAGATGCATTGGTGGCTTTAATGTTGGCCCTATAACACAATCTGAAGTTAGTTTGGCTATTTCTAAACTTAAACTTCATAAATCCCCAGGGGTGGATGAAATTACTACGGAAATGCTTAGAGCTGGGAATATTTCAGTTACCACATGGATGACTGAAATTTTGAATAACTTTAATGATAAAGGCATGGTTCCTAAAGATTTTACCAGAGCTATTATTATCCCTATTTTCAAAAAAGGTGATCGCAGTTCTTGTGATAACTATAGGGGTATCAGCCTACTCTCCGTTCCAGGTAAAGTTCTTTCCATGATTGTGCTTAATAGAATTAAGAATCTGGTTGACCGGCAATTGCGTGATGAGCAATGTGGATTCAGAAGTGGTAGGGGATGTGTAGATCAGATATTTTCACTTAGGCAGATTCTTGAGAAATGTTTCGAGTTTCAGAAACCTTTGGTTGCTAGCTTTGTTGATTTCAAAAAGGCTTTCGACTCTGTTGATCGTCATAATTTGTGGTTGATTGTGAGATCATATGGTATACCAGACAAGTTAGTTAACATAATGAAAGCTCTCTATAATAACACTGAGTCATGTGTGAGGGTTGGTAAGTCTTGTAGCAATTGGTTTAGCATTACTTCTGGTGTTCGACAAGGGTGCATTTTGTCTCCTTTTCTCTTTAGTTTGGTTGTTGATTATGTTATGCGAAATTCACTTCAAGGGAAAGCTTTTGGCCTTAAATGGGCTGGAGATACGAAAATTTCTGATTTAGATTATGCTGATGATTTAGCCCTTTTGGCAAATGATGTTGATGAGATGAACTCTTTCATTCGAACTGTTGATGAGACTGGTAGTACAGTAGGTTTGGTTATAAACAGAGAGAAAACTAAAGTGATGAAAATTGGTCAGGCAGGTTGTGATTCAGTTTATCTGAATGGTTGCAGTCTTGAGCAATTGTCACAGTTTAATTACCTTGGGAGCTGCGTAACTGATATTGGTGATGTGCGGCATGAGATTAACAGACGAATAGGTATTGCTGCCGGGACTTTTAAGAATCTATGGAGATTGTGGAGAAATAGGCGTATACACCTAAAGACTAAAATTAGACTGTATAATAGTTTGGTTCTTTCTAGGGTTAGTTATGGTAGTGAAACGTGGACGCTGTGTAAGCAAGATAACAAGAAACTAGATGCTTTTGATTCTAGATGTTTACGCAGTATCTTGGGTATTAGGTGGTTTAACTTTGTAACTAATGATGAGGTTAGGCAAAGGAGTCTGCAACCTCCTTTAAGCAGCATATTGTGCAGAGAGAGACTCCGCTGGTTTGGCCATGTTGCCCGTATGGATAATTATAGATTGGCGAATAGGGTTTTGAACAGTGTGCCTAGAGGCCTCAGAAGGAGGGGGAGACCTAGGATGCGGTGGGCAGACAATGTCAAACAGGACCTTGTTAGAATTGGTGTACAGTGGCCGGATGCAGCAGATGTAGCTCAGGACAGATATGCTTGGAGAATTAAACTGCGCGGTCTGGTTGGACCTCCGTAGCCCATGGCTGCTTGATGATGATGATGATGATGATGATGATGATGATGATGATGATGATGATGATGATGATGATGATGATGATGATGATGATGATGATGATGATGATGATGATGATGATGATGATGATGAAGAGCCTTATCACTCAAATAATTCTGCCTCCTCTGCTCCTTTTTCCCTAAAGAGTACTGTTAGTTTCCAAAAAATCCTGTTTAAAATGGTCCCATTCTTCCTCAACTTCAGTAATAAGCAAACCATGACTGTCATAACGACTAAGTAACCTATCATGGTAAGCTTTAGCTATATCTGGGTCTTTTAGAGCTTCAGAATTAAAGGTAAATTTTATAAACTTAGCATAACACTTCTTAAGTTTAAGTTGTAAGACACTTTTAAAATGGTAATGGTCCATCCCCTATATGACCTGGTATTCCTAACAGAACTTGCCGATTTGCTGTTAATTAATACATAATCAATCATGTTCTTTTGCAGCCCATCTGGTGAAACCCATATGTTCTTAAGTGAATGGGTGTTTGTAATAAGTGTTAGTTATTCTCAAACCATTAAGTTTACTTACCTGTAGGAGACGTTGCCCATTGCCATTGCAGCTACCAACACCAAAAGGGCCTATCACTCCTCCCCAAAGGTCAGAGTCAGTACCAACTTTGACATTGAAGTCACCTAGAACAAGGGTAATATCTCCTTTCTTGACAGAATTCAAAATATCCTGAAGTTGTCCGTAAAACCTATCCTTCTCATCCTCATCGGCATCCTCAGTGGGGGCATAACAACAGATTGGATTCAAGCAGTGGTGTCACCCCAATTTATTAACAACCGGTTTCCATACCGAGGGGTGAGGGGTATCTGGACGAATCGGCAATTTAGTTTGTTAGACACTGGTACCACCTGGGGAGGTTGGTGAATCCTCCCCTGGGAAAAATGTTTGAAAATATTACATTTGAGAATGCATGATACGTTAGGTAAGTATCAATATACTATAAATAACTTTAACTACAAAAGTTGTATCTCAAATAAAGCTTCACACAGGATGCAGAACCTATCTAAAAATATTAAAACTAACCCCTACCGGGATAAACCTGCAATTAGTGGCAGTGATTCTGTAAATAAATAAATATAACTATAGATAAGAATAATATTTTTTTTTCATGCAACTGTAGGATACATATGAAAAACACAACAGACATAAGTGATTAAAGCAAACTGCAAATTACCGGCTGATTTTTAGAATTGTTTTTATCCTTTTGTTTTCTGATTTCCATGCCATTTGCTGTATAATGACCCTGCGGTAACCATGATCTCACATATGGCGTTGCATCCCAGTCAGAAATTAGTTTACCAAAATGTTTGACTGTCCTTATACTTGATATATTTTTTAATACATAGTGCATATATTATTCATTCAGCTTCCGCTGAACTGACAGCAATGACTTTTAATATTTTTTGACTTCTTTTATACTTTTGGGAGCCTGATAGAATGGAAAATCTCTTGCATCCACGAAATCACGAAAATCGTTACCATGTATTGTAAATTTCATCAGTTTTCTTAATTCTAGAATTTTTTTCTCCCCATCAAACCACGGGGAGATCGTAATATCTTTCGGCCAAGTTAAATTATCGAGCAAGTTAAATAGAGTTACCAAATTTGTATATTCTTCATTTTCATTATTTAATAGTCTAGAATTCATACAGTCGATTACGCTCTGGATTAGTTGGCATCTTGGTAAGCGCACACGTTCATTGTACGTTACAAATATAATATTTTTTTAAGGTTCGGATTTAATTATAAAAGGAACAAGTTTTTCATATTTTCCTTCATGTTCTTGAGCTCTTACGCATTTTCGGATTAATCTATCTGGATTAATAATATATTGGTTTTGTGTAGCAAGCGACAGAAGAGATAATTCTTCAAGAATATCTATTACCAGGACCAAGTCCTCAATAAAATGTATATTTTCCATTCTCTGTTTCATGCCACTCATATTATTTTTACAAAAATGTTCGTGCAGTGCTGGATATGCTCGCCACACACATTTAGTTGCTCTAACACTGCAAGCTGCAAATTGGGGTCCCAAAACTCTGCCAATTTCTATAATTTCTATTTCTATAGGTCTTGAGCTATACTTTTTAGTTCTATTTGGTTTTTATGAGATGTATGGTATAGACAATAGATTTTGTCAAGGAACGCCTTGAAATGATGAACTTGAGAAATAGATTTAATCGCATCGTCCAATGCCAGCTGAATCCTATGACTTAAGCAGTGCCAGATTATTAAGCCCTGGAACTGAGTTGTTAGTCTAGTTGAGACTCCTGATTTTTTACCCAATATAGTAATAGCACCGTCGGCACAATAACCAATTAAATGTTCTTTTAGGTAGCTCTCTCAGTAAATCCATGCATTTCTAGTGTAGAAAGCAGAGTGTTACAAATGGATTCTGCATTTGTGGAATTCAATTCTTTTAAATCTATAAATAAATTTATTGGTGCTTTGTAATTTTCAATGCTGCAGCGTAAAAAAGATAACTAAGGCATTTTTTTTTTGATATTGTGCTTGTCTCATCAATAATTATGTAAATTTTTGCTTTTTGCTCAATTATTTTGTCAAAAGCTTGATTTCCTAATTCAGTGGCTATGTGTTGTACAATGGACATAATTATTTGTCTTGAAAGTAAGGAAATTCCCATGTCTACACCGTTTTTTTTCCTTGTAGCTTTATTTCTTCTTCTATGTCCGTCATTGGCCGATTGCGTTTTACAAGACTAAGCTGTGTTGCAAATATGAGTTGCTGAAGTTAAATATTGTTGGTTAATTTTATCTATGGCTACAACTAATCGTTTTTTTTTACATTCTTCTAATAATTGTACAACTTTACCATGGGATGTTGTTGTCGTGCACCTGTTCCAAATGTGAAGGGCTGGATCAAAGATCGTGGCCGCCGGAGGACGATGAATTAGTCTCTTGATTACCTTCACCCTTATTTCGGTGAAATCACAGGTTCGTGGACCGATAGTTGAACCCGTATCGACATATGCCTCAGATTTGCTGCACCAAATGATGAATATGTGAATATGTTCAACAATTCACGCACGAGAGTTGTATAGGGACAACATAGTTTATTCACACTATATACAATCACGTGCTGGGGATGCGCTCGACTCCGTAGACCTTTGCTGCTTTGCTGCTCCAAACAATTATGCAATGAGGTGGAGAACCGCACTTTGCAGAATCTTGCTTTACCGACCTCAAACTCGGCGAAAGGATAACCAACCTTTGCCTACAATGTGGTTCACACAGAACCCACTTCAATTCTGCAGAATTATATTTGGTTCACCAAGAACCTTGATTCTCACCTAGAATCGAACTCTCTCCTTAAGGGTTTCGTTTGAGTAAGAGCGGCGTCCCTTGACGCGTGTTCAAACGTCCTTCCCATCTGACAGCTACGCTCAAGATTGTTGTTTCCTTATTGCTCGGCTCCTCTCCCGTGCTGACATCCGCTCCTCAGGCTAATTGTAAAAAAAAGGCTTCTTGGACACGTCAACCCATGCAGGCATCTAGCTCAGATCTGAAAACAACATCTATGAGTCACATCCCCACAATAGCACTTCCAAGAACACATTTAATACATAAAAATATTTACAATAATAAAAATACAATGAAATGCAACAATGAATAAATTAGAGGGACATGACAGTTGTTAATTAACCTTCCCTAATTTTTTTACGAATAGACGATAGTTGAACCATTTGCAGTAACTTTTGCATTGCACCACTCTGTTGATATGTGAATAGGTTTGTGAACTTCTACATTCAAAGATGCGAACTGAGCAGACAGTTTACAACCAACAGTGTTGAATTGTGTAGCCAATAGCCATGGATACTTATTCAAAAAGAATTTGGGAGTTTTTTCAGACCAAATGGATAATTTACTTTCAATATTCAAACTTACAGTTTCTTTTTTCGATGTACTTTGGCCAAGTTCTTTCGTTTCTTGAAGATCATCTTCCTCTTTAGCTTACTTTGCTTTAATAAAAAAGATTTTTATGCTGCATTGCCGTTTTATCGTCACTAATTAATTAGTTATGGTTAAATACTATTAATAAAACCACTCGCAGTATAAAAAAGCACGGTTAAAAATAAAATGCATTCGAATTAAACGAGCGTTCAAAAACAAAATACATTCGAACCAATGTTCCCTCTAATTTTTTTACTTGCTGCGCGGAATAAAATATTTCTGCGCGGCAAAGTTTTAACAGTTTTGACGAAAGCTTCACATTTTCTAAAATTCGGTCGGGTTTACCGTTACCAATGAATTCTCGAAAAATTTCTTTTGTAGTTTTATAACACGTAATATTATGCCATAATATTGAAAAATAGCCTTTTTAAAGACACGCAAGATAAATTAACACCAAAATTGTACAAATTTTAATAAAATAAACGTAAAATAAAATTGTCACACCATATGCATTTTAGACAAGACGCTAAACTTTCATCTATGGTGTATCACTCCTTCTAGTCCAACGTCTATAGCACTACTTTTCTTCTTTTTCAAACACGGATGCCACATGGTGATGTACCAATTATTATGGTCCAGAGTCAAGATACTCGTACTTAAAATTCTTGGAAACAATTCGTTTATTTTTTGTGAAGTGTCATAAATCTTTCTGATAAATTTGGGGCATGTTTTAATGTTTATTTTGTCAGAATGATGCGCGGAGAATTTTGTGTAGTGCGCGGCAACATTTCATGAGCAGCACGGCCGCACAACATCCATTTTCCGGAAACCAGCGTAAATTTTAACAACCGGTTTCCAGAAACCGGTTGTTAAACTCTGTTGGAAGCAGCTGCTTGAGGGGGTATTTATTTTTGTTTATTTAATGGCCTGCACCACGAGAAAGCGGGGTCGGACATTAGGTGCTAGCCTGGCCGCATCAATTCTATGCATCATCTCAGGGGATTAGTGCATAGCTCTCCTTCCAGTGACTACCTAACTATATCTACCAATTATTTGATTACTAGCTGTCATTACTTGAATAACATCTTCTAAGTTTTCCACACAGACATCAGTGTCCTGCCATCCTCTCAGACCTTCTACTCTGGCATATAAACTGACAGGCTAATGTCAGACCTCTGTGGCAAGCAGCTGCTTGAGGGGGTATTTATTTATTTATTTATTTATCCTTTTCTGCATTATTATTATTTTTAACATCACATTCAGACACTTTATCTAACTAAAAACTATTCCTACTTTCAAAATTACACTTCGCTCCTATATGAAGATCACACTCTACATCAGGATAATTTATTCTAACTACTTTACAATGATTCTTTACCATAGAATCAGTCATCTTATCGAAATCTATTCTATCTTTAACCTCAGATTGACACAAAGTTTCTATCTGATTTACCTAAATCTTATATCAGATAGGAAACCGCAGCATCCTTTACAAACATAATCTCCTGAATTCTAGTTACCATTTCTACTTTATTATGATTACTTCATTCAGAGCAAATATCCTCTTCATGACAACTGTATTTTTTAAACTGTATCCCTTCAACAACTCTGTTAGACAAAGCACCATTTAAATTTACATTATTCTCATCCTTCTCACATTTAATTTTTTCCTCATTATCTACACTACTATTTATTTTGTTCTCAAATATATCGTTAGACTCTATTTCCCTTTTTCTGCTATTAATACTCTTACTATCATTTTTCTTTTTATCAGGTACCTTACACAATATTTCACACTTATCTAGAGTAGGTGTTCTCAACGTGGGATACGCGGTAAAATTTTTTGGGTAAGCCGTGAGAGCTCAAAAGTCGCTAGATCTAGTAACAAAAAAATAAAAATAACCATTATTATGCTTTAACTATAGTTTTATTTATCTATACAAGAGGTACGCCACTTACATACAAGTTATCTTATCGAAATCTTATCGAAATCGCTTCGATTATCTAATCTTATCGAAATCTAATCTAATTATCGAAATCGCTTCGATATCGAATCTTATCGAAATCGCTATCGATTATCGCTTCACGTACCAGGGGGTACGTGAAGCATAGAAGGTTGAGAACCATTGATCTAGAGAAATATTTCCTTCACTAAATGTATCCACATTCTTCTCCACCTTAAATTTAATCGCACTACATGCATCACTGCTACACCTTTTCTCATTATGTACCTCAAATTTAACCTTATTTTTTAACTTTGTTATTGAACTAGTTTGTTTTTTGTATAATATATTTTATCCTCACCAACTCTATGTCAACCGGGAGATTCCTTGACAGAAAATGACTCCCATCTTTCCAATTAGCTTTAGGTTTATTGAGTATTTTACCAGACTCATTAGGCCTAAATTCGATTACGCCAGAAACATTCTCACCTACGGGCTTATCATCATTATCAAACTTAAAAACTTTCGGGTACTTTCCAAACTTCGATATAACCTCATCATTAACTCTTCTGTTAGTTTGTAAATTGCCACATTCATTACTCTCCAAGTTACTGACACCATGAATCTTAATAATATATAGAGTATTATTTAATACTTTTCTCCTGGTAACTTTAGAGTTATCAAACCATCTGCCTTTCTCAAGCATATTTTCTTCATGACAAAATTTACCACTTTTACCGAACACTTTACTTTTATTACTCTTATTATTTATCTCATTAAAATTACTCTCACTGTCAGAGTTATTATTACTTCCTGCATTATCTGCATTAAACCTTTGCAACTTATTCATTTTTATCAGCTTATCATGACAATCACTTGCCATAGCTAAATTTTAATATTTGTTGGAAATTATCTTTACTGACCTTTACATTTTAACAGAATGATCACCGTTAACTTTCACTTTTTACCTCATCTTCAATACTACTCATATATTCTTCCTTTTTCCGAACTAATTCCCTAGCTTCATTTTCTTTTTCTAGCCTCCTCTTTCCTACAATCCATGCCCGTTTCTTCTAATCGTCTAAGTTCTATTTCCCCCATCTTTTTTTTTTCTTTCTCCCTATCACTTTCTTCTTTCTCTCTTTCATATACCCTATCTTTTTCTTCCTTCTCCCTATTCTGTCTTCTTTTTTCCTTCTTTTTTCCCTATCTCTTCCTTCTTTCTCTCTTCTATATTCCATTTTCAATCTTCTTTCTTCACTATCCTTTTCCACGTCCTCTCTTCATCGCATATTTCATCTCTGAGACCGATTTCAGACTTGAATCACTTTTTTCGACCGAATTCGAACCACATCCTCTAGCATCCTGTTCTACCCCAAATCGCTATCAATCTCACCAATTTCGCTAACCTTCCCACTTTTCCCAGCCTCAATTGTGTATGGTTAAATCAACGCTCCCGTTATGCTCAGTTTCACTTTTAGTTTTATCACGACTCTTGGCAATTCAAAACTCGTATCAAATGAAAAAAGACAAAAAACACGTACCTTTCTCCCGCCAAGAACGGCTTCTGTCCCCTTGTCTGTTGGAACTGGAGTCTCCTTCCATAACGAGGAACCTCTTCCCACAGTGACGAACTTTGGCTCACGGCACACTCATCGAAGATCTCAATGACGGCAGAACTCGTGGAAATTGTACTCCGTAGAACGCTGAATTTGAATCTGAATTTCTTGCACTTTTTCTTCTCTAGGACAGTGGAAATGTTCTTTCCCTTTTTCTTTTAGCAAAATGGAAATTTTCTTTGCCACATGAATGGTAATCTGTTGCGACTGCGCCAAATGTCATGTTGGGGACGATGCAGTTTATTTCTTGGTCATGTATAATTAGATATATTCTGTGGGTCTTCGCTGCGCTGAAGATCAGAATGATTTGGTTTTCCTAAATGTTCTTTTTGACTTCCTAAAATCACCCCAAATTCGTTCTGAACGCTGTTTTGCTACTGCAAGCATTCATACGATGAGGTGGAAATCTGCGCTTTGCAGAAATCTCTTTACCGATCTTAAAACTCTGCGAGAGGATATTTAATCTTTCCCTACTACCTGGTTCACACAGAACCAAAACTTCTTCTTAAGGGTTTTGTTGTTTTTTTTCAGAAAGAGCTGCATCCCTTGATGCGCTTAACAAACGTCCTTCCTGCTTGTCAACCACCGCTCAATCTAACCTTCATTGTTTATACATTTCTCTCCGTTGCTCACATAGAAGCCTCAGGCTAGCCTTAAAAGGGCTTTCACCGCTCTGACTATATGTAGCCAGCTAGCTCACACCCGAATAGCAACTCATGAGTAACATTTCCATCTCCTGATACTTCCGAAAATACACTTAACACAGTTACACTGTATACAATAACAATAAAAATACATTAATAAATAAAGTAGAGGGACATGAGAAGTGTCTCCCTTTGATTTCAGATTGAAAAATTAGAAAGAACAGACTTAGAAAATATCCATTCCCTGAAATGTTAGATTAAAGAAAAATGAATGCATCTTGCTTTATTGAACGTCCAATTAGAGAAAATTGGCGCAATGTCCGTTGTTTCGGTTATATTGCAAAGCGTTCCTCTGATTTTCGATCGTAGCATGAAGCAGAAACTAACGCATTAACCGCTAGATGTCGCAAAAATGTTCGCTCTGTAATTACTTTCCGCCTTTATTACACGCGATCGAGTCCAAAGTCAAGTCATTCAAAGATAATTGCAAATATTTTTAATTATTTTTCAGAAAAAATAAAACACTTCATTCTTATCAATAAAAAATTCGCTTTATTCATTACCGAATTAGAATTCTTTTAGTTCCATGCTGCTTGGTTTTCCATAATGCTTTTCTCTGATTGCCAGTTCTTTCGTTTGAAAATAGGCTTGTTAATAAAATCCTTTTAAACCAAAGTCAAATTAAAGAGAAATAAATAAATGTTACCTACAGCGCCTAATTTTTATTTCTGATCGTGTCTTTTAGAATGAATTTCCAAATTATGCTATTATTTAAATATCGGATGATTACTGAAATATTGTAATAGAAATAAAAAACATATTAAACTGAAGTGGCATTAGAAAAAAAATAGATGTAGACGTCGGCTATTTCGGATTTTTCGTTTATTTGATTTCCAACTGTTCTGATATTATCTGACATTTGGAACTGAAAAAATATCTCGACAAAAAACTGTTGTATTGTAATCTCGGAATAGAGAGAATATATATAACATATTTTGTTACGATTCATTCGATTTCTCATTGTTTCATTCAGAAGAAAAAGACCTTTAAATTAAAACTATCCTTTTAATTTACGATGGTTATTAGTGAGAATAGTAATATTCTCACTAATATGGATCACAATGTTGGAATTAGTGAGAATAGTAACTCTTCTAGTGAGAATTAGTGAGAATAATTCTCACAATGTTGGAATTAGTGAGAATAGTAATAGGCCTATTCAGTCTGGTTTCCTGCAGTGCATTCCTTTGAATTCTGATTACTTCAGTTAGAAGGAAGCGATTTCAACAAAATTCTTTGCACAGAAATGTCGGATTACAGATAACAGATGTAAAATATTTAATTTACGATGGATTAGAAGGAACGTACTTAAATGTTGGCTCAGTTTAGAGCGTATGTTTCATTTAAGATTGTTTAAAAGGAATAGTTTTTTCTTTTCAATTTCGCTTTATTAGAACTCTGATTAGAGAGAATAGATGTAACTATTTATTATTTTGAGTTCTACATAATTTCGTTTTATGGAATGCCAGATTGCAAAGATTTCCGAGAAGTGTTAGTTTTTCTTACGGTAAGGCAGATACTTTAGAATTAGGCTTGGTCATAAACGTGAGTCCGCTCTGTAATTACACTTCTCCATTATTACACTCGATCAAGTCCAAAGTCAAGTCAGTCAAAGGTAAATGAAATTATTTTTAATTATTTTTAGAAAAAATAAAGAGTAATCCTCCTTCATCCTTAACTGCCCTTTGTCCAGCTTTCATTCATCAAAAATTATAAAAATATTTCTTAATTAGTAATGTTTTGTCGGCGAAAGTTAATCGTGATGTTTTCGTTGAGATATCATCACCTAATTTCCTCGATGCATATTTGCCAGAGATTTATTACTACGTTTTACTGTTCTGATCATTACCGTAATAACTAAAGATATTTTATTACTATTATAGGTATAATAAAAGACATAAAAAGTATTGAAACATTTTTTTAGGACAAAGTGTAGTAATTTAGTAATACTACAATTAGTCAAGTATGCTCAGTATCCGAAAAATATAGCTTGTGAAACATTTCACTCAAATCAAGATTATAACTAATGTATCATCGTTCGCTACGCTAAATGTTGTATCGATGCACCCACTGTATTGCACTATATTCAATTATATGCAATTCATCATCATCATCATCAAGCAGCTATGGGCTACGGAGGTCCAACAAAACAGTGCAAATTATAGTAATTTAGTTAATGCAAATTAGTTCTATAAGCAAATCTGTCCTGAGCTACGTCTGCTGCATCTGGCCACTGCACACCAATTCTAACAAGGTCTGTTTGACATTGTATGTCCACAGCATCCTAGGTCTCCCCCTCTCTCTGAAGCCTTTAGGCACATTGTTCATATCCCTATACGCCAATCTGTAATTATCCATACGGGCAACATGGATTGGGTTGGGTTGTTTTACCTCTGAGCGGAACTGTTTTGCACAACATGGGCAAAATGGCCAAGTCACGTGTACCCCGAAGGCTCAGAGAAGGTTGGGGGAGGGGAACCACTGGAACAGCTGTTGGGAGACAGATGGTAGCCTCCCGTCAAGCCACCCAACGTGTTCTTTAACATGCACAGGGTATGGGCTCTCCCGCACACGGGGCCACGGCTTAACATCCCATCCGACGGACAGCGGCCTTTCCAAGACCATCGGTGTCTTCTACTGACCGTGGGAAGGGCGGGAAATTTTACGGAGATAAATTTCAACGCTGACCCAGCTGGGACTCGAACCTGGGAACTGCAGATTACGAGCCTGGCGCGCTACCGTCTGAGCCACCTCCGCTCCCGGGCAACATGGCCAAACCAAAAGGGTCTCTCTCTGCATAATATGCTGCTCAAAGGAGGTTGCCGACACCTTTGCTTAACCTCGTCTTTAATTACAAGGTTGAACAACCTAATGCCCAATATATTGCATAAGCATATACAATCAAAAGCATCAAGTTTCTAGTTATCTTGTTTACAAAGCGTCCAAGAATCACTACCATAACTAACTCTAGAAAACATCAACTATTAGAGATTAATTTTAGTCTTTAAATGTATATGCGAATTTATCCACACTCTTCATAGACTCTTAACAGTCCGGAAGCAATCCCTCGACTGTAAATCTCATTCAGCACATCATCAGTTACAAAAACTGCCATGAAAATTAAATTGAGACATTTTCTCAAGGGTGAAACCATTCAGATTAACTAAATCACAACCTGCCTGACCAATTTTCATAATTGTAGTTTTCTCCTAATTTATTATTAAACTTACTCTACTAACAATCTCATTAACAGCTGTAATGAAGGAGTTCATCTCACCAACACCATTTGGTAAATAAGCTAAATCATCAACATAATCTATCAGATATCATATATAATCAACATAATATATCAGAAATTTTCAGATTTCTAGACCATTTCAGCCCAAAATCTTTCCCTTGCAGTGATTTTGGCATAACATAAGCAATAATCAAACTAATGAGGAAAGGAGACAAAATGCACTCTTGTCGAACACCAGAAGCAATGCTAAACCAATTGCTACAAGATTTACCAACTCTCACACATGACATTGCTATTAGAGAGAGCTTTCGTTATGTTAACTAATTTGTCTGGTATACCATATGATCTCACAATCAACCACAATTTTTGACGATCAACAGAGTCAAAAGCCTTTTTGAAATCAACAAACCTAGTAACCAAAGGTTTCTAAACTCTAAACATTTCTCAAGTATCTGCCTAAGTGAAAATATCTGATCTACACATCCCCTACCACTGAATCGCCATTGCTCATCACGCAATTGACTGTCAACCAGATTCATAATTCTATTAAGCACAATCATGGAAAGAACTTTACTTGGAACAGAAAGCAGACTGATTTGGGTTGGGCTTTTTACTTCTGAGAGGCAGTTTTTTTGCACACAATGGGCTAAATGGCCAGGTCACATGGACACCGACGGCTCAGAGAAGATTGGGGGAGGGGACCCACTGGAACAGCTGTTGGGAGACAGATGGTAGCCTCCCGTCAAGGCCATCCAGCGTGTTCTTTAACGTGTACAGAGTATGGCTCTCCCGCACACGGCGACACGGCTTAACGTCCCATCCGACGGACGGCGGCCTTTCCAAGCCCATCGGTGTCCCCTACTGACCATGGGCAGGGCGGGGAGTTTTACGGAGATAAATCTCAACGTTGACCCAACTGGGACTCGAACCTGGGAACTACAGATAACGAGCCTGGCGCGCTACCGACTGAGCCACCCCCGCCCCAGAAAGCAGACTGATACCCGTTAAAAAAAAAAAAAAAAGAAACTGTTTTCAACTTTCATATGACGCCCCAGAAAGCAGACTGATACCCGTTATCATAAGAAGTGAGATCATCTGTTTTAAAAATAGGGATATGCCCTGGTATTTCTAACAGAACTAGCCCATTTGCTGTTAATTAATATATAATCAATCATATTCCTATGCAGCCCATCAGGTGAAACCCATGTGTATTTATGTATGTCGCGGTGTTTGTAATATGTGTTAGTTATTCTGAAACCATTGAGTTTACTTACCTGTAGGAGACGTTGCCCATTGCCATTGCAGCTACGAATACCAAAAGGGCCTATCACCCCTCCCCAAAGGTCAGAGTCAGTACCAATTTTGTCATTGAAGACATCTAGAACGGGTAATATCTCCTTTCTTGACAGAATTCAAAATATCCTGAAGTTGTTCATAAAACCTATCCTTCTCATCATCATCGGCATCCTCAGTGGGGGCATAAGAGTAGATAATATTCAAGTCTTTAAAGCTTGTCTGAAATTTTGCTGTAACAAACCTTTCATTAATGCATTGATATTCTAGAAGAGCATCACTGGCATGGTGATGCTTAATGTGGCTTATTATGGTGTCCTTGGTGATGCTTATTATCTTCTCTCAGTGAAAAGAGAAATTTAAGATTATATTTAAGAATCTAACCTTTATCTGTCCATCTGGTCTCTTGCAAGCCGAGAATATCTAAATTATTATGGTGGAATTCTTGTGTGAGGACATAAAGAGAAAAAGCTCTGTGCAGAGTCCTCACATTCCAACTACCTATGGAGAGAAAATGGTAAGTGGGATGTTTAAAGAAACTATATTTATTGAGAGAGGGAATGCCGACAATATCAAACAGCCCCCTAATCGCAGGCGTGGGGCAAAGACCTGTTCCCCTACTACTAAGGCTGAAACCATCTACACTGGAAGACTTCTCCCAATGTAGAATTTGACGATGCCCATAGAAGCAAGAGTTCAGGTACCTGCGATGACCTCTGCTCAGGATTATCCATCAGCTGATAAAACATATCCTGTGCATCTATTCACTTGGGGCTGTCAACCCACAAACAAACAGAAAACGCAATAAGATATTATCCTTCAACAGAAGCCCACCAGTGCATCAAATTCAGGATTCATAATGAAGCCCAGAGCCATATTTCCGTTCAGGTTGGTTAATATGGCCAGCATCAGGACCCTGTATGGTTGACCACTCCTCAACAGGGTAGGAAAAAAAAAAGTAGCCATATTTGTCCAGATTAGTAGATCACACTGAACTGGCAGCTCCCCACTTCCGTTCACTTTCACAAGAGAGTATCTCTTTTGAAAGGTACTAACGGTCTGCACCACGGGAAGACGGGATCGGACATTAGGTTAGATGCATTGAAAAGATTTGAAAATGTAATAGAAGTGTGTGAAAGAATATTTAAAACTCGAAAGTTTTATAAATAATCGTTGAAATATTTTTAAATGGCCTACAGGCAGTGTTCTAATACAAATTTATTAACACCGGAGTCTGTAGGAATGATTTTTTTTTTATTTTACTCTTATTTTTACGTAGAATGACACGAAAACGCATCTAGAGAATCTTTTCGTCTATAAAAATCAGTTTTCATCTTCATCGACATAATTCTTGTAAATGACATTGCCACGCGCTGGCTGAAACCGGAAGTAATTGCGAGATATTAAGTTTGCGGTGAGCTTTTGATACTATAGTAAAAAATTTATAACAGAAGTGTGCATCGTTCCGCTTCTTTCGGTATTCACAAATTTCTGTCGAACGAACGTATTGTATGCCGCAATAGTGATTTAATTGGCAATTTTTTTAAACGTATAGATATGATGTTGGTGTCAGAATTACCCACTTTTCCTATTTAAACAATGTTTGTTTATACTTATGTTCAGCATAAGCTGTATCGTACTGACTTAAAAGTTCATTACCTATATAGAACCTAGGTCAAACTCGAAACTAGTTTAAACATGATGTAAATTCTAAAGATCGAAATATCGAAGTGGCAGGAAGGTTTAATACAGTTCACATAAAACGTTCTGCCACATTTCAAAAGAGATTCTTCAGAGTGAAATTAAAAAGATTTATTAATATTTTTCATTGAGTTTTCAAGCGGCATTCAACTAGTATGATTCACTTTTTTCTGTGTATTAATAAACGAAAAACCTTATTCATTGGTAGGGGGGGCCCTCATTAACCATTTCAATGGTAAATAACTTAATGGTCGCTCGCATCTCTCGAACATAGAGAACCTTGAAACAGTTTATATCAGGACTACTAAGTAGCTGTCTACGGCTTGAGTTACCATACGTCCTCCAAAAGGAGGACATGTCCTCCTTTTTCATCTAATGTTCTTTAAAATTTTTGAAAAAAACGTGAAATGTCCTCCTTTTTTTATAAACTCATAACATGTTTCAAACAAAAATTAAAGCACTCTTTTTTGGAATTCATTTTCTTAAATTTCTTGAACCCATAATTTTACATAATTTACTGTTAACGTTGAACTTACAGTTAACGGTGAACGGATTTACTGTAAATGCAAATCGTGAATTCTAAATTAACCCTGTAAAAATTAAGTAAAACCCTGTTAATGCTGTAAAAGTTACTATTTCCAGTAATCTCAATGTTTACATGCCAGATTGAAAAAAAAATTTACATGCCAGATTGAAAAAAGTATGAGTTTTAGAAAACTGCCAAAAATTTTGCTTCAGCCCACAGATAGATGGAGCTATGAAAGTTGAAAACAGTTTGTTTTGTGTTTTTTGCAACATATAAAACAGCGAAGGAATTAAGGATTACCCTTAGTTTGTAGGAGCCTTCCCATACAAGAGCTGCCCTACAAAGACCGAAATCACCGCTGACCAATATTTCAGGCAGAGTTCATAGAAACAGAAAGTTTACCTTGTGCAACAGCAGATAATTACTAACATTATGCCACTTGCAATATAACTCTTGATTGCTTATGAAGTAGGAATAAAAATCGTCAATCATATATTTTAAAATGCATTTAATAAGTATTATGCCTTTTTCTGATTCAACTGTTAGTCGATACTTGAAATAAAACGTAGTAGGGAGAAAAACTTATTTTATATCAAAAATTGATTGTCCTCCTTTGTCCTCCATTTCTAGTTTTTTTTTTTTTGACCTTCTTTTAGAACACTGGCATATGGTAACCCTATCTAGGACGTAACAAATATATTCTTTAGCCCTTGAAATTTTAAGTACAAATATAGAGTGTTTTTGAAAACGAACTATGAAATCCAAATGGCCGTAAATCGTGAAACATTAAATGCATGTAATTTTATTACAAATTTCGTCTTTGGCATTCAAGTCATAATTTTTTCGGCTCTTTTACTATTTTGCCTTCAAGCTATAAATCTTTCGGCTTTTTTTTTTCTATTTACTGATGATACAAGTTTATTCAAAGTTAACGATATATTAGTGCTTTTGCACAATATTCAATATATTAATTTTAGAAGATTGAACTTAGGCTAAATTAAATGAGAATCAAATTAATTCTCCGTCGTACTTTATAATGGAACGGCCAAACTCTGAGCTATACAATGCAAACATTTGTTCCCTTCTCGCCAGCGATAAGTTCTGGCTCGAACTTTGTCAGGCTGAGCTCGGGCGCAAATAGCGCAAACTACTTCGGGCTCGGAGTAATTTCAATTTCAAATATTTTGTAATATTTTGAAAGGCAGAAATAAAAAATATTTTTGTTTAAAATTTCAACCTTTGAATCAGTCTTTAGTAATTAAAAATAAACACCACGTAGCTTTTATTTTTTGTGTATACTCTTATTTTTTATACATTAATGGCTCTTTGCATTTGTAAAGATGCAACCAACAAAATTTAAATTTCTGGAAGCATTTCTAGTATTTTTCGTTCCAAATAGCATTAATATTCGATTTTGTTATGAAACGATTTTAATTTATAAGAATAAAATAACTGATTAGCGACTTTCATTTCAGTATATATTTTTTTGATGCGTCTGAATTTCTTTTTCCCAAAGCGGGGTCAGTGGGGTACGGATACGAAAAACTGATCCTGAAAATCATCTCTCTCACTAAACGGTCTCCTTTTTTGCATATATTTCTCTGACTTCCCAGTCAAAAGTCATCAGAATAGCCTTTGCCTTTAGGCATGTTTGTGGGTGATTTAAAATGTAGTGTACGAAACTAATTTTCTTCCGTTCCCAGGCCCAACTATGATTTATTTCCGTTAACCCGCATCTAGCTGTCAACGAGAAAGGGTCACCAATAGGTTCAGAAAAAACTGCAGTCCGTCGGATGAGACGTTAAGCCGTCACTCCGTATTCTGGTTAAGTTGTTTTACCTCTAAGTGGCACTTTTTTGTGTACAATGTGGCAAATGAAGGTCACAGGGACCCCGAAGGCTCAAAGAAGGTTGAAGGAAAAGGACCCACTGGATTGCTGATAGGAAACAGACGGTAGCCGCTTGTCAATGCCATCCAGCGTGTTATTTAACTTGCACAGGCTATGGCCCTCCAGCACACAAGGCCATAGCTTAACGTCCATCCAACAGATAGTGGCTTTTCCAAGCCCACAGATGTCCTCTACTGACCGAAGCAGGGCGTGAAGCTTTGTGGAGATAAATCTCAACGCTGGCCTAGATGGGACTCGGACCTGGGAACTTTAGATTACGAGCCTGAGCAATACCGACTTAGCCATCTCCGTCCTTCCTTGTTCAGAAGAGCCCTACTATGATGTTTACATTGAAGGAGACGCTAGATGACTTTAGAGATTTTCACCTGTCTGCTAACGGTTACCCAGATTCTCTTCCGCTTCTCAACTCTGAGCCATTTTGGGGGGGGGGGGGGCTCTTAGAGGCAAAGATTTTCAAAACTGGCATAGCAATGATGGGCATATCTGCTTTTCGAATGGCGACAAAATTCCGCATCTTCCACACATGTCTGTTTATAGAATTCAATATTTGAAGGATAAATTATAGAGATAATAATAATGTCTTTACTCAAGCGCAAACACAATATCAATTAAATGAAAAATAGCAAGAATGAAATTTCGGAATTACACATAATTCTTTTATGTACAATCAGTGGCATAGCCAAGATTAACCAAAATATTTCTAATTATTAGAATTTTACAAAATTTGGTTTATATTGCTATTAATGTAAGTTAATGAACAAATAAATAAACACCCTTCAAGCAGATGCCTGACACATAAATCTTACAGAAGCCTGTCAGTATAATATCCTTGTCTTTTATGCAGGACTTGAACCCAGGTTCCTAAGATCAATAGACAAACAAGCTAACCATTCGGCCACAGGGACGCTGATGAATAATTGATTTTTTAAAAACAAATTTCCTAAATGAGGAGGTGATTGCTTCTCCCCTTTTGTTACTAGGAGAAAGTTACACGGAAATAGTTCCATGTTATATCAATAGATAATCACATTCAGAGCTCAATAATTTCTTCAAAATGATTTTTAGTAAAAAATATGTCTAAAGACTTCAATCAAATCTGCCTAAATCCATATTTCAAACGACATTTTTTCATATTCAAAGAATTATGAACGCTTGAGTATTTAACAGGCTACAAAGAAAACTGACCCCAGATTTTAATTGACACAATAAAAGAGATTAAGAGATCAGCAATGGGTGCAATGCATCTCTGATCTCTATTACAGTCAACTATGATCTCTGATCTCTTAACCCGTTTTAATCAATTTTTTGTAGCTGGTTAAATATATTACAGCATTCATAATTCTTTGAATACTCAACAAATATTGTTTAATATCGAAATTGAGATAGATATTATTGAGATCTTGATCTTTAGACATATTTTTCCTTAAAAATCATATTGAACAAGTTGTTGAGCTCTCAATGTAATTTTAAATTGAGATAACGTGGAACTGTTTCCATTTTTATGTTTTTATGCTCAACACTTGCCTATAATAAAAAGACTTTTTTTTCTTTCTGAGGATACCCAGGTATGCCATGTATCGTCATCTGTTTTCACCGTAAAAAATAAAATTTAATTATTATCTTTTAGTTGAGTTTGTTAATAGAAGATTTTTAATGTATATTTGATGATATTTTTCTTTGCTCTATTTTCGACTAGACTGCATTTACACAATATCGACACCAAAAATAAAAGAGCGAAATCGAGATATTCCTCAGAGGGCATGACTCAAATTTGGAGTTTGTTATACAACTTTTCTGAAGGTGATTTCGTTAATTTTTTGGTAATAGTAATTTTTACTCTCATTCTAACTTTCTAGTAAATAAAATTAAATTATATTAAAATATATGCATCACTTCTTTAATGCGTTTGGGCCATTTTCTGAACTCTCCCCTTCCACTTTCAAAATAACGTTGTTGCAAAATAACGTTGAACCCCACATTTTTTCCTAAAAAAGACGCTATATATGAGAGTTATTTCTAAAAATATTTGATTTAAAAAGTATAGAAATATTTTGGCTCATAGATTAGGAAACATCAAGTACCGGATCGTCGATCCCGTTCAATGATTCGGAAGCATCGAGTGTCGAAACGGCGTTCCGATTCAGTGATTTGAAAACATCGAGTACTGGAATGGCGTTTTGGTTTAGAGACTCAGAAACATCGAATACCAGAACAGTGTGTCCGGTTCAGTGATTTGGAAACATCGATTAACGGAACGGCTTTCCGAATTAATTGTAACATTGCTTCTCTTAATCAAAAAGTCACACTTCACCACTGACTTCAACCATTTCTTGTTTCCATCCAGTTGTTGTATTCACCTAATTTTCGTACCTACACAATAGTCTTCCACCCAGTTGAATCCATTGAATTGTCGTCCATCCAAATGTCGTATTCCTTCAAATGTTGTCCACCTAGTTGTTGCATCTTCCCAATTTTGGCATACTTGATCTGTTGCCTACCCAATTGTCGCACTCCCTGATTGAGCAATGGCAGGGGCTGTAAATTTTTTTCTTTGGGCATAGTATTGCAAAATACTTAATGCTTCAAAAATTACGATTACTAACTTTACCGATTTCAAAAAGTGATTTTGTTCATCGACGTAACTTGTGGTTGATGGCACTCGTTGAATCCCATTAATGAATTGATAAAGCCAAGAGGGATCGGTTTAATATTAAACTGGAGTTAGAATATTAGGTCTGGAAGACTTTTAAAATATTTTTTTTCTGTTTAGTTTGGTGATCAAAGAGGGAAAATAAAGTCTTAGATCAGGGGTTTCAAATCCTGTAGGGGCCGAATGAATTACTTCTCAATATATGGTGGAGATTTTATTTTAATCAATCACATAGGGGGGGGGGGGGGGGAGAAATCAGTTCGTCTCAATAAATAACGATTGGAATTTAAGAAATAATAAAAGAGGCATAATTATTCACATTTTGGCTTCGCTATTCAAATATATTAAAAAATAAAATAAATATTCCCTCAAGCAGCTGTTTGCCACCAAGGTCTGACAGGAGCCTGTCAGTTTATACGCCATAGTAGGTCTGTGACGATGGCTGGATCTCAGCAGAAAAACAACGCCAACATCCATTCCTTAACCGGGGCTTGAACCCAGATCCTTTACATTAGTAGCCAAGCATGCCTACACTCCGCCACGGGACAGCTGGTAAAATATTGCATAATTTTAATATTAAAACATAAACCTAAATTTCATTTATAGTAACTCCATCTGCGCCTAATTGCTAACGTATTCTCCATATTCGGAAGAAATCGCCGCAGTCGAAATAACCTGTAAACCTCATTTCCCTACCACAATTATGAAGGAAAGTATTTGCTTGCACAAAATCACTCCCGGGTCACGTGTTTGAGATCCCTGTCTTAAATGATCTAGAGATCTGGAAACATCTGACTTTGCGACGAAATGGCCCTGTTAGGAAGTAGTGTTAAAGGAATTGTGAACTTTTCCTCCATCGCTATTGATGATGTAGATAATAGAGTATGTTTGATAATCAACACAGAGAAACTAAATGATGTAGAAGGACCAGATGAGTCATCAGTTGATTTCAGTGGTTGTGCTTTGAGATACCTCAGGTTTCGTGTGTCAGAAACAGGGAACGTAAGATTTTGACTAAACAAAATAATCAGAATTGTTGCTCGAACTTTTCAGAATCTACGAAGATCGAGAAATAGGAAATGAACCTTAGGAATAATCATATGCTTCATAAGAGCGCAGTGAAAGTTTAGCAACTACAGAAACAGATTATTGTTTTAGAGAAAAGATCTGATAATCCCGAGTAGTACTTAATTTAACTTTGAAACAAGAATCTGAGAGAAACCTAACGGGATACTCTGTGAGTTCAGGGAAAATACCCAACGATGGAAAAAAGGTGATGTGATTAACCGACTTTTGCGATAATCTGAAAACAGAAAACGATACTGAGCACTGTGAGCACGAGCTGGACCTCATGCAACATTCACCACCTGTCCAGACTAAGAGCTTCAACTCTCTCCGAGGAGACCTTAAGGCTGAGTTATATAAACAAGTAATGGCGTGTCTCCATCAGTGATTAACGATCTTGGATGACATTCGACCAGAAAAGGAAGATCAAGAGAGATTTGCTCCGAATCATCGATAATGCATTCGTTGGCCATCAGTAGAGGAATGACTGCACAAATACAGACAGGTAAGAGAAATGCAAGAACTTGCATGTGCGACGTTAGCTCTGGAACACTATATCTAATATATAAAGAAGAAAGTTTGTGTATTTTGTCTGTACACTTATGCACTCAACCGTCAGAAGAGTAGAGGCAACAAACTTCGCCCAGGGTAAGAATATAATCTATGTGCGAACCTGCTGGGGTTAACCAAAACTGGGGTGGAAAGGTTTGAATTTCTCTAAATCCCCATAGACTAAGTTAACGGTTGAAATTTATTCAAAACAACTGTTGCCACCAATAAATTTGAAAGAACGAGTGCATCAAATTAATTTCTTTCTGCTTTCCGGTGATAAAGTCATTGTTCAGTTGTTGGGTCAAGAACACGAGCGTCCACGTATATTGAAGTCGTTCTAATTAAGCACAACGAGACACGAGATTCTTTGTTGAAATGAAAGCTTAAAAAAAAAACTAAGAATTCGTATCGAAAGTTAAATTCATTAACTTAATTTGAAAAATATGCAAAAGCTAATAAATGTATATTTTATACGTTAATAAATGTTTAAAATACTATGTCAAACAATTACATAATTCTTTAATAATAATAATTTTTAATACCTTTGCATTTTTATTCTCCTCAGAACATATTTAATTTTCTTCTGCTATAAGCTAGGCAGTCACTGAAAGGAGAACTATGCACCAATCCCCTGTGATGATGCATAGAACCGGCCAGGCCTAGCACCTAATCTCCCACCCCCGCCTTCTCGTGGTGCAGACCATTAGTACCTTTCAAAAGAGATACTTTCTTGTGAAAGGGAACGGAAGAGGGCGGCTGCCAGTTCAATGTGGCCTACTAATCTGGACAACTATGGCTACTTTTTAATTTTTTAAACCCTGCTTTTTAAACCCTAACGATCGGTTTTACGGACAACTTCAGGATATTTTGAATTCTGCCAACCACACGGTGTTCTAGTTTTTTAAAAGTAGAAACTGCTTTTTTAAACCCTGCTTTCTTCTTTTTATATTGTCAACCACACAGTGTTCTAGTGCTGACCATATATACCAACCTCAACGGAATTATGGCTCTGAGCTTGATTATGGATCCTGATTTTGCTGCACTGATGGGCTCCTGTGGAGGGAAAATCTTCCGGTGTGTTTTTTGTTTGTTTGTGGGTTGACAGCCCCCAAATGAAAAGATTAAAAGTGCTAAGGTTAAAAAATTTACCTTTAATTCTGAATCTCTGAAAGACCCAGTAATGCTAAAACTTATCTTGATAGATTATTTAGTCATTATGACAGTCATGGTTTGCTTACTACTGAAGTTGAGGAAGAATGGGACCATTTTAAACAGGCTCTATTGGAAACTAACAGTACTCTTTTAGGAAAAAAGGACCAGAGGAGGCAGAATTTTTTGAGTGATAAGGCACTTGAGCTTATTTCAGAAAGAAAGAACTGCAGGAATGTCCTTGATCAATACCCTACTACTCCTAATAGAAAGCATAACGAGAACTTAATAAACGTATAAAGGATCAGTTAGCTACTGATAAGAATCTTTGGCTTGACTGACAAAGCCGAGGAAGCAGTTAGACAACACAACAGCAGAGAGCTGTACCAGATAGTTAATATTTGTGTGGTAGAAAACGGTCAGGCATACAGGGATTGAAGGTTGAACAAGGTAAGGTTGTAGAAGGTGAGGATACTGTCATGGCTAGGTGGGCTGAGCATTTCAGTGATGTTCTACATAATGTGGTTAGTTCTACACCCATTGTTTTTAATGATGATAGATGCATTGGTGGCTTTAATGTTGGCCCTATAACACAGACTGAAGTTATTTTGGCTATTTCAAAACTTAAACTTCATAAATCCCCAGGGGTAGATGAAATTACTACGGAAATGCTTAGAGCTGGAAATGTTTCGGTTACCACGTGGATGACTGAAATTTTGAATATCTTTTATGATAAAGGCATGGTTCCTAAGGATTTTATCAGAGCTATTATTATCCCTATTTTTAAAAAAGGTGATTGCAGTTCTTGTGATAACTATAGGGGTATCAGACTACTTTCTGTTCCAGGTAAAGTTCTTTGCATGATTATCCTTAATATAATTAAAAATCTGGTTGACGGGCAATTGCATAATGAGCAATGTGGATTCAGAAGTGGTAGGGGAGGTGTATATCAGATATTTTCACTCAGGTAGATTCTTGAGAAATGTTTAGTTTCAGAAACCTTTGGTTGCTAGCTTTGTAGATTTCAAAAAGGCTTTCGACTCTGTTGATCGTCATAATTTGTGGTTGATTGTGAGATCGTATGGAACACCCAGACAAGTTAGTTAACATAATGAAAGCTCTCTATAATAACACTGAGTCATGTGTGAGAGTTGGTAAGGCTTGTAACAATTGGTTTAGCATTGCTTCTGGTGTTCAACAAGAGTGCATTTTGTCCCCTTTTTTCTTTAGTTTGGTTATTGATTTTGTTATGCGAAATTCTTTGCAAGGGAAAGATTTTGGCTTTATGGTCTGGAGATACGGAAATTTTTGATTTAGATTATGCATATTATTTGGCCTTGTTGGTTACTGATGTTGATGAGATGAATTCTTTCATTAGGGCTGTTTATGAGACTGGTAATAGAGTTGGTTTGATGATAAACAGAGGTAACACTAAAATGGTGAAAATTGGTCAGGCAGTTGGTGCTTCAGTCGCTCTGAATGGTTGCACTCTTGACAAGTGTCTCAGTTTAATTATCTTGGGAGTTATGTTACAGATACTGGTGATGTGTGGCACGAGATTAACATTCTCCTAATTTAGGTTAAAGCAGGAAGAGTTAAAGCACCAGGACCTTGTTAGAATTGGTGTGCAGTGGAGAGATGCAACAGATATAGCTCAGGACAGATATGCTTGGGGAACTAAATTGCGCAGTCTGGTTTGGACCTCCGTAGCTCATGGCTGCTTGAGGATGATGATGATAATGATGATAAGGTTACATAAGCCTGGCAAACTGTATCTGAGGAACTTTGATGGGTATGTGGAGATCTCTTATTTATTAATGAGTATCTATCCCCAGAATGAATGCCTTTGCTGAACCTTATTTCAGCTGTGCTTAAATGTTCATAAAAGAATGGAATGTACTATTTGTTGCTAGATGTTCGGCAACCACGGCAATCCCCGGTTCCGTCTTACGACACTACCAAGTTAACGGAAAGCCGTGACTAACAAGAGTCGGGGGCAAGAATACACCATATAGATGCATCTCATCCCCCACCTTACATGGCAGCAGTCCTATAAAAGGAAAGCTAACCACCAGAAGAAACCTGAAATTTAATCTGTTCCCCGGTTAGTCATGAACAAGGATATGTAGATCCAAGTTCGCTCGGCACCCAGGGTGGAGACTCTTAGTGAGGCCCAGACTTTGAAAGGGCTCGTGCCTACTAGGGGACCAAATCCTTTCGGCCATGCCCTTGAACTTGCTCCACGGAGCACCTGATGTGAGGTCTTGACACCGTCCAACCGGAACGCCCAACTGGTCAGCGATGTTTTCGACCTCGGTTGGTCTTGACTCTGCCCAACCGGGGACCCAATCCAGTCAGCAAAGCCTTTGACCAGTTGCTGGGCCCGAAGCCCCCCCCCCACCACCACCACCACCCCACCTCGTCAAGGTGGTCCCCTATGGCTGGGGATAAAAGAATGGAATCAAGGCACTCCGTATCTTTAGGATAAATAATATTCAATATCTACAACATTTTACATCACAAAGAGAATTACTGGAATTGGACGCAGCCACTGCCCTGCTACAACACTTTAGTCCAACATTCCCTGAGTGCTGCCTTATAAAACTTCTTCACAGTGGTGAAAGTAGGGGGCGTGGGTGGCTCAGTCGGTAGCGCGCCAGGCTCGTAATCTGTAGTTCCCAGGTTCGAGTCCCAGCTGAGTCAGCGTTGAGATTTATCTCCGCAAAATTCCCCGCCCTGCCCACGGTCAGTAGGGGACACCGATGGGCTTGGAAAGGCTGCCGTCCGTTGGATGGGACGTTAAGCCGTGGCCTCGTGTGCGGGAGAGCCATACCCTGTGCACGTTAAAGAACATGCTGGATGGCCTTGACGGGAGGCTACCATCTGTCTCCCAACAGCTGTTCCACTGGGTCCCCTCCCCCAGCCTTCGGGGTCCATGTGGCCTGGCCATTTAGCCCATGGTGTGCAAAAAAGTGCCGCTCAGAGGTAAAACAACCCAACCCAATCCAGTGGTGAAAGTAGATTTTATTTTTTGCCGGTATGCTTCAAAGCATAGCTATGTGTGAAAAATCACATATAGGCGGACACCCCACTGAAGTCATCTTACAGGGGAAAGAAAGTGAAGTGTGTGGCCGTGAAAGAACAGTGCCCCTATGTTTTCCGCAAATAGCGAATGATTTATGGGTGTTTAATGCGAAAAGATATTAATAAACCTAAATACTTGCTAATTCTGTTGTATTAATGGATTTCAGACTTATTGAAAAAAATAATATGTAGATGTTTTTTTAAAATTATTTTAGTACTAAAAGCAATTTTTTTGAAAGAAAAATAATTTTTGACTCGTATTGTAATTATGATGACTCTACTTGCATAATCTAAACCCAAATGACAAATATAGGACTTTTTAGAATAACATTTATCGAAAATTAAGTGTAAAGTTTAAAATTCATAAAGTTTAATCAATGATTACATATAGGGAAATTTCGCTTCTGCGATATCCAGACAACAGATGCGAAATTGCAGGGTTCGCGCATCCAAAATGCGGTAAGAGTGACTTTTGCCAAAAAAAGATGCGAGACGTTTTTCCTGAGTACTTTTGAGTGCCAAGTAAAATCATCTAGCGCAGTGTTTCCCAACCTTTTTTGTGCCATGCCCCACTGAAGCCTTTCTAAAATTCTTATGTCCCCTCCCCCACTATGTAAAATTTAACCGCTATACGGTTAAACTCTGAACGAGTCCATTTTCGAATTGCCCCCCTTGATAATCAAATTTCCCCCCTGTGGGGCGTGGGCCCCCACGTTGGGAAACACGGATCTAGCGTTAGATTACACTGGTTTACAAGGTTTTTATAACATGAACAACTGTATCTGCCTTTAACTATTTTTCAGGTGCTGATTTTAGATCTGGCCTAAAAAAATGGCTAGCACGTTTTTATGTTATTGGTCATTTTGACTCCTATTACGATCTTCCTATACCAACACCTGCAGGCAACTGGGAGGATTTTACTTTTTGTGGCTGGCAGAACTGATTGCCAAGTGGGAGAAAACATGTAACAGTAACCTAACCTCAGACCGCCATTCTTGTTGTTTTCATTGTAGGAGGAACACGTGCTACACGTTGAAAAGGGAATTTTGGTGTTTAAATAAGGCAGCGTCGCGGATGTGTTAATGTGCCAGATAAGTTTTGTTATGTGTGTGTAAATTATATTTTAAAATCCCAGGGTCGTTCTCTGACAAAGATTGTGAAGAAAGCCTATAACTTATATTTTGGATGTCATGTTGGAGATCAGGACATGACATGGGCTCCACATGTGTGCTGCATTTCCTGCTTTGTTGGCCTGTGAAAGGTTGAAAAGATAACATAAAAACTTGAAAGAAAATTTTCCAAAACTAAGTGATGCCAAACTCAAAGAAGGGATCTTTGTTGGTCCTCAGATCAGGAAGCTACTGAATGATACTGTCTTCGAAGAAAAACAGAATATGAAGGAGCGCCCTGCGTGGAAATCTTTCACGTCTGTGGTCCAGGGTTTTCAGGAAAACTACCATCAGCTCATTCAAGATCTTCTCAAAAACTATGAAAATCTTGACTGCCGGATGTCTTTGAAGATTCATTTCTTGCACACCACTACTTTTTGAAATGGCTAGAGAGGACAATTTAGCATTTTAAAATTCATAGGAAATATTTCCTGCCTTAGTAGGAGTGGCTACTGCAGGCCATTCAGAAGGAAAATTAAATATGTGCATCTCATCCGGGCCACACACTAAGTAGTGCCCCAAAACTGCGAAACACAAACGAAAAATTAAATTTATCCAATAAGAAGGAAAACACTTTTTTTTCCCAACTTGCACTTTTGTAGGTTTCTTCTTTATCATTTCCGTAAGGAAGACAGTCAATAGCAAAAGAGAGGAACAGGAGAGGGTTGTATAAGCTGACAACTGCATTTGCAGAGGAGGGATGTGGTACGACTTTCCGTGAGTAGGGGAGGAGGTCTACCTTTATTCCGTGCCTCTGGAAGAAAAGAGAATATTTCATATTTTGATCCAGACCCCTAAAGGCTTTTGTATTGTCCCGGGTGTGTCAATATTTTAATTATATTGCCGTTGGACAAAAGGCACCGTATTAAAGTAGCTCTATATATGCTATTTTGAAATGTGATATTTTTTCAAGTTGTTTTGGTTATCCAGTTTAGCCAATATTTTCGAGTAATTTATTCTCAGCTAATTTAGTAATGAAGCCACCACGTGACCGAGTGGTTAGGGTACTTTGGTACTGATCAAAGGGTCAGAACTTCGAGCCCCGGGTAATGCTTCGATGTTTGGGGTGTTTTTCTGTTGAGGTCCCCCATCCTCACAGATATTCTCTATGGCGTATAAACTGACACACTCCTGTCAGACCTCTGTGGCAAGCACCAACTTGAAGGGGTATATATGTTTATTTTTTATAATTTAGTATGAAGATATCTTGTGTTTTACATGCCCACATAACACTACCACGTGATTTATTCAATAGTACGTTTTTTGTAGTGTTATAAAAATTTACAAGCCACTACAAGTGTGCAATGATATCACGTTACCTAGCGGTTACGCCGCAGCAACTGGTATCCGGGTTCGAATCCTGGGTAGTTGCATGGTTGTTTCTTCTGTGCTATTCTTGTGCAAGAAGGCCTGTTTAATTTGGATGTAGCTTCAACTACCTTTCTCTGTTCTCTAGGTAACTTATCAAGAAAAAGTTATAAATACTTCGTTTACAGTTACGACTGCCACCTCTTCGGTTTTCACCCAGAAACTCAAAATTTTGACATCTATCTTAAGACTCCGGTTTTTGCAATTGCGTTTTTGAAATGATCAAACAGATACTGCCATTTGTACTACCACGCCCTACGCAGTTATGAAATATGTAGATCCGTAGATTGTATGCATGATTACCAGGTTCAACTAAGCTCAACCCGCTAAAATGTCTAGAAAAACCAGCCCCAAAACATTGCACTTCCCTTCGAAATCAATACTAAACAAATTTTTTTTTTAATTATTATCAATTCCCATATTTTTTAATGATAAATTTGAATAAAAAAATAAGATTCGAGTGAAAGCAGAATTATGCACGAAAACTAAGTATAATGTGAATTGTGCAAAATTTTTAGAATATATTCAGAAGCCGGAAAAAAAAGTTTGTTAGAAAGCTGTAAAGATAATTAAAAGTATGAATCTAAATTTAAAAAATAATGTATTTTTTAATCAATTAAGTTTTTAAATAAAAGTAATGATTATGCCCATTATTTTTGAATAAATATATAGTTATTATCTGGATTTTTTTTGGAGGGAGGGTGGAGCAGAATTTATTTAAATATCTTGAGATCGTAAAAATGGCTTTAAATCTCAGAAGGTGGCAGCCTTATTTATACTGCTAATCAGAAATTATATTTAAAAAAATAATGTAGCAACTTTTGTGGGACAGTGAAATTAAAGAAACGTGTATTAGTTTCTGAATTATGCTACTCTAGTAGTGTAATATTAGGCGATTAATCGATAAAACTGATTTTAAAATGCTTATTTTTCTATGAATTTGCAGTAATAAAAAAACTCAACAAATTTTAACATCCCCCTCCATCTTTCAAACTCATTACTTAAATTTGCGGAAGCATCATACTCACTTAAATTGTCTTCCCTTATTTTCAGAAACGTTACAATTTTCAATTGAACAGAATGCAAATTATTTACAAAAAATATATTTGGAAGACGAAAATTTGAAAACCACAAATAAATTTCTTTGATTGTCAGCCCGCTTTCCCCGTTCTGCCTCTGGTGGTTATTAAGACCGAACCGAGACAACTACGTCAGATGCGAATGTGCATTGTCCTCAACACTTACAACCCCCGAGGGACGGCTTTCGTTGAAATCGCCTTTGTCCGTCTTGTTCTGCTCTCTTTTCACAATCTCCTTTTGCTAATCGGGCCTGAAGTATGCGGTTTTCAAACAGCTGGTCTCTAAAGAATTAAACTATCCCGGGTAAGGCATGGATGTTCGTGTTGTTTGTCTGCTGAGGTCCTGCCATCCTCTCAGACCTTCTACTGTGGCATATAAACTGACAGGCTCCTGTCAGACCTCTGTGGCAAGCAGCTGCTTGAGGGGGTATTTTTTTTAGTGTAACTAAAAATCGAGGAATTTTTCTTGAAAGGAACGATCCGCATTTTATTTTTATTAAATTATTGGTTGAAGGAGCATTAAGGTCCAAAGGAAATCGTTTAAAGGAGCTATTACTGAAAAATGTTTTACCGGTACGCCGTACCGGCAAATAATTTCTTGCGTAAAGTTTTCTTCAAAATGCTTCCTTCTTCGTAAAGTTTTTCTCCTTATGCTGGCTACCAGAGCACAGCGTTCACTTTACTACAGGCCCGTTCAATGATCAGGAGAGAAGTGGTTCCCTCTTTACTCTCCCCTTCTTGCTGCAAAAACGACTACAGATCTCATTAGATACCCTTCCGGTCATGACACCCTGCGGCGTGAATCCGGGCTCCCCAGTCTGCCAGACCCCCGGGCAGGTCATGTGTTGATTTCATGTGTCTAGGGGGATGCACATGAAATCAAAGATGGGAACATCTTCGCAGGATACGAATTGATTTGAAAAGTTCGATTATCTGAGCGAGGAAATTTCTTTTTTGGTTTAGAAACTTTCAACGTGGGGAGGATTATGGGTACCTCGAACTCTGCCCATTTCTTTTCTCCCCTAAAAGAGAGGGAGAAACTTTTAACCGGAGGGAGTGGAGATTAATCATAATGATTTTTATGCCAAATGAAAGCATCTGACACGGGAAGTGCCATCTATCTTTATTCTAAAGAGTCTCAGACCCGAGCAACGCCTCTGCTAGTATGCGATAAATACAAGTTAAAGTAGGAGGAGTTCGAAAATTATTTTGAATTCTAAAAACAAGCAGTTTTTAATTTTAAAGTTTAATATCATTCTAGTTTAGAAATGAAGATTTTATAACTTTTCAAAACAGGACGCATTAAGCAATTTAAAAGGAAACGTAACCGACAATTGTCATCAGGAGATAGCTTAGTAACAATATCAAGCCAAACCAAAACATACAGGGTGAATCTGAAAAAGTGGGCAAAACTTTACGGGGTGGTAGAACGCAGCTATACAGTATATACTTTTACGGGGTGGTAGAACGCAGCTATACAGTATATACTTTTACGGGGTGGTAGAACGAGCAATATTCGTCATAGAATGTATGGTCGGAACGCAAGCGGTGAGAAGTTAAAAGGTAGTTTTCCACTGTCACATTTAAAGAATGAACACAAGAAGGAGAGGAGATACTTCAGAAAACATTTTATTAACAGGAATGTACCCGGGTTCGAGTCCCGGGTAAGGCATGGATGCTCATGTTGTTTTTCTGCTGAGGTCCTGCCATCCTCTCAGACCTTCTACTGTGGCGTATAAACTAACGGGCTCCTGTCAGACCTCTGTGGCAAGCAGCTGCTTGAGGGGGTATTTAATTTTAATTTTAATTGAGGTACATGCTCAAAGAGCTGCCGCCAGCTGTAATGCAGGCTTCACACCTGCGGGTTAGGGACCGACGCACATTTGCGAAGACACCAGGCACCCTTTTATACCATTTCCAACGCCACCTAGCGGCTCGCCGTTTGCGTTCCGCCCATACTTTCTATGACGAATATTGCTCGTATAGCTGCGTTCTACCACCCCGTAAAGTTTTGCCCACTTTTTCAGATTCACCCTGTATAACTATAATTCAGTTTAGTTGTTTACGGTTTTATGGAGTATCAGCAACTACGCCAATTATATACCAAACAAAATAAAAGAAAAATGTTAAAACTGAAGAAACCAAAAAACCTAATTAAATAGGGAAAAAGAGTTGTTGTTATTGTCACACAATAACAATGATAATCGCAAGGTAAGAAAACTAACGATAAGTTTAAAGATCTGAGCCATAAACAAAATTGAAAAGCAATCAATATCAAGTGAAATAAAATCCTATTAAAATATCTAATAATATAATACGAGGTACCAATCACCCAGGTGGTTAAATATATTGATCAGATAAAAGATATCCGAGTGTAAGGGGCTTGAGGTAAATTATTAGAACTAGAATACAAAGTACGGCATTGAAACCTGGATAATAGACTAAAATATAATGAATGGTTTAAATGGTGTCGCGAAAAATCCATGACCAAATAAAAGCCAAGCAAGTAGAACTTCCCCATTGAGATTCCTGCAGAAAGAAGACAACCACAATTTCGCAAAAGGCTTGATCTGGTAAAATTTCCTGTTAATTTGTTGCGACCGAGATCTTTGTTAAAGTGCCTGGAACATGATAGGAAAAACACTACCGAAAGTCCATGTGTAGAACAGGCAATGGAGAGTTGAGATATCTAACAGCAGCATCTTCCAAGCCATTGCTCCAGATGTCTGGGCACCTAACAGAAGTTTATGGTAAATGTGGAAGCCAAATGATGGATCTGCTGGTGAATCTTACAAACAATGGGATGAGGACTAGACCTCATCGATGTCAAAGCTGAGCGGGCTGGTTTTCCTCAAACACTGATGACCACTATTTGATCTAAGCAAGTCAGACAGAGTGTGAATTTGCAGCTCAGGTGGACACAAGATGTAACATCCGCTTTGATGACATCATGAAAATCATGGCCAATATAACCAAATTCGCAGACTTCGAGCTATATATGAATGCAGGTACGAAATTCAAATGTTATCCAGAGCACGATGACAGGCAAAGAGTTTTTGGTACGTGAAATCCGGTATGAAAGCCTGCAAAGAGGAAACTCGTAAGAAGAGGAAAACCTGCTGAATACTAAGCGATGCTATCGAGACTATTGCTGATATCTCGCAAGTAATCTTGAACACGCAAAATGAAAGGAAAATGGCAGTCGGGTGATTACGATGAAATGTTTCCACTTGACATGAAAAACGAACCATTGCTGACGGCGAAGATATAAAGATAGATCTTTGCTATCAATGTGTCAATTGTGGTCAATGTGGATACTGGAACAATGAGATGCATGGTCTCAGCCGAAATAAGGATGCTAGACCACTCGTTCCATGGCTGAGGGTCAGGATAAAAATTATGCTTGAAGAAATAGTGCAATACAAGTGGTCATATGAGTGAAGAATCAAAATCCACTCGTTTAGCCCAAACAGATTGTTCAGAGTGTTGGCAATTTTGTTCCCTGACCCTCGTGTTAAAAGAAGAACAAAAAATGATAACATAACAACACAGAAGGCTTTGCCTACAACAAAGATGTGACGAAAAAGATCTAGACGTGTGCAGCTCAATACAAAACTTTTAGGAAACCCACGATCTTCAGATAAAATTTGTTGTGGAATGTCACTGACACAAAAACAAGTGGAAAAAAGAAAATTGACGATGAAGTTCACTTGACTACTTGAATGGTTGGTCATCGTGCCAGTGGAAATAATCATTACAGCTTAAGGGGTCATCTGGATCAGATGACTGAGTAACCTATTACCTGAACAGTGATATGTTTTCCATAATGAGTTCATGAACAACAGCTACGGTTCTCTTGTTCATGACCTTCTTCAGTGGTTGCAAACACTCTCAATTGGGTGTTCCTGCATGAGTGAATGCAATGAGCATCTATTCAGTGTTCCTGCATGAGTGTCATCCCGTAATAGTGCCATTTGAACAGACAGGATCCTCAAATACTTGTGATAAATCGGCATGATTTTTCTTCGCATCGTCCGCAAGCTGAATGGGAAAATGTAAAATCTTTCCCCTTCTTTAGTAGGTGTTATGCGCTGATTTTACATCAGGCATAAAGATTTTTTTTTAATTAATTTCTCACTTGATTGAGTATTTTTTTAAACACAGAGGGAATACACGAACAGACTAACAGGGTGGACACGTTAGGAGGGGGTAGGATTCGCTGCTGCCCCGACAGGCCACACACAGAGAATGCCCAGCGCCCAGATGACATGACACAGCACCCATGGGTGGATGACAGATGGAATCACCATTTATTCTCTTGCAGTGTGAGGTCCGGCTGGAATGGTCTGGGGGTGCGAAAGACTGATGACAACTTTAGTGCGATCTCACACGGGAAGCTGTATTCGGGAAATCGTCCCCACATCAAATACAGATGTAAGACTGGACAACATCGTCCAGTTGTTTACAGTAACGAACAAGGTATTTTGTTTCCCAGGCAGCGATGTCAACCTCAAGCGCAGTGACAGACCCCGTGGGGGGAATTTATTACTCATAAATTCCTCTGCAGATCGTACATACGGTGAACATACCATTTTCGGGCAAAACAAGGGGAAAGGAACGTGGGGTAGAGTAGCGAGGCAGGAAGGTCTTCAGTTGGAGCAAGACTTTAAACAGAGCAGACAGCACTGAGATTTTAGAGAGAGCAGTTGGAGGGGATGGCCAGAGCTCTGGGCGGGCCAGATTCAGTATCGGCATATCGGAATCATTGGAAATGAGTGCAGGACTTTGAATCAAAAGAAGTGTAATTTGATGCGTTAACACAAGGACATCCCTATGAATGAATGGTTTCCTAAAATTAGAAGTGGAGAGACTGGAATTTGCTTCTGAAGTGCCTAACCAGTGAAGGGCACCCTCCCCCTTCCAACATAACCACAATGATGCAGCCGACTGCCTTCCTTCGCCGCAACCAAATTACCCAACAGCGTATGTGATGGTCAACTGAGGGCCCATCTCTACATCAGCCACAGTGCGATGGAGATGTTTTCCCAGTCATCGGCTAAAGGACGAATTAAGGAGATGGTCCCCACCCGAAGCTAGAGTGATGACGACCTGGCCGTAATCTGATGCAGCTGACGGACGAACTGAGTACTTAGAACGGTACCCTTACCCTTCCTTTAACTTATAAGTTGCTATCCTTAATTTTAGATTTAATTGTAAAGGGGTTCCACAGTTCCATAGTCCATTTAATTCTCTAAGTTTTTTCTTTTTTTAAGTCCATGATAGACGATTGATTATTAGAAAGATTAATTGTTCTGCTTGTACTTTTAAATATTTTGTCTCAATAAATATTGTTATTGTTTTATGTTTCGATAAACCTAAGTTGCGCTCATCATTGGATTTCCTATTAATAAAAATCTCTTCCCCTAGGAGACGACCTGGGATTTTTGCGGCCCGCATTGTCTAATTAAGGGAATAATCCGTAATTGGGCAATGTGGGAAACACAACGCCACAGATTTAAATTTGCATATTTCTACTTAAAAATTGAATAGTGCTTGCAACCGCGAGGTGCGCACAACAGTAGGCTCCATAGCAACCATTCACAAACCAAGCTTTACGAGCCACCAGCGAAGAGAGAAATGATCATAGAGATTTGTTTTTAACACGTAATGACAAGTTTAATCAAGCTTTCAAAGAAGTCATAGCTCATTAACTTCGGAGGAACGAGTGTAAACCTACAGACATGCATCAAGAACTTTTTGAACGCCCTCCATAATATTACAAAATAATAAATTACCCTTGAAGCAGCTGCTTGGCACAGAGATTTGAGAAAAATATCACTTTACTTTTGTTTTGACCTTACGAATTACCTTATGATTTTTTTACGATAGATTTATTGTTGTCCTGAATTTTCGAATACGATTGGTATTAAAAAATGAGCACCACATAAGTTTAAAAGTTTTCTTGTTTTTCCAGTTAAAATTGCACTGTGCATTTTTGCACTGTGCTATTGTGCACTCACCAATAATTCACTTGCCTGTTTATCAGGGACATCTTGGGGATACAACCTGGCAGTATACAACATTTTCTCTTGCATTAGTAGACGTGCATCGGTCTTTTCGCTAATACTGACAGATGTAAATTCTTTTTCCTCTAAAAGCTCATTGTTGAACTTTTTTTAATTTGTCCCTCTTTAGTTCTTGAAAGAATATAGAAGTGTAGTATTTTAAATATAAGGAATGTAACTAAGCGTTGGAAGGCAAAATAAGCCAAATCGCAGCTTTTAGGTCACTGGTAACATGAAAACATTTACATATTTGTTACACAAAAGATATCATTACACTGAGTTCGCTTTGCATTAGCAGCATCCCTTCTGTACGAATGGACCAGTCTGTGTCACTGGTCATGGCTAAAGGTCGGCTACGCCCGTTATATGATTGTACAGCTCACATATGGCAATCAGTTTTCCATTACTTCGAGGAAGACTAGTCCAGCATCGAGATCTTTCTGATTTCGAACGTGGTATGATTGAAGGGCACCATATTATATCTCGACAATAGTATCTCAACAACAGCTGCCATGGTGAACTGATCCCGTTCTGTGGTGTCACAAATCTTCCATGACTGGATCAACAGCAGTCAACCAATCAAAGGTCGCACATGCGACAGTCACATGTGGTTAACAGCTGTGGCGAGTGGCGTGTATCCATCTGGCAACACAACAGTGATGCAGCATACTGACCCAGCTGACTACCCAATATAATGTTGGAATGGCAAGACCAATATCCACATGAACAATGTGCCAGACATTAGCTCGTATGGGCTACGACAGTCGAAACTCATCATGGGTATCCATGCTCACTGTGAGATACAAGCACACCTTGCACGGGCACATCAACACCAACACTGGAACACAGACAAGTGAAAATCTGTCACCAGATCAGATGAATCCCGTTTCCAACTTCCTCATGTTGATGGGCGTGTTCGCATTTGGAGAAAGCAAAATGAAGCAATGGCACCAGATACACACTATTAGTGTTCGGCAGGCTGGAAGTGGTGGTGTTATGTTCTGGTACTTTTTTTATGGCAAACCCTGGGTCCACTGAATCAACATCTTGATGGTGCTGCCAACCTTTCTGTTGCCACCAACCACGTACAACTTCGTGATGACAGTGTATCCAGACAACTCTGGCATCTAGCATCAAAATAACGCACCATGTCACGTGGTCAGGTTACAGACTGGTTTCAGGAAAATGACATTGAATTCTCCATCCCCAAATGGACACCCAACTCACTGGATCTCAACCCAATTGAGGGTGTTTGTGACCTATTGGAAAAGTATATCCAATGCTCTGCTCATCCACCTTGCAATGTGAAGGCATTGCAGGACACATTTTGGTGAACATGGACACCCTGCAAAGCCTTGTGGAGTCTGTACCCCAAATGTACAGGCTGCATCATGGGACAAAGGTGGCCCTTAGAGGTATAGGTAAGTGTTGCTAATGCAAAGCCAACTCATTGTACTGGTTGGGCTGTTTAACCTCTGAATGGTGCTTTTTCCCACACAATGAGCTAAATGACCAAGTCACAAGGACCCAAAATGCTCAGAGCAGTTAGTGGAGGAATGTATGATCCATCGTTCAAAACGACATTCTCATTTCAAAAAGATAAGCAAAGGGAAGATAGAGTTTATCGTAAGTTTTTCCCGTATTGACTTTTTCCCTTTGGCGTTTTTCCTCTGCAGCCCTTTCTTTCCCATCTCACTTTTATATGCTGAAAAGTATATGTCTTTCTTAGTGCAACCTAGATTCCATGTTCAAAACGAAAGGAAAATGAGTATAAGCGCCTCTCATGCAAAAAACTGAGCCTATTTTCAGTCATTAATGGAAAAGCGCAGTTAAGATTATTCTGCAAAACTGTTACTGCTGCTCATAATTGAAGCATAGTGAAGTAATTCAAACTTTTTTTACAGCGAACTGGAAAATTACGCTTAAGACTGAATAAATAATACCCCCTCAAGCAGCTGCTTGCCACAGAGGTCTGACAGGAGCCTGTCAGTTTATATGCCATAGTAAAAGGTCTGAGAGGATGACTGGACCTCAGCAGAAAAACGACACATACATCCATGCCTTACCCGGGGCTCGAACCCAGGTCCCTTAGATCACTAGCCAAAACATTCAAGAAATCATATTAATTATAAAGTCCTCTGCTTCCCATACCAAGGTAGCAAATAGTAACATCTTGAAGCACATGAACAAAAACTGCTGATTTTCCATCCCGCAGTGTTTTTTTAATTCATTCGTTTTGCATTAAAATGAATATTTAAGCTTTTAGGTATATTTCAAAAAATAAATATATAAATAAATAGTTACAATTTTAGGAGGAAATGAAATAAAAAGGTGATATTTTCATCTGCCCAGAGAAAAAGATACAAAAGCGTTTTTAGGTATTCTACCCCCCCCCCCCCCCCCCCCCCGCCTCCCTCACCGAGGAGCTCAGGAACTAAAAACATGCAGTGGCAAAACTCGATCCTTTCCTTTAGTCAACACAAAAAAGTAGCGTTGTAATAGGTTTATTTCAGAGATACTGTGTGCACAAACGAATATAAAAATATGTGCTTCCAAGACTTGTCCCTTTCTCCTATATAACGCAAAAAAGAATAATTGGAATCGATTGGCTTCACAGCAGCTAGGTACTGATAGACCTTACAAACCCTGCACTGAAGTAAGGACTTTTTTCAAAATTTTTTTACAAAATTTATGGGGAAACTTGATGTTTTTTCTACTAAAAATATATATTTTTTTAAAACCACCTATCTTCCCATATGCACCCTAAAGAGTAAGCCATATCAATGATATAATCAATCAATGAATTCGTATTCACTTCAAAAATAAGATATGGCGTCGATTTTCCCACTCAACAAGATTGCTAGTGCCCTATCTTCATTCGTCAGGTTATATCGAGACCCCAAGGAGGATAGCGAATGGGATCCATTCAGCAGCTATTATAAAAGACAGTGACCTCCCATCAAAGCCATTCAGCATGTTCTTCAATGTGCAAAGTGTATGGCTCTCTTGCACGGCTTAACATCCCATCTGAAGGATGGCGGCCTTTCCAAGCCCATCAGTGTTCCCTTTTTGACGTAGGCAGGGTGAGGGTTTATTGCAGAAAAATCTGTGTTAAAAATACGCACCAGAAAGATATAAGTAATCAATTAATGCCAACCATCTACACCTTGCTGACGTGCAACCTACGACAAATGAATTGTGGTGACAGTATATATTGCTCAATATTAGAGGTCCTGTATAGTTAGAAGCTGGCCATCTCGGTGATTGACTGCAATTGGTTGATTGAGTCACGTGGTTTATGGGCGCCATGTTTTGTGTACCGTGAGACGAAAGCCTATGTGTTAGTGTGCATTTAGTTAAAACTTCTCAATCGTTATAATTTTATACATTTCTATCGCTTTTTTTGCATATAAAAACTTCCATATTTTATCAATGCCAGGTCCTGCCATCCTCTCAGATCTCCTACTGTGGCATATAAACTGACAGGCTCCTGTCAGACCTCTGTGGCAAGCAGCTGCTTGAGGGGGTATTTATTTATTTTTTTATTCACTGCGCTGCATTTGGGTGTAAAAATTCCACTCACAGAAATAAATTAATGAATATTTTTTCCAAGAAACTCCGTCAGAACACGACAACCGGCTGCAAGAGTGAAACGAGCTAATTGAAAACCAACAAATAATTTCTTTTAAGGTTCGTTTGAAAAATGAGCTAATGTTTTCACTTTGTCGTCTTCTTATGCCAATATTTGTTCGTCTGTCTTTCCACATTCTGTCCGTCTACAGATAATGATTTTTTTTCACTTTTAGGGATAAATGAAAAACTCTTTTTGGGTTGGAAAGGTGTCGAAGAAATTTTCCAATTCGCAATATTGAAATCTTCCACTAACTTTAATAGCCTCCTCTAGTGGTGGAAAATATAAAATTTTTAAAAGAACATTGCAAACAAACTATTTACACTAAAAATCCGAAATTTTGGTAGAAGAATGTTATGGTCAGAAGGTTTACAATGACAACAAAGCTTTGCCCTCTTAATCAAAACAGGGTGCGAAAATTAAACATTTTTATTTTGAGACATAAACGGAACGATCTCTTTTATTTTTTCGTTTTATAGTTACCAACAAAATATTAATATTTACATTTTTCGAATACCTATCAGTTGGAATTTCCACTGTTAGAAAGTGCTAAGGGCGATAAATAAAAACTCGAAAGGCGGCCTCTAGCGTCGGAAAAAAGCTGAAAGATACTAAATTTTAAACCAATATTGCAAATTTTTTTATGCTAGAAACTTAAATTTTTGGCACTAGACCATAATGGTTAAGTGGTTTACACTAAAATTAATAATGTGTCCCGTTATAGCAAGGGGATGTTGTTAAAATGCAACTTTTCTGCTTTAAGAGATAAATGAAAAAAAAAATTGTGTTTTACAGGTACTAATAAAATAGTAATAGTTTTTTTCCCCCCAATTATGCAGTAGTTCGAATTTCCACTTCCAGAGGGTACTGAATGTGTAAAATAACTAGAAGAACGCATATCGCTCTGGCGCATATGGGAAACTCGTTTTCAAAGGGAATGTTCTTCCTTTGTCTACTTTTTCACTCCTTAAAAGTTTTAATTATGGATGTCCGTGTTGTTTTTCTGCTAAGGTTCAGCCATTCTCATGGATCTTCTACTATGATGTATAAACTGACAGGTTTCTGTCTGATCTCTGTGGGAAGCAGCTGCTTGAGGGAGTATTTATTTTTTTGAATGTATGATGGGAGAAAATGCACATAGTAGTATTTTCTTAGTAATTATACAGCATGAAAAGTATTTGTCTTTTAGTTCTTAAATTTAAAAAGTTGCTTTTCTCCCACTCCTCTGAAAATAATGGGCAGATCATTGCTGTTAAGTGAAATTTCTACCATTAATAGATCACTTGAAATATTTGTTAAAAGTTTGTAGTTTGGATATTTAGTGATTCCTGCCGAGTGGTTGGCGCACTTGGCTACTGATCTAAGTGACCTGGGTTCGAGCCCCGGATAAGGCATGGATGTTAGTGTCGTTTTTATGCTGAGGTCCCACCTTCCTCACAGACCTACTATAGAGTATAAACTGACAGGCTCCTTTCAGACTTCTGTGGCAAGCAGCTGCTTGAGGGGTATTTATTTTTTATTATTTAATGATGTAAATTAATACTACCTTTGAAAATGCGAATTATATTTGATTAGTACCAACTAAAAAAGAGATTTCCAATTATCTCTTAAAACAAAACCATTCTATTTCATGCATACGTTGGGCATAGGGGTCAACTCATTGTTGTCAATTTAATCTTCAAAACTGTCACATTCCACGACCAAAATTTCTACCATAAGTACATCATTTACAATATTCGTTTTAAATTTTGGGATTTTTCGATTTTTTTTTCCCGCCATTAGAGGCGCAATTATAGCTTTTGGGAGATTCGGAAGATGCAAATTGTAATATTTTATAAATACCTGTCCACCCAAAAAGAATTTTCAATTTCTCTCTGAAAACTTACCATTTTCTGTTAAAATACAAAAATTCATTCACCCCCCCTCCTCTGGATCTAAATGGTCAAATGATTGTTGCCAATGGTAACTTCGGAACCTTTACATTTCAACACCAAAATTTCAAATTTCTAGCATAACATCGTTTGGAATATTCGTTTGTTATTTTGGAATTTTCAACTTTTTCTACCGTTAGAGGGCGCAGTTATAACTTTTGGGAAATTCTAAAAATGCAAATCGTAATATATCATTAATACCTATCCAACACAAAAAGATTTTTTTATTTATCGGTATAAACAAAAAATTTCGATGTCTGCAGACGGAACAGACAACAAAGTGAAATTGCATCTTTTTTTAAAAAAAGCCCTAAAATTGACTTTTCTCTTTTAGTCGTTTTCTAAAGTATCTATCTAAAGTTTTCTAAAGTTCAATCGTGAACACTGAATTCTGTATCAAATATTACCCTACCCTTTTCCGGAATCCATAAGTATCCGTGTAATACCATTAGCCTTGAACGCCAAACAATCCGAGCGACAAAACATGGCGTCCAATTTTGAGATGGCCAACTTCTACCTATACGTATACGGCCTCTACTCAATAGGTTTTTTTCAGATGTTCTGAACATTGTTGTCTTCAATTTTTTAGAAACAGTGGGAAAGAAATTAATCATGCATACAGAATATTCTCATGTCTGGGCCAATGATTTGCAAAATGGCTAAGAACCGAGTAAAAGGGATTTAGAGTGAACGTTGATAGAGCTCTGTGTAGATGTGGATATCATCATTTAAAACAACTCCATGAATCAAAGAATAATGCCAACACAGATAGTAGATGAAAACCAGAGGTAACAAATTCATGTTAACGCAGACAGCAGATAAAATTTGTTGTCTGAGTGTTTATTTAAATGGTGTTAAAACTAAAATTTCTCGAACACTAGTCCAGAATTTGATTTTTCTATATTTTGAAGAACAATGCAATAAAACTAAGGAAAAAATAATTTATGACATTGAGAAAATTACCAATAACTCTTTTTGATATATCATCCAATTCTATTGTATGGTCGATACTCGGTTCTGTTGTTCTACTTTGTTACCTAATGAGTTAATAACAATGATTATTCACATTAGATTTGTAGCTTCTCTTTAATCAAAAAAGATGGATAGTTTACTCTACTGTTGCACTCTGATTTGCATCCATGCACTTGAGACCAGAGTACAGTTCCCTGGCCATGTTCGTCGCCATTTTGCCCTTTCTTCTGCCGGTGGCCATTTTTATAGCTGGTCGAGTCACGTAGCCAGCCATACATGAAAAAGAACCAGTTATCGACGTAATGTTAAAATATGTCAACACATAAGCTAGTTGTTATTAAACATGGCCCTAAAAATAGGCAAGTGGAACATTTAAATTAACAGAATAGGTACAATATTCGTGGAGATATAGCAAACCTTGTGAGGAAATATAAGGAGCAATACAATACCACTGGATGCAAGATGCTAAATTTGGAACGAGAACATAGTGGAAACAATGGCATCAAGCACACACTTGAGAACCTGAAACTAGTGGATGGTTCAAGTCGTGAAATAAATCACCATAGACATTGAAGAAGGCAGCGAAACCCAACCCCTCACCCCTTAACAATCGAGCGAAGAGAGTATCAAAACTGGAGCAGGTGCATGGGAAAACCAGTGACCTCATCAGCCTGATATACTCTGAGCAACGGAAAAATACTAGAAGAGCCAGATAACATTAGTGGGTCATTTTTGGTGGTCAGCTATGAATTCAAATGGGGCCAGTAACATTTAACTGTCAGGAAGCCCACAGCGAACACTAGCCCAGCAGAAGCAAGGAATCCGTCCCTATAGAAGTATAGGCCCTTCCTAGTAAGAATTTGGCACTTTAGTAAAAAAATTTCCTACTGGAAATTTAGTAAAATTTCCGAGAAGAATCGGAGGAAGAGAATTCGGAGGTTCCTACTATCTTATAGAACTTTTTCATCACTATGAATCTTGTAAAAGTGGAACTATTGTTTAATTATAGAGTTTGCCTGGGCTTGGCTTCTTGAAATTGGTTTGCTTTGGATTTGACTTCCGAAAATTCTGTCTGATGATTAGTTGTTTTACCTCTTAGCGGCACATTTTTGCACACCATGGGCTAAATTGCCAGGTCTGTGAAGGCTCAGAGAAGGTTGGGGGAGGAGACCCACTGGAATAGCTGTTGGGAGACAGATGGTAGCCTCCCGTCAAGGCCATCCAGCGTGTTCTTTAATGTGCACAGGGGGCATGGCTTAAAGTTCCATCCGACAGACAGCGGCCTTTCCAAAGCCCATCGGTGTCACCTACTGACCGTGGGCAGGGCGGGAAATTTTACGGAGATAAATCTCAATGCTGACCCAGCTGGGAACTACAGATTACGAACCTGGCACGCTACCGACTGAAGCCACCCCCGCCCCATAATAGATGGATTGACTTTTTCGTTATGACTGGATAAAATAATAACCTTAATATCTAGTAGTACAAAACTTTAATAATGAAGCTAATTAACAAATATCACTGTTTTTGAGCGTATTTTTTCATAAAAATGTCATTTCTGCAAGATATTTTCATTTTCAGCAAGTTCTGCCCTAAAGATTTCGAAACGAGGCACGAAATTTGCTTTCGTTTGCAACAAAAAAGCCTTCACGGTGTCTTTTTTTATACTATAGTGTTTCTCATACATTAAATTCATGGTTGAAAAAATTCTTTTAAATGGATGGAAAGGTGAAATCTCAGTTTTCTTCACTTTTTTGATTCATAAGAGAGTCGGCAGAGCATGCAAGTTACAAGTTCTAAACCTTGTCCCATTATAGGTTGAAACTTAATTTTTTTAACCCAATACAGGGTTACACAGGGGGGGGGGGGGGGGCATGTGTTCCAAATGTGGGACCTATCGGTCACAGTGGTGGTCATAAGGAGGGAGCCCATAACACCCCTGCAAGAGGCCTGAGTTTTTTTGTTTTCATTTTGTTTTTCTGAAGAATTCGGAGTACAAGGTTTGACTTACCATTTTCTTTTTTAAGGAAAACCTCCAATACCCTCAGAGATCAAATGACATGCTGTTAAAAAGTAAATCGATTGATAAATAATCCAATAGTAAAGTTGAGTGTCATTTCTAGATTACAAACTCTTCCTTAAAACGCTAAATGGCTCCTCCAGGCTCAAAACTTATGACTGCCCCTGATCGTCAAATATGTGGAGACAAAACAGATAGAACTAAATAACTTGCATATTAATTAGGCCATCGGCAATCACAAGCGTGCGATGATGTCAGCAAATAGAAGACATGTATTCTCTACTGATGTGCGCGCAGATACCACCTTCTTTATGATGATTCTAGCCAATATTTTCCAGTCACGTCATTGCGACCAAGATTTTTTAATCAGTGATGACTTTTCTATTAGTAAAAATCTGCTGAAGGTGTACAGTCAATTTAATACATAAATCCAGGAATATTGATTTTTTGGTGGAGACAAAACCTTTAATCCAGCGAGTCTCCTAAAAAAGGAGACTGAGAAAGTAATGTCTCTATCACGTTCGTACCTAGACTTTCGCTCCGTAGGGAGAGGGTTGAGGCAATTTTCACAATCTCCTGCATTTTGCCATTCGACTTCCAATTTTTGCGACTAGCCATAATTTCACAGAGATAATCCCAAAATTTACATCTTGTCGGAATTGTAGCAAGTCAGTGTGAATTTTCACAACTCCCCTTAATTTCACAATACCAATCTTTACATTTCTCCAAAATTTGCCGTCACTTCAAATTTTTGAAACTCCCCAAGATTTTGCCAAGTTTTCTCGATTTTGTCCTCTCCTTAATTTCAGAAAACCAATCCCATTTTTCACAACTCGCCTATATTTTACCATGTGGATTCAAATTTTGCCAACTCGCCGTAATTATACAGAAAAAAATCGCAATTTTTACCTCTTCCCTGAATTTACCAAGTCACTTCGAATTTTATCAACTCTCCTTAATTGCAAAATTTTTACAACTCCCCTGTATTTTACCAAGTGGCTTCGAATTTTCCCAACTCCCCTAGATTTTGCCAAGTATTCTCGGTTTTTCCAACTCTCCTTAATTTCACAAAACCAATCCCAATTTTTACAACTCACCTGTACTTTCTAAGTGGTTTCCAGTTTCGTCAACTTCCCTAGATTTTGCCAAGTTGCCTCGATTTTATCACCTTTCCTTAATTTCGCAAAACAATCCGTTTTTACATCTCTCCTGAATTTGCTAAATCACTTCAAACTCCCTAAAATTTAGCCAAGTTTTAGCGATTTTTGTCAACTCTCCTTAATTTCACAAAAACAATCCCGATTTTCCCAACTCGCTACAATTTTACAGAAAAAAATCCCAATTTTTAAATCTCACCTGATTTTTGCAGTCATTCTGAATTTTGCCAACTCTCCTAGATTTTGCCAACACGCCATAATTTTACAGAAAAAAGATTGCAATTTTTACATCTCACCTGAATTTTATCGTCACTCCAAATTTGACTAACTGCCTCTAGATTTTACCAACTCGCCATAATTTTACAGAAAAAAATCCCAATTTTTACCTTTCACCTGAATTTTTCCAAGTCACCCGAAATTTTGCCAACTCCCCAAGATATTGCCATCACTCCGAATTTTGCCAACTAGCCATAATTTTACAGAAAACAAATGCCAATTTTTACATCTCACCCGAGTTTTACCAACTACCCAAGATTTTGCCAAGGCACTCCGAATTTTTCCAACTTGACATAATTTTACAGAAAAAAAATTATATTTTTTACATCTCGCCTGAATTTTGCCAACTCGCCTCTATTTTACCGTATTTCATTTTCCAAATTGCCCTAGATTTGCTAAGTTGCCTCGATTTCGACAACTCCCAATTAGTTTTGCAAAAAAAAATTAGAAAAAAGATTGCAAGATTTTACGACGATTTTACGAGATTTTACGACGATCATAGACACGCATCTCGCCCAGATTTTACGAAGTCGCTTCGAATTTTGCTAACTTTGAGGGGGAGCTCCCCCCATAGCTACGCCCCTGGACGTATGGTCACCCAATTGCTCTGGGACGAGTTGGAGGAATCTTTCGTACGTTTCAAATCCTATGGAAGTGGATTCTTTCAGCAGACACCTTTTCCAATGACTTGCTCTACTAGTTGGAAATTTATATGTAACCTAAAGTAACTGAGAAATAGAAATGGAATCTGTACATGTTACATGCTGTCCTGTAGACATCTAAAACTGTCTACAGGACAGCATCTGCAATTAATTCAGTGACATTACTTTAAACCTATTTCCCACATTATCTGATCTAAAGTATCCTAATGTCCCTTCTGAGTAGTGGATTCACTCATATATGCCACAGCCCAAAACAGGTACGCACATGGCCTGGCAAACCTCATAGACACGCATCTAGTGGAATCATCGCAGAGCTGCGACTTTCAATGTAGCACAGTCATAGGATGCCACCTTAGTAACAAGTCAGTTCGGGTATTTCGGCCCTGCTGAAGGTATCCCGATCAACTGTCGGTGATGTTATTGTGGAGAGGGGACACCTAGGAGCAACAACAGCGCAATTGCAGCCTGATAGGCCACATATGCAGAACAGGACAACAGAGTGCTGAAGTGGGTGGTGCGACAAAAACGCCTATCCTGTTATAATACTTAGCACAGAGTTCCAAAATGCCTCTGGAAGCAACGCCAGCACCATAACAATTCATTGCGAGCTGCATGAAATAGCAGCCATACAGAAGCCTAACATCAAGCGTTGAAGTGGTGTAAAGCAGTGGAATCGCGTTCTCTTGAGTGATCTGGCACCATCTGGCAATCTGACGGACGTCTGGGGTGTGGAGGATGGCAGATGAACGCTACCTGCCTGAATGTGAAGTTTGACGGATGAGACATACTTTTGGGTTATTTTTCATGATTCAGGCTGGGTCCTCTAGTTTCAAGTGAAAAAGACTCTGAACGTTGCGGCCTATAATGACATTCTTGAGAATTCTGTGCTCGCAACTTTATAACAATTCGTACTAACATGACAATGTCCCGTCGATAAAGCGATGACCGTGCAGGATTGGTTTGGTGATGATGATCATCATCATCATTCTCAAGCAGCCATGGGCTATGGAGGTCCAACCAGACCGTGCAATTTAGTTCTCCAAGCAAATCTATCCTGAGCTACATCTACTGCATCTAGCCACTGCACACCAATTCTAACAAGGTCCTGTTTGACATTGTCTGCCCATCGCATCCTAGGTCTCCCCCTCCTTCCGAGACCTTTAGGCACACTGTTCATAACCCTATTCGCCAATCTATAATTATTCATACGGGCAACATGGCCAAACCAACGGAGTCTCTCTCTGCACAATATGCTGCTTAAAGGAGGTTGCAAACTCCTTTGCCTAATCTCATCATTAGTTACAAAGTTGAACCACCTAATGCCCAAGATACTGCGTAAGCATCTGGAATCAAAAGCATCTACTTTCCTGTTATCTTGTTTACAAAGTGTCCAAGTTTCACTACCATAACTAACCCTAGAAAGAACCAAACTATTATACAATCTAATTTTAGTCTTTAGGTGTATACGCCTATTTCTCCACACTCTCCATAGGTTCTTAAAAGTCCCGGCAGCAATCCCTATTCGTCTGTTAATCTCATGCCGCACATCACCATTATCTGTTACATAGCTCCCAAGATAATTAAACTGTGACACCTGCTCAAGACTGCAACCATTCAGATTAACTGAATCACAGCCTGCCTGACCAATTTTCATCACTTTAGTTTTCTCTCTGTTTATAACCAAACCTACTCTACTACCAGTCTCATCAACAGCTCGAATGAAAGAGTTCATCTCATCAACATCATTTGCCAAAAGGGCTAAATCATCAGCATAATCTAAATCAGAAATTTTCGTATCTCCAGCCCATTTAAGGCCAAAATCTTTCCCTTGAAGTGAATTTCGCATAACATAATCAATAACCAAGCTAAAGAGAAAAGGAGACAAAATGCACCCTTGTCGAACACCAGAAGTAATGCTAAACCAATTGCTACAAGCCTTACCAACTCTCACACACGACTCAGTGTTATTATAGAGAGCTTTCATAATGTTAACTAACTTGTTTGGTATACCATATGATCTCACAATCAACCACAAATTATGACGATCAACAGAGTCGAAAGCCTTTTTGAAATCAGCAAAGCTAGCAACCAAAGGTTTCTGAAACTCTAAACATTTCTCAAGAATCTGCCTAAGTGAAAATATCTGATCCACACATCCCCTACCACTTCTGAATCCACATTGCTCATCACGCAATTGACTGTCAACCAGATTCTTAATTCTATTAAGCATAATCATGGAAAGAACTTTACCTGGAACAGAGAGTAGGCTGATACCCCTATAGTTATCACAAGAACTGCGATCACCTTTTTTGAAAATAGGGATAACAATACCTCTGGTAAAATCCTTAGGAACCATGCCTTTATCATAAAAGATATTCAGAATTTCAGTCATCCAAGTGGTAACAGAAACATTCCCAGCTCTAAGCATTTCCGTAGTAATTTCATCTACCCCTGGGGATTTATGAAGTTTAAGTTTAAGAAACAGCCAAAATAACTTCAGATTGTGTTATAGAGCCAACATTAAAGCCACCAATGCATCTATCATCATTGCAAACAATGGGAGTAGAACTAACTACATTGTTTAGAACATCACTGAAATGCTCAGCCCACCTAGCCATGACAGAATCCTCCCCTTCTATAACCTTACCTTGTTTATCCTTCAATCCTTGTATGCCTGTCCGTTTTCTACCACACAAAACATTAACTATCTGGTACAGCTCTCTGCTGTTGTGCTGTCTAACTGCTTCCTCAGCTTTGTCAGCCAAGCCATCAAGCCAAAGATTCTTATCAGCAGCTAACTGATCCTTTACAAGTTCATTAAGGTCTCTGTAATGCTTTCTATTAGGACTAGTAGGGTATTGATTAAGTGCATTCCTGCAGTTCTTTCTTTCCGAAATAAGCTCAAGTGCCTTATCACTCAGATAATTCTGACTCTTCTGCTCCTTTTTTCCTAAAAGAGTACTGTTAGTGTCCAAAAAAGCCTGTTTAAAATGATCCCATTCTTCCTCAACTTCAGTAGTAAGCAAACCATGACTGTCATAATGACTAAGTAACCTATCATGGTAAGCTTTGGCTATAACTGGATCTTTCAGAGCTTCAGTATTAAAAGTAAATTTTTTAACCCTAGCACAACACTTTTTAAGTTTAAGTTGCAACACACTTTTAACAAGGTAATGGTCAGATCCAATTTCAGCTCCCCTATATGCCCTGGTATTCCTAACAGAACTAGCCCATTTGCTGTTAATTAATATGTAATCAATCATATTCTTATGCAGCCCATCAGGTGAAACCCATGTGTACTTATGTATGTCGCGGTGTTTGTAATAAGTGTTAGTTATTCTGAATCCATTGAGTTTACTTACCTGTAGGAGACGTTGCCCATTGCCATTGCAGCTACCAATACCAAAAGGGCCAATGACCCATCCCCAAAGGTCAGAGTCAGTACCAACTTTGGCATTGAAGTCACCAAGAACAAGGGTAATATCTCCTTTCTTGACAGAATTCAAAATATCCTGAAGTTGTTCATAAAACCTATCCTTCTCATCCTCATCGGCATCCTCAGTGGGGGCATAACAGCAGATAACATTCAAGTCTTGAACGCTTGTCTGAAATTTTGCTGTAAGAAACCTTTCATTAATGCACTCATATCCTAGAAGAGCATCGCTAGCGTGTCTGCTGAGCAGACCCATGCCTTGGTGATGCTTATTGTCGTCCCGCCCTGAAAAGAGAAATTTAAGATTATTTTTAAGAATCTGACCTTTATCTGTCCATCTGGTCTCTTGCAAGCCGAGAATATCTAAATTATAACGGTGGAATTCTTGTGTGAGGACATCAAGAGAAAAAGCTCTGTGTAGAGTCCTCACATTCCAACTACCTATGGAGAGAAAATGGTTAGTGGGATGTTTAAAGGAACTATGTTTATTGAGAGAGGGAATGCCGACAATATCAAACAGCCCCCTAATCGCAGACATGGGACAAAGACCCGTTCCCCCACTACTAAAGGCTGAAGCCATCTACACTGGAAGACTTCCTCCAATGTAGAATTTGACGATGCCAATAGAAGCAAAGAGTTCAGGTGCCTGCGATGACTTCTGCTCTGGATTATCCACCAGCTGATAAACATATCCTGTGAATCTATTCACTTGGGGCTGTCAACCCACAAACAGAAAACACAGCGGAAGATTTTCCCTCCACAGAAGCCCACCAGTGCAGCAAAATCAGGATCCATAATCAAGCTCAGAGCCATATATCTGTCCAGTCCAGTAGGTTTATATGGTCAGCACCAGGACCCTGTGTGGTTGACCACTCCTCAGCAGGGTAGAAAAAAAAGAAAAGTAGCCATAGTTGTCCAGATCAGTAGGCCACACTAATCTGGCAGCCCTCCCCTTCCGTTCACTTCCACAAGAGAGTATATCTTTTGAAAGTTACTAACGGTCCGCACCACGAGAAGGCGGGGTCGGACATTAGATGCTAGGCCTGGCCGGTTCTATGCATCTTCACAGGGGATTGGTGCATAGCTCTCCTTCCAGTGACTACCTAGCTACCATTTACAGACCGGTTTGATGATATGGGTGTACAAATTGACTGGCCTGCACAGCGCCTTGATCTCAACCCCATGGAACACAGACTGTGAGCCATGTCGAACCGCCCAACATCAGTAACTGTGCGATAGCAGCAAAGAACCAACGCAATATTAATTCCTTTCTTATTAACCGGAGATTGTGGATGAGCAAGTGTCCGGATATTTTTTATCACATATTCAAAGTTCAGTTCTTTGCCAGTAAACGAAGTCTTGCCGAGCTATGTAACCACCCAACCAAAAAGGGTAGGAAAGAGCACAAGTGGTGAAGCACTGTCGCTCAGTCCAGTGAGACCTTGAGGCTCAGTCTACTTTGCCATTCCTCAAGTGAAATTCATTACGTCACAACGACAATTCCTAGCATTATAACTTTATTGTAGACAGTAATACTTAAAGATTTGAAATATTTAGTAATCATCGTTGGTACCCAGGTTAACTTGTGGGATATAATTGGGGGGAGGGGATTTTTAGACACAATCTCTAGTTACTTATTCTTCATACTTATTCACTTCTATACTCAATCGATGGTGACTTGGTGCGCAGTAGAGATACACAAACCCTTTTTGAAGAATCCTTGGCCTAAAGTCCAGGTGACCCACTCTCGATGCGTGCGACACTAACATAATGAGCAATTAGAACATACCAGATTTATCAAAACCTGTAAAACAAATCGGCAATACTATTTCAACATTGATTTCAATGCCAATAGTAGTACTACAATTTACTCAATGAATTTAAACTGTACTGCTATTTATGTGCATTCCTGTATTTTGCATGAGCAAAAATTATTTTGATTAATCAAAAAACAACTCACTGTTAAAAATATTGATTTTATTCTGCATATTCAGATTTCAAAATTTTCCTATATCTTACACATAACAAAAGAGAAATATATGCAAGCTATAATTTCACAATATCTACATTTGAATTCCTTCCCTTGTTCAAGTGTTTAAACTGTCGAAGATCAGCTGCGAACAAGACCTAAAGAAAAAAATTAGTATCCTCAAACAGAGATTAACCTTTTAATGAATTAAACTTTTAAATGACAAATTACAAATATACAAGTTACGTTTTAAATACAGTATAACTTATCAAATTCCAATGTGGGCAAATTGAGTTTGCTTCTGAGCACTTTTTTTGACACACAATGTATAATGATTAATCACAAAGACCCCAAGGGCTCAGAGAAGGGTGGGGGAAGGAGACCCACTGGGTAGCTAATAGGAGACAGATGGTAACCTCCCGTCACAATCATCCAGTGTGTTCTTCAACATGAAGAGGGTGTGAATTTCTGCATAAGGTGTCACAGATTTACTGCCCATCCAACAGATATAGCCTTTCTAAGTACATCTGTGTCACCATGTCTAATGGAGTGCAAGATGGGAATTTAGTGGTGATAAATCTCAATGTTGCAAAGGTGCAGCTCAAACCTGGAAACTTGATTACAAGCCTGGCATGCTACCAACTGAGTACACAGATATAATTTTTCGATAACTCATTTTTTTTGGTTAATTTGAACTGGAACAAATTTGGAAAACATTTTGGATAATTCAAGTTTTTAAATGTATCAGTCCTGATTTAAGTATTAATTTTAATAAATTAAAACAGATTTTTCTAAATAATTTTTCCAAGCTAAAATTATCTATCTATCTATGCAATTTAAAAAAAAATGCAAGCTGTATTATTGAAAAATAATATTTGCGAGACCTGGGTTCGAGCCCTGGGTAAGGCATGTATGTATGTATCGTTTTTCTGCTGAGGCCCTGCCATCATCACAGACCTTCTATTATGGCATATAAACTGCCAGGCTCCTGTCAGACCTCTATGGCATGCAGCTGCTTGAGTATTTATTATTTATTTATCAATATCTGAAAATTATGAGTCTTATTCGAATATGAACTTAAGACAGCTTTTACAGAAATCAGAAAAACAAATTATTTGAATAATTAAAAAATATATTTTAGTTTTTATTGGAAAAAAATGAGTAAAGTGAACGCGATATGTTTAAATCTCATAATCAAAGTTTGGAAATTATTCATACAATTGCAATTAGTTTTAAGACATGGTAATACATTACACATTTCTTTTATAGTGTAAAAGCAAACAGGCAAGCAATAGAGGACAGATCGAACAATTCAAAAGGAATTTTGACTATAATATAGGTATGAAAAAATAAGAACAATTTTTTTTCTTACGAAAAATTTATATCTTCTAAAATTAGAATATTTCTTGGGATTTCCATCCTTTAAATGACAAAACAGTTGCAACAAAATTATTTTTATTTTAACCTTAACAACCTTTATTAAAATTACTTCTAAAATTGCTAAAATTAAAAGTCTATATAGTAAATCCTCATTCATTAAGTTCCAACATAACACAACTTTCTGCAACAGAAATATTCTCATCATCATCATCATCCTCAAGCAGCCATGGGCTACGGAGGTCCAACCAGACAGTGCAACTTAGTTCTCCAAGCAAGTCTATCCTGAGCTACATCTATTGCATCTGGCCACTGCACAACAATTCTAACAAGGTCCTGTTTGACATTGTCAGCCCACCGCATCCTAGGTCTCCCCTTCTTTCTGAGGCCTTTAGGCACACTGTTCATAACCCTATTCGCCAATCTATAATTATTCATACGGGCAACATGGCCAAACCAACGGAGTCTCTATCTGCACAATATGCTGCTTAAAGGAGGTTGCAAACTCCTTTGCCTAACCTCATTATTAGTTACAAAGTTGAACCACCTAATGCCACGATACTGCGTAAGCATCTGGAATCAAAAGCATCTAGTTTCCTGTTATCTTGTTTACAAAGTGTCCAAGTTTCACTACCATAACTAACCCTAGAAAGAACCAAACTATTATACAGTCTAATTTTAGTCTTTAGGTGTATACGCCTATTTCTCCACAATCTCCATAGATTCTTAAAAGTGCCGGCAGCAATACCTATTCGTCTGTTAATCTCATGTCGCACATCACCAGTATCTGTTACATAGCTCCCAAGATAATTAAACTGTGACACCTGCTGAAGACTGCAACCATTCAGATTAACTGAATCACAGCCTGCCTGACCAATTTTCATCACTTTAGTTTTCTCTCTGTTTATAACCAAACCTACTCTACTACCAGTCTCATCAACGGCTCGAATGAAAAGAGTTCATCTCATCAACATCATTTGCCAGAAGGGCTAAATCATCAGCATAATCTAAATCAGAAATTTTCGTATCTCCAGTCCATTTAAGGCCAAAATCTTTCCCTTGAAGTGAATTTCGCATAACATAATCAATAACCAAGCTAAAGAGAAAAGGGGACAAAAATGCACCCTTGTCGAACACCAGAAGTAATGCTAAACCAATTGCTACAAGCCTTACCAACTGTCACACACGACTCAGTGTTATTATAGAGCTTTCATTATGTTAACTAACTTGTCTGGTATACCATATGATTTCACAATCAACCACAAATTACGACGATCAACAGAGTCGAAAGCCTTTTTGAAAACAACAAAGCTAGCAACCAAAGGTTTCTGAAACTCTAAACATTTCTCAACAATCTGCCTAAGTGAAAATATCTGATCCACACATCCCCCTACCACTTCTGAATCCACATTGCTCATCACGCAATTGACTGTCAACCAGATTCTTAATTCTATTAAGCACAATCATGGAAAGAACTTTACCTGGAACAGAGAGTAGGCTGATACCCCTACAGTTATCACAAGAACTGCGATCACCTTTTTTGAAAATAGGGATAACAATAGCTCTGGTAAAATCCTTAGGAACCATGCCTTTATCATAAAAGAGATTCAGAATTTCAGTCATCCAAGTGGTAACCGAAACATTCCCAGCTCTAAGCATTTCCGTAGTAATTTCATCTACCCCTGGGGATTTATGAAGTTTAAGTTTAGAAACAGCCAAACTAACTTCAGATTGTGTTATAGGGCCAACATTAAAGCCACCAATGCATCTATCGTCATTGCAAACAATGGAATAGAACTAACCGCATTGTTTAGAATATCACTGAAATGCACAGCCCACCTTGCCATGACAGAATCCTCACCTTCTATAACCTTACCTTGTTTATCCTTCAATCCCTGTATAGCTGTCCGTTTTCTACCACACAAAACATTAACTATCTGATACAGCTCTCTGCTGTTGTGCTGTCTAACTGCTTCCTCGGCTTTGTCAGCCAAACCATCAAGCCAAAGATTCTTATCAGCAACTAACTGATCTTTTACACGTTTATTAAGTTCTCTGTAATGCTTTCTATTAGGACTAGTAGGGTATTGATTAAGGACATTCCTGCAGTTCTTTCTTTCCGAAATAAGCTCAAGTGCCTTATCACTCAGATAATTCTGTCTCTTCTGCTCCTTTTTTCCTAAAAGAGTACTGTTAGTGTCCAAAAATGCCTGTTTAAAATGATCCCATTCTTCCTCAATATCAGTAGTAAGCAAACCATGACTGTCATAATGACTAAGTAACCTATCATGGTAAGCTTTGGCTATAACTGGATCTTTCAGAGCTTCAGAATTAAAGGTAAATTTTATAACCTTAGCACAACACTTCTTAAGTTTAAGTTGCAAGACACCTTTAACACAGTAATGGTCAGATCCAATTTCAGTTCCCCTATATGCCCTGTTATTTCTAACAGAACTAGCCCATTTGCTGTTAATATATAATCAATCATATTCCTATGCAGCCCATCAGGTGAAACCCACGTGTACTTATGTATGTCGCGGTGTTTGTAATATGTGTTAGTTATTCTGAAACCATTGAGTTTACTTACCTGTAGGAGACGTTGCCCATTGCCATTGCAGCTACCAATACCAAAAGGGCCAATCACCCATCCCCAAAGGTCAGAGTCAGTACCAACTTTGGCATTGAAGTCACCAAGAACAAGGGTAATATCTCCTTTCGTGACAGAATTCAAAATATCCTGAAGTTGTTCATAAAACCTATCCTTCTCATCCGCATCAGCATTCTCAGTGGGGGCATAACAGCAGATAACATTCAGGTCTTTAACACTTGTCTGAAATTTTGCTGTAAGAAACCTTTCATTAATGCACTCATATCCTAGAAGAGCATTACTAGCGTGTCTGCTGAGAAGCAGACCCACGCCTTGGTGATGCTTATTGTCGTCCCTCCCTGAAGAGAGAAATTTACGATTATTTTTAAGAATCTGACCTTTATCTGTCCAACTGGTCTCTTGCAAGCCGAGAATATCTAAATTATAATGGTGGAATTCTTGTGTGAGGACATCAAGAGAAAAAGCTCTGTGCAGAGTTCCAACTACCTATAGAGAGAAAATGGTTAGTGGGATGTTTAAAGAAACTATGTAGTTTAAAGAAACTAGGTAGTCACTGGAAGGAGAGCTATGCACCAATCCCCTGTGATGATGCATAGAACCGGCCAGGCCTAGCACCTAATGTCCAAACCCCGCCTTCTCGTGGTGCGGACCGTTAGTAACTTTCCAAAGAGATACTCTCTTGTGGAAGTGAACGGAAGGGGAGGGCTGCCAGATTAGTGTGGCCTACTGATCTGGACAACTATGGCTACTTTTTTTTCTACCCTGCTGAGGAGTGGTCAACCACACAGGGTCCTGGTGCTGACCATATAAACCTACTGGACTGGACCGATATATGGCTCTGAGCTTGATTATGGATCCTGATTTTGCTGCACTGGTGGGCTTCTGTGGAGGGAAAATCTTCCGCTGTGTTTTCTTTTTGTTTGTGGGTTGACAGCCCCAAGTGAATAGATCCACAGGATATGTTTATCAGCTGGTGGATAATCCTGAGCAGAAGTCATCGCAGGCACCTGAACTCTTTGCTTCTATTGGCATCGTCAAATTCTACATTGGAGGAAGTCTTCCAGTGTAGATGGCTTCAGCCTTTAGTAGTGGGGGAACGGGTCTTTGCCCCATGTCTGCGATTAGGGGGCTGTTTGATATTGTCGGCATTCCCTCTCTCAATAAACATAGTTTCTTTAAACATCCCACTAACCATTTTCTCTCCATAAGTAGTTGGAATGTGAGGACTCTGCACAGAGCTTTTTCTCTTGATGTCCTCACACAAGAATTCCACCGTTATAATTTAGATATTCTCGGCTTGCAAGAGACCAGATGGACAGATAAAGGTCAGATTCTTAAAAATAATCTTAAATTTCTCTTTTCAGGGAGGGACGACAATAAGCATCACCAAGGCGTGGGTCTGCTTCTCAGCAGACACGCTAGTGATGCTCTTCTAGGATATGAGTGCATTAATGAAAGGTTTCTTACAGCAAAATTTCAGACAAGCGTTAAAGACTTGAATGTTATCTGCTGTTATGCCCCCACTGAGGATGCCGATGAGGATGAGAAGGATAGGTTTTATGAACAACTTCAGGATATTTTGAATTCTGTCAAGAAAGGAGATATTACCCTTGTTCTTGGTGACTTCAATGCCAAAGTTGGTACTGACTCTGACGTTTGGGGAGAGTTGATAGGCTCTTTTGGTATTGGTAGCTGCAATGGCAATGGGCAACGTCTCCTACAGGTAAGTAAACTCAATGGTTTCAGAATAACTAACACATATTACAAACACCGCGACATACATAAGTACACGTGGGTTACACCTGATGGGCTGCATAGGAATATGATTGATTATATATTAACAGCAAATGGGCTAGTTCTGTTAGAAATAACAGGGCATATAGGGGAGCTGAAATTGGATCTGACCATTACCTTGTTAAAAGTGTGTTGCAACTTAAACTTAAAAAGTGTTGTGCTAGGGTTAAAAAATTTACTTTTAATACTGAAGCTCTGAAAGATCCAGTTATAGCCAAAGCTTACCATGATAGGTTACTTAGTCATTATGACAGTCATGGTTTGCTTACTACTGAAGTTGAGGAAGAATGGGATCATTTTAAACAGGCTTTTTTGGACACTAACAGTACTCTTTTAGGAAAAAAGGAGCAGAAGAGGCAAAATTATCTGAGTGATAAGGCACTTGAGCTTATTTCGGAAAGAAAGAACTGCAGGAATGCCCTTAATCAATACCCTACTAGTCCTAATAGAAAGCATTACAGAGACCTTAATAAACTTGTAAAGGATCAGTTAGCTGCTGATAAAAATTTTTGGCTTGATGGTTTGGCTGACAAAGCCGAGGAAGCAGTTAGACAGCACAACAGCAGAGAGCTGTACCAGATAGTTAATGTTTTGTGTGGTAGAAAACGGACAGGCATACAAGGATTGAAGGATAAACAAGGTAAGGTTATAGAAGGGGAGGATTCTGTCATGGCTAGGTGGGCTGAGCATTTCAGTGATGTTCTAAACAATGTAGTTAGTTCTACTCCCATTGTTTGCAATGATGATAGATGCATTGGTGGCTTTAATGTTGGCCCTATAACACAATCTGAAGTTAGTTTGGCTGTTTCTAAACTTAAACTTCATAAATCCCCAGGGGTAGATGAAATTACTACGGAAATGCTTAGAGCTGGGAATGTTTCGGTTACCACTTGGATGACTGAAATTCTGAATCTCTTTTATGATAAAGGCATGGTTCCTAAGGATTTTACCAGAGCTATTGTTATCCCTATTTTCAAAAAAGGTGATCGCAGTTCTTGTGATAACTATAGGGGTATAAGCCTACTCTCTGTTCCAGGTAAAGTTCTTTCCATGATTGTGCTTAATAGAATTAAGAATCTGATTGACAGGCAATTGCGTGATGAGCAATGTGGATTCAGAAGTGGTAGGGGATGTGTAGATCAGATATTTTCACTTAGGCAGATTCTTGAGAAATGTTTAGAGTTTCAGAAACCTTTGGTTGCTAGCTTTGTTGATTTCAAAAAGGCTTTCGACTCTGTTGATCGTCATAATTTGTGGTTGATTGTGAGATCATATGGTATACCAGACAAGTTAGTTAACATTATGAAAGCTCTCTATAATAACACTGAGTCGTGTGTGAGAGTTGGTAAGGCTTGTAGCAATTGGTTTAGCATTACTTCTGGTGTTCGACAAGGGTGCATTTTGTCTCCTTTTCTCTTTAGCTTGGTTATTGATTATGTTATGCGAAATTCACTTCAAGGGAAAGATCTTGGCCTTAAATGGGCTGGAGATAGGAAAATTTCTGATTTAGATTATGCTGATGATTTAGCCCTTCTGGCAAATGATGTTGATGAGATGAACTCTTTCATTCGAGCCGTTGATGAGACTGGTAGTAGAGTAGGTTTGGTTATAAACAGAGAGAAAACTAAAGTGATGAAAATTGGTCAGGCAGGCTGTGATTCAGTTAATCTGAATGGTTGCAGTCTTGAGCAGGTGTCACAGTTTAATTATCTTGGGAGCTATGTAACAGATAATGGTGATGTGCGGCATGAGATTAACAGACGAATAGGGATTGCTGCTGGGACTTTTAAGAATCTATGGAGAGTGTGGAGAAATAGGCGTATACACCTAAAGACTAAAATTAGACTGTATAATAGTTTGGTTCTTTCTAGGGTTAGTTATGGTAGTGAAACTTGGACACTTTGTAAACAAGATAACAGGAAACTAGATGCTTTTGATTCCAGATGCTTACGCAGTATCTTGGGCATTAGGTGGTTCAACTTTGTAACTAATGATGAGATTAGGAAAAGGAGTTTGCAACCTCCTTTAAGCAGCATATTGTGCAGAGAGAGACTCCGTTGGTTTGGCCATGTTGCCCGTATGAATAATTATAGATTGGCGAATAGGTTATGAACAGTGTGCCTAAAGGCCTCAGAAAGAAGGGGAGACCTAGGATGCGGTGGGCAGACAATGTCAAACAGGACCTTGTTAGAATTGGTGTGCATTGGCCAGATGCAGTAGATGTAGCTCAGGATAGACTTGCTTGGAGAACTAAATTGCACGGTCTGGTTGGCCCTCCGTAGCCCATGGCTGCTTGATGATGATGATGATGATGATGATGATGATGATTGAGAGAGGGAATGCCGACAATATCAAACAGCCCCCTAAATCGCAGACATGGGGCAAAGACCCGTTCCCCCACCACTAAAGCTGAAGCCATCTACACTGGAAGACGTCCTCCAGAATTAGAATTTGTAATGTAAATTAAAATGTTATTTTAATGTTATTAAAAAATAATAATTATTTAAAAATTTTAATGTTATTTAAAATGTAGAATTTGACGATGCCAATAGAAGCAACGAGTTCAGGTGCCTGCTATGACTTCTGCTCAGGATTATCCACCAGCTGATAAACATATCCTGTGAATCTATTCACTTGGGGCTGTCAACCCACAAACAAACAGAAAACACAGCGGAAGGTTTTCCCTCCACAGAAGCCCACCAGTGCAGCAAAATCAGGATCCATAATCAAGCTCAGAGCCATATATCAGTCCAGTGGGTTTATATGGTCAGCACCAGGACCCTGTGTGGTTGACCACTCCTCAGCAGGGTAGAAAAAAAAAGAAAAGTAACCATAGTTGTCCATATCAGTAGGCCACACTAATCTGGCAGCCCTCCCCTTCCGTTCATTTCCACAAGATAGTATCTCTTTTGAAAGCTAGCCTGGTATTTTGAAAAGCTAGCCTGGAAAGCTAGCCTGGTCTTTTGAAAGCTAGCCGGCCAGGCCAGGTGCTAGGCCTGGCCGGTTCTATGCATCATCACAGGGGATTGGTGCATAGCTCTCCTTCCAGTGACTACCTAGCTACCATTTACAGACCTACCCTATTGCTCATACCATTGCTTAAAACTCCTATATCATCATAAGTTTGCTCACCTTCAGTAAATGTTATTCCTTATACTGACAGATCCAAGTTGAACCAGTTACCTTGTTACTGGTTCCTCACTACCTCATCTCATAGCCAGAGGTAGACTGCCACTTTTTTTTTCAGGGGCACAGCTGTAGCAAGGAGGGGGGGGGGGGGGGGCTAGGCTGCAATAAAAAAATTTTGTTTTTCAATATTTATTCTTTTGTGAGTTCATACATGAGGCTTAAAAGAGGCTCCCTCAATTCTGTGGAATTTCTGTAAATAGCAATTATTTAAAAAAAACCCTGTTCCTATGAGGCCCCAGCAGTTCACGACATTAAGGGCCCAGGAAGCTACAGCACTCAGTGTACCTTACGAGTCCGTGCCTGCTCATGGCGGTTTATATCAATAAAAATCAAATTTATCATACTTTTAGCAGTGACTGGCTATTTCTTGTAACACGCATGATATAATACATATATAGACAAATACAGAATCCTCAAGCAGCCATTAGCTACAAAGGTCCAACCAGATGGTGCAATTTAGTTCTCTAAAAATGTCTGTCTTGAGCTACAGGTCCTGCATTTGGCCATTGTAGTAAACCAAGTCTAATGTTGTGATAATATATTAATGTAACAATAAATATTTCCCTGACAGCTAGACAGATTTCAGTTTTAAAAAATTGAAATTGTAAATTTACACATTATCTGCCAACAGAAATTTATTTCACCGTACGCTTATATAATCTTTGTTTGCCATCATCTCCCCACTGTGACATCAAAATTGTAGCCAGACTGTCAAGAAATGCTTACTCATGGAGATTATCCTACCTTCATTCAACCTGACTAGAATGGCTTCTCATCAAGATTATCCACCAGTTGACATAAGTTATCCTGCTCATCCATTCACTCAGGATCATCAACCCACAAATAGAAAACACAGCAGATTTTCCCTCAACAGAAGACTACCAACATGTGCAAGAAGCAACAAGTTCAGAATCCATAATTTCATTGTATTTGATATTATACATGGTCAACACCATGACTTGTGTGTGACCATTCCTCAGCAGCATGTCAAAAAATTAAAAAGTAGCCACAGTAGTCTGCATCAATAAGCCACACTGATCTGGCAGCCCTCCCCTTCTGTTCCACAAGAGGGTATCTCTTTTGGAAGGTATTAACAGTCTGCACCACAAGAAAGCATAGTAGGACTTTAGGTGCTAGCCAGCTGGTTCTGTGCATCATCATGTGGGATTAGTGAATGTGAATGAAAATTTTTAATAGTAAGCAATAATTTAAGGGAATATTTCCCATATACAACAGTTTCTACATTTTGTGCATGTGCAGAATCAGTAAGCAGCTAGTATAAATATTAGTTCAAAGATTACTTTATCCCAAGATTTAACCTAGGAGGAAAGCATTTCAAATATGTTCTGTACAATGTCCCTCTAATTTGTAGAGATTATGTGCAAAAGAAATTAATTATCACGCAGAGGTTCAGCACTGATTGAAATGGCCTTTCATGTGCACAGATTGAAGGGCACAGGTATAGAGTTTAGAGGAAACATTGATAAGAGTCACCCCTGCAGATGTGGATATCTGCATTTATAAGAATTCCGTGGATCAGATAAAATTACAGATATGATAAAAAGCCACTAAAATTGGTAACAATCTTTCAATTTGCTGGAGAAAATTTTTATTATGCTCAAAGAACAAAGTGGCAAGTGTCCCTCCACATGTAATTTTCTGCAGGCAAATAGTTTGACCACAGCGTTTTGTTAAAATATGGGTAATCTACCTTATGTAATATAAAAATGTTCTATGTAATATTTTATATGGAAGATCACTGGGCTTGGTCAAGGTTTAACAATGCTATTATCTACGAGGTATCATTTCTAATGCCCTCAGCCTTAATTTTTCTTAATGTGGGGTGAGTGGGGTGATATAGCCAAAGTAGCTAATACCAAAACTCACAGTGGAAACATTAAAAGAAATTAGAGTTGACATATTTTATATGTTGTAAATTATACAACAGACTTTAGACTTCAAATTCATACTTAAAATGAAGCATATGTTATACTTCAAATTAATATTTGAAACGAAAAAAAAAAGTAATTTCACAACTATTTCTCAAAACCGTTACATATTAAAAATATATATTTTTTCTCTTTACAAAATACAGTACAGTTTATAAATGTAGCAATTTGTAAAATTCCGCAGATTTATCTGCAGGAACACTGTCAAACATTACAGCATTATTGATGGTTGACATGAGTGAAAAAAAAAACTTCAGATAATGGGGGAAAAAATACCTGATTTAAAAATTCAATGATGTTATTCACTCTAAAAAGTAAAAATGCATTAACCTGAAAAAAACTTTTATTTTATGTGAAAGAAGAAGTCTTTTCACTTATAAAACAAAAGTTACTTTTGTTTTACAACAGTAAGTTCAAAACTCTGTGTATTTTGTAGAAAAACAGAAATTTGCGAAAATTTCAGTCATGGAAAATAATGAGGCTTACATAATAAAATGTAGAGGAGTTACGGGTAATAAAAAGGAATACTTGAAATAATTAGATGCCTGCCATGCTTCTGGGAAATGTGGGTTCGTATCCCACTCAGGACAACCAACTTTTTTCAACTAATTATTTCAAATGCTTCTTGTCTACAAGAATTTTTCCTGTGATACTCTATTACTGAATAAAAAGAATTTTATCCAATATTTAGTAAGGTGTATTTTTCTGAAATATTTTGCAAACCTTATATTTCAAAAAAAGCTTTTGGCTCTATAGTTCATCATAATTTGGGGTTGATCATAAAATTCTTTGACAATTTCTTTGGTAATTAGTCATTAATGAACCATTAGATTGATTTCTTTTACATGTCATACATCACACCTCAAAAAAAAATACCCCCTCAAGCAGCTGCTTGCCACAGAGGTCTGACAGGAGCCTGTCAGTTTATATGCCACAGTAGAAGGTCTGAGAGGATGGCAGGACCTCAGCAGAAAAACAACACATACATCCATGACTTTACCCGGGACTCGAACCCAGGTCCTGTAGATCAGTGCCAAGCATGCTAACCACTCGGCCATGGGACGGCTTCACATCACACCTCAAGCATTTGCAAACCCTCAACAGTTATAAATAATGCAAAGATGCAGCTCCATACCTATAAACACTTGTAGGTATGGGATGTGATGTGGATAGATCTTTATCATCCATGTACAGCTTTAAAAACATTCTGATCATTGTGGTTAACTCTAGTCCTATTGCTTGCAATGAGAATTGATGAATTACTGGCAGAATTTTTTTTTGCTTTATCCACAAATAAAAATAATGCTTATATATTTTGTTTTGAAAGTTTGCACTTACTTTCCATTGACCAGTGTAAAAGTAATTACATAAAATTACACATAACTTCAAAGCAGTGTTAGCTTTAATTCTCAGATATTTAAAGCATTTATAAATATGAATGATGTGCAAAATTACCTTTGAAATATTTATGTTACAGATAAACAAGCATTGTGCATGTTTCAATTGTACTGTCAGTCATTCTCCTTCGCTCTTGGTCTCAAGTTCTGAATAACCCTTCACAATGGCAAGGTCGATTTAGCAATCTAATTTTTCTCACAACAGATGTGCAAAAGGACACTTAGTTCCTCCCAGACCATTAATGATGTCCAACATATTGTTACAGGCTTCTACAATGAATTTCATATAATTAAAATTCTTATGGAAACTCTGATCCTCAAATGCACAGATACTGTGCAATGGCATCAAAAGTAATGTGCTAGAGTTTGTAAAGTTTTAGAAAGCCTAAGTTAGGAATCTAAAATAAAATACTGCTTGGAATCGAGAGTTCCATCTTGTAATCACATGAACTGGAAACAGATTCACTTACAAATCATTAATAGTTCAGTTTAAAAATTGCCGAAATATTACACTAAAGGTCATCTCTTTAATGAAGACAAGACAACCACAAAGTGGTCATTATTGAAACTGAACTAAGGCCACCACACAACTCTTGAGATTAGCCTCACTGCTCTGATGTTCAACTTCTCTTAAACCAGTTATTTCTTTCTTCTCTGAGCTCACTCACATCTGCCGAATTGGTCCTATCACATAATTTTCAGGTTATGAAAATAGTCTGTAAATGGTAGCTAGGTATACATTTGGAAGGAGAGCTATGCCCAAACTCTCTGTGATGATGCACAGAACTGACCAGATCTAGCACCTAATGTCCCACCCCACCTTCTTGTGCTGCAGATCATTAGTACCTTTCAAACAGATACTCTCTTGTGGAAGGGAATGGGAGGGTAGAGTGTCAAATCAACGTAGCCTTAACTAATATGGCTACTTTTCAATATTTTTTTCCTACCCTGCTGGGATGTGATCAACCATACAGGTATTGGTGCTGACCACAGACTTATACTGATTGTAATATGTAATGGCTTTATGTATGATTATCGATCAGGAACTTACTGCACTGAGGGCTTCAGTTGATGGAAAAATCTACTGCTGTGTTTCTGCTTAGGGGTTGAAAGCCCCAAGCAAATAGATGTACATGGATAATCCTGATCAGACACCATCACAGGTATGTGAACCTACCCTGGACCAAGTTTTAGCAGTGTAGGTAGGTTAAGCCATTAGTAAGGGTTAACAGGTCTTTGCATCATGTCTTCAATTAGGGGATGCTTGATAGTCATCACTACTTCTCTCTCTAAACATAAAATTCTTCAAAAAACCTACTAATCATTTTCCTTTCACAGGTACATGAAACATCGGACCTGCACAGAGATTATTCTCTTGATGTCCTCATATATGAATTTCAGCATGATGACCTTCATATTCTAGTCTTGTATGAGACCAGATAAATAGGTCCAGATATTTAAAATTAATTGCAAATTTCTCTTTTCTGGGAGGAATGATGCAAAGCATCTCCAAGGTGTAGGTTACCTTCTCAGCAGCAACACCAGGATATGACTGCACTAAAATTTCTGATATCTAAATTTAAAACTATGATTAAAGACTTGAATGTCATATGTTATGTTCCTATAATAGATTCTGATGAGAATGAGAAAGATATTCAGACTTCAGGTGCAGGATATTCTGAATTCTGTCAAGAATTACTCTTGTGCGAAGTGACCAGTTCTAAAATTGGTACTGACTCTGATTTTTGGATAGGTTCTTTTGGTATTTAGAGTTGCAATGACAATAGGGAACGTCTCCTACAGGTAGATAAACTTAATGGTTTGAGACTACTACATACTACAAATGGCAAGACATTTAAAAATACATGTAGGTTTTCCTGATCAGCAGCAAATAGGGTAGTTTTGTTAGGAATACCAGATCCTTATAGAGAAGCTGAATTACCAATTATCTTGTCAAAAGTGTCATGCAAACGAAGTTTAATAAATACTGTGCTATCTTTAACAAAGCTATGAAAGACAGAGATATAACTAAAGCTAACAATGGAAAAGTGCTTAGTCATTATGACAATCAGGGACATGGATTGGCTTGGTAGCACATCAGACTTGTAATCTGCAGTTTGCAGAGAACCACCAATGCCACCATTGAGATTTATCTTCACTGAACCCTTACCCTGCTCTTGGTTAGAAAAGAAGGCAATGATGGGCTTGGAGAAGGTAGCCATTTGGTGGATTGAACTTTAAGCAGTGGTCTCCATTTACAGGAGGTTGGGTTGTTTTACTTCTGAGTGGCACTTTTTTGCACACAATGGGCTAAATGGCCAGGTCACATGGACCCTGAAGGCTTAGAGAAGGTTGGGAGAGGGGACCCACTGGAACAGCTGTTGGGAGACAGATAGTAAGTACTGTTTTATGTACAATGTAGCATAGGTGACATAGCTATTTGAGTGATAGAGCTATGCAGTGTATTGCTGAAAGAAGGAATTGTAGGGATAATTTGAATCAACAGCCTACTAGCCCTAACACATAGCACTGCCAATAGCTTAATAAACATGTAAAATGATCAGTTAAAAGCAGATTAGAAACCTTGGTATAAAAAAGATTAGAAACCTTGGTATAATAAAAAGCTTGGATAGCTTAGCTGAAAAAGAAACAGAGGAAGATCATCATTAGCTTTGACTATACAAGAGCAGAGAGTTATAAAGATAGTTCATGTTTTGTGTGGAAAGAAACAGACAGGAATTGGGGGATAAACATGTCAGGTTATTGAAGGTGAAGATTCTGCAATAGCTAGGTTGGTTGAGCCTTTCAGACATGTTCTAAACATCTCTGAAATGCTAACCAACCTAGCCATGGCAAAATCCTCACCTGGAACTAAACAATGTAGTTAGTTCCAGTTCAATTATTTGTAGTGAGGATATATACAGCAGTTTATCAACATGGAAATACCTACGGTGACTGGAGTATACGGGTTGGGTTCTTTTACATTCTGAACGGCACTTTTTTTGCACACCATGGGCTATATGGCCAGGTCACATGGACCCTGAAGGTTCAGAGAAGGTTGGGTAAGGGGACCCATTGGAACAGCTGTTGGGAAACAGATGGTAGTCTCTCGTCAAAGCCATCCAGCGTGTTCTTTAACGTGCACAGGGTATGGCTCTCCCACACATGGAGCCACGGCTTAACGTCCCATCTGACAGACGGCAGCCTTTCCAAGCCCATTGGCATCCCCTACTGACCGTGGGCAGGGCGGAGAATTTTGCGGAGATAAATCTCAACGCTGACCCAGCCAGGACTCGAACATGGGAACTACAGATTATGAGCCACTGGAGTGTATGCAATGGGCCATATGCATATCACAGGGATGACATCACCCGCAATATGAGGTATATAAAGGGGAGAAGTAGCGTCAGCTATCACATAGCAGTGCCATATTTGGTTAACTCTAGTCCTATTGTTTGCAATGAAAATAGATGTATTACTGGCAGATTTTTTTTTTTATCCACAAATAAAAATAATGTTTACATATTTAGCGATGTCACCTGCAATGACGTATTTTGACCACAGGTGCAGGTGAAACAGCTGTTGTGGTGTCATCCTCCTCCTCCTCCTCCTCCTCCTCCTCAAGCAGCCATGGGCTACGGAGGTCCAACCAGACCATTCAATTGTAACTGTTGATAATGTCAGATGTCACTTACCTCCAAAAAGGTATGATCATTGGGGTGCGTCTTGCAGTAGCTTCAGTAAATAGTAGGTATAACACAAGGAACTGTTTCGAAGATTATGACTACCTATCAAAAAGGTCACGGCATTGCCTCCAAATATGCATATTGTGGATGCCATACAAAGTTGCCAGATAGCGATAGGTGAACGTTGGCACAGATTGTACAATGGAAGCACAAGATCACAGCACCACAAATAGCAGCAGAGTTGAACACCAATCAGAATGATCCCATTTCCATCATAACAGTTCATCAGGAACTTCATCATGCCACTATTTATGGCTGTGCTGCAATACACAAACTCCTGATTATCAACATCAATGCAAATGAAACATTTAAGGTGGTACATAGCACATAAAAACTGAAATGCTAGGTTGGCAACATGTCATCTGGTCTGATGAATCATACTACACCTTGTTTCCCACCACTGGTAAAGTGTACGTCTGATGAAAACCTGCAGAAGTGTACCACCCCAACTGTGAAGCATGGAGGTGGATCCCTGATGCTGTGGGGTGCCATATCATTGCATTCCTTAGGGTCATTAGTTATTCTGCAGGGTCATGTCACATCCGCAATATACGAATCCATTCTCGGGGACCACCTGCACTCAATGTTGCAGGCATTGCTCCCTAATGACATCCCTGGTTTCAACGTGCGTAATGCATCCATGCATTGTGCAAAAAAACGTCAAGTTGTGGTTTGCAGAGCATAAGGATGAGGTACAGCAGCTACCCTGGCCAACTTAATATTATTGTAACATTTGTGGGAATATCTGGAGTGCAAGGTCAGATCACACTTTCCATCTCCAGCATTTGGCAATTCCAATTGTGAAAGCATTCAGCAATTTGGGTCATATTTTACAGGAAGAATGGTCCTACATTCCATTACCATATGTGCATGACTTGTATAAGTCTATTCTAAGTCGAATTGCACCTGTTCTGAATGCCCCAGGTGGGCCTACAGCTTATTAATAAAATGTTCTCCACAAACAGTACGTGTTTCCATTATTTTGATAAACCCCTCCCTGTACATTACTTGCTTTAATGTTGGCCAGTGGCCGAGTGGTTAGCGCACTTGGCTACTGTTCAAAGGGACCTGGGTTCGAGGCCTGGGTAAGGCATGGATGTTCATGTTGTTTTTCTGCTGAGGTCCTGCCAACCCTCTCAGACCTTCTACTATGGCTTATAAACTGGCAGGTTCCTGTCAACCTTTGTGGCAAGCAGCTGCTTAAGGGGTTATTTATTTTTTTATTTATATATCATATTCTGAAGTTCCTTTGGCAATCTCCAAATTAAAACTGCATAAATCCCCCAGTGATAAATGAAATTACTACTGAAATGGTTAGAGTGGGAATGTTTGTGTTGTCACATGCTTAACTGAAATATTGAATTTTTTTTAATGATAAAGTGTCATTCCTAAGGATTTTTACCAGAACTGTTATTATCCCTATTTTTTGAAAAATTTAATCACAGTTCTCGTAATAATTATAAAGGAAACAGTCTATTTTTCTCCCCTAGGTAAAGTTCTTTCCATTATTGTGCTTAATAACATTAAGAATTTGGTTGATGGACAACTGCATTATGAGAATTGTTGAGAAATGTTTTGATTAACAGTTAATGGCTTCATAGATTTGAAAAAAACTTTGTTTGACTCTGTTGAGCATTATACTTTATGATTGATCATGATGTCACATGGCATACCTGACAAGTGAGTTTGCATTATGTTCATTCTCTGCAAAACACTGAGTTATGCATGAGAGTTGGTAAACTGGTAGCAATTGGTTTAGCATTGCTAGTGCAGTTAGACAAGGGAATATTCTGTCCCCTTTTTATTTTCGTTATTATATACTAGAATTCCCTGATAGGGGAGATTTTGCTCAAACTCTAGACATTTCAAAATTTCTTATTTAGATTATGCATTTTAGCCATTTTGGGAAATGATGTTGATAAGATGAACTCTCATCAGAGTTCTTAAAATGATTAGTACAGTAGTATTGATGATAAAAAAGAGAGAAAACTAAAGTGATGAAAATTGATCAGATAGATTTTATTTCAGTTGCACCCTTGAGTTTGTGTCTCAGTTTAATTACATATATTTTATTGTATCAAATATATATTATTATATATATAATAATAGAAATCATCTGGTTTCTAGACTTCACTCTGACCTCTATTTAACTTTGATTGTGATACCAGATCTGAAAATTCCTTGCATTTCTGAGTTCAACTGCCTGAAATAGTCTTATTCGCCAATTTTTAGTTCTCCAGCACAGGTATAATAAAATTTGACCTTTGACCTCAAAGGATCCATTGCATCCCAAAACTTGAAAAAATTACTAAGATCTTTTACTCCAAATTCCCCAAAGCACCAATTTTTAACCCTCTAGCACTGGTAGATTTATATTTGACCTTTGACCTCAAAGGACCCATTACAACCAAAATTCAACATTTCCGAGATCTATGATGCAAAATTCTCCCAAGAGCCATTTTTCAACTTAGATCTAGCGAGCAATGATTGATCTAAATTTGACCTCGGATCTTCTGGATCCTAAATTTCATAATGTTTCCAACATCTACAGCCCGAAACATCCCCATATGCCAATTTTCATGTTTCTAGCCCTCATAGATCAAGATTTGACCTCTATTTGGTTGGAAGTTAAATTTCGGATTTTTCCCAAGATCTATGACCTGAATTACCCCTAGGTACAAATTTTCCTAGCTCTACCATTTCTGATTTATAGTTAGCATGGTTCCCTGTCAGTTGTCAGCCATCAATCACAATCCTCTATATACATAAATATTAATGAATGTAAATACTAAACTTTAATTATATATACATATTAAAATTATATTAAAATCAATCAGTTGTTATTTTTTTAAATGTTAACAATTAACCTCAAATGTTTAATATTTTAATAAACAGTAACAAACATTATTTTATTTACATAACCTTAAATTTGAAGTTTAATTTTAGATAAATTAAATCACTTCAATTTTACCCCTATTCAATTTCTTGTCATGCCACTAGTGTTGCCGACATCTGTTGATGGTCATTCAAACTCCATTGTAATAACAAGTGTCCCATCTGTTTACTTTAATCTGTGGTTAAGCACTAGCTTTGGGGTGCCAACATAATTGGGACAGCATCATTTAAATTTTATAATTTGTTTAAGTAAGCTATTTTTACTAAAAATGTTTCAAATGATAAACTGTAAATTTCTATCAAATTTAAACAAATTTTGATTTTTAAATGTATTTGTTTAATATTTAAAAGTAATATAGATGAAATATTTGACAGCAGATGTTGCTGTTACATTCATCCTAAACACTGTTTCAAAACTGATACAAAGCAAAAAAACATTACCTATCTTCTAAAATTACATTTATTTCAGTAAAGATTTTGTTATAACTTTTGAGGTTAACTTAATTCTATGAGTAAAAACACTGAAGTGAAAAGTTCCAGTTTTCAGGCAGTAGAACTCAGAAATGCGAGGAATTTTCAGATCTGGAGTCACAATCAAAGTTAAATAAAGGTCAGAGTGAGGTCCAAACACATTTCTCATGAACTACATCTGTTGCATCTTTCCACTGTAGACCAATTCTAATGAGGTCCTGTTTGACAACTGTCCACTGCATCCTAGGTCTCCCCTTCTCTCTGAGGCCTTTAGGCACACTGTTCATAACCCTCTTCACTAATTTATAATTAGGCATACAGGTAACATGGCCAAACCAATGGATTGCTCTCTCTGCACAATATGCTGTTGACTCCCTTGCCTAACCTCATCATTACTTACAAAGTTGAACCACTTAATGCCCAAGATACTGTGTAAGCATCTAACAAAAGCATCATGTTTCCTTGTTTAAAAAGGGTCAAGTTTCATTACTATGACTAACTCTAGAAAGAACCAAACTATTATACAGTCTAACTTTAGTCTTTAGGTATACACACCTATTTCTTCACACTCTCCAGTCTTCAAATGTCCAGCAGCAATCCTTATTCATCTGTTAATCTCATTCAGCATATCACCAGGTCTGTTACATAACTGCCATGAAAATTAAACTGAGACATTTGCTCAAAGGTGCAACATTCAGATTAACTAAATCATAACCTGCCTGACCAATTTTCATCACTGTAGTTTTCTCCCTATTTATCACTAAACTTACTCTACTACCAATCTCATCAACAGCTCTAATGAAAGAATTCATCTCATCAGCATCATTTGCCAAATAGGCTAAATCATCAACAAAATCTAAATCAGAAATTTTCAGATTTCTAGACCATTTCAGCCCAAAATTTTTCTTTTGCAGTGATTTTGGCATAACATAATTAAACTAATGACGAAAGGAGACAAAATGCACTCTTGTTGAACACCAGAAGCACTACTAAAAAAATTGCTACAAGCATTAACAACTCTCACATGACTCAGTGCTATTATAGAGAGCTTTCATTAGGTTAACTAACCTGTCAGATATACCATACAATCTCACAATCAACCACAAAATTTAACGATCAACAGAGTCGAAATTTTGAATCAACATAGATAGCAACCAAAGGTTTCTGAAACTAAACATTTCTCAAGGATCTACCTGAGTGAAAAATATCTCATCTACACATCCCCTACTACTTCTGTATCCAAATTGCTCATCACGTTATTGACTATCAACCAGATTCTTAATTTTGTTAAGCTGAATCATGCAAAGAACTTTATCTGGAACAGAAAGTACGTTGATACCCCTATAGTTATCACAAGATACATTATCACAAGTCCTATAGTTATCACAAGAACTGAGATCGCCCTTCTTTAAAAAATAGGGATAATAATAGGTCTGGTAAAAATTCTTAGGTTGGGTTGTTTTACCTATGAGCAGCACTTTTTTGCACACAATGGGCTAAATGGCCAGGTCACATGACCCCGAAGGTTCAGAGAAGGTTGGGGGAGGGGACCCACTGGAACAGCTGTTGGGAGACATATGGTAGCCCCCTGTCAAGGCTAAAAATCCTTTGGATTTTTAGCCCTTTTTTTTTTTATAACAAAAGATATTTAAAATTCCAGTCAGCCATGTATGTAGTAGCACAAACATTCCCAGCTCTAAACATTTCAGCAGTAATTTCATCTACCCCTGGGAATTTATGTAGTTTAAGTTTAGAAATAACTTCGGTTTTATAATTTAGAAATAACTTCGAATTTATGTAGTTTAAGTTTTAAAATAACTTCGGACTCTGTTATAGGGCCAACATTAAAAGTCAGTAATGTATCTATAATCATTATTACAAACAATGGGAGTAGAACTAACCACATTGTTTAGAACTTCACTTAAATGCTCAGCCCACCTAGCCATGACAGTATCCTCACCTTCTACAACCTTACCTTGTTTATCCTTCAATTCCTGTATGCCTGTCCGTTTTGTACCACACAAAACATTAACTATCTGGTACAGCTCTCTGCGGTTGTGCTGTCAAACTGCTTCCTCAGCTTTGTCAGCCAAGCCAAAGATTCTTATCAGCAGCTAACTGATCCTTTACACATTTATTAAGCTCTCTGCAATGCTTTCCATTAGGACTAGTACCATATTGATTAAGGACATTCCTGCAGTTCTTTCTTTCTGAAATAAGCTCAAGTGCCTTATCACTCAAATAATTCTTCCTCCTCTGCTCCTTTTTTCCTAAAAGAGTACTGTTAGTTTCCAATAGAGCCTGTTTAAAATGGTCTCATTCTTCCTCAACTTCAGTAGTAAGCAAACTATGACTGTCAATGACTAAGTAATCTGTCATGGTAAGCTTTAGCTATAACTTTCAGAGCTTCAGAATTAAAGGTAAATTTTATAACCTTAGCACAACACTTCTTAAGTTTAAGTTGCAAGACACCTTTAACACAGTAATGGTCAGATCCAAATTCAGCTCCCCTATATGACCTGGTATTCCTAACAGAACTAGCTCATTTGCTGTTAATTAATACATAATCAAATTCTTATGCAATTTATTTATTATACCTGGTAAAACCCATGTGTACTTATGAACATTGTTATTCTCAAATCATTTAGTTTACTTACCTGTATTAGATGTTGCCCACTGCCATTGCAGCAACCAATACCAAAGGGACCTATCACCCCTCCCCAAAGGTCAGTGTCAATACCAGCTTTAGCACTGAAGTCACCTAGCAAAGGTAACATCTCCTTTCTTGACAGAATTCAAAATATTCCAAAGTTGTCTGTAAAACCTATGTTTTTCATCCTCACTGGTATCCTCAGTGGGGGCATAACAACAGATAACTCTTTAGTGTGCTTTAGGTGCACTTTAGATGCTTTCAGTGGTTTTAGGTGCTAGGTTTAGTCTTTAAAGACTGTCTGAAATTTAGCTGTAAGAAACCTTTCATCAATGCATTCATATCCTAGAAGAGCTAGTGTGCCTGTTGTGAGTAGCAAACCTACCCTGTTGAGTGTCTTCCCTCCCTGAAAATAGAAATTTAAGATTTTTAAAAATCTGACATATTTTTTTGTCTATCTGGTTTCTTGCAGCCTGAGAATATCTAAGTTATAACGGTGGAATTCTTGTGAGAACATCAAGAGAATAATGTGCATATGTGCTGCACTTTGAATCATTTACATGTTCTTCCATGGGCTAGCCATCTTTTGTGCAGAATCTTCACATTCCAACTATTGAAAGGAGAGAAAATGGTTCGTGGGATGTTTAAAGAAACTATGTTTATTAAGAGGAAGTGCCGACAATATCAAAAAATAAATATATACCTCCATCACGCAGCTGCTTGACACAGAGGTATGATAGGAGCCTTTCTTTATACACCGAAGTAGATTTATGAGGATGGTGCGATTTCAGAAAAAAAAAACACGACATCCATGCCTTACCAAAGGCTTGAACCCAGGTCCCTTTGATCAGTAGCAAAGCATGATAACCACTTGGTCATGCAGCTTCCTAATCACAGGCATGAGGCAAAGACCTGTTTCCCCCACTACTAAAGGCTGAAGTCCTCTACACTGAATGATTTCCTCCAATGTAAGGGTGACAATGCCTTTAGAAGTAAGAGTTCAGGTACCTACAATGACCTCAGATCAGGATTATCCACCAGCTGATAAAACATATCCTGCGAATTTATTCACTTGGGGCTGTCAACACACAAACAGAAGCCACAGCAGACTTTCCCTCAGCAGAAGTCTACAAGTGCAGCAAATTCAAGATCTGTAATCAAACTCAGAGACATTATTCCATTCCAGTTGGTGTATATGGTCAGCACCAAGACTGTGTGTGGTTGACCACTCCTGAGCAGAGTAGAAAAAAAAAGTAGGCATTGTAGTCCAGATCAGCAGGCCACACTGATCTAACAGACCTGCCGTACCCTTCCACAAGAGAGCTCTTTTGAAAGGTACCAACGGTCTGTACCACAATATGGCAGGGACCAGCTTTAGATGCTAGGCCTTGCTGGTTCTGTGCATAAAACACTTAATTCAAAGTTAATGAGTTTTGAATACATTTTTCCATTCCCACTACATAGAAAGGTTCCAATATTTTTGATAATTAAATGTAATTTATTCATTCACAAAGCAAAAAGAGTGAGGAGAAAAATGCTTAAATCCCAAACGAATAATTTTATTTTTAAATACACTGCTGGCCATTAAAAGTGCAACACCTGGAAAAACTCACCAGATTGTCCCAAAATATGCAAGATAAGTAAGTAACCCATGGGAGAACATGTAAATGATTCAAAGTGCAGCACATATGCACATTATATGTGACAGTAAATCCTGCTGGAAGTGGTATAAGAGATTACAAAGAGCCAGTATAAAGCACTGGAATTGTGTTTGCTCGCAATTCTTGCACACTAAAGGATCAAATATGCTCCATTGAAGAACACAGTATTCATACGACCAGGCTTTCGACTTTGATTGGGGGAGAATTGTAGGATTACGGGAAGGCAGACTGTCATACCGAGACATCAGTGCTCGTGTTGGGCGGAATGCTGCCACAGTGATGAAAATATGGTGCCAGTGGGTAAAGGAGAAATGAACTCACTGACATGAGGAATCTCAACGGCCCTGTCACACAAACGAATGAGAGGACAGACATCTCATGAGTATGGCTTTGAATGATTGTATAGCCACATCAAACACCTTAGATCAACAGTTAGGCTGTGCTGCACATCAACCAGAGTCCGCACATAGGGTTTAATGTTGTCTGCAGCATTGGGGCATCTTTGCTACGCAACCATTTCTTCAGCTACCATTGACTCCACAACACAGGCATATACAACTGCAATGGTGTCATGAATGTCGCACATGGATGTGCAATGTGCGAATGGCATCGCATTTTTTCAGACGAATTCCTCTTCAGTATGCAACACTATGATGGACGAATCCATATCTGGCAATACTGTGGCAACAGGCTCAGTGAGACATGCATGATGCAGCACCATACAGATCCACCCCTGGCGTTATGGTATGGAGTGCTACTGGACTCCACTCGCACACGCCCCTCATATGCATTACCGGTACTTTGAACAGCCAGCAGTGTTGCACCACTGAGGTGTTAAGAGCCTGTGGTCGTACCTTATCTTCAGGGGCTCTCTGGTGCCATTTACCAACAGGACAATACCCGACCACGTGGTATATATTGTCCAACAATTCCTGGATATCCACCATGTGGCACTTCTGCCTTGGCCTGTGAATTCACCAGATCTGTCCCCAATTGAAAATATCTGGTCCATGATCTGACGACGACAAGCATGCCAGACACCAGCAGCTGCTACAACAGATGAACTTTGGCTATGAATTGAAACTGCATGGACTGACATTCCTCAAACACACATCTGATGTCTCATCCTCTCAATGCCGGACCATGTAGCAGCGGTTGCCACTCATGATGGCTACACAAGATACTGATTTCTTTGTATTCCACAAGTCTAACTGTGGAATACTTGTCTAACTGTGAATAACTTGTATTTGTAATTATTTGAACCTTGTAAAATAAGCTATGTATTCACTAAATATTGGCTTTGATATCTTTTATCTTTCCTGGTATTGCACTTTTAATGGCAGCAGTGTATTATTGTGAATTGAATAATTCAAGTTATATGTTATGCATAATAATTTATTATATATATTTTACTATTTATTTACAAAACTGTATTACTTATTATTAAAATTCCTACATCCACGATTACCCTATTTTCTTTCTACATGCTCGTAAAAGCAAAACAATTAGGTTTTTTAATACAAAATAAAAAAATTCTGTAGATAACAGCACACTATCACTTTGTGTGCCCAAGGGTGCTTGAGGTGTAAAACAGGTCCTGTGTTTGCTACAGAGTAAAAAGGCCTGGTTTATTTCTTGAATAAAGCACGGACATTCCTTCACTGTTGTTGGCTTTCTACTGAGGTCTCACCTTCGATACAAATCTCCTCTGTAACTTATTACTAGGAGTGTTTTTTAGTTTTCACAAATAAATTGTTTTCTTTACATTATGATTTCAGAATTTTACATTTCTGAAGTATTTTTGTATGAATATTTTGCATTTAAAACACAATTATAAATATGTAACATTGCTACAAAAATGAGTTTTATATTCCCAATATCATTTAAGCATTTATAAATACAAATAATATACAAAATTGTTTCTTTGCTTCAGTTAGTTTCTGTCTGATAATTTGGTTTTATTTACACTAGAATGGCATTCAACTTCAAATATATTTGCTGGGGGTTTACATCAGTTGAAGGGATGCTTTGGTGAAGTTGCAATTAGTGCATTTTACTATCAAAAGTAATTGTGGTACATCTGGTTTCTCCTTTGGTTGATTTAACTGATTATTGAAATCTGTTGCAGAAATGTTGGCAGCTGTCTGTTATGTTAATTTCATTTCAAGTGGTGAAGAATGAAATATTATTTGCATTTCTCAGTAAATAGAAGTAATCTAAGCTCACCGAAGAAAAAAATCAGTCACCCCTGGCTGAATGTCACCTAATAGTGCGTAACACCTCCATGCGACCGAAGAACAGCCAAAATCCTCTCTGGCATGGATGCCACCATTGTGCAGATGCAATGTACATAAATATTCATTAACTCTTCCAGCGGCAAATGTTGCAGTTCAGTCAGAGTGGCTGGATGGGTGGGATAGCACTTCAGTCATTTCCCCAAATAATCCCACAAGTTTTCTATGGGATTCAAATCCGGGGATTTGGTGCGACAGTCGAGATGTTCAAAGGTTTCAGAATGCTCACTGTGCCAATCTGACACACTTTGAGCCCTGTGCACGCGACAATTGTAGCCTTGGAAGACTGGGGTATCCTTCTGGTGTTCACTGTGGAGATGCTGCACAAAAGGAAACATGTAGTCGTTCAGTAGCTCCATATAGCTCTTCTGGTTCAAGTATGACGTCACCAAAACCAAAGGACCAATTTCCTCATACATGAAACACTCCCAGAACATCACAGAGCCTCCTCCAGCTTGAACAGAACCTTGCACACAGTCTGCATGGAAGGCTTCATGCAGCTTACGATGTACCCGTTGCCTCGCATCATTCGAGTGTAAACAAAAATGTGACTCATCCGATCAGATCACACGCCTGCAAGAGTCGACAGTCCAGTCTTTGTGGTACCATGCCCACTGTTGCTGTGCAGCCTTGTGCAGAGCTCTTCCATGGTACTCTGCTTCAGATATCCATGGCATGCAGTTCCCTTTGGAGTGTTCATTCAAAAACAGCTTGTTGTAGGCCTGCATTGACTGATTGAAGCAATGCCTGCCTCGTTGCAAAGCAGTTTGCCCTAACAATGCATGACATACTGCGGAAGTCCCTATCGGTAAGCAGTTTTTCTGCTACAGTTCTGGCGACGATTAGCAGTGGACTGTGATGTATGCCACTGATGGAAGACCCTTTGGACGGCATGTTTCGACACACCTGAAAAGTAAGCAACTTCTTGTGCACTATATGCCCTTTGGCTTGGCCAAATGCAATAACACCTTTTTGTCACTCATTCACATCTTTGGTGCAACCCATGTTTCAGGGAGCAACTAATACACACGTGCCACACAACCACTTCTTGTCACTGTATGAACCCCGTAGCGCATGGCACAGCTATTTGTAGGACGTGCTTACTGGTGCGCCCACTGTTGCTGTCAAACAGATGTAACCCTCTTAGATGAGAGATGACTAAATTTTTGTCCGGTGAGCTTATTAGTCAATACTTTATGGTCACTTATTTATTTCTTTTTCTTTCCTCAAGGGGTACGAGATACCTATATTGGCAACAGAAGAGCATAACAATATTGCAGAATTCTTAAGACAAAGGTATCAAAGTGAATTTAAAAATTACTGTACTGAGAGGTACTTCATACAAATGGTTGAGAAACACAAATATCTAGTGATATTGCATTTTATATCAAATTAAAATGTAGTTTAAATTTATTACAAAAGATTTTGGGATGTTGAAAAACTGATAATTTTTTTTTTAAACAATTTCACTGTTATTGCAAAAAAAAACGGATTTCTGCTTATTATATTGACAGCTGTCACACTTTTTTCTACTCGAAAAGCAATTATTTTTAATTGATGAAACCTTAATTTTATGTGTTGCATTGGTTTTTTACCTCTGAGCAGCACCTTTTTTGCATGCAATAGACTAAATGGTCATATCACAAGGTCCCCAAGTGCTCAGAGAAAGTCAGTAAAGGGGACCAATGGACAGCTTTTAAGAGACTTGGAAATCTCCCATTAAATTTACCCAGCATGTTCTTTATGCACAACATATCTCATATGAAGTTCTCACACACATGGCTTTCTCCTGCACACAGGATCATGGCATTATGCCATATCCAATGGCTGACACCTTTTCCAAAGCCCATCAGTGTTATTTATCTGACTGAAGTTAGGGTACAGATTTAGTAGAGATAAATCTCAACACTGGCCCAGGTGGGACTCTAATCTGGGAATTATAGACTATGAGGTTGGTGTGCTACTGACTGAGCCAACCTTCTATTCTTTAATTTTAGGAAATATTCTTGCCTTGTAGTACTTGGTGTATAATGTATACTCCTGTTTGGGTAAAGGGTAATTAAAGTGAGATGGACAGGTGAATCTGCTGCTCTTAGTTGGCATTAGGGATTAGTATTGTGTTGTTCTGGCTACAAGGTAGTTGTTTGGTACGTAGCTTCATACACTAGCACCAAGGTCACACCACACTAATACCCAACACTAACAAATTGGTAATCAATCAATAGCAAATACAGAGTTATCTGTTGACACAGAAGTCAATAAATCATATAGTTTTGCTGATCCCTAGGACTTGAATCCACATCTCCCAAGATTTATGCCAGTGTTCTATAACCACTAAACTAGCCACAGCTCCATCATTCATCCACTATGTGACTTGTAAATCTACCTGAACTTGTTGCCCATGGTGCCATCTACGATTGGGGAAGGCGCTTTCTTTTTTCAATGTTGTTTTGAACAGAATGTGAATAAAGAAACTGAACTGTAATTTACATTCATGAAACTTCGTTTCATATTCATTTTGTTGGAAGCACTAATCATAATTAACTTATTCCATTTATCTATCAAAAGAGGTGATAAAACCTGTACTGTATTGGGTAAATAACTTAGCTGATAAGGGAAGACTTTACATATCTATATCACTTGTAAGTGATTATTGATTTTCTCTCTCACAAAATATCATTACCACATTTTGAAAATTGAAAAATTTAATTTAAAAATGTAACTATTTTGTAAGTAAATACTATATATAGAGTGAATTACAAAATTTGGGAGCTTGTTTGGAGGACTAAAACAATAAAAAAAAATTCCTATGAATATGGGTATAGAAATGCTTTCTTTTCAAAGTGCTGTTCTGTTACTGTTTAGATACTTATGACTATCAGGGCAAATAATTGGTTCTCATCATATACTCCAATTTATGTATGGTTATATGCAAGCTGATGTGAATATGACCTAACAGTGCACTTTTATCAGATGTGACCTGTTAGAATTCATTATTGGGTTTACATATGAAGAACTAGAAAACATTCACTAAATGTATGAATATTATGCAATGACACAGTAGAGTGACAGAAATTTCTAGAAAAATTATCCAACAGACATTTACCATCAGTATATCCATTCATTGGCATGGATTGCCATATCTATGAAAGAGAATCATTGTGTGCAAATACCATGCCATAAGTTAACTAAGGAAGATGTTTTCATTGCAGTGAAAATAACGTAGAGTTCCAGCACTTTCAGGAAAACTGTAGTCTTCACACTTCTCAGTCCACCATTTCTCGATTTTTCTGCAGAGAACAGCTTAGTAGTATAATTACGAGCAGAAGTTCCCATGGCAAAACTGTTGAGTCACCCCTCCAACTACATTTGTGATTGGTATAAAGACCCAAAAGTTTCATCTAATACCCTTTTTCTATATTGGAAAGATGTAGAAGAAATATAATAATTTATTAAAATACACATACAAAATCAGTATTGCTAAATAACTGTGATAATTTCTATCTTTTCAATTTTGATATGCTATTTTCTCTAAAAACAGAATATAACATGGGGAGATACAAAGTTACAACATGAGATCCTCCCACTGGGCCCTCAGAAGTCCTAGGCCCATGGCATTTTGCTACCTATGGCCACCCTAGTTTCCACTGGAACAGCCTACATGCTTTTCACTTACAGGTGATTCAATCACTTCTCCTGCCTGATTCTCACACTTGTTTATGACTTTGGCAGTGGTTCCTAGGCCAATTGATGATGGGTTGGGTTATTTCACCTCTGAGCAGCACTTTTTTGCACACAGGGCTAAATGGCTAGGTCACTTGGACCACAAAGGCTCAGAGATGGTTGGGGGAGCAGACCCACTGGAACAGCTGTTGGGAGACAGATGGTAGCCTCCCGTCAAGGCCATTCAGTATGTTCTTTAACGTGCACAAGGTATGGCTCTCCCACACACAGGGTTACAGCTTAATATCCCATCCGAAGGACAGCAACCTTTCCAAGCCCGTCGGTGTCCCCTACTGACCGTGGGCAGGGCGGGGAATTTTGCAGAGATAAATCTCAATGCTGACCCAGCTGGGACTCAAACCTGATAACTACAGATTACGAGCCTGGTGTGCTACCGAATGAGTACCCCCACCCCCAGTTGATGATGAATCCTTCAATCATCATGTTCAGCTATTCACAGATAAATCATCCTTTACAAGGGATGATGTTTTCAATTATTACAAAGTAGGCTTGAGAAAATCCATATGTGATACAAGAATCCTACTTTCAGTATAAATTTTCATTTAATGTCTGGGCAGGAATAGTCAAGCCCAGATTTAGAAAAAATGGGGGCAAGGGTAGCAAGATCGAACAGTAATGAACTAAAACACAGCTGTGGTGCAATTTTTTTTTTACTTCCACAGAAAAAATTAGGACTATATAAACTGAGTGATAGTGAATTATGGCCGCCCCCATCCAGAATGGAATAAGTAAGAACGCAGTAGAGACCATGCAGCATCACATACAAGCTCAGTGTAGTCAGAGATCTTTTGCAAGCCAGAATATGAATGTTGCCATCATGGGAAAGTTACGAATATTAGAGTTCCAAAAGGGCATGATAATCAGGGCTCAGGTGTCAATATCTGAATTTTGGAAATGGCCTGCCTTGTTGGTTTCCCAGTGGTTAAGATGTTTAAAAATGGCAGTAACAGACAAAGTCACCTCCCACCAATGAAACTGTCAAAGAGTATGCAAGATGGATACCCATGGGGAGCAAAGGGTATAATACCCCATAAGCATTCAATAACAGGTCACAGTAGCAGTTGGCATTGTAGTACTATGTGAGAAGCACAAGCAGAATATCCCAGATGATGATGTATTGCACTCTCACCCATATGGGTTCTGGAGCCAAGGGCACACAAGGCACCCACTCATTAGGTCATTGTCAACAATTCCTGCTGTGGTTACAATCAAACTGGCATGCTGTGGCCAACAGCAGCATGCCAGTTGGAAAATCAAAGAGTGGAAATGTGTGCTGATCAAAAAGTTTTTCTGTACTACACAGACAGATGCCTCTATGCAGAGCATAAACATGAATCAATGAACCCTTTGTGCAGTGTGTCTGTCAAGTTTGGCAATTACTCTCTTACTGTCCAGGCCAGTGGTATCAAGATATGGGGCATGTTTTGCTGGTCCAAATTGTCCAAATTAGGACCCCCCTGGTGCATATAGACCAGGGTGTCAAATCTGTGCTACCAAAGCTCTTATCAGACCACAAGTACTCCATCATGTTGCACCTGTTCCCAGGGACAGAATTTTCCAGGATGCTAATGAGCCACATAACCAGGTCCTGGCAGTACACAAGTGGGCTCAGGAACATACGCAAATACCACCCATCTTTCCTGGGCATCGAATTTGCCAGATATCCCATTGAACACTTATGGGACATTCTGTAAGGTGATGTGAGATATACATATCTGCCACAAAATTCCTTGACCACAAAGCTCTAATTTATTCTTCTACATAGTTCTTTATAATCAGTTCAGAAATCACAAGACTTGTTCACATATGAAATTCCTACTGTAGCATTATGATTGATGTATGACATATAATTGGTAGCTTATACCTTAGGTCCAACCTTGCTTTATAGTGTGGGAAAGAAGGTTAATTCAGGGAGAAAATTTCTTTTCTGAAAGGAAGTGGAAGAGGAAGGCTGAAAGATCAGTTTGTCATGACTACAGATCTGCTATGAGGTCTTCAGACATGTAGTGGATTCTACGGTAAGGTTAAGATAGTCCACCACATTATGAGGTATGTGATCATAATTCATTGAACACTGAATGTATACATTTAATATGTTTAATATTCTTTTTGCCTCCATTCCAGTTGCTAGCATTCTCAAAGAGGGGTGGTCATGCCTCCCCCTCCTCCATATCAGGCCCTGGCTTTACGTGCTATCCAAAGATGAATCTGGTACATGCAAGATGGGCCCCAATATGTTTATTGTAAAGTGAGAGGCTTTGGGTTGGGTTGTTTCACCTCTGAGTGGCACTTTTTTACACACCGTGGGCTAAATGGCCAGGTTACATGGACCCTGAAGGCCCAGAGAAGGTTGGGGGAGGGGACACACTGGAACAGCTGTTGGGAGAGAGATATGGTAGCCTCCTGTCAAGGCCATCCAGTGTGTTCTTTAACATGCACAGGGTATGGCTCCCCTGCACACGGGGCCACGGCTTAACGTCCCATCCAACAGACGGCAGCCTTTCCAAGCCTATCAGTGTCCCCTACTGACCGTGGGCAGGGCGAGGAAATTTGCGGAGATAAATCTCAATGCTGACCCAGCTGGGATTCGAACCTGGGAACTACAGATTACGAGCCTGGTGCGCTACCAACTGAGCCACCCCCACCCTAAAGTGAAAGGTTAGATGAATGCATAATATCACAGAACAGATTGGATAAAGATGCCCAGTGGCATGGAGGTCTCCAGAGCTTCTCTCTGGACTTTTTCTTGTGGAACAGTTGAAGTCCATGGTTTATGCAGTACCAGTTAACAGAGGGCAAGAGCTATTACAGCCTTCCAATAACCATTGGTTCCAATAACCACAAGTCTTGAGTACATCTGTCAGTCTAGTATCTGTTATGCCTAAGAATGTGTTAAGTGGAAGGTTCAAAGTTTGAACACCTTTTGTAAAACCAATGTATCAATATTTGGTAATAAAGAAACTATAACATGAATGCTTGTTATTCTTTTAGTAGCAATACCTTGGGAAAAAAGCATTTCCCACCCATGTTCATAGGAAATTTTTTATTGTAATGGTTCCCTGAACAATTCAAATTTTGAAAATGGAATTTTGACTCTATCATTATTTTGATATTGAGGATATTTGAATATGCTTACATTCACATATGCATTTACTGTTTGTAACATCAAAATTATAACATTAATACTAAATAAAATACCCTAATGAATGCATTTTAAAAATAACATCTCCAAACTAGAAAAAAAAATACTGCCTCAAACAGCTGCTTGCCACAGAGGTCTGACAGAAGCCTGTCAGTTTAACCCTTCCAGTCTCTACACGTTCGGAGAATCCGTAAAAACACGAGGAGGATGTATACACACGTTTTTAATATAACAAAAAATATCAATTTTTAAAAAAATAAAAATTGCCATTGTAATTTTTATATATAAATATATTTTATAGAAATATATAATTCAGGCTTCAAAAATAATATTTTGTTTTTTAATTTGATGCATATTTTACTAAACTACAATTTAAATAATTTTATAAAGCCATCTGATTGCCATTTTTTAGAAGCACTAAATGGTATTGCCGATTTGCTTGTTAGCATTCCTATTTGCTGAAGCAACCTTCTGATTTAAGTTCACAAGTTTGATCTGAGCTATTATCAACAAATTTTTCCCTAAATTTTTGAAGAATCTTCTAAAAATTAACAAAAAAAAGCTATTTTTAAAAATGATAGATTTTGGAAGTAATTACAAAATACGTACCGCCATTTTATTTTTACGTTTCACACTCTTTTCTGTTAAAAACCTAATCAGTATTCCGAAGTTATTTTTATAATTTTTTCCATCATTCTATGCACCTTTCCTGCCTTCAAATCGAAACTAAAAGTAAACATGTCCTTCTTAGAAATTTTGGTTGCACCTGCATTTAATTAGTTATGCTTCACTGAGGCAAACATGTCACAGATGGCTGATGCAACCTCCGTTGCTTGTGCTATGTATTGTTTACAGTTTTGGTCCAGCATATTGGATACTCTTTGTAAAGTTAGTATTTTTTTTTTATATTTAAACTTTAGTTAGTTTTCATTTCAGTAGATTTATTTTCGGAATTTAGCGATCTTTTGGCCAATTGATAAGTATTGATTTTTTCATAGTTGTTATATCGTATGGCCAGCCTACAACTTGTGGTAACATCGCATTAGGCTATATGTCAATTTTTAATTTATTATTTATTATCTTTCCAGTAAAACTTTGAACTAGTATCATTTTCTGAAAATAAACAAGTTTTTGGATACGAAAGCAAATTCATTTCTATAGATTTTCTTCCATTAGTTAGCGATCTTACAATTGGCTGATTTATAAATTTTTTCAAGTTATGCTAGATCAAGGCCAGTTAAAAAGTTGTTACAGATATGTTATTTAACATTCCATTAGGCTATATGTAATTTTTATTTTATTATTTCTTGTTTTTTTCGTAAAAAAAACTTTGAGCTTGTACCGTTTTCTGAAAATGAATGTCTTGTATACGAAAGCAAAATAGACTTCCGTTGCTATGGAAATCGGCCATCCTTTGGGAGGGAAATTTCGGGAAGGGCTGGTCCTTGGTAAACAAGCCTTTCTGCATTTTGCCAAGATCGTCAAACTTCAACACCCAGAGAAAAAATTCATAATATTTAGTAAAAAAAAAGCAACCAAAGAAGTTTTTTTCTATTTCATAACCAGTTCAGAAAATTCCGTAAATGTGAGACGGACAAATCACACTGTATAACACTGGCCATGTTTAAAATATATGATGCTAAAAAGAATCATTAAAAGAAATAAAAAGCATATTTCTGGTTGAATATTATATTATTTGGGAGGAAAATTCCTTTCGATAAATATATAATTTAATCATTTTTATTCAGTAGGTTTTCCAAAATGAAGCCTTAATTGTATAGTGCGATCATTTTTTTTACCATATCAATTGAAAAAGGCTTATTAAAATCAATATGCTTGCACATTTGTTAATATTATTTATTTTCATAAAACTCGTAATTAAATTCTATTTAAATTGGTAAATAACATGACCTATTTTCGTTGATTGGTTATTTTTTTTTTAATTCTAAAGTTGACTTGTTTATCTGACTCAGCACAGTTGGCTCAAAGCCTGAAATTTTCTCAAAGTATGGTACCGAGAAAAAAATTACAAAATGAGAAAAATATTTACTTAAAACCAAAAAAGTAATTTTCTTTGTTATTCAGAAATATATAGTCATTCTATTCATGTGCTTTGCAATCATTTCTGTGTATTAGTTTTTTTTTATATAAATTTTTGTGTTGCCAGATGCATTTTTTTACTACGACTCTAAAAAAGTGCTATTAAAATAAAACATATCGTGTTTTTTGTTAAATACTTGATTTTCAGAAAATCTAGAATTAAATGCTGATCAATTTGGTATGCAACATGCCATAATTCCTTTCATTAGTTATTTGGCAAAAAAATTCTAAAGTCGAAGTTTTTTTTTGGCTGAGCATAGGCAGAAAATTGTTTGGCCCCTGGATAGAAACATGTTTTTCAGGCTGGACACTGGAAGGGTTAATACACCATAGTAGGTCTGTGAAGATGGTGGGACCTCAACAGAGAAACAACACAAACATCCATGCCTTATCTGGGACTCGAACCCAGATCCCTTTGATCTATCTGAAAGGAAATAATAATCACGAACATCAATCATTTAATAAAACTTCACGTGCTATACAGATAAGGAAAAAACTGAAATGGTAAATGAAAATACAATTCTTGATACCTTTATCCATTGCATTCTACAGAAACCTAACAAGTACTGATATTAGATATAGCAGGTAACCCTATTTTATACATAACTCCCCCTACACTTGCACAAAAATGGTTGTTCATCTTGATTGTGCATTTTGATTTCCAAAAAGGTGAGGGCCTATTGCAAAAAAAAAATAGTCAATACCATTTGGCTACACAGTAAAAAGTTTTGCAATTTCTCACTGGTCCCCAAAGTTGGTCATACAGAAGGCAACTGAAATGAACATAAAGAATGAACTAGTGGGAAAAGAATATTTCCAGATGATAGACTTAGATTACCTTTCCTGCAGGTCAGATGCAGGCCCTCTCTCTCAAAAGTTCTATGGTACTAGAATGATCTGCCTGGTTTTTCAATAACTAGCACCTATTGGTTAGAGTAAAATGGCTTATTTGCAGCAATTCTTTTAATTTTTATATGTAGCTAAATGAGTTGTTTGGAGTGCATAACCAAGTAAGTGAATTCAAGGCTCCTCATTCATTCAGTGTAAGCCACAGTTACTGAAAAAAATAAATAAATAAATATTTACTTACTGAATTAGCCCATCCTGCATATTCCCCAAACTTTTCTCTGTAGAAATCTCCTAAAAACAAGACAGCACTTTAAATAAATGTAAGTAACAAATATGTATGTTTTTTTAAATGGTGAATTTTTTGCAAATTATCTTATTTATCATATACAGGGCTCAAAGGAAAGTCTTAAAACACACAAATAACTTTTTACAAAGGATTCCAGAGGTGCAAATGTTAGTTCTACCTATAGGAAAGTGATAATGTCCAATCATATGACTGACCCATAGAGGCAAATTAAGTAAGCTAGCAAACCTAACTCAACAACCAATAGAGAGAGAATAATGCAAATTCAAATTTGTAGAGCATCTAATTAATAGCAAATGATATATGGTATACATGAAATGAGTGGATGGAAAGCTGTAAGCACTGATCATTCGAAATTGCATGCTCAATGCTTAGCCACCACAAAATACTTGGCAACAGCACAGATTCACAAACATATGCATACGATGACAGTGGAGTAGCACCCGCCCAGTGAGATAAAAATCAGACGTGACAATACATGATATAGCACTTGCAGGTGAATATGTGTACCAGTTGAAGACTCTGATAGCAGGCCACTCTAACATCAGTACTGTGATATGGTGCTGCTATATGGCAAGTGTCAGTGAAATGCTTGGGAAGCTGCACAGTACTATGCTAAAGGCTATATTTTTTGGCTGACCATAGTGAAAAAATAGCAGGGCCTCTGGATACACACTTCCTTTTTCAGTGTTAAAATAGAGAACTTTCATTATGCTGACTAGCTTGTCAGGTATGCCATACAATATCATAATCAACCACAAATTATGAATATAACCAGTGGTTTAGGTAGGAACCTGGAAGGGTTAATACCACAACTGGAAGTTACTTTTGCTCTAACTTAAAACTACATAAAACAGCAGGTGTTTATGAAATTACTACTGTAATGCTTAGAGCAGGGAATGTTTCTATTGTCACATGCCTGAAATTTTGAATGATGTTTCATAAAGGTATAATTTCTATCAGATATTTTACTAAAGTAATTACTATCCCCCCCCCTTTTTTTTTTTAAATGATTGCAGTTTTTGTGATAATTTATAGGGACAATTAGCTAACTTTCTGTTCCATTCAAGTTCTTTGCTTCAGTGTATTTAATAGAATTAAGAATTTGGTTGATGCCCAACTGTCTGATGAAATGTGGATTCAGAATTAGTGAGCAATGTATAGATAAATTGTCATAATTTGTGGTTGATTATGAGATTGTATGGCATACCTGACAAGCTAGTTAGTACAATGAAAGCTCGCTATAATAACACTGAAAAGGGAAGTGTGAATTTGGCAAAAAAGTGTTGCTCAATGAGAACAAACCCATTCAATAGGCTGTCTGAAAATGGAAAAGCATTCATTTTAAAGGGCAATATACCATAGAGGGTGGAGTTATAGAGCTTCAAAGTTTACATACATTATCTCAGAGGTATATGAAAAAAACTGAAACAACTGTTTAAAGGATATGATGTAAAAATGTTTTGAATGATGAATTATTTGAAGATGAATGAAATTGTCATGATACTAAAGGTTGAGCTGGTTGGAATAAAGGAGTCTGTGGCAAATCTCGAAATTTTGTAAGAGTGAAAAAAGCCAACATCCAAGGGTTGAATGAATATGGTCACTTTACGAGGTATCGATTTAGAACAGAAGCTGCTGTAAGAAGGAACCGGGGACTGTATTATTAAAAGTCTTTGTTTGAAGATTATGAATCAACAAGGAGGAGGATCTCTTTCTTGTCAGCTGCAGGCCAGAATACTTCCTGATAGAATGTTTTCAGGTCTTCCTTTGTCATGTTTGATATTTCCTGTCATATGACTGATGTTTAGTGAATCAGGAGCCTTGCTTGCAGGAAATTTTCCAATTGTTTCAGCAACAGTTCCAAGAATTTACCATCCATCAACATAGTGGCATATAAGAATGTGTTGTTGACATCAACCCTGTTGAACCTAATTCAGCTAGTGGCCTTCCAGAATGCATCTCCTCAATTCTGCTTTGATCTGCACCAAAAATTTATGATGGCAGAAGATTATGACTGTGTTGCCATTACGAACTGGTTGGCAATCTGTTGGAGATTTTGTTGCTCTGTAGAATAAATTTCTACCCACTATGTGTGTAATGGATCTCGAGACAATGTTGGTCCTCTTCTTGAATTGAGCAGACTATGACTGTGATGCTTTGAATGTCAATTTATTGTGAGGGTCCAATTTTTGTTTGATTTGCAAAACCCAAATCCTTATTGTTCTATCATGGATAATTGTGTGTTGTGTGATGGCATCTCCTTGAATTATTTGAGAACTTCCTGTTATTTCTTGCATAGAGTTCATCACCTTTCTCAGTTTCTTCTCATATTTATATAGAATAGCTATTGTCTTGATCCTCTTGAATTGTGACTGGACAGAACTCGATGGCCTTTCCTTCTTGTGACCAAATCCAATATCTGTTGGCTCATCAGGATTGTCCTGTTTCGTCAAATACCTGTATGCTTTGTTAAGGTATTCATCTTCAACCTGGGTGGAGTGCTGCTTTTGCAGAGAACACATAAAGACTGCTGCTTTTCCCCGAAGAGCATGAAACTTGTTCTTGTTTTGAACTGGGTGACATTTGTTCTTCCTCATCATCCACATTCTCATCTTTTTCACCATCAATTTTCAGTATTCTTATTTCTTATTAAGATGAAACTTGGGTAAATTCAGGACACACAGTTTCTACAGAGAAACAATAGATATAACATTTTGACAAGATTTTGAAAACATTCTTGTTGACTTAGCTGAAGTAGGAACAATACCATAGGCAGTGTATTAGACAATAGCATTTTCCAGACAGTCATGGACTGAAATAGCATTTTGAGTTTAAAGTTAAATTTGTTCAAATGGTCCCACATATAAAGATTTTACTATTTCATATTTGTTCATAAATATTTACACAACTGAACACTGTGCACATTAAAGAACAGACTTAGTGATATTGGCACTACCATCTGTCTCCTAACATCTGTCCAGTAGATTCTCTTCCTCAAACCTTCTCTGAGCCCTCAGAATCCTTGTGACCTAATTCTAGTTCCTATACCTACCTAGTTCTACACCTATTAGAACTTGGGACATAAAGTCATACATTTCTGGTTGGTTTTGGTTGTTTTACCTCTGAGAGGCACTATTTTGCACAGAATTGGCTAAATGGTTAGGTCACAAGGACTCTGAGGGCTCAGAGAAAGTTGGAGGAAAGGGATCTATTTGCCAGCTGTTAGGAGACAGATGGTAGTGTCAATGCCACTCAGTCTGTTCTTTAATGTGCACAGGGTACAGCTCTCTCACACTGGACCAAAGCTTCATGTCCCATCTGACAGATGGCATTTTTCCAAGCCCATCAGTGTCTACTGCTGACCAAGGGTATGGTGAGTGTTTAGTGGAGATAAATCTCAACACTGACCCAGATGAGACTCGAACCTGGGCATGCAGATTAAGGGCCTGTTACAATACCGACTGAGCCACCCCTACATCTCTGGTAGTGTTTTATATCCAGGTTTCACATGTGCTTAAAAGTGAGGCCTCAAAATGTAACCAAGAGCAGTTACTTCTGTGTTCACTGATATTAGGAAAGGCTTGCTTGTGTCAAAAAGTTTGTTTATATTGTATCACATACGCTCCAAAGTATTATTAACTTTTCAAGTTGGACCTTTAGTCTGATCCAAATTTATTCAAATTCTGGATAGCTTGTCAGGTGCCAGGCAATATTAACTTGCTAAATAAAGTTGAAATAGGGTTCGTTTTGTATATCTAGCATTACTTATCGAGCAAGAATTCAAAAAAGACTGTAAAATTTAATTAAAGTTTAAATCTAATCAAATATCAATTAACATTGCTCAGCAGAAAAATAGCAAAAGTCAAAAAAATTTTAAAACTAAGTTTATTTCCAAAAATTTCAAAGACTCACCAATTCAACTGATGAATATAAAGGTTGGAGTAACTACAACCACATGTACCTAAATCTCTACTAACAACTCCTTCTATCTACACAACACATTCTTACTGATTTCTCCTCCTCCTACCAACTCCACATACTACTTCAACTCCTATTAACAATACTGACTCTATGACCTAACATCACTTAGTTATATATGCTGTGTACAAACTGGTACATGTCTGTTGCATGTCAAGAAAAACATTTGCATAATCTGAGGATCGCACTAGCTATGACACATTAGCAGCTGACAATCAAAAGGTCAGAGTTGTGCATGCACAACTCCTTCTACAGCGATCACAGTTTCTTCTACTGGATTACTCCTTCTACTGGATCACAAATCTTTCTTCTCGAAAGAAAGAATTGTGATCCAGTCCAAAATGAAATAATCCTCAAAATGATAAATATAACATAAATAAAGTAAAACTGGTTAAGAAAAAGTAAAAGTGAATGGGTGGACCATCACAATATTAGGTCTCAACTTAAGTAGCACAAGTGTAGTTTGGTGGCCATGTTCCCCACAAGCAGAACCACAGGTTGGTGAATAGTTATTAACCCTTAATGTGTCACAATCCAAAGAATTGCTTTCATCTTTCACATTCTAGTGGACAGAGACTGAAGCTTCGCTCCTGTAATAAAAGATTGCAAAAAAAGAATTTCGAATAGAAATCTGAAATTTTTTAACTGTGTATCAAAGATAGCATTTAAATCTATATGTATTTTCTACCCTTTGATTCTGCTTGAAAAAATTATGAAGTTTAAAAATAAATCTTTTTGAGTTGGATGCACATGTTCAGTGTTTATGGTGATATACAGCATCAAGTAGCACCGATTCAGTTCATGCTTTTATTCTGCCGTCCTGTACTTAAATTATCGATCGGTTGCATTTCCCCACTCTTTTACACTATTTATAACTCAATAAATATTTAGTGAAAAAAATTTTGGCCGACATACGGGATTTTAACCCACATCTCTCCAGAAACATGCCAGAGTATTCTTCCACTTGAACTAATGCCAGCTCGTCTTTTTTTCTCTAATTTTGAGACTTAACTCTATCACAGAGATTTTTCGGGCCAACCATTGGCGCCATCTATGATCTCCGGTGGCAATTATTACCTTAATATTGCACAGAGTGAGATGGAAATAAATAAGTCTCATCACGCTATTTAGCGTTATTAATGATTTAAACATAGATGATAATCACAGCCTTACCTGTTGCTCATTTGGCGTTGATAAATCAATAAATATTTAGTGGAAATTTTTTTTGCCAACATTAATAATTGCCAACGGAGATCATAGATGGCGCCAATGGTTGGCCCGAAAAATCTCCGTGATAGAGTTAAGTCTTAAAACTAGCAAAAAAATGACGAGCTGGCATTAAACTGGAAGAATACTCTGGCATGTTTCTGGAGAGATGCGGGTTCAAATCCCGTATGTCGGCAAAAAAAATTTCCGCTAAATATTTATTGATTTATCAACGCCAAATGAGCAACAGGTAACGCTGTGATTATCATCTATGTTTAAATTATTTATAACTCTACTAGAGTTGTAATGCTTTCTCTTTTAATGTGAGGATATTGTTTTTACTACCAGAAATTGCGTCATCCAGGAACTATGCACATAGGCTTTCGATCAATAGTTTAGCTGACTTTCAATTTCAAAGTTGCTTTTTATTTACTTTAATGCTCCTAAAATGATTTTTTATTGCTTCTGAAATGGATTACTATGATTATAAATAATAATTAATTAGAGACAAGCCAAAGTGAAACTGCTAGCAATCTATATAGGTGGAAATGAGAACAAGCATTAGGATTACTCAGAGCATGATTTTTAAATGGTAGGAGTTTATTTATCAATATTTTTATTTACATTTATAGCATATAAACAAATTAAGGCCCAAAAATTGCATTTTTAAATCAAAATTTCTGCCAGAATTTTTGAATTAAACTTTTCTGTATGTAATTCTATGCAGCTTCATAATAAAGCAACTTGTTCTCAAATTCAGTGTATCAATTAAACTTTAAATGCTTGAAACATTTTTTTAAATTTTTTTTCGTAGTTCTTTATCACTTTCCTGATATATTTTTCATTTTTTATTTAAATCACTAATTTTTAAAGCAAATTTATGTTTTATGATGCTGCTTTACTTAGCTTATAATTTGCTGATTGTCAAAAGTCTAAGAATATGCATTATGCATAAATGACTAAATAATTTAGAAAAAATGAAAGACTAAACAATAATCAAAATATTATGAACTGTTTATATTAGAATAAAAAAAATAGAAAAAAATATATGTATTTTTGAAATTTTGCTAGATAAAGTGGAAAAATACAGTAAAATTTTGCAATGTTTTAAAAAATTTAACCTACCATTTTTTTTTTCAAAATTTTGCCATTTTATTAAGCACGATTAAATGCTTTCTTTTGGTATATAACAATATATTTTGGTTCATTAGTTACTTTGGGATGAGGTTCTAAATTTGTTCATTTTATTTTCTGAAAACATTTTAAAATAAATCTGGCCACCACAGTGAGTTCAGTTTTAGAAACCCAACACTATAAGGGTTAAATGTACCTAAAGGCCACAGGAAAAGAGAGTCTAGGATGCAGTTGGCAGAAAATGTCAAACAAGACATTAGAATTGGTCTATACTGGTCAAATGCAGCAGCTGTTAGTTCAGGACAGATGTGTTTGGAGGACTAAATTATAAATCTGGGTTGTATATCTGTGAATTCTAATTTTGCTCTATCTGTACCTTTATTTTGCAGAATCTGAATTGATTTTTTTTTAATCATTTCATTTAAACATGAAATATTTTTTGTTTTGTATCACCTTCCTTGTACTGAAATGGGCTGATAATTCTCTAAATGCATTGTTATACTACTTTTATAAATAGAAACTACCAAAGCCATTTTTAAGGCAGTAGGGAAATCCTTTGCAAATATGAATTGTTTCTAAAGGAACACAAAATATTTCTGTTGTTTTGTTCATTTTTAACTTGCTTTCAAAAAACAAGCTGTTGTTTTCACTCTGTCATCTGCAGATATTTAACTTCTTTTTGTTTTTGCAGAAAAATGCAAAATTTTAGGGGTTGGGAAGATACAAATAATATGATTCACAGTTTCCAAATCTCAAAATGGTTGTAATAGCACCCTCCAATGGCAAAAAAAATTGGAACATAGCAAAACTTTAAACGACTATTGTAAACAATCTATTTAGGCTATAAAATTGAAATTTATATGGCAAGAGGTATATTGATAGCAGTAATTTTCCCCCTTTACTTCCAGAGTATGGCAAACTTTTTGATTTTAAATATATAAATGGATTCTATTTTTTTTTAATCAAATTCCAAATGGCAATGAAACATATCTAATGCAGTAAATTAACTTACAACTTACCAACTTGGCGATAAACTTTATCAGTCAGGGATTTTGTAGTTTTTAAATGTGGTAAATAATCTCTGACAGTAATCTGCCAAACATGAGTGTCTACTGGTATTGCATTTGGCTTGTCAAGTGACATCAGACATACACAATCAGCAACCTAACAGAAACAGCAATAAAGTTATTAACATTTAAGATACAAATTTTAAAAGATGCAATGTCAAAAAATATATAAAATAATTATTACAATTTAGCAAATTATTTAATAATGTTAATTAAGATACTGTGCATTCCTAAAATTATCGGTAAAATAAAATCTGCATGCACATTAATTGTCAAATGTTGATCACAAACATTATGACAAACCTCAATTCAGGCATGTATACATAGAGAAAAGAAAATACTCAATCTACTGGTTCATTCAAGTATACAATCTATACTGGTGCCTGAAAGTTAAGCAAAATACACATATTCTGGAAGATCTCAAAAATGCGACAATGAAATAAATAACAATGAGAGTTGGGTTGTTTTACCTCTGAGCGGCACTTTTTTGCACACCATGGGCTAAATAGCCAGGTCACATGGACCCCAAAGGCTCAGAGAAGGTTGAGGGAGGGGACCCACTGGAACAGCTGTTGGGAGACAGATGGTAGCCTCCCGTCAAGGCCATCCAGCGTGTTCTTTAACGTGCACAGGGTATGGCTCTCTCCCGTACACGGGGCCACGGCTTAACGTCCCATCCGACGGACGGCGGCCTTTCCAAGCCCATCGGTTTAAGAGTTGGAGAGATGATGTATTGTTATATGACACAATAAATAAGGCATAAGGCTTTGGGTTGACTTGTTTTACCTCTGAGCGGCACTTTTTTTAACACCATGGGCTAAATGGCCAGGTCACAAGGACCCCGAAGGCTCAGAGAAGGTTGGGGGAGGGGACCCACTGGAACAGCTGTTGGGAGACAGATGGTAGTCTCCTGTCAATGCCATCCAGAGTGTTCTTTAAAGTGTACAAGGTAGGCTCTCCTGCACATGGGGTCATGGCTTAACGTGCCATCCGACAGACGGCAATGCTGACCCAGCTGGGACTCGAACCTGGGAGCTACAGATTACAAGCCTGGTGCACTACCGACTGAGCCACCCCCACCCCTAAGACATAGGGCAATGCGTGATTTCCATTGGTTATGCAAATGAATGCAGTAGAGTTAAACCTTTACCATGTTGCAGCCAGAAGAATCGTTTTCATCTTTCCCATTCTAGAGACTGGTGAGAGAAGTTTTTCCCGCATAGTACAAGGGTGTGAAAAAAATTTTTTTTGGAATAGAAATTTGAATTTTTTTCAACTTTTTCTAATTAAATATCAAAAATAACATTTAAATCTATGATATATATATATTTACCTGTTGATTCTGCTTGAAAAAATTATGATAAAGTTTAAAAACAAATCTATTTCAGTCTGCAGTGAACATATGAACATGTTCAGTCATCAAGCAGTGCTGATGTAGTTTATGCTTTTATTCTGCTGCCACGTACTTAGATTATTGATCGGTTGCATTTCTGCATATTTTGTGCTATTTATAGTTCTACTAGAGTTGTAAAGCTTTCTCAACTTTTAACGTAAGGATATTGTTTTTTTTACTACTGAAAATTGCATCATCTGGGAACTATGCACATCGGCTTTTGATCAATATTTTTGCAGACTTTCGTTTTTAGAGACTTTTATTTAATAATAAAATAAATACCCCCTCAAGCAGCTGCTTGCCACAGAGGTCTGACAGGAGCCTGTCAGTTTATACGCCAGAGTAGAAGATCTGAGAGAATGGCAGGACCTCAGCAGAAAAACGACACACACAACCATGCCTTACCCGGGGCTCGAACCCAGGTCCCTTTTACTTTATAATAAATAAATACCTCCCCCCCTCAAGCAGCTGCTTGCCACAGAGGTCTGACAATAGCCTGTCAGTTTATATGCCATAGTAGAAGATCTGAGAGAATGGCAGGACCTCAGCAGAAAAACGACGCATACACCCATGCCTTACCCGGGGCTCAAACCCAGGTCCCTTAGATCAGTAGCCAAGCGTGCTAACCACTCAGCCACGGGACGGCTTTATATAATTTAATGCGTCTAAAATTATTTTTTATTGCTTCTCAAATGGATACTATGATTATAAACAATAATTAATTAGAAACAATTGAAAGTGAAAATGTTAGCAATCTACAGAGGCGGAAATCAGAACAAGCATTAGAATTACTCTGGCATGATTTTTAAATGGTATGGTTTTATTTATCAATATTTTTAATTACATTTATAGCATTTAAACAAATTAAGGTCCAGAAATTGCAATTTTTAACCAAAATTTCTGCCAGGATTTTAGAATTAAACTTTTCATAGCAGTTATGTAGCTTCAAAATAAAGTGACTTGTTCTCAAATTCAGTGCATCAATTAAACTTTAAATGCTTTGAAAAAATTTTTTCATAGTTCTCTCACTTTCCTGATATATTTTACATTCCTTATTTAAATTACTAATTTTTAAAGCAAATTTATTTTTTATGATACTGATTTACTTAGCTTAGAATTTGCCGATCATCAAAAGTCTAAGAATATGCATAAATGACTAAATAGTTTAGAAAAAATGAAATATATGAAAGATTTAAGCAATAATTGAAATATTATGAAATGTTTATATTAAAGCAATAAAATAATAGAAAAATGGAAAATATATATATTTTTGAAATTTTATAAAAGTAAAATGGAAAAAATACAGTAAAATGTTTTTAAAAAATCGTTAAAAAATTTAAGCTACCATTTTTTTCTTGAATTTTTGCCATTTTATTAGGCACAATTAAATGCTCTTTTAGTATATAACACGAGATATTTCCATTCATTAGCTACTTCAGGATGAGGTTCTAAAGTTGTTTATTTTCTTAAAACACTTGAAAATAAATCCAGCAACCACAGTGAGTTCAGTTTCAAAAAGCCAACACTGTAAGGGTTAAGGAGGACTAGGGACCTGTTTCAGAAGAATAGAGAGGTTAATATGGAATATGATAACCTTGAACACCTACAGAGCTTCTCACACTGTTTATCAAGCTAGTCATGAGGTTTGTTGGCATTACATTCCAATCTCCCTGGAGAGCAATCAGAGCTCATGGAGGACTCTTGGTCCCTCCAAAAGCTCCGACTGCTTTCCAGATTGACAACTTCAAACATACATTCCTGGAGTATCACACATAAGCTGCATAGGATTCAGGTATGAGAAAATGGTCAACTATTCCATCCACTGAACATCCTAACTTTTGAGGAATCAACTGTCTAATCCCTATACGAGTAGGCATCATTGTCCATCAAATGAAACTGGGGCACCTGAAAAGCCTTACATAGGGCTAAAGGATAATCATCCCTATACCTCCAACTAGTCAGAGTATCTCTGGAGAAGATTTGGTGTGTGTCCATTTGTCAAAAAGCTGTCCCAGATCACCAAACTACCACCACTCTAGGGTGTCATTCTCTGATGTTAGTGGTTAATAATATGTTCCTTACTCTCTCCTGATCAGAACAAGTAGAGAATCAGTCTGAGGAATGAATCACAGTTTGTCAGTGAAGAGCACATGCACCCATTGGTCTGGTGTCCAGTCACAATATTGTTTTGCATCATACTAATGAGTTCTCCTCTGGAAAGGATTGAGGGGAATAAAAACTGTAGGATGTCTGGAATAAATTCTTCTGTAAACAGTTTGCCTCAAAACTATTCTCACAATGGCTGCTGAAAGATCCAGAGAGAAAGTTGCTTGCTTGACATCACTCTATGACATTGGCTGTTAGTGCAAGATAGCAGTCATCCTGTGCTGTTGTCACTCTTGGACAATCTTGCACTCATCTACAGCTAGCATCTATTCTGTTGGAACTACTTCCGAAGTCTTGAAAGCATGATTGGGGGAACATTAATGTACAGCCTTGTCACATCATTCCGGGATCAGCCAGATTCTAATATACCAATTGCTCTACCACATGTAAAAATAGGTAAACAAATTAAAAAATCTATCTTCCCATATGTGCCCTAAAAAGTAGAAAATAAAATAAAAGCATATGAATGGTACAATCAGTCACTGAATTCATTTTGTAAGCAGCCATTGTGAATTCAAAGGAAGATAGGGCACTGGCAATCTTGTTGAGTGGGTAAATCAGCATCTTCCTTTGAAGTGAATATGAATTCAATTGCTGATTGCACCATCAATTTTATGCTTCAATTTTATTTTCTACTTTTTAGGGCACATATGGATAGGTATTTTTTCAATATTTTTAATTTATTTACATTTTTTCTTTGCCATTAAAAACACCTACCATCAGAAACTTTCTTATAATACTCATTTGACCAAAATATGGTCAACATTGACCACATTTTTGGGGTTGTGTTTAAAGTAGCCCATGACCTTGGAGACATCCCAACCTTTGAGAGATAACTTGTTAAGGTCCACCCCAACAAAAATCAACCCCCTTCTTAGAGGAGAATGTTGGGGGAGGGCACAATTTGAAATAGGTCATGATGGTTTCATATGAGCTTTCATTTGACATTTAACTCATAATTGTATGCCCTCATGTTGGGAAGATCTAGTGGAACAATAGTTTTCATATTTCCCCTTTTTTAGTGGTGAAGAAAGCATGGGGGGATCAATGTTTTATATCCTATGACAATCCCCATGTCACAATCTTTCATTTGACACAAAACTTGTTACTTTTGTCCATCGCATTCCGAAGATATAGCAGAACTATGGCTTTCATATTTCCTGTCAGCTGTCGTGTTCTGAAAATATAGCAGAACAATGGTTTTCACATTTCCCCTTTCTTAGGGAGAAGAGAGCATAGGGGGGTAACTTTGTACAGCCTATGACACTCCCCACATCAAAAGCTTTCATTTGACACATAGCTTCTTACTTTTCACACTCGTGTTCTGGAAATACAAAGGAACAATATTTATCTTTTTTAGAGAAGAAGAAAGCATGGAGTGTGATAGTTCACCCATTCACTTTTATGTTTTGTGATGCCCCCTCATTCACTTTTATTTTACCTTAACCAGTTTTGCTTAATTTACGTTATATTTATCATTTTGGGAATTTTTTATTTCATTTTTGGCATCACAGTGCTCGTTTCCAAGAGTTAGGAGTTGTGCATGCGCAACTCCGAACTTTCAATTGTCACCCGCTAAAGTGCGTGAACAAGGATACACCCACTCTTGCGTCATAGCTTGCGCAGCTCGTCAATTTATGCAAATGTCTTTCCCGGCGTGCAACATGACACGTATGGGCTTCGTACTTCTTGTTATAACCTGGTTACATGTCACAGTAGCACAGAAGATAGTAGAGCACAGCACAGTTTAGAGATCAGTTTTAGTTTGTTGAAGATCTTTGTAGTAAGAAATGATGTAGTATCTACTTTATTGAAGTTTCGGTGAGTGCTTTTTGGAAATAAATTGTTTGTTACTTAAACCTTTTGAATCTTTACTAATTTTTTTTCTCTTGAGCAATGTTAGTTTGTTTTGATTAGAATTAACATAAAATTTTGACAATCATTTAATATTTTTGAATTCTTACTCATTAACGCTCGCTGGTATTTCGAACCCTAATTAAACTTTATTTTTGGCAATTTGTCAATTATTGCCTGGCGCCCAACTCAGCTATCCGGAGCATGAAAATAATTGGATCAGACAAAGGGTCCAAACTTTAAAAGTAATTCATTTCTTTGGAGCGTTCATCATCATCATCCTCAAGCAGCCATGGGCTATGGAGGTCCAACCAGACCGCCCAGTTTAATTCTCCAAGCATATCTGTCCTGAGCTACATCTGCTGCATCCGGCCACTGTACACCAATTCTAACAAGGTCCTGTTTGACATTGTCTGCCCACCGCATCCTAGGTCTCCCCCTCCTTCTGAGGCCTCTAGGCACACTGTTCATAACCCTATTCGCCAATCTATAATTATCCATACGGGCAACATGGCCAAACCAGCGGAGTCTCTCTCTGCACAATACGCTGCTTAAAGGAGGTTGCTGACTCCTTTGCCTAACCTCATCATTAGTTACAAAGTTAAACCACCTAATACCCAAGATACTGCGTAAGCATCTAGAATCAAAAGCATCTAGTTTCCTGTTATCTTGCTTACACAGCGTCCAAGTTTCACTACCATAACTAACCCTAGAAAGAATCAAACTATTATACAGTCTAATTTTAGTCTTTAGGTGTATACGCCTATTTCTCCACAATCTCCATAGATTCTTAAAAGTCCCGGCAGCAATATCTATTCGTCTGTTAATCTCATGCCGCACATCACCAGTATCAGTTACGCAGCTCCCAAGGTAATTAAACTGTGACACCTGCTCAAGACTGCAACCATTCAGATTAACTGAATCACAACCTGCCTGACCAATTTTCATCACTTTAGTTTTCTCTCTGTTTATAACCAAACCTACTGTACTACCAGTCTCATTAACAGTTCGAATGAAAGAGTTCATCTCATCAACATCATTTGCCAAAAGAGCTAAATCATCAGCATAATCTAAATCAGAAATTTTCGTATCTCCAGCCCATTTAAGGCCAAAAGCTTTCCCTTGAAGTGAATTTCGCATAACATAATCAACAACCAAACTAAAGAGAAAAGGAGACAAAATGCACCTTGTCGAACACCAGAAGTAATGCTAAACCAATTGCTACAAGACTTATCAACCCTCACACATGACTCAGTGTTATTATAGAGAGCTTTCATTATGTTAACTAACTTGTCAGGTATACCATATGATTTCACAATCAACCACAAATTATGACGATCAACAGAGTCGAAAGCCTTTTTGAAATCAACAAAGCTAGCAACCAAAGGTTTCTGAAACTCTAAACATTTCTCAAGAATCTGCCTAAGTGAAAATATCTGATCTACACATCCCCTACCACTTCTGAATCCACATTGCTCATCACGCAATTGCCTGTCAACCAGATTCTTAATTCTATTAAGCACAATCATGGAAAGAACTTTACCTGGAACGGAGAGTAGGCTGATACCCCTATAGTTATCACAAGAACTGCGATCACCTTTTTTGAAAATAGGGATAATAATAGCTCTGGTAAAATCTTTAGGAACCATGCCTTTATCATAAAAGTTATTCAAAATTTCAGTCATCCAAATGGTAACTGAAACATTCCCAGCTCTAAGCATTTCCGTAGTAATTTCATCCACCCCTGGGGATTTATGAAGTTTAAGTTTAGAAATAGCCAAACTAACTTCAGATTGTGTTATAGGGCCAACTTTAAAGCCAACAATGTATCTATCATCATTGCAAACAATGGGAGTAGAACTAACCACATTGTTTAGAACATCACTGAAATGCTCAGCCCACCTAGCCATGACAGAATCCTCACCTTCTATAACCTTGCCTTGTTTATCCTTCAATCCCTGTATACCTGTTCGTTTTCTACCACACAAAACATTAACTATCTGGTACAGCTCTCTGCTGTTGTGCTGTCTAACTGCTTCCTCAGCTTTGTCAGCAAGGCCATCAAGCCAAAGATTCTTATCAGTAGCTAATTGACCCTTTACACATTTATTAAGTTCTTTGTAATGCTTTCTATTAGGACTAGTAGGGTACTGATTAAGGACATCCCTGCAGTTCCTTCTTTCTGAAATAAGTTCAAGTGCCTTATCACTTAAATAATTCTGCCTCCTCTGCTCCTTTTTCCCTAAAAGAGTACTGTTAGTTTCCAAAAAAGCCTGTTTAAAATGGCCCCATTCTTCCTCAACTTCAGTATTAAGCAAACCATGACTGTCATAATGACTAAGTAACCTATCATGGTAAGCTTTAGCTATAACTGGGTCTTTCAGAGCTTCAGTATTAAAGGTAAATTTTTTAACCCTAGCACAACACTTTTTAAGTTTAAGTTGCAAGACACTTTTAACAAGGTAATGGTCAGATCCAATTTCAGCTCCCCTATATGCCCTGGTATTCCTAACAGAACTAGCCCATTTGCTGTTAATTAATATATAATCAATCATATTCTTATGCAGCCCATCAGGTGAAACCCATGTGTGTTTATGTATGTCGCAGTGTTTGTAATATGTGTTAGTTATTCTGAAACCATTTAGTTTACTTACCTGTAGGAGACGTTGTCCATTGCCATTGCAGCTACCAATACCAAAAGGGCCTATTACTCCTCCCCAAAGGTCAGAGTCAGTACCAACTTTGGCATTGAAGTCACCAAGAACAAGGGTAATATCTCCTTTCTTGACAGAATTCAAAATATCCTGAAGTTGTCTGTAAAACCTATCCTTCTCATCCTCATCAGAATCCTCAGTGGGGGCATAACAGCAGATAACATTCAAGTCTTTAATGCTTATCTGAAATTTTGCTGTAAGAAACCTTTCATTAATGCACTCATATCCTAGAAGAGCATCACTAGCATGTCTGCTGAGCAGCAGACCCACGCCTTGGTGATGCTTTCCATCCTCCCTCCCTGTAAAGAGAAATTTAAAGTTATTTTTAAGTATCTCACCTTTACCTGTCCATCTGGTCTCTTGCAAGCCTAGAATATCTAGGTTATAGCGCTGGAATTCCTGCATGAGGACATCAAGAGAATAATCTCTATGTAACGTCCTCACATTCCACGTTCCTGCAGAGAGAAAATGATTAGTAGGATTTTTAAAGAAATTAGGTTTATTGAGATTGGTAGGGCCAACAATATCAAACAGCCCCCTGATCGCAGGCATGGGGCAAAGACCTGTTCCTCCTCCGCTAAAGGCTGAAATCACCGATGCTGGTAGGAACTTCAGGCACCACCTTTTCAAGTGGACTTTTTCAAGAACCATATGGCCTGCCTGAGACACATTACTCCAGTTTAGGCTTGACGATGCCCAACTAGCTAAGTAAGGTTCAGGTACCTGCGATGGCCTCTGATTAGGATTATCGACCAGCTGATATAAGGTATCCCATGCCTCTGTTCACTTAGAGCTGGCAACCCAGAAGCAAACAGAAAACACAGCGGCAGACTCTCCCTCAACAGAGGCCCACCAGTGCAGCAAGTCCAGGATCCATAATCAAGCTCAAATCCATAAACAAGTCCAGTCTAGTAGGTATAAATGGTCAGCACCAGGACCCTGTGAAGTTGACCACTCCTCAGCAGGGTTGAAAAAAAAGAAAAAAGTGGCCATAGATGACCAGATCAGTAGGCCATACTGAACTGGCAGCCCTCCCCTTCCGTTCCCTTCCAAAAGAGAATATCTCTTTTGAAAGGTACTAACGGCCTGCACCACGAGAAGGCGGGGTCGGACATTAGGTGCTAGACCTGGCCGGTTCTGTGCATCATCACTGGGGATTGGTACACAGCTCTCCTTCCAGTTTACGCGTTACAGTTTCCTTAATCCTTCCCAGGTCAAGGACGTCTATAGGCGTTTTTTGTAGAACACATGAAACTTCTATTTTTTTTAATTGCCATTTGAAAATTTTCTTACATATATCTTTTAAAAATATGTAATTCAAAATTGAAAAATAATATTTTCTTTCTTCATTTCATGAATATTTTATTAAATTACAACATATATAATTCAATAAAGTCATCTGATTGCCATTTCTCAGAATGCTATATGGTACTGTCGATTTGTTTATTGTTACTCTGTATCGAAGCACCTGATTTAAGCTCACCAGTTTGATTTGAACTATTATCAAAATATTTTTCTTTAATTTTCTAAAATCTCCTAAAAATTAAGAAAAAACTGCTATTTTTCAAAAATGGAAGATTTTGGGATTACAAAGTACATACCTCTGCTTTTCCCCCCATTTTACACTCTTTTTCTGCCTTAAACCTATTTCATATTACTAGAATTATTTTTATCATTTATCAAAGCATTCTATGCATCTTTCCCACCCTTCAGATCAAAACTGAAAGTAAAAATAAGCTTTCATATTGCTCAATCACAGCATTACAATAGAAGGGGGAGGAGGTGTTCTAATTGCTTGCTCACACACGTGTGCAGCAGTGGGTGAGCCATCATAAAGTTAGCATTTAGTTTCCTTTTTTAATTAAACCTTAGTTTTCATTTCTGTAGATTTATTTCTGGAAAAAAAATCGATAACTTACAATGAATATCAGAGTTATACTACATTGAATTGCTGGTTTATTGCTGTGAATATTTTAACATTGCATTAGGCTATATGTTATTTTTAATTTTATTATTTCTTTGTTTTCGAGTAAAAAAATTTCAATTTTGTATTGTTTGCTGAAAATAAACGAGGTCTTGGATACAGAAGCAAAAAGAACTTCCTTGGCATTGAAAAAGGCCCTCATATGGAAGGACAATTTCAGGAAGGTTTATTACCCCTCCCACACACATACAAAAACACTAAACTCACTGTGAACATTTCACTTCCCCCCCCCCCTAGAAAATTTTCATTAAAAAAATTACCAGTTTTTATGTTTACAATGAATTATTTTAACCCCTCCTCCCCACTTCAGTATCTTGGCTGTGCTACTCTAACACATTTTTTTTTGCTTCAGTGCACAACCATTCTGCACTTAGCCAAGATTGCCAAACTTCAACACCCAAAGAAAAAAATTCATGTTTAGTAAAAAAAAAGCAGCCAAGAAAATTTTTCCCATTTCATAACCAGTTCAGAAAATACCGTGAATATGAGAAGTCCAAGTCACTTTGTATAACACTGGGCATGTTTAAAATATAAGATACCAAAAAGAATCAAAAGTCACATTTTAGGTTAAATATTATATTATTCAGGAGGAAATTTCCTTTTAATATATAATTTAACTATTGCCCCCCCATCAGGTTTTCCAAAAATAAGCCTTAATTGTACAATCTGATCTATTTTTTTACCATATCACATTGAAAAAGGCTTATTAAAATCAATATGCTTCTAAATTTGTTTGTTTATTTATTTTCATTAAATTCACAATTAAATTCTGTTTAATATGGTATATAACATGACCTATTTCTATTGCTTGGCTATTTAAAAAAAAAAATTCTAAAGTTGGCTTGTTTATCTGAGAACAACTGACTAAAAGCCTGGACTTTTTTCAAACTATAGTACCATGAAAAAAATTCCAAAAAGGGGGTAATTTTCTTATTTAAAAAAAAATTGATTTTCGTGTTATTCAAAAATAAATAAGCTTTCTATCCATGTGCATTATAATCATATCTATTAGTTTTTTTTAAATAAATTTTTGTGTTGCCAGATGTATTTTTTTACTACATGATTCTAAAAAATAAATGTCGATTAATTTGGCACATAAAATGTCATAATTCATTTCATTAGTTATTTGGCAAAAAAAGTTCAATTTAATTTTTTTGCTTCATCAGTGAAAAAATAGCTGGATTTGGAAAGGGTTAAAGTTATAATTTATTTACATTCTAATTATTTTTGAATGTTTCTTTACTTTAAAATCATCAATTCTCCCAACCTATATAGAGTTGATGCCGTCCCGTGGCCGAGTGGTTAGCACTCTTGGCTACTGATCTAAGGGACCTGGGTTCGAGCCCCGGTATTAGGCATGGATGTGTGTGTCGTTTTTCTGCTGAGGTCCTGCCATCCTCTCAGATCTCCTACTGTGGCATATAAACTGACAGGCTCCTGTCAGACCTCTGTGGCAAGCAGCTGCTTGAGGGGGTATTTATTTATTTTTATATATAGAGTTGCCAACTACACAACTCCATTTTTACTGATGGCTGCTAACTGCACATAGCAAGGTCACAACCGCTTACAATCATCAGAGCTAAATCACCATAAATGTGGCTCAAGTGTGATGTCAGCAAATGCCACGTTAGCTTAAGCCAGACTGTGGCTAAGTGAAAGAGCTCACAGAAGTTGGCTGTAGTAGAGTGACTGATGTCACAGTAATCACTGTGTTGTAGTTGGTGTGGTGGAGGAGTAGACTTTTTGTGCAATAAGTTCATTGGGGAGTCTAGAATTGAATGAACTTATTTAATTTTATGAAATTTGTATTTAACTTTCAGATTTTTTTCTGTTGAGCACAGCTTTGTTTTAGAAATTTTAATTACATTTGGGACAATCTTAACTTTAAGTTCTTGTTTTTTTTGTCTTAAACTCTTTAAAGAAAAAAGAATCCTTATTTAATTTCTTGGCAAAATTACTTGCCTAGCCTCAGAGTTTCAGCTATCCAGCAAAAAAAATATAACAATTTAATATTCACGATTTTATCATGAATATTAAATTGCGTAGTTATAGCTGTGAGTCTAGTTAATTTTAAGAAAAATATGACATACTTTAGAGCTTTATAGGACGGTTGATTTTTTAGAGCCTATGACATTCCTCACATCATAAGCTTTGATTTGACACATAAATCTTTAACCTTGACTACCATGTTTGAAAGATATGGTAGTACAACTGTTTTGACAAACTGACAAACCCACAAATGACAAGCAAAAAGCAATATGAGATAGGTAAAAAAGCATTCATGATATTTTTATGTCATACTATGCTCTATTATATGAAATGCTCTATTAATGTGAACACTGTGCTTGCTCAACAGGAAATGAATGGCACACAATCAGAACCAGGTTTTATAGAACCCCAGATTTGCTTTTTGAGCATTTGCTTCATTCATGTTTGCAAATTCTACCCAGTCACATGGCTTTTTGGGAGGCATATAACCTCATATATATTTCTATTTCATTGACACATAAAATGTATATTAATAATTTTAGTCATTTGATATATTTAATAGCTTGAGAATTATGCTTAACTTTAGACACCAGTGTATATTAATTGTCAATAGCCTGTAAAGCGAGCATCTTATGCCCAAAGCGAAGCTGTAACATGTCAGAGCCTGCTTAGAACCAAGATATAACCCTCATCGTAGCAAAGACTCACAGGCCTCAAAATGGAATTCACTCTCTTAACCTATTAGCTTATGAATATTTTTATATTGAACCTGCCCAGAATTACCATTTTATGAAACGGAATTTTAATTTTGCCTAATACTCTGGCATGTATCTTTCAAAGAGCACAATTTGCTATTTTTTAAAAAAATGGCCATAGCCTTCAATTAATAAAAATTACACTTAATCATATTTAGTGTCATTTTCATTATTTGTTACAAATAAAAAATTGCAATTATATATCAGTAGCAAATTATACCTTTAAAAGATCGCTTTCTCAGAGAGAAGGGCAAGTGTTTCCCCTGCAGACACCCATGTTTGAAGCTGAATATTTTAAGAAATTTGAAACTCAAAACTGGTTACAAATTATATAATTTGTTTGGGAGGCAAAAAACTAAATACCAAAATAAGTCCAAAAAGAAATGGGAGTTGACTCAGTCAAGAGCACACCAGGCTCGTATCAGCATTTCCCAGGCTCAAGTACCATGTGGGCCAGGATTGAAATTTATTTACACTAAACTCCCACCCTGCCCTTAGTCAGAAAAGGGACACCTAATTTGGAGAAGCAGATGGAATGTAAAGTCGTGATCCCATGTGCAGAAGAATCACATACCCTATGCAAGTTCAAAAACATATTGGATGCCTTCGATGGGAGGCTTCCATTTGTCTTCTAACAGTTCTCCAATGGGTCCCATTCCCCGAAACTGTGACATTTGGCCCATTGTGTATAAAAGGTAAAAACAACCCAATATCCAAATTAAGTTGAATTTGAAAATCAAAAGCAAATTATTAGTAACTCAATATTGTCAAGATAGCTGTAATGAGCAAAGGTTCGAATTCAGCATTAAAGCATTCATTTGTAATGTATTTATATGGTACTATATACAGGTGCAGTACAAAAGGGGTGGGCAAGTTGGGCAGCTACCCATCCTGAAAATCTGGAGTGGGGGAAAAAAGAATATATTTTTCCCACCCATGAATTTTGGATTGTATTTTAACCTTGCAAATGATACCTACAGAAAAACAATTTCCAAATTCTATTTTAGTTCCAATTGAAGATCAGAAATGATTCTGAGCTACACTATTTAAATGACCTATAGAGTCATACATGCTGATCTTAAGATTGACAAATATACAGTACGATCAGACACATATCCTGGACTTTTTATAGGGGGTTTGCTAGGTTTTTTAATAGCCTCTGGCACCCACATACAGTAGCATGATCAAGGCATTTGTGGTGGAAGGGTGGGGAATTGTGCATTTTTTTGCACATATGCATTTAAAGCAGTTTGCTTCAATGCAATTATATAGCAATAGGAATTGCACTGAATTCTGCTTCAAATGAAAAAGCATGTTCTCTTCTTTTAAACCACAAGAGGTGTTTTTTCTTGTTAGAAACAACACAATCTTTGCTGGTGGCTTGGTTGAATTTGATTTTAACTTGCAAAGGATATCTACAGAAAAACAATTTCTCAATTCTATTTTAGCTGGAATTGAAGATCAGAATCATGAAATCAATGATCAGATCATTGAAATTATACTGAACTACACTATTGAAATGGAATATGGAGTCAAATATGCTGATCTTAAGATTAACAAATATGGTACGATCAGGCATATGTCCTGGATTTTTATAAGGGGTTTTCTAGGTAAGTTTTTTAAATAGCTTCTGGCACCCACATATAGTAGCATGGTCAAGACATTGATGGTGACAGGTGCCTGGACATGACTACATCAAGGTCGTCAAGCAGCATAAGTTCCTCGGAGTCATCCTTGACAACAGGCTGACCTGAGGACCTCACATCAAGCATCTTAAGACAGTTGCCACTGCACAGAGAAATATATTGTCTTTCCTTGCTGGTACCTACTGGGGAAGTTCTTGCAAGACCCTCCTGGTGTTGTACCAGCACTTGATCCTCTCCTGCATCAACTAGAATGGTCACCTGTTAAGCAATGCTTCTCTTTTGAGCAAGCTCACCACTTTCACACCATATCCCTTCGCCTCTGTATCAGACTTTGCCCTAACACACCTATGTGTCTGTCATATGTCAGATGCCTTTCTGATGCAGTCTGACATGCCTTTCCAACTTCCTACTAACAACACGCTCTTTCCTGATCTTCCACCCTGGAGGAACAGTGATCTTAAGATCAACACCTACATCCCTTCAGTAGGCTGAAAGAGCGACTCAGATTCCATGGCTGTCAGATTCCTCTCCACCTCCTATGTCACTGCGCAATATAAGAGGTGTATCAAAGTCTACACTGACAGATGTTGATTGGAAAGATCAACTAGAATGGTCACCTGTTAGATGTTTGTTTACCATCTGTGACTCTGTGTCTCCATCTCCTCTGTGTTTACCATCTCCGATACTGACATCATCAGAGGCTTCCGTCTCCCGCATTTCACGTCCTCTACCAGTGCTGAGCTTCATGCTATCCTTGAGGCTGTAACTTTCATCCACAGCTTTAGCAGTGGCAACTTTGTCATCCTCTGTGACTCCAAGTCAGGCCTTGCAAGCCCTCCAGAAGAGAGACAGAAAAGTTGCAACCCCTTCCTTATTCAGATCATGGAGACATGCTCCAATCTCACTTCTGTAGTATTTCAACATGGGAGGGAATCCACTATCACTTCTGCTTACAGTGGATCCCCTCCCATGTTGAAATACCTGGCAACGAGCTTGCTGATCTGACTGCTAAAGAGGTGCTTGAGAGTCAGAGGTACATTACTAATTTCCCTCTTGCTCTCAGCAACTGCAAGATCTTTGTCTCAGAACTGATGAGTTAATTATCATGTTGCCCAGTGGCTCCAGTTGTTCCTCGTTTAGGTACCTGATACCTCAGTAACCTCAACCAATCCAAGGAGACCCTCCTATGTTGTTTCTAAGTTGGAATCATCTATAGCAACTCTACTCTTTACACTCTCAGCAGTCTATAGTACTAAGTGTGCCACATGCAGCACACCTGAGACTATCTCACATTCTACTTAACTGCTCCTGATATAATGCTGAAAGATAAATTTTGTTTTGGGAGCTTCATGCTATCAGAACCACAGATTCCTCGATCACTCACCTTCTTGGCACTCACTAGAACAAGAAGCTGCTGCGAACACACATGCGACTACTCTAATTTCTTTCGGAACATCGGCCTTTTCTGAAAAGTCTAATGTCTTTGATTTTGTCTCTACTATTTTCCCTATTTTTTTTCATCTACAGATCTATGTAATATAGCAGAGATGTAATATTTTCTGCTTGTTTATCTTGCCCTTCTGTTGTGATTGGTGTAGGGAGCCCCTCACTGGAGGTTAATTTCACCATGTTCTTACACATTGAACCTTAGGGAATTGTGCTTCTTTTTGGCATATATGCATTTGAAGCAGTTCTCTTCTTTTAACCACAAGAGGTCATTTCTCTTGTTAGAACCAACACAATCTTTGCTGGTGGCTCAGAGAAACTTCACAAACTGCCACAAAATTTTATTGTTTGCTGATTAGTGCCTATTACTGTTTATTCTTTCAGGGTTGCAGATTAAAGATAAGGGGTAGGACAAGTCTATTTGGTATCTTAACAAGCTGCAACTTCTTGGAGATCTTTTTTACTCACTTTCAGTTAGCCCAGAGTTTTCCCAAAAACAATGAACTGTACTTGCAAATAATTTTATCATTTTTCAATTTGTAGCTTTCAATGATTTATGTGGGGTGTTTAGCACTCCAATCACTTACCCTGAATACATGTCTGTTAATACTGTTGCACACTGATTGACATAGTTTAGCGACTTTGGTGTGCAGGGTATGATTCCCCAGCCACGATTATAGCCATTTTTGCCGCTGGTGAAGTTCCTCAGTGTTGAATGAAGAAATCAGCAAAGGCACAGCTATAACAATGGTTGACCACAGCAACAAAAATAAAGTTGTGTGCCAATCAAACACTATGGACAAATATCAAAGGAATAAAGAATGACAATAGGTTTTAGTGACAAAAGTTCACATAGAAAGGTGAGGTAATGAAACATGAAGCTCTCATCAATTACACTATAAAAATCTAGTATGCACCCTGAGTGAAGAAATGAAAACAGAGCAAATCATAATAATCAAAGGATCCCAGAGGCACGTGGCAAATGATTCACTTGGTTACAACAAAATATTTTCCTAGTCAGTTAACAGTTTAAATAAACTGCATAAATTAAAACAGCTACTGAAATTTCATACCTTAGCTCCAACTCCAGGAAGCTCTGTTAATGATGAATGAGCCTCACTGTAAGAAATTTGTCTTAATGATTCCAACCATCCAGAAGGATGCTTCTCAACAATATGGAGTGCAGCTTGATTAATAAACTTAGCACGGTATCCAAAGCCCAATGACCGCAGTTCTTGTTCTACATTTTGCTCTGCTAGTCTCTCCAACTTAGGAAATGAGTAGAAGGTTTGTCCATCCATTTGAAGTATTTCACTACCATATTTGGTACACAACTTTTCTACCATACCTGATATCCTTTGAAAACAGAAGATGAGTCATTAAAACAGGAATTGTGACTCTATAAAAATATGTGAAATGCTATTTAATAATAATATGCCTCATTTAAACATTTTTACTTTAAGAAAGTTTCATATCTTAAAAAAATAAAAGCTAGCACAATAACTACATATATTGAAAAAAATGTATAAAAATAAAATTGTTTCTATTGTTATTCAATGATTTACAAAAATTCAATGCTTTTACTGATATACAGAAATGTAGATATAAAAGTTTCTCAATAAAAACTCAAATAAATTTTGTTGTGTATTTCTTATTTCCACAAATAAACACTGCTGTATCATCAAGAAAATGTTATGAGGTTGTCGGTTCTGATGCCACCCAGCTAATGACAATTTTTCCTCTATATTCATCTAATGTTTGTCACACTATTCCACATCATCAATGGTATCCAATCATTGTGTGAATTTGACCAAATTGCACAGATGATAGAGCTTCATAAACTTAGCAGAAAAGATAGTTTTGGCAATTTTATTTACTATATGCATCTCTTCATTTGATAAAATAGAACATTATGTTTGACAGTTTTTCCCAAAAGTATAAGAAGCATTTATGCAACTGTGTAGGAAACAGTAAATATATGATCATACTCTGTGTAGCATGTTATGTCATATGTTCACAAGAAAATAAAAAAATACCCCCAACATCAAACAAGAAAAAAATATATACAGAGAAAGTGGAATAATTTATAAAGATGTGAATGTAAAAATCCATATATTAGAGAAACAGGAAGAATACTAGAAACAAGAATAAAAGAACACAAAGCTGCTATAAAAAACAAAAAAAAAAAAGCAGGATTGGACAGACACATAGAAAAAACTAATCATAAAGATTTAATGTCATACGATAATGCTGTTTCACATTAATAATTCACAACTCTTTAAAATTCTTAAAATGTCAAGTAGAGAGGAGTGCTAACATTAAAAATGAAATACAGAGGATTGCCTGATAGGCTAACCATTCTGAAATTTCAATTTTTAATTAATACCTCATAATAAGATTCAACTCTATATAGATCCTTTTGACCATCAAAGGGAAATCAGAGTGAAAGATATTTCAAAAGAAAAAGTTATTTACCAGTGTCCAAGAGGCCAGATGATGTTATTGCTAATGCTATATCAAATGCTACCAGTCAGTAAAACAAGTACAACATTTTTATCCAAGATGTGTAGATAAGTCGTGTGCTTCTTTACTACAGTTAAATCACAATAACGTTGTACCTTTCATGGTTGCCATCTGCAACTCTGACGGGTTGTATAGGTAGCCATAACATACCGAAGCTGTTACACCACAGGAGATATTTTTCACTTAAACTTTATAATTATTTAAAATAACTAATCATAAAATATATTGGAACACAACAATAATTAAAAAAGGAAAAAATGCATTCATAAGAAAAGCAGAAGGATTATTAATACAGCCAACAGATGGCACCATGAACGATGTACAAGGATTTTGGTTACCTATTATCTGGCAACCACTGCTACAAAAGGAAGTTCCAATAATGCTGCAACCTCCTCAGATGATGATGCCAGTCAGGGGTCGAAATATTAGGAAATTTACTCACAAGTAAGTAAAACTAATTGTCTTAAGTTTTTTAAAGTAATAACATATTAAAAATTAATTATTTAAATTTTAAAGTAATAAAGTAATAATAAGAGAACTACATAAAGATAAGAAAATTTAACTTAGATGAAAAAAACCATGTTTGAAAATGATTTGGCAATAATATCGAAAGATTTAAAAAATAACCTCATAAATTGGATTAATAACAGTATTAAACAGAAAAATAAATCCTATCATAGAAACTTAGAAAAGAAATAGAAAAAAAATTTCAAAATAACTAAAGAGAACAATGAAATAAATAAAATAGTAGAACATATGGTTAATCTTACAAATCAGACCGTACCTATGGATTTAATTACCGCACTAAATAAAGGATTGGACTTTAGACGAAAAACCTCCAAAATAAAGAAACCTAGCCATCAATTTAGAAAATATTTGTAATAATCTAGAAAAAAACGATTGCAATAAAAGTGAAGAACTCAGAAATCAATATGTAAATATTTTTAAAAATTATAAACCAAATTACAAGAAAGAAATCAAAAACTATCTCAAAAGAAGAATACCAAGTCCTAAAAAATTTTAAAAACAATAATAACCTAATAGCTTTAAAAGCAGACAAAAGTAGAACAACATGATAAATAATGAGATAAACCCAACTGTTCAACATCCACTAAAAAATCAGCACTTTGACGTCAATTCCAATTTTAGAGGAAAACTTGCCTTGAGTTGGGTGGGATACGAACCAACGACCACTTGATAACATGTCAGGTGCTCTGGACCACTGAACTACCGGACGCGGATCAAGATCTCCTCTAATTAATGCTATGAACATTCCTTTTATGTCACATATAGGTGCTATTCAGGCAATTTTAGCCACAAGCAGCTTTCTATTTGCCATACAGATGGAAAGCATGTCTTACAAGTATGCTAATAATGATAAATAATCAGATAAACTCGACTGTTCAACATCCACTAATAAATCAGCAATTTGACATTGATTCTAATATTAGAGGAAAAATTGTCTTGAGCTAGGTGGGATATGAACCCACGACCTCCTGATAACATGTCAGGTGTTCTGGACCACTGAGCTACCGGCCGCCAATCAAGTTCTCTCTAATTAACACTATGAGCATTCCTCTTATGTCACATATAGGCACTATTCAGGCAATTTTAGCCACAAGCGGCTTTCTATTTGCCATACAGATGGAAAGCATGTCTTACAAGTATGCTAATGATAATAAATAATGAGATATACTCAACTGTTCAACATCCACTAATAAATCGCACTTTGACATCAATTCTAATTTTAGAGGAAAAATTGTCTTGAGCTGGGTGGGATATGAACCCATGACCTCCTGATAACATGTCAGGTGCTCTGGACCACTGAGCTACTGGTCGCCGATCAAGGTCTCCTCTAATTAACGCAATCAAAGTGCTGATTTATTAGTGAATGTTGAACCAGTCAAGTTTATTTCATTATTTATCATCATTAGCACACTTGTAAGACATGCTTTCCATCTACATGGAAAGCCGCTTGTGGCTAAAATTGCCTGAATAGCACCTATATGTGACATAAAAGGAATGTTCATAGCGTTAATTAGAGGAGATCTCGATCGGCAGCCGGAGCTCAGCGGTCCAGATCACCTGACATGTTATCAGGAGGTCATGGGTTCGTATCCCACCCGGCTCAAGACAATTTTTCCTCTAAAATTAGAATCGACGTCAAAGTGCTTATTTATTAGTGGAAGTAGAACAACAGCCATCATGTGTAGAAGAGTTTATGTAGAAAAAATGGAAGAGGAATTAAAGAAACCACAGTACACAGAAAAAAAGGAAGATACAACAGAAAATACAATGAAAAAACTCAATAATCTCATTGTAAAACTAGAAAAACATAAAAAATTAAGTAAAGACTTTAAACCATATAACCATATAAATATGAGAACAGTACAACTGTATGGTACAATAAAACTACATAAAGAGAAAAAACCACTGAGACCCATCATCCTCCTCCAGCAGCCATGGGCTACAGAGCCATGGTAAACTACTACTTTTAACAAAGTACTGTTTCACATTGTCTGCCCACTGCATCTTAGGTCTCCCACTCTTTCTGAAGCCTTTAGGCACAATGTTCATAACCCTATTCACCAATCTATAATTATCCATACGAGCAACATGGCCAAACCAACGAAGTCTCTCTCTGCACAATAAAGGAGGTTGCCAACTCCTTTGCCTATCCTCATCAATAGTTACAAAGTTGAACCTCCTAATACCCAAGGTACTGTGCAAGCATCTAGAATCAAAAGCATCTAGTTTCCTGTTATCTTGTTTACAAAGTGTCCAAGTTTCACTACCGTAACTAACCCTAGAAAGAACCAAACTATTATACAGTCTAATTTTAGTCTTTAGGTGTATGCCTATTTCTCCACACTTCCCATAGATTATTAAAAGTGCTGGCAGCAATCCCTATTCGTCTGTTAATCTCTTGCAGCACATCACCATTATCTGTTACATAGCTCCCAAGATAATTAAACTGTGACACCTGCTCAAGACTGCAAACATTCAGATTAACTAAATAACAGCTTGCCTGACCAATTTTCATCACATTAGTTTTCTCTCAGTTTATAACCAAATCTACTCTACTACCAGTCTCATCAACAGCTCGAATGAAAAAGTTCATCTCATCATCATTTGCCAAAAGGGCTAAATCATCAGCATAATCTAAATCAGAAATTTTCGTATCTCCAGCCCATTTAAGGCCAAAATCTCTCCATTGAAGTGAATTTCGCAAAACATAATCAATAACCAAACTAAGGAGAAAAGGAGACAAAATGTACCCTTGTTGAACAGCAGAAGTAATGCTAAACCAATTGCTACAAGCCTTACCAACTCTCACACATGACTCAGTGTTATTACAGAGAGCTTTCATTATGGTAACTAACTTGTCTGGTATACCATATGATCTCACAATCAAACACAAATTATGACAATCAATAGAGTCGAAAGCCTTTTTGAAATCAACAAACCTAGCAACCAAAGGTTTCTGAAACTAAACATTTCTCAAGAATCTGCCTCAGTGAAAATATCTGATCCACACATCCCCTACCACTTCTGAATCCACATTGCTCATCAAGCAATTGCATGTCAACCAGATTCTAAATTCCATTAAGCACAATTATGCAAAGAACTTTACCTGGAACAGAGAGTAGGCTGATACCCCTATAGTTATCACAAGAACTGCAATCACCTTTTTTGAAAATAGGGATAATATAATAGATCTGGTAAAATGCTTAGGAACCATGTCTTTATCATAAAAGATAGTTAAAATTTCAGTCATCCAAGTGGTAACCAAAACATTCCCAGCTCTAAGCATTTCCGTAGTAATTTCATCTACCCCTGGGGATTTATGAAGTTTAAGTTTAGAAATAGCCAAAAAAATTTGATTGTGTTATAGGGCCAACATTAAAGCCACCAATGCATTTGTCATCATTGCAAACAATGGGAGTAGAACTAACCACATTGTTTAGAACATCACTGAAATGCTCAGCCCACCTAGCCATGACAGAATCCTCACCTTCTATAATCTTACCTTGTTTATCCTTCAATCCCTGTATACCTCTCCGTTTTCTACCACACAAAACATTAACTATCTGGTACAGCTCTCTGCTGTTGTGCTGTCTAACTGCTTCCTCAGCTTTGTCAGCCAAGCCATCAAGCCAAAGATTCTTATCAGCAGCTAACTGATCCTTTACACGTTTATTAAGTTATCTGTAATGCTTTCTATTAGGACTGGTAGGGTATTGATTACGGACATTCCTGCAGTTCTTTCTTTCTTGAAATAAGCTGAAGTACCTTATCACTTAGATAATTCTCCCTCCTCTGCTCCTTTTTCCCTAAAAGAGTACTGTTACTGTCCAATAGAGCCTGTTTAAAATGGCTCCATTCTTCCTCAACTTCAGTAGTAAGCAAACTATGACTGTCAATGACTAAGTAACCTGTCATGGTAAGCTTTAGCTATAACTGGGTCTCTCAGAGCTTCAGTATTAAAGGTAAATTCCATCTGGTCTCTTGCAAGCTGAGAATATCTAAATTATAACAGTGGAATTCTTCTGTTAGGACATCAAGAGAAAAAACTGTGCAGAGTCCTCACATTCCAACTACCTATGGAGAAAAATAGTTAGTGGAATGTTTAAAGAAACTATGTTTATTGAGAGAGGGAATGCTGACCTTAGCACAACACTTTTTAAGTTTAAGTTGCAAGACACTTTTAACAAGGTAACGGTCAGATCCAATTTCAGCTCCCCTATATGCCCTGGTATTCCTAACAGAACTAGCCCATTTGCTGTTAATTATTATATAATCAATCACATTCTTATGCAGCCCATTAGGTGAAATCCACGTATACTTATGTATGTTGCTGTGTTTGTAATAAGTGTTAGTTATTCTGAAACCATTGAGTTTAGTTACCTATAAGAGACATTGCCCATTGCTATTGCAGCTACCAATATCAAAAGGGCCTATCACCGCTCACCAAAGGTCATACCAACTTTGGCATTGAAGTCGCCTAGAACAAAGGTAATATCTCCTTTCTTCATAGAATTCAAAATATCCTTAAGTTGTCCATAAAACCTATCCTTCTCATCCTCAGTTGGGGAATAACAGCTGATAACATTTAAGTCTTCAACGCTTGTCTGAAATTTTGCTGTAAGAAACCTTTCATTAATGCACTCATATCCTAGAAGAGCATTACTAGCGTGTCTGCTGAGAAGCAGACCCACACCTTGGTGATGTTTATTATTGTTCCTCCCTGAAGAGAGAAATTTAAGATTATTTTTAAGAATCTGACCTTGATCTGTCCATCTGGTCTCTTGCAAGCCAAGAATATCTAAATTATAATAGTGGAATTCTTGTGTGAGGACATCAATAGAAAAAGCTCTGTGCAGAGTCCTCACATTCCAACTACCTATGGAGAGAAAATGGTTAGTGGGATGTTTATAGAAACTATGTTTATTGAGAGAGGGAATGCCGACAATATCAAATAGCCCCCTAATCGCAGACATGGGGCAAAGACCCGTTCCCCCACCACTAAAGGCTGAAGCCATCTACACTGGAAGACGTCCTCCAATGTAGAATTTGACAATAGAAGCAAAGAGTTCAGGTACCTGCAATGACCTCTGCTCAGGATTATCCACCAGCTGATAAACATATCCTATGAATCTATTCACTTGGGGTTGTCAACCCACAAACAGAAAACATAGTGGAAGATTTTCCCTCCACAGAAGCCCACCAATGCAGCTAATTCAGGATCCATAATCAAGCTCAGAGCCTTAATTCAGTACAGTAGGTTTATATGGTCAGCACAAGGACCCTGTGTGGGTGACCACTCCTCAACAGGGTAGAAAAAAAAAAGAAAAGTAGCCATAGTTGTCCAGATCAGTAGGTCACACTAATCTAGCCACCCTCCCCTTCTGTTCACTTCCACAACAGACTATCTCTTTTGAAAGGTATTAATGGTCATCACCATGAGAAGGCAGGGTAGGGCATTAGGTGCTAGGCCTGGCCAGTTCTATGCATCATCACAGGTGATTGGTGCATAGCTCTCCTTCCAGTAACTACCTATCTACCATTTAGAGACCCATAGTAGACATTAAAACACATCACTAGTAAATATTGAAAAATTTATCTTAAAAAAACTGCAACAATGGATAGAACCATCTCCCACTCTTCTAAAAAATTAAATAGAACTGGTTGAAAATCTGAAAATAATGGAAAGAATTGATAACCTTATAATTGCAAGTTATGATGTGGAATCCATGCATACCAATATTAATACAAATATTCTAAAAAAAAGTTCTAAAAGAGAAATTAGAAGAAAAAATAAATGACGAGAAAATATTCATTTTAGAAATAGATGCAATTTTAGAGTTAAAATTTGCACTAGATAACAATTTTTTTCCAATTTCAAGATAAATTCTACAAACAAAATCATGGACTAGCTATGGAATCACCTTTAGCCCCTATCTCACGAATCTTTACCTCTATCATTGGGAAAAAATTTCATTTCTCAGCCAGAAATAAAATTCTACCAAAGATACATGGATGACAACCTCTGCATCTTCAGCACAACTGACAGAAACTTCCCAGATTTTTTAAACAAAAATCAACTCATTGGAAAAAAGACTAAAAATTTACAATAGAAATAAGAAAAGAAAACATCATCAACTTCTTGGATATCACACTAAAAATGACAGATGAAAAAAAACTCAATCACTAATTATAAAAAAAATCAACCAATACAGGAAAAATACTATAGACTTTCATTCTAACCACCTAATGGATATAAAGAAAAAATCTAATCGGCCAAGCACTAAAGAAAATTCAATTACAAAACACAAAGGAAGAACAAACAATAATGCAAATTAAAAACTGGGTAAAAAAACCTTGCAGAAAACCATTATCCAGCTAATTTCATTCTACAGAAAAATGAAACGAAAGAAAAACCATACTTCACTAAAAAACTGCCTTAAGTAATAATTTTCTTCAAAATTTAACAATTTCCTTCTAAAGAAATTCTTCTAAAGAATTCTAATAATTAAAATAATAACTAATAACATAAAAGTCAATTTGAAAAAATCCAAAGAGTGAGCAACAAATTCAATATAAGAATAGCACCAGACCTGGACAAGAAAAAAAAATACACTCCAAACACCAAGAAAAAAACATATACAAAGAAAGTGGAATAATTTATAAAGTAGCATGTGAATGTAAAAAAAAATTATTGGAGATACAGAAAGAACACTGGAAACAATAATAAAAGAACACAAAACTACAATAAAAAGCAAACAAAACAGGACTGGAGAGACACATAGAAAAAACTAATAAAATAGACTGGAAAAAACAACAATAATTAAATATATATATACCCCCTCAAGCAGAAGGAAGAAAAAAATTAATTCACAAGCAGAAGGATTATTAATACAGTCAACAGGTGGCACGATGAATGACGCAGGAAATTAAAAAAAGGAAATTTATTCACAATTGAATCTAATTGTCTTAAGTTTTTTAAAGTATAATACACTACCTATTCTACCATGAATACAATTATTACTCTTCAAAGGGGTAAATGAGAAATCATGCATTGTTGCCCTTTCAAAAAAGTGGCCTGTGTTCTGTTTTCTTCAAGTATTAACCATTCACTTTAATATTCTCAGTTCTGTGGCTGTGTAATGATCCAAGAGATTATTAAACTTTTTCTCTTTGTACCTTTTGACTCATCCAAATTAAAACTTTGGATAGCATATTGTGCCAGGCAATATTAACTTGCCAAATAAAGTTAAATAAGGGTTCATTAAGTATATGGACATTACTTATTGAGTAAAAAATCAAAAGATTAAGATATAATTTTTAAAAATTTGGCAATCAAAAATCAATTATTGTTGCTCAAAAGAAAAAATAGCAAAATCAAAATATTCATGTAACAAAGTTTATTTCCTAAAAATCAAGACTCACCATATATACTGATGAATACAAAAGTTGGAGCAACTAAAATCTCCATCTCTACTAACATCCTTCCTCTCACTAACACTCTCTAATGACTCCCTCCGTGACCTAACATCACTTAGTATTACATGCGGTGTACAACTGACACGTGTGTTGCACACTGGGTCAAAACATCTGCATAATCTTAAGATAGCACACTAAGCTATGACACAAGAGAGGGGTGTCCTAAGCATGGGCATTAGTGGCTGCCAATCAAAAGTCAGAGTTGGGCATGTGCAACTCCTTTAGCAGATTGGAAGAAAGAAATGTGATAAGTCCAACTGAAATAATCCCTAAAATGATAAATATAACATAAATAAAGGAAAATTGGTTAAGGAAAATTAAAAGTGAATGGGTGGACCATCACAGCTTACCCAAATGCATATAAATTCCTTTAATACATTTGAATCAACAGTAAAGAGACAGAAGTTACTTATAAACTTAGAACTTAAGAAATATTTTTGCTGCCAAAATTGAGTTTCACCATGAGTACAAATCCACATATCCTGATTACATGAAAATCTAGCACATAATCAGAAGTGAATTCATACCCCTCTTGTGGAGAAACTCAAGTTTTTTTTGGCAGAAATATTTCTTAATGCATTTGATTTAAATGCAAGGTAATTTTTTTTCCTTTCAGAAATCAAGATTAATCTGAACTTGCAGTAGCTTCTGACATCTTTGCTTTGTACTGGGCCCTGAAATTGGTTATCATTATAGATCAATTCATTCATATGACATAAATTATATATCACAATCTATTTAAATGGAAAATTCAGATGTAGAAATTGGTAAAAAGATTGCAGCAATGAATAAAAATAGAGCCTCTGAATCTGATATTATTAGTGTTCATGTTGAAAATTATTGCTAAATATAATATGAATGTTTTTATCTTTGTGAGTGTACACAGTGAGCAATAAATAACTGATTTATTTCACAATTATCACTGTTGGGAGATTTATATCTCCTGTGTTGCAGCTAGCGATGCGAAACGATTGGATGGTTATAGTTTGTTTTAGGTCCCAACAGTGATAATTTTGGAATAAATCAGTTATTTATGAATGTTTTTACTTTAAAACTATAACAAAGAAACTTTATTAAAGTAAAATATGCATAGTTTCTGCATTTTACAAACTGGATGATAATGATCTATTGACTAATTTATAGACCACTCTCACTGTAGAGAGTCAAATGAAAACAATTTGACTGTCTTTAAAAAGAAATTTCATACATATATATTAACTGTAATGACAGATAAAAGTAAGTCATCAGTTAACTTATATTAACTGATGTCCTACCTTAAGGAAAAATCACTTATTCAAATTTAATGAATACTGTACCCATTTATTTTATTATCGATTTATAAAGTTTATATTAAGAAGTGAATATTTCATTATTCCCATTATTTGTTGTCTAAATATAACATTGAAAATTAAATTGGAATCTACATGGGCCATTTAGTCCCTTGATCCCAGACATGTAATATTTAAAATTATGCTTTGTTTCCACTAATTTTTATAAGTATGAAACCTTTCTCATATGTATTGATTATAAGGGGAAAAAAATCTACTACTACTACTACCACCACCACCACTGTGTAAAGGGCAGGGGTGGCTCAGTCAGTAGCATGCCAGGCTCATAATCTGTAATTCCCAGGTTCAAGTCCCAGCTGGGTCAGCATTGAGATTTATCTGCGCAAAACTCCTCGCACTGCCCTCAGTCAGAAAGGAACACTGATTGCTTAGAAAGGCCATCCATTGGAAGGGGGATTAAGATGTGGTCCTGTGTGCAGGAGAGACATACCTTGTGCATGTTAAAGAACAAGCCTTGATGGGAAGCTACTATCTGTCTCCTAACAGATGTAGTGGGTCCCCTCCCCCAACCTTCTGAGCCCTCAGGGTCCTTGCGACCTTGCCATTTAGCCCATTATATGTAAAAAAAGTGACTCTCAGAGGTAAAACAACCGAAAAAACCACTATGTAATTACTACTACATGACCAAAATTCTTTATTAATGTCTTCAGAGAATTATTATTATTCAGCATACTACTACTTCCTCAAACGTTTCTACTTAAATTCCACAACTTTCAATTCTACCAATCTCAACTGTTACACTCACAAACTACTGGTGATGTAGATATCTATTGGCAGCCATTAAGCCACTAATTATGCTTATTTGAAATTCAATCTTGTCATTTTTATTTTTATATATTTGGAGATAATTTTGTTGTAGTATAAACCCAGTTTAGCACGTTGTGATTAGTAGTTTAATGGTGAGAATACCTGACAAGTAACTAGAAAACGTAGGTTTGAGTCCCACTCACAGCAAAACTGTTTCTTGAATTCTATGTCAACAAGTCATCTGTGTATTTATTATTGATTGATTATTTTCTTAATAATGCTTTAGTATGAGTGATTCCCAATTTACCTAATTCTGAGCAATATTGAAAGATTACCACTCCCGATCATAGAGGGTGCCATATATGATAAGTTCTGGAAGATTTAGTCACAATTAGCTGATTGAATGGAAGACATGGATTTCAGTCCCACTACAGCGACTCATTTTTTTCAGCAACTCTATTTCTTGAATCATAGCTATATTTTAATTATTACACTTTCTATATTCACTTGGAATGCCCCATACAGCATTCCATTCTCCTAAACCACCTCTAGAAGAAGTGGCACCACTCATTTTCTGGTAATATGGAAAGCTCTTGTTCACATGCACCAACAGCTTTCTTCAAGGCTTAAAAATCGATTACCTCTAAGGCAAATAACAGCTATCCAGTGACTATATTACCCTTTCACAAGCTTCTCTGAGTCCTCAAAGTTCACTTTGGGTAAAAGAAAGATGTCACATGGTGCTAGGTCTGGGCTGGTATAACGAATAGTTTAACTGGAGTATTTTGGAGGAAAGTGATTGTTGCAGTACTAGAAGAGCCATATGATGCAAGAGGACACCCATCAGAGCAGTTCTTGATCACCTTTCAACTTGTGCTGCTGACAGCACAATGATCTGAGAAGCTGCTTATTGGTACTTTTAACAGCAATTAATTGTACCATTGAATCATGCACTCTGCTGCTATGGATTTGCCAGCTTCACTCCATATCTCAAAAATATTTCTAGTGACTTAAATATTAAACTCCAACACTATATAAATCTGGAAGATATAACCCAACTATTATCACTTCAGAGGTATACCTGCCAGGTATTTCATTCTTTCAGAGTTCTGACATCACAGTTATTGGTAGTCTCCATCCTGCAGTTGGTATAGATACTTCACTTTAAAATAGCACAGAAAATTTTAATTCAAATTAAATTTATATATGCACAAAATTTACTGTAAGCAATAAAATTCTGCATTTTCATATGACATTAAGCAAAAGAGAATTTTCACCACTGTGATGCATCTACCTTCTAAATCTTGTCACTAACAAAATAGTGGACATTTAATAGTTATTAATAACTTTATAATTCTCCTTAGAACTTGATAGAAAACAATTTCAAGGTCAAAGTATATTACCAAAAATTCTTGCAGATATGAAAAGCACACTCTAATGAAAAAATTTGCTTGATGTTGTATGAAAACATTTTAGAATTTTATTGCTTACCATAAATTTTGTGCATATCAAAACTTTTGTAAATTCAGCATAAACAAGAGCAAGAATGGTGTAAAAGAAACCTTAGGAGAAATTCTAAGAACCATAATACATCAAACAGGGATTACTTTATTTACTTAACTGGAGAAGGATTTTAATGACTATGTTTTAGAATAGCAGCAAAATGGAAACATCATGTGAACAGGGATTCAACTAAGTGCACTTCAAATGTAGACAGTAATTTTATGGAGTCAAACTAACTTTGTGAAATGGGTGGAAGTTGCATGTTGGTTAAATCCAACTGAAATTATGATAAAATCATTTAGAAAGTTCTGTACTTGCAATGCCATTGATGGTCCTGAAGATAATGTTATCTTCAAAAATAGCAATCTTACTTTATATTATATTTACTTTACATTACTTTATTTACATTATATTTATCATTTTGGGGAATATTTTTAGTTGGACATCATTTTTTCTCATTCTGATCCATTAAAACTCCTTTAACGGATGCACAATTCAAACAATGATTTTGCGCATGCACAATTCTGCCTTTTAATTGATAGCAGCTAATGCGCATGTTAAAATAAATAATGGAAGAAACTCAACTTATTTAATATTCAAATTACCACTTTGAAATCGATTCAACTTAGAGGAAACAGTGTCTTGAGCCAGGTGGGATACAAAAACCCACAACCTCCTGATAACATGTCAGGTGCTCTGGGCCACTGAGCTACTGGCTGCCGATCAAGATCTCCTCTAATTAATGCTATGAACATTCCATTTATGTCACATATAAGCACTTTTCAGGCAATCTAGCCATATGTGGCTTTCTATTTGCCTTGTAGATGGAAAGTATGTCTTACAAGATACTGATGATAAATAATGAAAGAAACTCGACCTATTTAATATTCAAATTACCACTTTGAAGTCGATTCAACTCTTAGAGGAAACATTGTCTTGAGCCGGGTGTGATACGAATCCACGACCTCCTGATAACGTGTCAGATGCTCTGGGCCACTGAACGCATGTTAAGGACACACACCCTCTTGTGTCACAGCGATCGTACGATCGTAAGATTATGCAAATGTTTTACCCAGCGTGAAGCGCACACGAGTTGTACATGCATGTAATACTAAGTGATATTAGGTCATGGAGGGAGTAGAGTGTCAGACAGTAATGTTAGTAGGAAGGTAGTGATGATAGTGGAGTAATAATAGTGGAGAACGAGAACGAAGTTAACTAAGAAGTTTGTTAGTTTTGGAGATGCTTAACCCTTTCAGCCCTGAATTTTTAATATGAAAACTAAATTTGTTTTTGGTCATCAATAATTGAATATAAGACATACAAGAACTCCCCTACTAAGTTTGAGCGGGTTTCCGCCATAGGTTTAGAAACTAGGAAATTGTGGCAAATGCCACCATCAGGTCTTACAGATAAAAATGGAAGCATTTTTTTATTCATTTTAAATAATGTAATACAAATATAATAAATGTATTTAAATAATGTATACAAAGATCTTATCAAATTATTTCATGTGAAAAATTTTTAAACAATTTTTAGATTTAGATCAGTACTTACTAAACATGGTGTTCAGGTTATTAGCATTCATCTTGAATAGCGGAACAATACAGGTCACTCAGATATGCAAACACTCACTTCTTGTTGAACCATGTCACGAAATGTGATTCACATACTCTGTAGAGGTGACATCTAGTGCTTTATGGTGAAACTAGATACTCAGTCAGTAGCTAAAACTCTTTATATATTAAGGTGGCAAATAACCCTTTTGACCCTGCCGGTGGCAAATGAATTTTTATTTGCTGAGCCTACTTTTGTATTCATCAGTTTATACGATGTCGTGAATTTTTTTAAAATAAACTTTGTTATATGAATATTTTTACTTTGCTATTTTTTCTCTTGAGCAACAATAATTGATTTTAAGATTTAAATTTTAAAAATCTGACATCTTTTGATTTCTTACTCAATAAGTAATGCCCATATACTTAACGATGTGATAATGACCCATTCACTTTTACTTACACTATATTTATAAAGGTTTAATAATTTACACAATAATGCTGTTTTACAACTAAGAGATCCAAAAATCAAATGATTTCCAAGTCAAGAGGAGTGCTTAACATTAAAATGACTGACAGAAAATTGCCTATTGGCTTACTCATTCTCAACATTCAATGTTAATATACAAATGTTAATATACATTAATGTTACTATGATACTTATTCAACTCTGTAGTGATCCTTTTACAAGTAAAGGAAATTAGAGAAAGAAAAGACCATATAAAGGTATTTACCATTAATCTTGAGGCTGGTACAATTGCATTAGGTGACAGAACTTGATGTAGTTTGTTGTTGATGTTATATTGAATGCTATTAGTCCTTAACTTAATCAACCAATTTGTTAAGCAGAAATTGTATATATCAGGTAAGTCTATCCACTATTGATGATACTTCCCTTTTGTTGACTAATGTTATAGTTGAGTTGTCTATGCCTTATAGTGACACTTCACTTTTAGGAGCAGCTACTCTGAGTTGAGCACCAGAGCATTTAATCTTCTTTAACAGCTGATGTTAACTGTAGATATTATTTCTGATATTGTCAGTTATTTTTACCTCTGTATTAATGCATTTACATAGTTCAGCATTTGTTGCTCCATTCTCTCATAGAAGACACAAGTCATTTACGGGAATAAAGATATTATATGCTAATACTGAGTATGTATGAGCACTATCCTCCACACTTGGACATTTAAAACTCAAGTTAAAAGAACTTTTAATGTTAAAGCAAAAGCCAACTTTAAAAAACTTTTAAAACGAACAAGCCTCTCGGCAGGCGCGATGCATTTCACCACCGTCAACTTCGTGGCATCTTCAGGCATGTAATGTTAAGCATGTATGCTGTCAGTTAAATAGTCATCTCTCAATGTGTAATTGATGATGTTACCTATTGCATATGCATGCACATTCTTGATTGTTGATGCAACAGGAGATTCCATGCAAAAGGGAGGGGTGGAATCTCAGTGTTGCATACATTGTCAAGTTGTGCATGAATCATTAAGTTTTTGCATATTGCAGTTGAAACTTTGTTCTAGGGACCATTAAGGGTTTGAAATCTATTTTATTAATTTGAATATCATTTTTTATTATTTGAGCTAATGCTGTGGTTGGGTTACATTTAATAATATCTTTATAATGTTCTTGCATTTGTGTTTCATATTGACGAAATGTTTTACCTATGTATTTATACGTTAAGCCGTGGCCCCGTGCGCGGGAGAGCCATACCCTGTGCACGTTAAAGAACACACTGGATGGCCTTGACGGGAGGCTACCATCTGTCTCCCAACAGCTGTTCCAGTGGGTCCCCTCCCCCAACCTTCTCTGAGCCTTCGGGGTCCATGTGACCTGGCCATTTAGCCCATGGTGTGCAAAAAAGTGCCGCTCAGAGGGAAAACAACCCAACCTATGTATTTATCCTTACCCTTTAATACTTTAGAGGGATCGGGAATAGTTATTTCATAAATCCCCCCCCCCCAAGGGTTTTTTTTTTTATCCCTATCATTTAATACAAGGTTTTTAAAGAATGAGTTATTGTGGTTGGTAAAGTTATATTTTGCCAGCATATTTTCCATGGTTTTTGTTAGCTTTTTTATATATGGAAAACTGGTAGCATATTGTTTTTTATTCTCAGTTTGGTGTGGTTGTGTTTCCTTACTTACTATATATTTAGCAGTTTTTTTTCCCATTTTTATAATAATTTTAGATTGTTCCTGCTTCATTTGCAGTTTGATTGGATCTCTTAGTTGTAAAACTGCATTATCATGTAAATTACTAAACCTTATACAATTAGCTGTGTCTACAATTATTCTATTTAATTATATTTATCATTTCGAGGATTATTTCATTTGGACTAGATCACAATTCTTTCTTCTGAGCCTTAGGAGTTGCGCATGCTGTAACGCTCCAAATAAATGTAATGATGCTTTAAAATTTGATCCAATTAGATTTATGCTCCGGAATCGCCAGGCAATAATTAACAAATTGCCAAAAAAGTAGACTAAGTTTAAAGTAGGGTTCAAAAATGCCAGCGAGCGTTAATGAGTAAGAATCAAAAATGATTGTCAATTTTAAGATTTAATATTATCAAAACTTAAATTCGTGTTGCTCAAGAGAAAAAATTGTACAGACTCAAAAGGTTTAAAAATAACAAACAGATTATTTCCAAAATAGTTCAACTCACCAAGACATCAACACTCTTCTCCTCACTCCTGTGCTACACGCACCTTGTGCTTAGTGCCTCTGCACTAACTGCTCTCCCTTGTGTTACTGTGACTCGCAGGTCACCGGTTTAAAAGACAACAGCCGGCGCATGCCGGGAAAGACATTTACATACTATGACGAACGACGCAAGCTATGACGGCAAGAGGGGGCATGTCCTTGGCACACGTTTTAGCGGGACAGTCAGAAGATCAGAGTTGCGCATGCGCAACTCACAACTCTTGGAAATGAGCGCTGTGATGCCAAAAAGGAAATAAAAATCCCCAAAATGATAAATATAACGTAAATTAAACAAAACTGGTTAAGGTAAAGCAAAAGTGAACGATGGGGCATCACAATGCGCAACTACAACCTTCTGATTGTCAGTCACTAATGCATATGTTTAGGACACGACCCCTCTTGCATCATAGCTAGCGCAATCTTCAGATTATGCAAATGTTTTTCCCGGCAAACAACAGACACGTTCCAGTTTATACGCCATATGTATCTAAATGACGTGAAGTCACAGAGTTCAATTAGAGTAGAGAGAGTATGCAGTAGGAGTTAGTATGGAGATGTTAATAGAAAGGTGGTGAAGGAGAAAGACATTAGTAGTCAGTTTTTGAGAGCTGTATTTAGAGATGGAGTTTTTTAGTTAATCCAACTTTTGTATTCATCAACTGAATTAGCGAGTCTTTGACTTTTTTGGAAATAAACTTTGTTAATTGAATATTTGACTTTTGCATTTTTTCATCTTGAGCAACAATTAGGGATTTTGATTTAGATATAACTTTAATTAAACTTGCTAATTGTTTTTGAATTCTTGCTCAATAAGTGACACTATATACATAACGAAAGTTAATATTGCCTGACACCCGATAAATTATCCAGAGTTTGAATCTATTTTGGATCAGACAAAAGGTCCAACTTGAGGAAGTTAATAATCTTTGGAGCATTACAACGAACCACATTTAACTTTATTTGGCAAGTTAATATTGCCTGGTGCCCGATATGCTATCCAAAGTTTTAATTTAGTTTGGATCAGTCAAAAGGTCCAAATTAAAGAAGTTTAATAATCTTTTCGAGCATTACAATACCTAGGTCAATGATTCAGAAAACGCACCAACATCTACAAAGGCAATCCCACCATGCTGGAGAATAATTTCACCAATTGCAAGAGGAATCAGATAAGGAAGCAAACTGTGAAGGCTTCTGAGGCTGTAACTTTTCCATTATGTAGCATTTGAATGGTTCTTTTCAAGTTTAACTTTTTAAATAACTTAGAGTAAATTAAAAAAAATAAGATTAATAAACACAAATGGGAACTTGTTCTTGTCCAACTTGAAGTTATATGGATTGGCTTACCTGTAAGTCTGACAGTTTTTGCTCATTTTAAGGCTTTTACTATAAATTTCATTATCAGTGAACAGGTTTATATGCCAGAATCACAGTAAAATATAATCTATTATATTTCTATATCATCAGAAACATGCGAATTTGTAAAAATCTCCATTTACAGCATTTAGCTGTTCTAAACCTTTTGGTACTTTCCTCTATTTTCTTCATTGCTGTTGCAACTACTACTTAATACTCCTGCCCAAAGAAGGGAGTCAGTATCAGCATTGGAACTGAAATCACTCAGAATACGAGTAATTTTTTATTTCTTCACATAATTTAAAATATACTGAAGTTTTGCAACCAATCTTTTTCATTCTCATCAATAGTTGGGGCAATGCAATAGATAACATCTAAATCTTTAATCCCTATTTTAAATTTAGCTGTAGGGGAATACCCAGAATGTGTGGGTATACAATGTCAAAGAGAACCTTGCTACAATTGGCCTACAATGTCCAGATGCACCAACTGTAGCTCAGGACAGATATCTTTGAAGAATTAAACTGCACTGTCTGGTTGTACCTCCATAGCCCACGGCTGCTTGGGGATTCTGTGTATGGGTTGCTTTTCAACAAAAATTTTGTTTACATTATATTGCTATATAATAATTTTATTTGTTTTCATGTATTTTGTGTTGCTATTATATTTTTATTTAATTTTTACATAAAATGAACCAAAATGCAAAAAAAATTATAAAAATAATTTCTAACCTATAAATTACCAGTTTGAAGTCAGATTTAAATTTTAGAGGAAAAATTTAGAGGAAAATTTGTCTTGAGCCAGATGGGATATGAACCCACACATTATCAGGAGGTCATGGGTTCATACCTCACCCAGCTCAAGACAATTTTTCCTCTAAAATTTAAATCAACTTCAAAGTGGTAATTTATAGGCTAATAATACTAAATATGTTGAGTTTATTTATCAACTGTATTACTTGTAAGGAAATACTTTTCATCTATATGGCACGTGTCTGAACACTCCCTACATAGGAATTAGGTTGAAATGGTTCATATCATCAATTAGAGATCTTGATCGGTGACTGGTAGCTCAGTGGTCCAGAGCACCTGACATGTTATCAGGTTGTGGGTTCATATGCCACCTGGCTCAAGACAATTTATCTTCTAAAATTTAAATTGACTTCAAAGTGATAATTTATAAGTTAATACCAAGTATGTTGAGTTTATTTATTATTAAAATAATTTTTACCAATTAAAAAAAATAGTTATAATTAACATGATCTAGGGATATTTTATTTCTGCATATATATATTTTGAATTAAATATTGAATTAGAAATGGAACAACTAAAACAAAAGGAGATATATTTCCACAATCTACTATACACCAAAACATTAAGACCACTTGCCTAATATGATGTTGGTCCTCCACATGCTGTCAAAACAGCTCTTACCCGGTGAGGCATGAACACTACAAGATTTCTAAAGGTGTCTTGTGGTATCTGGTACCAACACATTACCAGCAGATCTTTTAACTCCTGCAAGTTATATGGTTGAGCCACCGCAGATTGATATGCCGTTCCAATACAAACTGCAGATGCTTGATTGGTTGACGTCTAGAGAATTTAGAGGCCAGGGCAACATCTGGAAGTCTTCCTCATGTTCCAAGAACCATTCTCGAACAATCTGGGCAGTGTGGCATGGCGCATTATCCTGCTGAAAGAAGGCACTACTAGAAGGAAATACCATTCCCATGAATGGGTGTACCTGGTCTACAATGATGTTTAGGTAGGTTGCCAAATATTGAAGGTTCTTCAATATTTGGCAAGAAAGACTACATCAACTGTCTTTATAGAAAACATCATGGAAAAGTAAACCATCATAGAAGGACAGGTAATGCATAGTGATTACAAGCTACAACCGTGATTGTTACATAACAGACTTTAACTTGTAGAATGGTTCCTATTTGCCATTGTACCAGCTGAATCAGATGCAGTGGTGCACTCGGGATTTAATCTTGAGGGGAGCTGAGTTCAACGGATAAAAATATTTTTAATAGAAATTCTATAAAATTCATTAGGTGATTATAAAAATTTATTTAAAGAAAATAAAATTCAGATTTCTTTTTTTAAAAAAAGCTCTTGAATTACTTCAATCATGGTTACATTAATTTCTTTGTGTATATAGAGAAAGCCAGTCCATTCAATCGTGATTGTGTCATGGTAGATCTTAAATAAGTTTTTAAAATGCATAAGGTAGAAAATGACCTTTCACTGATGCATTAACATTTGAATCATCCTTTTTTCGTTTTTTTAAATAGTTCTATAAAATACTCTGCATAAATCTTTCAGCCATAATTTGAAGCACAAAATCTAAAAAATAAAATCTTTTACAAATTTAACTTTAAAATGTTATTGAAGAATTTACGTACAGTAAAGGTTACTCTTCAGAGATGGAAAGCCAAGTTTCAAGTTCTAGATATGCTTTTCAATAAACTCAATGCAAAATAGCACAGAATACGAGCATTGAGTAGTCGATTTGCATATGACCTATGACTGAGCATCTGCAATAATTGCCAATACATGATACCCGTGACCTCTGCTGGCCCGGCTAGGGCAAACGAAGTAGAGCTCGGTCTGCCTGAGCACTACTTCGTTCACCTTGTGTTCACAGCGGCCATGATTCCTGAGAGCTATAGGGTATTCCCACCTTATGTGACCACTAATTCATTAGTAGTATAGAAATAGAAGACATGACACAACATAAATATAAAAAATGAATTTTAATTAGGAAAAGGCTTTTGGAAAATTTTCCAGTTTTTTTTTTTTTTTCTTTTTCTTTGGAGGGTGCCAGGGCCAAAGGGCCCTGGCACCCCTCAAGAAAATCATCTCTAGAATATATGGATATACTTTTTATCATATATTCTAGATCTTTGCTAGAATATATGGATATACTTTTTTTTATATATTACAGCTTATATCGTGTATTAAATGAACATCATAGTTTCCTGCACCTGAATGACTGGACCCAGGGTTTCCTAGCAGAACATTGCCCAAAGCATTACACTTCCTACACCGGCTAGTTTTCGTCCCACATTGCATCCTGGTGCCAACACTTCCCCAGGTAAACAATGCACATGTACCCAGTCGTCCACATGGTGCAACAGGAAAATGAGATTCATTGGACCAGACAACTTTCTTCCAATCATTTAATGTCTAGTTTTGATGCTTGCACGCCCATTGTAGGCACTTTCAATGGTGATTTGAAGTTAGCATGGGCACTTGGAGCAGCCTGCAATTACACAGCCCCATTTTCAGCAGAGTGTGATGTACTGCGTGCTGTGGCACGTTACTCCTGTCACCAGCATTCCAATTATGCACAAGTTGCGAAAAACAGTATCCCTTCTATTGGCTCATACCATACACGATAGCCTTTGCTCGCTCACCTCTAACATCAATTAGCTGTGGTCGGCCCACACCTTGCCAGCAGTTCGTAATTTTTCCATCCTCGAACCACTTTTTTGAAGGTACTAACCACGGCTGACATTGAGCACCCCACACACCTTGCCATCTGCAAAATGTTCTGACCCAGGCGTCTGGCCATTGTTAAATTCTTCACTTTGAACTTTGTAACTGACCAAAAAAAAATACTAATTTAGCAGATAGTTTCGGGTGCCAGACAGTTATAATCTTGCCAAATAAAATTAAACAAAGGATGTATAAAATTAAATAATGGTTATTTAAGTTTAAATCTAAGGAAATACATTACCCTGCTCAAGAAAAAATCAGAGAAGTCAAAATTATTTCATAAACCAAAGTTTATTTCCAAAAAACCAAGACTCACTAAATGAAACTACTTCTACATCAAAAATCTTAGCAACTAAAAGCTCACTCAAAACATCTCCACCTACATTCTTAAATCACAACTCCACTTACATTCTTAAATCACAACTCCAAACCAACATCTCCAAAACTAACAAACATCTCTCTCTAATACTGTTTCCTTACTAGCTCCAAAAACTACTTACTCTGTGACCTAACATCACTTACTATACACATGGCATGCAACTGACACGTGTGTTGCACACTAGGAAGTGCATTTGCATAATCTTACAATCGTGCTAGCTGTGATACAAGAGGGAGGGAGTCCTCCTGTGTGCATTAACGGCTGTCAATAAAAAATTGGAGTTGCGCATGCACCAACTCCTTTTGCAGTCTTGGATGAGGAAAAGTGATGATGCCAACTGAAGTAAACCTCCAAAATGATAAATATAACGCAAATACAGTAAAAACTGGTTAAGGAAAAGTAAAAGTGAATGGGTGGAACACCAGTCACAAGGACCCCCAATGGCTCAGAGAAGGTTGGGGAAGGAGACCCACTGGAACAGCTGTTGGGAGAGATGGTAGCCTCCCATCAAATCCATCCAGAGTGTTCTTCAATATGTGCAGGAGAACCATACCCTGTGCAATACCCTTTCAATATGCACAGGGTATGATTCTCATGCACATGAGGCCATAGCTTAATGTCTCATCTGATGGACAGTGGCTTTTTCAATCCCATCACTGTCCCCTATTGACCATGGGCAAGGTGGGGAGTTTTGAGATAAAGCTCAACACTCATACAGCTGGGACTCGAACCTGGGAACTGCAAATTATGAGCCTGGCATACTACCAGCTGAGCCAACCCCAGTCTAAGATGGAATATTAAATGATGGTCAATATGAAGTATCCCATCCTACCATACACATACATGCGACTACAATACAGGATTCACACAGCAATGATACGTGCTCTTTATGAAGCTGTAAAGAAACTCGGAGGAAAATAATTCCTACCACTGGTTTACTAGACATTTCTAAATTTCTGGAAAGATTGTATGGAGATGGTTGAAGGGTAAAATCTTATCTTTACAGAACAGGGGCACTCAAATGACAGCTTGAGGTCACATCCAGCACAAACACACGAAAAATCCATGTCTCGAAGATAATATGCAAAAAAATGCACTTGGAAAAGGCAAGAAAAATTTTGCTTTCATAAAACAGATATGAACAAACTATCACACAGGTCAAAAATATGAAGCATACTATGTGGATATGTGGAACTTTGTGGTTTTGACTTCACATCTGGAAAATGGAACTGTGTGGCCTTGACTTCAAATCTCTCTCATATATAATTTTAAATCATCTCTGATCCACTAAATGACTTAAATTTTTTCCAAGAATTTAGCCTATTTGGAAAGGCAGTTGAGTAGCTCTAGCCTAACCATTACGTTTTACAGGACCAAAATCAGTAGATGGAACTGATTACTCTATACAGATAATAGTTGTCAACAAGCCTGGTTCAATGAGTTTGGACATTATCATTTTGCAAGATGAACCTTTCCCTCATTGCACTTATACAAGTTCTCATGATGTATCAGTAAATACATATCAATGAAGAGATCAGGATCCCATCTGCAATATGTATTGTGCACTTCATACATATGTATATATGTATGAATTTGTTTCCATGACCAGCTACACTTCAACAATCCTGAAAAAAACTTCAAATGTTAATTACAATTTTAAAATGATTTAAATATCAATTTCCAGATTAGAATAAATATATTTAGCCAGGTGGGATACAAACCTATAACATCCTAATAAGAAGTCAGTTGCTCTGCTACTTAGCTAAAGGACAATGATAAAAATTTCAGTAATTCAGTTGCAAGAATAGCTAATCTGTTATTATTAGTCATGGATTCAGATCCCACTGTAATCAAAGCAATTTTTCCATCAACAAAAACATTACCTCTCAATCATTAATGAATAGTAAACTGACAGGCTCCTGTCAGACCTCTGTGGCAAGTAGCTGCTTGAGGGGGTATTTATTTTTATTTTATTTATATTAATGCATACCTTGGAATATTATTGTTTGATGAGCAAATGAAAGAAATAAGATTTTCTGTTGGATCTTGACGAAGTATTCTAACTCCAAGAAAATGGGCAGCAATGTTTCCAAAATGAGAATCAGCAGAACTCCATTGAGCATAAAAGTCTTTCAAATTTAAATGAAGCTGAAAATAATCCTTTAAAATAGCTTCAAAATCTTCAGTGCAATTTTGCAAAACATGTGATGCAATTTTTTTTCCATTAAAAGTTTTTATATTACATGTTCTCCTTGTGGATCTATTCAACTTTTCAGGATAGGAGTTTGTATTTTTCAGTTTTTTCACATAGTTATTTCCACTAGTGGAGCTGTGCACAAGATACATCAGGTTGCCACTGTTATCCTGTTTCAGTGACCATACATGACCAGAAAGAACACCTTGCCATTCTTCATTATCTCTTTTATGCCACCTAGAAAAATTGCATTCAAAAAAGAGTTAAACTTTATTTAAAATTTTTGAAATGCACTAGCATCTATACTGCCTAATTAATTTTTGAAATGCACTAGCATCTATACTAACATTAGACAATACATACTATAAAACAATGGGAATCTCACTTCAAAGCTCTAACTTTTAAAATATGCATTTAACAAAAAAAGTGACTGAAAATAAATTAAAAATCATAATCAGTTCTACTTAAATCTCAATTTTTATTCATTATTTAAAGAATTATGAAAGCTAAAGTATATCACAACAATACAATTAAAAGACCTTCTTGCTCAAAAATTAATTTAAAATAATTTAAAATTCTCTATCATTGAGCAATAAAATTTTAGAGTTTATCCTTCAAACTATTTGGATGTTGAAAGTTGAGAGTTTTCTCTAAGAACTTTCAACATCCAAACAGTTTGAAGGATAAACTCTAAAATTTTATTGCTCAATGACAGAGAATTTTAATGAGAGTTTTCTCCTAAAAACTTTCAACATCCAAATAGCTTGAAGGATAAACTCTAAAATTTTATTGCTCAATGACAGAGAATTTTAAATGAGAGTTTTCTCCTAAGAACTTTCAACATTCAAATAGTTTGAAGGATAAACTCTAAAATTTTATTGCTCAATGACAGAGAATTTTAAATTATTTTAAAATATCACAACAATAATGCATTATAAGACTTTACTTCAGAAATTAAAACTTAAATAATAAGTATTGTTTTACACCATTTAATAAACCATTAGACTAATTTCCTTTACTCACAAACATACAGTCGTATCAGAATATGACCACCCACAGAATTACAGTGTACCTACCCAGGAGCGTAAAAGAGTGCACACAACAAGGTCGACCACACGGAGATATAAGTGGCCGGCCAGGACAGATGAACAAATAATGCTGCATTGATGAGCAATAAATGAGTGCATAACATGAGCACAATGGGCAGAGGTATTGATTTGACGGACGTTCAAAAAGGAATGATCATTGGCTACTGCACTAAGGGAGGAAGCATCTTGGAAACGGCAGACTTTGTGGGCTGTTCGCAAGGTTCTATAGTAAGGGTGTACCAAGAATGGACTGCTGGCACACCGAGTACCTCCAGACATAACTGTGGAGCCTCAAAGGCCATCGACCCCAGAGGAGAACATCACCTCCGTTGACTGGTAAAGGGCAATCAATGTGCAACAGTGCAGCAATTGACCACTGAAATGAATGCTGGGGCACCCAGTTATGTGTCCCTGATAACAGTATAGCTAACCCTGTTATCCATGGGTCTCCGGAGTCGATGCTGCGTAAAGGCACCCATGTTAACCAAGGTCCATCGGCAAGAATGACTGCAGTTTGCACAGGACTATTGTCACTGGACAGTAGGAAAAGGTTGCATTCTCTGACGAATTGAGGTTTCTACTCCACAGAAGAGACGGGCAGTGGCGGATATGGCATCAGACACATGATAACCAACACCCAGACACACTTATTGGTCAAGTACAGGCCGGCAGTTGCAGCGTGCATGTCTGGGGGATGTTTCCTTGGTATGACCTGGAACAGCTGGTACCACTAGATGGGTCCTTGAACGTCAGTGGCTACTTGTCCATCCTCGTTCCCCCCCCCCCCCCAATAGAAGACCACCTTGTCGTAGTGGGGGGGGGGGGGCCTAAGGTGCCTTTGTGAAGTTGGGGTCACTGCTTGATTGGTATCCCTGGTGTGCCATGGAAGGTTGCAGCCCCAATGGAGCGACCTGTAGTTGAGGGCCCTGCTGACTGGAATTGGTGGTCCCGGTCAAGCAGGCTCATCGATGCAGCCTCTGCGAAGTTGAGGGTCCCAGCTGATTGGTAATGCTGGGGTACTATGGGTAGATGCAGCCCTGATGGAAAGAACAAAGTCGAGGGCCATGCTGAATGGGAGTGGGATCCCCTATTAGGCGTGGCTCATCGATGGAAAAGCTGAACCGAGTCTCCTAGCAAGCTCCTTTAGGTAACCTTAGAAACGATTGTATTAATTTAGGACTGACATGGTGGGGGGCTTAAGATGCCTTTGCGAAGTTGGGGTCCCGGCTTAACTGATATATCTGGCATGTCATGGAAGATTGCAGCCCCGATGGAGAGGCCTGTAGTTGAGGGTTCTACTGACTGGGATTGGTGTCCCTGGTAAAGTGATCTCATTGATGCAGCCTCTGTGAAGTTGAGGGTCCCAACTGATTGGTAATGCTGGGGTGCCATGGGTAGACACAGCCCTGATGGAAAGGACGAAGTCGAGGGCCTTGCTGAACAGGAGTGGGATCCCCTATTAGGTGTGGCTCATCGATGGAAAAGCCAACTGAGTCTCCACCACGGGTGCTTCCCTCAGCATTCAAAAAGTTAAGAATGTATTATTTAAAGATTGGCATTGTAAATTCAAATTTTACCATCAACATCAGTTTCTGTTTAAGTTTTGCAAATTATATTTGAATGAAATTTCACAGATAAGCTTGGCTTTTATGTTTAGGCATTGCACAAAATTCAAAAGGCTCATACTACACCTCAATGATTATACAACCAGATGAAACCTGATTCTATCAGCCTTAAATGTCATGCTCATAATAACAGGTCCTTTCCTTGCTGTAACTTTAATGACATACTTAAGTGAAGGTATACAGACAGTAGATGGGTCAATCGTGGCACCCTCTGTATAATGTAATACTATCCAAGTATAGTGGAACGTTTGGGGGATGTCATGAAATTATATTTCCTGTCCATCCTCGCTGATTACATGCATCCCTTCATGTTGGATGTTTACCCTGGTGGTGATTGTATCTATCAACAGGACAATGCTCCCTGCCATGTCACTAAGGTGGTGCATGACTGGTTGTAGGAACACAACATTTTCAAAAATCTTCTCAAAATTAACAAAAAACTGCTATTTTTAAAAACAGAAGATTTTGGAAGCAGTTATGAAATATGGACCTTTTTTTTTCTATATCACTGTAAAAAGTGTTATTAAAATTAATATGTTACTACAATGCTCATATTTCTTTACTTCAATAAAATTCAGAATTAAATTCCGTTTAATTTGGTATATACCATGACATATTTCTGTTGATTTAGTTGTTTATTAAAAATATTCTAAAGTTGGCTTGTTTATTAGACTCTGCAACAAGCCTGAAAATTTCTCAAAATAGGATAAGGAGAAAAAAATTACAAAATGGAAGAAATGTTAACTTTAAAACAAGAAAATTGTTGAAAAAAAAAAGCATTTGCTGCATTAGTATTCAATTTTAAGTCTAAAAGAGAGTGGGGCGGGAGTGGCTCAGTTGGTAGCGCGCCAGGCTCGTAATCTGGAGTTCCCAGGTTCGAGTCCCAGCTGGGTCAGTGTTGAGATTTATCTCCGCAAAATTCCCCGCCCTGCCCACGGTCAGTAGGGGACACCGATGGGCTTGGAAAGGCCGCCGTCCGTCAGATGGGATGTTAAGCCGTGGCCCCGTGTGCGGGAAAATCCATACCCTGTGCACGTTAAAGAACACACTGGATGGCCTTGACGAGAGGCTACCATCTGTCTCCCAACAGCTGTTCCAGTGGGTCCCTCCCCCCAACCTTCTCTGAGCTTTCGGGGTCCATGTGACCAGGCCATTTAGCCCATGGTGTGGAAAAAAGTGCCGCTCAGAGGTAAAACAACCAACCAACCTAAGAGAGAGTCGTAGTGTCATGCTGTCTTTGGATTTCTAAGTAATATCTGAATACTTAGCATGTGGTTTTTTTCTCACAAAATGCAGCTTCCTTGCTACACTTGTTGCCTGACGACTTATAGCACCACAGCCATCATGCAGTTTACATTATACCCATGGAGCCTTACCTTGGCAGTAGTACAGATCGTGGACCTCAGCCGCCATTTTGTTTTTGACGCAAAATACACGGGCCTCAATTCTACATTTTTTTAATGTACCCTTCAATCAGTATAATAAATATATAACTTATTTCGATTTTCGAAATTTTGCTTCTTTGGCAGAGTAGTTAGCATACTTGGCTACTGATATGAGGGACCTGGGTTCAAGCCCCAGGTAAGGCATGGATGTTCGTCTTGTTTTTCTGCTGAGGTCCTGCCATCCTCTCAGATCTTCTACTGTGGCATATAAACAGGCTCCTGTCAGACCTCTGTGGCAAGCAGCTGCTTGAGGGGGGTATTTATTTAAACTTATGGAACTTAGGACTCTCAAACTTGTTATATTTAGGGCCACAGAAGGTCCGGCCCTGTTGTAAATAACGAATTTTTGATTCGCCTACTTGTTTACTCTAAATACGACGAATCTTCGCTAACTTGTCTGATGGTAACGAAACGATTTTTTTTTTTGTTCGCTACCTTAAAAAAATGCTAAAATCGAAAATTTAAGAACACAACTATTTCTACATTGCCCGTTTCTTTGAACAAACCTGAAAGACTGGCCAGCACTTAAAATTATATTCAGATTTAGGTCACGAAAACTACACGCAATAGTTTTCCATTCTTTCTTGTACTTCATATTTAAGAACAATTTTTCACTTAGCTATTTTCTGCTTCAATCACGGAAAAATTACACATCGAATTAGACAACTTAAATTTCGAGACATAAAATTTTTTCGATTTGTTTACTTTTTTCCAATGGAAACTACATTAGTAGGGTCCTAGAGCAGAGTTTCTTAACCTCCGGGGCACGGCCCGGTAACTAGCCCTGTCATCAATTGTACTGGGCCGCTAGAGGTTCTCCAGGAATTTGTTATTATAAATATTTATAGCTCAGACCGAGAACGCCTAAATAACATCTGTGTAGCAAATGTCAGTGACCAAGCCGGGTATTTTTAAACATGGAAGTATTCATGAATGATCGGGAATTTTCAGACATCGAAATCTTTCAACATTCGGGAAAGGAAATACCGCTTTTATGACCGGTCATAAAAATTGTCTGCAAGCCGATTACAATGGGCGGCGAATACTCTGGTATCTAATCTGAACTAAAAAACATCTGGGTTGAAAATGTCATTGCCCAATCAGCAAGGAAGTATAAAGAAAATTTTTCCACTCAAATTGAAGTTCAAGGCAGTCTGTATCTGATTCTCAAATATAGTAATACTGAATACTGTTTCTTCGCAAGTTCGCATTGCAGTGTGTAAGTGCTTGTATCAAGTGCCGTGACTTTTTAAAACTAATAGGCCTACAGATTTAAATTTTAATATGAATAAGAGATCTATTTTGTTATGTTACAAAGGGACTTTGTTTAATTTTGGTGTTAAGGAATCTCGTATTGAAGGTGTTTGTGACGCAACAAAGAGTGATTCATCCACCTCATACCTACTGAGAGTTCTCCAGGATGTAAAAAAGGAGGGGAAAACTACGCGACACACAGAAGAAAAAGTCTGCATTCACTCGTAAGTACATGAACAGTTATTTAAAATTTGGTTTCGTACAATGCTCTGACACTGACCAACCTGGTCTGCCACGACCTCAACGTGTCATTTGGGAAATGAAGCTGTGAAGTCAACGTGACATCTCAACACAAAACATTCCGATCTTGTTAGCAAACCCATTGAATTCTTTATGCGTAAAAGATATGCACTTAAAATAGAAGAGAAATTTATTTCCCAAGCTTCAACCACTGACACTTCACTTCTGAGAGCATCCTATTTGATATCATTACAGATAGCTAAATACAACCAAACAGGGGTCCGACCGTGTTTATCAGCTGTTGGTGGATATTTTCCAACAAGAATTAACACGTGTGATACCATTAGATAGACTTCAGCCTGAAAAAAAACTACCGACCATCGTAGGATGGTAGGGTGACCTGGACGTTGATGCATTAGCACAAGTGTTTGTGGATACGGACTGGAAACGGGGTCTGTTATGCTTTGTAGATTCTGGATTTGTGTGTACTCTGAAATATAATACTATTGTTGACGATGCAAAAAATGAAATATATAAATTGGTTTAATAAAAATTTTGAATCTTATATAATGTGTCGTTGTGTTCATTCTATTCCATTTTAGTATTAGTATAGCCGTCCCATGGTCGAGTTGTTAGCGCGCTTGGCTAGTGATCTAAGGGACCTGGGTTCGAGCCCCAGATAAGGCATGGTTGTATGTGTTGTTTTTCTGCTGAGGTCCTGCCATCCTCTCAGATCTTCTACTTTGGCATATAAACTGACAGGCTCCTGTCAGACCTCTGTGGCAAGCAGCTGCTTGAGGGGGTATTTATATATTTTTGTTTTATTTATAATGCCTATAAGTATATAGTGTGTCATTCGCCTATTAAAATTTGGCAGAAAAAGGTCCCATAACAATAGAGGGCGCTGGGAACTTGTTAAGAGAGAGGGTAATCTCTATGGACGTTTTGCTTTTCAATGACTTTTAAACATAGAAGCATTTCTGCAATGATTCTACCATTCAATGCACATTATACCTAAGTATTTTAAATGAACTAGTAAAACTTAGAGAATGTTTGAGCATATATATTTTTTTAAAACGAAGAAATTTGATGGCCGTTCTATCAAAACAAAAAACATTCCTCTTTATGTATCGGAGCGCTGAAGTAATCGTTTTGTTTGGCTCTTTGGTAAACTCTTCGAATGACACGTGATATAATAAAGTGTCGGGATAACGGCTCTCTCGCCAAGCAAAGACGCATGTGGCAAATGTGGTACAAATAATTCTACAACTACAAATACTCATCGAGTTTCAATTTTTGTTTCTAAAGCGATGTGCTGCTCATGGATATGGTCTAGTGAGCGTCAATAGACTTGGCTGTGCATTATTTTCCTTCTGTTTATCAAAACTGTAAAACTGAGTACTTGAGTGAAGGCGATTGGTCAAGTTTCACAGTGAATCAGGTACTTCTTTGTGTTCTTTGTTCAACTGTCTAGTTGTGTCAGATTATCCTCTCATTTTAAACCGTCTTTTTTAAGACGATTTGCTTTATCATGGAAGAAATGTGCGAAATTCAGAATTTTTTGTGTATTTTATGAGCCGTAGATTGAGTGGACCTGCTTTAGATGGCCAACATATCTGTTGTTCATCATCAATTCATGCTTATTGTCACTCAGCAGTAATTTTAAAATTGCAAAGTGTTCCGATCGTACTGAAAGATTTAACTGGTCCACTTCCATTTTCATGGGCAATCCAGGTCTTTGATTCATTATCAATTTGGTTCGATCATGAAATGTCATTAGAATCACGACCTCTATCATCACTTTGTAGAGTTGAAAAATCCTCTCTGCTCGTCATTCAGTGCAGCTGAATATTCTTCGTCGATTGCGATCAGAACCTCATTCTCTTCTCCAGATAATCTGAATTCGTGGACTTCATTCTCTAACCTATGAATGGCAAATGTTCATAATTTCGTCCTCCTTCAAAATTTTCCGTTTACCGAAAGCCATCTCAAATAACAAAATCAAATATAACAAATATAAAATTTTAGCATAATTCCAAATTTACATATATCAGGGAATTTTAATAATTGCAGAAGAACTTTTTTGTGAATATTTTATTCATAACAAGGATATTTTTTCACAACCAATCCCCACTTTTTACATAAGTTGTTGGTCTTGATTTGTACGGTTTTCGATTTATACGCTGATATTCCTGAACCTATCTTATCCCTATTATTATATCAGTATAAGGAACCTACCTACCGTGCAAATCGAGGGATAAGTGCAATTTTATTTAGTTAAACTGCTTTTGTGTTCAAAAGAAATATAATTAAGAAAAAGAATACGATATGTTTCGACTAAAAGGTCGAGTAAATTTGCGAAATGTATTTTTTCGCCAGCGGAACTTTTAATTCGAAAATGACCCCTACGTCGCATATTCCCCCATCCTAAAGACATTAGCTGGATCCGCACCTGAAAGAGACATCCTCCTTTCAAGGCCACAAGCTATGGATTTCTTGCCCACGGAACGTCTTAACGTCTCACCCGACAGATGATTTTCTCACCAGACCCATCGTTGTTCCTTTTCTCAATTAAGGCTGAATGAAATACAGCGGAAAAAACCTTAAAGCAGGCAGAGAATGATGGATGGAACCTGAAGCACCATCGACTGACACAACCCAGTCCCAACGTTCACGGAATTATGTACTTGGAAATAAAGCTCAATTTGCTCTACATGGCCAATTTATATGTTTTTATGATTTTTGAGTTTTCTATTGCGATACTTGTAAACATGACCCACTTCCTACGATTCTTGGCAAGCTATGTAGGCATTTAAATGTAAGAAGTCATTCAAGGAGTGCTTCACTAGTCCGCTTAAACATTACCCTTAATCTTCTACCTCCATCTACGGAAACGTCATCGCTGCCCGTGTTGCTTTGCTTGCTGTTATAGTAATGCTGAAACAGACAACCATGCCTTCATGTATTTCGAAGACTGATTGCCTTTGCAGATGTAAAACTGCACATTATGAAACTATATATCCTAAAGTTTTAACACATTATGCAAATTACGGTTAGGGAAAACATTCCACATTCAAACGTCATTTGATGATAATGGGCAAATTCGAATTTTTAGGTCTCCAAGTCTAAGACACAGAGAAAAATCTTATTTCTTTTGCTAAGATGAGATATTTTTTCTGCTAATTATGTTTAACTGTCACATTTTTTCTTGTCTGGCCTCAAAGCACTACTTGGGACGGCCTGATTACAGTAACATTTCGACATCATTTGCCTTCTCTAGAAAAGTGACCGGTGTCGTGTACTCAACTTGTGGGTGGGCCTTAAACGTTAAATATTTATGTTGAACTCAGGATAGCGGATTGATGTGTCAGAAAGCGTCGAACATATCACTAGCAGTGTCTCAATGTGCTGTCCTCCCGGAGATGATGAAATATAATGAACTCCAATAGCACAGTTTCTTTTGACTGATGAATAATTCTTCAGACAGTTAGTAAAAATTTAACAAAATGGAATTTATTTGTTCCTTAACATTAGTGCTATCATTCTGCAGATGGGATACGGCTTATGAAGTTGACATCATAAACTCCTTATTGTTAACATTTCAACTCTGTAATCACACAGACCGAATCATTTTCCAGTTACACACAGAGTATACAGGTTGAATCTGAAAAAGTGGGCAAAACTTTACGGGGTGGTAGAACGCAGCTATACGAGCAATATTCGTCATAGAATGTATGGTCCGAACGCAAACAGCGAGCTGCTAGGTGGCGTTGGAAATGGTATAAAAGGGTCGGTCCTCGCACCCAACGGCATTTCTACCGTGAATTGCCGAGAGGATGGCTGGTTATACTAACCACGAAATGGCGGATATGCATTTTGTGTACGGTGGGGCCATATGAAAAGCCTAATCTACGAGTGCCCCATTGAAACCGATATGGATCTAGTCACCAGGATCGCCGTTGTTACCGGCGATATTCGGGAAATTCCTGTAGTCTTCGCAAATGTGCGTCGGTCCCTATCCCGCAGGTGTGAAGTCTGCATTACAGCTGGTGGTAGCTCTTTTGAGCAATTTCTTTGAGCATGTAGCTCAATTACATTCCTGTTAATAAAATGTTTTCTGAAGTATCTCCTCTCCTTCTTGTGTTCATTCTTTAAATGTGACAGTGGAAAACTACCTTTTAACTTCTCGCCGTTTGAGTTCCGACCATACAATCTATGACGAATATTGCTCGTATAGCTGCGTTCTACTACCCTGTAAAGTTTTGCCACTTTTTCAGATTCACCCTGTATAGTAATAACTGTGATTAGTCAGAGAGACCAATCATGGATTCTTATGTTCGGATCTTGCTTCTGATCGAACTCCTCGATCATCGCAGAGAGAGTCCTTACTCTTCGGTTCCAGAAATGTTCGAATCAACCTTTTGACGAGTCTGCCGGTGACATCGCCAAACAATTTCTAATTTGCCTGAGGCAGGCTTCTAATCTGCCGCTAATTGCCCTGAGGATATCCACTGACAAAAGCGACTGCATCACCCAAACGTAACCATACACCTCATGTTTCTTAGGAAATGAGGGAAAGGTTTTCACACCTCATATGCTCAGAAAATCGAAATGTACATCACGAGGAGTCGACCACCACTACCTTCAGGGGCATAGCCATGGGGGAATGGGAGGGAGGCTCCCCCCAAAGAAACTTGGAGTTGGGAAAATTCAAAGTGACTTCGTAAAATTTAGGTGAGTTGTGAAAATTTGTAATTTTTTTTGTAAAAATTAAGGGGAGTTGTCAAAATCGAGGCAACTTGGCAAATCTAGAGCAGTGTGGAAAATGGAGAGACGGCAAAATTTAGAGCAGTTGGCAAAATTCGAAGCCACTTAGTAAAATACAGGTGAGTTGGCAAAATCGGGACAACTTGGCAAAATCTTGGGGAGTTGGGATAATTCACAGTGACTTCGCAAAATCGTGTGGAGTTGGCAAAATTCAGGTGAGATGTAAAAATTTGGATTCTTTTCTGTAAAATTATGGCGAGTTGGCAAAATCGTGGAGGGTTGGCAAAATTCAGGTGAGATGTAAAAATTGCAACCTTTTTTCTGTAAAATTATGGCGTGTTGGCAAAATCGAGGCAACTTCGCAATATTTAGGAAAGTTGGAAAATCTTGGGGGAGCTGGCAAAATTCAGAGTGACTTTTCAAAAATCAGGTGAGATGTAAAAATTTGGATTTTTTTCTGTAAAATTGTGGCGAGATGGCAAAATCGAAGAATCTTGGCAAAATCTAGGGCAATTGGCAAAATTCGAATCCACTTGGTAAAATACAGGCGATTTGTGAAAATTGGGATTTATTTTGTAAAATTCAGGAGTGTTGGACAAATCGAGGAATCTTAACAAAATGTAGGGCAGTTGGCAAAATTCCAAGCCACTTGGTAAAATAAAGGGTAGTTGTGAAAATTTTGCCTTTCTTGTGCAATTAAGGAGAGTTGATAAAATTCGAAGTGACTTGGTAAATTCAGGGAAGATGAAAAAAGTGCGACTTTTTCTGTAAAATTACGGCGAGTTGGCAAAATTCGAATCCACTTAGTAAAATATAGGTGAGTTGGAAATATCTAGGGTAGTGGGCAAAATTCGAATTCTCTTGGTGAAATATAGGCTAGTTGTGATAATTGGGATTTGTTTTGTGAAATTAAGTAATGTTGGACAAACGGAGGAAACTTAACAAAATATAGGGCAGTTGATAAAATTAGAATCCGCTTGCAAAATATTGGCGAATTTTGATAATTGGGCTTGAATTTGTAAAATTAAGGAGAGTTGACAAAATCGATAAAACTTGGCAAAATATTGGGGAGTTTGAAAAGTTTGAAGTGACATCACCAATAAGGAAAGGTGTAAAGAGGATTAGATTGGGATTGGTTTTGTGAAATTAAGGATAGTTGGCCAAACCAAGGAAATATTCACACCGACCTGCTACAATTCAGACGAGATGTAAATATTGGGATAATTTCTGTGAAAAATTATGGCTAGTTGGCAACGGCAAAATTAGAAATGAAATGGCAAAAATGCCTCAATGTCAACCCCCCCCCCCCCCCACACACACACACACGGAGCGAAAATCTAGACATTAATTGCCTAGTTGGCAAAAATGAAAAATTTTGATCTTCGAGTTGGAAAATTTTCGTATTCTTCTCTCTTCTTCTAATCACTTCCTTTATTAGAAATTACTAGACCTCCACTACAAATCATTTGACATTGAATGCAACACCGGATCTGAACATTCTTAATATTAATGAGTTTTACTGCTTGAACTAGCCCTAATCACCATTTTTTAGATATAGATATATTAAAATGTGGTAGAAAGGTTAGAAACCCTTCAACTTTGAGCTTCCTGCTATCACGGCAAAGAATAGGACAAATAAATCACAATGTAAGAAAAAATAAATTTTAAATTAAAGTTTTTCTGAATTTTTAAAAGTTTTGACTTGAGTAAAACTATCTGTGATCCAGTGCTCTCTGATCCCAATTTGCTTTTCTTTCTGCACCAAAAAAAACTTCAAAAACAGAAATCAACAGATCAAACAGGTATTAAAAAAACACATTCACGTTTTTTTTCTCTTCAGTTCCACGACATAAATAATTTTGAGTGGAATGCTTGCCACTTAATTCTCACTTGATAAAGCACACTTTTCCTGAAAATCAATACTGCACGTTGTTAGAAATAAATTTTAGCTTCTAGTAACGTTATATAGAAATGTACCTTTGACGTTGAAGGACCCTTTGTATCCAAAATGGAATATATCCAAGATCTACAATCTGAAATAATTAACCAATTTTTAGCTCTTTAGCACCGGTAGAACTAAATCTGATAATTTATTATATATTTATTATTATATATGATAATAATATATATTATTATATATGATGAAAAATTATAATCTGACATCAGAATCGTGTGAAAAAAATCATTCAGAATAGAAATAAATATCTTGGATTTTAACGACGGGAATCTCACGTTTACGCCCCAGGCCGAGTGCTTCTACCATTTAATACTTTTTTTTATTTAATGGGATATTCCCAGTGGTGAAAGTAGATATTATTTCTTAGCGATACGTTTCAAAGCATAGCTATGTGTGGAAAATCACACACAGGCGATCACTCCAGTGAAGTCGTCTTACAGGAGTTAATAAATTGAAGTGTGTGGCGACGAAAGTACAATGCTCTTAGATTTTCTCACTTTCCATATGTTTTTCGAAAATAGTGAATGATTTGAGGTTTTTTAATGTGAAATAAATAGTAATATTTTTAAATACTTGCTGATTCCGTTGTATTCTTGGATTTCAGTCTTGTTAAAAAATAATTATATGATTTAAATGTTTTTAAACTTTTTTTCGTAATTCAAGAATTTTTTTAGAAAGGAAAATTAGCGTTTCACTCGTATTGTAATTTTGAATACTCAACTTGCATATCTTAAACTCAGAAGCCAAATATAACATTTTTTTAGAATAACATTTATCGGAGATTTGGAATAGCCTTTAACATTTATAAAGCTTAGTCAATCATTATATGACATACGGAAATTTCGCCTCTGACTTATCCCCGATAATAGATGCGAAATTGCAGTCTCCAAATCCAAATGAAGGTAGGAAAAGAGTAACTCTTGTCAAAAAAAAAGTTGCGAGATGATTTTGTTGAGCGCTCTTGTGTGTAAAGCAAAACCATCTAGCTTTCCACTCTTGTCTCGGGTACTACAGGTTGGCCATTCCTGCAGTAGAAAAATTAATCATTTCACTTTTACACGTAATATAAGTATTTGTTGGCACGCTAAACTTTACATATGATTAGACCTCAATATAGACCTTGCCTTCACCTTAATGAGAAATGTTTAGCGATTCAGCAATGTTAATACCACAGAGTGAAAATGACAACTATTAGGTTGGTCATGCGTGCATGCTTTTACGGTTTGGATACCATCGCAGTCCGATATGCAGAAGACCATTGCATCCCAAACTCTCCTCATCTCTCATGCTTGCTTCCTTTCCCTCTTAAGAGGTAGCCGCTAAGAGTAAGAGTAAGAGGTTTCCTCTTAAGAGGTAGCCGCTAATTGTAAACGACAACGGCACTCTTCTAGAGAACCTGGTAATCTGTTCTCTCCTAACCTTAATCCATTCTGATAAAAGGTTCCAAGAAAAAGAGTAACCTCGCTTTTCTTTAATGCAAAATAGCTGGGGTTTTTCTTTCAGTTCTACAGTATTGTTCGTTAAAGCAGAACCCAAATCATGCTGTAGCATTATTTTTATATCAAATTTATTGTTTGGTGTAATTAAATAGTTGATAATAATTTTATCAATGTTTCTAAGGAAAAACGTCTTTATCATAAATTGAAATCATAATTTCTTTTTATTATAACGATTTTGATATTTGGGAATCTGAAACGGCTCGACGTATCTAATATGTATAATAAATAAAAAAAATACCCTCTCAAATAGCTTCTTGCCGCAGAAGTCTGACAGGAGCCTGTCAGTAGAAGGTCTGAGAGGATGGCAGGACCTCAGAAGGAAAACAACATAAACATCCATGCCTTACCCGGGGCTCGAACCCAGGTCCCGTAGATCATAAGCCAAGCGAGCTAAACACTGGGCCACGGGACAGCTTAGTATGTATACAAATGCTATAAATTCTGATACTCAAGGTTAAATTCCAAGGGATGCAAATGATGAAAAAGAATTAAAGAATTAAATTCTTAATATAACACTTCTCAAACAGCTGTTTTATCAGTGGTCTGATAAGATCCTGTCGATTTAAGACGTCAGATGACCTATTATGAAGGCGAGATCTCAGCAGAAAGAAAATAGCCATACCTATAGGGTCTGGAATCCAGGTCCCATAAACTTGAAGCGAAGCGTGTAAATCACTTGATCACAAGGACGATGTCAAGCTCAATAAATTTGACAAATGCCAGTTATCAACGACGCAGTTTTTGTTAATCATTTTGAATCTTCTGTGGGCCTTATTCTTGAACTATCTTCTTTTCATTAGCTATTCATTATTTTAAACTTCTTTTCTACAGACAACAATGTTGATATGCTACGGGTCAATGCTAACAAATATGCTGAATTCAGTGAAATTGATAGTGGTTATTAAAGTCGAAACTGGTAGTTCAGTATAAACTACTGATAAAATATGAAGAGGATTCATCATTGCAATTGCCTTGAGTATGGGACTTTTTTGGATGTCAAAAATCTCATACTACAGGTACGTATTAAGAGTCAAAAGATTTTTCAAAAGTATTCGTTATTAATATTTAACATCAAACAAACAAAAAAATTGGAATACCGTTACTTACAAATGAAGAGAAAACTTCAGATTGCTGTAAATTTTCTGTTTTTAAGTAACGGTATTCCAATTTTTGGTCGCTAGGTAGCTAGGTAGTCACTGGAAGGAGAGCTGTGCACCAATCCCCATGTGATAATGCATAGAACCGGCCAGGCATAGCACCTAATGTCCGACCCCGCCTTCTCGTGGTGCGGACCGTTAGTAACTTTCAAAAGAGATACTCTCTTGTGGAAGTGAACGGAAGGGGAGGGCTGCCAGATTAGTGTGGCCTACTGATCTGGACAACTATGGCTACTTTTCTTTTTTTCTACCCTGCTGAGGAGTGGTCAACCACACAGGGTCCTGGTGCTGACCATATAAACCTACTGGACTGGACAGATATATGGCTCTGAGCTTGATTATGGATCCTGATTTTACTGCACTGGTGGGCTTCTGTGGAGGGAAAATCTTCCGCTGTGTTTTCTGTTTGTTTGTGGGTTGACAGCCCCAAGTGAATAGATTCACAGGATATGTTTATCAGCTGGTGGATAATCCTGAGCAGAAGTCATCGCAGGCACCTGAACTCTTTGCTTCTATTGGCATCGACAAATTCTACATTGGAGGAAGTCTTCCAGTGTAGATGGCTTCAGCCTTTAGTAGTGGGGGAACGGGTCTTTGCCCCATGTCTGCGATTAGGGGGCTGTTTGATATTATCGGCATTCCCTCTCTCAATAAACATAGTTTCTTTAAACATCCCACTAACCATTTTCTCTCCATAGGTAGTTGGAATGTGAGGACTCTGCACAGAACGTTTTCTCTTGATGTCCTCACACAATAATTCCACCGTTATAATTTAGATATTCTCGGCTTGCAAGAGACCAGATGGACAGATAAAGGTCAGATTCTTAAAAATAATCTTAAATTTCTCTTTTCAGGGAGGGACGATAATAAGCATCACCAAGGCGTGGGTCTGCTTCTCAGCAGACACGCTAGCGATGCTCTTCTAGGATATGAGTGCATTAATGAAAGGTTTCTTACAGCAAAATTTCAGACAAGCGTTAAAGACTTGAATGTTATCTGCTGTAATGCCCCCACCGAGGATGCCGTTGAGGATCAGAAGGATGGGTTTTATGAACAACTTCAGGATATTTTGAATTCTGTCAAGAAAGGAGATATTACCCTTGTTCTTGGTGACTTCAATGCCAAAGTTGGTACTGACTCTGCCCTTTGGGGAGGAGTAATAGGCCCTTTTGGTATTGGTAGCTGCAATGGCAATGGGCAACGTCTCCTACAGGTAAGTAAACTCAATGGATTCAGAATAACTAACACTTATTACAAACACCGCGACACACATAAGTACACATGGGTTTCACCTGATGGGCTGCATAAGAATATGATTGATTACATATTAATTAACAGCAAATGGACTAGTTCTGTTAGGAATACCAGGGCATATAGGGGAGCTGAAATTGGATCTGACCATTACCTTGTTAAAAGTGTGTTGCAACTTAAACTTAAAAAGTGTTGTGCTAGGGTTAAAAAATTTACTTTTAATACTGAAGCTCTGAAAGATCCAGTTATAGCCAAAGCTTACCATGATAGGTTACTTAGTCATTATGACAGTCATGGTTTGCTTACTACTGATATTGAGGAAGAATGGGATCATTTTAAACAGGCTTTTTAGGACACTAACAGTACTCTTTTAGGAAAAAAGGAGCAGAAGAGGCAAAATTATCTGAGTGATAAGGCACTTGAGCTTATTTCGGAAAGAAAGAACTGCAGGAATGCCCTTAATCAATACCCTACTAGTCCTAATAGAAAGCATTACAGAGACCTTAATAAACTTGTAAAGGATCAGTTAGCTGCTGATAAGAATCTTTGGCTTGATGGTTTGGCTGACAAGCCGAGGAAGCAGTTAGACAGCACAACAGCAGAGAGCTGTACCAGATAGTTAATGTTTTGTGTGGTAGAAAACGGACAGGCATACAAGGATTGAAGGATAAACAAGGTAAGATTATAGAAGGGGAGGATTCTGTCATGGCTAGGTGGGCTGAGCATTTCAGTGATGTTCTAAACAATGTAGTTAGTTCTACTCCCATTGTTTGCAATGATGATAGATGCATTGGTGGCTTTAATGTTGGACCTATAACACAATCTCAAGTTATTTTGGCTGTTTCTAAACTTAAACTTCATAAATCCCCAGGGGTAGATGAAATTACTACGGAAATGCCTAGAGCTGGGAATGTTTCGGTTACCACTTGGATGACTGAAATTCTGAATATCTTTTATGATAAAGGCATGGTTCCTAAGGATTTTACCAGAGCTATTGTTATCCCTATTTTCAAAAAAGGTGATCGCAGTTCTTGTGATAACTATAGGGGTATCAGCCTACTCTCTGTTCCAGGTAAAGTTCTTTCCATGATTGTGCTTAATAGAATTAAGAATCTGGTTGACAGTCAATTGCGTGATGAGCAATGTGGATTCAGAAGTGGTAGGGGATGTGTGGATCAGATATTTTCACTTAGGCAGATTCTTGAGAAATGTTTAGAGTTTCAGAAACCTTTGGTTGCTAGGTTTGTTGATTTCAAGAAGGCTTTCGACTCTGTTGATCGTCATAATTTGTGGTTGATTGTGAAATCATATGGTATACCAGACAAGTTAGTTAACATAATGAAAGCTCTCTATAATAACACTGAGTCGTGTGTGAGTGTTGGTAAGGCTTGTAGCAATTGGTTTAGCATTACTTCTGGTGTTCGACAAGGGTGCATTTTGTCTCCTTTTCTCTTTAGCTTGGTTATTGATTATGTTATGCGAAATTCACTTCAAGGGAAAGATTTTGACCTTAAATGGGCTGGAGATACGAAAATTTCTGATTTAGATAATGCTGATGATTTAGCCCTTTTGGCAAATGATATTGATGAGATGAACTCTTTCATTCGAGCTGTTGATGAGACTGGTAGTAGAGTAGGTTTGGTTATAAACAGAGAGAAAACTAAAGTGATGAAAATTGGTCAGGCAGGCTGTGATTCAGTTAATCTGAATGGTTGCAGTCTTGAGCAGGTGTCACAGTTTAATTATCTTGGGAGCTATGTAACAGATAATGGTGATGTGCGGCATGAGATTAACAGACGAATATGGATTGCTGCCGGGACTTTTAAGAACCTATGGAGAGTGTGGAGAAATAGGGGTATACACCTAAAGACTAAAATTAGACTGTATAATAGTTTGGTTCTTTCTAGGGTTAGTTATGGTAGTGAAACTTGGACACATTGTAAACAAGATAACAGGAAACTAGATGCTTTTGATTCCAGATGCTTACGCAGTATCTTGGGCATTAGGTGGTTCAACTTTGCAACTAATGATGAGATTAGGCAAAGGAGTTTGCAACCTCCTTTAAGCAGCATATTGTGCAGAGAGAGACTCCGTTGGTTTGGCCATGTTGCCCGTATGAATAATTATAGATTGGCGAATAGGGTTATGAACAGTGTGCCTAAAGGCCTCAGAAAGAAGGGGAAACCTAGGATGCGGTGGGCAGACAATGTCAAACAAGATCTTGTTAGAATTGGTGTGCAGTGGCCAGATGCAGTAGATGTAGCTCAGGATAGACTTGCTTGGAGAACTAAATTGCACGGTCTGGTTGGACCTACGTAGCCCATGGCTGCTTGAGGATGATGATGATTCCAATTTTTTTGTTTGTTTGATGAAAACTCTAAAAACAAATTAACGGAACTGAAATAAAAATCGGAAAATCGTTTTCCCCAGTAGTATATTGTCGACAAGACACAGGTGGAAAATATTTTTAAAGTGCCTAAAGGTAATCTTATGAGGAGCGACGAAGGAGAAAGTAAAAAAATCGATACAAGTATAATACCTTTTATTTTATATTCAAATAAGCGTATCTAGAGTAAATAAATATATTTGCTTTCTTTTGTTAAAGTTTATAATTGGATAAAAATAAAAAAAATTTAAATTAATATAAGCCAAAATTCTTTTTTTTAAATCTTCCAAATAATTTTAGTCGTAGAGTTTAGGAGTGTGCGTATTCTCTTACTGTGTGAGTGTGTATACTTTGAACACATGTCTGTTTAGAACCCGCAGATGTTTAGGAGATGACGGAACAGACCACCAGTTTTTGAAATGGCCAGGAAGGACAGCTTAATATTTAAAATTCATAGCAAATATTTCCTGCCTTAAAATTAAGGGAGGTGTGCTAAGCGAAAATTATGTTTAAAACAAATGATGTGCCAACTTTTGTGGGATAATAAAATTAAAAGAACGTGTATTAGTTTTTTCTATTATGGTTACTCCATTAGCGTAATGTAAAGTGATTTACTGATGAAATTAATTTTTAAAAATCTGTTTTTCCATGATTTTACATTAAAAAATCCCCCCCCCCCCTTCAAACTCATTACTTAAATTTGGGGAAGCATGTGCCCCATCTCATTAAACTGCCTTCCGTTATTTTCAGAAATGTTTAGAATTTTCAATTCAGCAGAATATAAAAAATATATATATTTCGAAAACAAAAATTTTAAAACCACAAGTACACGCTGTTTTGCAATGGATTTCAACATCTAAGTGAGTTCATATTCTTTTTATGATTTACCACCCCGTTTTCCCAGTTCTGCCTCCGGTAGTGATTAAGACCGAACCCAGACAGCTACCGCGGATGGGGAACGTGCATTGTCCCCGAAATACGGCTTTGGTTGGAGCCGCCTTTGTCTGTCTAGTTCTGCTGTCTATACCCGATTTCCCTGCTAATCGTTCAAAGAGAGAAAGCACTACTTCCAATTTCTAGCACTCCCCCTTGGCACTCCCTGTCGGCAGAAATGGAATCTCAAGTATCCGGTTTCTAAATAGCTTGGTATCTAAGGATGAAACTGTAATAATGCAATTAAAAAACGTCGAGTTTTTCTTAAAAGAAATGGTCCCTTTTAAAAAAAATTAATTTCTCGGGTTGAAAAAGCATTAGGTAAAAAGAAATCGTTAACGGAGTCACTACTGAAAAATGTCTTACCGGTACGTCGTACCGGCAAATAATTTCTTGCTGGTACTGCGTACCGGCCTACTTTCACCACTGGATATTTCACCACTGGATATTCCATGGGGAAGCGGAAGGAGGATTAGCTGAGATCTCTCCCTAAGTATGCGAAAATCTTAACAAAAGTTGTAAACATGTCAATAAATTACCATGGTGACATTCAGTAATGCATACGTGTTAGTTTGTTTCTTCAGGGATTTTTAAGCGTACTTTTCAAGAACCATTATATCAGACGAAATTAAATAGGGACTTTAATATAAGCAATAACATAATTTCGGGATTTCTTTCTCCCCTCAAGGTAAATTCTTGGATCTATCACCGCCTTACAAGATATTATTTAGCAGTTACCTGATGCGGAAAAACTTTAACCCTTTTTTTCAAAATCCCGAAACGATATAATGGTTGTGTCTTTCAGTGATAAATATTTATGGTAAAGGTTCAATATTTTTTTCTCTCAAATGCTTCTTAGAAAATTTAAATATAAAACTGTGTATTTATGTGTTGCAGTGGCGTACTCAAAAATATCCAATGAGGAAAGGGATCAATCTCCCCTCCTTTGGCACGCCATGGTATGTTGTATGAGAAACCAACAGAAGCCAAAAGAACTTATAGCTTGTACGTTTTCTTTACGAAAGACACGAAAAAGTTAAATATTAACGGATCGAAATAGAAACAGATTAATGAAATTTCGCACTAATTTTAAAATTTTGATCCACATTCACATTTTAAGTTCTGCTTTCACTGCACCTTAATTTACCAAATGGGCTAACTGACCAGGTCACTAGAACCCCAAAGGCTCTGAGTTAATAACAGAAGGTGATCCGCAGGATAACTGTTAGTAGATAGAGGCCAGTGGCGAATCCAGGGGGCGATCCCTCCTCCCGTAGATCCCGAAAAACGAACGAGGATAAAATTGAATCACGTTTACGAATCTATTGAATAAGTTATGTATATGCTCGTGGGTGCACAAAACTTCGATCAATCAGATTAAAATACCTCAGGATCATCAAAAAGCGATCAAGAGGAATGGGCATAGGGTTTCAATTTAGATTCGTATTTACTTTGTTTCCCTTTAGATCAGGACCAAGTGTATTGAAGAGGAACTACGTTATATACAGAGTGATTCAGAATTCATCATCAATATTTGGTGGGGAGGTAGGTAATAAGAAACGAAGGAGATTTCACATAAGAAAGCATGGGCGCATATGCCATGTAGTAGGGCAAAATGACCCCAGTTCAATGATGGAAAGAACACATAAGAAGGAAGTGGTAAGGAAAAAACATTTATTATCTTACATGTAACATTTCTTTGCATTGGTTGTACAGACTTACAAGAGGTGCTCGAACTGCCGACCATGTGCTAGAATGCATGACTCACAACGGCGTTGCATGGACAGCCGGACCCTGTGGAAGATGCCTGGCATTTCCCGGATGTTTGAGGCAGCAACTGATATGCGTGCTACAAGATCCATAGCACTATCAACAGGGGTCTCGTACACCATGTTTTTCATAGCACCCCATACAAAGAAATCGATCCTTGTCGAATGACAACTGACTGCACGCGTCAAACAGCTGTGCTTCTGTATGATGAGAGGTGTGTACACACAGCGCCCTCTACACCACCATGCGTTCGTCTGCCCCCATACTTTCCTATGTGAAATCTCTTTCTTTTCTTATTCCCTTCCTCCCCACTAAATATTGATGATGAATTCTGAATCACCCTGTATATATATACTATATTCTGAGAGAGCAGCAGGGGAAAATTCTCAACTTAAAAACGAAAACTTGCATTTCATAGGAATTAGAAAAAAAAACTACTTTTGAAGGAATCAATCTTGATTAGAAACAAAAATATATATTTTGAATTTGGTATTAGGAATTGGTAAAATCATTTAATTATGCACCTAAATATATTGGTCGAATAATTGGAAGAAATGACCCAGATTCAGTATTTTTTTTTCGTGTGTATGTGTTTTCTATGAGTCGTAGATTGAGTGGACCTGCTTTAAGATGGTCAACATATCGGTTCGTGTTCTTCCTATTGCTTTTTGGCTTTGACCTTTGTCGATTGGTGGATTTGACAAAACGTTGTTCCATCATATCTTTCGAACGCGAGGGAGAAATTTAATGATTTATGTGCCGAATGAAAGCTTGTGACGCGGGGAGTATCATAGGCTATAAAAAATTGACCCTC